>CM065818.1:20403643-22803643 GCA_033398695.1 Orobanche coerulescens | reverse complement strand
ATGATAGTTTGAGGATCTTGAGTATTGTTTGAGGTACAATACAGGTATTATGTTCGAGTTTATTGGTTAATCGAGTACGAGATGTGAAATGTGATAATGGTTATTCTGATGAGAATTACTTGAGTAAGTAAAGTTATGGCGGTAAGAGTACGTTGGTCGTATTCTTATGTTGTATTCTCATTGGTATGTAATTATTAATGTAATGTGACGGTTATCATTGTTGGATATTATGGCTGACCCCGTCGTGGGATTTCTTTTTAGGTTCTTGGAGTATCGAGCTATGTAGCGGTCGTGAAGAGATGAGCTTCCCGGAGGATACTGGCTAGGACGTGTTTTGTGCATTGAGTCTCTTGATTGGTTCTTGTATTCCGCTGCTAGAGTATCTTTATTGTTGGTCTTTTTCCGCTGCGTGAGTATTTTGAAATGTTCTTTTGGTATCCGGTAACTGAGATTACTGTGGAAATCATTTTCTAAACTTTTGAGTGTCGGCCGTTTGGCCTTGCGATTTCAAATGAGTTTTTACGACGGTTTGATGAACGAGTTTTATAATGTCTTCGAATGTTTTTAAAAATAGTACCGTCGTTGGCCTTTTAAACATTTGTAAATGTTTGCGAAAATTTCCTTCAGCCTTGTGGTTTCCATCTCGGGGCCCACGGCGCTGTAATATTTCCGGTTAAATCTGGGGGTGTTACATTTTCTCTCTCAATGTATTCTTCTTATATCTTGTCTCTAAGATCAAGATGAAGTTTTCAACCTTACACTCTCTCTCAAATTCGTGATTTTGAGTTCTTGCAAGAAGAAGTTGTCCTCTCTCCTTTTTAAAGACTTTTATTTATAAAAAAATGAAAGTCTACCTTTAACACATGATTGAGGGTATCAAATACACCTCACATATGTCACCTAGTGACATAAAATAAGTATAAAAGAGACAAGAGAGGGAGGGGGACGGCCTTAAGGGAAATTTCCAAGAAGGCGGGTCGAATTTACTCGGCTCGTGTACTGGATGTTCGTCAAAACGAATCCCTCGTGTACCGGATGTTTGTCAAACGAATCCGTTTTATTTCCAATGTGTTTGGACTAATTAATTAATTAATCCAATTAATTAATTATATCAAACACAAATATATATTTCTCTAAGAAATATAATTTATGAATTAAAGTAATCACCCAGTAACCTACTTACAATTCATAAGACCGCTATTTGATTTATCCGATAAATAAAAATTAGATATCTAATATCTAATATTATAAGAGAGATTATTAATTCATATTTATCTATCAATGATCCTATTGCGCGACTCCGTAGGTTCGTCTCAGCCGGCATTGGGAGGAACCAATGAGTGCGGGCGGCCTTTAGCCCGACTGGCGGGCCGCACCGTAAACCCGATCGAGAACGATTGAACGAATCAATCCAGAACCATTATGTCGTGAATACTATATACGTATAGACCCTTCATCAGATGTCCCGGTCAAGTCTTCGGGTCACGGTAAAGTCAAACCCTACTGTTGACTAAACTCTATACATGTGTTAATGCAAATCAAGACCGATTGATTAATAGTGTATCTAATACGACTATATCAGAATGCTTTGGCCAAAGACTTATGATCTTATTTGTCATTAACCGTATAGGACATTCGCCTGCTCACTAACAGGAGATAGAATCCTTTCTTGGCGTACAGCAAAGACTGCTACCTGCCTGTATAGTCCGCACTTCGAGGTCGACTAAGCAATTAAGCAAATGAGTCTTACTACTCTAATGACAAACTAAACGTCACAGGCACATATTCTACTGAACCCTAAAGTCAAAGGTCCACGTATACTATCACAACCTTTCGATTCGTCATCGACTCTCCGAGAGTGAATACCGTGTGACTGAATCGAGTATGAGTCGTGTTCGAGTATACTGGTCCCACCAATATACTTATAACTATGCTATCAAGACGTGCACACATCCTAGCATCAGTTATACAAGTCTTATTAAAACTTAATATCCTATTAAGTTTTATCGACTTGCGAACTAGTTAAGCATTCGAGCTCTAAACACTTCTAGTGCCTATCTCCTTATCTCCATAAGGAGTAGAATGTTCACTCTCAAATGCAAGGACTATTATTCTATATACCAAATCACAATGCCAGTGATATACAATAATATAGAAATAATAATTGCCTTTATTAAATATAATATTTATAATTACAATACAATTGCTCTCACTCTCTCATCCTCTGAGTGGCATTCGATGGCATATTCCTAACAATCTCCCACTTGCACTCAATGCCACAAGCTATGGTATCTAATACCCATACTTTCCAGATTTCTCTCTAAGACCTTCTGAGATAGTGGCTTGGTAAGCGGATCAGCAACGTTATTTGCTGTGTCTACTCTATGCAGTGTAACATTCCCATCCCGAACCATTTCTCTAACAAAATGATATTTTCTCGCAATATGTTTGGTGTTGTGGTGGGCCCTAGGCTCCTTAGCCTGTGCAACAGCTCCGTCGTTGTCACAAAGCAAGGTCACGAGCTTCTCTGCGTTAGGAACCACTTGAAGTTCCTCGGTGAACTTCTTTATCCAAAAGCTTCTTTAGCGACCTCGTGGTCGCTCGATATTCGGCTTGACATGTAGAGATAGCAGTCAAACTTTGCTTGGCACTTCTCCAAGAAACTGCCCCACCATTCAGAGTAAAGATATACCCTGATGTGGACATCTGAGCATCCATGTCCCCCGAAAAATCTGAGTCTGTATAACCCATCACTCTTAGTTCTCCACCGCCGTATGTAAGAACCAAGTCTTTAGTCCTCCTTAGGTACTTAAGAATGTTCTTTACAGCAGTCCAATGTTCTTGCCCTAGATTTGACTGAAACCGACTTACTACGCTCACAGCATAGGTAATGTCCGGTCTAGTGCAAATCATTGCATACATAAGGCTACCTACTGCCGAAGCATAAGGTACCTTGCTCATTTCCTTTCTATCTTCCTCACTTTGAGGACACATCTCTAAGAAAAGTTTTGCACCATGTTGCATAGGTAGAAACCCTCTTTTAGAATCTTCCATCCTAAATCGCTTCAGGATCTTTTCTATGTAGAGGGCTTGGGAAAGACCTAACATTCTTTTCGCTCTATCCCGGTAGAGACGAATACCCAGAATATAGGTAGCTTCTCCCAAGTCTTTCATTGAGAACTCTTTAGAAAGCTAAGCTTTCACAGAACTGAGCATTCCTACGTCGTTTCCTATAAGTAGAATGTCATCTACATATAGTATTAAGAACGCAATTTTGCTCCCACTAACCTTCTTGTAAATACAGGGCTCTTATTTGTTTTGGACAAAATCAAACTCTTTGACTGTCTCGTTAAAACGAAGATTCCAACTCCGTGAAGCTTGCTTCAGTCCATAAATGGCATTTGAAGTTTGCATACTTTATGAATATTGGTTTGAGATATGAATCCCTTAGGTTGTTCCATATAAATCTCCTCCTCGAGGAATCCATTTAGGAATGCCGTTTTCACATCCATTTGCCATATTTCATAATCTAAGTGGGCTGCTATAGCAAGCATCATGCGAATAAACTTAATCATAGCTACAGGCGAGAAGGTCTCGAAGTAATCGATTCCTTCTCTTTGGGAATAACCCTTTGCCACAAGCCTGGCCTTATAGGTATCAACCTTGCCATCTCCATCAGTCTTTCTCTTATAGATCCATTTGTTTCCAATAGGCACTATGCCTTTAGGACGATCTACTAAAGTCCAGACCTGATTATCATGCATTGAGTCTATCTCAGCTTCCATAGCTTCTTGCCACTTGGTGGAGTCAACGTCTACCATCGCTTGGTCGTATGTAGAAGGATCAATATCTTGACTACTTTCTGTCGTCTCATGGACACCCAGTTCCTATTGATGCAGATAGCCATACCTCTCAGGTAATTGAGAAATTCTACTAGACTTGCGAGGTTGAATTTGTATTTCAGAAGGTTCGCTTCTTATATCTTGCATAGGTGTCTTATTTGGTGTTTCTTTTATTTCTTCCAAAGAAATATTTCTACCTGCCCCTCCTTCCTGAATAAACTGATCTTCCAGGAAGTGTGCTTGTATAGCAACGATGATCCTATAATCTTCGTGCATGTAGAATAGATATCCCATGGAATCCCCTGGATATCCTATGAAACGACCTTTCACAGACCCAGTTTCCAATTTCTCTACTTTAGTCTTCTTGACATAAGCAGGGCATCCCCAAATCCTAATGTGATTAAGACTTGGTTTCCTACCTCTCCACATCTCATGGGGAGTCTTAGGAACGGATTTGGAAGGACATATGTTCAAGATATGCACAACAGTAAAGAGCGCGTAACCCCACAGATAAATCGGTAGATCAGTATAGTTAAGCATGGAGCGAACCATGTCCAACAAGGTTTGGTTCCTTCTTTCTGATACACCATTTAATTGTGGAGTAGCTGGAGGAGTGAATTGTGACACTATTCCTAGTTCTTTTAAGAACTCATCAAATTCGGTACTCATGTACTCACCACCCCGGTCTGACCGAAGAGTCTTAACACGGTTACCTGTTTGATTTTCAACTAGGGCTTTAAATTCCTTGAATTTATCAAAAGCTTCAGACTTATGTTTCATTAAGTACACGAATCCATACCTGGTATGGTCATCAGTGAATGTAATGAAATACTGAAAGCCGTCTCGTGCCACTTCAAAAGGGCCACAGACGTCGGTATGGATCAATCCAAGTTTTTCAGCAGCTCTTTCAAAAGTCCCTGCGAAGGGTAACTTAGTCATTTTGCCTTGAAGGCAAGATTCACAAGTTGGATAGGGATCTGATCCCAATGGACCCGTAAGCCCATCTTTCTCCATTTTATGAACCTTGGTTTGACCGATATGACCGCAGTTGAGGCATACATCCGTTTTCTTGGCCCCTTTGCTCTTTTGAACCATTGGGGCCTTGCCCCTTCCCTTGTCGATCTTGGCTATCAGACCTAACTGCTTATTGTTCTTTTTCTTCTTATTATTGGACTTCCAAGTCTTAGAAGAAATCACAAGTGCAGCTTCCTTTCCCTTTGTCTTCATGTGAGACTGGGAAGTCGTCAGTTTGTTCATTAGCCCAGCTAAGTTACATGCAATCTCATTGCAGTTGAAGTTCATGACAAATTGGGAAAAGGAGTCAGGAAGTGACTGCAGGATAAGGCCAGTTTGGAGAGATGCATGCATCTGAAAATCAAGAGCTTCCAATCTCTCAATCATCGAGATCATCTTGAGGACATGGTCCCCAACCCTCTCTCCCTCCTTCATCCTGGCGCCGAATAATTGCTTTGATATCTCATATCTAGCAGTTCGGCTATGCTCTCCATAGAGCTCAGCCAGGTGCGCTAAGATGGCTCGTGAAGACATCATCTTTTCATGGGCACGTTGAAGCTCATTGGTCATTGAGCCTAACATGTACCCTCGCAATCTTATGTCGTCTTTTACCCATTTCTCATGGGCATCGACATCTTCCTGATTGGCTCGGGTTCTTGCAGGAACCGCTGGGATGTCCGCCTCCAAGATGTATCCCAGCATTTCCATAGTTAGGACAATCTTCAAGTTCCGAAGCCAGTCCACATAGTTCGGACCAGTCAGGACGTTCTTTTCAAGTAGTATAGCTAGTGGGTTCATTGTCATATTGAGAGTTTTGTTAACTGCAGAGAATAATTTGAGATTCATTAGTGATTGTTTAATTATGATCCGAGTAAAGAATTTAAGCACTTTCTTTATTCATAACTCAGCTCCCACTATTTTATCGGCATTTACACACTCCCATGTTAAATCCGGAAGTCTTGGGTGACTTCATAGTGGTGATCGATTTCTTTATAAAGTTTAATAGAGGGCAACCCATACGGTTTATATTCTATTATTCTTTATAAAGTGGTGTCTAATACCAACCCATCTAATGGATGATTCGATCTTCTTTTACCCCTAGTTCACTTGCCCTCAACCCATTCGATTTCTATGGCTCGCTGAACTATCTAAGTTTAAACCGTCAACTCCTATTAGTCTGACAATTGAATCTTACCCGACAACCCATACGGTTTATAGGGGTTTGATTTGTCACAACTAAAGGCATCTAATGCACTCTATGAATTTATCAACTTTCCCCAAAAATATTACCCCGACATACTCGGAAGAATAATATTCCGGTTTAGATTTCAATTTTCCATGAGTTTGACGGAGGGTAGGAAACCTCGTAACCTTTATAACTTAGTGTTTGTAAGTGGGAGTATTAACGCGATTATATGTTACACCTTGCACATTAATCCGTTTATAAGCGCGGTTTGTGGTTTGTCAATCATTCAAAATGAAAAACAATAAATAGCAACCTAGTTACTGCCAACATATAGCTCATGGACTTTTTCCTAAGTATTGGGCCAAGCCAAATAAAGAAAGGAAAAATACAGTATTGATTCTTTGTCTTCTAGTCGGTCGTCTTCGGTATTCGTCATAGCCATATGAATAATTACATCATTGAACAATATGTCCTATTATACATATTTTCTAGTAAAAATAAATAGGCTCAAAATGGCCTTTACAACCATATCGAATCGAACAAATCAACAACTAAGTCCATGAGCTATATCACCATCATATAAGGCATTCCATACAACATGTAACGGTAAATGAAATTAAATAATCAATTAATATATTAATCCAATTAATATAAAAATTAATCTATTTAATTTCTACAATATTAATCAAATTAATATTTATAATCGTCATTTTAATCCGTTCAAAGTAATCCGGCCAAAACAATATTCTCGTCTAATAATTTCCCTTAATAAAAAGATATCCCAAATATTTTATTAAATCCAATTAAATCCAATTTAAATTTCGGAAATTATTACAACGAAATATAAACACAAAAATGGAGTCCCGGAAAATCCGGTATCAGGCCCAACCCACGGCCCGATTCAAAATCGGGCCGAAAACCCGAGAACCGCCCGGACCGAGTCACTCGGCCACTGCCCGGTGGCCGGCCGAGCAGCTCTGATAGCCTACCGAGTCACTCGGCGGCCGGTGCAAGCAGCCCGATGAGCTGCTGCCGGAAGCTGCGTCTTCGTGCGGTATTCGTTTTTAACCCCCGTTTTTCTCATTTTTTCGACTCGCTTCCAAAAAAAAAAGTTTCTTAACTTCATGAAGAACTTATAAATCAACAAAAAACAAATTTTTCAGATTTATAATTCACATAAAATAGTCGAAACTTGACTTACTAGGAATGATTAAATTTCTTCGATTATATCAATTATGATTCTAAATCATAAACATCATCAAATAACATTCCAAATGCAAAGATGATCGTATATACGATATATTTGACCTCGCTCCGATACCACTGTTGGGATTCCACAGAAAATAAACGCAGCGGAAGAATAAACAGAATCCCTAAGAGGATCGATCAAGTAACGTATATACGAAAAGAAAAATACGAAGATCAAGGAATCAAAGTCCCATACCTATGATGTCTCTGAAAAACCTTCGTATGATGATGATGATGAAGAGCCCTTCGTTCCAAGCACCTAAAGCAAGATGTCTCTACTTCACACGCCAGAACTTGATGGAAAAATCGACAAGCTTCCTTTCTTCAAGAATGCGGCTAGGGAAGCTTGTAGGAATTTTCTCTCTTAATGTATTCTTCTTATATCTTGTCTCTAAGATCAAGATGAAGTTTTAAACCTTACACTCTCTCTCAAATTCGTGATTTTGAGTTCTTGCAAGAAGAAGTTGTCGTCTCTCCTTTTTAAAGACTTTTATTTATAAAAAAATGAAAGTCTACCTTTAACACATGATTGAGGGTATCAAATACACCTCACATATGTCACCTAGTGACATAAAATAAGTATAAAAGAGACAAGAGAGGGAGGGGGACGGCCTTAAGGGAAATTTCCAAGAAGACGTGTCGAATTTACTCGGCTCGTGTACTGGATGTTCGTCAAAACGAATCCCTCGTGTACCGGATGTTTGTCAACCGGATCCGTTTTAAATATGAGGCGCGCGGCGAACAGATGGTCAAATACCAAGAGCTGGTCGCCGAAATGTGCACGAAATTTGAGGAAGTGCTAATCGAACAAGTCCCGAGAGAGCACAACTCCCAGGCCGATGCCCTATCCAAACTAGCGTCATCAGATGGGGCAACCGATTTCTTTAATATCCAAATTACAAAATTAGCAAGGCCGGCGATCGACAGAAGCTTGGTTACCACGGTTGCTGTTGCCTAGGAGAACTGGATGACTCCGTTCATCAAATACTTAAAGGACGGAATGGTCCCTGACGACCGTGTCAAAGCTCGCCAACTCCAGCTCCGCGCGACCAGATATACCCTATTGGACGACCGGCTTTACAAGCGATCTTTCAGCCTTCCCCTCCTCAAGTGTATTACACCGGAAGAAGGTCGGATCATTTTAGCCGAGATCCATGACGGGATCTGCGGAAACCATGCTGGTGGGCGAGCTCTCATCCATAAAACAAACAGGCAAGGTTTTTTCTAGCCGTCACTTCAGAAGGATGCGATCGCTTATGCCAGATCGTGTCATAGGTGTCAAGTAATGGGACCAAACATCAAACTCTCCCCCGAGCAGCTCACTTCAATGTACAGCCCATGGCCTTTCGCCCAATGGGGCATCGACCTTATAGGTCCCTTGCCGACGGCGCCAGGGGGCTGTAAGTTCGCCATCGTAGGGGTCGACTATTTCACCAAATGGGCTGAGGCCGAACCGCTCAACAAGATCGGCCAAGAGCAAGTAATCAAGTTCATCTCGAAAAATATCATATGCTGGTTCGGTCTGCCCCAGGCCATCATCTCCGACAATGGAAAGCAGTTCGACGGTTTAGAAGTCATGCAATTCTGCGAGAAGTGGGGAATCAAGAGGTTGTTCTCGGCCCCCTACCACCCTCCGATTAACGGACAGGTAGAATCCGTAAACAAAATCCTCAAACACACGATTAAAACACGACTCGAGTCCAGGCAAGGACGATGGGCGAGCGAGATCCCGGATGTTTTGTGGTCTTATCAAACGACGACCCATAATTCAACCGGCGAAACCCCATTCGCCCTCGCCTTCGGAACAGAAGCGGTGATCCCCTCAGAGATCGCCGTCCTCATCCATCGAACCGAATAAGATATGACGACCGACAATGATGTGGCCCGACGGATAGACCTCGACATGCTCGAAGAATGACGACTGACCTCAGAAATGAAGAACACAATCCACAAAAGGAGATCCGAGAAGTTCTTTAATTCGAAGGTCAAGGAAAGAAGGTTTCAGGTGGGCGATCTCGTCCTCAAGAATATGCAGACCCACATAGGTGTCTTTGGTCCGAACTGGGAAGGCCCCTTCAGGATATCTAAGTGGCTAACTAAGGGAGCCTACGAACTTGAACACCCTGACGGTACTTCGGACCAATATCCCTGGAACGCCGTGCATATGAAGAAATACTACCAGTGAAAACTTTGTATTCAGTTTCAACTGCCCAATATACAAGGAGTATAATGAGATTTTTTCCTATCCCATCTATTCTGGCGATCGCCCCACCAGGCACATCGTATACCTCGAGGATCGTCGTTTAAACATGGCGATCCGAGGTAGAAACAATGCAGCCATGGTCCTGGAGGTCGATGGAACCGACAGCTTCGCCAATGCAAGGTTCCTTTGGGCTGAGATCGCCCGCCCTTCGTTTAAATACGAGGCCGGCGTAGCCGAAGGACCCTCCAAAATAATCTGTGGACACTTTCGCAGGCCCTCAAAGTACTTCATCTAACATGATGTACTCGGACTAGGCGGCGCGTCCCTACCCCGTCACAACGTATACCGTCGAGGGTCGCCATCTAACATGCCGACCCGAGGTAGAAAAGTGCTAACAAGCCACGGACGTGGAGTCGAATAAACCGACGACGCCCCGTGCAAGGACTCCTCCAGACCAAGAACGCCCACCTTTCGTTTAAATACAAGGCGGGCGCAGCCTAACGGAGGACCCTCACAATAAAGTGAGTCATGGGAATACCCCTCGCACATAAAGACACAGTTGTGTAGATCGGTCCATCGAACTCCGCGACCGTGCAAGATTCCTCAGAGTCGGCAAACCTGAAGATAGCTCACCAAACATACTATTTTTGTTCTCTTACTTACAATAAGTAAACAAAAACAAGGGGGCAAAGAAGGGGAGCTAATCCTAAATGTGATAGGACAGAAGGAACCGTACTCGATCGGATTCGTTCAAACACACGCAGGACGATCGGTTTTGTTCAACAATATTTACAAGTAAGAATTTTTAAACATGTCAATACATTTAAACAATCGGTCGGACGAACAAGACTTCGGAAGCAATCATACACATACTTGTAAAAAATTCGCATGAAAACATTTAAAGGCGATCGTACATGAAAAGAATCAGGTGCGAAAAGGGAATATTTTATTTATTATCAAGGAGTTCGTACAATACAGATCCCGAAGGCAATATAAAGAAAGAGCGGAAAATTACAAGTAAAAGAAGACAAGAAATCACTCAGGGTCCCTCCGGCTGGTATTCGCCCCCAGGTGGCAGATCGGCACGCGCTCCCCCATCGGCCTCAGGATAAATGAGTTTATCCGGAAAAGGATACCAACTCAAGTCGATTCCCAAGTCGACGAGGTCAAGGATCGGTAGGGAAAACTCCGGATGCAAAGGATGCTCGAGTGCATAGGCCTTGAATCTTTCCATCATAGGACCGATCTCGATCCCTACCTTCTTGGCGGCTCGAACAGCGTCGGTGTAGGCCACATAATAGGCGAACTCGCCGATGAGTGCAACATTGAGGTAGGGATCGGTCTCGATCGCCTTTAGCTGCCCTTTCAACTCCGTGGTCGTCTTCTCAGCCTCCGCTAGCTCGACCACCTTGGCGGCCATCTCTCCCTTATCCTTCTCCAGCTCTCCCTTTGCCTTCTCCAGCTCGCTGTTGAGCCGATCTACCGTCGCCTTCAGCCCGGTTGCCTCCTCCTGCGAGGCCACATGCATCCGACGAGCTTCCTTCTCCTGGTCGCGGAATCGATCGGCCGCTTCCTTGGAACGGCTCAGCTCCTGCTTCATCCGATCGATGTCCTGCTTAGCTCGTTTGGCCGTCTCTAAGTTCTCCTTCTCCATAGCCTGGATCCGGTTAGCAAAATCAACGTTTTTGTTCCGGGCGGCCTCGAGGTCACTATAGAGGCGAGCATTAGAGGGTCGCCCCTTGTAATCCTTGGAAGCTTGGACGGCCATCATCACCGTCTGAAGAGCCAGGGCAATGGTCACCTGCATGGCATCTCCAGACCGCTCGAGATCGGTCGTCCAAGCCTTAGGCAGAGAGGTGATGGCCTTCTGGACGTAAGTAGGGATGTCGAGGGACTTCTGCGGAGACTTGCTCGCAAGGAAATCCAGCACCATCGGCGAGACGTCCGAATCAGCAAGACGGACCCTGCAACACAAACAAAAGAGACAAAGGAGTTAGTCTATACCTTACTCAAATTTCCTAACTCGGAAAGATCAATCCGGTCTTACCTGTTGACCAAATCGGGATCGCGGCCAAAATAGGTCTTGCCCCAAGAAGTTTCAGCTTCAGCGATCGCCGCAGCCTTCAAGAAGCCGTCCGAGGACCTGGAGACAGATGCCGAGGGCCTAGGGCCAGACCCCTCCACCATCGGAACAGCAGAGATGGGGGGAGCGGCGACCGGCGGCTCCAAGATAGTCAAGTCCGCCTCAACTGCCGGTTGGGATCCCTCCGGCCTCCGCCTCTTGCGGTTGCGCTGAAGTTGTTCCTCTTCCTGAATTTCTGGCTCGACGACCGGCACCACAGCGGGCCTCACCACACTGACGGGGCAAGACGTCATCGCAGGAATGCGACCCGTCTTCTTTCCCTGATGAAGACGACCTATGAGACCAGGGTTAGACATGGCGATCTCTTGTGGTGGCTCGGCGAAGCGGGGAAAATGAATCTCTGCCAAAGAAGAAACTCAAACAAGTTAGACACCTAATTAGATATTTGCGACCTCTTGGAGACGATCGTCACGCAGGAAAGAGTAAATAAAAAGTCATACCAGGGGCTTTCAAGTGGCGAGGGTAGCGAAACAGTCGAGCTCCCAACCGGTGAAGTTCGTGGCTGACTGAGTGAACATCTATGTAGGAATCCGGCAATGCGCGAATCCGCTCCCAGACGATCAAGAAATCGAAGGGGAGATCGCGGATCGCTGGAACAAGGAGTCCTGCAAAAAGAAAACCAAATTAGATCAGTTCAAGGTATGTCCAAATAAAGGGAGAGTTGAAACCCTTACTTGGATTCCTCTCCCGAAAATTGGTGGGGATATCCAACTCTTCCTCCGGCCTATCACTCGACGCCGACCTCCACGCTCCGCCGACCCAGCACCATTTTGCCGGATCGCCCCGAGTCTTGTTCGGCACCCCGAGGACCACTCTTCCAAGTCGACCTTGAATATGATGACCGCCGACCGACCCCTTCTGCGCAGCCAATTTGAAGAGATAATTCATCTCCAGCGCATAAGGCAAACGAAACAACCTATGACCGCCGAACAGTGTCAAAGTACTGATGATCTGTAGCCAGGCGTTCGGCATCAACTGGAGAGGCGCCAGATTCCAGGCGATCAGCAGATATGAGATGGCGAACGGCAAGGGAAACCGCAATCCGGCCGCCAGGGTCATTTCATTGACGACGACCATACCCTCGGGAGGCTGGTCGGCACGTTCGTTCTCCGAGGGGACGTGCAATGAAACATCGGAGGGAATATTATATTTGGCCCTCCAGCGGCTCAAGTCTTTCCGGGTCGCCGAACTCCGGATCTGACCGAGAGTCCACTGAGACAGGTCGGCGGCCCGAAACGCCGTCCGCTTCACATATTCGTAGGGATGAGCGGCGGAGTAAGCTTTGAAATCAAATTCCAGACAGGGTCCGGCGATCCCCTCCATAAGCTTAGCGAAAGCCATATAGGCTGGGCCGAACACGCTATCCCGTTCCCAGGACAGCCACACCAGTTCATCTTCATCCACCGGCGAGCCCCCCTGCTCCGCCGTTGCCGCCGTTCTCGCCACTTCGGCCTCATTGAAGAGCTCTTCAAGTTCTGCGGGTGCAATCCACGCACGAATGGCCTCAACGGCCGTTTCCATATGAAGTCCCACGGGAATCTCCTCCAGGTCAGGTGAAGCCGCGGCGGCGGAGGTGCTTCCGGTCTCGAAGGTCTTAGATCCTCCAGACATATTATAAAAATTAAAGGGAGAAAGAAGATTGGTTTTCTTACCTAAAAAAAGGAGGACGATCGGCACAAGGAGCTTCGGAAATTTCTGCAGAGTCTCAGCAAGAAGGCAAGGGTGCGTGAAGAGTAGAAATGAAGTAGCCCTAGCCCCTTTTATAGACGGAAGCGGGGGTCTCTGTGCAAATAGGCGAAATTCCGAGGGCTGGAATGCAACCGTCGGGGGGGGGGGGGACACATTAAATGCAGCCCTCGAATCCCGCGTACGCGTCTTTTCGAGGGCACGCCAGGCGACAAGTCTGACAAACCGTCGGACTCCCCCAATGGTAGCGCGACGCGTGTCTTTGCAACGTTTCGAGAGCCCGCCTTCATTTTCCGCTGCTCCCAGCGCAAAATGAGATCGTCCAAATTTGAAATCAGATCGTCTGATCGTATAAACATTGGCGATCGCCAACAGTGCCACCTCACCCCGTGTTTTCAACATCGAAGTGAGCTGGGGTGCAATTGTTGTGCGGCGATTAATACGCCTCGATGGCGATCGGCATAATGATCAGAGAGCCAACCATAGAAGACATACTCTGGGCAAACACCCAGCAGTCGGCACCCACGGCGATCGTCTTTTGGTGTCCGACGATCGTCTTTTGGTATCTGGCGATCGTCTATGATGTCCAACCAGAGACGATTGTCTCGTGCCACGTATGAATCCAACATCCGTCAAAGTCGTTGAAGACCGAATCCTGGACGGTGACCCACGTGCAGATCCACAAAGGGTGCCGATAGATAAGACCTTTGACCCCAGCCTGTCACCTACCTCACCTAACGACAGGGCCGCCGAAAGATACCAAGTGGGTCCTCCCCGGACAGGGACTCAGGACGCGTGCAGGCTTCCCATTGGCTCGCACAGCTGGCCGCCAGCAGCAGCCCCAGACTTTAAGGGAACAACCCCATGTGACGGGACGATCGGCCATCTTATTATAATATAGAAAACGGCGGTCGCCCGCGATCGCCGGAGAGGTCCCAGCAACCTTGTCTCCTATAAATAGGAGGCTCATAACAGTGGCTGAGGGACATGCTGTCACCACCGTGAATACAGTACAAAACATACAGAGAGAGAATCAAAGACTCATCTGGTAATTACTTACACACTCATAGTGATATTCATACACACTAACAGTACATCCAAAGCAAGAACTCACAGATCTTCATATCTGGTTCTTCCGGCAATCTACATGCTCTACAGCTTAGATAACTAGAAGTCTTTAGACTCATTGTAATAGATTCTAACATTAATATTTGTACTCCACAGTATATTTATTAATAACATCTCGCGAGAGCATTCAAGCCCGGGATTAACAACCCCGGCAAATCTTGTGTTATTTATTTTTCCGCGGAAGTGTTCTCGCATTTGTTTGTTACTCGATCATTCCAGCAATACTATCTCCGGATAATATTTTGGGTAACATACTCTTTTAATGTGAATAAACTATTTTAAGTACTGGAAACCTAATTAGTACCGACCATTACACTATGAATATTTAGATGCAATGGGTGCAACGCACGGGTTGATAAAACATTACACTATGAATATTTAAAATAAATACAATACATTACATATTACTAATTACATAGACAAAAAGAATTCTACACGGAAAAAGCGTTACAGACGAGTCCTTATTCATATTAAAAGACTACATGTGAAAAGACTATTTTAATTGTAACTTTTAATGTAAATAAACTAATTTAAATAGAAAAGTTCTGATAACATCACAATTAAATCCTCTAAAATGAATACAATACAAATTCTCTAATAGGCATCTAAATACCGTTCTATTATATATAAAGCTTATCCACCTTAATTTAATGTGCAAGGGGGGTCATTTAACTTTATAGATAATAATTTCATACATTCATTGCCTCTACAACAAACAATACACTTCATAAATAAAATAATGATTTTATCCCAAATTTTCAAATCACGGATTAGTGCACCTATTTGGCAAACTTTATTTGATGCACCTATTTGTTATCCCTCCTTCAATACGCATCAAATAAATATCACATATTAAACTCATGAATTTACATCTACATATTAAACTCCAAGGAATACAAACAATCGTGTAATGATGGAGTGAACACAAAAGGATTCCTGGAACCATGCTCTCATAATTGATGAATATGAAGTATTGCTGAAGTATTAATGCTTGAAGCACTATAAAAACCATCCAAATACAAGAAAACAACATAGCAAAAAACCACACCAGTTTTGCAGTTTGCCATGTAAGCCTCCTATTAGGTTTTCTATTTATATGTAGATAAGAGGTTGTCACTATTTTTTAATCTTGGCCTACCTTTTCGAATATGGGGTTAAAGACTTGCTGTGGTATTCTTTAAAGATTTTTGTGTGTGCTTCTGACATTAGAGGGTTTGATGTTTGTATGGAGGTAAAGACTTGCTGTGGTATTCTTTCGAATATGGAGATCTGTGATTTGATATTACTTTCTTTTCTTTGTTCGTTAAAAAACACAGAAACTAAATCGAATGATTTTGAGCAGAAGCATTAAAGGGTTTGATGTTGTGTTTGATTATTTCGGGTAAGGAGTTACAACGACAGTAGTTTGTGTGTGAAGCCGTGTTCGTGTTTGGTGGTTGATCTGCAAAACCAGAGAAAAAGATGGATGTGAGGCGGATGTTTTTAGGATAGTGATAAAAAATTAGATGTATATCTTGGAACGGATTGGATCCCATCTTACCCGAATTTTTTTACCCCATTGGTTTTGGGTTTTAATCTTTTGGACTGGATCCAATCGTAGCAAAACAATCTCAAAACACAATGAATTGATGTCAATAATCAACCGGTTGGTGTTTGCTAAAAAAATGAAACAAAATGGATTGAAATAAAATGATTGTTTTAAAGTGTACAACTCATGAAAAGCTAATGAATGAATATATGCATGTAATAATGGGAAGCTTATGTGAATACTGAGTCGGACCTCCATCAGTTGGTAAATTTGACACATACATACATTCATCAATGCATACATAAGCACGTATCACGTATGTATGCAGACACACAGGTACGATATTGGTATACATTGAATAAAGAAGCTGAAAAATATTATAGATACAGCATGGCTGCATGGGTATTTTGCTTTATAGGTGGCATTCTTCATTGGAAATTTACCTCATATTAATGATTTACATAATCAATATGCACGATTGCTCTCTATCTCATGATGATGCTACTAATAGTCTCCTACAATATAATGGAGACTCTTCATGTCCATCCTTTTGTATAATTCACTTTTACTTTTTGCTTGGTGGGGATGGTAAGTTGGTAACCGTTGTGAATTAAAAACGAAATCATATCGTAGTTTCAAGATTGCATAAAATTGTAGAATGTTAAAACAAAAGCTGTTAGTATTTAAAGATTACATATGAAGGGACTCTTTTAAATGTAACATCTTAGAAAAAGTCTTTTTACATGTACTCTTTTAATGTGAATAAACTATTTTAAGTACTGGAAACCTAATTAGTACCGACCATTACACTATGAATATTTAGATGCAATGTGTGCAACGCACGGGTTGATAATGTAATATCCTGATTTATTATTGTCTATTTCATCTGTATTCGAACCCTGGGTTATTCGTATTTATGATCTCGATAATTGGAGTATGTTATTTCTCACATTAATATCTTTGTACATAAGTATATCATCATGCAAATTTTCTCATGCAAACTCGTGATAGCGCACGCTAAGAATGTAGCTTAACGCACGCTATCGGCTACTACTAGCGCACGCTACGAATGTAGGACTTGCGTGCTAGGCGGCTAACACATGCGCCAGCCGGACGTAGGACCGGATAAGATTCCCGCGGATGAACCTGGACAGTTTTGGAGTCAACTCTTATTAGCGAGCGCTAAGGATGCATAGTAGCGTGCGCTAATCTGCTATGCACAGAAAGTTTATATATGGGCCAGCACTCCATTTTATTCTCATTTCCTTCATTTATCTTTCGTTCTTGAGAGACCAGAAGCATATCATCTTCCTCAGATACACTTATAACACATCCACTTGATCGTTGGACATTGGATACTTCTTGTGATTGATCATTGAGGAGAAGTAGCACCTTGGAGTGGCATATAACCAACCGGAGTCAGATTCTACCTTTGGGGTTCAGTGATTTCGTCATATTAAGGTATGTTGATTCTATCTCCAACTCTAGATTCGTGTTATGGAAAATAAGATGATCATGCTAGCAAAATATTGAGTTTCTTGGGTGAATTATCCAAACCACATCATGTTTAAGAGATTGAAATGAATATGCTTTAAGTACCTTGGTTAAGAACATCATAATTTAAATCTTGTTATGATGAACAAGTAGATGGAGTTTCTGAAATTGGTAATCCGAATCTAGTAGGTGACTTCATAGCAATCATGGACTTGACTTTAACATCATTATTGTTAGACGAATCTAAGGGATTGATCATGGAGGGATTTATCTTGTAAAGATGGAATGTTAATCAAACTACAAGATGATAGTTTCGATTGATATAAAGGTATTGATATCGACCGTTAGGCCTTCCGAATTATCGCATGAAGAATTGTAATCGGAATGGAATATGGTTTTATAATAGTGTACATATTCTTGAATCCGAAGTTTTTGTTATCCGTAAGATCATTCATAACCGTATGAACATGATATTTATGGAGGTAACATGAATTAACACTGAAGATTTCATTGGTTTGATCATGATGAGATCAGTCTACTGCCCAGTAGTGAACTGCCATGCACGCTTAGCGTGCGCTAAGATTTGTGAATTAACGTATGCTAACGGGCTTATTTAGCGTACGCTACGGCTGAAAATTAGCGTGCGTTAAGTCATCAGGAGATTCAGTCGGCTGATCAGTGAGGTACTGACCGTGCATGGTTAGCGTACGCTAGTCTGTGTGTAACTACGTGTGCTAACGAGTAGCATTAACGTACACTACATAGGATGCATAGCGTGCGTTAAGCGATCCAGACAGATTGCATTTTAAGAAATTCCGACCATATTTTGGATTGTTAGATGTTCGTTCGATGTGAGATGAATTCTATATTATTTCTTTTGTTAAGGTTCGAGCTTGCTACGTGATTAATCGAAGGGACGACCTTTGAGTATTTTGTTTTTCGTGGAAGTATTGTTCTTGCCTTCGAATCGAGGCAAGTACTCTAATTAGAATTGTTTATAATATGACAATTATGTTGTGATTGTATTGTGTATATGTGTTGTGATTATATGTCCATCATGCGTTGATCCGACGGGAATCATCATGGGAATCTATAGCTGTGTGCGCTGGATTGTTGGACAGGTAGTTCCATCATGTGTTGGTCCGACGGGATCATCATGGGAATCTATAGCTGTGTGCGCTGGATTGTTGGACAGGTAGTTCCATCATGTGTTGGTCCGACGGGATCATCATGGGAATCTATAGCTGTGTGTGCTGGATCATTGGAATGCCATCAGTATGTTGAGACTGTTATGATGTGATATGTATTGTTGTTATTTCTCGTTGGAGAAACTTGTTATGATATAATTGTTGATTATATCACTGTTGTATGATTATTGTACTTGCACTAGCATCGTTGTGCTAACCCCTTCGGGGGTGAACATTTGTTTATGTTCAGGATCCAGGAGAGCGAGGAAAAAACCACTAGAGTTGCATGACGACGAAGGTGCAGAGTGATGTTCCGGCCGGGTTTAATTGTCTGTGTTTGGTTATTTTTAATAAGTACTCGAGTACGTCGTCAGTTTATGATGTTTGGATTTTGGTGATGTATTAATAACTCTTCATTTGGATATTTGTATTCTTAGTATTGAACTAGAATTGTTGTATTTTATTTCAATGATTTCATAAGTTGGTATCTGTTATTGTCATTTCATTTCTTCAGCCTTGTAAATTCTTATGTAAAGGATTTACGGCGCTGTAATATACCTGAATATATCGGGAGTGTTACAAAATATGGTATCGGAGCTAAGATTATGGATATCTTAGCCATTGGGTTAAAATAGGGATCATATACGCCTTTTGAGGTAACCGGCCATGAATAACATCACTGTACTGCCTACGTCTTCATGCGAACGGTGGTTGTAAGTTCCTAAACTCTATCTCGTTCTTTACATGTTGTATTTATTTATACTTCAACATTAGAACGATATTGTTTCCTGTATATTGAGTAATTATGCTTACAGTATGTTGAGAGGCGGACGTGGACGTGGTCGCGGTCGTGGACGCGGACGTGGTCGCGGTCGCGGTCGTGGACGCGGACGAAGGAATGTCGAAAGAGAAGCTTCGCCTTCTAATCAGGCCAGCCACAGTTCAGGCGAGACACATAGATCTATCAATAATGAACCGGAACCTGTTGTACCAGAGATCCTTCGTCAGGTGGTGAACCAGATGACTCAGTTCGCCCAGGTCGTGGACCGAATGCAAGTGGCGGTGGGACTACAGCAGGGAGAGAGACATCAAGGGATCCCGGACATGGGAAATCAGGGTGACCGATGGCTGCAAGAGGTGGCGAAGATGAAACCACCCAAATTCGACGGTATTTCTGAGACTCCCACCTGGGACCATTGGTTGAAGGAACTGGAGAAAATCCTTGCCGGAATTAACTGCCCAGACAACCGGAGAGTCTCTATCGCTCAATACTTTCTGATAGGGGAAGCGTCCGAATGGTGGGAAGCCATCTAGCCTGTAGACCATGATGCTGATTGGACAGAGTTTAAATTAATGATGGAAGCTCAGTACTGCCCTCGTCCTGTGAGGGAAGCCAAAGTTTGAGAGTTTTTCTCCGCACAGCCATCAGACGAACCTGTATCCCAGACAATTAAGACATTTAACCAGCAGCTGGCATTTGTTCGACACCTGGTCAGAACAGATGCAGAAATGATGATCCATTTTGATATGAGGATGAAACCAGAAATCCAGAGTTACATGTCCGGTTTTGAATGTACGACTCTCCGTCAATACCAGGATAAGGCGTTGGCGTATGAAATCAAGGAAGCAGCAATGGAGAAGTTTACGGAGTCCAAAAAGCAGAAAGTCTCTGATACTTTTACAGAGCACAAGAGAAGCGGGCCCCGCAAGGCCCAGTATTCTTTTCATTTTTTCAAGAAACCTCCGCACCCATCTAAGAGCGGAAAGAATTTTGGAACAATGTTAGCCACGACGGATACAACCCGGAAGTGATTTAACTGTGGCCGCCCAGGCCACCTTTGGCGTGATTGTTTGCGCACTCCAATTACATGTTTTGATTGCGGACAAGAAGGGCACCGTGCGATGTTTTGCAAGGATGCCACCAAGTACAATGGAACCCGTACATCACAGCCAGTTCAGAAGGAAGCTAGTATCCAACAGACGCAACAAAGTGTTCAGATGCCTCAAAATTTTGGCCGCGGACGAGGCAGAGGACAATGGGACCGAAAGGGGACATCGAGTGCCAGATCTGTTCCCCCACGTCTATACGAGATGAGAAGGACAGACGATCAGGATGCTGCTGTCGCATTAGGTACTGTCCAGATCCTTTCCCAGCCAGTTAGAGTTTTATTCGATACAGGAGCTACGCATTCATTTATATCCTTATCTTGTGTAAATTGTTTGAATGTTTCTGGTTTTCATTACTGTGAACCTTATGTTGTTGGTTTACCGAGTGGAGAGAGGATTGTTGGGAACTTAGAGACTAGAGATTTCCCTGTATCATTTGGGGGCAGAGAGTGGCTCTCAAATCTGATTGTGATAGAAATGCAAGGAGACGACCTAATACTCGGAGACGATTGGCTTAATCGATATGGAGCTATTGTAAACTACCGAAGGAGGAATATTTCGCTGATCGCTGACGATGGCTCTGAAGTACTGTTTGAAGGATGGAAACCAGGAAGCTCAGGAAAGTGGATCAAGGCGATGAAAGCTGTTAAATTGTTGAAACAGGGCTGTACCGGATACTGGTGCTATGCAATGAAGAAAGAAGGCGAAATTGTGGAACTTTCATCCATTCCTGTTGTTAACGAATTTCCAGAGGTATTTCCTGATGAGTTACCTGGACTACCTCCACGACAGGATGTAGAATTCACCATTGAGCTGGAACCCGGAGCTACACCAATTTCTAAGGCGCCGTATCGTATGGCACCTACTGAGATGTACGAACTGAAAAAGCAGCTGGAGGAGTTACTATAAAAAGGCTATATTCAGCCAAACGTTTCGCCCTGGGGAGCGCCAGTTCTTTTTTTCCGGAAGAAGGATGGATCGCTTCGATTGTGTATTGACTATCGAGAGCTGAACAAGATGACAATTAAGAACAAGTATCCGTTGCCACGAATTGATGATTTGTTTGACCAGTTGCAAGGAGAAACAGTATTTTATAAAATTGATCTGAGATCAGGATACCATCAGCTGAGGATTAAGGAATCTGATGTTCCGAAGTCAGCATTCAGAACTCGTTACAGACACTATGAGTTTGTAGTGATGCCGTTTGGTCTCACTAATGCACCTGCTGTATTCATGCAATTGATGAACCGAGTGTTCATCGAATATTTGGATAAATTTGTGGTCGTGTTCATTGATGACATTTTGGTGTACTCTAAGAGTCTGGAAGAGCATGCACATCATTTGCAGATTATATTAGAACTTTTGAGAAGCGAACAACTGTACGCCAAACTCTCTAAGTGTGAATTCTGGCTAAAGGAAGTAATGTTCCTCGGTCATGTGGTATCATCTAAAAGAGTCTGAGTAGATCCTCAGAAGATTGAAGCGGTTATGGATTGGAAGCCTCCAAAGAACGTGAAAGAAGTCCGAAGTTTCTTAGGACTTGCTGGGTATTATCATCGGTTCATGGAAGGGTTTTCCAAAATTTCTCGCCCACTTACTCGACTCCTGCAGAAAACTCAAAAGTTTGATTGGAATGAATCGTGTCAGAAAAGTTTTGATTAATTGAATAAGAGATTGACGACGGCACCTATTCTATCACTTCCATAGGGAACTGGAGGATTTATAGTTTACAGTGATGCTTCGAACCAAGGACTCGGATGCCTATTGATGCAGAATGATAAGGTGACCGCTTATGCGTCGCGACAGCTGAAACCTTATGAAGTGTATTACCCAACACATGATTTGGAGCTAGCAGCAGTAGTTTTTGCTTTGAAGATCTGGAGACATTATCTGTACGAGATTCACTGTCAAATTTTTACGGATCACAAGAGTCTCAAATACATCTTCAGTCAGAAAGAGTTGAACATGCGGCAAAGAAGATGGTTAGAGCTGGTTAAGGACTACGACTTGGAGATTTTGTATCATCTAGGCAAAGCGAATGTAGTGGCCGATGCACTCAGCCGCAAGCCTGTTTCTATTCAGATGCTGGAGACTCTGACCTCCCAACTTAGCCTTCAACGAGAGATGATACGAGAAGGAATTGAAGTATGGTTACAAAGAGTCCAAGGACGACTGTGCGTGATGGAAATAACTTCAGCATTAACCGAAGAAATCAAATCTAGACAGGCAGTGGATCCTCTGATGATTCGGTTATGTGATGAAGTGATCAAGGGGAAAGCCCCCGGATTTGTAATTCATGATGATGGAGTTTTGAGATTTCAGAACTGACTCTGCGTTCCCGATGCCGATGTTCTGAAACAGACGATTCTGAAGGAAGCTCACAGTTCGCCCTATTCTATCCACCCGGGCACCAGTAAGATGTATAAGGACTTGAAGCAGAATTTCTGGTGGGGCAACATGAAGAAAGATGTAGCAGACTATGTTTCGAAATGCTTGACTTGTTAGCAGGTTAAGATCGAGCATCAACGGCCTGCCGGAATGTTGAAGCCGCTCCCGATTCCTGAATGGAAGTGGGAGGACATATCGATGGACTTTATTACTAGTATGCCGAGAACCAAGACAGGAATGAACATGATTTGGGTAATAGTTGATCGTTTAACCAAATCAACTCATTTTCTAGGCATTAAGGACATGTGGGGACCAGAGAGGTTGGCGCGAGTATTTATTTCAGAGATAGTTCGACTGCATGGTACGCCGAAGACCATTATTTCTGATCGAGACGGCCGTTTTGTGTCTCACTTTTGGAAAGCAGTTCATAAGGCCTTGGGGACCGAGTTGAACTTCAGCACGGCTTATCACCCGCAAACTGACGGACAATCCGAGAGGACTATTCAAACGGTGGAAGATATGGTGAGGGCTTGTGCCTTAGATTGGTCTGCAACCAATGCTCATTCAAGCTCTGCAATCAAAGACCGCGCATCGCACGGGTTGGATCAAGCCTCGTAATCTATACTATTAAAAGATTCAGTCCTAATGATTTAATGTTGAGTCTTAATAATGGAGCCTTGATGATGAGAAAGTCAAATGAATATAGAGATCATTAACCGAGATGTATAAATCATCTTTTACTTAACTACAAAAGGAATGTTTTCTCTTCACATAATTAAAATTAGGACATCAAGAGTCTCTTGCTGTTGTGTGACACATCTCATTAAGAAGCCAGCAATCCAAAAGTTTCATTCCATAATAACTCATTTGTTCTATTTCAATAATTTTTCCATAACTCCATACCATTGTCATCGAAGGGTTGCCTTCTTCAAATTATGTTGTGGTTTAATAACCCACATATTTAATTTGTTCTTAACTTTTGATCTAATCCAACTAAACTTCATACAAAGGGATCTACATAAATAGCACTTCAATATGATGCGATAGTCATATTGTCAGCAACATTGCATCTCAAAAAACGAACCAACGCCGAAATCTTTGTAGCCGCTGGAATATTTATAGCCGTCGGATCTTTTGAGGTTTGTCTTTTTTTTTTTTAAATATTTTTGATGGGTTTTTTAATAAATCTATGTAGTTATTTTGTAGATCTGAGTATTTCTTATAGATCTATGTTTTTTTATTTATTTATCGATCTTTGTGTTTTTTAATAGATCTATGTATTTATTTTGTAGATCCGAGGTTCTCTCTTCCTCGCCGGAATCTTTGTATCCACCGCCGGAATTCGTTTAGCCAACGCTTTAGGAGTCCGCTTAGCCACCGCCGAGAACTGCTTAGCCGCCGCCGTCGCACTGCTACCGGAAATTGCTTAGCCGCAGATGCACTGCCACCGGAAACTTTTAGTAAATTTTGATATAAACTTTTATGTATGTTGTTTTATAAATTTTATGGAATATTTGTTATAATGTTTATGTAAAATTTTTGTATTTTTTTATATAGATTTATTTGTAAATTTTCTAGTTTTGTTTTACTTTGTTGGTAAAGTTTTTTTATAATTTGTAGGTAAATTATATAGTTAGAATTTATGTAATGTGAATTTTATTGTGTATTTTGTTGTTAAAATTTTGTCACAATGTTTATTTTATGTGTATAATTTTTTTTAATTTGTTGGTAAAGTTTGTTTAGAAAGTGTAGGTAATTTGTTTTGGTAAATTATGTTGTTATACTTGGTTTTGTGAATTATTGAAATAATGTTGGTAAATGTTAAAATTTGATTTTTTATTTTTAAAAAAACGTGATGATAAAATATAGGATATATTGGAGTATGTGAATTATTTTGATTCTCTTAATCATAAGTCTCACATTTAGAGTATACTTTTCGAACGAGTATGTCTAAATCATTTAGTATATAATTTTTTTAGTATTGTTGGTAAAGTTTGTTCAGAAAGTGTAGGTAATGTTTTCTTAGTAAATTATGTTGCTAAACTTGGTTGTGTGAATTATTAAAAAGTGCTTACACCTGATACATTCATCAAATCACTTCTAATGAAATAAATGTTATTAGTCCATTTGATTTCTCTAATGAAGTTTTGTGATTAGTCAATCTCTTAATATATCTCAATTATAAAGTTTTGTGAATAACTAATAATCATGTTATAGAGTATTAGTTATTCATATGTTTCAGATATTTGTTTGTGACTAGCTTTATAAAATTTTATTTGAAGTAAAAGACAAATGAATAGCATTGTATGAAACAATGAATTATAATGACGAAACCATGTTCTCAAGTAGTACAATATTTAATGTGACTTATTAGAAATAAGTCACGTATTATTTGTAGATTATATGGAATTAGTATGTTAGTTTTTATATAATAATCAAATAATTATTGTCGGCTTAACTTGACACCCCAATTTTACCTATGGGGAGCTATTATCTCTTTTAACAAGTGAACAAAACCGACTCACATGTTTAGTAGATTGGTCTTTGCAATGCTTCACATGTTTAGTAGATTGGTCTTTGCAATGCTGATTAATGGACAGGCTAATCAGTTTTTGTCTAAAAAAGTTTAGCTTTATACATAAGAAAAAGAAAACGAGACCGGTGCATCGCACGGGTCTGAATGCCTCGTGCCATATATTTTCGGGAGACGTCCATGAAGACATTAAGGCTAAGTTTTTTTTATTAAGATTTGCTTAATTTCGAATAAAGTATGATTGAATGAACATAAGAAAGAGATGTTGCCGGGAGGATATAACAACCATAACTTTTTAGTTCATTTTTCTTCTTGAACTTAACATAATTATCTATATTTCCATCAAATCCGGTAGGATACTTAGCCGTCTTCATCCACGAAATATCTCAGCATCTGGTCAAAAGTGATGGTGTAAGCTGCTTTAGGCGTTTTATGTATCTTCTTCCATTTTTTCAACCACAAATATTTTTTAATGTTCATTTCTTTCAACATAATGCGTACCTTAGGGCCATCTTTAGTTTTTTTATTCCCAACACAACATTACGCCGACAACACATACATTCTTTTCTATATGCATGACATCTAGGTAGTTCTTAATCATTAACGTACTTCAGTAAGATAGATACCATAATATATTCGTATGGGACCAGCACACATACATGTAGGGTCTTTCGGGGTTACCTCCACTATATCAGGATGGTTACCCAACTGTACATAATCATAATCTAGTCTGGATGGAATTTCATCCCCGTTCTACTCCATCGGTGGATCAGCCAACTTTCACTACCAAAATTATAACTTTAGCCGATGACTAGCCGGAGAACGGCCGACAGCCGGAAGGCATCTTCGGATAAAGGCCGAGAGTTTAGCCGATGATGAAAGGGTTGTTGGCTGAACAACTTTAGCCGACGACTTTGCTTTTGGTCACCGACTAAAGTCCTGCTAGTCGTCAGCTAACATTGTGTAGTCTAGCCGACGACTACGAGACTTTAGCCGACAACCGCTGAGCCAGCGGCTAAAACATACATTCTTTATACAATAACTGCTGAGTCGTCGGCTAAAACCTAGAGACTTTAGACGACAGCCGCTGAGCCGTTGGCTAAAACCTAGAGACTTTAGCCGACAACTGCTGAGCCGTCGGCTAAAACCTAGAACTTTAGCCGACGACCTTTCGTTTCTGCCGTCGGCTAAAGTCTAGCCGACCAACCTCGGCCGACAGACGTTTAGCCGACAGTCGGCCACATTAGCCGATGGTTTACACTTTAGCCGATAATTTTTTTGCTGCCTGCTAAAGTCTGAACATTGGTAGTGTTTATAGTCCCATCAAATATTGCAACATTCATATGCCAAAAGTGCATCATATGAAGCCATAGACGATGACGCATTCAGATAACCTTCCTGCAGTGATACCTTTCGCAATCTGCACTCAAGCACACTGTTGGATCGATATTCGGTATACACGATATTGTGCGTAAGAGTATTTAAAGGTGCGGAAAATAAATCGACACAGAATTTATAGAGGTTCGGCCAAACGTGCCTACGTTCCCTCTTCAGTATCTTTTTCAATAGGCTAAAGATTAACCTATGCACCTCTCTTCTATCGGTCGAGGGATTACCATTACAATTCTCGTCTTCTATCGGTCCGAGATAAATCGTTCACACACTTGTCTTTTTTTCGGTCCAAGTTAAATCGTTTTCCTTTTCTATCGGACAAGGAATCAACCTATCTAGCTTTCTATGGGTACTAGACAAACCTCACTCGGATATAGATTGTGATTGTAACAATTTCGGATCCTTGATCCTAATAACACCGAATCCAATCTTATCCTTTCTTTTTCCTCTCATGTATGTTTTCGTGTATAACACTCAAACACTTATCAATATAAGCACAATTACAACAACGATAGAATGTATAATAATATCATATCAATATATCACTTTCTTGGAGTTGTTGTAGGTTTAATACCATAGGAAGTGGTATTTATAGGCTCCAAAGCCTCAACTAGCCGTTAGCAACATTTGCCTTCCTTACGTACGTTACTGCTCTCCCTTTACGTACATTAATCTTATTACGTACGTTAGCTTATCCATGTTACGTACGTTATGTATAGTGCAAATCAGTCCAGTAGCTTCTGCCTTGTTCATTACGTAGATTAAGCCTCTTCCTCTTACGTACGTTAACTATAGTCAAAATATCCGTTGATGTGATGATGTAAGCCATGACGTTGTAATACCCGTAATTTCGATTTCCGGTAATTGGCGAAAGTCTGTTTTGACGACTTGCTCATGACCATTTCATCATTCTGAGAATATTTAATTCTGCACTTTTCGACGTCCGAGTTCGTTTCGGTGTCGTTTTGTTGAGTTCCGTGCTTTTTAGCGGCTTTTCCGTACGTGGGTTCGATTCTTGCGAATCTCGTTCGAAACTGTTGTTTCGAGTTTCTCGTAAGTTCATTTAATGTTATTATTCATGTTGCGAGTTTTGGTTTGGTGTTTCGATCACGTATCGTGTATTTCGGACGTTTTGGGCCATTTTTGTAATTTCCCAAAGTTTGGGAATTACTTTCCGTTGTCGAATTTCGAGCCTTCGGGTGGTCGGAATCGTGTGTTCTCTCAGTGCTCGGATTCGTCTTTGCGATTACTTCGTAAACGTATCTTCGATTCATATTCAGGTTCGGGTTTCGGGGTCGTCCGGGCCGTCGGAGTGGCCACGGCCGGTCACGGCCGGCGGGAGGCACTGCTGCCTAGTTACGGCCGTAAGGTGCGATTCTGGCCGCTCGGCAAGCATGGCTGGACGAAGGCGGTTACGGCCGTAAGGGCCGATTACGGCCAGACGGTGCCGTGCAAGTTCGGACGAATGCGATTCTGGCCGTAAGGACTGCCGCATGCCGTAAGTGCCGAGTTACGGCCGTAAGGCCCTGTCGGTTACGGCCGTAAGGCCCTGTCGGTTACGGCCGTAAGCGATCGGCAGGCGCTGGGCGGATTTTGACGAATGCCGGTTACGGCCGTAAGGTCTTCCGGTTACGGCCGTAAGTGGTCGGCAGGATCTTGGCGATATATATATGTTCGAAAGCGCATGTGTTTTTCACCCATTTTCTCATTCCTTTCCTTCTCTTCCGTGGCTGGAGGTGTGGGAATCATGGATAGATGTTGTTGGACAATCAATCCATGAAGTCTTGGAGTTCATATCATCAATCATCCATCCTATAACATCCCTTGATCTAGCTAATCAGGTCAGATTTTCTAGAAATCTAGTTTTGGGGAATTTGGGTATTTTGGTTGATTTCGTCCGTTTAATCCGATTTAACTTAGGATTGTGATGGATTGATGATTATTTAGATGTATTATATCATTTCCCTTGTTATTCCATGGTTGGATCGTATCGATTCGTTTTTTGGGTCGAGTTCTTGACCGACACCTTGAAGGTGTCCGGTAAAATGTCTTAGAGGGGTTTTCGGGCGTTCTATGATTATTCTTCCTCGTATGATCGTTGATTTATTGATTATATGATGTTAGGGTCGAGTTTCTTGTGAAGAAACCACTTCGAACCCTTTCGTTCGTCGTCGTCTTCCATTCCGATAGCATCGGGCGTTTCCAAGCTTTTAGGTTGAGCCGTCTCCATTCGTGGTTCCGTTGTTCGTGGTTTCGAGGCAAGTATCTTGACCATACATTTCATGTTTCGTAGGCATAATTATTGATAAATGATTTTATGCGAAATCCAATGTTTAATGAACGTTAAAAATGATCGGTATGTTCTCGATAAATATTGTTTTTCAACGATAATTCGTATACTTCGTGAATGGATGTGTTCTCGGATTATGTGTGTTAGTTTTGTATGTTGAAAGATGTTGTGATCACATTTAGTGAATGTATTAAACCGTAATAATTTACCGAAGATTACGTGTTGTTATGTGTGTTTGTCCTGTGAATACCGGACGAGTGATATTGGTCGTTACTCCTTTGAAAGGAGGTTGTGATGCTTAATGTTGTTTGGCTTGATAAGTGATTGTTGTTGTGTGCTTGATGTATGTGATGTGCCTCCGGGTAGGATTGTTGAATCTCCGGGATCCATACTTGCTAGTATGGGTCGGGCGTGGCCGTAGGGTTATCCACCGGGTATGTCTTGCGGGGACTCCGAGGTTCGTGGCTTGTTAGCCCGATGCCGGGATAACTGATGGGGTTATCATCGGGTATGTCTTGCGGGGACTCCGGGGTTCGTAGCTTGTTAGTGCGATGCCGGGATAACTTATGGTCGTGGTTTGGTTAAGTGTGTATTTGTGCTTGTAGTCACGTGACTGTTGTTACGATGACATGTGATTTGATATAGTTTCCTGTGGGTTATTCACTCGGGTTTGTTCTACGGGAGCATCTGAGGTCCGTGGCTTGCTAGCATGGGATGCGAATAATTTGTGGAAACAGGTTGTTATGGTATGATCGGGTCTTGGACCCCGTGTGTTGTTATCGTAACTTTGTTTTGGGAAAATGACTTTTGGGTTGTGTCCCTAAATGTTTTCGAAAGGCTTGAGAATTCTTAAAATCCCAAATGTTTTCAAAACTCCCGAGATCGTAAAATGTTTTCACAAGATAAATATCGGTTTTACCCCTATCTTTCGATTTAACCGTTTTGATTAAGTGATTTACCTCGGGAAGTATGTTTATGATTAACATGTTCCGTGGAGTATGGTATGTATGGCTCGTTTTCGTATTTTATACTTGCACTAGCAAAACAGTGGAGTTTTGCTAACCCCCGAGTATTCGGGGGGTGGATGTCTGTATTGCATTCAGGTTTTGGAGCAGAGCACAGGGTCGGCATGAAGGATGATGAAAGATGAACGATACTAATCACACGAGGACCCATTGATGTCGTATTGGTTTAGTTTTATTTTATTTCCGCTGCAGTATTTCTTTCCCGTTGTACGGGAGTGTGTTGTATTCGACCCCTGCGTGGGCATGTAATGTGTTTGAGTTGTATGTATTTTATTGAAAGACCAAATCGGTCTACTGAGTCATTTTAGCCTTAAAGGCATTGTTGAGATGTTTGATGTTGTTTACCAGCCTGGTAGAATCTTGAGGAAAGGGTCTACGGCGTGTAATATCCCTCAGTGGATTGGGGTGTTACATAAATGGTATCAGAGCTTGGGTTGTGGAAACCTAGGCTGTCGGGTCAGTGGTGTCTGTTGAGTTTTGTCTCGTTGAATTTTGTCTGACTGAGTCATGTCGCGACGCGTCGTCTGATTTGGTTGGTCGTGATTAGTATCGTGGGGCGATCATCATCTTCGTGCGACCAGTGGATGTAAGTCTCCCTTCTTTGTGTTGTGCCTCGTGTGACACGAGCTATTTTTATGATTATTTGTTGAGTGATGGAATCCTCTTATGGATTTTGATTTCTTGATATGTGGTTATTTGACCCTCATATTTCGTTCATATGAGGAGTAGTGTTACTGGATTGTGCATGCTTGACTTTATTTCTTTTATCCGCTGCGTGAGTTCTTTTGTAATGACTTTTGGTATTTTACCGACGGAGTTTTATTTCGAAAACCGATTCCCTTAACCGAGTTTTTGGCATTATGGCCTTTATCGTTTTGGCGAAATTCTTATGACGGTATTTAGCATTTTTTAAATGGCTTCTGTGAGTTTTTGAAATATTACCGTTATCGGCCTTTTTGGCATTTTTGTAAATGATTTTTAGCCTGGTGGGTTCCGACGCGGGACCCACAGCGCTATGATGTTCCGTGTGATTACCTGAAATTTTTGGGCATTCTAGCCTTTTTGGCATCGTCCTTTTTGACATTGAATTATTTTCGAAAACCTGAGTATCTTAGAAATAAATTTCGAGACGTACGTTTAAAATGAATTGTTTTCTCGCGGTACTTCCAAGGTGCCACAATATGTTTCAAAATTCTTCTACCTCGAGGACCAAAATGTTTTGAGATATTTTCAATGTTTTATAAACACTTTTACTTAGACCCGAGGGTCGAATATTCTGAAAGCTTTTCACTAAAAGAAAGTGTCCTCATTTTTATCAAATGCGAAATGGTTTTCCAAAGTCTCGATAACGATGTTTCACATTTTTACCTTTTTGAAAGGTGATACTCAAGATCAACCGGTGTTTTTCCTAAATTATTTTCAAAAGGTCATTTTCATTTTTTTTAAAAACCTATCAATTCCCGTTTGCATTTGGGAATGTATGTATGATGTTCGCGTTGTCGTAATGGTGTTTGCTCCCGAGTATGATCGAATTGGTGGCATGAACGTCGAGGTGTTGCCACGCATTTGTTGAACTAGCCCTCTGTGAGAGGTGTGAACTGGTATTTACTATTTGTCGCCTCGTGGTGATTTGCGTGTTGTCGCACGAGTGTGAGTTGTTAAAGTTTGGGTTTGTACGTTTGTGTACATGTGTGATTGTTTCATGATGTTTGTAATTATGTGCTGGTTATTGATTGAGCCGTTAAAGTCGCCGAACGATACCGTCGTTGCTGTAGTGTTTGTGTGTGTATTACTTTACGATGGTAATCATTGTATATAATATGTGTTATGATTCTTTGTTGTGCTGAGTTGGCATCTCCGCTATGTTGTTTTTCGACGTTATGCCCCATTGTATCTAGCATTTGTATTTTCGGTATGCCGAGCCGAGGCATTTCAACCGCGATGTGCCGGAGCATGCACGTGTAATTTGTCCTTCTCGTCAGTAACGCGTTTCAAGTGCGGACTCGAGGGACACCGTATTCAGTTTTGCGGATTGGCTACTGAGACTTTCGGAGTTCGCGCTTCAGCACAGTTATCAGAATCGGCTTTGAGAGACCTTTGAAGGAACTTGTTGTGTTGTCACCTTGATTTCGTTGTTGTGAGTTTCGGGGACGACACTTCTTTTAGAAGAGGTCGAATGTAATGCCCGTATCATTTTTGACTTCTGCATTTTTTTCTCTCTCTCAAGTCTATCGACTCGCTCGTGTTCGTTGATACTTTCTGAACTTGTTCTGTATTTTGGTTTCGTCGTTCGAACGAGTTGTGATCTTGTTTTGGGTCGATCTAGTTATCGCTGTGACTTTTCCGAGTCCGGTTCGGTTCTTGTGAACCTTGTTCGGAAGTAACATCTTTTGGTTCTACTAGTTCTTTTATTCGAAGTGGATCGGATTTTGAACTTCTGTGTTTTCGACTCTGGCGACTCGTTTATATTCGTTGACATTTTCTGAGCTTGTCCTGCCCCTTGCTTTTGTTGATCGAACGAGTGTGGTATTGTTTCGGAATAACTCGTTTATCGTTGTGACTTTTCAATTGCTATTCCTTTTCTTATGGATCTTATGTGAATGCACATCCTGTTGTTTTCACCGGATCGTATATTGTCTCGAGTCGAGATGTGAACCTTGGAGTTGTTGTTTGAACCTTATTGTTCTTCGTGATTCGAACATGATTGTTCGATTTTTGTTGTCTCGATCGTTATGGTTCGATCATTGATTGTTCAGTTTTTGTTGACCCCATTTCGTGATTGTTGAGCGTTCAGACTCCTTCCTAATTTCCTTAAGTTCGGGAAATTAGTATCATTTTCGATCTTCCGACCCTTGGGCGGTAGAATTCCGTATTTGTTCAGCGATTGGCTCGCGTGTTGATTGATGTACCGTTAGGTTGGTCAATCGTGTTGATTTTCGTTCGTTGTGTTCTGTGATTATTCGGATAATCGACTTGATTGTATTATCTGTTTGATGACACTTGTCACTTGTTGATTTTATTATGTCTCTACCGGTGGCATTGTGTTGGTCGTCGTGGAGCGTGTTTTCACGCCGTATATTCCTTTGCGTTGCTTGTAACGTTTCGCCGATGGGCGTAAGTTACGCAATTCTTGTGTATGTCGTTGAGTTTTCGTAGCGGGAATATTGCTTCTCCCTACTTGTTTTAAGTTTCGGGACGAAACTTCTTTTAAGGAGGGTAGAATGTAATACCCGTAATTTCGATTTCCGGTAATTTATTTTTTTCGGCGAAAGTCTGTTTTGACGACTCGCTCATGACCATTTCATCATTCTGAGAATATTTAATTCTGCACTTTTCGACGTCCGAGTTCGTTTCGGTGTCGTTTTGTTGAGTTCCGTGCTTTTTAGCGGCTTTTCCGCACGTGGGTTCGATTCTTGCGAATCTCGTTCGAAACTGTTGTTTCGAGTTTCTCGTAAGTTCATTTAATGTTATTATTCATGTTGCGAGTTTTGGTTTGGTGTTTCGATCACGTATCGTGTATTTCGGACGTTTTGGGCCATTTTCGTAATTTCTCAAAGTTTGGGGTAATTACTTTCCGTTGTCGAATTTCGAGCCTTCGGGTGGTCGGAATCGTGTGTTCTCTTAGTTCTCGGATTCGTCTTTGCGAGTACTTCGTAAACGTATCTTCGATTCATATTCAGGTTCGGGTTTTGGGGTCGTCCGGGCCGTCGGAGTGGCCACGGCTGGTCACGGCCGGAGCAGGGCCTGGCCTGGCCTAGTTACGGCCGTAAGGTGCCGGTTATGGCCGTTCCGGCTTGGCAAGCATGGCTGGACGAAGGCCGGTTACGGCCGTAAGGGATGTCAGTTACGGCCGTACGGGTGCCAGGCAGTGTTCGGACGAATGCCGGTTACGGCCGTAAGGACCTACCGGGTACGGCCGTAAGTGCCGAGTTACGGCCGTAAGGCCCTGTTGGTTACGGCCGTAAGCGATCGGCAGGCGCTGGGCGGATTTTGATGAATGCCGGTTACAGCCGTAAGGTCTTCCGGTTACGGCCGTAAGTGGTCGGCAGGATCTTTGGGCGATATATATGTTCGAGCGCATGTGTTTTTCACCCATTTTCTCATTCCTTTCCTTCTCTACCGCGGCTGGAGGTGTGGGAATCATGGAGAGATGTTGTTGGACAATCAATCCATGAAGTCTTGGAGTTCATATCATCAATCATCCATCCTATAACATCCCTTGATCTAGCAAATCAGGTCAGATTTTCTAGAAATCTAGTTTTGGGGAATTTGGGTATTTTGGTTGATTCCGTCCGTTTAATCCGATTTAACTTAGGATTGTGATGGAATGATGATTATTTAGATGTATTATATCATTTCCCTTGTTATTCCATGGTTGGATCGTATCGATTCGTTTTTTGGGTCGAGTTCTTGACCGACACCTTGAAGGTGTCCGGTAAAATGTCTTAGAGGGGTTTTCGGGCGTTCTATGATTATTCTTCCTCGTATGATCGTTTATTTATTGATTATATGATGTTAGGGTCGAGTTTCTTGCGAAGAAACCACTTCGAACCCTTTCGTTCATCGTCGTCTTCCGTTCCGATAGCATCGGGCGTTTCCAAGCTTTTAGGTTGAGCCGTCTCCATTCGTGGTTCCGTTGTTCGTGGTTTCGAGGCAAGTATCTTGACCATACATTTCATGTTTCGTAGGCATAATTATTGATAAATGATTTTATGCGAAATCCAATGTTTAATGAACGTTAAAAATGATCGGTATGTTCTCGATAAATATTGTTTTTCAACGATAATTCGTATACTTCGTGAATGGATGTGTTCTCGGATTATGTGTGTTAGTTTTGTATGTTGAAAGATGTTGTGATCACATTTAGTGAATGTATTAAACCGTAATAATTTACCGAAGATTACGTGTTGTTATGTGTGTTTGTCCTGTGAATACCGGACGAGTGATATTGGTCGTTACTCCTTTGAAAGGAGGTTGTGATGCTTAATGTTGTTTGGCTTGATAAGTGATTGTTGTTGTGTGCTTGATGTATGTGATGTGCCTCCGGGTAGGATTGTTGAATCTCCGGGATCCATACTTGCTAGTATGGGTCGGGCGTGGCCGTAGGGTTATCCACCGGGTATGTCTTGCGGGGACTCCGAGGTTCGTGGCTTGTTAGCCCGATGCCGGGATAACTGATGGGGTTATCATCGGGTATGTCTTGCGGGGACTCCGGGGTTCGTAGCTTGTTAGTGCGATGCCGGGATAACTTATGGTCGTGGTTTGGTTAAGTGTGTATTTGTGCTTGTAGTCACGTGACTGTTGTTACGATGACATGTGATTTGATATAGTTTCCTGTGGGTTATTCACTCGGGTTTGTTCTACGGGAGCATCTGAGGTCCGTGGCTTGCTAGCATGGGATGCGAATAATTTGTGGAAACAGGTTGTTATGGTATGATCGGGTCTTGGACCCCGTGTGTTGTTATCGTAACTTTGTTTTGGGAAAATGACTTTTGGGTTGTGTCCCTAAATGTTTTCGAAAGGCTTGAGAATTCTTAAAATCCCAAATGTTTTCAAAACTCCCGAGATCGTAAAATGTTTTCACAAGATAAATATCGGTTTTACCCCTATCTTTCGATTTAACCGTTTTGATTAAGTGATTTACCTCGGGAAGTATGTTTATGATTAACATGTTCCGTGGAGTATGGTATGTATGGCTCGTTTTCGTATTTTATACTTGCACTAGCAAAACAGTGGAGTTTTGCTAACCCCCCGAGTATTCGGGGGGTGGATGTCTGTATTGCATTCAGGTTTTGGAGCAGAGCACAGGGTCGGCATGAAGGATGACGAAAGATGAACGATACTAATCACACGAGGACCCATTGATGTCGTATTGGTTTAGTTTTATTTTATTTCCGCTGCAGTATTTCTTTCCCATTGTACGGGAGTGTGTTGTATTCGACCCCTGCGTGGGCATGTAATGTGTTTGAGTTGTATGTATTTTATTGAAAGACCAAATCGGTCTACTGAGTCATTTTAGCCTTAAAGGCATTGTTGAGATGTTTGACGTTGTTTACCAGCCTGGTAGATCCTTGAGGAAAGGGTCTATGGTGTGTAATATCCCTCAGTGGATTGGGGTGTTACAGACGTCATCTTCAACGGCTCCTTATTTGAATTGAGAAACACTTCATTACGTACGTTAGGCACAACGTGTTATGTACGTTAAGCACATCTCCTTACGTACGTTATGTTTCCTGCATTGCGTACGTTATCCATGTTATTTCCAGCTTTTTGCGACTTCGACTTCTTCATTATTTTGTTTTGCTTCCTTATTGTTTTTCTTTGTTTAACAACTAATCATCAAAACTCGATAATGAATATTTAGAATAAAATAGTCCAACAATCTCCCCCTTTTTGATGATTACAAAACAACACTCTTGAATGGGATAAACCTGCAAAATAATATATATATATATATATAAACACGAATCAAAATTTTCGACATTGTCCGTTTCGTTAGTTCCTTCCCATCTTTTCTTTTCTTCTTTTCAACTACTTCTCATTTTTCTACTCCTCCTTTTCTTTCATCTTTTCGATCGGTATATGTTTTTATTTTTCTTGTCATTCTTCCATGACTCTTTCTCTCTTTCATTTTTCCTCCCCTTATACCATTCCTCTTTTATTCCATTTTTCTCCCCCTTTTTGTTATCAGCCAAAAGTGCATGTATGATAAAAAATTATGAAATAGAATTATGATAAATGCAGAAAAGGCTAAACTCCGCCTGACAAAAATATCTCCCCATTAAAAATATAATAACTCCCCCTGAGTAAAATATCAATTTTGAAAATATCAAAGATAAAAATATCAATTGATGAAATATTTAATTTTGATTTTTGGGGACCCAACCGATAGTTGGTTTTTCATTTGAGATGTAGTATTTGAAATAAAGGTTCCTTTTGGAATCCAAATATTTTTTATTTTTATCGTCCGACGTGGGCTTTTGCAATTTGAAATATGATGCCCAATTTTTAAATATTTTTCACATCGAGGTATTTTCAAATTTAAGGATTCGCTTTTAAAATTTGGTTTGAATCCTAACCCTTGTTTATTTAAAGTGTATTTTTGAACCGAAAGCATATTTTTAAATTTCTCATTTCCGAGAGAAAATTTCTTTGTTAAAGCCTTGAGTTCGTCTTGAACTTTCAAAAGATCATTCTTTAAATTATTTTCAATATCAAGGCATTTAGAATGATCGGTTTTAAAAACTTCCCCCTTTTCATTTAATTTGGAAATTTCATTTTCTAATAATTTATTTTTCGCCTGAAGAGATTTAATTTCGGATAAAGCATTTTGAAAATCGGTATGCAGTAATTCGAATGCTTCAAATAATTCATCTTGAGAGGATGTACTAACCTGACTTTCGATGTCGCTTTCGTCGAATGTCCTTCTTTCCATGAGTGCGAGATTATTTTGATTATAATCATCGTCATCATCTTCGTCACTCCACGTGGCAATTAAGACTTCCTTCTTTGAATTTACTCGGCAATTCTTTGCAAAGTGGCCTAGTTTACCACAGATTAGACAGTTGGTGTCAAATTTCTGAGATTCACCCATCTTGATGTATTTCTTTCTCCGGTTTAATAAGTTTTGAAACTTATTTATATTCTTGGCAAAATATGCCGATTCTTCATCGATTTCATCGACCGGGATTTCTTATTTATTTCTCAACATCTTAGCTTTCAAAGCTATCGATTTTTCTTTTGGATTCGGCTTGGAATTTCGAGATTTAAGAACAATCTCATAATTTATTAGCGATCCGACGAGGGTGCTAAAATCAAGATTATTGAGATCTTTCGATTCCATTATCGCCGTAACCGTTCCGTCCCATTCTCGAGGTAGCGATCGTAGGATTTTCTTTACTTTTTCACTACTTGAGAGGGGCTTCCCATAACAAGCCAATCCATTCGTAATGACCGAAAATCGGTCGAGCATGATTGTAATGGATTCTTTGTCTTTCATTTGGAATAGATCGTATTCGTAGAGAAGCATGTTTATTTTCATCTCCTTGACTTGAGACGTTCTTGATGTGTGACTTCTAGCATCTTCCATATCTCTTTGGCACTTTCACATGAGGATATTCGATTGTGTTCTTTCGGATTTAAGGCATAATAAAGAAGTTGGGTCACCTTACAATTCTGATGGTCATTTTTCCAATCGGAATCATCATACTCTTCGCAAGTTTTAAGCGTACCATTGGAGTTCGTGGGAATTTTTGGACCAAAACATATGACTTTCCATAATTCGATGTTGTAAGCTCGAATGAATATCGACATCATCTTCTTCCATGTCATGAAGTTTGATTCATCAAAGAATGGTGGTCGGTTCAAGGCAAGACCTTCGACCGGGGCAAATTGAAATGCCATTTGGATCATCTTCTCCTCGGATGTTAAGCTGCTTCTAGGAGGTACCTCTCCGATACCAATTATTGGATCGATATTTGGTATACGCGCTATTGTGCGAAAACGTAATTAAAGGTGCGGAAAATAAATCGACACAGGATTTATTGAGGTTCGGCCAAACGTGCCTACGTCCTCTCTTTAGTATCTTCTTCAATAGGGTAAAGATCAACCTATGCACCTCTCATCTATCGGTCGGGGGATTACCGTTACAATTCTCGTCTTCTATCGGCCCGAGATAAACTGTTCACATAGTTGTCTTTTTGTCGGTCCAAGGTAAACCGTTTCCTTTTCTATCGGACAAGGAATCAACCTATCTAGCTTTCTATGGGTACTAGACAAACCTCACTCGGATATAGATTGCGATTCTAACAATGCGGGATCCTTGATCCTAATAACACCGAATCCAATCTTATCCTTTCTTTTTCCTCTCATGTATGTTTTCGTGTATAACACTCAAACACTTATTAATATAAGCATAATTACAACAACAATAGAATGAATAAAAATATCAGATCAATATATCACTTGCTTGGAGTTGTTGTAAGTTCAATACCATAGGAAGTGGTATTTCTAGGCTCCAAAGCCTCAACTAGACATTAGCAACATTTGCCTTCCTTACGTACTTTACTGCTCTCCCTTTACGTACGTTAAGCTTATTACGTACTTTAGCTCATCCATGTTACGTTCATTATGTATAGTGCAAATCAGTCCAGTAGCTTCTGCCTTTTTCATTACATATGTTAAGCCTCTTCCTCTTACGTACGTTAACTATTGTCAAAATATCCTTTGATGTGATGATATAAGACATGACGTCATGTTCAACGTCTCCTTATTTGAATTCAGAAACACTTCATTACGTACGTTAGACCCAACATGTTACGTATGTTAAGCACAGCTCCTTACGTACGTTATGCTTCCTGCATTGCATACGTTATCCATGTTATTTCCAGCTTTTTGCGACTTCGACTTCTTCATTGTTTTGTTTTGATTCCTTGTTGTTTTTCTTTGTTTAACAACTAATCATCAAAACTCGATAATGAATATTTGGAATAAAATAGTTCAACACACACTGTACATCCTTATATCCACTAATAGTATATACAGACAATATCCCATATGCATGAAAATTACTAATGATATAGGTACACATAACATGTAAGTAGAACATCTCGTGTGAGTAACTGTCATACGTGGGATGACCTTGCTCGTGCAACAACTTTAACTCCTAGATCAAAACTCACACATACACATCAATACACTTTCCTAGTTACCCAATTCTCGGTACTAATAGAATAACATGCCATATTTCTTCTTTATATATTTTCATGGAGGAAGGTTACAAGGAATCATAATCACCAGACAAATCTGAAAGACTCATGTTGACACTAGGGTTGAATCCTTTAATTGTGAGCCCCAGTCTCATATTTCAGACATGTGATGCAAACTCTGGGAAATTTATATGTGTATCGTTCCAAGCATCTCTATCAGAAGGATGTATCATATATCCTCACCATAGATGCGAGGCTCGGTGTGCCATCTCATGATCTTATATGCATGAGGAGACATGAAAAACCTCTCTAACCTATCCGTCAACGAGAAAAACCAAAGTACCTTCACAACTTTCTATTTTCCACAATGAGTGAGCTTATATCTCTCCATTTTACACACTATACATATATCTAAGTCGTCATTAGGCTTCAACTAAACTAGAGCACTATCATATACATGTGGATCTTGATGTACGACAGCTCAAAATATTTCAGAATGCATCTCATTTTACTATGATTACTAGGAAGACAATGACCTTCTGGAAGTATTTTCCAGTGAGCTCTAAATAATCATCCACAACCTCTATTGATGTTTTGTTCTCCACCTTTAATCTCCATGATACTATCAAAAATAGTTCTCTGACACCCAGGATACAGAAAAGTTTGTTGGAGGTGGATTAGCTTGTTTATCATCAACCGAAGTAGTATTAATCGGTACCAGTCTAGAGGCTCAATGGACTGACTCAACTATATGGTACCCTTGACCTTCAGTCGGTATGTCGCTTTCATAATAACCAAACACGTCGTCAACTAAACTCATAGTGGGATAATTGAATTTTTTTTACCATTGTATGGCTCGTGATCATGCGGAATACGTTATTCTGATCTTCCACTGTGGTAAATCCAACATGTGTATCTCTCCCAGAAGTCGTCATCTTTCAAGTGCTCCCATAATACATCAAGCGGAAAAAGATACATATCATTGCGACATTTAAATTTATTGCATGAATAGTAATGTATTGTACTGTCACTGCCATGATTCATCATAAAACTCATGAAATCCTCCATTCCAGCCATGACTCTTGGATCCCATTTATATAAGCAAATCCAACTCTTAGCCATCCTAAATAAAATGCATATATTAAAATATAAATAACACCAAACATGGATAATAATACCTATATATACACCATCATACACATATGTTTTTATATACAATATGACAAATATAGATTTATATATACATCACACCGAATGTTACACATATAACGTTTTATTTCCACGTCTACACAATCAATCTACACCGACATATAAATAACTTTAATTAGTTAATATACTTACCTTAATAATACATGTATATTTGTATATATATAACAACATATTACTCACATAATATTTTATTTCCATATCTACACTATAATCTATACAATATATATATATATATAGGGTGGATCAAATGAGAATAATTTTTTGAGTAAGAAATAGAAATAAATCTGAATCATTGATCTTTCTGTGATGTATGGTCCAGATTGACTTATACATGCAATATATGCTTTTCATGCATCAAAATTGCACTGCATTCAAACTAGGGCGCTATCTTTTTTAGTACCAAAGCATAAAAATAAGAAGTTATATATCCCAATTCATAAGAGTAAAAGTTTCTGATACCAAAATGTGTTAAAAGACATTATTACCTTTAAAGTCTACCACTAAAAAATAAAAAAATATAAAAAAATAGAAAACTAATAAAACCAAACAACAATAATCTAAACGGTCCCACAACCAAATCTTTATCTCTCTTCCAAAAAAACTCTCTCTGTCGCAAAACCCGAGGGTTCCCAGTCAAACGCTATCGCCGTCAAAAAAATGTCGAACTCCGACTACGGCAGAGAGTTTGAACACGATAGAAGTTCCTCACACGCTAATGACACTCCATCTTAAGATACTTTCGTCTGAGCCGCCGGTTAGTGCAATTCAGTCACACATGATCGTGCCACGATGGTTGTTCATCGTTTCACGATGGTGCTGAAGAAGATGACACCATCGTGTGTACGATGGTTTACACACGACGAGCGTCGATCGTGTGAGCTGTCGTGGGCAAGAAGACCAAAGGTTTCTGCCTTGCACATGATGGTATACACACGAGGGGCTTCGATCATGTGAGCCATCGTATTACACACGATGGTCGTCACGCGACGGTCATCGGTCGTGTGCATGCAATCGTGTGCAAGCAGTGGTATTTTTTTTGTTTTCTTAGGCATTCTATCATGGTTCTTATGATTTGTAGGTCTATATTGCAGACTGGTTGCGTATGGACGAGATCTACATTGCACTTTGTTACACGGCAAGTGAATCTTTACATACGGGAGACGGTATTTAAAGACATAGTTGAGACACTAAGAAGTATGGGCCGTAATTCTGCAGTTGGTGATCGAGCTATCGAGAGCTTGACTGAAGGGGTCCTGGGGCATTTGATTAAAATTAGGGTAAATGGGAGTACAAATACTGCCCTACATCACTTGATTGCCCGTCAGTTGGAGGGTGATCAAATCCTCCCGGATGAGTCGTGGTTCCAGGTTTGCGGGAGGACCATGCGTTTTACAGCCCGTGATTTTGCCATGATCACTGAACTGCACTTTGCAAACTCTATGGCAAAAATATTCCGCAGAATACTCTATGGCAAAAATATTAAGGTTAGTGTTCTGCGGAAGAAGTTCAATGCTCGAGATTTTGGTAGAGACATAAGAGATTATATGAAGGTTGCCAATTTGCTTATATACTACTGCTTTGTCCTATACCATGATGACATAATAGTCGAGACATGGGCATGGGCATTACCTGAAAATTTCGAGCAGTGGGATATATTTCCTTGGGGTTCTTATGGCTTTGGGGTTTTGTCTTACTACATAGACAATGTTGCCATGAATGAGGGATTGGAATATAAGGACTATCACTTCTATGGTCCGGTTGGGCTTTATAGATATGGTCGTACGAGATGATTCCTTCATTGGGAGAACTGTGTGGAATTCGAGATAAATCTATCTAAGTTCCCAGTGTTTGATATGGACTACGAGGAAGATGTTATATGATTTTACTCATTTCTTCGACGAAAAGGTACATAAATTTATAAAAGTATTTTCTCCTGACTTCACTCATCTCTTCAACGTTATGTGATTTTACTCTAGTGGTATGCTTTAATGACTATTTTTGCAGCACAAAGTACTTCCCTCTTTACCGCATCTGGAGGAGGATGAGAATGAGTACTACTATCTGAGTTTTGAGAATGGCTCGCCATATGATGTTAAGTTCGTAAAGCCTATAAGAATAGCTATGATGAACAAGGAGGATGAGCCTGTGCCGAAGCCGAGAAAGAAAGTTATGGATAGGTTGAAGAAAGGTTCATCCATTTCTTGAGTTTCTTCTGGAGGGATATTCAAATCCACACCACCTATGGGAATGAATGCTTTGTAATATTTTCTATTGTGGCCGGTTCCCTTACACCTACCGCACACCTGAGGCCATCTACCTGCGGACAAATTTTTAACAATAGACTGTGCACGACTCATCCTTGGTCAGCCGGCTTGTCATACCTTTTCTGGAGGTAAGCAAATGATGGATGAGATCTCCGGTGGGACATTCCACTCATCAGGATGTGGGATAAGACTAATATGCTCCTTATAAGTCTCTCCAATCCCTTTTCGCTTGAAATAACGACTAACAAATTCATACACAGACAAACCATTACCAACGCGTCTATTATAATAAGCAATTTTGTCACATACATAGAAAAAAACAGTGAATGATGTGCACATTAGAGCAAAATAATTACCTTATAGAGGCAACGGTATGATGACATGGAATCTGATCCAAATCAAACTTCCGACAACATGTCTAGTTTCAAAGGTCGGCCTTATAAGAAACTTTGTTTTCTTCGATTTTATAAACAAGTGGGGTGGTAGCTCGAACAGTAAGAGTCAGACTGGATTGCACAGAGTTAGAGATCTTTTCAAAAGTGTGCATTGTCAACTCATGGTCTCTTGATGCAGCTTCTCTCCGCTTCTCATCAAACCAATTCTCTAAAATTTAGCAAAATATCTCAAGTAACAAGCAAACAGGTAAACACCTCGCCCACAACATACGATTATTAAAGCATCCAACAACATTGGATGTCAAGAAGTTATAGCATCGTACTAGACACTTTGACCTAGCCCACCTCTCTGGCCTAATTTCAGAAAGGCGCCTGTGAGCCCCATTAGGGCTTTCAATATGTAGTTTCGAAAAGTAGTTTTCAAAAACTTCTTCACTATGTGTGTAGCTGCAGTTCTAAAGAGTCATATAGCACGAGCACCGTAGGAGGTCAGATTTTTTGCAAGATGGTGATAGCACAACCCGTGGAATGCATTCGAATAGACAGCTCGAACAACATTCTGAATGTTCTTGTGTTGGTCACTCACAATTAGTAAATCTTCAATAGGATTGTAGCATCTGCGCATGTTATATAGAAAATAAGTCCACGACTCGTCGTTCTCTATCGGACCGAGACCAACTGAAAGAGGAAATACTTGCTCGTTCTCGTCAAATGTGACGTCCGCAAATAAAGTTCCTTTATTCCTTCCCTTCAGGTGGGTCTCATCAACTATAATCACCGGCCGAAGGCACGTATCAAATGCCCTAATACTCTGTCCGAGTGCAACGAACATGTGGCAAAGCACTGCCTCACGAATCGTCTGCAAATCATAAATCATACCTGGATTACGCTGTTTCAACAAATACAGATAAGATGAGAGCCTCTGATATGATTCATCAAAGGTGTCGTATGTATTATCTATCGCTATATTCCTCATTCGGAGAGCAAAATTGTATAGCATGTCGATGACGTACTCCCGATGCATCTCCGCAACCATATCATTTGGCCTAAAAGTGACCCCCTCACTAGTCAATCTTTTAGCAAAATAATGAACGGAAACCTCAGAAGTGACCGACCGTGCGACAGCACGATTCAAGTCAGGGTGACAGTTGTGCGCCAAGGTCAACTTAGTAATTCTTCAAATGGTTGCACCCTCAATAGCACACAACCTAAACTGACAATTGTTTCTCCCACTCTTACAGACAAACACTATACGTTTATCAGCGGAACAATCATTGATACACTGTAACATGTTTTTCAAATGATACATTCCGACAGTTATCCTCAAATTTGTCTTGGACAGAAAGGTGGACCCCACCTCTAGTTAACCGGTGACATGTGGAGGCTGCTTGACCCAACCTAAAGTCCTGGCACTACCGGGGTCTGGAAATGGAATGATCCAATTACGCATTGAACGTTGATGCTCATGCTCGCTCGCAGATTGATGGTCGGATGAGAAGTTATGACGACTCATAATCCTATCCATTTGGGCAGATTGGCGAACCCAAGCAAAAAACTCCACAGATAGTGACTCAAGCAAGTCTTTACAACAATCTTCATCTTCGGATGTATGCACCTCCTCACTTTCCTCATCTTCTTCATCTTCTTCGTATTGATAACCTTTGGAAGGCATGTCATAATTTATGTTGTCGGGCTCTACTCTCGAGCTGCTACATCCCATATTAACCTCGGGCGTGGATGAGCTTTCATTCTCAACATAGACCTCATGATCCTCTTTGTATTCTAGTAGTAATCGAAGTATCTTGGTATCGCCCCATAATATGACTTTTACTTTGTTTCCCTTGGCCATGCGTATCAAGTACCATAATTTGTAATAGGACTCATTTGGACCACCCAAAACCTACCTGATAACCCCACGAGGTTTGCACGACTAATATTTCTCATGTCGAGGTAGACAAAAAAGGAGTTCCCATCTACATATGTCGATCGCTCCCAATGACCACCGTGATGTATCGAAATAGGCTTCCATGACATCTGATTACAAAAATATGAATAACTATTCAGAAAACTAAGCGAACAATATTCTATCATGGTCTACCTTGGACATGACCGATGCACACAGTCGGATGCTACCGTGTGCAGCGATCGTGTGTAAGTTTCTGGCCATGAACACGATCACTGCACACGATTATAGACGATCGTGTTCAATGATCATGGGCATGTTAGTTTTGCACACGATGTCAGGGCCGTTGGATACGACCGTTGCACACGGTGGCTTGCCATCGTGTGTAGCCATCGTGTCCGGAAGAACTTGACGAAAAAAAATTTCCAGTGGTAAAATATTGATGCATACCTTCTTATTGAACCCAAAAGCATGACAAATGAAGTCCTATTTGAACGTCAACGTTTGTTTTCGAGTAATCTTGTGATTTTTATAATACTTTTGAGAGACCCTTTGTCAAAAATGGTTGTGTTGTTTTGATGTATAGGTTGTAGTTAAATTTTGGTTGTTGGACATTAATATCGATCAGCTTTGAGGAGATGAGGAAAATGAAATAGAAAAAGAAAATAAAATTAGTTTAAATTAAATAAAATACACTAAGAAAAGAGAAAGTCAACATTATAATTTTGGGAGAACATTTTAGTATTTTTAAGCAAAATGGTACCAAAAACTTATAGTCTTATAAATGAGGATATAAAACTTGTCAATTTTATGATTTGGTATTAAAAAATTGATTCTCACTTAAAACTATGCATTATATGCATAAAAATATCGATGCACTAAAATACTGCATTCCATGCATACGTTTTTATGAAAATAAACTAGATCATCTATTTAATCAAGATCTATAGATTAAATTCATTCTTACTTCTTAATTTAAATCTCATTGTCACCAGAACCACCCATATATATATATATATATATATATATATATGCCTGAACAAATGAAATAGTCAGGTTTAATAAACATACCTTAATAACATACATGAGATAATTATGCCCTTACAACAACTTAAGCTCATCGATCGTAGTTCTCAAATACACATCAATATACTTCCCTCGAAACCCAGTCCCCGATATTGAGAGAGTCAACGTACTATATTCCTTATATATATACGTGGTCGATGCCACTATTGGGAATGAGATAATGATCATCATGGATGCCTTCTCGTCCTGCAACCTCTACTGCTATAAGATGATACCTTTTGGTCTCAAAAACATCGGGGCAACTTACCAGAGGTTAGTCAACCAAATCTTCCACGATCTGATTAGGCATATAATGTAAGTTTATATAGATGATATGCTTGTAAGAAGTTTATATGCTTCTTATCATGTACCTCATCTTAAAAAAATGTTTTTAAGTTTACGAGAGTATAAGATGATGTTGTATCCAAAAAAAATACACTCAAGGTGTCGGACCGAGTGAATTCCCGACCTACACGGTAAGTTAAAGAGGGATCTAAGCCAACCTCATCAAAATCAATGTCGTTCTGGACTTATACACATCCAACTTGGTTAAACAACTCCAGAGCCTAACCAAATGACTGGCCGCTCTGATCCGAATAAAAATGAAAAACTTCGAATAGACTGAACTTTGTCATATCACCTTCGAAGCCTTAATGGACTCACTTGTGTTCGTGCCAAGCTTACAAAATCCAGATTGAGCTGAACCATTCTATTTGTATCAGCAACCGTTATCAGCTCGGTCCTATTAAGGCTGGAGAACTCATCACAACAGCCGATCTACTATGAAAGTCAGACCATACATGACGCCAAGCTGCATTGTCCGATAGAGAAATTGGTGTATGTATTGATCATGTCATCCAGAAAGTTAAGAAATTACTTTGTGGAACATAAGGTCATTGTCTTAACCAGTTTAACCCTCAAGCAAGTCATGCGTCGGCCCAACACCTCAAGTAGAATAATTAAATGTGCGGTCAAACTCAGTCAGCTCGACATCATCTTCTATCCCCAAATTACCACCCGACTGACTCGAAGAATGGTCTCTATTAGTTTAAGGGTCTGCGATGGCAAACCGAGCTAGAGTCTGGATTGGTTAGCTTACAGATCGGTAATAAGGCTGTGATTCCCATCCACCAACAAGTTCAAGTATGAAGTAGTTCTAGTCGACCTAGAAATGGCGTACTCCCTTGGCCTGAAAAAGCTCCTAATCCATAGTAACTCACAACTGATCGTCAATCAGATCGGAGGAGATTATGAAGCCAAAGAGCCCAAACTTATTGTCTACTTAAAATTGGTCAAGGCCAAGCTATGAGACAAGGGTCGTACACATACCCCGATAACAAAGCCAAACTAGCTTCCATCTTGGGGCCAAACACTTAGAAAAAGTCAAGATCGGACAACACGCCAGCTCGGCCCTGGATGCAATGGAAATAAATACGTCAGAGTCAACATACATCTCGGGTTAGATGGACCCACTCATCTGATACCTCCAGGACAACATTCTTCCTAAAGACATAATTGAAGCTCGGTCAATTCGAACCATATTTACCAGATTTGCCCTTCCGCAGGGGACTTTGTACATAATAGGTAATTCGATTCCATTATTAAGGTGCCTATCTAAACAAGATGCCGAATATGCCTTAAGTTAAGTGCACATGCGGGAATATTCTAGAGACCATGGCTTTGCTTACAAATTGATCCGTCAATGGTACTACTGGCCCGATATGAAGAAGGACACAATCTCCCTCAGGAAGTGCGATCAATGCCAAGTCTTCGAACCTCGGATCCACTTCCCCCGAAAATCCTCACAGCGATCCTAAGTCCTTGGTTGTTCGCAAAATAGGGAATTGATTTGATCGGCCCACTGCCCAAGGGAAAAGTGGATTAATTCACCCAGTATTCATCGTTGACTACTTCACATAATAGGCCGAATTCGATCTACTTGCAACCATCACCAAGGAGCAGATTATAGACTTTGTTTGGAAATCCATCATCTGCCAGTTTGGCATTTAGAACTCGATTGTCACGAATAACACAAGACAATTTGACAATAAGACGTTCGAGACATTAGCTCGACAATAATTTCAGTCAGTCATATAATAGCCACAATTGCACAAATTACAGTCACTAGATAATATAATCATCACAGGATACTACAAAGTGTATATGCAATACAATAAACACTGCACCATATTACATACTACACCATATTACACGACAACATATATAAATAATACAATCTTCACAACATCAAGAGCAAAAACATAAGTGTCTCAACCATATGATCAACACAATCTCCATATTTTCATCTCGAGGCCTCAAAGGGTCCTTACCGAGGTGTTGCTACCCAAAATATTATCCGGAGATAGATATTGCTAGAATGGATGGATAGCAAACAAAGTGCGAGAGCACTTCCGTAGAGAAAGTAAATAACATAAGATTTGCCGGGATTGTTAGTCCCGGGCTTGAATGCTCTCGCGAGATGTTATTAATACGAATATTCGGGGATACAAATATTAATGTTAGAATACTATTACAATGAGTGTAACGATTCTAGTTATCTCAGCTAGTGAGCGTGTAGATTGCCAGAAGAACCAGATGTGATGCTCTGTGAGTTCTTGTAACAACGTTGATGAGCTGTGACGGCGGTGATAGATCGATCGTCCCTCACGGCATGTATAAGCTATATGCTTGAGATCCGGGGCTTGTGAATCTGAACTGTGGAGACTTCTTGCCTCTGCCGACCGTCTTCTGGTTGAGAGATACTGAGAGAGAAATCCTGAAGTAGATTCCGGTGAGGAAGCTGGGAGACTGAGAATATGTATGTTTATGAATGAAGTTGGAATGGATTGCCAACTGAGAATTCTTTCTGAGTAGAATGGGAACTGATTTCTGCTATGAGTGGTGCTGAGAGGAACTAATTTCCAACCTTTTTCCAGTTGTTGAATGTCCTCTATTTATAGGACTGGGACATGCTGCGCGATCGCCTTTGCTATATTATAATAAGCGGGCGATCGTCCTTTAGCACATGGGTTGGTCCCTCTAAAGTCCGCAGGAGTTGCTGGCAGCCAGCTGTGCGGTCCAATGAGAAGCCTGCACGCGTCCGAGTCGCTGTCACGGGCGGCCCCACCTTGTACCTTTCGGCGGGCTTGTCGGTAGGTGATAAGGTGGTGCCAGGCTGTGGTCAACGATCCGGGAATCGCGGTGGCTGTCGCGGTTCTGCACATGGGAGCTGCTTCGAGACTCAGTCTTCGTGGACTTTAACGGACGATGGTCTCTGTGTGTGGTATAGGACGGTTGTCCTAAGTCGGGCACCAGAGTCGATCGCTAGGTGCCAAAGGGCGGTCACCTTTGGAGTCGATCGCCAGATACCCGAAGGTGATCTGGTATTTCCGCTTTAGGCGAGTTCGCCGTAGCTTGATTGGTTGCAGACTCGGTCGCTCGGCCTTGAAGTCGATCGCCTGTCGAGGTGAATAAATCTCGACACAACAATTGCCCCCCAGCTCGCTCCTATGTTGGAAACGTGGGGTGAGGTGGTTCTGCTGACTATCGCTGAGTTATGACGAGTGACTCTGTATTTTACTGAACTGGCGATCGTCATTGAGCGGTTCGATTCTGAATTTGGACGACCTGGTTGGTCGCTGAGCTGAGCAGGAAATGGTAGCGGATGCGGAAAAGTCTCTGGGGCACGTGTCGGGTTCCTATTGGAGGAGACCGACGGTCACTTATAACTCCTCGTCTGCCGTGTCCTTGAAAAGACGCGTACGCGAGTTTCAAGGGGTCAATAAATACTACGGTTGCACTTCAACCCCTGAGATTCTCCTTAATTGCATACGGGCCCCTGCCACCTCCTATAAAAGGCGCAGTGTTGCAGTGTTCATTCTTGCGCGCATTTATCGGAGAAAGAAGGATTTGCTGAAGATTTTTTCTGAGAGATCCGACTGCCGATCGTCGATCGATTCCATCTTTGGGTAAGAAAAACACTCCTTTTTTCCTCTTTTAAATTCGAGAATGGTTGGAACATCTTCTTTGTCGGGAAAGGGCACTTCCTCCGCCGCTGGGACTTCTAATGTCCGGGGAGGATCCTCCGCCGATTTCCATCTGGAGATGGCCGGTGAGGCTATTCGGGCCGGTATCGACCTTGCGGAAGTTGAGGCGCTGTTCAACGAAGCCGACGTGGCTAAGGAGGCGGCCGTTGAGCACAGACGCTCGCAGACGGAGAGAGATCTGGCGGTGAGAGCCTATTGGGAGGGCATAGCGCCTTTGGCCAGGCCTATGTGACCTTACCTGAGATTATGGAGAGGTTGTCCGGTCCGTCTCTAAGATTCGATTTCCGGGATTATTCGATCGCTCACCCTTACCAGCTTGCTAAACGGTCGCAGTTTCGGGCTGCGCAGCGATCTCTGTGGTCTCTTGGACAAATCAGGAGTTCGGCGACCAGGAAAGACCTGGCCGTCTGGAGGACAAGGTACCACGTTCCTTCAGATGTGGATCTATTTGCGCCGGCGGAGAATGAGCGAGACGACCAACCCCCGATGGGTATGGTCGCCGTGAACGAGGCAATTATGGAGGTCGGGCTGCATTTCCCTCTATCTTTTAATATCTCCCATCTGCTGGCCGCTTGGAACGTGGCGCCTCTCCAGTTGACGCCGAATGCTTGGCTCCAGATAATTTGTACTCTAACCTTGTTCGGCGATCACCGCCTGTATCGCCTTCCTTCGCCGTCGAAGATGAACCACCTGTTCAAATTGACGTCTCAAAAAGGGTCGGTCGGAGGCTATCATATTCAGGGCCGATCCGGTCGGGTGATCCTTAGAGTCCCGAACAAGGTGCGGGGCGACCCGACGAAGTGGTTTTGGGTCGCCGGCGCGTGGAGTGCTTCTGCGAGCGACAATCCTACGGGCGAGCTGGAGATTCCCACTAGCTTTCGGGAGAGGAATCTCGGTAAGGGTTTAGACTCTCCCTTTGTTCAGATATGTTCTGAACTGATCTAATTTGATTTCATTTTTGCAGGTTTTCATATTCCGGTGATCGAGGAGCTGCCCTTTGATTTCCTGGTTGTCTGGGAGCGGATACAGAGCTTGTCGGACGAGGATTTGGACGCTATCCGTATCAACAAAGAGAGTCGTTGGTTGTTGGCTCGGCTATTCCATTTCCCGAGACATCTCTCGGTATCAAGTAATCTTTTCTGCGATCTTCAATTTCTTGGCGATCGTCTTGCCTGAGGAAAATGTCTAACTGTTGATCGACTATCTTCATTGTAGAGGTTCGCTTCCCCCGCTTTTTGGAGCCCCCACCGGAGATCTCCATGTCGAATCCTGGAGTTTTGGGCCGTCTCCGCCACAAGAAGTCGTCTCGGGCTCCACCTGTTGTGTTGCCTATCATTCTGGAGGTGGAGCCTCGCGTGGAGCCGATCGTGGCTGAGGAGGAAGTTCCTGAGGAGGGGCTTCGAACGAATCGCAAGCAGCCTAGATCGGAAGAAACTCTGGTCTCTGCCCCTGCCAGCGAGGTGCCGATCGCCGTGCCTCCGATCACCGTTCTTCCTCCGGAGAGTGAGCCTACTCCCTCCGTAACTTTCTTACGGGAGATGGCGATCGCCGATGCTGAGACCCCTCAAGGGAAACCGTATTTCAGTCGTGACCCCAAGAGGGCTGAGAGGTACATTGCTTGTTGAGTTGAAACTTGTTGTTCGCGTAGGAGATGTGTTAATTTTTGTTGTTTTGATGCAGGGTCCGTAGAGCTGATCCAACTTGCCCGCCAATGGTGGTGGACTTCTTAGCGAGGCGATCTCCTCGCTAGACCTGCGATATCCCTTTATACGTCAACCGGGCCATTTCTGCTCTGCCGAAGGCCTGTACGACGGATTTGGATGCGATCGCTCCCCAGCGATCTGGGAGCTCGATGTAGGCTGCTTTTGCTCTTTCTCTCCAGGCGGCGAAAATGACTGCCCAGGCTGTGCAGGAGTTTGAGGGACGTCCTTCCACTATTCGCCTGCAGGATGATCTCGAGGCGGCTCGGAAACAGAACGCCGAGTTCGCTGACAAGATCGCGGCGATGGAGAAGGACTCTATGGAGGCTGCTATGCGGGCGAGCCAGGAACTTGAGCTGGCGAGAAAGGATGCCGAGCTATCCCGGGTGACGGTCGATCGTTTTCGGGATATGATGATAGATGCCGTGCGGGCGCAGAAGGCCGCTGAAAAGGAAGCCGATCGACTGAAAGTGACTATCGCTCGGATGAATAGTGAGCTGGCGGAGTCGGGGGGGGGGGGGGGAGACGGATGCAAGGGAGGCCGAGCTCCAGGGCGTGCAACAGGCGATGGCGGAGCTGAAGGGGAAGCAAAAGGCGACCGAGGCCGATCCCTTTCGTAATGTGGAGTTTGTCAGTGAGTTCGCCTATTATATGGCATTCGCTGACTCGCTCCGAGTTGCTAAGAAAGGAGGATTGGAGGTCGGCCCTCTAGCCGAAAATTTCAAAGCGTACGCGCTGGAGCACCCTCTTCACCCTGACTTCTCCGTGCCTATCTTGGATCTTGCGGATATCGGCGTGGAAATGAGCTGGTATCCGATTCATCCCGATGCTCCGGAGGAGGGGGAGACTGCTCCGCAGGCTGGCGAAGGGTCGCGGACGGATCCGGGGGCTGAAGGCGAAGGCCAGGCAGGGGCCTGAGGCACTCCTCTTTTACTGTTTTGGCTAAATGCCTTGTAGTTTGTAGCTTCCTTTTAGTACTTAGGCCTTCGGGCGACCTTGTATGTACCTTTAAGATTTCAAGTAATGAAACGAACGTTTGGTTCTTCGATTTGTCACTTGAATGATTGCTATTTTTGAGTCTTTTGCTTGACTTTGTACAAATGTGTGAGGAGAGATTGCTGCAAGTGTAGGTCTACGTGAATTGATAAACTCATATAGATAACTTTTACAACAAATTCGATCGCTGCCCAAACATCTGATTAATGCCGATCGCCGTATGTAATTGAATAGGGACGATCATCGAGTATATATCTCCGCACTCTTTTCCCCCTTTTTTTTGTTCACTTAGTGAAAGTAAGGGGACGAAAATAAATCGTTGAGTGAGCGGTCTTCAAATTTGTCGAATCCTAGAAAGGAGCCGTCCATCTCGGTCTTGAGGAGCCGTGCACGATCGCGGAGTTCGATGTACCGACCTCCATGATCGTGTCATATGCACGAGTGACATTCCGTTTGATGGCTAAGTTCTCGTGACTCACTTAATTGGTAGGGTCTTCCAAAGGTCGCGCCTCGCCTCGTATTTAAACGAAGGGCGTGCGGTCTCGGTCTGGAAAATTCCTTGCACGGGGCGTCGTCGGATTAATCAACTCCACTTCCATGGCTTGTTATCTCTGCTTCCACCTCGGGCCGCCATGAAGATGGCGATCCTCGACGGTATACGTTGAGACGGGGGTAGGGACGCGTCGCATTGTCCGGGCCCACCATGTTAGATGATGAACCTTTGAGGGCGGGCGAGCGTGTCCACTGATTAGTTTTTGAGGGCTCTCAGACTATGCCGACCTCGTATTTAAACGAAGGGCGGGCGATCGTGGCCCAAAGGGACCTTTCATGGACGAAGCAGTCGGTTCCATCGACTACCAGGACCATGGCTACACTCTTCTACCTCGGATCGTCATGTAGATGCCGACCTTCGATGGTGTACGTTGTGCGGGGGAGGCGATCTCGTGCCTTAGTCCACCATGTTAGATGATGAACTGTAGATGGTGAACGAGTCCTCCGGTTTCGAAGTGTTCCTCCAGGCAGTAGCCTTCGGTTTGATGAGGTGGGAAATTGGGGAGAGACGTCCGAGGTTCCCTTCCTCTTGATTGAATCATACGGTCGCCGAGGTTGATCGAGGGGTCGGCTCGTATGAGCTTTCCAGCCTGTTCGCGTTCGACTCAGGCGACCATGTTGGGAGATTGGAGGGGCTCCGGCTAAGCCAATAAGCTGTCCAATTTGCCTTCCTCGAACAATTTCCAGAGTTGTTTGAGGAGGTCGCGGCATTGGTTGGTGCTGTGGCCGGGACTCTTATGGTAGGCACAATATTGATTGTGGTCCAGATGACCGTGGTCCCTTATCGCCTTTGGCTTGTTCAGCGGTTCACGCCCTTTGACGGCGTAGTAAATGCGGGCCGGAGTTCGGTTGAACGTATGGAGGAGATGGGCTTCCATGTCCTCGAAGGTCTTGCGATCTCCGGGTGGCTTGGCGACCGCCTTCTTGGTTTTGGCGATCTCCGTCTTTCGGACAGGAGGTGGCGTTTCCTCGCTTAGGCGGAGGGCGAGCAGCTTCTGCCTGGCCAGAAAGTCAGCAGCCTTAGCACGGAAGATCGCGTAAGTTGGGGGGATGTCCTTCGTCAGGTGTCTAAACATGGGTGAGTGACCGTAGAATCCCCCCAGGACTGAATAGAGAGCGAGCTTGTCGCTGATGGGCTCGCCGGTGAGGACGATTTCGTCCACTCGGTCGATGTAGTCTGCATCGAATTCGTCTTCCCCCTGCCTGATTTTCATCATGTGGTGGGGGCCCTCTGGTCTAGCGAACTTGGCGGCGAAGTATGATGTGAAGTCATTCGCCAGTTTCTCAAAGGAGATGATCGATCGTGGTGGTAGTGAGACGTACCACCTATAGGCCAGCTCGCCTAATGTTAGCGGGAAGATTCGGCACTTGGTCGCATCTTATGCCCCGCACCCGGTCATGTAGATCCGGAATTTACTTAGGTGGGTTTCGGGGTCCGACCTCCCTTCATATAGAGGTGTTCTGGGAGGAGCGATCCTTGGTTGTACGGGGGCGAGCTCGATGTGGGCCGCGAGCGGCTCGATCGGTCGGATGATCTTTCTACCGGTACTTGCCCCAATGTCCAAGAGTGCTTTCATCTCGTCGAGCTGGCGTTGGATAGAGACCATCGCCGTGGCCTCGCTATTCGAAGCTAGGCGATCATAGTGGGAGCCGAGGCGATCTAGTACTGATCCTCTGGCATTCGGAATGGGGGCCAAGAGGCTGATCTGCCTTCGGCTGGGAGTTGGGTAGGCCGAACTCCTGGTGACGGACTCGGAATCCGTCGTCTCGAGGTTGGGGCCAGATTGCCCCAGTCGCCATGATGAATCGCTCCCTAGGCGACTGAACACGGAACCGTCCGATCTAGCGAGAGCCTTTTCTCGCGACTTGGGGCTTTCTGACGATCGCTCGCCTAGTAGCCCCTTGAATTCCCATTTGCCCACGCGGCGGATGGCCGAGGGAGTAATAGCGAGAGTTGCGCATGCTCTCCGTCGCTCCTTTAGGATGGCCATAGCCTCCTCGATCTGCTCCGCAGTTTGGATCTGATCGAGTGAGATGCTGGGACCACCCCTCAGATACGGGATCGAGAGTCTCTCATTCCTGCGACTTCCCTCTGCCGTCGGCTGGGGCTCGAATTGAGCCGGGACTCGGTGTCCGGCGGTTTGGAGAGTGGCTCTCTTCGGTGCAGAGGTGGATGCCATGATTCTGAAGGTTTTCTTTGAAGCACAGTGAGTGTCACTTCAAGTATATGTCCCGAGAACAGTGAGTGTTTTTCGAGACGGTAGGAATAAAAATGAAGGTTTAAAGCCCTTTCTCTAGCGCCAATTGTTGCTACCCAAAATATTATCCGGAGATAGATATTGCTGGAATGGATGGATAGCAAACAAAGTGTGAGAGCACTTCCGTAGAGAAAGTAAATAACACAAGATTTGCCGGGGTTTTTAGTCCCGGGCTTGAATGCTCTCGCGAGATGTTATTAATACGAAAATTCGGGGATACAAGTATTAATGTTAGAATACTATTACAATGAGTGTAACGATTCTAGTTATCTTAGCTAGTGAGCGTGTAGATTGCCGGAAGAACCAGATGTGATGCTATGTGAGTTCTTGTAACAACGTTGATGAGCTGTGACGGCGGTGAGAGATCGATCGTCCCTCACGGCATGTATAAGCTATATGCTTGAGCTCCGGGGCTTGTGAATCTGAACTGTGGAGACTTCTTGCCTCTGCCGACCGTCTTCTGGTTGAGAGGTACTGAGAGAGAAATCCTGAAGTAGATTCCGGTGAGGAAGCCGGGAGACTGAGAATATGTATGTTTATGAACGAAGTTGGAACGGATTGCCAACTGAGAATTCTTTCTGAGTAGAATGGGAACTGATTTCTGCTATGAGTGGTGCTGAGAGGAACTAATTTCCAACCTTTTTCCAGTTGCTGAATGTCCTCTATTTATAGGACTGGGACATGCTGCGCGATCGCCTTTGCTGTATCATAATAAGCGGGCGATCGTCTTTTAGCACATGGGTTGGTCCCTCTAAAGTCCGCAAGAGTTGCTGGCAGCCACCTGTGCGGTCCAATGAGAAGCCTGCACGCGTCCGAGTGGCTGTCACGGGCGGCCCCACCTTGTACCTTTCGGCGGGCTTGTCGGTAGGTGATAAGGTGGTGCCAGGCTGTGGTCAACGATCCGGGAATCGTGGTGGCTGTTGCAGATCTGCACATGGGAGCTGCTTCGAGACTCAGTCTTCGTGGACTTTGACGGACGATGGTCTCTGTCTGAGGTATAGGACGTTCGTCCTAAGTCGGACACCAGAGTCGATCGCTAGGTGCCAAAGGGCGGTCGCCTTTGGAGTCGATCACCAGATACTCGAAGGTGATCTGGTATTTCCGCTTTAGGCGAGTTCGCCGTAGCTTGATTGGTTGCGGACTCGGTCGCTCGACCTTGAAGTCGATCGCCTGTCGAGGTGAATAAATCTCTACACAACACGAGGTATTCAATACACACCCTTTCTCGATGCGTCGCAAGTCCCTAAGGAGGTAGTTTTTTGACCATTTTCATTAGCATTTTTTCTAGATGTATAGAGTCGCACTTTTCATGATTTTTGGCTTAATTTATTATTATTTTGTGTCATTGTTGGTCCCCAGAATGATGAAGACTAACCTCACTTTACCAATACGGGTCTTTTCTAGACCACTTTGTCCTCACTCACGCGCACCCTGAGAAACTTCCCAGGGGATCACCCATCCCATAACTACTCTGGTCTAAGCACGCTTAACTTTGGAGTTTTTATGAGATGGCTACCAGAAAAAAAAGATGCATCTTGTTGGTATGAGTAGTCCAAATCAATTTATTTAACCACTTCCTAGTACAAATCTCACGGGTCAAATCGCAAGTCGCACCTCGCGCATTTTTAAGCCCATGCAGGCAGGATGGTAGACCAAAGCGTCACAAAGGGTCCTTACTGAGGTATTCAAGATACACCCCTTCTCGAGGCGTCACAAGGGTCCCTATTGAGGTAGTTGTTTTGACCTTTTGCATTAGATTTTTTTTGTTATTCGAGACGTATAGAGTCGCATTGTTCGTGATTTTTTGCTCAATAGCAACTATGAACCTTGTCAACAAAGCGCCTCCTTTCTTATTATTTTATGTCATTGTTGGTCCCTAGAATGATGAAGACTAACCTCACTGTACCAACATGGGTCTTTCTAGACCGCTTTGTCCTCACTCACGCGCACCCTGAGAAACTTCCCAGGGGTTCACTCATCTCATAATAACTCCGGGCCAAGCACGCTTAACTTTGGAGTTTCCATGAGATGGATACCAGAAAAAAAATGCATCTTGCTGGAATAAGTAGTTCAAATCAATTCATTTAACCAATTCCTAGTACAGATCTCACGGGTCGAATCGCAATCCGTGCCTCATGCATTTTGAAGCCCCTGTAGGCAGAATGGTGGATCGAGGCGTCACAAAGGATCTTTACTGAGGTACTCAAGACACACCACTTCTCGAGTGGTCACAAGGGTCCCTACTGAGGCAGTTGTTTTGACCATTTCATTAGCATTTTTTTGTTATTCTATACGTATAGAGTCGCATTTTTCGTGATTTTTTGCTCAATTTCTTATTATTTTTTGTCATTGCTGGTTCGTAGAATGATGAAGTCTAGCCTCACTGTGCCAACACGGGTATTTTCTAGCCTCACTCACGCGCACTCTGAGAAACTTTCCAGGGGTTCACCCATCCCATAACTACTCCGGGCCAAGCACGCTTAACTTTGGCAACACCTGACCGAGTGATCAACAATTGAGGCAACACCTGATCCAGTGCTCAGTTTCTCTATGCTGAGCCATTGGTCACTACCGAGCAGCACCCTCGATCGCCCGATCCAAGCTGGACTGATACCCGTGACCAAGACCGAGCATGCCTACAGCTAAGGCTGAATCTAGACAGTCATCCTGCTGAACCGACCCTGTGGTCGAGGCTGGACTGACCCCGATCGACCCTATGGTCGAGGCGGGACTAACCCGAGATGATGATTTCATTTTCAAATGCTTCTTAGCTTGTTTTCTAATTACTAAAACCTCTCGGAAATACTTGGTGAATGGTTGTCGTATCAGATCCGTGATTGTTGTTTGCTTGCTACATTTTGTATGGTTATGATACTTGTACTGGAAAATTCGAATTGCTAACCCCTTAAATGGGAGAAATGAGTTTCATGCATTTCATGTATGCTTGGTTCGTGGAAGCAGTCACAGGATCGGTATGGAAGATGATGGGCAGCGATACTAATCAAGAGTCAGAGTTGAGTCTGATGTCGTTGTATTGTTTGAGTTGTATACAGTCTTCCGCTGTATTGTATTTAGACCCTATGTGGGTATGTATTGTAAGAAGTTTTGTTTTGGTTTGAATGAGCCGTTGTGAACTTACCATTCAATATATTTTAAATATTTGACTTTTTCGATCCGTGTCATTATGTAGTTTGACCCTGGTCGGTCAAACATTTGTCGTCTTGTAGCGGTTAGCCTAGTAGATCCTTGCCCAAAGGGTCTACGGCGTGTGATATTCCCGGTGGATTTCCGAGGGTGTTACAACTTTGACTACTTGGGATATGGTGTATGACCGGTTTCCGGGAAGATACATTATCATCAAGGGATGATGGATATTTGTTCCAAGATTGCTTCTTTTAGCTAAGGCAAGAATGCAGCATTGCAGGAAGCTTTGGAGCATTTCCAAGTACATAATCCAATGTCCTCATCATCATTTCTCATTGGAGCTTCTCAATCATTTTTTATACGATAGTTTGTCTTTGTATTTCTAATATATGATTGACAGCACCATCAGAAGAGATATTAGGGTGAGAACGGCCCAATAGATACCCGATATCTTTAAAATGATGAACAATCTCCAATCGAAAAGATATTTAGTGATATAATAAAAAAGCTTGATGATAACCAAAGGCGATGCAAGTCACCGCCTAAACCCTCGGGGCAAATTTATGGTATTTGCAAAGTCTATGTCCATGGGGCTAACATGTGCAATCAATTATTCGAGCCGCAAATTGATTATGAAGAGCAAGTGAACGTTGTGAAATGCTACCAAGCAAGGCCATCCAAAGGGATTGCCCCTACTCTTAACACTTATAACTCATGATGGAGAAATTACTTGAACTTTGGGTGTCCATTATGAATGCACCTCCTCCGAAGGGAATGTGTATTTTGTTCGTAGACTGTAATTCTTGGCCAACACAAACTCCCAAGCTCCATCTTACACGACAAATGCAAATGCCAACCAACCTTGTTATTCAGGTTCTCAAGGGTTGACTATTTTTTATAATCAAGAGCTGATAGAAAGCGGGTCATATGGGCCAGGCCAAGATACTTATCTAGGCAACCAAGGCCGAGCCATAATCTATATAGACCAGCCATACCACCCGTGGATGTGTGTTGCTTTGACGCTTTTAAGGTAAAAGTTGATGTAAAGTTTGACTCGCTCGATGCTACATTACGAAAGACCATGAGCCATATTGTGACCGAATATGAGTGAGATGAACCATACAAACAACAAAGGCAAGTTTGTGATCCATCCGGAACAAACTAGGCAATCATGGTGCTTAGAAATGAAAAAGTTGTCGATAATCAAGTCCAAGACCTTACTTTTAGTGAGGAACCACCTTGTGGGCCACTTGAGGTTTCGCTCCCGATTTCTAAAGCTAGTCCTCAAAAATGGATACCGACAAGGAGGATAAGAATATGACGCTCAACAAGACATCGAATCTCTACAAGCCTCCTATTCCACATTCGAGCCGCCTAAACCCGTCAAAGATTATTAAAGTGAACATAAATTTGAAATTTCTTGACATTGTTAATAATATTCTGGCTTCTGCAAAAAATTTCAAGGATTTGACGTATAAAAAAATAAAATTGGTTGATAATAAAAAAAATAGTCTTTTTAGATGCGGCTAGTGTAATATCCATATTTTTCTACTTTTAGTAATATGCATTTTTGGTGCTTTTACACATCTGACAACTCTATTGTAATAGCTTCGATATTTTTAAACTATCTTGTTCTGCACTTTTTGCCATTTGAACGAGTTTCAAGGCCATTTTAGTTGAATCTATGTATCATTGCGACTTTTTTGTATTTAGGTTCGATTTTAATAAATCTTGTTTGAAACTGTCGTTTCGATATTTCTACAAGTTCATTTAATATTTTTAGATGCATTGTGAGCTTTGGTATTATTGTTCAATCTTGAATTATGTTTTTCTGAATGCTTGGGCCGTTTTGTAATTCCTAAAGTTTCGGGCATATTCTTCTGTATTTATTTGTTCGTATATTTGGGTGGTCGGAATCACGTGTTTGTTTAGCGATTGAGTTCATATTTTGACGCTCTCCGTAAGCGCTTCGTTGGATGTGGTTAATCTTTGAGTTTTGCATCGTCTGGGCGTGTTCGGGCTGACCGGGATGTACAGCCGAGTTGCTGTGCAAAAGGTAAATCGCACCTAATGCAGAGTGATAGCGCACGCTAATATGTATCATTAGCGCACGCTGTCTAAGCTGTTAGCGCAGGCTAACGAGATGAGGCAGAATGTTACATTCCTCATTGTATTGCCTCGTTAGCACATGCTAAGGTAAGGATTAGTGCACGCTATATGGCAGGAACAGAATGTTCTGTCCTTCAGTGGACTACCTCATTAGCGCAACCTAAGGCATTGATTAGCAAGCGCTAACAGGTTGAGATAAAATGTCCCGTTCTTTTTCAGGCTTATTAGTGCACGTTAAAGCGGGGAGCTAGCTCGCGCTAACTGACCCTATATATAAGTGCGGACAACGGCGTTTTTCAGCATTCTTTTCACTTTTCAACCCTAGCTTAACGAGAGAACGAGAGAAGGGCAATTTTGAGGCGATTTAGTGAAATCCTTCATCATCTATCATTATTTTTGAGTTGTTAACGAAGATTAAACAACATCTAGTCCATCCTTTCCTTCCAAATCAAGGTAATGATTTTAGAACCCTAAATTTCGGATTTGGGGGTTTCTTCAAAATTTCTTACGATTTAACTTGCATTACTCATAGAATCATGTTGAGTATGAATTATCTACCCCAAATGCATATTTCTCCTATGAATTCTGGTATGATTTCCATATTTTAGTAAGATTCGAGCGGCTCGGTTGTGGTCCGCCCTCTACCTTATTGAATGTTGTTTTATATGAATGTATGTGGGGTTTCTGGTAGTATTCAGTTCCGAATTCATTTCTATTTTTGTTGATAGTTATTTCTTGGATCATTTAGGTTCTGAATCTTCAGTTCCTTTCAACTGCGGTCATTTTTCATATTGTAGCTTTTCGCGATGTCTCAAATGCGTGTATATGTTTATGATTGTATTTTCTTGACTTTGAAAGTGAAGTGTATGTGATGTGTATGAGTATATGTTCACTCTGGGAACATTTTTGGTGCGGACCACAAACATCTTTGGATTAACCACTTTGGAACAAGATGATGAGTACATTGTTCAGTATATTCCTTATGAAAATGCTCTTGTTGTTGATTCGACTCCTTGGTATGTGGATATTATGATTTTTCTTGCTTGTAGTAACTTGAAAACCAAGCTATCATTCCAACAGGGGAAGAGATTTCTTGCCTACTGAGGAAGCACTTATGAAATTGGAGTCCCGAGCTACAAAAATGCATCAAATAATGGAAGATGAGTCAACCTCATCAGTTCTATTCCGCCACCCATTTCGTTATTATTTTCGACCAAGCACCTCAACTACCACCGACCTCTTTATTTATGACATCCTCCCAGACTCAAAGCTTCAAATGCTTCGATTCACATCTTATTGGAAATCATTGATCTCCGAGTTGGGATTGCTTCTATCCGGACGCAAGTCGGCCTCGATGTGATGGCATAATAAAACACATCGAATACATTAAGGAAGCATGCGTTCATGAGACGCTCGATCTTAAATTCGTAATGACACCACCAGTTGGTCGAGATGATGCAACACCAATTGACCAGTGCACCGACCCCTTAGTTCATTTCATATTTTATTTTTCTTGGTACTTTTAGTTTCATTATGTGCTGTTGATTTTTATTGCATATTTTTGTCGCATTATCTTATGATATTGTTATGTAATTTCACTTGTTCTTGCCATGAATTATGATACTTTTCTTTTCTTTTGCATGTCGGTTTTGTTGAACCGTTTGCACTCTCCCAGCTTAGTCGTTTGTGGTTCATTTGACTTGATGGCCGACATGAGCCAAGTGGATTACACAACACGCAAAATTGAGAGGGGGTGTCACTTTACCTTTTCGTCATCTATTTACTCTTCGTGGGTAGCAATGGTGACATCGCTAGTTTTGAAGTGTGGAGAAGGACGTAAAATTTGAAATTTTTATTTCTTAGTGTGTGCCTAGTCTAACACCCCAAAACCACTCGGGAATATTATAGCGCCGCATACCCTCTCTGTGAGGATCTGCCAGGCTAAATGCATAAACAATACATCACATTATATGCTGACATGGCTAAATAACAAACCATTAGACCGATTTGGCCTTTCACCACAATATACAAATCAGGCACACATAACTCTGATACCACTCAAACCCAAACCAGGTTCAAATACACGAATTATACTCTTATAATCAGAAAATACAACAGCGGAAAAGACACCACAACATGCCTTGACCAAAATACTCAGCACTGGTCTTCATATGATTAGTATCGCCGTCTTCCATCATCCTTCGTACCGGACTGTATTTTGCTCCCATAGAACTTGCATGCATCTGGACGCAATACAAACATCCACTCCCCGATTACTCAGGGGTTAGCAAAACTCCACTGTTTTGCTAGTGCAAGTATAAAGTGCAAATACGAGCCATACATCACATATTCCGAAAACATAACAATGGAGAGCATCCAATGAGTTAATCATAGCAAAGACTTCCCAAGATAATTCACTTGGTTAAAATCGTTCAAACCATGAAAGGTAGGAATGGAATCAATATACATCTGGCAAAACAATTTAAGATCTCGGGACTTTTAAAAAAAAATTAGAATTTAAGAATTCTCATTTTATCGAAAACCCTTTCGGGACACAGCCCAAAGATCATTTTCCAGAATGCAAATCCGTCAACAAAACACGGGGTCCACGATCCAATCATACATATCAACATATTCCCAAGGATTATTCGCATCCCGTGCTCGCAAGCCACGGACCTTAGAGCCTCCTCGAGACATACCTGAGTGAATAACCCAATGGGAAACCACACAATATCACATGTCACCATGACAACAGTCACCATAGCCACAACCATGACATACGTTCATAGTTATCCCGGCATCGGGCTAGCAAGCCACGAACCTCGGAGCCTCCACGAGATATACGTGATTGGGTAACCCATGACACGTACGTCACACAACCAAACCACGACCATAAGTTAACCTGGCATCGTGCTAACAAGCTACGAACCTCGGAGTCTCCGTATCGACATACCCGGTTTGGATAACCCCACAAGTTATCCCGGCATCGGGCCAGCAAGCCACGAACCTTGGAGTCTCCGCAAGACATACCCGATTGGATAACCCCCATGGCCCAAACACATCACAATTAATAATAACCTTCATCCGTACTAGCAAGAACAGATCCCGTAGGCTCCAACGAATCCTACCCGGTGGGAGATCACTTCAAAACAATCACATACCAACAAGGAAGTACACTTTCCCAAATACATCGAACGACACAAACTCCTTACAAATGAGTCACAACCAATATCACACAATGTCACATATTCACCGAACGAGTACACATATCAATACACAATCCTCGACAAGTGATTAAGGTCTACTATATTCACGTAATATGATTACAACATCTTCCAACATACAACACTAATACACGTATTCATAAAAAACATTTGTTCACAAAGCATACGAGTTATCTTCGAAAGAAAACCTTTATCGTGAATATATCGATCCTTTTCGAAAGTTCATTAAAAATATTCAAATTGCACATATAATCAATTACCAACTATTACGTCTACGAAACACGAAGTGTATGGGCAAGATACTTGCCTCGAGACTACGAGCAACGGAACAACGAACGGATGGGGTCGAGCAGCCCCTGAACTTCCAAGAACAACCAAGAATCCGACAATCCCACGAACACTACGAGAATAACACCATCATGAATCAACAACACTAACGGGAGTCCGATTCGACACCAAGAACAACAAGGGTTCAAGGGTTACTCAAAGAAATCGAAAATCATGTTTCGGATGAAATAAAATAAAAAAAACAAGTTCCCAATCTGAAGATCACAAACAAGACAACAAGAATTACTTGACCAATTCATCCACCTTGGATTAAATCAAGGAATCATGGAAAAATCCCAAAATTGCACAACTAGGGTTCTAAGAAGGAAATACTTCGATCCGGAATGAAAACAAGTTAGATGATGTTGATAACATGAAGAAAACTCACCAATATGATGCTTAATGATGAAGATTGCCCCAGATCGCCCTAGAAGCTTCTCCCGACGGCTAGAAACGAAAGAAATAGGAAATGAAGAAAAAGAGGATGATGTCTAGTATACTAGACAGTTATTAGCGTGCGTTAACTAATATATTTAGTGCGCGCTAACGAGGTCAACTCTCCAGTACCTTCTGCCCGAAACACTATTAGCGTGCGCTAACCAATATGCATAGCGTGCGCTAATGAGTCATGTGTCCAGTCCAGTGGCTTATGGACAGTTCTGCACCTTCGAGGTAGCATGCGCTAAAAAGGACAAATAACGTGCATTAAGACAGACGATAGCGTGCTCTAACTACCAACCTTATGTTAGGAATACCTATTAGATTTTGAGGAAGCATACACACCAGCAGTAAGAAATCAAGAGTTTAGTTGAAATTCTCAAGTTAGCTGAAGAATGCTCTAATTAAAATAAAAGTCATCTGATCAAACCCAGACATGAGAAGTCACCTGATCAGAATAAGTCAAGAAAAATATTATCTGATCATAAAAGAAGAAGGGACATGTCACCTGATCCAGGGAAAATGACAAGAAAAGTCATCTAAACCAGATAAGGAAACTCACCTAATCGGACCAGGCATGAATAGTCTCCTGACCCGAAGAACAGTCAGGAAGAATAATCTTACCTGAAGCAGAATAAAAGTCATCTGATCTGAACCTGCAAAGAGAAAGCTACCTGATGATCAGACCAGACGGTAAGAAAGCTACCTGATGCGGAGCTTAGTCGAAGAAAAGCTATCTGAAGTAGACTAGATGGAAAGAAAGCTACCTGATGACCAGACCAGACGGCAAGAGACCAGGCGTGGAAGCTACCTGATGTAGGAAGCTACCTGATGCAGATAAGACAAGGAAAAGTTAGCTGACCACAGGTGACAAAACCTACCTAATGCAGAGCAGACAAGAAGTCAAACGGTCAACCAGCTAAGATTCTAACTCCTAGACCGACTTAATTATTATATTATTTTTTATACACGTGGACAAAGACACGTTCACACGACCTCCACGATGTCCAATCAACTTTAACCGTCATTCCTTAAACATCAAAAATCGTACTGCCGTTCGATTATTTTATTATTAAAAATTCAAAGAGTCTTTTCAACTGGCTATTTAAGGCGGCGGAAATCATTTCACAAACTTTACCGTCTTCAAGCTAAAGAACCCTAATTTTTCAGAAGCAGAAAAACACTTTGAATCTACACTACACTCAGCGAAAAACTTTCTTTGCAGAAATGAAAGCCTACTTCGAAAGAGTTTGTAACACCCCCAATATATTCAGGGTATATTACAGCATCATGGACCCCTACATGGGACCCACAAGGCTAAACAAGAGATACTACTCTTCTAACCGTTTCGGTTAGCGAGAAAACACACATCACCAAGACGAAAACTAAATAAAACGCCCGGTATAACCGGCGAAACAAATATCACCGACAATCATAAAAAGCATTTAGCGTGACAAACCACAAACCGAGTAGGAAATGCCTAAGTAATAACGAGTACTATCTATAAGTTATAATTTAAAAACAACCATATCTAAAAGGACAACGGAAACAAAGCAACTCAATTGCACACGTCAACAACCCTGGCCAGCATCCTCATACTGTCCGAGCGCTCGCTCGTCCGGCTGAACATAACCTGAAATTCATAACAAGGATTTCCCTAAAATGGGTCCCCAAAGGAGTTAGCAATTACGCTAGTACAAGTAATCAAGGTAAACCATTCGCTTACACATTTCATAGCACATGCATCAAGTTATTTCAAAAACCAAATCCAGACATGTCTTTTCCGGAAACAAACAGTCAATAATCAATTTGCCTAGGACCGGGGTGAAGCCACTGGTCCCACTCGAGGCCTCTAAGGACCATCCCGAGCTGGCCATATCACAAAAAAAATCACGCACAGGCATCGCCTAAGACTGGGGTGAAGCCACTGATCCCACTCGAGGCCTCTAAGGACCCTCCCGAGCTGGCTAGTGAATGAAGCTCGTGAATCCAGAGTGAAGTCATAAATTCCCCCGAGGCCTGGTCAGACCCTCCCTGAGTGAGCTAAGCATACACAAACACATCACCATTTCATGTTAAGCATAAAAGTTTCCAAGAGTACTTGCCTTGAATAATTGACGACGACACGAACGGAAAGGAAAATGAAGCACGATCGCTAGGAACCGACGAACCCGAACCTAATGATTCAAAGAATACAATCACAAACATTTCTAAACAAGTACGGAAATGGAATACACCCGAAAACCCACCTACGATTCATGTAAGTTCATACAAAAACAATGATGAGGACGGATTGCAACCGAACCCTCTCGATTTCACAAATACAACGAAACTTACCATGAACTCGTAGGGAAAACAAGAATACCACCAAAATTAATCATATACATCATGGATTAACCAACAATACGGGACGAATCGGACAAAAACTCGAAAACCCCCAAATTTCTCAAAAATAAGGTTTTAGGAGATTACCTCAAATCGAAGACGAATAACAACTGTTGGTGTTGTTAATCTACACCAAGAACTCAAGAAAGATGATGGCTAGGAGTGGCAAGACTTCGAATCGTCCATAGATCGCCCAAAATCACCCCAGGATCGGAGAAGAGGAAGGAAGATGAAAAATGGCCGAAATCGGTCAACTCCTGGGTATCTAAACCCAGGCCCGATTACGTACGTTAGCCTCAGGCAGCTAACGTACGTCAGCTGATTAACCTATGTAATCCTTCGAGTCTTACGTACGCAATGCATGGGCATGACCTACTGCCCAAGAATAGAAAGGCCATTACGTACGTTAGGAGAAAGCCCTTACGTACGTAATGATCCACACTAACACACGCAACATCAAACTCGTAGCGTACGTAAGGGACTGGCAGAACCTAGTGCCCGATTTCCTCAACACCGTTACGTACGTAACAACAACGAGGTTACGTATGCTAAGCGTGGCACATAACGTACGTTAAGCATCGCCCGTAACATACGTTATGTCCTTCCAGAATATGAATAAATGAACCGGAAATCCAAACGCGATGATTAACCAAAACTTGAAGATACGAATACCTGGAGTTCGAGACGACGAACCTAAGTGCCAAAAGGAAACATATTTTTGACTACCCGAAAGTTCGGAAAACAACAACAAACGTAATTACTCCATGACTTTGAGAAATTACAAAATGACCCAAAGCATCCGAAATACATGATACATGGTTGAAACACCAAACAAAAGCTCACAACATGCACAAAAACATGAGATGGATCTGCAGCAACCTCGAAATGGCGGTTCCGAACTACGATTACGAGAATCGAACGAAATAGCGATGAAAATGACATTAAACATGGAATTGAGTAGAACAAGCCCGAAACAATATCGGATGACAAAAGTCTAGTCTTAAATATTCTCGAAATATCAATTCGATTACAAGCAAGTTATTAAAATGAAAAACACACCAAAAAAATGAAAATTACCAGAAAAAGAAAAATGCGGATATTACATTCTCCCCTCTAAAAACAAGTTTCGCCACGAAACTTAAGAAACAAACAACTTGGGGTACCTAGCACGCATGCTATCCTCAGTTTCCCATGTTGCCTCCTCGACACCTTGCCTCGACCACTGCACCTTGACCAAAGAAATGGTCTTATGCCTCAGTCGCTTCTCACGGTGCTCCAAAATCTTCAAGGGACGCTCCTCGAAGGTAATATCCTCAGCGATATCGATCTCACCACAGTCGATGACGTGACTAGGGTCCAGAACATATTTCCTCAGCTGGGAAACATGGAAAACACTATGAACGTGGCTAAAATCCAGGGGCAACGCCAAACGATACGCCAACTCGCCGACCATTTCAATAAACCTCGGACTCAATTTCCCCTTCTTCTCGAAGTGGAAAACTCCCTTCGTCAGTGACACCTTTAGCAAAAAATGGTCTCCCACCTCGAATTCCAAAGGTCAAAGACGAACATCAGTATAGGATTTCTGTTGACTCTGAGCAGTCAACATCCTCTCCCGAATCAATTCCACCTTCTTCCTCATTTCTAAGGCGATATCCGGTTCGGTCCCGACCAAATAGGATGCCTCGTTCAAACAAATCGGTGATCAACACCGTCGCCCATAAAGCACCTCATACGGTGCTATCTTGATCGATGCGTGCCAACTATTGTTGTACGTGAACTCGATCAACGGAAAATGCTCCTCCCGGTCACTACTCCAATCGAGAACATAAGCACGCAACATATCCTCAAATGTCTGGATGGTGCATTCCGACTACCCATCCGACTGAGGATGAAAGGAATTACTGAGACACAAACGAGTACTCAATGCCTTATGTACCGCCTGCCAAAAGTGCGATACAAAACGGCCATCACGATCCGACACAATGGACTTCGGAGTACCGTGAAGCCTCACGCAATAAACACACGAGCCAACTTTTCCAGACCCCAAGTATCCTTGATGCCCAGAAAGTGTGCTGACTTGGTCAGACGATCCACAATCACCCAAACCATATTCATACCAGACTTTGATCTCGGAAAGCTCTTGATGAAGTCCATCGAAATGGGAAGCGACTGCAATAACCCGGCCGGTCGCTAATGCTCGATTTTGACCTGCTGACAAGTCAAACATCTCGCTACAAACTGTGCGACCTCCTCCTTCATATCGTTCCACCAAAAGTTCCTCCTTAGGTCCTTGTACATCTTACTCGAACCAAGATGAACTGAGTAAGGCATAGCATGGGCCTCACGCAAATACTCTGCCTCAATTCCAAATCGTTCGGTACACAAAGTAGACTCTGGAATCTCAACACACCATCCTCGTGAATCACAAACCCAGGAGACTTTCCCTTAAGGAGATTCTCTCGTATTTGAGTAATCATCGGATCCTACAATTGCTTCAGTTTAATTTCATCGATCAGCAATGACGAAATCTCCAATGCTCAAAGTTGCCCGACAGCTCCCGACAATAAAATCTCAACACTTAATTCGATCAAATCCCGCCGAAGCTCAGATTGAGACGTAAATATCTCAAGTGTCCACAACGTAACCGGTTTCCGACTCAAGGCGTCTGCCACGACGTTCGCCTTGCCCGGATGATAAAGGATTTCGAGGTCATAATCCTTAATCAATTCCAACCATCTCATCTGCCTCATATTCAACTCCCGCTGAGTGAATATGTACTTCAGACTTTTATGATCGGTAAAAATCTGACATGAAGAGCCAAAGAGATAATGACGCCAGATCTTCAATGCAAAAACAATTGCCGCTAACTTCAAGTCGTGAGTAGGGTAGTTGAGCTCATACGGCATCAACTGTCTCGACGCATACACAATACTCTTGTCGTGCTGCATCAACACGCATCTAAGACCCTGACCCGAAACGTCGCTATAAACAGCAAAACCCTCGTTGCCACATGGCAACGCTAGAATCGGGGCTGAAGTCAAACGTCTCTTCAGCTCCTCAAAACTCGACTGCCTTTCGTCATTCCAGACGAACTTCTCGTATTTATGAAGCAAATATGTAAGTGGCCGAGCCAATTTCGAGAACCCCTCGACGAACCTACGATAGTAGCCAGCCAAACCCAAGAAACTACGGACCTCCTTCACATTCTTAGGTGGTGCCCAATCCAACACTGCCTCTGGATCCACACGGACCCCATCGGCTGAAATCACGTGACCCAGAAACATCACTTCATTCAGCCAGAACTCACATTTCGAGAACTTCGCATAGAGTCGCTTGGTCCTCAAAATGTCTAACACCACACGCAGATGATGCGCATTCTCCTGCTCATTCCCCGAATAAATAAGTATATCGTTAATGAAGACGACGACACACTTATCCAAATACTCGATGAAGACCTTGTTCATCAACTGCATGAATACTGTCAGCGCGTTAGTTAACCCGAAAGGCATAACCACAAACACATAATGTCTGTATCTCGTCCGAAAAGCTGTTTTTGGAACATCGGACTCCCTCACCCGAAGCTGATATTACTCCGATCTCAAGTCGATCTTCGAGAATACCGCAGCTCCCTGCAACTGATTGAACAAGTCATCAATCCTCAGCAAGGGATGCTTGTTCTTGATGGTCACCTTATTTAGCTCGCGATAGTCGATACATAAAGGCAGTAAACCATCCTTCTTCTGTACAAACAGAACCGGTGCGCCCCAAGGTGAAGCGCTCGGTCGAATATACCCTGACTCAAGAAGCTCACTCAACTGATTCTTCAACTCAGCCATCTCTGAAGGTTCCATGCGATACGGCGCCTTCAAAATCGGAGCCGCACCTGGCTCCAGCTCGATAGCAAACTCAACCTCACGGTCCGGTGGCAACCCCAGTAGCTCGTCAGGAAAGACATCAGGAAACTCACTAACGACTGGAATTGAGGAAAGCTCGACTCCACCATTCTCCGCCTTCAAGGTGTAATACTAATAACCCGTACACCCCTTCCGCAGGAGTCTCATCGCCTTCAAGGCGTTAATTAAGAACTTATGGTTTCCCCTCTTTCGCCCTGCGAAAGAGTGCTCGGTGCCGTCCTCGGCTAACATGGTGATGATTCTCGTGCAGTAGTTCATGATTTCACCATGCCGCTCGAGCCAATCATCCCCGAGAATCAAATCCTCACCCTCAATATTCACAACAATAAGATTAGAGAGCCAAACCCTCTCACAAATAAACATAAAACAGTCTCGGACCTCTCGATCACCAACGATCCTATCACCTCTAGGAAGTTTAACGATGAAAGGCTCACAAGGAGACAAACAGTCAAGACTCAAACAGTGCATACACTCCAGAGAGATGAATGAATGCATGGCACCCGAATCAAAAAGCACACTGACAGGATGAGACTGAATATGAACGGTACCTGTAGCTATGGTAACCACCGGATCCTCGGCCCTCCTCATCTCATACACACACGGATGGGTGGAGCCGACACTCGAAGCTCCCTCTCTAGCGGGCTGGCCCCGACCTCTCCATCGGCTGGCACTCTGCGGAGGCGGTGGAGCAAACGATCCCTGGTTCACACTCGGCTCATTAGGTGCTAGAAAAGAAGCTTGGGCACCAAGAATATGTCCTACCCGCTCACAAAAGAAAGCCTTGTGGCCCGACTGACCACAAATATGACAAGTCAACTGTAGACGAGGAAACTCCCGGTTCCGATGGCCCAACTTGCCATAGTTAAAGCATCTGACGTCACTAGCGGAGGCACTGGCAGTACATCGAGAGCCCCCAGAGAAACAAGCAGAACCACCCGCAGGAATATTTGCAGACTGAGATTTCTGCTGAACTCCACCCTTGTGACCCGAAAAGTTATCGACAGACTTCTGCTTCTTACTTTCTCGAGCTGCCTCACTGACCGTTAAGGACATATCATAAGCAAGAGCTCTACTCTGATAGTTCTTTAAGGTGGTGCAGGCGACCCCAGACATGTAATCGTGAATATTCGGTTTCATTTTCCTTGGGAAGTGGCAAATCTTGTCATCTTCCTCCTTAACCTGGGCCTTCACATAGTCCAATTCCCGGTTGAAATCCACAATGTCCTGAGAAACCGGAATATCTTGAGGCTGAGGAACTGGCCATGGATAGTATTCATCTTCCATAAGGCCCCTGAACTCGGCCCAAGAAGCAACATAATCCCTGGGCTCAACGGCCTCCCACCAATCAGCAGCTTCCCCAGTGAGAAAGTATTGGGCGATAGGGACCTTATGATCCTTAGGGCAGTTGGTGGCAACAAAGATCTTAGACATCTCCTTGATCCACCTCTCCCAGTCGATCGGGTCTGAAGCCCTAGAGAACTGAGAAGGATGCATATTAATGACGTCCTGAAGCCAGCGATCTGTTCCGGCCTGAGCAGTATGAGCCAGAGCCGGGTTCTAAACCGCCTGGGCTATAGTATCCATTTGGTTCACCATTTGTTGCATCATAGCTGCAACACCAATGTCGGTGCCATTGCGGGCTGTATCATCTTGGGTGGTAGTGCGGACCTGACGTCCATCATTACTGCCGGCTCACGAAGAGTGTGACGTGGCCGCCCCACTGGCTGCCCCACATCCTCGGCCGCGTCCACGACCACGGCCTCTTCCATCATCCATACTGGAGATAAGGAGCAGCAAAAACAATAGGATGGTAAGTACGAGAGGAAAAACAGGCACAGTTCAAGAAACGGAAGCACGATACGAGAAAACAAGGAATCAAGTAAGGAAAACTTACAAGCACTGGAAGTACCGTGATGATGGCAGCTTGATGACGATGTGCAAAATAAAACACAACTAGACCCAATAACCGACAAGCCTATGTATCCATAAACCCAGGCTCTGATACCATTTTCTGTAACACCCCCAAGATATTCAGGGTATATTACAGAGCTGTGGACCCCTACATGGGACCCACCAGGCTAAAAAAGATATACTACTCTTCTAACCATTTCGGTTGGCAAGAAAATACACATTACCAAGACGAAAATTAAATAAAATGCCCGGTATAACCAGCAAAATAAACATCACCGACAATCATAAATAGCATTTAGCGTGACAAACCACAAACCGAGTAGGAAATGCCTAAGTACTCGCGAGTACTATCTATAAGTTATAATTTAGAAACAACCATATCGAAAAGGACAAGGGAAACAAAGAAACTCAATTGCAACAATCCTGGCCAGCATCCTCATACTGTCCCAGCGCCCGCTCGTCTGGCTGAACATAACCTAAAATTCATAACAAGCATTTCCCCAAAATGGGTCCCCAAAGGGGTTAGCAATTACGCTAGTACAAGTAATCAAGGCAAACCATTCGCTTACATATTTCATAGTACATGCATCAAGTTATTTCAAAAACCAAAGCCAGACATGTCTTTTCCAGAAACAAACAGTCAATAATCAATTTGCCTAGGACCGGGGTGAAGCCACTGGTCCCACTCGAGGCCTCTAAGGACCCTCCCGAGCTGCCCATGTCACAAAACAAATCACGCACAGTCATCGCCTAGGACTGGGGTGAAACCACTGATCCCACTGGAGGCCTCTAAGGACCCTCCCGAGCTGGCTAGCGAATCAAGCTCGTGAATCCAGAGTGAAGTCATAGATTCCCCCGAGGCCTCGTCAGACCTTCCCGAAGTGAGCAAAGCACACACAAACACATCACCATTTCATGTTAAGCATAAAAGTTTCCAAGAGTACTTGCCTTGAATAATTGACGATGACACGAACGTTAAGGAAAATCAAGCACTATCGCTAGGAACCGACGAACCCGAACCTAACGATTTGAAGAATATAATCACAACCATTTCTAAATTAGTACGGAAATGGAATACATCCGAAAACCCACCTACGATTCATGTAAGTTCATACAATAACAACGACGAGGACGGATCGCAACCGAACCCTCTCGATTTCACAAATACAACGAAACTTACCATGAACTCGTAGGGAAAACAACCATACTACCAAGATTAATCATATACATCATGGATTAACCAACAATACGGGACGAATCGGACAAAAACTCGAAAACCCCCATATTTCCCAAAAAGAGGGTTCTAGGAGATTACCTTGAATCGAAGACGAAGAACAAGTGTTGGTGTTGTTAATCTACACCAAGAATTTAAGAAAGATGAAGGCTAGGAGTTGCAAGACTTCGAATCGCCCGGAGATCGCCCAAAATTGCCCAAGGATCGGAGAGGAGGAAGGAAGATGAAAAATGACCGAAATCGGTCAACTCCTGGGTATATAAACCCAGGCCCGATTACGTACGTTAGCCTCAGGCAGCTAACGTACGTTAGCTGATTAACGTACGTAAGCCTTCCAGTCTTACATACGTAATGCATGGGCAGGACCAAATGGCAAGAAAACTACCTGATGACCAGACCAGACGGCAAGAGACCAGGCGTGGAAGCTACCTGATGCAGATCACACAAGGAAAAGTTAGCTGACCACAGGCGACACAACCTACCTAATGCAGAGCAAACAAGAAGTCAAATGGTCAACCAGCTAAGTTTCTAACTCTTAGACCGACTTAATTATTATATTATTTTTTATACACGTGGACAAAGACACGTTCACACGACCTCTACGATGTCCAATCAACTTTAACCGTCATTCCTTAAACATCAAAAATCGTACTGTCGTTCAATTATTTTATTATTAAAAATTCAAAGAATCTTTTCAACTGGCTATTTAAGGAGGTGGAAATCACTTCACAAACTTTACCGTCTTCAATCTAAAGAACCCTAATTTTTCAGAAGCAGAAAAACACTTTGAATCTACACTACACTCAGCGAAAAACTTTCTTTACAGAAATAGAAGCCTACTTCGAAAGAGTTTGTAACACCCCCAAGATATTCAGGGTATATTACAGCATCGTGGACCCCTACATGGGACCCACCAGGCTAAACAAGAGATACTACTCTTCTAACCATTTCGGTTAGCAAGAAAACACACATCACCAAGACGAAAATTAAATAAAACGCCCGGTATAACCGGCGAAACAAATATCACCGACAATCATAAATAACATTTAGCGTGACAAACCAAAAATCGAGTAGGAAATGCCTAAGTACTCGCGAGTACTATCTATAAGTTATAATTTAAAAACAACCATATCGAAAAGGACAACGGAAACAAAGAAACTCAATTGCACACGTCAACAACCCTGCCAGCATCCTCGTACTGTCCCAGCGCCCGCTCGTCCGGCTGAACATAACCTGAAATTCATAACAAGGATTTCCCCAAAATGGGTCCCCAAATGAGTTAGCAATTACGCTAGTACAAGTAATCAAGGCAAACCATTCGCTTACACATTTCATAGTACTTGCATCAAGTTATTTCAAAAACCAAAGCCAGACATGTCTTTTCCGGAAACAAACAGTCAATAATCAATTTGCCTAAGACCGGGGTGAAGCCACTGGTCCCACTCGAGGCCTCTAAGGACCATCCCGAGCTGGCCATATCACAAAACAAATCACGCACACGCATCGCCTAAGACTGGGGTGAAGCCACTGATCCCACTCGAGGCCTCTAAGGACCCTCCCGAGCTGGCTAGCGAATCAAGCTCGTGAATCCAGAGTGAAGTCATAGATTCCCCCGAGGCCTCGTCAGACCCTCCCGGAGTGGGAAATGCACACACAAACACATCACCATTTCATGTTAAGCATAAAAGTTTCCAAGAGTACTTGCCTTGAATAATTGACGACGACACGAACGGAAAGGAAAATCAAGCACGATCGCTAGGAACCGACGAACCCGAACCTAACGATTCAAAGAATACAATCACAAACATTTCTAAACGAGTACGGAAATGGAATACACCTGAAAACCCATCTACGATTCATGTAAGTTCATACAAAAACAACGACGAGGACGGATCGCAACCGAACCCTCTCGATTTCACAAATACAACGAAACTTACCATGAACTCGTAGGGAAAATAAGAATACCACCAAGATTAATCATATACATTATGGATTAACCAACAATATGGGATGAATCGGACAAAAACTCGAAAACTACCAAATTTTCCTAAAATAGGGTTCTATGAGATTACCTCAGATCGAAGACGAAGAACAAGTGTTGGTATTGTTAATCTACACCAAGAACTCAAGAAATATTATGGCTAGGAGTTGCAAGACTTCGAATCGGCCGGAGATCGCCAAAAATCGCCCAAGGATCGGAGAGGAGGAAGGAAGATGAAAAATGGCCAAAATCGGTCAACTCCTGGGTATATAAACCCAGGACCGATTACGTATGTTAGCCTCAGGCAGCTAAGGTATGTTAGCTGATTAACGTACGTAAGCCTTCCAGTCTTATGTACGTAATGCATGGGCAGGACCTACTGCCTTAGAGTACAAAGGCCATTACGTACGTTAGCAGAAAGCCCTTACGTATGTAATGATCCACACTAATGCACGCAACATCAAACTCATAGCGTACGTAAGGGGCTGGCAGAACCCACTGCCCGATTTCCTGAACACCATTACGTACGTAACAACAACGAGGTTACGTACGCTAAGCGTGGCACATAACGTACGTTAAGCATCGCCCGTAACGTACGTTATGTCCTTCCAGAATATGAAGAAATGAACTGGAAATCCAAACGCAATAATTAACCAAAACTTGAAGATACGACTACCTGGAGTTCTAGACGACGAACCTAAGTGCCAAAAGGAAACATATTTTCGACTACCCGAAAGTTCGAAAAACAACAACAAATGAAAATTACTCCATAAATTTGGGAAATTACAAAACGACCTAAAGCATCTGAAATACATGATACATGGTTGAAACACCAAACAAAATCTCACAACATGCACAAAAACATGAGATGGATCTGCGGCAACCTCGAAACGGCAGTTCCGAACAAGGGTTACGAGAATCGAATGAAATATGACATTAAACATGGAATTGAGTAGAACAAGCCCAAAACAATCTCGGATGACAAAAGTCCAGTATTAAATATTCTCGAAATATCAATACGGCTACAAGCAAGTTATTAAAAATGAAAAATACACCAAAAATGAAAATTACCAGAAAAAAGAAAAATGCGCATATTACAAAGCTAACCTCAAGCTCGTGATGGATCAGATCATATTCAGCATCGTGGTTGATTTCGAAGGTCTGCTGGCAAAAAACCAAATAGGAGAAATGGCGTACATCATAAGGATGATGAATAAAAACGACATCTACCGTTTTTGGACATATCCCCAAAGCAGTTGTTCAAGGAGGCTGTGATTTGTTTCTACAAGGAGGCCCAAGTGACAGAGAACTGCATCTCAAGCTCGATTCTTGGAGAAGAAGTCGATATCACTCCGCAGACTATCGCTGATGCCTTACAGATGGAGAACTAGGGCATCGCTGTCGAGATCCTCAAGCAAAGCTCGGCCGAGACATGGTTCGAAATCAAGCTGCCCAAGGAGTCTCCCAAGGTCAAACTCACTGCGAAGAAGAATGACCTCAATAAAGAGTACAAGTATGTTCTTGACATCAACAACAAGATTGTCATGGGCATGGCTGGAAGATACGATCAATTATCTTCCGCCAAATCTATTGTGATGGGAGCCCTCATTCAGCTGAAGCGGATTAATTGGCCTGACTACATTTACAGGCAGTTAGTTCGAAAAGTAAACAGAGTCTCCTAGGATGAAGATGAGAAAAGATTTAGACAAAAGCTGGCTTACAGAACTCAGATAAGTTGGATTCTGGAGTTTCTTGGAAAGGCTAAGGGAAAGGCAGACCCTTTCCACCTCAGCAAGAGACTTGGTCATCTGGACCACGAGACCCTGAATAACATTGGAGACAAGAGAGAAAAAGTAGCCAAAATTATCAAGGATATGACCTCTGGACCGTCTGAGTACAGAGGCCCCTCAGACACCGGATTAGAGAAGTCTGAGGCAACTGTAGTTGAGATCTCTCAAAAGTCACCTAAAGTCGAAAAGCTCTCTGCAGATGACTCTGATAGCGACAACATTCCTCTGTCCAAGCTATTGAAGAGGAAGTCACCTGAAGCAGATGAGGTTGTCCACATCCCATCTTCACCGAATAGGTCCCCTAAGAGGCAGAGAGGCCTGGTGGACTATCCATCTGATGGTGAAGAAGAAGAGGTGCAGCATGTCAAATCACCTGCACTAATCAAAGACCCATCAGCACAGATGCAGATAATCATATCCCTGTACCTGCCCCAGCTGAAGATCAGCCAGACCTGATGGCTGACAGCATTCTACTCCTCACTCTTCCAAGTATTACAGATGAAGAAGAAGCAGAGGAGACCATTGAAGTTCCTTCTGCAGATTACTCATTCAACCTAAGGACCAACAACCCCTTAGGACTCTCCCCAGCACAGCTTAAGTTGGTAAGGAAGGAAGTTTCAAACTATTCCTTCATCAATATATATGAAGAATGGAAAGAATTCAAGATGTACACCTTCTCCCAACTTAAAGCACTTATTGATAGAACCTCCTGAGAACATCCAATAGCTGTAGAACAACTTGTTATGTTATTCCGTTAGAAGCTAACGTGCAGGTCTTGCTTGAAGAGAATTGGTTCATACTCCATTTCAAACAGAACATGGACCAATTCATCCTGCAAGTGATGAAGGAGGTTCTGGAGAAGAGGATTTTTGAAGAGGAGGCTGGAGAAAAGAAGGAGGAAGTAAAGAATGTTAGAGTTGAATATGTGGTAGAATAGGCTGAAGAAGAGGATGTAGTTGAAAAAAGAAAGTGTTGGAGTTGAAAATGTTGCAGAAGAGAAAAAAGGAAAAGAAGAATTTGAAAAAGCAGAAGTTGCAAAAGGAGATGAAAAAGAAAAAGAGGAAGAAAAAGAAGAAGAAGATCAAAATAAAGAAGTTGAAGAAGAAAAATAGGAAGGAGGAGAGAAGAAAGGAGATGAGGAGAAGGATGATGAATTTGATGGTCCTGGTGCACCTGATCATCAGTCCAGCTCTCATCAGCCTGAAGATGACAAATCAGGCACCCCTGACAAAACCCCATCTGATCATAAGGCAGCTGATCGAAGCTTACCTTCAGAAAAGTCTACTGCAAAAAGGTTAGCTGCCCAAGAAGACTCAGGTGAGAATGCCCCTCAGATGGCACTTGCAGTTCCAATCTCACCTGAGCTGACCAACCTGATCAGACAAATTATCGAGGAGACAGTTGCCAAATTGTGAGGTGAAGCCTGATCTTTAGTACCTCAACTCGAAGATGGACACTCTGCTCAACAAGAAAGACTTTCTCCAACACCAACGAATTCCAGAATGCCTCTTGGCATGTCTGATTTTATAACTTGGGTGGAGGAGCAACTAGCAATTATTGTTTATGCTGGCAAAAAGAGGGAAGATAAGCGAAAATAGCAAGTCTGAGCACCTGAGATCAAGCAGGGGGAAGCCAGGGAAGATAAGGGAGAAGGCAAGCGCAGAGCAATTATACAAAAACAAAACCTACCTCTCATCCAAGTTGGTACCTCTCACCTCAAGCGAAAGGAGATAGCTGCACCATCTGAAGTTCAACCTGCAGCCAAGAGGAGGAGGATCAGGCAGGAACCTGAGCAGAGATTCCAATGGGAGGGAAAAGAGCTTTGGTTCATTGAGGAATTTTTACCTGCAGAGGCAGCGCCAATGTAGGGAGGAGCAAAGAAGCAGTTCATTGAAAAATTCTCTCTCCGGGAATTGCTCCAGGATAAAGATTGCTCCCCACAGTAGTCGATCATAAATTTTGTCCTCAACTTGGCCAAAACTCTGGGCTATTCTGAAGAAATATGCCAAAAAGTTCGAGGCCTATCCTATGATACCCAGTTTCAGACCTAAAGAAGCCCACACCTTGACGAACAATAATTTAGATGAGTTGGCTCTTCAGAAGGAGATCAAGAAACTATGTGAAGAGAACAATTTCTCATCTCCCGAGGAACAAGAGTTTGCATCTCTGCTAATCAAGAGGAAATATGGGTTAGCCCCAGTTTCTAAAAGGCTGGTGCAAAACCTCTAAGGTCTCTCCCTCCATCCAAGCTGAAGGTCTCAAGAGGAAGAGGGAGATAGACTAGGCTTGTAATTTTTATTTACTTGAAATCTTTACTTTGGAATTTACTTGTAAATTTTTGCAAACACTTGTAAATTACTTGTATTTTGTTTCATTCAAAGACTGCACTGTAATGTAATGTCAATAAAATTTTATAACAATCATTTGAATGACAACCACTAGTTATCTCAAAAGAAGACTGAGTTTGATTTGTGTCTTGCACTTTATCATGTGAAGACTTGTTTACATTTTAATGTTTTGTTTTGCCATCATCAAAATATGGGGAATTTATTAGGAATACCTATTAGATTTTGATGATGTCATCCCTATATTGATTTATTATACAAATATATGTTAAGTATTTAGCAAAGTGTAAAGAAGAACCAAATGAGTATCTTCTATAGGCCTTATAAGTTTAAGTTAAGTATTGTTAATCTGTTGTTAATCGACTAAATATAGAACTGCGTGTATCAGAGCAGTTTATCTCAGAGAACTTATTATAAGAGAACTTCAGAAAACCTTATCTCAGAGAAGTTCAGATTAGAGAAGTCCATAGCAGAGAACTTCAGAGCAGAGAAGTTTATCTCAGAGAAGTTCAAGTCCAGAGCAGAGAAGTCTCTCTCAGAGAAGTTCAAGTCAGAGCAGAGAACTTCAGATCAGAGAAGTTTATCTCAGAGAAGTTCAAGTCAGAGCAGAGAACTTCAGAGCAGAGAAGCCTATAGCAGAGGACTTTATCTCAGAGAACTTCTACCAAGCTACATCATAGAAGGCTGACTGCACTTCAGGCAGGTTTGACCAAGAGATATCAGACAGGTTCTCAGTCAAGTCCTATCAGCCAAGACACTCAGTTCACATCAGCAAGCATTGAAAAGTTAACATTCATGGAAAGTCACATGCAGACGTAGGAGACAAACTCGAAAGATTCCCGGTAAGCAAAGAATTAAATATTCATCAAGATCCGCGTTCTGAGGACTTTATACTTATTCTAATCAACAATAACGACGCTAAATGAAGAAAGTCTTTCAACGGTCGGTATTAAAAAGGGAATCAAGCCTTGCAATGGATTGATAAGATAAACAAAGAAGTCCACTCTCCAATGGACGGATTTATTACAGTAGTGCAACGGCTATGAAAGAAGCTCAAGGATCGTGCTATAAATATCCAAAGATATGAATTGAGCTAACAACGGTGCGAACAAAACTTACAAGCAATAAAATATTCAAGGCAATCAAAAGCAATCTATAGCATCATGAAAGAGCAAGCTTAAAAGATCTATTCGAAGAAGCTCTTTGTTGGAGAAGACAACACTCTTGTCTAAAAACTTGAGTATGGGGTACTTTTGTAAATGAGGTTTTCAGAAGGTTCGCGACTGATAAGGCATCCAACGATTCTTGTGGAAGGTGATAGACAACTCGAGCGTTGTTGAGGCATCTAAGAGTTTTCGATCAAGAGGTTCTAGGCAGTCAAAGGGAGTTGCAACGGCCACGGGATTCCACTGGTTGGAAGCTGTTGTAACTGGTTAGATTCATTGTAACCTTTATCACTAGTTGACAGTTATAGTGAATTTATCTCCAACTGGTTTGGAGAGAAGTGGACTAGTAGAGGATTACCCCACCTCTGAAACCACTATAAGTGCCTGTGTGTTTTACTGCATTGAACATCATAATTAACTGCTGCATACATATTTATTATTCCATTAGATAGTTATCTGCAGTGAACATTTAGTTACCCGCTATCGTCATCAGCTTTGTCTTTCGCATACTTGTCTGCAGATGACTTTAAGTCATCTGTACCTATCACAACTGAGAAACTCACCTGACTTTCAGGAAAGAGTTTCAATAAGTCTATTCACCCCCCCTCTAGACTTATTACTGACGACTTGTGACCTACACCTTAGCGTGCGCTATCGAGACCCAGTCCCAGTCCAGTAGTTCCTGGACTGCATTCGGACTGCCAGTTAACGTGCGCTAATTGTAAGATATCGTGCGCTATCAATACACAAATAGCGCGTGCTATGAGGAAACGTAGCGTGCGCTACACCTGCTGCACAGGTGATAAAATCGCACCAAAAACCAACGCAACAATGATCTGAAACACAACCAAAAACGTGTCCAAACCTAGCACGTCCAAACATGGCACACCATTCCAAAGACATAGGCAACAACCATCCACTAAACCGCAGAAAAATTCAACGAAACTGGAATGAAGATCTCGGGTATTACATTCTACCCCCCAAAAATAAGTTTCGTCCCGAAACTTAAAACATGGAATAGTCAAGGCAGGGCAACTCTAGATAACACCTGTTATCTGTTGCTGAAAGCTCACAAAAACCTCATGAACTACAGAATTGCTACAGTTCAATTCGCTACGCCAGAGCGATAACAAAATGTAACAAGCAACAACACTACAACACAATGACCAAAACACAAGTCTAACGCTGAACAAGTATGAATTTCTGATAGCCCCAAAGATTTGGAAGATACGATACAAAGACCATCAGTTGAAACTCTGGAAAATTATAAAAAGGTTCAGACGCTCAATAATCACGATACAAGTTCAAACGACAGCAATTGGACAATAATGATCGAACAACAATGATCAAAACAACAACGATTGAACAACAACACCTAAGTTTACAAAATTACAAGATATTCAATCACATCGGGTTCACGGGAAACGCACCAAACTCGGAAAAAGTCACAAAGATAAACGTATTAATCCGAATAATATCAGAACTCTCTCGAACAACAAAGACAAAGAACAGAACAAGTTCAGAAAATACCGACGAACACAAACGAGTCGATATGATTGAGAATACAGAAGTCCAAAAATCCGATCCACTTCTAAATAAAGAAGTTTGTCCCTGAAATTCGAAACTACAAAACAAGGAAATAACATAACAAACAACTGGTAGATTAACCTCTCAGGGACTTCTCAGAGTCGATCCTGATATCGGTGCTTGAGTCCGTGCCTTGGAAGACTCGGTGACCAACTCCCAAAACTGAATTCGGTGTCCCTCGAGTCCGCACTTGTAACATGTTACTGGTGGGGAAGGACAATGTGCACGTACATGCCCCGACACATTACCGTTAAAACACCTCATGGCTTTACCAGAAGTCAAAGCTGATGACTTGGAACTCTTAGTCCCACTCATCGAGCGACAAAGCTTCACGGAAGAAACACTACTGTGTTGCAGCTTAGAAACACCAACTCCTATACTGACCATAAGATCATCATATTTCCTCTGTTTCTTCGACTTGAGCACACATTCCGATGATAATGAAGCTAGCTCGTAGGTGTTGGGATTCGGTGCCTAAAACGAAGGCCCAGCGGAAGCGGTAAAACGAAAATTAATTCGATCCGAATCCCTATGAGGATCAATCGAGCTACGCATATACGAATATAAAATAAACAAAGGAAGATTCGAAATCATACCCTTGTCGTCCGTTGATTATATGGATTTCCTTCTCTTGAGCTATTCCCCAAACGATCCAAAATGCTCCAAGCCCTTGGATGATCCAACGCCGAAAAAACCACGTCTCTACTTGTCACGCGCCGGAGAAACGAACGAAATGACAACACTCAATTAACTTCTAAGGTTACGGCTAGAATCAAGTGATGATACTTTGATTATAACACTCTAAGTGTTTAATTTATATCTCTCAATATTTCTTGATGTTTCTCTAAGAACAATCAAGAGTTAATGAAGAAGAAGAAGATGACTTAGAGAAAAATGGTTTCTCTCTCTTTCTCTCTGTATCTCACGGCTGATTGGTTGCCCATGTGAGATGAAGTCTTCTTTCCTTTTATTCTTCAACTCATAATATTTTATTCCCAACCAAATAATGTGCATGATACTTGTCCCCGCAACACATGAGATTCCAAATATCATGATGGGGACAAGTCAAAACACACACATGGATATAAGTGGGGGGAGGGGCGGCCTTGATGAATGATAGGAAGAGTTCGGTCCATTTCGGACTCCCGTGAGTCCAAACAGATAAACTCCAATTCCATTCTGATGTATTTATATCGATTAATTAATCCAATTAATTAATCATATCAAATACATAATAATATAATTAATTTCTCCAAGAAATAATTATATTTATGAATTAAATTAATCACCCAGTAATTTATTTAATTCATTAGGCCGTAAATCAATTTATCCAATAAATCGATTTACACATCCAATGTCCCAAATTTAATTAGACATCCAATGTCCAATAAATTAGATATCCAATATCTAATTTTAATAATGAGAGAACAAGCTAGATTCATTCCGTCGTCAATCCTATTGCACGACTCGGTAGGTTCGTCTCAGTCAGCAATGGGAGGAACCAAAGAGTAGTAGCACCACCTAGCCAGCCTGGCGGCCTACACCGTACCCCAACTGAGAACGAATGATTGGGATCATTCACGAACCATTCTGTCGTGAATACCAGTATACGTATAAACCCTTCTTTCAAATGTTCCGATCAAGTTATAGGGTCACGGTCAGTTAAACCCTATATGTACTTGACGCTATTCATGCGTTAATGCAAATCGAGATCATTGAGATCTCGTGTATCCAATACAACTAGCTCCAATGCTTTGGCCAAAGACTTATGATCGCATCGGACATATAACCCGCTCACTAACGGGGGAAAGAATTCTATCTTGGTATTCTGTAGGACCTGCTACTTGCCCGTCAAGATGCACGTCGAGGTTGACCCCTGCCTCCCGGTTTATAGGGTCGAACTACTCTAATGAAAATCTTGACGTCACAAGCACATCCCTACTAAATCCTCAAGTCGAAGGTTCACGAATACCTATCACAACCTTTCGATTCTGTCATTGACTGTCCCGGAGTGAAATCCATGTGACGAATCGAGGGTGAGTCGGTTCGAGTATACTATTCCAATTAGCATACCTATAACGTGTGCTCCCACTAACCATTAGTGTTCGACAGACACTCTCTATGTCAAAGAACACGTCATACAAGTCTTCACATAAACTTAATGCCCATTCAAGTTTTATCGACTTGCGAATGATTAAGTATTTGAGCTATAAAACTTTCCAGTGCCGACCTCCTTATCCAATAAGGAGTGGAATGGTTTGCTCTCAAATACAAGGACTAGTTTCTATACGTATAGTTACGAGTTAGGAACGCCAGTAACTACCAGTAAATAAAGAAACATTCATTGCCTTATATAAATGATTTACATAATTACAAGTACAATGCCCTCACTCAACATCCTCTAAGTGGCATTCGAGGGCATATTCCTAACAATCTCCCACTTGCACTCAATGCCACACACTATGGTATCTAATACCCATGTTCTCCAGATTACGCTCCAAGCTAATCTGAGATTGTGGCTTGGTCAGTGGATCAGCGACGTAGTCGGCTGACTCTACTCTATGCAGCACAATGTATATCTATGCGAACAAATTCTCTTACAAGATGATACTCTCTCTCTCTCTCAATATGTTTGGTACTGTTGTGAAACCTCGGCTCCTAGGCCTGTGCTACCGCTCTGGCAGCATAGAACACGGTGTCACGAGAAGTTTACCTAGTAACTTCTTAACCCTTCATTTGGGGGCCTCCGAGGCCGCTTTATACTCAGCCTAACTGGTGGAATCAGCAGTCGTGCTATACTTGGCACTATGCCAAGATACTGCTCCTCCATTAAGAGTAAAATGTAGCCAGAAGTAGACATAGAGTCATCTTTCTATCCTAGGAAGTCTGAATCAGTGAATCCCATCATTCAGTTCTCCACCACCATATATAAGAACCAGATCTCTCGTCTTTCTAAAGTACTTGAGAACGTTCTTTATGGCGGTCTAATGTTCCCGAACTAGGTTAGCCCGAAACCTACTTACCACGCTCCCAGCATGCGCAATGTCAGGTCTCGTACAAAATAAAGCATATGTAAGGCTACCCACTTCCGAAGTATATGGTATATAACTCATTTCCTTTCATTGTTCCTCACTATGAGGACACATCTTCAAGGAGAGTTTTATTCCATGTCGCATCGGTAGGAACCCTCTTTAAGATCTAATCTATATAGAGGGCTTGGGAAAAATTTATCATTCTCTTCGATCTATCCCAGTAGAGTCGAATCCCAAGAATATAGGTTTCTTCTCCCAAGTCTTTCATGGAGAAATTACTCGAAAACCAAGCTTTCACAGAACTGAGCATTCCCACATCATTTCCTATTAGTAGAATGTCATCTACACATAGTACTAAGAATGCGATCTAGCTCCCACTAACCCTCTTGTATACACAAGGTTTCTCTTCGTTTTGCATGAAGTCAAACTCTTTGACTGCCTCGTCAAAAAGAAGGTCCCAACTACATGAAGACTGCTATAGTCTATTTCATGGAGTCTACATCCACCATTGCTAGGTCATTTGGTCGAGGGTCGGTCTCTTGTTTATCACCTGGAACCTCGTAGAAACTAAGTTCCTCCAAGTGCATAAAACTATACCTCTCAGGTAATTGAGACACCCTACTAGACCTACGAGGTGGTGGTACTTGTGTTTACAGAAGGTTTGGTTCCAGTTTCTTGCACAAGTGTCTCCCGAGGAGTTTCATTGTATTCTTCCAAAGAAATATTTCTACCTGCTCCATCTTCCTGAATGAACTCATCTTCCAGGAAGTGTGCATGCAAGGCAATAGCGATCTTTCGATCTTTGGGTATGTAGAATAGATAACCCATCGTCCCAGACGGGAATATAATGAAATGTCCCTAGCTTCCAACTTCTCCACCTTACTCTTCTTGACATAGGCGGGACATCCCCAAATCCTAATATGATTAAGACTTGGTTTCCTGCTCTCCCACATCTCATATGGAGTTTTAGGAATGGATTTGGAAGGACATCTGTTCAAGATGTAAGCGGCAGTTAGGAGTGCATACCCCCACAGCTAAATCGGTAAGTCAGTATAGCCCAGCATGGAACGGACCATGTTCAACAAAGTTCGGTTCCTTCTTTCTGACACACCATTTAACCGAGGAGTACCTGGAGGTGTTAGTTGTGAAACTATTCCATGTTCCTTAAGGAACTCGTCAAACTCCATACTCATATACTCGCACCTCGGTCCGACCGAAGTGCATTGATATGATTACCAGTTTGTTTCTCGACCAGGGCTTTGAATTCCTGGAATTTCTCAAAGGCCTCGGATTTATGTTTCATCAAGTATACATAACCATACCTACTATGATCATCTGTAAACGTAATGAAATATTGATATCCGTCACGTGCTGCATCCAAAGCACCACAAACGTCGGTATGGATTAATCCCAGTTTATCAGCGGCTCTTTCAAAAGTCCCTGTGAAGGGGGACTTAGTCATTTTGCCTTTAAGGCAAGATTCACAAGTAGGAAAGGGATCCGATCCTAATGGACCCATAAGTCCGTCTTTTTCCATCTTGTACACCTTGGTTTGACCAATATGACCAAGTCTAAGATGCCATTTTAAAACTTGATTGGTTTCATCCCTACCACGTTTTCTAGTCATAGTATTCACAACTAATTTGTTGCTGAGATTTAGATGATACAATCCATTTAACGAGGTAGCAAGATCACTAGTTTATTTCTGAAATAAATTTTGCAGGAACCATCACCAATGAAAAATGAAAAGCCTTTTCGGTCCATGACCGGAATGGATACAATGTTTTTATGCCCCTTGGTCAAAACAACTACATCTTCTAAAGTCAGAACAAACCCGGATTCTAAATCCAAAAGAAGTGATCCTATGTCGGTTGCCTCGACACTATGCCCGCTTCCGACAGTAACCATTACTTCTGTAGCTCCAGGCTCCCTGAAGTGCCATGAATAATCAAACACTCTCTAGCCCAGTGGCCCAGCTCACCTCACTTGAGACAAGCGTCTTTCTTCTTGCTCTTTGGAACCATTGGGGCCTTGCCCTTTCCCTTAAGGTCCTTAACTTGTGGTCCAGTTTGCTTCTTGGTCTTTTTCTTCTTATTCTTAGACATCTGAGGTCCAGAAGAAATCACAAGAGCAGACTCCTTCATCTGCGGAGTCTTCATCTGAGACTGAGCGGTCACAAGTTTGTTCATTAGCCTAGCTAACATGCAACCTCATTGCAGTTAAAGTTTATAACAAACTGTGAGAAGGAATCAGGAAGAGACTGTAGGATAAGGTCGGTTTGGAGAGAAGTATCCATTTTAAAATCAAGAGCCTCCAATCTCTCGATCGTGGATATCATTTTGAGGACGTGTTCCCCAACCTTCTCACCTTCCTTCATCCTTGCACCGAACAGTTGCTTGGATATCTCATATCTAGCAGTTCTGCTGTGCTCACCATAAAGCTCGGTTAAGTGAGATAGAATCTGCCTAGCAGAAGTCATTTTCTCATGAGCTCTCTGAAGCTCATTAGACATAGAAGCCATCATGTATGCACGGACTTTTACGTCATCCTTAACCCACTTTTCGTGGTTTTTGATCACTTCCTGATTAGCTCTGGTCCGCACAGGGGGCACCGGAATGTCCGTCTCCAAGACGTATCCCAGTGCCTCTATACTGAGGACAATCATCAGATTGCGGAGCCATCCCACAAAGTTAGGTCCAATCAGGGTGTTCTTCTCGAGTAGAATTGCGAGTGGATTCATTGTCATATTGAGAGTTATGTCTGCATTAAGTATAACAGATTAATTAGTGACTTGTTATATTATGATCTGAGTATAAAATTAAGGTCTTTTCTATTCTTGTTACCCAGCTCCCACTATTTTTATCGGAACAACACACTCCCATGTTAAATCCGGAAGTATGGTCGCTCTACTTCATAGTGGTGATCGAGTTCTTTATAAATCTTAATAGAGGGCAACCGAACAGGTTTCTAGTCTATTAATTTTCATAAAGTGGTGTCCAACACCAACCCATCTAATGGATGATTCGATCTTCTTTTTCCCTTTGTTCACTCCCCTCAACCTATACGGTTTCTATGGTTCGTGAACAAGTTAAGTTTATATCATCGACGCAAATCAGTTTCACAATTGAATCTTATCCGGCAACCTATCAGGTTTCTAGGGATAAAATTTCCTCCAATCGAAGGCATCCAATGCGCTCTCGGTAATTTATCAGTCCTCCCCGAACGACTACCCCGATAACTCGGAAGCAGCACATCCGGTTTAGATTTCAATTTCCCGAAAGCACGATGGAGGGAAGGAAAACCTTGAAACCTTATAAACTTAATAATTTGTTGTGGGAGAATTTCGCGATTAACGTTACACTTTGCACATTAATCATTTTAGCGCATTTTTTGCATTCATACAATATGAAACAACCATTCACAATCTCGTTGCTACCAATATGTGGTTTATGGACCGTGTTGTGTCGAGATTTACACGTCTCAACAGGCGATCGCTTCAGGAACCGGGCGACCGAGCCGGAGCCAAGCAGCCAAGGCAGAGCTGCCGACCGAAGGTCCCAGGACAAGCCTCGGTGCCGAGCGATCGATATCCAAGACGATCGTCTCTCGGTACTTGGCGATCGACTTCTGGTGGCCGAATAGCTACCGACCGAAGGTCCCAGGACGAGTCCCGGAACCGAGCGATCGACATCTAAGACGATCGTCTCTCGGTACTTGGCGATAAACTCCTGGTGACCGACCAGGTGACGACTGCCTCATGCCGCGCAGCCGATGATCATCCAGTCGGAAAAGGCCGAAGCTCAAGACAGAACCCACGTGCAGTTCCAAGACAAGATCCGCATTTCACGGATCATTGACCACAGCCTGTCAGCATCTTTCCACCAGCCGACAGACCTGCCGAAAGGTGTCAGTGGGACCGCCCGTGATAGCAACTCAGGACGCGTGCTGGCTCCTCATTGGGCCGCACAGCTGGCTGCCAGCAGCAGCCGCAAGCTTTAGGCAGACAGCCCATGTGACAAAAAGACGATCGCCCCATTATTATATCGTACGAAAGGCGATCGCCCGCCAGAAAACAAGGCATCTCAGCCCCTATAAATAAAAGGCTGCCTACACTTGGAAAAAGGGCTGAACTCTCGGTCATTCTCGCTGCCTCTTAACAAGTTCAACTCACAACTTGGCTTTCTTACTCTTGGCAACAGCTATCTCTCGGCCTTTCTTCTCTCTCAGCATCTCCTACACAGAACACGCAGAGCTTCGCTCAAGAGCTAGATAAATAGGATCTTTTACACTCATTGCACTGAGATTCTTACATTAATACTTGTTTTTCACGAATATTTGTATTAATAACATCTCGCGAGAGCATTCAAGCCCGGGCCTAACAAACCCGACAAATCTTGTGTTTTTCACACCCCCACGGATGTGCTCTCGCAATTTGCTGTTGCTCGACCATTCCAGCAATATCTATGTTCGGATAATATTTTGGGCAATAACAATTGGCGCTAGAATAAGGGGATCTAACCCTCATTTTTATTTCTACCGTCTCGAAGAACACTCACTGTTCTCCGGGGCATATACCTGAAGAAACACTCACTGTTCTTCAGAGAAAAGCTATCAGAATCATGACTTATGCCTCTACGTCGAAGAAAGCCGTTGGCCGATCCACCGGAGGCCCCTTTCCTTCCCAGTCCGAGCCCCAGCCTATGGCGGAGGGCATCTACCGCGGTCCGAAACTCTCGATCCTGCCGCCAAGGGATGGCCCAAACCTCTCGCTTGATCAGTTCCAAACCGCGGAACAGATCGAATGAGCCCTGGCCATCCTACGGGAGCGACGGAGAGCTTTCGACGCGCCGCCCGCTATAACCCCCTCGGCCATCCGCCTCAGGACCAAACAGAAGTTCAAGGAGCTACTGACCAAGCGATCGCCATGTGACCCCCATTCGCAAGAAGAGGCACTCGCAAGCCGGGGCTCCTCTGTTTTCGATCGCCTAGGCAGCGACCCATCTTGGCGACCGGGGCAGTCCGGCCCCAGCCACGAGACGACGGAGCTCGAGTCCATCACCAGGAGTTCGGCATATCCAACTCCCCGAAGGCAGGCCAGCCATCTGGCTCCTCCTCGCCAAAGAGCCGAGGTCGGCAATAGCGGAGTCAGGAGATCTGTATACGATCACCTCGACTCCCGCTCCAAAAGCCAACCCACGAGCGACCAAGCTGCAGTGATGTCCGCGATGCAACGTCAGCTCGACGATATGAAGGCGCTCCTGGAATCTGGGGTAGGCGCCAAGAGCAAGATCTCCGGACTGAGCGAGCCGCTCGCGGTCCACATCGAGCTCACCCCCGTGCAGCGTAGGATCGCTCCTCCAAAAACTCCTCTGTACGAGGGAAGGTCGGACCCCGAGACTCACCTGGGCAAGTTCCGAATCTACATGACCGGGTGTGGGGAATCCGACGCGACCAGTTGCCGAATGTTCCCACTAATGTTGGACGACCTTGCCCACAGGTGGTACACATCATTACCGCCGTGATCCATCGAGTCCTTTGACCAACTGGCGAACAGCTTCACAGCTTACTTCGCCGCCAAGGTCGCTCGGCCGGATGGTCCCCATCGCATGATGCAAATCAGGCAGGGAGAAGAAGAGTCCGACGCGGACTACATCGACTGGGTAGACGAGATCATCCTCAATGGCGCGCCCGTAAGCGATGAGATCGCCCTGTACTCGGTTCTAGGCGCATTCCATGGTCATTCGCCTATGTTCAGGCATCTTACGAAGGACCATCCCCCAACCTACGCGATCTTCCGCGCTAAAGCCGCAGACTTCCTGGCCAGGCAAGGGTTTTTCCTTAGCCTATGAGCGGCACGATCGGAAGCCGAACGACGATCACCAGTCTTCCAGCCCGATCGCCATTATCAAGCAACATCACCAAAACCATAGGACTCGCTCGCCATTTACAGTACATCATCTAACATGTTGGACTAAGGCACGAGATCGCCTCCCCCGCACAATGTACACCGTCGAAGGTCGGCACTTGACATGACGATCTGAGGTGGAAGAGTGCAGCCATGGTCCTGGTAGTCGATGGAATCGGCTGCTTAGGCCATGCAAGGTCCCTTTGGGCCAAGATCGCCCGCCCTTCGTTTAAATACGAGGCCGGCGTAGTCTGAGGGCCCTCCAAAACTAATCAGTGGACACGATCGCCCGCCCTCAAAGGTTCATCATCTAACATGGTGAACCCGGATAATGCGACGTGCCACTACCCCCGTCTCAACGTACACCGTCGAGGGTCGCCGTCTTCATGGCGGGCCGAGGTGGTAGCAGAGCTAACAAGCCGCGGAAGTGGAGTTGATTAATCCGACGATGCCCCGCGCAAGGACTCCTCTAGACCAAGACCGCACGCCCTTCGTTTAAATACGAGGCGAGGCGCAGCCTAACAGAGGACCCTCACAATAAAATGAGTCACGAGACAGACAATGTCGTTCGCGCATAAGACACGGTCATGGAGTCGGTCCATCGAACTCCGCGATTGTGCACGGTTCCTCAGCGACGAAACAATCAAGTTTCTATGAGGGATCGGCCAAAATTGTTTTTTGTAGGTACGAGACCAAAGATAGCTAGCCAATCAACCGGATCGCGCGTCCTCATCCTACACAATCGCCACCAAGAACCACCTCGCCCCATGTCTTCAACATTGGAGCAAGCTGGGGGGCAATTGTTGTGTCGAGATTTACACGTCTCAACAGGCGATCGCCTCAAGAACCGGGCGACCGAGCCGAAGCCAAGCAGCCAAGGCAGAGCTGCCGACCGAAGGTCCCAGGACAAGCCCCGGTGCCGAGCGATCGATATCCAAGACGATCGTCTCTTGGTACTTGGCGATCGACTTTTGGTGGCCGACTAGCTGCCGACCGAAGGTCCCAGGACGAGTCCCAGAACCGAGCGATCGACATCTAAGACGATCGTCTCTCGGTACTTGGCGATAAACTCCTGGTGACCGACCAGGTGACGACCGTCTCATGCCGCGCGGAGCAGATGATCATCCAGTTGGAAAAGGCCGAAGCTCAGGACAGAACCCACGTGCAGTTCCAAGACAAGATCCGCATTTCACGGATCATTGACCACAGCCTGTCAGCATCTTTCCACCAGCCGACAGACCTGTCGAAAGGTGTCAGTGGGACCGCCCGTGATAGCAACTCAGGACGCGTGCTGGCTCCTCATTGTGCCGCACAGCTGGCTTCCAGCAGCATCCGCAAGCTTTAGGCAAACAGCCCATGTGACATAAAGACGATCGCCCCATTATTATATCGTACGAAAGGCGATCGCCAGCCAAAAAACAAGGCATCTCAGCCCCTATAAATAGAAGGCTGCCTACACTTGGAAAAAGGGCTGAACTCTCGGTCATTCTCGCTGCCTCTTAACAAGTTCAACTCACAACTTGGCTTTCTTACTCTTGGGAATAGCTATCTCTCAGCATTTCTTCTCTCTCAGTATCTCCTACACGGAACACGATCGGCAGAGAGCAAGAACACGCAGAGCTTCGCTCAAGAGGTAGATAAATAGGATCTTTTACACTCACTGCACTGAGATTCTTACATTAATACTTGTATCCACGAATATTTGTATTAATAACATCTCGCGAGAGCATTCAAGCCTGGGCCTAACAAACCCGGCAAATCTTGTGTTTTTCACACCCCCACGGACGTGCTCTCGCAATTTGCTGTTGCTCGACCATTCCAGCAATATCTATCTTCGGATAATATTTTGGGCAACAACAGACTGTTCCTCGAAAACAAAAACTCCGTAATCTAATTACAAGTCTTTGTCTTGAATCTTCGTCTTCTCGAAACGGATCTTCCTCCGGTCTTCATCATTACATATAAATTTTACATTGAAAAATTGGATCCTAGATACAAATATTTCTAGTAAAATAAATAGGCTCAAAACGGCCTTTACAACCCAATCGAATAAAACGAACGATTCAAACTAAGTCCATGAACTACATCCCCATTCAAAAGCATTCATCCAATAAATACTCAATAAATGGATAGCGAGAAGATTACATATGATCCAATCAATAATCAACAATAAATAGAATTGATCCAATCAATTCAACAATAATCGACAATTTAATTTTCGTCCGTAGTGTACCCTTAAAATATTTTCTTTGAATTTTCCCTCATCAAAAATTCCAAATTAATGATTTTAATATAGGAAAATTCAATAATCGAAAATATACTGGAAAACGAGACGAGACCGGCCGATACTGAAACCGCCCAAAGAAGACTGTGCACCCGCCTGGCACCTACAAAGCCACGCCGGCACTTACAGCCATGCCCGGCAGCCTACAGGCCACGCCCAGCAGCCTACAGAACGCGCCCGACTCTGTTGCGATATTTCCTACACGCAAGTGCACGTCATCGTTTACAAGTAATAAAGTGATAAGTAGAGTATCGTTCCCACGAGGATTGAATCTCTAACTACCGACGTTTTTGTATTCCAATTTTATTTGAACAATCGAAGTTGGGTTTTTGGATTAATAACTAAAAGAATTTCTAAAATACTAAGCAGTAGAAAACAATATCTTGGATTAAGGAAATCAAATGATGAATACGTCTAGGGTTCTGAATCCACTTTAGTTTATCCGAATCTACTCTCGATTATCCGTAATAAATAATTTTCCCAATTTAGTGAAGGCGGAGATTGCTAATATATTCTACCGCCTCTCCCGAGGTCAATAGATTTATCTAACGGCGACTAACGCACTCTATCCCTAGGTGAATTATCTCGTCGATAGGCAAAAAGCATGAAATCTCCTAAAGGCCACGTAGTTTCTATGAGTATATTCCTATCTCACGAATAAACGGTCCTCACCAATAGTTCCTCACCAAATCTCCTCTCCCGATTCGAAGTGAATGATTAAATCAATACAACTATTGGCCAGATAATTGCAAGCATTAAACATAATTGGGAAAACTCAATAAAAAGGTAATAAATTGGATAATCTTAATCAATTAGTCAAAACAAAGGTTTCATCAAAACCCTAGATTAGGGCTTTAGCCTGACATACTAAAAACTGAAAATACAGAATAAATAAACGAAAGCATAAAATTCAAACGCAGATGAAGCTCGGATTCCTCCGTTCTTCAGCTCCCGCCTTCTGCCCTTGAATTCTTCTGCTTTCCTCCTCTTCTCTGTCTCCAAGCTTGAGCTCTCCTAGGTTTAGATTCAATGATTCCCAGATAATTAAATTAGGGTCTTAAGCCCTATTTATAGCTCAGCACCTCCACAAATCGCGTCCGTATTAATCGGTTGAAAATCGGCCCAAACGCCCGTAATCCGCGCAGACGTACCAAACCCGCTAAGTGTGCCGCGGCTCATCAACTCGTGCCGCGCACTCGCCCAAAAGCCGAATACAGGCGTTAAATAATTCTTCTCGTGCCGCGGATCACTGGGCCGTGCGCCGCGGCACAGTACTGATTACTCGCCCTTCGGCCGGTGTCTTCTGTGCCGCGGCTCCGATTCCTTGCGCCGCGGCTCATCGCCCGCTTTTGCCGTTTCGCCCGCTTTGCCTCGTTTTAGCTCCGGACTTCAATTTCTGTCAATCATACAAAATCAAGGCATTAAAAGCTCATTTAGATGATTTCACTCACCAAAACACTACAAAATAATGATAAATAAGCGTATAAAAATACGCCTAACAAATACCCCCAAACTTAAGCCTTTGCTTGTCCTCAAGCAAAAAGAATTAAAGTCAATAAAAGAATGTCGTGAATAATTGTGCAACTCATAGTGTTCAATCTAATCAATACTATCCTGCCATTCTCTCTAAATAATACGAGTGTCATAAAAGCGAGCTGCACTCAGAATAATGATTCCGCAAAGTAATCAAGTTCAGTCCTAATCATTCGTTCATGAAGAAAACTCAGCTCAAAGATTAACAAAACATGAGTCAAATCGACCGGCAATATGAAAGGCTAACATAAACAAGCTAGTTCGTCGCGTTCCACAGTTTAAAGGCACAATTTTCACGAGTCTCATAATAAATAAACCTCGGACAGTATCCCCTTACATATATGCTCAAAAATTTGATTCGAGTCGACCACTAGGTTAGGATCTCGGGATGTTTCATCGGGATAATCCTAGGGTGGAACTTCCATTCTCATGTATTAGGAAACCGTTTGACGTAAAAGACACTCATGGGGCACATGGATGCTTCTAGTTACTAAGTTCCCGTCTACAGCGGAGAAACAACTCGAATATATAATTTCCGCATGTCCGAATCAAGGTTGCCGTTTTACGCGGGAGTAAACAGCGGGTCACGCGAATGCCACCGGTTACTAGGCTTCCTATCATTGGCACATGTGAAATATCTAAATCATTAATCAAATCAGGGTCGTCGTTTTACGCGAGAGTAAACAACGGGTCACGCGAATACCCCCGGTTACTAGACTTCCCATTATAGAACACATTATCTCGACTTTTAGGGAAAAACTGACCGACTCAAAACTCAAACTAAGTGCCAACACGACTAAAGAAACGGTACGACTCACTATCCGGGAAATGTAGCCAAACGTATTGATGGGGATTTAGCAACAAGTATGTATCGTCTCTTATCTGCCAAGACCTCTACAATCAGGAAAATTTCGACCTAATTGAATACTAAGCGTAATGAAATAATCGACTCAACTCGACTAGAACTCGCCCGCTTCTTGAGAGAAAGACAAGGTCGTAACATCGATATCACACAAATAGAAGCACAAAAATTCACGAATAAGGAGAAACTACGGCAAGCAAGGCTAAAAAAATTTCGCAAAGAAAAGAAAAGTGCAAATGTAATATAATGTACAAAGAAGAAAATAGAGTACAAAGAATGAATGTAGATCAATGTAAATCCCCCAAACTTAGGACGTACATTGACCTCAATGGACAAAAAAATGAAATGCAAGAAAAGTAAAGGTCAAGTACTCCCCTCCACCGCTCAGAGGCTGGTGCCGACATCGTCCGGTGAGCTTGCATGCTTCTTGACTACATCATGCGGAATGTGAATAAACAAGCCTGCATCATCAAAAAGGAAGTTAAGTATAGCTCTCAAGTTGAACATGATGTAAAGGTTGGGGATAATGTGACAACATGATTCATTGCATATAAGTTGGAAAATGCCTGGCTTACCCATTTTTCATTGCTGCAATTTATCAAACACCTTGTGTGCACAAGTTAAAATGAAGAACAAAAATTTTCATGGTTAATTCCAAATCCCAAAAATAATAACACAGATTATAACCCTGAATTACGAAAACCATCATCAACAATTGCTCATAAACATCAATTCCATCACAATAACAAATTCCCCATATTCCAACTCCATTTTAGAAACAACAATGAAGAATAACTAGCAATATAAAACTCCAAATCTTTTCACATCAAGAATCATTAATGATTTAGAAATCAAAAATAACTGGAGAATTTGAGAAGGAGACTCATAGAGTGGAGCCAACTAACCTCCATGTGTGCAGGAAGGAAGGGAGGGAGGGTAGAAGTATCCTATATAGGCCGATCAACCGAATGAGCCTTACCGGATGCTCTTATTTTGCGACGGGGCCGCGGCACAATATAAGTGAGCCGCGGCCCAAAGTACAGTCGAACTGGGACGTTTTGGTATGTCGTCGGGTGCCGCGGCTCAAATTTCGTATGCCGCGGCTCAGTGTGTTAGTGTGCCGCGGCTCAGCCTTAGTATGCCGCGGCACAAAGTACAGGCGCCCTGGGCGTTTCCTGACCATTTAGTGTGCCGCGGCTCAGTGACCTGGTGTGCCGCGGCTCAGTAAGATCATGCCGCGGCACAGGGTACAGTTTGCTCGGCCATTTTTCCTCAGCTGGTGTGTGCCGCGGCTCACCTGGACTGTGCCGCGGCTCATCATTGAATTTCTCCCCTTTTGCTGATTCCTGCACAGAAATTTAACACGAAATCATTAAGATGAGAGGGAAGGATGGATCAAAGAAGAAAGAAGACAAAAAGAGACTCTAAAAATGCAAGCAAACAACAAAGAATCTACAACTAATACTCGGGTTGCCTCCCGAGGAGCGCTAAGTTTATAGTCTTCAGCCGGACCTATTGGACAACGTTAGTTCGCTTTTCGCAAACTCCATTTGGCTTCCGCCCCGTTCATCGAACCGTTTATATTTTGGTTAAAATTATGACCATTGGTCATCGTGGTTCGAGTTTCGGTTCGGTCATCAAATGTTGTTTGTGAAAAGGTTTCGACTTGAAAAATTTTCCGAAACACCCGATTTCTCCATGACTAATTTTTCGCTTGGCTTTTGGCTCACTTTCCTCCTTCACAAACGAACCCACGATTGCAGCAGATTTCTCCTCATGCTCGAGGAACGCCACTTGTTCAACATCCTTCTTAAAACTCGGGCCATTTAACACAACATCTGAATTTTCCCACCGACGATGTTTTCGGTGCTTTCCTCTTTCAACGGCATTCACCCTCTCAATGTGTGATCCTTTATCGGACTTCTGGACATGGGAATGACTTGAATACTTGAAAAGTAATTTCCTCGTCTTGGACCCTCAGAGTTAGCTCTCCCTTTTCCACGTCTATAAGGGTTCGACCCGTCACTAGAAATGGTCGTCCCAAGATGATCGGAATATTGTCATCTTCCTCCATGTCTAGTACGATGAAGTCGGCTGGAAAGATGAACTTGTCAACCTTAACTAATACATCCTCGATCACTCCCCTCGGATACTTTATCGATCGGTCCGCCAATTGTAATGAGATCGTGGTTGGCTTAGCTTCCCAATATTCACTTTTGGAAAATCGACAGAGGCATGAGGTTGATACTGCACCAAGATCGCATAGTGCCTTATTAAATGAAAAATTCCCCATGGTGCAAGGTATGTTGAAGCTTCCAGATCTTTTAATTTAGGTGGGAGCTTCTTTTGAAGAATTGCACCGCACTCCTCTGTCAAGGTGACCGTTTCAAACTCTTCAAGTTTTCTCTTCTTAGATAATATCTCTTTCATGAATTTGACATAACTCGGCATCTGCTCCAATGCGTCGGCGAATGGAATATTTATGTGAAGCTTTTGAACACATCAAGGAATTTAGAAAATTGTTTGTCCGCCCTTCTTTCTTTGTAGTCTCTGCGGAAACGGAACGGGGAACACATGTCTTCAAGTTATCCGGCTTCACATCCTTTGACTCCTCTCGCTTTAAATCCATCTCTTCCTCCATCACTTTCTTCTCTTTACCTGCTCCCCGCTGATCCAAAGAACTCTCTCCCGCTTCTCAAGCTAATCGTTTAGACTCTCTCTAGGATTAGTCTCTGTTGTACTGCAATGCTCCTCCGACGAGTCAACTCATTAGCGATTTGGCCCAGCTGGACCTCCAAATTCCGAATGGAAGCAGAATGATTTTGTAGTGTAGCTTCCGTCCGAGTCATAAATTGACTCGTATTTGCCGCCAATTTTGCAAGCGCTTCCTCGAGAGACACTTTGGGAGCGGAAGGGGGCTGCTGTTGATTCTGAGCGAAAGGGGGCTGGTGTGCGTTCTGTCCGTTTCTCCATGAAAAGTTGGGATGATTGCGCCACCCCGGATTATAAGTATTGGAGTACGGGTTATTCGGTCGATTCCCATTTCCTACGAATTGAGCCTGCTCCATCTGATTTTGCTCGAACGGATTTCCAAATTGACACTCCGCGCTCGGGTGTGATCCGTTACACCAATTACATGTCTCTATGGTAACGGGGGCTGGTGCGTGCGAAAATGTCTGGAGCTGTTGTGTCAAAGCGGCGACTTGAGCTGTCAAAGTGGAAATCGGGTCATTGCTTGAAACTTCCATGACTCTCTTCGGTGTTAATCTTTCCGATGGCCATTGGTATGCGTTTTCGGTCATATCTTCCAAAAGCACGTGTGCCTCGGCCATAGATTTTGCCATGAATGTCCCACCGGAGGCCGCATCCACTAAAGTGTGTGTAGAAGCACTCAAACCACCATAAAACGTATGAAGCTGAAGCCAATCAGGAATACCGTGATGAGGGCATCTTCGTAGTAATTCTTTATATCGCTCCCACGCCTCGTGGAGCGATTCCATATCGAACTGGGCAAAAGTGGTTATTTCATTTCTCAACCTCGCCGTCTTAGCTGGTGGGAAAAATTTGGCAAGGAAGGCTTGCGCTAACCTCTCCCATGTTGTAATCGACCCCGGCGGTAAGGAATTTAACCAAAACTTTGCTTTATCCCTCAAAGAGAAAGGGAAAAGCCTCAATCGGATGGCATCGTCGGTGGCACTATTAGTTTTGAAAGTATCGCATATCTCAAGGAAAGACGCAATGTGGGCATTCGGGTCGTCATTCGGCAATCCACAGAATGGGCTCGCCTGCACCATCTGAATAATGGCGGGCTTGATCTCAAATTTATTTGCTTGGATAGTGGGACGCCGGATTCCCGAAAAATTAGCGTTGACCTGCGGCATGGCATAATCTCGAGGAGCGAGTTCCGGTTGAACTTGCCGCACTTGGTTGTCTCCTCCTTGGATTTCAATATTCTCGGCCATGATGCCCGCCGTCTGCAACTCTCTTTTCTCCTTTTTGTTCCTTCTTAGCGTGCGCTCGAGCTCGGTGTCCAAAGGTAGTAAGCCTTCGTTACCGAGTCTTCTCATGCACTAACGAAAGGTCCTGAAAAAAAAACGAATAAACAAAAATAAATACACAAAAATAAAAATAAAACGTTCAAATTAAGACTGGAAATACTTAAATCGATATTAGAAAAATTTCACTCCCCGGCAACGGCGCCAAAAACTTGTTGCGATATTTCCTACACGCAAGTGACGTCATCGTTTACAAGTAATAAAGTGATAAGTAGAGTATCGTTCCCACGAGGATTGAATCTCTAACTACCGACGTTTTCGTATTCCAATTTTATTTGAACAATCGAAGTTGGGTTTTTGGATTAATAACTAAAAGAATTTCTAAAATACTAAGCAGTAGAAAACAATATCTTGGATTAAGGAAATCAAATGATGAATACGTCTAGGGTTCTGAATCCACCTTAGTTTATCCGAATCTACTCTCGATTATCCGTAATAAATAATTTTCCCAATTTACTGAAGGCGGAGATTGCTAATATATTCTACCGCCTCTCCCGAGGTCAATAGATTTATCTAACGGCGACTAACGCACTCTATCCCTAGGTGAATTATCTCGTCGATAGGCAAAAAGCATGAAATCTCCTAAAGGCCACGTAGTTTCTATGAGTATATTCCTATCTCACAGAATAAACGGTCCTCACCAATAGTTCCTCACCAAATCTCCTCTCCCGATTCAAGTGAATGATTAAATCAATACAACTATTGGCCGATAATTGCAAGCATTAAACATAATTGGGAAAACTCAATAAAAGGTAATAAATTGGATAATCTTAATCAATTCCAAAACAAAGGTTTCATCAAAACCCTAGATTAGGGCTTTAGCGACATACTAAAAGCGAAAATACGTAATAAATAAACGAAAGCATAAAATTCAAACGCAGATGAAGCTCGGATTCCTCCGTTCTTCAGCTCCCGCCTTCTGCCCTTGAATTCTTCTGCTTTCCTCCTCTTCTCTGTCTCCAAGCTTGAGCTCTCCTAGGTTTAGATTCAATGATTCCCAGATAATTAAATTAGGGTCTTAAGCCCTATTTATAGCTCAGCACCTCCACAAATCGCGTCCGTATTAATCGGTTGAAAATCGCTCAAACGCCTGTAATCCGCGCAGACGTACCAAACCCGCTAAGTGTGCCGCGGCTCACTGAACCTATGCCGCGGCACCTCGCCCAAAAGCTGAATACCTGGGCGTTAAATAATTCTTCTGTGTCGCGGCTCACCTGGGCTGTGCCGCGGCACAGAGTACATATTACTCTGCCCTTCGGCTGGTGTCTTCCTGTGCCGCGGCTCCGATTCCTTGCGCCGCGGCTCATCGTCCAGTTTTGCCGTTTTCGCCCGTTTTGCCTCGTTTTAGCTCCCGGACTTCAATTTCGTGTCAATCATACAAAATCAAGGCATTAAAATCTCATTTAGATGATTTCACTCACCAAAACACTACAAAATAATGATAAATAAGCGTATAAAAATACGCCTAACAGACTCCAGACAGGAAATGGGGCCCGACCATGCCCAGACACGCCCGGCAGGATACAACACGTACCGGCCGGATACAGCAAGTGCTCGGCCGGATCCAGTGAGCACTCGGCTGGATACAGCAACGCGCTCGGCAGGATCCAGCGAGCACTCGGCTCGATACAGCAAGCGTTTGGCACTGACTCGGCAGAATATAGCAAGCGTCCGGCCATGACTCGGCAGAATAGAGCAAGCGTCCGGCTACGGTCCGGACGTGCTCGGGCACTGTCGGCAGCTGTATGAAAAATTGTCCAACGATTCGATACAGCTCGTTTTCGGGCAGATTTCTAAAATCCTGTTATTCCTGATCTGAATATTATTAATATAAATCATATTTCCAAGAAAAATCTGATTTATTCCATAACATAAAATCACGGAAAAACGACACTACGACGAACAATAAAATATCTACGATTATCAAAGTGATTCTAAATCACAAAATAAGCATTCCAAATGCTAAATATCGTATATACGATCGCAAGACCTCTCTCTGATACCACTGTTGGAATTCGGTGCCTAAAACGAAGGCCCAGCGGAAGCGGTAAAATGAAAATTAATTCGATCTGAATCCCTACGAGGATCGATCGAGCTACGCATATACGAATATAAAATAAACAAAGGAAGATTCGAAATCATACCCTTGTCGTCCGTTGATTATATGGATATCCTTCTCTTCAGCTATTCCCCAAACGATCCAAAATGCTCCAAGCCCTTGGATGATCCAACGCCGAAAAAACCGCGTCTCTACTTGTCACGCGCCGGAGAAACGAACGAAATGACAACACTCGATTAACCTCTAAGGTTACGGCTAGAATCAAGTGATGAAGCTTTAATTATAACACTCTAAGTGTTTAATTTATATCTCTCAATATTTCTTGATGTTTCTCTAAGAACAATCAAGAGTTAATGAAGAAGAAGAAGATGACTTAGAGAAAAAGGGTTTCTCTCTTTTTCTCTCTGTATCTCACGGCTGATTGATTGCCCATGTGAGATGAAGTCTTCTTTCCTTTTATTCTTCAACTCATAATATTTTATTCCCAACCAAATAATATGCATGATACTTGTCCCCTCAACACATGAGATTCCAAACATCATGATGGGGACAAGTCAAAATACACACATGGATATAAGTGGGGGGAGGGGCGGCCTTGATGAATGATAGGAAGAGTTCGGTCCGTTTCGGACTCCTGTGAGTCCAAACAGATAAACTCCGATTCCATTCCGATGTATTTATATCGATTAATTAATCCAATTAATTAATCATATCAAATACATAATAATATAATTAATTTCTCCAAGAAATAATTATATTTATGAATTAAATTAATCACCCAGTAATTTATTTAATTCATTAGGCCGTAAATCAATTTATCCAATAAATCGATTTAGACATCCATTGTCCCAAATTTAATTAGACATCCAATGTCCAATAAATTAGATATCTAATATCTAATATTAATAATTGGAGAACAGACTAGATTCATTCCGTCGTCAATCCTATTGTGCAACTTGGTAGGTTCATCTCAGTCAGCAATGGGAGGAACCAAAGAGTAGTAGCACCACCTAGCCAGCCTGACGGCCTACACCGTACCCCAACTGAGAACGAATGATTGGGATCATTCAAGAACCATCCTGTCGTGAATACCAGTATACGTATAAACCCTTCTTTCAAATGTCCCGATCAAGTTATAGGGTCACGGTCAGTCAAACCCTATCTGTACTTGACGCTATGCATGTGTTAATGCAAATCGAGATCATTGAGCTCTCGTGTATCCAATACAACTAGCTTCAATGCTTTGGCCAAAGACTTATGATCTCATCTGCCAATAACCCGCTCACTAACGGGAGAAAGAATTCTATCTTGGTATTCAGTAGGACCTGCTACTTGCCCGTCAAGATACATGTCGAGGTTGACCCCCGCCTCCCGGTTTATAGGGTCGAATTACTCTAATGAAAATCTTGACGTCACAAGCACATCCCTACTAAATCCTCAAGTTGAAGGTTCACGAATACCTATCACAACCTTTCGATTCCGTCATTGACTGTCCCGGAGTGAAATCCGTGTGACCAATCGAGGGTGAGTCGGTTTGAGTATACTAATCCAATTAGCATACCTATAACGTGTGCTCCCACTAACCATTAGCATTCGACAGGCACTCTCCATGTCAAAGAACACGTCATACAAGTCTTCACATAAACTTAATGCCCAGTCAAGTTTCATCGACTTGCGAACGATTAAGTATTTGAGCTATAAACCTTTCTAGTGCCGACCTCCTTATCCAATAAGGAGTGGAACGTTTTGCTCTCAAATACATGGACTAGTTTCTATACGTATATTTACGAGTTAGGAACTCCAGTAACTACCAGTAAATAAAGAAACATTCATTGCCTTATATAAATGGTTTACATAATTACAAGTACAATGCCCTCACTCAACATCCTCTGAGTGGCATTCGAGGGCATATTCCTAACAGTAGGCTAAGGCTCAATTCTGATAATCTCTTAACGTAGTGCAAGTAAATCCCGCCATATACTTGTGAATCTCCAGCTTCATCCGTATGTCAAAATGACGGATCTTCTCTTCTTCAGTCCTCACCTGATCTCTCACATAACTGAGTTGTTTGCTATAGTCGATAATGGCTTGCGACACCGATACATCCTGTGGTTCTACCAAATAAAAATCATGAATCCTCTGATCTCTAATCGGTTTCGGACAAAACTCAGTTTCCATAAGTTCCTGAAACTCCGCCCACAAGACAACATAACCACGAGGTTTAACAGCTTCCCACCAATTAGCGCATCTTTGTCAATAAGGAACTGAGCGATAGGCACCTTCCGATCTTCGGGACAATCAACTGCCTCTAATATCTTTCCCAACTGAAAAAGCCAACCATCCCAGCCCGACGCATCCGCAGCACTAGCGAATTAAGGGGGATTCATATGAACTACCTCTCGAAGCCATTGATTTACGCCGACGTTCTGAGTCGCGTCAATGCTACGTTGAACTGTCTTAGTCAACTGAGTCATCTGTGCTGCTACTTGTTGCAATATAGTAGCAATACCAATACCAATATCATTCCCAGAAACATTCTCTTGGTCCCGTGCCTGATCCCCGTGGCCATCTGTACCACGGTTACGACCACGACCTCTGCCTCTCGGCATACTAACAAGTAACAACCTAGCGCAACGAAAATAATAATACAACAATTGTCATCACCAAACACACATAGAATACGGTCACAGGTAATCGGTCTAACGATCGCAAAAGTTAGACCTAACGTCTAAAATGCAGTTCCATAGCTTCTGACCAGCTTTATTAGCGCACTCTACAACAGAAAATAGTGTGCGCTACACATGCTGCATTAACGCGCGCTAGCCTCACACTTAGCGTGCGCTAACTGTTCAGATTCAGCAACACGTTTGTGAACATATACCAAACAATACTAAAACCGAAGGTTACAAATAAACAACAACATACGAATCCAAACGCCATTGATTCACATGATTACAAAAGCACACAAGCAACCAACACCATACACATACTTCCTATCTGTCACTATGAAACCGAGAAGTTAAAAGCGAGAGTCACGTCTTGAGTAAATTTTGTAGACCTCATTTGAGTTAAAAAAATTGCGTTCCGAAAAATTATAGTACAAAACGAAAATGAAATATCAATAGTTTGAATTCTCAAAATTTTCGGCCTTGAGGTCATCATGTGAAAATCAATTTTTTTTATCCCTTGGAGGATGTTTTAAAATAAAAATCATGTGACTCCCCAAAGCGTTCAAAATCTTAAAATTCCTAAGTCATTACTCCTGTAGAAACGTTTATGCCAAGGTATATACACCGGTACTACTATTCATTCCAGCAACAATACGAGGATCAAACGAACATAGGTCACGTATTCACAATTCACATTTAAACTCCACATCATAACACAAAATCACACAAGCTCATATAACACGAGACACAACATATAGTGGGGAGACTTACATCCACATATCGCACGAAGATGATGGTTGCACCTTGATAGTAATCACGACTGAAATCTCAGACGACGTGTTGTGACACGACTCAGTCAGACACAATTCGACAAGACAAGACTCGATAATACACGAGTGGACCCAACAGCCTAGGTTTTCGCAACTTAAGCTCTGATACCATATTCTGTAACACCCCCAAACCACTCGGGAATATTACAGCGCTACCCTCTCCGTGAGGATCTACCAGGCTAAATAATGAACCATTAGACCGATTTGGTCTTTCACCACAATATACAAATCAGACACACAACTCTGATACCACTCAAACCCAAACCAGGTTCAAATACACGAACCATACTCTTACAATCAGAAAATACAATAGTGGAAAAGACACCACAATATGCCTTGACCAAAATACTCAGCACTGGTCTTCATGTGATTAGTATACGTCGTCTTCCATCATCCTTCGTACCGGACTATATTTTGCTCCCCTAGAACCTGCATGTACATGGACGCAATATAGACATCCACCCCCTAATTACTCAGGGTTAGCAAAACTCCACTATTTTGCTGGTGCAAGTATAAAGTGCAAAATACGAGCCATACATCACATATGCCGAAAACATAACAATCGAGAACATCCAACCAGTTAATCATAGAAAAGACTTCCCGAGATAATTCACTTGATTAAAACCGTTCAAACCATGAAAGGTAGGAATAAAATCAATGTACATCTGGCAAAACAATTTAAGGTCTCGGGAGTTTTAAAAAAAAAACATTTGGAATTTAAGAATTCCCATCTAATCGAAAACCCTTTAGGGACACAGCCCAAAGATCATTTTCCAGAATGAAAATACGTTAACAAAACACGGAGTCCAAGACCCAATCATACCATTCCAATCACAAAACATGGGGTCTACGATCCAATCATATATATCAACATATTCCTAAGGATTATTCGCATCCCGTGCTTGCAAGCCACGAATCTCCGAGCCTCCTCGAGACATACCCAAGCGAATACCCAATGGGAAACCACATAATATCACATGTCACCATGCCAACAGTCACCATAGCCACAACCATGACATACGTTCATAGTTTTCCCGGCATCGGGCTAGCAAGCCACGAACCTCGGAGCCTCCGCGAGACATACCCGATTGGATAACCCATGACACGTACGTCACACAACCAAACCACGACCATAAGTTATCCTGGCATCACGCTAACAAGCTACGAACCTTGGAGCCTCCACATCGACATACCCGGTTTGGATAACCCCACAAGTTATCCTGGCATCGGGCTAGCAAGCCACGAACCTCAGAGTCTCTGCAAGACATACCCGATTGGATAACCCCATGGCCCAAACACATCACAATTAATAATAACCCTAATCCGTACTAGCAAGAACGGATCCCGGAGGCTCCAACGAACCCTACCCGGTGGGGCATCACTTCACAATAATCACATACCTACAAGGAAGTACACTTTCCCAAAAACATCGAACGACACAACCTCCTTACAAAGAAGTCACAACAAATATCACACAATGTCACATATTCACCGAACGAGTACACGTATCAATACACAATCATCGGCAAGTGATTAAGGTCTACTATATTCACGTAATATGATTACAATATCTTCCAACATACAACACTAATACACATATTCAGAAAACACGTTTGTTCACAAAGCATACGAGTTATCTTCGAAAGAAAACCTTTATCGAGAATAAATCGATCCTTTTCGAAAGTTCATTAAAAACATTCAAATTGCACATATAATCAATTATCAACTATTACGTCTACGAAACACGAAGTGTATAGGAAAGATACTTTCCTCGAGACCACGAGCAACAGAACAACGAACGGACGGGGTCGAGCAGCCCCTGAACTTCCAAGAATAATGAGGAATCCGACAGCCCCACGAACACTACGAGAATAACACCTTCATGAATCAACACTAACCGGAGTTCGATTCGACACCAAGAACAACAAGGGTTCAAGGGTTACTCAAAGAAATCGAAAATCATGTTCCGGATGAAATAAAATCGACAAACGAGTTCCCAATCTGATGATCATAAACAAGACAACAATAATTACTTGACCAATTTATCCACCTCGGATTAAATGAAGGAATCATGGAAAAATCCCAAAATTGCACAACTAGGGTTCTAAGAAGGAAATACTTCGATCTGGAAATAAAACAAGTTAGATGATGTTGATAACATGAAGAAAACTCACCAAGATGATGCTTGATGATGAAGATCGCCCTAAAAGCTTCTCCCGACGGCTAGAAATAGGAAATGAAGGAAAAAAGGCTGATGTCTAGTATTTATACTAAACAGTTATTAGCGTGCGCTAACTAATATATTTAGCGCGCGCTAATGAGGTCAACTCTCTAGTACTTTCTGCCTTAAACACTATTAGCGTACGCTAGCCAATATGCGTAGCGTGCACTAATGAGTCATGTGTCCAGTCCAGTGGCTTCTGGAAAGTTCAGCACCTTTCACGTAGCGTGCGCTAAAAAGGACAAATAGCGTGCGCTAAGATAGATGATAGCGTGTACTAACTACCAACCTTAGCATGCACTATCGAGACCCCAGTCCCAGTCCAGTAGCTCCTGGACTGCCTCCGGACTTCCAGTTAGCGTGCGCTAACTGGAAGATAGCGTGTGCTATCAATACACAAATAGCGCGCGCTATGAGGAAACGTAGCGTGTGCTACACTTGCTGCACATGTGATAAAATCTCACCAAAAACCAACGCAACAATGATCCGAAACACAACCAAACATGTATCCAAACCTGGCACGTCCAAACATGGCACACCATTCCAAAGACATAGGCAACAATCATCCGCTAAACCGCAGAAAAATTAAACGAAACCGGAACGAAGATCTCGGGCATTACACCTAGCGTGCAAATGTGTAGGTCACCTAGTTTGTCTTCGACTATTTAACTTTTTGTTCGGATTTAAATTTTAAAAGAGTGTTTGCATATAGATACATATGTGTGAATTTCCCTATGATTTATAGCTTTAATTAGAATTGAGGCTTGTTGATTGTGGGTTAGCAAAGGCAAATATTAGCTAAGGCTGTGGGGCTTGAAGTGATTGTGTTTCATCAAGTGATCTGTTGTACTCTTCATCTTGGTTATTGGTAGTTTTATTTACCTGTAGGTTGTTGCTCGGGTTCATGGATAAATATGCTTATATATAGTTTCAAAACAAATGAATTTAGTCTATAAAAAAACATCTCAAATGAGAAGCTGGCAACGCTTGAATCCTAAAGGGGAGCAAGCCCCAATAATAGGTGATTGGAACTTAAAGAACGAGAACTTTTTGCTTTTAAATCATCGAGAGATGTGCCACTAAAGTGAGATGGTTAAAGCCCTAATATGGCCCCACAAAGTTGAATGGTGACACAAGTATAGCACTTCAAATGTTTGCAAATAAATAGGCATGCAAAAAAGTGACCTAGGACTAGTTTGTTTGTGGATGTGCCACCATAATCAAGTATGGGGCACGATTTTGAGGTACAAGTTGGGTACTTGAATGGAGGACAACACATTACATCACAATGTTCTACTTAGCTAGTTCACGTGATCTTCATTTCTATATGGTTCTAGTTAAAGTATTAGAATAAGTAGTTTAAGCTATGATTGCAATGAGTTTAAATATGACACTTCATTTCCTTTTAAATTCATGGTACATATGTTTTGCTTGAGGACTAGCAAATGGTTAAACGTGGGGGAGTCGTTTTGACCATTATTATTATTATTATTATTATTATTATTATTATTATTATTATTTATTTTAGTCTTGTAATAATGCATTTTTAATAGATTTTTGCTCAATTTTTAAAATTTAATGTCGTTTTCATGTTCTGTGTGAATTTTATGATTTCTACAGTATTTTTATATATTTTTGTAGGTGAAAATAAAATAGATCAGAAAAGGAGAATCGGGTCGAACCATATGAGCGATGATGGACTAATCCTGCCCGACCGGTGGGTGCGACTTGCCTATTTTTATCATTTGCGGTCAAACTATAAATAGATGTTTGACCCCTTTTGTTTGGGGACTTTTTCTCATTTCCTTAGTTTTTAAGTTTGCAAACACTTTCCCTCGTTAGTTTTTCTATCTAATTTTCATGCCATTCTTTATAAACTCTAGATCCAAATTCAATTTGCAATTCTAATTCTATTTCAATTTCCACTCTTAATTAGTTGCAATTACATCTTTTTCCTATGAATTCAAGTTTGTTGCAAGAATTAATTTATAGTTTTGCTTTCATTTTCAAGAAATCGGGTAAAGTTTCCCTACTTTTTTCTTCAATAATTTGTACTTTCTAGATCTACTCTATCTCTCTCTCTACCTCAATTTCTCCATGAAACTTGCTTCATTTTGTACTTTTTCTCCTTTTTTTCCCACAATGAGTGGCTAGAACTATAATTCTAGGGAGTCTGGGAGACCCAATTCACTTAGGATTTAGGAGGATTAGCAATTGAATCATTCTAATTTAGAAAAATTGTATTACTTATTCCCAATATTCGAAAAATTGACCAGAAAGGGTAATATGCCCCAAACTCCTCAAATTAGGACTGGATGTAATTCAAGGGAACATCATCCAGTTAAGATTCAACTGTTAATTACGGCTAAACTCCTAGTAGATTTAAGGCAATCTCCTTAGACTTTAAAATCCAAGTTATCCCTTTTTGTTCAATTGTGCATTTTACGTTTTTGATTAATTGTCTTAGAGATAATTTATATATGTTTTTGTCAATTTCGCATTTCAATTGTTACTGCTTTCCTTTGGTGATTATTCTCTACTTATTTTCATTCATCTTGCACTTTAATTGTCATTTATTTTTCTTAGTGATAATTTTTCCAATCAATGGTAGGACTTGGTATTTTAAGCAAACTATTAGTTTCTTTCATATTGTTATTTACATTAGCCTCCTCTAAACTTCCTCAATAGATCGACCCGTATGGATTTATCGCTCCTACAAACCCATCCCGTTCTTTTTCCTACGAGATTTCATAGAAGATTAAATTCTCAGAATCAACACATACTTCTTCTCGAGGCCTTACATGGGTCCCTACCAAGGCATTTAACATCCACAATCCCTTCTTGATGCCTCATCGGGTTTCTACTAGGGCTGGGACTTACGACCCGAATAACCGAAGATCCGAACCGAAATGCCAATTTCGGTTCGGGTTTTAGGAAAAAATTATTTATAAATTTCGGGTTAGGGTTCAGTTACTGTAACTTCAAAATTTCAATAACCGTACTACCCGAAATTAGTGTCAATACCCGAACAAAAAATTAAAACCCGTAATACTCGAACAAAAAATTAAAACTCATAAAAACCGTACTACCCATAATTATTTTATTTTATATATTTCTATACACTATGTAAACTAAAAAAAACCTAACCTAACATACTCAGTCGCCGCTCTTCTTCATTCTCTCGTAAGTCCCAGCCCTAATTCTCTCACAGTCTTCTTTTCTTCTCTGCGTGCGACTATATTTTCTCCGTATTTTCTACTCAGTCGATTGAAGAACACTTCAATATCCCCAATGAAGAACACTTCAATATCCCCAAACTGATTTGAGAATATCCCCAAATTGAAGAACACCTCAATATCTTCTCTTCTACTCTGTTTGTGATGGTTTCAACTTCAGCTCCTCCCAAAACCGAAGAACACTCCGAATCAGATTCAAGTATTCCTCATAACCAAAGTGAGTTCTTTCATCTTTCTATTCGATGGTAGTATCCGATCAGATTATTCCAGCTCATACAGGTATCCGATAAATTACGATTATAGGCAAGATAAAGTTTAATTGCTGTTGAACTTGCGTATATGAGAAAATAAAAAAGTAAGATATTAGGTTTGAACCGTTGGTGTTTAGGTTTTCTGCTTGGTCATACAGCTATCGGATTCTTGGTGAAACTAAGGGAACCCGGATGGTTGTTTTTTCAATTCCATCTTGTACATTAGCTGGAATTAACCCCATCAAAGTGAAATTAGATAAATATATTGTCGTCTGGTTTGACTTTCAGTGCAATATGTGGACTGTAGGGCTTGTCTGTTGAACTATATGGAGTTTTTATATCAGCTTATGAGAACAAAATAAAGACTCATCATGGAATTCAGAATGGCATCTTGATGAATGTTCTTGATTTGAGATGCGTCTAATGCTCAATTATAAAGCAAATGCCTGCTAGCAAAGACATATTTTGCATGCTTATTGTTTTACCTAACTGAAAGCATGAGATATTTTATTAGGAACTCTACCTACATGATGTTGGAGATTGCTCTAGAGTTGCGGAAGGCTTTTCAGAGAATGGCAGATGGCGACTCTTTGAACTACAACAACTACTTTGATGATGAAGATGAGTTTGATGAAGAAGATGAACTTGACCGTGAAGGGAGGTGTGGAAGGAAGAGGGTAGGGCCACCGAAGGATATTGAATGGGAGAAGGCTGAGTGTTTTGTGAATTTTCTTCGAGTTTTCTACCAAGTAACGATCATTGTTAGTGCCTCTCTCACTCCTACTGCTCATACTGCCTTCCATGATATTGTTAGTGTCAAGGCAGAGCTTGATGAGCTTGACGACAGGCCTATGGATGAGTCAAACACAAAGGTTGATCTTATCCTATATGAGATGGCAGAAATGATGAGGAAGAAGTTCCAGAAGTACTATGGTAGTTTGGATGACATCAACAAGTTCCTCTTAGTTGCTCTAGTCTTGGATCCTCGTTATAAGCTCAAGTATTTTGAGAGGCAAGCTGAAATTATGATGGGTTTGGAGAAAAATGAGGTTAGGAAGAGGTCTGATGACCTAAAGAATCTTCTTGTGAACCTTTGTGACTTGTATGGCATTGCAATTGGTGTTAACTCATCGCATAAGTCAATGTCATCTTCTTCACCTGGTGATGTTAGTGGCATCAAGGCTAAAAGGATTGGCAACAAGGTTAAAGGACGGGCTAGTGTATCTGGAAAGAAGAAGGAAATGTTAGAGGATTGGGAGAAACAGCTAGAAGAAGGTGAAGAATTGGTTGTTGGACACGAGGTGGATCGCTACTTGCTTGACCCTATTGAGAAGCCACAAGGTTCAAAGTTTGATATTTGTGATTGGTGGAGAACTAATGGTGACAAGTACCATAGCTTCCAGACCCTGGCAAGGGATGTTCTAGCCATTCAAGTGTCGACGGTGGCAAGTGAATCGTGCTTCAGCACCGGTAAAAGGGTTATTGACCCTTATCGAAGTTCTATAACTCCAAAAACAGTGGAGGCACTTCTCTGTTTTCAGAATTGGCTAAAGAGTGATAGCATCATTGGGTTGGAGTATTTTCCAACCATTGAGGAGGTTGAATTCTATGAAACTATTGAGAAAGGTACTTTGAGTTCCTTAACTACTTTATGGTTCCAATTGTATTTTGTAGTTTGTACTTTGTGTTGGGATGTTTTTTTTTTTTTGTAAAATTGTAGAGCAACAAGAAGAGTGGAGCAAGAAGAATGATGGAATTATAGCTGTCATTGCCTTGAGTGAGGATCCAGAGGTCAATCCTAAAGCCGGAAAGATCGGGAGAATTATGAAGAGCTCTAATGCATCTGCTTCAGGTGCACTGCCTCCTAAAGCTTCCAAGAATACTCTAAAACTCAAAGCTGCTGAGAGGAAGACAGTGAGAAGACCTGGGTTTCGAAAGAAGAATTGTAAACTGTAAAGGTCCGTCTCCTAGTGCTGAAATGCTGCTTTTATAAGTATTTTTTTCATAAATTATGTCCTATGTTTTGTTAATAAAATCTACCAGGTGTAGGGAGTGCCTCTTCTGTTTTTGTAACCACTTTTTGTAACATTACAGTGGTTACTAACCACTGTAAAATGGACAGTTTCCTTGTTTTCATTTCTGAGCAGTTTCCTTGTTTTCATTGCAAAATGGGCAGAATGCATTACAGTGGTTACTAACCATGTGTAGGGAGTGCCTCTTCTGTTTTTGTAACCACATTAATAAAATAGGACACGCTCTTTGTATTGTTATTTTCATTGTAATATACATTGGAGAACAATTTTCTTTCCGTTTTGCTTCTGATTACAATATTATGTGGACTTATGCCCTGTGTTTTTCAGATAATACATTGAGTGAATTCAGATATGGTTGTAGGCAGCCCTTTTTGGTGTTATCTTTCTATATTTAGATGACTTGTTAATTATTAACAGTTGTAACAGATTTTGCTAATCACTATTTGTTCCTTTTGTTGGTGGAGCAATGGAATGCTTGAAGGCTTAAATTATGAAAGACTAGATTCAATTTCTCAACTTATTTGAAGTCGTGCCTCAAAATTTTGGACTTTTAAGTTTTACGTTTGATACTTTTTCAGATTTTTTGAACTTTGCCTTGGAGTCTTGGACTATCTATATGTAACTTATTCTTGGACTTTGATGAATCGTTGGATGTTTAAAAGTTTGAAGTTGAACTTTTTAAAAGTTTGTTTGATTTTTGGATAAACATTACTATGTGGTTATTTGATTTCTGGAACTTCTAAAAAGTTCGTTATTTGATTAAATTTGAAGTTGGCAACTAAAAACAATCGGGTTTATGATTATCTTTGTTTCTCCCAATTTCATACTTTACTGTAATTTGATTTAACTCGATTTTAGTGCTAATAAACTTTACTCAAGTTGTATGAGAGCTGTCTTTTTGAGTTAATTGTTCTTTTCTCTTAAAAAAGAAAAAGAAAGGTAATAATATCAACATAATCAAATTAACTGGAGTAACAGAAAAATTTCGGATTTTACGGTTATTTATGAAAATTTTGAACTGTAAATTTTGGTTTAATTTTTTCATTTTTTGGTCAAATTACTTCTGTTTCTAGAACTTCGGTTCCTCACATTCTTTTCAAAAAACAGAACTATCCCAACCCTTGTTTCTACCAAGGTAACACACACCTATTTCCGAGGACTCATATGAGTCCTCACTGAGGCATTCAACACACATATAAGTATAACCATCCCGAGGCCCCACTGAGTCCTTACCATAATATACAGAGTAACACACCATAATACCTTTCACATATCCACAAACACACCCAAATAAATCTAAAATATGTATATATTCATAGACACGTAAACACCTCAAATATACAACTACATCTCCGATAATCACATGGTTCATCATAGCTCGCACACATATATAAACATGATTACCCAAATACAATTCACATAATATTCATATAGTTGATACAATTAAATACAAAACATATAGACAATTTCCTTGCCTTCACCAACAAGGAATCCAACAATTTAAGCCAAGTCCGACGCTCTCATTGAACCCATCAACATCCGAACCTTTATTATATTAATATAATCTGATAAATATTTATCCCAAAACACTAACACGCATAAGCAATGTAGTTCCATCCTCCCAGCTCGTTTATAAATCAATATCATGGTCTATTTCAAATCTAGAGCGTTCTTCTTTATAGAAAATAAGTGCTTAGAAAAGTCGAGCCAGGCACTTCAAGTTTGAATTGGAAATTATTTGCGGTGAATTTACGAAAAATATGGTGCTAAAGTTCAAGTTAATCATAAAATGATCATACTTAATAATAATGTTGGAGACAAAATGATATATATAATTTTTAAATATGATGATAATAATAAAAATGTTATAAAAGACATTCACAAGTGTAATAGTAAACTTGTGAAAGTGACACAATATATTTTTATTGTATATGAATGACTATTATGTCTCTGATGTAATTATGTAATTATGATCGTGTCATCTGAAACTTACCTATAAATAAGACCTTATTTATTAATAAAAATTATACTGAGAATTATTCTCTCTTTTCTCTCTAAATTTTATCTCTAAAATACGTAATTTTATAACATGTTATCAGCATGACTCTATCATTTGAGTAATATGACTAAAATATGCTCTACATTATCTTAGAGATGACCCCCCTGTATCATTAATTGTTACGAAAGAATCTTAAAACTACTCTGCAACCCACTGTCGAAATATTATCCTTCATAACTCCATTTACATTTGGAATACATATACATATATATATTGTATATACATATATTCATATGCATATACCCCTGAACACCACTGGTGAATCAATCCAAACAAAAGTAGGAAGAAATTACTCTTCTCAAGCTAGTTTAATTCAGAAATCTCAAAAAAAAAAAAAAAGGAAAAAGATGGTGTATCAAATCCAACAGCAAACTTCGATCAGATCTATCATTATCCCATCACCTCACAAGAATTTATTCAAGTTGGCAGAATAATCCATTTCTAATCAATATTCAAGATTTTTGGCTGGTGGGAGTAATATTGGGCTTTATAGCAATTTGAAGACAACGAAGCAATCCCATTCCAGGGTAGCTTCTTTCATATGCTCTTTTGACTTTGTTCCCAAAAGAGCCTTCTTCTTCAACAGCTCCATGGAACAATCGGGAATGTAAATGGAAGTTTGTCAGAATCGGTCGAGGACATGAGTAAGTGAAGCCGCCACCTCAAACTGCAGCCAAAGATCAGGACAAGACCAGAAAGCAAAGTCTCTAGCACATAAAGAGATTATCACCCAGAATCAAAGTGCAGAGGATCCCCACGTTTCCGCTGGAGATACTATGATTGAACGCCGTCGCCGAGACCGTAGGAAAAAGTTCGAGAACTCCACCGTCTCCATCATAGGTGGCGCCGCCGCCTCATGGCATGGGTCTGGAGGATCCTATCACCTCCTGAGAAAATCATCCTACGAGATGAGGAAGATCGCATCACGTCGAAGAGACTGCTGCTGATGACATTGCGGCGGCAGATGAATCAGACTACGGATCTGTATGTTTCTCAATTGCAACTTTTTGAGTTTTTAATCGTAGAAATTGGAAACGATGAAGATGATAAAGATGGTCAAGGAAGTAATATGAAATAAAATAAATAAAGATAATCACGAACGATAAAGATGGTCAAGATCAATGGAAGGTAAGAAATATATATAATAATTTAAAATATAAAAAAAAAAAAAATAGACAGTTGTGTTGCGTGAGCAGAATTTTTTGAAAAGGTCATAAAATGAAGTAAATATAAAAAGAATGTTAAAAGGGAAAATAACTGAACAGTAAAGTATGGCAAAACAGTATTATTCCATTGATGACATCCCTTCAAATAGGGAGAAATACATACAAGCAGGCCTAATTCTACCCTAACTTCGAAAGCACGTAAACTAACAGACTTAGGCACACATTGGGTATTATTACTTTAAGACTCCCTCGCGCGTGTCGTATTGCGCCGTTAAAGCATCAAGCAAAAATCCAGTGGGAAAAATGTCTTGATTGTAGGAAAAGAGTACAGCATCTAGACACATCAAGTTTAGACTTCGTCTTTTGAATCTATCCTTTCATATGATCGTTACATTTGATCATAGCGCTACTAAGGTGACCATTCCATCGATCCCTAAAATCGTACATATGGTTACCTCGTTAAAAATCTTATCAAGTGATAAAAACCCTGTAGGAAAAATGATCCTTGGAAGGAAAAGAGTATAACGTACGGTGTGGATGTAAGACTCCCCCTAAAGTCTACATCTTCCCTTGATTTATACATCAATCAAGTAGTCGTTGTCTCATTAAAAACTTCGTCAAGTAACAAAACGCAATGGGAAAAAATGAACATTGGTCAAAGAAAAGAGTACAGCATGTGTGATTAAGTTTCTTTATAATCATCATTTCCTTGTGATCTTTACATCGATCTCGAGAGTTGGAAAAATCTACAGCTCCCCCTAATGCTTACATTCATATACCATTGCCTTGTTAAAAACATTGCCAAGTAACAAAACCCGGTGGGAAAAATAAACCTTGGTCTAAGGAAAAGAGTGCAACATATGTAAGTATGTTCCATTATATCTCACATATTTCCCGTTATGATCATTCCATCAATAAAGAGGATTTAGAAGTTACATTATGTTCATAAATGTAAGTATGCTCATCAGTGGCAGTACTTAACCGCTATTCCTCACAAGTGTAGAATGATAGTTCTTAATCATGCACACTCACGGACTGATTCATGCAAAGAAATAATCATGTCGTGAAGGAGGTAGCCAAAAGGGGTTTGCGTAGTCGATTTTCAAAACATAAGCAAATCATACCAACACATACTTTGTGGTAGTTGCATTTACTTTAGCATTTGCCTTTTCGTAAGCAGCTTCCTTTGCGTGCTCGTAGGGAAAGAATAGTCCTAAGTCACTGGTTTCTTTTAAGTATCAGAAGATATTCTTGATACCATTCCATTATGTTGCGTCGATGCTGAACTAAATCTAGTCCGCAAATTAACTAAGGAGTGATATCAGGTCGTGTACATTGAGCCAAATACAATAATGCGCTATTTCACTCAAGTAGGGAATTTCATCTCCCAAAGCTCTTCGTCACTTTTCTTTAGACGAAATGGATCTTTCCTTTGCATCCAAATGTTCGACCTATCATGGGGTGCTAGTCGGGTTTACCTTGTCCATGTTAAAGTGCCTGGGAATCTTCTAGAAATAGGTAGACCGGTGGAATGAATTCCACAAACTTGATGTCTATGTCAATGCCTCGACAGAAGAAAGTTTTCCCAAGATCTTTCATCTCAAACTCAATTTTCAGTATCCAGTGGTTTCTCTTATTTCATCAAGACCGATTATGTTCATGTCATCGACATACAGTGCGATGATCGTGAATCCGGAACTTATTTGTGAAGACGTAGGGACACGGTTCATCGTTCTTATATCCCTTCCCAATCAAGTTGTATATACGCATTGCAGTAATGAGAAAGTAGGTATTTGGGGCGGATTTTATTAGACCTTACTTGGCTTTTGATATTGTCCTTTGTTATCTGCATATTCCAAGATGCTCAAAATCTCGCTAAGGATCGTGACGGATGGCTCCTATTCAATAGTTGGATTGGGAATTTTGATTGAACCTTGAGAAATCGAAGAATCATGAAGAAATGCGGTCATTAGTTATTCTCTACGTTTGGGGGCGTGGAGTCGGTTTGCCTATACGCATTGCAGTAATGAGGAAGTAGGTCTTGATGGGGGATTTTGTTAGACCTATATTCGGATTTTGATATGGTCCGTCCGTATCTGCATATTCCAAGATGCTATAGCTGGCGCTTCAGACTCCTTGATGATGGCTACTATTGATTTGCGGCATTGAGTTTTGGCTCTGAACCAAGGCATGATACTCAGTTGGCGCTCAAACTTGACCTAGGTATGTCGTTAAAGTACCTAATTCTAACACGGCTTATGGTGCAGTTCAACAAATATTCAAGCTCGAACCAGACACTCAGCTGAAGATATTTGTTTGTGCCGTTTGTCGTGTGGCTATGTTAGGGATTTGGCCTCCCTTTAATTTACTTGCTTTCTAGTTCTTAGTTAGCTTGTTTAAATTTCGTTCGGGCTATGTTTGGGATTTGGCCCCCTAGAAAAATATCGGCTATGTTAGGGAATAGGCCCCCCTATCATCTTTGTGTTATAATATATCACTTTTTAAAAAAAAAAAAAAAAAAGTAGTCACTTAGACGGTTATACCACATCCTTAAGGATTGCTTCAAAACCGTAAAGTTTAGCATTTCAATAAAATTGCATACGCACTATGTGGTCTAGAGTCACTTGATTTGGGTAATGAAATGCCATCGGGCACTTCCATATATATCTCCGTATCCTTATCCCCATAGAGATACGTAGTAACCACATCTATTGGCTGCATTTCCAGTCCCTCGGAAATTACTATGCTAAGCGGATATGTATACGTGGGAGTACATTTCACCGTAATCCATTCCAGGGCATTGTGAGAAGCATTACTTCGTGAACCTTGTACATTATGACTCTATTATTCTCACTAAGCTTTACGACAAAGGCTCAATTATGTCCTTCAGGCTTTACACTTGATTAGGTTAGCACTACCTACACCAAATACCTATCGCTTTGTCATAGAATCTAGTTCTACCTGGAATGTTTTTCTTATAGGCCAATCAGTTCTATGTTGATTTCATCCAACTGAGCGAGGTTCGACATCATCGTACTTTATGATTCATGATATGTCTTCAAAGTGGGTGGTTTATCAGGCCACACCCTCATAATTTCGTCGAGATTCTTGAATTTTTGAATCATATCTTCGGGGAGTCCCCCTCGTCGTGATTCATTGACATAATAAAATCAAGCATGATCTCATGAAATGAGTTCATTGATGGTTAACATGTGAATTTGTGCCATACTCTACCTCTTCCTTGGGTGAGTATTTAGTCGAACCATGAGGCTTCCACTCCTTCCTTCGCGGGGAGCCACGACCTCTACCACACCTCCACCAGGTGCAGTTGCATCACCCGATTCATTGGTGATGTGCCCCTTACAGGGGACTTCTAACCATACAGACACATTTGCAGCTGTAATGTGAGATCTTGTCACTTGAATGATATTAGTAAATGCATCATGCATCGAATCTGCTACATCCTGAATATCGAGTGTTCTTTATGCTTCACGGTAACATTGTGAAGTTCGGGGATCATAATGAGACAAAGTGGGGAGACACCATGACAATTCCTGTCGTTCCCTGAGAAATTACATTTTCTCTCCCCCCTAACGACGGGAAGGTTGTCTCATTAAAGTGACAATCCGCAAATCGTGCGGTAATGAGATCACTGTGAAGGTTCTAAATAGCGGATAAACATCTGGAGATTCTTGTCCAACGTGAATACTTAATCATTTCTAGAGACCAATGCGATGTGGGTCACAGAAGGCACATATAATGCATAACCAAAAATGCGCAATTGGCACTCAAGTCCGTCTGGGTCCAAAATACAAAAATCAGGTTATCTAGTTACCAACTGGTACGCATAAACTAATTGGTTAGAAAAAGGTCTAAGAATGAACGATTTAAGTGAAGTTGTGTGCAATATTACATAATTCCAGGAAAAATAAGCAAATTGGTGCGCATAACCAATGACATAATCACCATACATATTCTTTCGATGGTGGTTTATGTGAGACCGTTTGCATATGCACATGGGACGAGATGTTATTCATTGATCTATATCATGTAATAAACATCAAATACTTTTTGATGTGAACTCTACAGCATCATCGAGTCCTTTAGATGTGATAAGAGAGGTGAGCCCTTATAAGTTATCTTGGAAGTTCTGCAGTAGTTTGAGTGGACAGGAGAGCGACATGTGACCAACATGTCGGAGAATCCATCAAAATCATAAATACATAAATGGTCCGCATATTAGGTAGATGGATCCACAAATATCTCTTTATATTCAGTGTAAGAATGGAATGCTTGTTTTTGTTTCTTTAGCGTAGGAAGGTCTCACTCCTACTTTGGCTAAAGAGCAGGCTTTGCAACACTAAGTGGTGGGTATTTGATATGCATCAGGTTCTTTGGATGACATAACACGATTAACATCAACATTGTTCTTTATGTCGAGTTGTTGCCACCTTTTCGCTCGAAAAGAAATGATGTTCATACAAGTTCTTTAGTATATGGATCATTATACTTCGACCATGATGACCAAGTCTATCGTGCCAAAGCCTATATGAGTCTATGTCCCAAAGTACATTATTGGTGACAATATAGGATTTTAAAAACCTAATAATAGTAAGGTACATCCACTAGATCGGCTCATCTGTTATTCTAAAATGCGTATACGTCCACATTCATTAGAATTAATAAATGAAACTCTATTCCATTCTCACAACGAGTTTCAATCTGGAAACCATCTACGTATATTATTGAAGCTAAGTAAGGTTCTAAGGGCTCTAGGTTCATACAAAGTATCGGTAACTTGGAAGACTGCCGTTTAGGCATCAAAATTTGGGCATTACCTCGCCCTTTGACGAGTTGGGAGGACTCAATCATCGTAGTTACCGAGGTTTGGCAAGAGACTTATTCGATGAATAGAATCCTAATTCTAAGAACATTCAAGCTCTCCTCGATTCATTTCTTAGAAAAGAGTGAAATTTCAAACCATAAGCATTCAAGCAATATTCAGTACTTCGAAGTGAAGCTAAGAATCCAATGTAAGCAATATTAATATCTTGTTCGTGAAACAACATTGCATCAGGACATTATTGAAAATAAAACACCAACACAGTCGTCTTGAGGCAACTATACCAAATGTAAACGAGAAAGTAAACATAATACTAAGATTCAGTCTATAGACGGTTGCTCGTATGACTCAATTCGACGATTGGTGACTGTGAAATTGACATAGGGAGACTTGTCCAGATCATATTCTTCCATATAGCGAGTTCTCCTTCCTTTGGACTCTCTATATTTCTTGTAGTGAGATGCGACTTGCTTGCTTGCATGGTAGTTCTTATACCCTGTCCAGCATCTCCATAATGATAGCACGGTTCATTGCCAACTCGAGCCTTAGAGGCGATAGGATGGGTAGGTGCTTTTTGGTTCCCTTGGCTAGTAGAGCCTGGAGCACCAAGTCTTCGCATTACATTGGAAGAACCCCCACGCCCTTGACCATGAAACCTATCATGTCCAGTCCCCTATTCATCAGGATAGTTTCCATCCTCCACTTTGCCATAATTGGCCTCGGGAATTTTCTTTGTCCCAACCGACCTGGCATTATTGCTCATTAACACTTCGTTATGCCTCTCAGCCACTTGCAGTAGGTTGATTAGCTTACTGAAGGTAGTGATGCGTTTATTATCATACTCCAGCCTATACTGGTTCGCTAGTATAAGAGTAAAAGTAGGGAAGGTGAAAAAAAAGTTTTCTCGATCATGTCGTCTTCTGTGATGTCCACAGAAATTTAGGCATCCCTTGATGCGGAGCATATCTTTGTTGAAGTCATTGATCCGTTTATAATCAAGCAAGCGGATTTTATTCCACTGCACGGTCAACTTTGGGAGCAAAGTGTTGTGAATGTTCCCAATTTAGCCCTTACGGGCATCCCACAGATCTTTGGGCGATTTTCAACTGTAGATATGTCCATCTCAAGCTGGGTTCGATGTATCGCCTACGGAACATTAATGCACTAACTTTGATTTTGTCAGACGGTACTTCCCCTGCTTTTTCAAAGATAGTAGCACTATAGTCCATAGCGACAAATGTGGTCTCGACGTAGAAGACCCATCTATGGTACGCAAGCTCTTTTGAGTCCAAGATATCAAATTTGAGGCGAGTTGGATAAGCTATCTTAATACAAGAAAAAAGGAAAATGATTTTTCACAGTTTGCCATGAGTGCTTTTCATGATAAAATTTTCAATAATGAGAGTGTTATTTCGGAACCAAGATATGGTCAAAATTACTTTCGATGCTGTTGAGGATTACCAATGATATTACTTTAGCATGGTTGTGTTTGATATGTAGTAGAAATATATTATTAAAGTCTACTACTTATGAAGTCTAATCACATGCGATATCTATATATGCATGCAAAATATATGTATATTTATAGATATAGACATATAATCCTAGAAATATATCTATACACATACTACAATCAAGTAGGTTTCTTATGCCGCAATATATATTAATTCATGTGAATTAATTTTAATCCAAGTTGCTTTAATCAATTTAATTTGATTTAATTAAAGTTTTTGATGCATTATGCTTTAATTGTTTAAATATGCATAAATATAATAAATTTATGGAATATAAATATGTAATAAAAGAAATTAAAGCATGTAAAATTGCACACATTGCAAATTATAGGGTTATTCGGACTGTGTACCTTATAGGAAAGACACGATTTTTTTCTAGGGCATACCTTCGATTTTCTTTGAATGATATTACATTCGTCGTTCCGATAGCCCGCTTGAATCCATATTAAAAATCATTAATTTCTCTCTGAAGTGAAATCAAAGGGATTCCCTTGCAAGACATAAAAAATAAAGAGTTAAACTCGTATTTTTTGTAAAAATAATATAATTAAGTTGACTGCAATTTTAAAGAGAAAAAAAACTTTGTCCCTTTTTTTCTTTGTTCCAATTATGTGTTGGATCTCCCATCTCTTCAAATCGGCGGTCCATCTGGATAGCATCATCAGAAAAAAGACTCGGCGGGCACAATCTTCTCCCTGGCGACGACCTGTGCGCGAGTGGGGTATGGCTGAAGCGGGCTGGGGAGATCCAATGTGTTTTAACGGGTTTGGTAGATGAGCTGGCTGGAATCTGGGGACGAATCGCGATCCGGCGATGGCTGCGACTGGCTATGGCCGCAGGATTGCTGCGATGGGAAGGGAGGTCGCGGACGGGCGGCGAGCCGGTCTGGTGGGGGGCGAGCAGCGGGTTGCTCACGAGGAAGACGACGGCGGGTCTACTGGGTTTCTTACTGAAATCCGATTGCAAGGGTCTGGGTGGCAGTTGGGGTCTCCAAGGCGGAACGGGCTCGGCCAGATTTCAATGGGCTGGATGAGATGTGCCGATCTCGGCCAAGGAGGAGGAAATTGATTTCTTGTGTGGTTTTGTATGTATCGTATAAATTTGGTGCAATTGAGCGGCGGTAATCTGGCTGGGGAAGGCAACGGCTGTTCGGAATTAGGGTTTCTGCGCAAAAAAATCCGATTTTTTTCGGGATTTTCAGAAAAAAAAATCGGGACGAGATGTTTTCTTGCTCAGTTGGGACACTACGTGCTGATAACGTGTTGAAGGAAAAATAACTGAACAGTAAAACAGTATTATTCCATTGATGACATTCCTTTAAATAGGGAGAAATACATACAAGCAGACCTAATCCTATCCTAACTAGGAAAGCCCGTAAACTAACAGACTTATGCACACATTGGGTATTATTACTTTAACAAATAATAAATTAAATTCATTAAACCATAAGTTTGATTTTTCTCACACAAAAAAAGATATATGTTATCAAAATTAAATTTTCTTGATACCTTCATAATCGATTTAACGAGATATTCGAATCGCATTAACATTGATATGGATTAATAACTTTATAATACATATTATTAATTAAACTTAATAGAATATGTGGGAATTAGTACCTAACTATGAAAAATTTCAAGGACTTGTGGATAATACTCTTACACTATGTAAATTTATAATATATGTTGTACTGAGTCCGACAGGTGGAACTTCCACCACTGACTGAAAACTACCGTGAGAGTCGATAGTTCGACCTATAACCGTATACCTTGACGATGAGAAAATTAATTGGATGATCCTACTCTCGTAAAAGCAGTTAATTATTTTGCGGTTTGAATTCCATCTCTTATTTATCTCCAAGTGATGGGATAAAACCACTCATTTGTTGAGTTTGTTTTCTGCAATTACAATACCTCCAATGTGATTAGTTCAATTATCACAAGACAGATGATTTTATATATTATATAGCACCATCGTGGTGTTGGAAGTAAAACGCAGCGGAAGCGAAGTTAGGGAAAGTTTGATAAACGCATTTTACGCATCCACGAGCATAAGATCTATTTAGGCATGCTAATTAATTAATTACTAAGACTAATAAGTGATTTAAATATAATTTATTATTTGTTAAATAAACATGTTGGTAATTGAAATATCCTAATCAAGATCTAAAAGATCATAAGATATTACCTTTGAAGAGTAGTGGTTGCTTTCGTGTTGATCACCTTGTATTTCTACCTTTAGACCTTCTAGAGTATGATCCGCCTTAACCCGGACGTTGTGTGGGCAACGAGCTACCGGATCTTTGCTTGGACAACAATGAGATCGGCCGAAATCACCTTGTTTGTGGTCACTCAATTTTTCCTTGCTTTCTAGTATTTTATGAACACTCTTAGCAAATTGATGCGTTATCTAAATTGTATAATCAAAGACACAAGTCTAGATCTACAATTAAACACAAGAAGAAAAATTTGATCTCACAATCTTGGTGAATGATGTATATCCGACCCCCCCTCCCCCTAATTGATGTCATATTTATAGGCTCTTGGATACTAGTGATCTTAAGGAGGATTTAGGGAAGGACTCCCAATAGATTTCATCTTACCATACTAGGACTCTTCCTAATATAATGAATCTATTAATATAAATTTAGTCCACTAAATGGTTGATATTGCACTTGCTTCCAAAATTCCAAATTACGAAATTGGGCTCCTTATTAAATATATTATTTCCCGTGTTTAAGATATCGAATGTCCATTAATTAATTATAAGCTACTGACAGCTTTAATTAATTAATATCTTATCCAAGAGTAGTACCACTCGAACCTTATTATTATATCGGAATTAAAACCACCTGCAGGGTTTAATATAATAATCATTATCGAGCTCCACAAGAGGACATCATCAACCCGCACGAGTCGGGATACGAGTTCTAGTAATAATAACTGTCATATAAATAATATTATTGCCCAAGATACGAGGCTTATTGAGTCGATCATTTTGACTCTCACCCATGGTAAATCAAATCAATAAGTATTATAGTACACAATTAAATATTATATACTTAGAATTAAGAAAAAATAATAATTATCTGAGATTTATGCTCTTCTTACAGTTAGTACAAAAGACACTATCTCACCTCGATCCAGTTCAACGTATGTAAATACGCTAATGTATGTTAATAATCAAGACCAACTAATCTCAAGCATACACTACAACCTTTTATATAATTTGTTTAATAATTATATAGGTTGTGAACTATTATACTATTTTATAAGGTGCCAGTAATGTGATCTTCCGTGTCACACCAACACACTAGATTATCTACAATATAAAATAATTAGACATTTCATTTGTATAACCATAACGTGAATAAATATGCAAAACATGTGATTAAATGTAATTAATATTCTGATAGGTAGTTACAGGAAATAAGGTAATACAAGCATAATGTATGATTTGCAGTATACAACCCTAACAATCTCCCATTTATACTTAAAGCATGCTTTTAAGTATACTACTCTATTACATAGTCTCTTATTTCTCCCACTTATACTCGAAGCAATGCGGCCATACACCGTAATCCCATTCCTTCCACATGCCTTTCAAAAACTTTTGAGGGTAGGCCTTTCGTGAAAGGGTCAGCAAGATTATCTTCTGATGCAACCCTGGCTACAACTACGTCTCCTTCCTTTAAGAAATGTCATATGATCTGTTACTTTCGGTTGATATGTTTACTTGCCTTGTGGGCTCGTGGTTCCCTCGAATTTGCGACTGCACCAGTATTATCACAATAAAGTGTAATACCATTTGGCAAATCGGGAATCACATCTAAGTCCTGCAGGAAGTACTTGAGCATACCACCTCCTTGGCTGCCTCAGAGCTTCCACGTACTCGGCTTCCATGGTAGAGTCTGAGATGCATTTCTGCTTCACACTTCTCCAACTAATGGCTCCATCTCCAAGGATAAACACATAACCCGAAGTAGACTTGCACTTTTCTTTGCCCGATGAAAAATCTGAGTCAGTGTCACCCACAGGACACAGGTCGTCTGATTGATATACAAGCATGTACTTTCTAGTACTTCTCAGGTACTAGAGTATGTGCTTGATAGCAATACAGTGTCCTGGTCCTGGGTTTGTCTGATATCTAGCAGCCATGCCTACGGCATGACAGATATCTGGTCTAGTGCAAAGCATAGCATATATGAGGCTTCTAACAGCTGATGCATAAGGGACCATCTTCATGTCATATATCTCATTTTGTGTTTTGGGACACATATCCTTAGATAGTTGAATTCCATGTCTGTAAGGTAGAAAACCTTTCTTGGAATTCTCCATGCTAAACCGCTTTAGCACTGTATCGATATAGAAAGCCTGGGATAAGCACAACATCCTTTTCTTCCGATCACGAAAGATCCTTATTCCAAGGATGTGTCCTGCTTCTCCTAGACCCTTCATATCGAACTGCTCAGATAGCCATACCCTTACGTCCGACAATTTCTTCACGTTGTTTCCAATCAGAAGGATATCATCTACATGCAGTACAAGAAACATCAACACGTTTCCATTGCATTTCTTATACACACAACTCTCACTTGGACATTGGACGAATCTATATGACTGGACAACCTCATCAAAAGGAGTGTTCCAAGATCTAGATGCTTGCTTAAGTCCATAAATGGATCTCTTAAGCTTGCACACCAAGTGCTCTTCTCCTTCAGCAATTAATCCCTCTGGTTGGCGCATATAGATTTCCTTGTATAGACTCCCATTCAAGATGCAGTCTTGACATCCATTTGTCAAATCTCCAGATCCAAATGCGCAGCTATAGCTAAAAGAATCTGGATTGACTTAAGCATGGATACTGGCTAAAAGGTCTCGCCCCTCAGCTCTTACAGAATTATCTCGCTCATGGGCTTGTGACTAATCATATAATCCTCTTCCAGGAATCGGGCATTAGTGCTAACAATGACCTTCTGATCCTGGGGACTATAGAACAAGCCACCCTTCGTTCCCTTAAGATATCCTACAAACACTCGCCTGGTGGATCTCCTGGTGTGGGGTCCACAGCACTGTAATGACCCAATGGGATTTGGGGGTGTTACAGAAGATGGTATCAGAGCATGGGTTGTGAGATACCCTGATATGTGAGTTATGTAGCTCTACCGACGCGGTAGTAGTGGGCTGTCAGGTTATGACAATCTGGAGGGGTTTTGTGAGTCGTGATAGTTGCACGACTGTATGACTTATTCTTTGATCGAGTCGTCGTCAACAGTGAAGACTAGTATCGCAAGACCTCGAAGCTTCGTATGACCTCTGTAAGGGCTCGATTCTCTTTTATGTTCATACATTCATTATGTCATTGATTATACATGTTTTGTTGAAACCTGTATGTAACATTTGTGTTACGATTCATTCATGATTATTTGTTTTGGAGCATGTGGGCTCAGTATTGGCTATAATTATCATGTTTGAGGTGATTGTTTATCTGTTGAGTATGTATACTCGTGTTTGGCTATTGACTTAGCATTGTGGATTGGCCGTTGAGGCATATTTGAGCTTTGTTCATGATCGAACGTTATTCTTTCAGTATGGAAAGAGGAATCCGAGGACATGGCAGAGGGGGTAAAGGCTGCAGGGTAGGCCGAAACCCAAAACCTCATGTTTATATGCGTGCGGAAATCGAGATGGATCAGAGTTTGGCCGGTGGTATTACCTACGCGATTGATTTCCCTTCGGGCCGTCATACTCGAGAAGCCGATCAGACTGAGAGTGGACACGTCGACCCTTGCTTGCTTATGAGTGTCATGATGGCCCAGATGACTTATATGATGCATATAATGGAGACCATGCACACCTCGATAGTTCATAGTCCATCACAAAGGGGATCCCAGGTGCCGTTTTATGGACAGGTTGGGAGAGTGAGTCATATTGTCGGCGATATCTCTCATCAAAGGCTGCTTACTTTTGAGGGTTTGTAGGAACCAGCTGATATTGTTCACTGGCTTGAACATTTTGATAAACTCTTCGACATAGTTCAGTGTCTGGAAGAGAGTAAGGTGGCAGTAGTGGCTTATTACTTGAGTAAGGGCATTTATTCTTGGTGGCTTTCTGTGAAGCTCAACGATCGTGATTGTGATTGGAGCGAGTTCAATACTCTCATGTTAGAGAGGTATTATCCGGCTCCACTTTGCGAAGCCAAGCTATCAGAGGGTTTGAATCCCGAATCTGTCGAGGACGAGGGTGTTGTTGTTATTGCTGAGAAGTTTCATGGACTTCTTCAGTTTGCTTCGTCTGTTATCCGTACTGAGGTGGATAAGATCAAGTACTTTAGCAAGAGCTAAACCCGTAGTTGAGCGTGCAGTTGTTCAACCACAATTGTAATTCACTTTGTGAATTCATTGAGAAGGCTCTTGGAGGAGAGCTTTTGATCAAGGAGCTTGCTCGGAATAACCCTTCAGTTACTTCTGGTGAGAGGACTAGGATGCCAGTTCGTTCAGAGGGACATCGGGCTCCGACATCCAGGAGGTCATTTTCTGGTCGTCTCCATACTAGAAAAGCATCTTCTTCTCGGACAACGAGTTCGACTGTTGTTCGCTTTAACTGTGATTCAGCGGGGCATGTTAGCACTCGTTATACTGTGCCAGCTATTGTTTGTTCTCTGTGTGGGAACTAGGGACACCTTCAAAAATACTACAGGAGTTCTAGTACCAGTAGGTCTCGAGGGAGCTCATGGGTCTCGAGAGATTTTATTACTCCAGTCCGTACTTCATCCAAGGGGTCCTATTAGGCTTCGGGAGCCAGAGGTAAGGACAGCCAATGAGGAGCAGCGAGTTCAAATTCGGGTCTTCCTCGAGTCGATTAGATCGAGAAGATAGACGATCTGGAGGATATCGATGTGGGGTACATTTGAGATGTAGCCTTGATTTGTATTTTTCCTTCCTATTGTTTTCCGGATTAATGTGGAACTTAATCTGTATTGTTGTATTGTGGTTGTGAATCATTTGTTATTGATCTATCTTGTAATGATAGTATTTCAGAATCTTAAGATTTGAGGTCGTCTGATGCATTTTTCCTTCCTTTTTGGTATTATACCCGAGATTTCTGTGATGATCTGGGTAATTGTTCCTGGTGTTTCGAGACGTCAAAGTCGTAAGGACTTGGACGCATGATTGATATGGTCCCAAGGACTATATATGCGTTGTTGTTTTCCTTTTGTGGCGTGAGTCAGTGTTTGCATTGGCGTCCGATGCTGACGAGAACAGGGAAGTGTACACCGATGACTGTAGACATGTACAATGGGTGACAACCGCGGGGTGTGTATGCCGGTGTTACGAGTCATGCAGTTGGTACGACTTTCTAGCTGGTCTATAGCAGAGGAGTCATGATTCGACTGATCTCGCACTTGGTTGGGTGTTTTTACCTCTTGGTTTTCGCTGTGTTCAGGCAGAGGAGGTGAAATGGTTCGCAGTGAGGAGTATTCTTGGAGATGTTGATTTCGTATCCTACTGGATAGTTCGTACCCCGAGTTGTGCACCCTGAGTTTTGGGGACGAAACTTTTTTAAGGGGGGAGTATGTAATATCAAGGGGTAATTTTTTTCGTGTTATTGTTGAGTTGTACGTATTCATTTGGAATTGTACAAGTGTTGTTGTTTTGGACTGATACAATGTATATTGTATTGGGATATTTCGGGATCGAAATATTTATACTTGTCATCGATATTGTTTCGTCGTTTGGATGTTGCTTGGAGAGTTTGGATTTTTGGCTAAGTATACTAGCCATAACGTACGCTACATGTGTAACATTACGTACGCTATGGGATGAGTATTATGTACGTTAAACTTATAGGGTTACGTACGTAATGAGTGGTCGATTGTAGGAACCTTTCTCGGAGTCACTTTCGGCTGGTAGGGTCGGGTATCATTCGATCAGATCTCACTATTGCAGTCAACGGGTTCTTTACGTATGTTAAGATGTGAGCTTTACCTACGTTATCCATGTAGCTATTAACGTACGTAAATGGTTGTTGTTTACATACGTTAAGGTCTTCTTATTTTTGGTCAGTTGGTTCTGGACTAGCATTACGTACGTTAAGTTATTGATATAGCGTACGTAATGGCCCTTACGTACGTTAAGCTTGGTGTATAGCGTACGTAATGAGCTTGTCAGTTTATATATTTTGGTTTCGTATTTCATTTCTTCACGGACCAAAACCTCCTTTCTCTCCCTAGAACCATCCCTCTGGACTTGTTCTTGATATTTAGACTCTTCCATCGTGATTTTGATCATTTTAGCTTGGATTGAAGCTTGTAGTTGGGAGCTTGGTGGTACTACTTTGGTTTTTGGAGAGTTCATCTTGTTCTTCTTGGGTAAGTTCTCTTAATCTCTTGTTCTTCAAGTGATTTTCGAGTATGTTGTTATGGTTGTTGTTTACTTCGGGTATTGATTGATTGATGGAGCATATCATGATTCTTGATGAGTTTTATAACTTATATTAAGAACATGATGATTATGTCTAGGGGAGGAGTTGTTCTTGAGGTTTTAGAATGTTTGGAGGCTATAATCATGTCTAGGAAGGATTATGTTAAGATTGTTATATGATTAACATAGTCTTGATATGATTGATGTTGTTGTTTGTGTTTCTTGGGGAGATTATAACCATTTTGATATATAATTATGATGAATTATGTAATGATTATCATAATCTTGCAATGGTTGATTTAATCTTGTGGATTAATCCGAATTCATGATGAATTGGTGATTGATTTTGGTGAAGAGATCATGTTTATTGTGATGATGATGTTCTTGAGGTATTGTTGATGATATTGGTGATGTTATCATTTTGAGATAATTGATTTGATGTTGTTCTTAAGTGATTCTTGTTGGATTGTTTTCACATGTGTTAAGAATGTTTGATCATATCGATCATTGAGGTGTTGGAGGATGTTAGAATTCATAGTTGGGGACTATGATATTCGTTTGTGGAGTTTAACCGATTCGGGATTAAATCAGGATTTTTTCGGTGTTGCTTTCCTTTGATTTTGTGTTATTGAATGAATTATATTTCATTCAAGGTTGTTCGAGTGCTCGTGACGGTCGTAGGACGCCGTTCGTCGTGTCGTGGGAGGACGTTGATCGTGGAAGGACTTTCTCGCCTTCGGTTTGAGGCAAGTTTTATACTTGTACTAGTCAATGAGATTAATGTTATCATATATGTGTATGAATGTGTGTATCATTTCAAGACTTGGTCTCTTTATGATTTTGTTGATATCAGGGGATTGTTTGATACGACACCCTTCGGCAAATTATGCCAAATGTTATTGCTGTTCGTAAATGGCCGATTCAAGGCATTGCGATACTTGTTGGTAATATTGTTGTCGATAGCCGGTTCGCGGTATCGATGTATCGATTGTTGTTGTTGATATTGATGTCGATTTAAGACATAGTTGTGATCATTGTTATTGATATTAATGCTTCGTTTGATGTTGTATTGGCCGATTGAAGGCATTGACGTATTCGATTATCATCTTCGTTATTGGTAACCGATTAAAGGTGCCGAAACATCCATTGAGTCGTTGTTATCGATTGACCGTTCTAAAGGTAATCGATGTATTGAATTGGGATTGTCAAGGACATTTCCCATCCATTGAGTCGTTGTTATCGATTGACCGTTCTAAAGGTAATCGATATATTGAATTGGGACTGTCGAGGACATTTCCCATCCGTTGAGTCGTTGTTATCGATTGACCATTCTAAAGGTAATCGATGTATTGAATTGGGACTGTCGAAGACATTTCCCATCCGTTGTATCGTTGTTATCGATTGGCCGTTCTAAGGTAATCGAGGTATTGATTTGGGATTATCAAAGAGAGTTCTCATCCGTTGTGTCGTTATCGATTGGCCATTCTAAGGCAGTCAAGGTATTTGAATTGGGACCCCGAGGACGGTGCCCATTCGTGAGTTATTATTATCGTGTTGGCGGACTCAAGGTAGCACACTTTTACTCTTGTTAATTCGGTAATATTGAAGTCATTGCCGTTTGTAATTAATTGTGTTGTGTTTGGAGGCTAGTCGCGTCTAGTGCTTGATGGGTAAGTTTGTGGCTTGAACCTTCGCGGTTGGTTTCAACACCTATAGTTCAGTAGGTCACGGTCATTGGATGACCTCATTGTGATACGGCTTCGTGCCGTGGCTTCAGACCTCATTGTGATACGGCTTCGTGTCGTGGCTTCAGCCCTCATTGTGATACGGCTTCGTGCCGTGGCTTCGGCCCTCATTGTGATACGGCTTCGTGCCGTGGCTTCGGCCCTCATTGTGATATGGCTTCGTGCCGTGGCTTCGGCCCTCATTGTGATACGGCTTCGTGCTGTGGCTTCGGCCCTCATTGTGATACGGCTTCGTGTTGTGGCTTTGGCCCTCAGTGTGATACGGCTTCGTGCCGTGGCTTCGGCCCTCATTGTGATGCGGCTTCGTGTCGTGGCTTCGGCCCTCATTGTGATACGGCTTCGTGCCGTGGCTTCGGCCCTCAGATGATACAGCTTCGGGCTGTTTTGGCTTTGGGCCATTGTGATGATTGGCATCTTCGGGCTGAGTGGTTTTCAGACCATTGTGATATTGTGGCAGCTTCGGCTGAGGGGCTTTTAGGCCATTGTGATGTTGTAGGTATTTCTGTTGGAGCCTTCGGGCATTGTGATTCGTATTTATTTCAGCTCTTGTTTTGTTTACCTTTGGGTAATTCATTATTGTGTTCTGTATTGATGATTCGACGTTGGGCACTTGTATTCTGACCTGTTGAGTAGGTAATGATCGTATGCTGTGGGCATAGTGTTTTACGAGTGCTCGATTTTCACCTTGTTTGTGAGCATCTCGTATTACATTTGTTGTACTGTTTATTCTGCCGTTGGATGCATATCATGTCATACATGTATTTGATATTCATTATCAGGATGACTGACCCCGTGGGGGCGGAACATGTTTTCATGTTTTAGGTGCTTGCGAGGAGAGAGTTGAGACACAAGGGCATGACGATGGCGACGAGGCATTCGAGCGATACTAGTCCGAGTTGTTTCAATGTTCATGTCGGTCGGACAGTTTGGAGTACTCGAGTTTTGTCAGTTGTTGTCATTTTTGTATTATCCGAGTGAGGCTCGTGGATGTTGTTGTATTTTTATTTTAGTCATGTAGGCCCATTCATGTCGTTGAAATTCCATATCAGAATATTATGTCGGATATCATAGTAGAGACTGTGAATTCCCCTTTTGGTCAGTTTGTTGTATTTTGGTCGTGTTCGACTGGTAGATCTCCTGATGTGGGGTCCACGGCACTGTAATGACCCAATGGGATTTGGGGGTGTTAAAAAAGATGGTATCAAAGCATGGGTTGTGAGATACCTGATATGTGAATTATGTGGCTCTACCGACGCGGTAGTAGTGGGCTGTCAGGTTATGACAATCTGGACAGTCAGGTTTTGTCAGTCGTGATAGTTGGGCGACTATATGAGTCATTCTTTGATCGAGTCGTCGTCAGCAGTGAGGACTAGTATTGCAAGACCTCGAAGCTTCATATGACCTGTGTAAGGACTCGATTCTCTTTTATGTTCATACATTCATTATGTCATTGATTATACATGTTTTGTTGAAACCTGTATGTAACATTTGTGTTACGATTCATTCATGATTATTTGTTTTGGAGCGTGTGGGCTCAGTATTGGCTATAATTAGCTTGTTTGAGGAGATTGTTTATTTGTTGAGTATGTATACTCGTGTTTGGCTATTGACTTAGTATTGTGGATTGGCCTTTGAGGCATATTTGAGCTTTGTTCATGATCGAACGTTATTGTTTTAGTATGGAAAGAGGAATCCGAGGACGTGCCAGAGGGGGTAAAGGCTGCAGGGAAGGCCGAAACCCAGAACCTCATGTTTATACGCGTGCGGAAACCGAGATGGATCAAAGTTCGTCCGGTGGTGTTACCTACGCGACTTATTTCCCTTCGAGACGTCATACTCGAGAAGCCGATCAGACTGAGAGTGGACACGTCGACCCTTCCTTGCTTATGAGTGGCATGATGGCCCAGATGACTTAGATGACGCAGATAATGGAGACCATGCACACCTCGATGGTTCATGGTCCATCAGAGCGGGGATTCCAGGTGCCGTTTTTTGGACAGGCTGGGAGAGTGAGTCAGATTATCGGCGATATCTCTCGTCATAGGCCGCCTACTTTTGAGGGTTCATCGGAACCAGCTGATATTGTTCACTGGCTTGAAAATTTTGATAAAATATTCGACATGTTTCAGTGTCCGGAAGAGAGTAAGGTGGCAGTAGCGGCTTACTACTTGAGTAAGGGGGCTTATTCTTGGTGGCTTTCTGTGAAGCCCAACTATCGTGATTATGATTGGAGCAAGTTCAAGACTCTCATGTTAGAGAGGTATTATCCGGCTCCACTTCGTGAAGCCAAGCTATCAGAGATTTTGAATCCCGAATCTGTCGAGGACGAGGGTGTTGTTGTTATTGCTGAGAAGTTTCATGGACTTCTTCAGTTTGCGTCGTGTGTTATCCGTACTGAGGTGGGTAAGATCAAGTACTTTAGCAAGAGGCTAAACCTGCAGTTGAGGATGCAGTTGTTTAACCACAATTGTAATTCACTTGGTGAATTCATTGAGAAGGCTCTTGGAGCAGAGCTTTTGATCAAGGAGCTTGTTCGGAAGAACCCTTCAGTTTCTTCTGGTGAGAGGACTAGGATGCCGGTTCGTTCAGAGGGACATTTGGCTCCGACGTCCAGGAGGTCATTTCTGGTCATCTCCATGCTGGGAAAGCATCTTCTTCTCGGACAACGAGTTCGACTATTGTTTGCTTTAACTGTGATTCAGTGGGGCATGTTAGCACTCTTTGTACTGTGCCAGCTATTGTTTGTTTTCTGTGTTGGAGGCAGGGACACCTTCAGAAATACTGCAGGAGTTCTAGTGTCAGTAGGTCTGAAGGGAGCTCACGGGTCTCTAGAGATTTTATTACTCCAGTACGTACTTCATCCAAGAGGTCCTATCAGGCTTCAGGAGCCAGAGGTAAGGACAGCCGAGGAAGAGCAGCGAGTTCAGATTCAGGTCTTCCTCGAGTCGATTAGATCGAGGAGATAGACGATCTGGAGGATATCGACGTGGGGTACATTTGAGATGTAGCCTTGATTTGTATTATCCCTTCCTATTGTTTTCCGGATTAATGTTGAACTTAATCTGTATTGTTTTATTGTGATTGTGAATCATTTGTTGTTGATCTATCTTGTGACGATAGTATTTGAGAATCTTGAGATTTGAGGTCGTTTGATGCGTTTTTCCTTCCTTTTTGGTATTGTACCCGAGATTTTTGTGATGATCAGGGTAATTGTTCCTGGTGTTTCGAGACGTCTAAGTCGTAAGGACTTAGACGCGTGATTGATATGGTTCCAAGGACTATATGTGCATTGTTGTTTTCCTTTTGTGGCGTGAGTCAGTGTTTGCATGGGCGTCCGATGCTGACGAGAACGGGGAAGTGTACACCAGTGACTGTAGACATGTACAATAGGCGACTCCCGTGGGGTGTGTATGCCGTTGTTACAAGTCATGTGGTTGGTATGACTTTCTGGCTGGTCTCTAGCAGAGGCGTCATGATTTGACTGATATCGCACTTGGTTGGGTGTTTTTAGCTCTTGGTTAACACGTGTTCGGGCAGAGGAGGTGAAGTGGTTCGCAGTGAGGAGTATTCTTGGAGATGTTGATTTCGTATCCTAGTGGATAGTTCGTACCCCGAGTTGTGCACCCTGAGTTTCGGAGACGAAACTTTTTTAAAGGGGGAGTATGTATGTAACACCGCCAATCCACTCAGGGATATTACACGCCGTAGACCCTCTCCTCGAGGATCTACCAGGCTGATAACTAAATCAAACATCTAGACATCGCCTTTAAGGCTAAAATGACTCAGTAGACCGACTTGGTCTTTTAATAATTACTTACAACTCAATTCCAAACACATACCCACGCAGGGGTCAAAATACAATAAACTCCCGTACATCGGGGAAAAGATACTACAGCGGAAAAGAAAATACAACTAGACCAATCCGACATCAACGGATCCTCGTGTGATTAGTATCGTTCATATTTCATCATCCTTCATGCCGACCCTATGCTATGCTCCAAAACCTGAATGCAAAAATAGACATCCACCCCCCGAATACTCGGGGGTTAGCAAAACTCCACTGTTTTGCTAGTGCAAGTACAAGTACAAAAATACGAGCCATACAATTCACATTCCACGAATAACAATAACCAGGAATCCTCAAAGTTCCAAGAACAATAATAATCAAGAATCCTCAAAAATCCAAACGTGACGAAAAGTACTTCCCGAGGCAAGAGTTTGGTAAAACATTCTAAAAACCGAAAGGTCACAAAGCAAGGGGAAACTATTTATAAAACAGTTTGAATTGCCATCGAGAGTTTTAATAGGAAACAATTTAGGATTACCGAATCCTTCGCTTTCCAAAATCAACAGGGTCACAGCCCAAAGGTTTTGTTTTCGCAAATAAAACCAACCATAATACACAAGGTTAAAAGCCCACGTCATGCGTCCTCGACGGACATAAAATACACACGCACCCGTGAAGTTTCACTCGTGAATCCAGGTCGAAGCCAATGGAATTCCCTCCGTGGCCCCGTCGAACCCTCCCGAGGTGAGCAAACACATTCACAAAACATAAGCAACCACACTCGTGAATCCAGGGCTATACCATTGGACTCCCTCCGTGATCCCATCGGACCCTCCCGAGGTGAGCGAAAAACAATCACAAAATATATACACGTAGCGGTGAAGTTTCACTCGTGAACCCAGGTCGAAGCCATTGGAATTCCCTCCGTGGTCCCGTCGAACCCTCCCGAGGTGAGCAAACACATTCACAAAACACAGTACTCACATCGCCTAGGACCGGGTCGAAGCCACAAATCCCACTCCGTGATCCCGTCGGACCCTCCCGAGCTGGCTAGCGAAATACTCAAGCACCACACGTCACCTAGGACCGGGACGAAGCCATGAATCCCACTCGAGGCCTCGAAGGACCCTCCCGAGCTAGCTAGCGAATCAAACTCAAGCACGAGTAACATATCATACCGAGGATATCCAAACAATTCACCCAGAGGCATCAAACACTTAGTAAAACAACACGTCAACCACAATGCACCGAAATGAAACAATATACGTCCACACGCAAATACCAAGTGCATCATCAACACCAAACATGTCCATAAGATTCACATACTCATTCGAGAAACACACCAACCACAAAACACACACGATTTTGAAAGAGGGCCTTTAACAAGGCTAACCAAATCTTTTGAAAACTCGTTTTAAACAATCAAACAAATATATAAGGACGATCACCAATTATCATATTCACAAAACAAGAATAGTATGGACAAGGTACTTGCCTCGATATCACGAGCAATGGAAAAATGAACGGATACGGCCGGGTAGCCCTCAATTTCCCGAACACTATCTAGAACGCGATAGCACCGAAATTACTACGGGAAAACACCACATGAATCATCAATCACCAACGGAATTCAACATCGGAATCATTGAGCACCTATAATCCTCCGTAAGGAATAATAAAACATGATTACGACGATAATCAAGGCCGAAAACAACGGAAATCCCAACAAACTATCAAAGGGAACTCATTCGAACATTTAATCGAACATTAAATGTTCAAGACCCTTCAAGAACAAAGAAATCACACCTCGGGTCGAACAAACCAAAGATACGAGTATCCAATCCGTAGAACAAGTTCAAAACAACGTTTATACAACAATTAATTAATCAAAAACGGATTGGAATCGAAATCAAAAAGGAAAATCCCCAAATCTACAAAAACAAGGGTTCAAGCCAAAATACCTTGATTTGGATGAAGGATTCAAGTAGAGGTCGAAAATCTACAACAAGACTTGAGGTGGATGATCTCTACAAGTTTGGGAGCACTCAAATCGCCCAAAAATCGCCCACAAATCGCCCTAGATGGAAGGAGGAAGAAGAGAGGAGAAAAATGAAGTTTTCTCCTCGAAAATCTGCTAAAAAAACGCAGAAAAAGCCCGTGTGCCGCGGCACAGGATGAGTGTGCCGCGGCCCAGGGCCAAAAAAAACGCTCAGGAATCAGCTTAGTGCCGCGGCACAGCTGAAGTGTGCCGCGACACACGGTACAGCCCACTCCAACACGAAAAAGGCATATCGTGTAGTCTTAGCTATTTCGACCATAACTCCCTCGTCTGGACTCCGATTGACTCACCGTTTGAACCACTGGAAAGCTAACTTTATGCTATATAATGTTGCAAAGATTCAGAATTTTTGGAGTTTCCAGGAATTAATGGTGACTTTACAAAGTCAAACTCCCACGTGAAAAAGTCGATTAAGGACACGGAACTCAATAAAACGACACCGAAACGAACTCGGATGACAAAAAGTGCAGAATTAATCATTCTCGGAATGACGAAACGGTCATGATAGAGTTGTCAAAACGAACTTCCTCCGAAAAAAGAAAATTACCGAAATTCGAAATTGCGGATATTACATTCTACCCTCCTTAAAAGAAGTTTCGTCCCGAAACTTAAAACAAGTAGGGGGGAGCAATATACCCGCCAGGAAAACTCGACGAGATACACAAAAATAGAAAACTCGCGCCCAACGGCGAAACGCTGCAAGAAACGCAAAGAGACATACGGCGTGAAAACACGCTCCACGACGACTAACACAACGTCGCCGTTAGGGATACAGTAAAACCAACAAATGACAAGCGTCATCAAACGGATGATATAGCCAAGTCAATTATCCGACAATCACAAAACACAACGAACGAAAGTCAGTATGATTTACCAACCCAACGGTACATCAATCGAAATGCGAGCCAATCGCTGAACTAATACGGAATTCCACCGCCCAAGGGTTGGAGGATCGAAAACGAGACTAATTTCCCGAACTTAAGGGAATTACGAAGGAGTCTGAACGTTCAACAATCACAAAACGAGAACAAAAACTGAACAAACAAACGATCGAGACAACAAAAATCGAGCAATCATGTCCGAAACACGAAGGATAATAAAACTCAAACAACAACTCCCAGGATGATCTGGTGAGAACTACAAGGAATGCATTCCCATAAGATCCACAGGGTAGGGAATAGCGATTGAAAAGTCACAGCGACAAACGAGTTATTCCAAAACAATACCACACTCGTTCGATCAACAAAAGCAAGGGATAGGGAAAGTTCAGAAATGTCAACGAACATAAACGAGTCAACGGAGTCGAAAATACAGAAATTCAAAATCCGATCCACGTCGAATAGAAGAGCTAGTAGAACCAAAGGGTGTTACTTCCGAACAAGGTTCACAAGAATCGAACCGAACTCGAAAAAGTCACAGCGATAACCAGATCGACCCAAAACAAGATCACAACTCGTTCGAACGATGAAACCGGAACACAGAACAAGTTCAGAAAGTATCAACGAACACGAGCGAGTCTATAGAATTGAGAAAGAGAAAATGCAGAAGCCAAAAATAATACGGGCATTATATTCGACCTCTTCTAAAAGAAGGTCGTACCCGCTACTCACAATAACGAAATCAAGGAGACGACACAACAGGCAATCGACAGAAACATCCTTCAAAGGCCTCTCAAAGCCGATTCTGATATCTGTGCTGAATCGCGAACTCCGAAAGTCTCAGTAGCCAATTCGCAAAACTGAATTCGGTGTCCCTCGAGCCCACACTCGAAATGTGTTACTGACGAGAAGGACAATTTGCATGTACATTCCCCCGGCACATCACGGTTGAAATGCCTCGGCTCGGCATACCGAAAATACAAATGCTAGATACAATGGAAGATAACACCGCAAAACAACATACCGGAGATGCCAACTCAGCACAACAAGGAATCATAACACATATCATATATAACGATTACCATCGTAAAGTAATACACACACAAACACTACAACAACGACGGTATCGTTCGGCGACCTCAACGGCCCGAACGATAACCAGCACATAATTACAAACATCATGAAACAATCACACATGTGCATAAACGCACAAAAATCCAAGCTTTAACAACCCACACTCGTGCGACAACACGTAAATCACCACGAGGTGATAAACAGTAAACACCAGTTCACACCTCTCACGGAGGGCTAGTACAACAAATGCGTGGCAACGCCTCGACATTCATGCCACCAATTCGATCATACTCGGGAGTAACATTATAACGACAAAGCAAACATCATACATACATATCCAGCCCTCAAACGGGAATGGATAGGTTTTTAAAATGAAAACATCCTTTTAAAAATAATTTAGAAAAATGCCGGTTGATCTTGAGTATCACCTTTCAAGAAAAAGTACAAACGTGAAACATCGTTATCGAGACTTTGGAGAACCATCTCGCATTTGATAAAAATGAGGACACTTTCTTTTCGTGAAAGACTTTCGGAAATATTCGACCCTCGGGTCTAAGTAAAAGTGTTTATAAAACATTGAAAATATCTCAAACATTTTGGGTCCTCGCGGTAGAAGAATTTTGAAACATATTGTGGCATCTTGGATGTACCACGAGAAAATGATTCATTTTGAAAGTACGTCTCAAATTTATTTTCTAAGATACTCAAGTTTTTTCAAAGATAATTCAATGGGCTAGAATGCCCAAAAATTTCGTAATTACACAAAATATTATAGCGCCGTGGGTCCCTGCCTGAACTCACCAGCTAAAAACCATTTACAAAAACGCCAAAAGGCCGATGACGGTAATATTTCAAAACTCACGAAAGCCATTTACAAAATACTAAATACCGTCATAAGAATTTCACAAAGCGGTCAAGCCCATAATTCAAAAAACACCGTTAAGGGAAACGGTTTTCGAAATAAAACTCGGTCGGTAAAATACCGAAAGTCATTACAAAAGAACTCACGCAGCGGATAAAAGAAATACAGTTCAACATGCACAATCCAACAACACTACTCCTCATATGAACGAAATATGAGAGTCAAATAACCACATATCACGAAATCAAAATCCATAAGAGGATTCCGTCACTTAACAAATAATCATAAAAATAGCTCGTGTCACACGAGGCACAACACAAAGAAGGGAGACTTACATTCACAGGTCGCACGAAGATGATGATCGCCCACGATACTAATCACGACCAACAAACTCAGACGACGCGTCGCGACACGACTTAGTCAGACATAATCCGACAAGACAAAACTCAACAGACACCATCGAATTCGACCTAGGTTTCCACAACCTAAGCTCCGATACCATTTATGTAACACCCCCAATCCACTCAGGGATATTACACGCCGTAGACCCTCTCCTCGAGGATCTACCAGGCTGATAACTAAATCAAACATCTAGACATCGCCTTTAAGGCTAAAATGACTCAGTAGACCGACTTGGTCTTTCAATAATTACTTACAACTCAATTCCAAACACATACCCACGCAGGGGTCAAAATACAATAAACTCCCGTACATCGGGGAAAAGATACTACAGCGGAAAAGAAAATACAACTAGACCAATCCGACATCAACGGATCCTCGTGTGATTAGAATCGTTCATCTTTCATCATCCTTCATGCCGACCCTGTGCTATGCTCCAAAACCTGAATGCAAAAATAGACATCCACCCCCCGAATACTCGGGGGTTAGCAAAACTCCACTGTTTTGCTAGTGCAAGTACAAGTGCAAAAATACGATCCATACAATTCACATTCCACGAATAACAATAACCAGGAATCCTCAAAGTTCCAAGAACAATAATAATCAAGAATCCTCAAAAATCCAAATGTGACGAAAAATACTTCCCGAGGCAAGAGTTTGGTAAAACATTCTAAAAACCGAAAGGTCACAAAGCAAGGGGAAACTATTTATAAAACAGTTTGAATTGCCATCGAGAGTTTTAATAGGAAACAATTTAGGATTACCGAATCCTTCGCTTTCCAAAAATCAACAGGGTCACAGCCCAAAGGTTTTGTTTTCGCAAATAAAACCAACCATAATACACAAGGTTAAAAGCCCACGTCATGCGTCCTCGACAGACATAAAATACACACGCACCCGTGAAGTTTCACTCGTGAATCCAGGTCGAAGCCAATGGAATTCCCTCCGTGGCCCCGTCGAACCCTCCCGAGGTGAGCAAACACATTCACAAAACAAAAGCAACCGCACTCGTGAATCCAGGGCGATACCATTGGACTCCCTCCGTGATCCCATCGGACCCTCCCGAGGTGAGCGAAAAACAATCACAAAATATATACACGTAGCGGTGAAGTTTCACTCGTGAACCCAGGTTGAAGCCATTGGAATTCCCTCCGTGGTCCCGTCGAACCCTCCCGAGGTGAGCAAACACATTCACAAAACACAGTACTCACATTGCCTAGGACCGGGTCGAAGCCACAAATCCCACTCCGTGATCCCGTCGGACCCTCCCGAGCTGGCTAGCGAAATACTCAAGCACCACACGTCACCTAGGACCGGGACGAAGCCACGAATCCCACTCGAGGCCTCGAAGGACCCTCCCGAGCTGGCTAGCGAATCAAACTCAAGCACGAGTAACATATCACACCGAGGATATCCAAACAATTCACCCAGAGGCATCAAACACTTAGTAAAACAACACGTCAACCACAATGCACCGAAATGAAACAATATACGTCCACACACAAATACCATGGGCATCATCAACACCAAACATGTCCATAAGATTCGCATACTCATTCGAGAAACACACCAATCATAAAACACACACGATTTTGAAAGAGGGCCTTTAACAAGGCTAACCAAATCTTTTGAAAACTCGTTTTAAACAATCAAACAAATATATAAGGACGATCACCAATTATCATATTCACAAAACAAGAATAGTATGGACAAGGTACTTGCCTCGATATCACGAGCAATGGAAAAATGAACGGATATGGCCGGGTAGCCCTCAATTTCCCGAATACTATCTAGAACGCGATAGCACCGAAATTACTACGGGAAAACACCACATGAATCATCAATCACCAACGGAATTCAACATCGGAATCATTGAGCACCTATAATCCTCCGTAAGGAATAATAAAACATAATTACGACGAGAATCAAGGCCGAAAACAATGGAAATCCCAACAAACTATCAAAGGGAACTAATTCGAACATTTAATCGAACATTAAATGTTCAAGACCCTTCAAGAACAAAGAAATCACCCCTCGGGTCGAACAAACCAAAGATACGAGTATCCAATCCGTAGAACAAGTTCAAAACAACGTTTATAGAACAATTAATTGATCAAAAACGGATTGGAATCGAAATCAAAAAGGAAAATCCCCAAATCTACAAAAACAAGGGTTCAAGCCAAAATACCTTGATTTGGATGAAGGATTCAAGTAGAGGTCGAAAATCTACAACAAGAATTGAGGTGGATGATCTCTACAAGTTTGGGAGCACTCAAATCGCCCAAAAATCGCCCACAAATCGCCCTAGATGGAAGGAGGAAGAAGAGAGGAGAAAAATGAAGTTTTCTCCTCGAAAATCTGCTAAAAAACGCAGAAAAAGCCCGTGTGCCGCGGCACAGGATGAGTGTGCCGCGGCCGGGGCCAAAACGCCCAGGAATCAGCTTAGTGCCGCGGCACAGCTGAAGTGTGCCGCGGCACACGGTACAGCCCACTCCAACACGAAAAAGGCACATCATGTAGTCTTAGCTACTTCGACCATAACTCCCTCGTCTGGACTCCGATTGACTCACCGTTTGAACCATTGGAAAGCTAACTTGATGCTCTATAATGTTGCAAAGATTCAGAATTTTTGGAGTTTCCAAGAATTAATGGTGACTTTACAAAGTCGAACTCCCAAGTGAAAAAGTCGATTAAGGACACGGAACTCAACAAAACGACACCGAAACGAACTCGGATGAAAAAAGTGCAGAATTAATCATTCTCGGAATGACGAAACGGTCATGATAGAGTTGTCAAAACGAACTTCCTCCGAAAAAAGAAAATTACCGAAATTCAAAATTGCGGATATTACAATGTAATATCAGGGGGTAATTTTTTTTCGTGTTACTGTTGAGTTGTACGTATTCATTTGGAATTGTACAAGTGTTGTTGTTTTAGACTGATACAATGTATATTGTATTGGGATATTTCGGGATCGAAATATTTATACTTGTCACTATAAGAATAAACGTCAAAGACTTCGGATAATATCTGAAGTAAAAACGTTATAATTACCGAAGTCTATGTTCGTGTAGTTAAAGGTATACTTTAGACTTCGCTTATTAGTCGAAGTCTAATATCGTAATAACCGAAGTCTATCTCGGTTTTTAGAACCCGAATATGGGGGTTTGCGAAGTAAAAAAGGTCCTTCCACTTCACTTATCTTATAATCGCTGAAGTGTATATTTCCTATTCGCTTCAGTAAAATATATACAGATGAAGTGAAATAATGTTATCGACTTCCCTTGTTAATAGGCAACGAAGTTAAAGATACCAAATTTACTTCACTTTTATTTGTTTAGCCGAAGCATTACACCCCTTTTTACTTCGCTTATTCTATTTTGTGTCGCTAATTATATATCTCTGACTTCGTTTTTTATTCAAAGTAAATAACCACATTGCATATTTCTTTTCATTTTGTAAATATACAATCCCTGTTGTACAAAAACATGATCCATCCAATAAAAAACCTCAATTCACAAGATCTCAACAACACAACCTCAAATACATCAATCAACCTCATTAAAAATCCAACAAACTCAAATCACAAGATCCCAATTCAATAACACAAGATCATAAGCATTGATAATAGTAATAAACCACACTTTCATATATAAACGGCGGATTGTCGTACAAAAATGCCAAATATTTAGATTCGCGTGATTCACAAGTTTGCATTGGGCATAACTATAATATGCCAACATCAAATAAACTTCCACAGTGTCTACGAGACACATGCATAGGTCTAGATAATGGACTGCACATCAACCAAACATTCACCATATTTACCCGATGAAATGACATGTTCTGATCTAACTATACCAACATACATTCACCATCATCACCTGAGTACCAGTAGTGTTGCAACCAAGACCATACATATATAGTACTGAATTGAAACTAGACAAAGAACTTCCTGACAATGAAGCGAGCCTAAGCACCATCGACAAACGTGTAGATGAACTCGCTCCACTCGTTCCTGACTTCATCATACTGCTCCTGAGTGTAGTATTGGTCTTTGACTGAACCAGGATACTGATCAAATCACATTGAAACAAAAAAAAATAGAGTAAGTACGTTCATAAAAGAAGCATCAAAATCAAAAATTCTCAGTACCAAAACATACTATGTAATATAAAAGGATGACAGAATGAAAATTACCATCTTCTCAAGCTATGGATCTTCGCTTTCAACGATCTCTTTGATGTAGCGGAGGACATAAAATCTGCAGTGAAGGGAGGATAGTTCTTCTTTCAGATTGCCCTATAAAATTTAAAATCCATGAATCAGTCACTCCATGTCAAATTTATATATATATATATATATATATATTCACTCGTGCGAAAAGTTGTGTAAGTTGCATTTTATTGTCATTTTTTTCTTCCGAGTATGTCATATGCTGCAAACTTGGAATGAACATAATATCCAAATAACTTTTTTTCTGGTTATTTCCAGTTGACGGAAGAAGGTCAGAAGTGGGGTTTCCTTATATGGCTGCTTTTCAGAAAAGATTAAAAATAATAAAAACTACCCCTGAGGTTTAGGGTAATTACAGCAAATATCCAAAAATATTACAATTAGACCCTTAGGTTTTGTATGAATACATATATATATATATATATAGAGTTCGCAAAATGATATCTCCATACACTTACAGTGATTTGCTTATAACCCGGAGCCTTATTATATCCCCTGGATGCATTGCTGGTTTTCACAGCGCTACATTTAAAAATACAAGAATTATACCTTTGGAACATTAATGAATCTTCAAGAAAAGAATCAACATATATGCTGCTAGCCTGCTACTTATATATATATATATATACACCTGATCACAGTATTCTTCCAACCATCTAATCGAGTTCTATTGCCAAGGGGATCAATCAGGTAGACCATGTTCTTCTCATCATTGACCACACTCAGGATTCAATTGTTACTGCGTAATTGGTAAAGAAGCATTAATAATGTCACATGATAATATGATATGCATTATCATAATAGAAATAGTATTATTTACCCATTGTTATATAGGATAAGGCAAATGTAGTCCCTCGGTGATGCCATCAAGCAAGCAATGATGTGTTTTTCCTGCACACTCTTCTCTAAAGCATGATCCACGCACCCAGGATCCACGAAGCAAAAAGAATACGGATGATTTTTCGCATTCAAGTTATTGAAGAGCTTACTGCATTAGGCCATACGATTACAATTGTATCAAGGCCATAGGTCTACCAGAGATACATAATAAGAGAGGAAAAAAACATAAGATGTAATTGTATTATCTTATACAGATATTACCCCACATAAGCCAATATATGCATACCACCAATTGCTTTCATTTCCATGAAGTCAAAGATTTGATTTCTCGACAGCCAGACTATTTTTTTCCCTCCAAACATTGCCTCATCAAGTACAACGCGCAAGGAAGTATCATTGGTCATGAATCTATCAGCGTGAGAATATACAAACTTGCAAGCCATGAGTAATGATCTCTCTATTTCCTTCAACTTCGATCGAACAACATCAGCATCCTTCTTTCCCGACTTGATTTTCTTCCCAACCTGATTCAACTCAAGTGGATCTTCATGAGCATTAGTTAGATCGATGAGTGCATGAGCAGCTTCTTCTTTCTTGGGATAATCAACCTTCTCCTGCACAATATTTAATTAATGTAATCCATAATGTTCTAACTATCTATTCTTAATATACAAAACATCTATTTACCCATTATATGAGAGAATTACCTCTGAACTGGCTAGAATTACCATGTCTTTTGGTCAAGCAACGATAGCGCCAAGGGCATCCGCAATAGTTAGTGGACCATTTTTAATGGGAACAGAGAGATCCTCATCATACCCGTCCTCGACGACACCGTCAATAGACACTTTCCAGTTGTCTTTGCCAATTGGTACAGTATGGATCAACACATGCGGCCCTCCAACCGACACTACTGTCCCATATGCAATAATATGGTCAACTTCTCCTTTGTCCAGAGTGCAAGATCTCCCCTAAACAGTATCATACGATGAGAATTAAACATAGGATCATATAATAAAAAATGGCATGGATAATGAAAACTCTAGAGTTGAAAACCTCTATTTCACGTGGATCGACCTCATCTAATTTGCTAATAGGTTGTGTTACTTTCAGCTTGTTCTTTTTCCCCTTGAAAGAACAATAAGGTAAGAATTAGCTTTGATGTACATATGAGGAAATAATATATCGACTTAATATTTATAAGAAAGTCAAATGACCTTAGGATCTAGAGCTGCTTCTTCAACATCTTTTTGTGCTGGGAGGACCTTGGACTTCCTACCCTTCTATTGAAAAAAATATGTTGATTAAAATCAGGTAGATGCTATAAAGTGAATGAAATGTTGAAAGTCTTTAAGTAATTAAAATTATAAGAAACCTTCGCCGTTGGACCGCCAACCACTCCATCTTTCCCCACAGATATCTCAGCAGCTTCGATGATTTGTTTCCTCTGTCAAGAATGTATACAATTAAAAAAGCAAGAGGAAGAAAGAATGTATACAAGTGTCTACATACATACAGGAATGCAGTGGTGTAATATTTTAAATAAATAACCTTCAGCAATCCAGAAATTCCTTAACGGAGAAAGTCTTCCATCAAGTTGCTTTTTGCCTTCTTAAAATTCTGTTTAAGATCAATTTTTAGGCTATTTTACCAAATTAACAAAATATATCGTCATCCTAAAGGGTATAACGGTGAATTACCATTGGCTTTGGAGCATCACAGTCATCCAGTCCCACTTGGTTTGTGTCCAGCACTGGATTGGCCATGTTTGACGATTTCTTTGATGAAGTAGTCGGGCTTTTTGCTTCCTTTTCTGCAGCAAGTTCAGCTTTCAATCTGTCCACTTCAGCCCTCAAACTAGACACTTCTTCAGTCTTCTATTTTAGGTTCTCAACCAAGGCCTTTGAAATTGGTTCTCTCGTCTTTCGTGCAGTTCCGAAATAAACTTGGGGTTTGACGAACCCTCCTATGCCTCTTACTCTTCCATATTTCTCGTTTGTTCCCAACGCTTCAGTTAAAGCATCATGAGATCCTTCTGGAATAAAATCTCCCTTAGCTTGTTTCTTCAAGACTTCCTCATAGAACAATCCACACGCCATACATGTAAAACCAAGTTGTTAGGCGTATTTTTATACGCTTGTTTATCATTATTTTGTATTCTTTTCATGATTAAATCTGCATAAATGAGCTTTTAATGCACTATTCTTATATGTTTGGCAGGAAATTGGAGTCCGGAAGCCGAAACGATGAAAAGCAGGCGAAAATGGCAATTTTTGGCCTGGGGCCGCGGCACGAACCAAGTGAGCCGCGGCACACGAAGACAACCAACGAGCCCCGAGTTGACTGTACTGGGGGCCGCGGCATAAGGATGCTGAGCCACGGCCCAGAAAGAAAAATAGGCACCCAGGCAATGCGCTGAAGCTCAGGGTCCGCGGCACAGATTAAGTGAGCCGCGGCCCACGGGGCGGTTTTGGTGTGTTGGCCGCGGTTTTGGGCCGTTTTTGGAACCTGTTCCCAACCTAATTACCAGACGCGTTTTTGAGGCTGCAGAGAGTTATAAATAAGCATGAAAGGTCAGAATTGAGGGGGAGGAAGGAAGATCATCGAGGAATTTAGAGAAGAAGCAGAAAACATCCAGGAGCAGAGAGCGGAAGCAGAAGAACGGAGGAATCCAAGTTCTTCATCTGCGTTTGATATCAATGCTTTCTTTGATTATTTCTGTATTTTTATTCTTTAGCATGTCAGGCTAAAACCCTGTTCTAGGATTTTGATGAAACCGAGGTTTTGACGGATTTACTTTGATTATCTATATAATTCCCTTTTCTGTTGAGTTTTCCCAATTGTTTTTAATGCTTTCAATTGTGTGGCCTATAATTGAATTGTTTTAATTACGCAACTTGAATCGGGAGAGGAGAGTTGGTGAGGAAATATTGGTGAGAACCATTTTATCTTGTGAGATAGGAATATACTCGTAGGAACTACGTGGCCTTTTTGAAGATTCCGTGCCTTTTGCCTATTGTCGAATTGATTCACCTAGGGATAGATTATATCATTCGCCTTAGAAAAATCTACTGACCTCGGGAGAGGCGGTAGAGTACTTTAGCAACCTTCGCCTTCAATAAATTAGGAAATCATTAACTTTAGATAATCGAGAGTAAATTCGGATAAACCGAGGTGGATTCACAATCCTAGATTAATTTTTTATTTGATTTTCTTTATTCGAGCGATCGTTTTTACTGTTTATTCCTTTATCAATTTTTCTTTAATTATTACTTGCATCTCAAAATTCGATAGTTCAAATAAAATTAGAATACATATAAATCGGTAATTAGTAAGTCAGTCCTCGTGGGAATGATATCTTACTCATCATTTTATTACTTGTCTACGATAACGTGCACTTGCGTTCACCAAATTTCGCAACAAGTTTTTAGCGCCATTGCAGGGGACTGATTATTTCTCTAATATCTATTTCAGTATTCCTAGTCTTAGTTTGAACAATTTTTTATTTATTTTTTGTGTATTTTTATTTATTTGTTTTTCCTTTCAGGAATTTCCGGTTAGTGCATGAGAAAATTCGGTAACAAAGGCCTACTACCTTTGGATACTGAACTCGAGCGCACTCTTCGGAGAAGCAAAAAGGAGAAATGAGAGCTACCGACAACAGTCACCATGGCCGATAACACGGGAAATCACGAAGCAGACAACCCCATTCAGCAAGCTCAACCGGCATTAGCACTCCGCGATTATGCTATGCCACAAATAAATACAGACTTTTCGGGGATTCGGCGTCCAACCATCCAAGCGAACAACTTCAAAATCAAGCCGGCTATAATTCAGATGGTGCAAGCGAGCCAATTTTGTGGTTTGGCGAACGATGACCACAACGCACACATCGCGTCGTTTCTCGAGATTTGCAACACCTTCAAGAACAACAGTGTCACCGATGATGCTATTCGTCTATGGCTTTTCCCTTTATCTTTGAGGGACAAAGCCAAATTTTGGTTGAATTCTTTACCGCCGGGCTCTATCACGACTTGGGCGGAATTAGCACAAGCCTTCCTGGCCAAGCTCTTCCCACCATCAAAGACGGCGAGGCTGAGGAACGAAATTACTACTTGTGGGCAATTTGATATGTAGTCGCTTCATGAAGCTTGGGAGCGATACAAGGACTTATTACGGAGATGCCCACACCACTGCTTACCGGACTGTCTACAAATTCAGACGTTCTATAATGGATTGATTGCCTCTACACGCACTCTTGTTGATGCAGCCGCTGGAGGAGCATTGATGGGAAAAACGATGGCCGAAGCCCACTCTCTATTGGAAGCGATGGTTGCGAATGCCTATCAGTGGCCTTCTGAACGAGTAAACCCGAAACGAGTAATGGAAATATCCAATAACGATCCGATGTCTACATTGTCGGCTCAAGTCACCGCCTTGACGCAGAAACTTCAAGCCTTTTCACATGCTCCTCCCCCGTTACCATTGAATCATGTAATTGGTGCAACGGATCTCATCCTAGTGCAGAGTGCCTAGTCGGAAACCCTTTCGAGCAACCTTCGATGGAACAAGCTCAGTTCGTGGGGAACTGGAATTGGCAAAACAATCCGTACTCCAACACTTATAATCCGGGGTGGCGTAATCATCCTAACTTCTCATGGAGAAACGGACAAAGCTCGAACCAACCTCAGTTTGCTCAACACCAACAGCAACCTCCTCCCGCTCCAAAAATTTCTCTAGAGGAAGCAATTGCGAAATTAGCTGCAAATACGAGTCAGTTCATGACCCGTACGGAAGCAACCTTGCAAAACCATTCCGCTTCTATTCACAACTTGGAAGTCCAACTGGGCCAGATAGCAAATGTGTTAACAGCCCGCCCGGAGGGTACCTTGCCAAGTACGACCGAGACAAACCCCAGAGAAAGTATCAATGCCATTAGTTTGAGAAGTGGTAAGGAATTGTGCGAGCAACCTGGGCAGAGCGAAAAGGGAGGTGATGATGAAGAGAAGAAGAGTTTGGCGACTGAGGAATCAAAAAATTCTAAACCCTCAAAATTGTTTCCTGACAATCCGAAGACATATGTACCACCCGTCCCGTTTCCGCAGTGATTACAACAGAAAAAGGTGGACAAGCAATTCTCTAAGTTTCTTGACGTCTTCAAGAAACTACATATAAATATTCCATTTGCTGATGCGTTGGAACAAATGCCGAGATATGTAAAGTTCATGAAGGAGATCTTATCAAATAAAAGGAAGCTCGAGGAATATGAGACAGTGGCACTGACTGAAGAGTGCAGCGCGATTCTACAGAAAAAGCTTCCGCAAAAATTGAAGGATCCAGGAAGCTTCAATATGCCGTGCACCATAGGAAACCTCTCTTTTGATAGGGCGTTGTGCGATCTCGGCGCTAGCATTAATCTGATGCCCCTTTCTATATTTAAGAAGCTAGGCATTGGGGAAGTAAAGCCGATGACAATCTCGCTGCAATTAGCGGATCGATCTATCAAGTACCCGAGGGGGTAATAGAAGATGTTTTAGTCAAGGTAGATAAGTTCATCTTTCCAGCTGATTTCATTGTGCTCGATATGGAGGAGGATCAAGACATCCCAATTATTTTGGGAAGACCATTCTTAGCTACCGGTCGAACTCTCATAGACGTGGAAAAAGGGAAACTAACTCTACGGGTTCAAGATGAGCATGTCACTTTCCAAGTGTTTCAACCCTATCCGTGTCCAAGTGGCGTCGAAAAGAGTTCACGAATTGAAAGTGTAAATATCTTTGCAAGAGACGCACACCGGGAGAGTTGTCGGTTGAAGTGTTCAAGATCCATTCCAGATGTTCCGACGTCTAAAAAAAATGTAGAACGAGTCGCATATCTTAGGCATTTGGATATGTCGTCGTCATCAACCGTTTATCCACCAACGAAAAATCCTAATGCTATCATAAGTTCGTTCCAGAAAAAGGAGAATAAGCCGGAAGTAAAACGGATGCCAAGTCATGTGCAAAATGGGTGTTTTGGAAAGTTGTTTTTGTTAAAATCTTTTCGCAAAGAACATTGGGTGTCCAAACTAAAAATCGGATTGTTAAAGACTAATGGTCAAAATTTTAAAACACATATTAACGGTTCGATGGACGAGGCGGAGTTCAAATGGTTTTTGTGAAAAGCGAACTGATTTTCAATAAGCCCGGCTGAAGACTATAAACTTAACGCTTCTCGGGAGGCAACCCGAGTATTAGTTGTGGCTTTGTTATTTTTCAGTATTTTATTGCATTTTTAGATCTTTATTTTTCGTCATTTTTTGCTTTGATATGCTTATCTCTCGCGTTCTAAGTGTTTTCTTTTGAAAATTCTGTGCAGAAATCACCCCAGGGAAAATTTGAGTAAAGGGCCGCGGCACAAGGAGAGTGAGCCACGGCACACACAAGTTGAAGGAAAAGGCCAACCGAACTATACTCTGTGCCGCGGCACAACCTTACTGAGCCGCGGCACACTCGATCCCTGAGCCGCGGCACACCAGATGCACCATCTATGCCCAGGGACCTGTACTACGGGCCGCGGCACATATGTGCTGAGCCACGGCACACTAACACTACGAGCTGCGGCACAAGAATGCTGAGCAGCGGCACATGGCAAAACGAACCAACAGGCCTAAGAGGCTGTACTCTGGGCCGCGGCTCACTAAAGTTGTGCTGTGGCCCCCGTTCGGAAGTTCAAAGGCCCAGGTACCTTTATAACATAGATCGGTCGTCACCCCAGGTAACTTCTTTTCCTTTCTTCGCACATTGATCAGCCGACCCTCTTCTCAACTTCCTCTTCTTCTCGCATACTACAATCCAAGTCAGGTAATCCTAAATTTCTTGATCCTTATTGACACATATTTTGAAAAGTAAGTTATTGTAATTCATTTGACGTTGATTATGTTGTTAGTTCTTCTTCAAAGTTCTATCAAGAATTGAGTTGGGAATATGAAAATTATTGATTAATTTCGAGGGTATGTGTTGATATTCGGTGGAATGTTAATGTTTTTTTTGTCATAGTGTCATGAGCATATCGATTGGTGTTGTTTTTGGGGATTAGATTTAACCATTACAATGCTTGTTCTTCATTTGAATTCATGTATTCAAGGTGTTTGATGAAATGCATAAATGAAAATTTTTCTTTGTCGAGTCAACGTTTTGAAAATATGTGCAAACGAAATTGTTTATGGATTTACAGCACACCCCAACCCTTACGTCAGATTTAAACGTGAAAGCTAAATTTTAATTTTCTCTCATGACGGTGCACGCTCCTTCAACTCTTTATTCACGTTTTGCATATCTTTAGTCAAACGCAGTCAAGTGGTGTTGTTTCCTTATAGCTTAAGTAAATTCCGGTGTTTATCTTTTCAGGAACTCGCCATGGCCAGAAAGAGAAAGGTTAGCACAAGGGCTAGGACGCAATCGTCCCCCACACGAGGGGAAACTTCACAAAGCCGAGCCGAGTTGGAGTCGCACCAATTCTTCGACCCGAAAATCCATAAAATATTCAATGAAAAGATCCGTTCTCGACCTTTGATTCCGGAGTGGGGATTCACTCCAGCCCCCCAGGACGGGGAGCTTCTGACGATGATCGATAAGATGGGGTGGGGCCGTTTCGCTGTGCCTCCTGAGCCGGCGGTGATCTCCATTGTACAGGAGTTTTATGCTAGCACTCTGCTGAAGCACATTCGAGCGGGGCAGATGATACCGCAGTCAGATACTCGGACGCAGGTCGTTGTCCGAGGCATTACGGTGGATTTTTCAGTAGCCGCCATCCGGAGATTATTCGAGCTGCCTGTGGTTGACGATATAGCGTATACGCGAGCTATGAGTGGCCTCACGAGGGAGGCCCTGCTTGAGACACTCACACAGCCCGGTTCCATCTGGGAGATACGCGCCCCGGGTACTTCGGCTTTCTACTTTAAGAGCTCGCGCCTCAGTCGGCTTGGGCGAGCCTGGTTGTATTTCATCTACGCTCGTGTAGATCCTACCTCGCAGATTCGCTCTGTTTTACTCTCTCGTGCTCGTACACTTTATGCCATCACTTCCGGGCTAAGATTTGATGTGGCCCCTCTTCTGGTCCGATCTATTCTGCTGTGTATTTAAGGAGGGGCCAAGATGGGGCTGAAGCACCCCTCTCTCATCTGCGCTCTATGCCGGCAGTCGGGCATAACGTGGTCGGATGATGAGCCGATGCTAGCCCCCCAGGGTCCGATTGATCATCGCATCATTTCGCACTTCGACCAGTGGGGAGGAGCGCCGGCACATGCTCGGGGGCGAGGATTTCTTCTTGATGAGGCACACGAGCAGTCCCCCGAGCCTCTTCTTCTAACACAGGGGCAGGCGGAGTCCAGCCCGCCGCCCGACAGAGAGCACTTGCAGGCGATGTTCGACGGGCTGAGAGAGGAGATGAGGAGAGAGAGAGAGAGTCACTTGGCTGCTTGGAGAGAGGAGATGAGGAGAGAGAGAGAGAGAGCCATCTGGCTGCCCTGAGAGAGGAGATGCGGACGGAGAGAAAGAGCATCCTCGCAGCCGTCCGAGATGAGATTAGAGAGTAGGCCCGCCGGGCCAACCGACGTGAGACGAGGCGCCTAGCAGCGAGTGATGCTTACCACCAGGAGCACCTTGCTGCATGGACGGCCCACATTATGCACCCGGACGGGCCATTCATTCCACCCGTTCGGCCAGCCACACCACCCTCCTTTCCGGACGACGTCGGCACCAGTTCATGAGCGGACATGAGGGGAGTACTTGACCTTCTTCTTTTATTGCATATTACATTTTGTGTACATTGAGGTCAATGTACGTCCTAAGTTTGGGGGGGTTTACTTTATGTTGCTGTACTTATTCGTTTGCATTTTTCGTTATTTTTCGTTATTTTTTGTTGCTAGCCTTGCTTGTCGTGATATTATTTGCATTCGTGAATTTTTCGTGCTTCTTTTTGTGTAAAACTGATGTTACGATACTGATTTCTCTCTAAAGAAACGGTTGAGTTTTAGTCGAGTTGTAGTCAGCGATATATGTTTCTGTTGAGTATTCATTTAGGTCCAAAAATTTTTTCGTTTTTGTAGAAATCTTAGCAGATAAGAAAGGAGACATACGTGTTTTCAAATTGCCGTCTATACGTTTGGTTACACTTTTTGCGTAGCTAGTTGTCCAGTAACATGAGTCGTGTTGGCACTTAATTTGAGTTTAGAGTCGGACAATTTTTCCCAAAAAGTCGAGATATTATTTGTTCGATGATGGGGAGCCTAGTAACCGGGGGTATTCACGTGACCCGTTGTTTACTCTCGCGTAAAACGACAACCCTGATTAGACTAGTGGTTTAGAGATTTCGCATGTGCCGATAATGGGGAGCCTAGTAACCGGAGGTATTCGCGTGACCCGTTGTTTACTCTCGCGTAAAACAGCGACCTTGAATCGGACATGCGGGAATAGCTATTCGAGTTGATTCTCCGCTGTGGAGGGGAACTTAGTAACTAGAAGCATCCATGTGCCCCATGAGTGTCTTTTACGTCAAACGGTTCCCCAATACATGAGAATGGAATTCCACCCTAGGATTATCCCGATGAAACATCCCGAAATCCGAACCTAGTGGTTAACTCGAATCATTTATTGATCATATACAAGGGAATACTGTCCGAGGGTTATTTTTTTTGCCATTAGACTGTGGGACTGGGCGAGTTAGCTTGTTTATTTTAACCCTTCATATTGGTGGTCGGTTAAATTCACGCTTGTTAATCTTTGAGCTTGATTTTCTTCATGAACGATTGATTAGGACTGAAATTGGTTACTTTGTGGAATCAGTGTCCTCGATGTGACTCACTTTTACGATACTTGTATTATTCTTTGAGGATTTCAGGGTAGTATTGATTAAGTTGAGCACTATTGATTTGCACGTCATTCACGATATTCTTTTATTTGTAATCAATTCTTTTTGCTTGAGGACAAGCAAAGGCTCAAGTTTGGGGGTATTTGTTAGGCGAATTTTTATACGCTTATTTATCATTATTTTGTATTCTTTTCATGATTAAATCTGCATAAATGAGCTTTTAATGCACTATTCTTATATGTTTGGCAGGAAATTGGAGTCTGGAAGCCGAAACGATGAAAGCGGTAGCGGCAATTTTGGCACAGGGCGCGGCACGAACCAAGTGAGCCGCGGCACGAAGCAACCAACGAGCCCGAGTGGGTATGCGGGGGCCGCGGCACAGGGATGCTGAGCCGCGGCCCAGGAAGAAAAATAGACGCCCAGGCAATGCGCTGAAGCTCAGGGGCCGCGGCACAGATTAAGTGAGTCGCGGCCCACGGGGCGGTTTTGGTGTGTTGGCCGCGGTTTTGGTCCGTTTTTGGAGCCTGTTCCCTGTAACACCCCCAGATCCAACCGGGAATATTACACGCCACAGGACACACAAGGGTCCCGCCAGGCTGACGACACACAAGATTTAACCACAATCCAATACATAACAACCATGACATAATAGTCCAACAAAGGGTACAAAACACAAGTTAGGCCTCGGCCGCGGCCAAAAGAGTATATTTCAAATCATCACTGAACGCAAACAATGCACGACAAAGTACAACTCAAAACCAACCATAATACAGTACATAAAACTGACTCAACATCACAAATACAACGACTGATGCGAGCTCTCTAACATCCAGTGTGCTTGTCAACTCCGTGTGTGCCACATGGGGGCTCCTGTCCCTCGAGAATACCTGAAATGTACAAAACATTCCACCCCAACAATGGGGTTAGCCACAACCGCTAGTGCAAGTACAGTATTACAATTATTTTAATCCACAGGCATTTCCAAATCATTTCAAAATCCCAAAACAGTTCAATTTACGATATTCCGGAATATCAATATCAATCACCAGTAAAAACACTCCGACAACCCTCGCGACCCGGTCCGGCCCTCAAGCCACCAAGTCCCTGTGTGCCCCGTCGAGCAATCCCCAGGTAAGGATGTCCACTCAAAGTATCTCTCGTGAGCCGGTCCAGCCGCTAAGCCACCAGGTCCCCGTGTGACCCTGTCGAGTCAATCCCCGAGTGAGAGTACCCGAGAATAACCTTTCAACTCTCATCATTCTCTAAACCATCACAGAAATGCATGCCATAAACTAATGCAATAAAGTACTTGCCTGAACTTTCTTACTCTCAAAGGAACAGACGACGAACAAGGTTACGGTCCGAACTATCTTCCGAATCCCGCTCCTAACAAACATTGAGGCTTTAATCGTTACAATTTGTTGGAGACACGAAAATCCATCCTAAGTTCTACCCTTAGGACCATTTAATCGAGTACTACGAGGGCGTAATGGGTTTTGCTCGATTTACAAAGGAGGATTTGGAATCAATCCACAAAACCTTGAGGAAAATCATGAAATCATACCTATACAACCATTTTCAACTACAATCCATCATGATTTGGAGTTAAAACAGCTGGAGAAACGAGATCCCCAAAATCCCCAAATTTTCCCAAAGTTAGGGTTCTACGGAAGGATTACCTCAATTCCTTGGTGAAGACGACGTAAGATTGATAGATCCTTACTTGAAGTTGTAAAGATTTGAGTTTCAACCGTGCTCCGCCGAAAGCCTCGCCTACACTGCCCTGGAGTCGTCTAGAAGCTCGAAGAAGAGGAGAGAAAATGAAAAATGACAAGTGTTGACCGCAACACATGTATTTATATAAGTGCGCCTTAGCGCGCGCTAACGCTTACCGAATAGCGCGCGCTATCGGCCTAGGTCTGACCAGGACCATACGCCCGAGCTGGTGTGCACCACATCCGATAGCGTGCGCTACTCAATCGAGTTAGCGTGCGCTGTATCACCGAGTTAGCGCGTGCAGCTTCCGCCTTAGCGCGCGCTATCTGGTGTCCAGTCTAAGTCCAGAACCTTCTGCCCTGTTCAGAAACCCTTCTGTCCACACCGGTAGCGTGCGTTACGACCGAATAGCGTGCGCTACGACCAACGAGTTAGCGCACGCAACGACCGTCTTAGCGCACGTTACTTGTTGGTCTGGCTAAAGTCCAGACCTCACTGTCCTTACTGTCCGGGTCACTTAGCGCGCGCTAACACCCAACAGTGGCGTGCGCTACCTGTTCCCCTAGCGTGCGCTACTATGATGCCTTAGCGTGCGCTAGCTCAATTTTTAGTCCCAGTCCAGTGCTTTCTAGACTGCCCCATGCTGCCGGTTAGCGTGCGTAACCTCTTGTAGTAGCGCGCGTTAACCTACAACTACCGTTGCGTACACTACCCATATAAAGTAGCGCACGCTAATCCTGGGTTGCAGAAGCGATGCAAGCGGTTCGACTCCACGATGACGGATATTAACGGAATACTAACAAGAAACACAACATACAGGCTCAATTTCGAATCAAACACATGATACCAATGTTCGAAAAAATTACGAACCAAACTACAAAGTTCCTGAATTCCTAATTATAAGCGATAAAAGGTACGATTATTACATTCTCTCCCCCTAAGAATAAGTTTCGTCCCGAAACTTTCGAAGTGAATAATTCGGGGTATCTAGACTTCATATGCTCTTCTGTCTCCCACGTGGCTTTTTCCGATCCATGTCTCGACCATTGTACTTTGACCAAGGGAATAACTTTACGTTTAAGTTGTTTTACCCGACGCTCCAAAATCTGGATTGGTTTTTCCTCAAAGGTGACATCGGAATTTAATTCAATCTCCCCAAAATCAATGATATGCTTAGGGTCCGGTACGTATTTCCTCAATTGCGAAACATGAAATACATTATGCACATGACCCAGTGAAGGCGGAAGGCCCACACGGTAAGCAAGTTCGCCAATCCGTTCTATAATCTCGAATGGCCCAACATATCTCGGACTGAGTTTACCTTTCTTCCCAAAGCGATAAATTCCCCGGGTTGGCGATACTTTTATCAACACATGATCGCCGACTTCAAACTCTAGCGGTCGACGTCGATTATCGGCATAGGACTTCTGTCGGCTTTGGGCGGCCAAAAGCCTCTCGCAAATCAAAGAGATCTTTTCCCCGGTCTCCACTAACATATCCGGCTCCGTCCCAATCAGTTCAGAGGAATCATCCCAACACAATGGTGACTTACATTTCCGTCCATATAAAGCCTCAAACGGTGCCATCTTAATCGACGCATGCCAGCTATTATTGTAGGCAAATTCGATTAGTGGCAAATGCGATTCCCAGTCATGCTTCCAATTTAGGGCACATGCTCGCAGCATGTCCTCAAGAGTCTGAATTGTCCGTTCAGACTGCCCATCAGTCTGAGGATGGTACGATGTACTGAGCCTCAGTTCCGTCCCTAAAGCTCGATGAATGGATTGCCAAAAGTGCGACACAAATCTACCGTCTCGATCGGAAATAATGCTCTTAGGAGTCCCGTGTAACCTTACAATTTCCGCGATGAATACACGAGCTAGTTTTTCGGGCCCCAATTATCTTTAATTCCCAGAAAGTGAGCTGACTTGGTTAGTCGATCGACAATAACCCAAATCATGTTCATCCCTGTGCGCGTGCTCGGCATGTTGGTGACAAAATCCATCGTTATATCCTCCCATTTCCATTCTGGGATTGGTAGCGATTTAAGCAACCCCGCTGGCCGTTGATGTTCAACCTTGACTTGTTGACACGTCAAGCATTTCGAAACGAACTCTTCAACATCATTCTTCATATTGCTCCACCAATAGCTATTCTTCACGTCCTTATACATTTTGCTCGTACCGGGGTGAAGAGAATACGGTGTAGTGTGCGCTTCCCTCAATATGGTCTGCTTAAGTTCGACATCTGCAGGTATACAAAGTCTACCTCTAAACTTTAAAACACCGTCATCCTGAATCATAAATCTTGGAGCTTTTCCTCTCATTACATCCTTCCTTAGCTGGACTAGTAACGGATCCTCAAATTGCTTCGACTTGACTTCGTTGATCAAGGACGACGTGATCTCCAAAGTACATAATTGGCCTTGAACTTTCTGGAGCCAAATCTCTATATCTTGCCTAATTATGTCTCGACGGATCTCGTGTTGAGATGTAAGCATACTCAGCATTTGGAGGGCTACGGGTTTCCGACTTAATGCGTCCGCTACCACATTAGCTTTTCCTGGATGATATAATATTTCCAGGTCGTAATCCTTAATCAGCTCCAACCATCGACGTTGTCTCATATTTAGCTCCTTTTGGCTAAATATATATTTTAGACTTTTGTGATCCGTGTAGATTTTACACGGGGAACCATAAAGATAATGCCTCCAAATTTTTAGCGCGAATACAACCGCCGATAACTCTAAATCATGGGTAGGGTAATTCATTTCATATGGTTTCAATTGTCGGGACGCATATGAAATCACTCTACCTCTTTGCATCAAAACACAACCCAATCCAAGTCCGGAAGCATCACTGTACACCTCGTAATCGTCGGTGCCCTGAGGTAACGATAACACGGGCGCCGAAGTTAATCGTCGTTTAAGCTCATCAAAACTGTTTTGCCTCTCGTCTGTCCACTCGAATTTCTGAGATTTTTGGAGCAACTGAGTAAGTGGTCGAGCGATTTTTGAAAATCCTTCGACGAACCTGCGATAGTAACCGGCAAGCCCTAGAAAGCTCCTGGTCTCCTTCACATTCCTAGGGGGTTCCCACTCAACAATGGCCGCTATCTTTTGGGGATCCACTCGAACTCCATCAGCCGAAATTACGTGACCAAGAAACGTCACCTCTTTAAGCCAGAACTCGCACTTTGAGAACTTAGCGTAAAGTTTCTCCATTCTCAAAGTGTTCAACACCATTCGGAGATGTTTAGCATGATCTTCCTCATTCCGGGAGTAGACAAGAATATCATCAATGAAAACGACCACAAATTTATCAAGATAGTCAATGAAAACTTTGTTCATCAACTGCATAAACACGGCAGGAGCGTTGGTCGTGCCAAATGGCATAACCACAAATTCGTAATGGCCGTGCAGTACGGAAGCGATCTTCGGAATGTCAAAATCCGAATCCTCGGTGGTAATATCCCGATCGCAAATCAATTTTAGAGAATCCGTAGCACCACAGTGGTCGAACAAATCGTCTATCCGAGGTAAAGGATATTTGTTCTTAATAGTTAACTTATTCAATTCCCGATAATCAATGCATAGACGGAACGATCCGTCCTTCTTCTTAACGAAAAGGACCGGCGCACCCCAAGGTGATGCACTAGGTCGGATGTACCCTTTATCCAGAAGCTCGCCCAATTGTTTCTTCAGTTCTAACATCTCGGAGGGTGCCATACGATAAGGCGCTCGGGAAACAGGTGCTGCGCTTGGCACAAGGTCAATAGGAAACTCTACTTCTCTAGATGGAGGTAGTCCCGGTAGGTCATCCGGAAATACATCTGGGTATTCATTCACAACTGGAATAGATAATAAATCGGCTTCACCACCATTTGTGCTCATGGCATAACACCAATAACCAATACAGTCTTGTTTTAACAATCTTATCGCCTTAACGGTGGAAATCACTCCACCTGAACTACCCGGTTTACGACCCAAGAAAGTGTGCTCGACACCATCTTCCGCTATTATAGAAATAGTTCGCGTCCTGTAGTTCATGATAGCACCATGGCGATTTAACCAATCATCTCCCAGAATTACATCCTCTCCTTTCAGATCTACCACTATGAGGTCTGAAGGCCAATCTCGACTCCCGATATACACGAGACAATTTTTAATCTCTTGGTTCCCAATCAAACGCTCTCCACTAGGAGTGCTTACTACGAATGGTTTGCACTCAATCAAACACCCAAGACCCAAACGTTTCACACAATCAAGAGCAATAAACGAATGGGTAGCTCCCGAATCAAATAATACCGATACAGGTTGAGAAAGTATTTGCGTGATACCTGCGGCCTAGGAGCCTCTGTTTCGTCTGCACGCCTCATCTGGTACACTCTTGGCTGCACCGAACCCACACTCGATGCAGCTTGACGATCCCACCGACCTCGACCTCTTCCACATCCCAGAGTCTGTTGCGGCTGATTAGATGTAGTCCCCGGGTTCACACTCGGAGTTGGTGCCGAACTCTGCTGTTTAACAATTTTGGTGGCAGCCTCGCAATGAGCCGCCCGATGACCGGCTTGACCGCATGTAAAACAAATAACGGGAGGAAGTGGACATTCCCGACACTGATGGCCTGTTTGATTACAATTGAAACATTGTCCTCTACCAAAGGCAGAAGACTGGCCCAGTCGTAAACTCGGAGCACTACTGGCTTGCTGAACAGATTTCCCGATAGCGGAGTGAGAAGCTTGAGATTTGTGAAACCCACCACTTTTACTTCCTGAAAAACCACCGGTCGTCTTTGGCTTCTTCATCTCGGTACCCGACCTTGACGCAGAAATGACCATCTCGATAGCCAAAGCACGATCCTGATATTCCTTCAACGTAACGCATCTGAAACCCGCCATAGCCTCACGAATCCTGGGCTTCATTCTCAAATCAAAGTAATGGATTTTATCCGCCTCGGTCCTTACTTGCTCACGAACATGGTTGAGTTGCTGATTATACGTAACAATGGCCTCGGTGACAGGTACATCCTGAGGTGTTGCCGTAAAGAAATCTGCAATTCGTTTTTATCTAATAGGCCAAGGGCAATACTCTTCCTCTATCGCAGCTTTAAACTCGGCCCAAGTGGCCACACGATCCGTATGTTTCGCAGCTTCCCACCAATCCGCAGCCTCCTTGTCAAGGAAGTACTGTACAATAGGGACCCGTCTTTCTTCGGGGCACGCAACGGTGTCAAAATTACAAACCCAAACAACCATCCTTCCCATCCCAATGTATCGGGCCTTTTGATAAAGCGAGGAGGTTGCATCTTCATCACCCCCTGAAGCCATTTACTCTCATCTGTGGGTTGATCATGATGTCCGGATTCATTCAACTTGACTAATTGTGCTGCTACCTGCTGGAGTATAGCAGCTATGCCGGCATTCACATTAGTGTCAGCCGACGGTTCTTGACTTACAGTAGGATCTGGCTGACCGCTCGGGTTCAAAGAAGCGGTGTTCGGCTCCGTATGGTATGCCGAATCAGATGCATCATTAGAATGTGTGCCAGATTCGTTAGCGGTACCACGACCACGGCCTCTGCCGCGTCCACGTCCGCCACGTCCACCACGGCCTCTCAGCATACTGAGATATAGAAGGATTAAAATTATCAGAACAGTTTATAATTCAAGGAACTTAAATCTACCTTACTATGATAGCGACAAGGCACAAATAGAGTTAAGGAGTCTTACCACCATGGGTCACACGGCTCGACAGCATCACACGGTGTTGAGCTCGATCAGTTTATACGACTCTTACGACTTGACAATCGAATGTCCCAAGGCCTAGGTATTTCCGAAACCTAGGCTCTGATACCATAAATGTAACACCCCCAGATCCAACCGGGAATATTACACGCCACAGGACACACATGGGTCCTGCCAGGCTGACGACACACAAGATTTAACCACAATCCAATACATAACAACCATGACATAATAGTCCAACAAAGGTTACAAAACACAAGTTAGGCCTCGGCCGCGGCCAAAAGAGTATATTTCAAATCATCACTGAACGCAAACAATACACGACAAAGTACAACTCAAAACCAACCATAATACAGTACATAAAACTGACTCAACATCACAAATACAACGACTGATGCGAGCTCTCTAACATCCAGTGTGCTTGTCAACTCCGTGTGTGCCACATGGGGGCTCCTGTCCCTCGAGAATACCTGAAATGTACAAAACATTCCACCCCAACAATGGGGTTAGCCACAACCGCTAGTGCAAGTACAGTATTACAATTATTTTAATCCACAGGCATTTCCAAATCATTTCAAAATCCCAAAACAGTTCAATTTACGATATTCCGGAATATCAATATCAATCACCAGTAAAAACACTCCGACAACCCTCGCGACCCGGTCCGGCCCTCAAGCCACCAAGTCCCTGTGTGCCCCGTCGAGCAATCCCCAGGTGAGGATGTCCACTCAAAGTATCTCTCGTGACCCGGTCCAGCCGCTAAGCCACCAGGTCCCCGTGTGACCCCGTCGAGTCAATCCCCGAGTGAGAGTACCCGAGAATAACCTTTCAACTCTCATCATTCTCTAAACCATCACAGAAATGCATGCCATAAACTAATGCAATAAAGTACTTGCCTGAACTTTCTTACTCTCAAAGGAACAGACGACGAACAAGGTTACGGTCCGAACTATCTTCCGAATCCCGCTCCTAACAAACATTGAGGCTTTAATCGTTACAATTTGTTGGAGACACGAAAATCCATCCTAAGTTCTACCCTTAGGACCATTTAATCGAGTACTACGAGGGCGTAATGGGTTTTGCTCGATTTACAAAGGAGGATTTGGAATCAATCCACAAAACCTTGAGGAAAATCATGAAATCATACCTATACAACCATTTTCAACTACAATCCATCATGATTTGGAGTTAAAACAGCTGGAGAAATGAGATCCCCAAAATCCCCAAATTTTCCCAAAGTTAGGGTTCTACGGAAGGATTACCTCAATTCCTTGGTGAAGACGACGTAAGATTGATAGATCCTTACTTGAAGTTGGAAAGATTTGAGTTTCAACCGTGCTCCGCCGAAAGCCTCGCCTACACTGCCCTGGAGTCGTCTAGAAGCTCGAAGAAGAGGAGAGAAAATGAAAAATGACAAGTGTTGACCGCAACACATGTATTTATATAAGTGCGCCTTAGCGCGCGCTAACACTTACCGAATAGCGCGCGCTATCGGCCTAGGTCTACAGCCCAGACCCTTCTGCCCAGCCGAGCTGGTGTGCACCACATCCGATAGCGTGCGCTACTCAATCGAGTTAGCGTGCGCTGTATCGCCGAGTTAGCGCGCGCAGCTTCCGCCTTAGCGCGCGCTATCTGGTGTCCAGTCTAAGTCCAGAACCTTCTGCCCTGTTCAGAAACCCTTCTGTCCACACCGGTAGCGTGCGTTACGACCGAATAGCGTGCGCTACGACCAACGAGTTAGTGCACGCAACGACCGTATTAGCGCACGTTACCTGTTGGTCTGGCTAAAGTCCAGACCTCACTGTCCTTACTGTCCGGGTCACTTAGCGCGCGCTAACACCCAACAGTGGCGTGCGCTACCTGTTCCCCTAGCGTGCGCTACTATGATGCCTTAGCGTGCGCTAGCTCAATTTTTAGTCCCAGTCCAGTGCTCTCTGGACTGCCCCATGCTGCCGGTTAGCGTGCGTAACCTCTTGTAGTAGCGCGCATTAACCTACAACTACCGTTGCGTACACTACCCATATAAAGTAGCGCACGCTAATCCTGGGTTGCAGAAGCGATGCAAGCGGTTCGACTCCACGATGACGGATATTAACGGAATACTAACAAGAAACACAACATACAGGCTCAATTTCGAATCAAACACATGATACCAATGTTCGAAAAAATTACGAACCAAACTACAAAGTTCCTGAATTCCTAATTATAAGCGATAAAAGGTACGATTATTACATTCCCAACCTAATTACCGGACGCATTTTTGAGGCTGTGGAGAGTTATAAATAAGCATGAAAGGTCAGAATTGAGGGGGAGGAAGGAAGATCATCGAGGAATTTAGAGAAGAAGCAGAAAACATCCAGGAGCAGAGAGCGGAAGCAGAAGAACGGAGGAATCCAAGTTCTTCATCTGCGTTTGATATCAATGCTTTCTTTGATTATTTCTGTATTTTTATTCTTTAGCATGTCAGGCTAAAACTCTGTTCTAGGATTTTGATGAAACCGAGGTTTTGACGGATTTACTTTGATTATCTATATAATTCCCTTTTCTGTTGAGTTTTCCCAATTGTTTTTAATGCTTTCAATTGTGTGGCCTATGATTGAATTGTTTTAATTATGCAACTTGAATCAGGAGAGGAGAGTTGGTGAGGAAATATTGGTGAGAACCGTTTTATCTTGTGAGATAAGAATATACTCGTAGGAACTATGTGGCCTTTTTGAAGATTCCGTGCCTTTTGCCTATTGTCGAATTGATTCACCTAGGGATAGAGTGTATCATTCGCCTTAGAAAAATCTACTGACCTCGGGAGAGGCGGTAGAGTACTTTAGCAACCTTCGCCTTTAATAAATTGGGAAATCATTAACTTCAGATAATCGAGAGTAAATTCGGATAAACCGAGGTGGATTCACAATCCTAGATTAATTTCTTATTTGATTTTCTTTATTCGAGCGATCGTTTTTACTGTTTATTCCTTTATCAATTTTTCTTTAATTATTACTTGCATCTCAAAATTCGATAGTTCAAATAAAATTAGAATACATATAAATCGGTAATTAGTAAGTCAGTCCTTGTGGGAATGATATCTTACTCATCATTTTATTACTTGTCTACGATAACGTGCACTTGCGTTCACCAAATTTCGCAACACAAGTGTTTAGATAATAAGATAAGACAAATAGAGCAAAAATATTTGAATTTAAATTAAAGAGCCTAATTAGTAAAAAATACTCACAATATCTGCTATCATCGCCGCTGTCTCCTCATCTGCTATATGACCTTTGTCATTTTGGCGGTCTAAGATCCAAAGCAGCGATCTATCGATTTCGTCATCCTCACCAAGTAATCCCTTCTTTCTCTGTTTTTTAACGATAAAAAACTATTATGTCACCCAAAGGTTTATAAATATCTGAATACAAAAAGGGCAAGTCCGGGGAAGGGTCACACGACAACAGCTTTATAAAAATCTGAATACGGTGATTAAATAATTTTCTTACTAGCTCAGCTTCCAGACCGCAATAACCCTTTCGAGATGCCTTGTGTCGATATTTGATCTGTTTAGTCCGAGCCTTCTTCTCCTTGTGTGTAATCTGGATGATTCCCAAATAAGTACATATTTGAGAGATTTAAATGGGAAAATCTCAACTTTTAATACCTTCCACGAAGGGTCCATTCTCTTATCCACAAACTCTTTCCAAACTTCCGCTGAGATTTGATATTCAGTGGGTGGAGAAAATCGCACCAGAACAGGATTTTTGCGAAATGGCCACACAAACTTCTTAGTCATTTTAGTCTTCCAGTCACGCCATTTTGGTTCACGGAAGTCAACACTGTCTTCTTAGTTTGTGGCACTAATTCAAACACATTCTGCCAATTATCAAAAAATTTGTTAATATTAGAACAAAGCATCAACAAATATCTGATATCATATAAAACACATATATAACATTGCAACATTTAGTCTTACCAGTATCTCTTCCCAGATCTTATCTTTGATATCCTTTGGAACGAACCTCCAGTTGTCTATGTTGCATGGAACCATGGATCTTGCAACATGGCCAATGTATGACTGCAAGGCCTTATTATCCTCATACAAAGCCCGCCCAAGGCTATCGTAACGGACCTTAACCTTATTCCCTCTTGCCCTCAGCTTAACCAACTTCCACATAGATGATGGACCCCGTTTGGTTCTTTTTTGCTCGTGAACAGGTACTTCTTCATTTGTAGCTACATGATGTTTAGCCTCCTCATGTTTAGGTGCCCACTTCTCAAAAGCATCAACCATCTTGCTTTGCTGAACACTCCTTTTCTTTGTTTTCTTAGGAGACATCTGCTTTTTTCCTGCAATAACCCATAAAATACATCATATAAGTTTTTCATAATTCAGATAAAAATAAATAATAAAGCTGAAAAAGCACATAAAACATTATAACGTAACAGGAACACATAACAATCATAACATGTACAAGAAAAAGACAATAACATAAATTGATGTTCATCACTTTAAGCAATACATAACAAACTGTTACATCATTTTTTCTTTTTCACCACCCAAACACCCTCATCCTTACTACCATCCTTACTACTCGGCCTAACATATCGTTGATGAGTAGGAATACAATGAGTTGCCAAGTCATCTAAAGGATGAGAAAGTGGAATGCTAGTCACTTCCTCATTCTCCCCCTCACTATTATTCTTATGAATTGGTAGAACCACTGACCATCCTTTTCTTAACGGGTCATCAATGTAAAAAACCTGACTAACTTGACTTGCTAGCACAAACTCTTCTTTTCTATGACCCTGTTTGTTCAAATTAACTAAGGTGAATCCACATTCGTCGTTCGTGATTATTCCCTTATGATTTGGAACCCATGCGCACTTGAAAACAGGAACTTGAAACTGATGATAGTTTAACTCCCATATCTCCTCGGTTACTCCATAGTAGCATACATCTACAAACAAGGTGTTCTAATCTTTTTGCACTGCTAAAAAGCATCGTGTTCGCCACTTGAGACACCCCACTGTTTTGACAAACTCTTTCATCATCTCGGGCCTTTGTTTGGTACAAACTACCGTTTATGACATAGCTACTGTACTTAATGACTCGTGCACGTGGCCTATGTGCCAACCATGTTAAGACGTCGTCCCCCCATTGCAACTATTTATTTCCTCGGCTACCTTCCTTTTGAACGACCCAGTGAACAGCTTGTTGTGAATATCTTGTATCCACTTGTCATCTTTCGCTTTCTTCGGATTCAGCACTTTCAAATGGGCCTTATGCTCACTGTAGAAGTGTATATACATCACATTCTTGTCATCTTTCGCTTTCTTCGGATTCAGCACTTTCAAATGGGCCTTATGCTCACTGTAGAAGTGTATATACATCACATTATTAGTTCAAAGCAACACCATATATAGTATGTATAGAAAATTACAAACAATGAATGTGTAATTTTTGAAAATTGAATTAGGCTTACATGATGAAGGGAGACACTTCTTCACTGTTTTCTAACACAATTTTGTGTGCCCTATGCAAGTAAACTTCTTCCACCAGTTTTGCAGCCCATCCGTCTAGGAAACCGGGAGTTGTGGTATTGAGGTCTCTAACTGGAATAGGTATCCCAACAGGATCGAGATCTTTCATGTATTCCGAACAAAACTCGACAGCCTCTTCTGCAGCATATCATTGAACAATGCAGCCTTCGGGGTGTTTTCGACTTGCCACATATCCTTTATACACCTTCATGCACCTTTCGGATGGATACATCCACCTAAAGTGAACTGGTCCACATAACCAGACTTCTCGAACAAGGTGGACTGTAAGGTGAACCATGATATCGAAGAAAGAGATTGGAAAGTATTGCTCCAATAGGCAAAGGGTCTCAATCAAGTCAGATTGTAGCTTATCTAGCATGAGTACGTCGACGACTTTCGAACAAAGATCTTTGAAGAAGAAGCAAAATCTCATAACAGCATATCTCATATGCTTTGGTAGAGCATCACGTATAAGTATAGGCAGGAAATGTTGCATTAGCACATGACAATCATGTGATTTTAGGCCCGACAGCTTCAACTCATCGAGGCAAACAATACTTTTCATGTTTGAAGAGAAGCCCTCCGGCACTTTTATATCCATCAATGATGTGCAGAATTGCAGCTTTTCTTTTTTCGTGAACGAGCATGCGCTAAGAGGAAGAAATGTTCTCTTCTCCCCAAATTTGGGTGCTAGTTCTGGCCTGATCCCCATCTCCACAAAGTCTAGCCTTTGATATTCATCATAGTATTCATCAAGGACTCCAAGACATTCTTCTCAATATGCATAACATCCAAACAGTGCCTCACGTGCAAGTGCTTCCAATAAGGAAGATCGAAAAAGATAGACTTCTTCTTCCAGTATTTTTTGAACTTAGCATCTTCTACAGTCTGCTCGTCGTCTTCCTCTATCTGCTCACTTATCTTTTTCTTTCTTTTAGCTCCCACATTGACCTTCTTACCAAACTGAAACTTGATGTGCGACAGTTTCTCGAACAATTTTATTCCAGATAATGGTTTGGGTGCTTCTCCAAGTTCTTCCATGCCATTAAACTCCTTCGTCAGTCTTCGATATGGATGAGACTCTTTAAGAAACTGTCTATGGCCAGCAAACGACATTTTCTTCCCCTTGGTCAAGTGCTTTGCATGTGTATTTACTCCACATATTGGACACGCGAAGTATCCATGTGTAGCACATCCACTAAGATTTCCGTATGCAGGGAAGTCGTTAATTGTCCATAGCAGAACTGCTCTCAATGTGAAAAGTTGGTCTCTGTATGCATCATACACTCCATCAACTCCCTCCCACAACAACTGCAAGTCCTCAACTAACAACTCAAGGTAGACATCTATATCATTTCCCGGCTGCTTTGGACCGGATATAAGCATTGTTAACATGATGAATTTCCTCTTCATGCACATCTCTGGAGGCAAGTTATACGTGACTAACATTACAGGCCAATGGATGTGTCTACTGCTCATAGTACTATGAGGATTAATTCCATCAGTAGCGAGCGCCAGACGAAGATTTCTTGACTCTTCCTCAAAATCCTTCCCCTTATGGTCAACCAACTTCCACGCGGGAGAATCGCATGGATGTCGTAATTGACCAGCAACTTTTGGAGTATCAGCATGCCAGGTTAGGTTCTTTAAAGTCTCCAAAGATTTGAACATTCTTTTGAATCTTGGAATGGGAGGAAAATACCAAACAACCTTGGCCGGGACGCCGATCCTCTCCTTCTTGTTCTTAGTTAGTTTCCACCTGGACACATCACATTTTGGGCAGCGGGTATGATCTGCATATTGTTTCCTATATAGGATACAATCGTTGGAGCACGCGCGTATTTTCTCGTGCTTCAACCCCAAACAACTCAAGGTCTTCTTAGCTTCGTACATTGAAGATGGTAGGTTGTGGTTCTCTGGTAACATATCCCCAAAATCGGCTAGTAGATCTGAAAAAAGTGCATCTGTCATCCCATGTCTTGCTTTTGTATTTTAGAGTTTTACAAGCGCACTCAACTTTGTATACTGTCGATAGCCTTTATACAAGGGTTTTTCTGCTTCCTCGACAAATTTGATAAACTTTTCAGGATCTTCTGAGTACTTCTCAAAGGCTGCCTCACACATATCACCCACTTCTTCATTCATGTCACCATCAAATGGATCTTGGTTGACACTCTCACCATCATTCAGGCTCTGATCCCCATGCCAAATCCAATTGGTGTAAATTGGACTAAAACCGTTGAAATAAATATGCTCTCGCAACATCTTCACCGACCCTTTTTTCATATTATTGCACTTGAAACACGGACAAGGAATGAAGTTCTGATCAATTTCTGAATTCTCTAAACAATCTCTAGTGAACTTTTCGACACCTTCCCCATATACTGCACTCCTCCTATCTGATTTAATCCAAGATCTATCCATTACTAACTACTGAATTCTAACAACAGCTCGGCAAATTACGTGCTCTTACCACTGATCTTGTCTTCTGCAAAGTAGTCAGAGATCTTTCTTTCAGCAAGGAAGAAAATCTACATAAATAAATTTTGAAACCAGTTAGATCGAACCAAAATTAATATGAGTAAATAATCCACTTAGCTCCAAGGGACACATTTATGATAATCAATGATACATTCTCTTCAATCTGATCATGCAATACTCTTCAGCTCATGCATTGACAACCAAATATAAAATTTTATCACATCAATCAAGCACTCTACAACTCATGCATCAAATCTTGCCAACAATCTTGCCAATTAACAAACACACTAAAACTTGCATCAAATCTTGCACAATACTCACATACATACACACTAAACAAACTCAAACAGAATCACCACCAACACTATAAACAAAGACAATATACAGAAACATGATCAAAAATTAACATCACTCACGCAGATCTCGATTAAGACTAACATCACTCAAACACAATATACAGAAAATCAATTAACATCACCCAAACATGGCCCCTAATTAACATATATGCAGAAACAACATATACCTTGAACCCCCAAAGAAAACCCCCCAAACAATACACTCAAACAATACACATATATTCCACAAAACCCAAAATCAATCCATAGAAAAAACCTTTTTTCAGAATATGCAAAGAAAAACCCCAAAGAAAGACCTAAGAAACTCAGAAACACAAGACTCACATACATACAGAAACAAACACATACAAAAACCCCACCACACATATACTGTGAAGAATAAAAACCCAAAGAAAGGCCTTACCTAAGCCAATTCGTACAATGTCACCACCAGTCATCCGATTATGAGCAATTTCGCCAGCAGACATTCGATTAGGGGAAGAATAAAAGAAAATGTGTGAGTAAAAAATATAATAAAATCTAGATTGAAAATATCTCCAAAAATTTCGATGAAACTGAAAAACCTCGAAAGGGCGATGAAAGAACCCTAATAATTGGTCTCCGCAAGAATATAGATTAATCGCAGGCGAAGCGGCAGAAGGTTTTTACTGAAGCGGGAAAAAAATTTGGGAGGAAATAATAGAGGAAATGAGCGGGCGAAGAAGGAGGGTTTTTTGGAGTCTAAAAATTTTTGGAGTCTAAAAAATAATTGAGAAGTATACTTCACTGTTGTAAAAATATTGCGTCAAAAAAAAATTTCACACTTTTTACTTCAGTAATTATAAAATTAGCGAAGTCTTTGGAACTTAAAATTTCTAACTATCTCCTGCCTTTTTGTTTGATACCATTTACTGAAGTCTATGTGTGTAATACCCGGATTTTCAGTATAAATTTTTCGCGTTATTTTATCTGAGATATACTGTATAGTTTGGTATCTATACAGTATGGATAAAATAAATTAAGGACCGAGACAGTTATACTAGTGTGATTATCGTTTTGATTGACAGATATATTCAGGATATGTTGTATCAGGTTGAACTGATTTAGATATCAGGTATACCGTATGAGAATATTTTTGGATTCAGTATGTGTATTCAGTATGCCGTATGTTCGTATTTGTTATGTCGAGACGTTGGACAGGAATTGCTGTAAATGGCTAAGTATGGAATCCATTACGTACGTTATGTGTTGAAGCTTACGTACATTAAATTGGTAGAGTTACGTACGTTATGGCCGAGACATTACGTACGTAACATGGGAATCAGACGATCGAGTCGTGGTCGGCAGGTGGGACCCTGTGTCGGCAACTTTCGGCGGAGGATGTTGACAGGTGAGTCAACGTACGTGTTACGTACGTTATACAGGACGTGTTACGTACGTAACACGACCATTGTACTGTAGCAAGTCAACTGGTATATTACGTACGTTATAAGGCATGGGTTACGTACGTAAGGAAGTTCACGTGTTGAGGCAGTAGGGTCTGGGGTGGCATTACGTACGCTAACCAGGACAAGATAGCGTACGTAAGAGGTGTTACGTATGTTAACATGGGAATGTTACGTACGTAACGAGCGGGGAGTTTATATAAGGAATGGCCGTCATTTCATTTCACTTCATCATTTCTCTTCGTTTTTCATCTCCAAACCTTGAGAGAGGGATATTTTGGCTCTCCTAATTCGATTTTGAGCTTGAGGGCTTGGATTTGGAGCTTGGATATGGAGTTATTGATGATTCTTGAAGTGATTTCTTGTGTATTCCATCTTCTAAGAGGTATGTTGGATAATCCTCCTTTTCATTTCGGATTTTTTGATGTTGTTATTGATAAATGATTTGTATGAAGATGATTAAGATGTTGTTGTTTCGATTCTTGAGGTTATATGAGGTGTATGTTGAAGGAAGATGATGATATGTTGGATTATGTCTTGATTATGTTGCTATGATTATGGAATCATAATATTCTTGATGTTCTTGGTAGTATTGCTTCGATTCTTGATGTTAAGAAGATCATATGTTGAAGAACATGATGATATATGTCTTGAATTATGATTAAAGATTGGTTAGATGTTAGAAAACATCAGATTATGTTCTTTTATGGATTGTGAACGTGAATTCGGATAATTCATGTTCTTGAAGGACTCATAAGTTATACATGTTATGATTTTGGAGGGATTTCGGATAATTGGAATGTGATTATTCACGATAATAATTGGTAAATTGTTTCTTACGAATTTACAAGTATGAACAAGAAGGAGTTTTGTCTTCGTATTTGGAGTTGAAGTTGGAATCGAATATGTTATAAAATACTTAATGTCGAGATGAATTGATCATTGATTTGATGAATACGTTTTAAAGTGTAGGTGTTTTGGATATGAATATGGAATATTCACATTTAGAACTAAGTTATGTATTTGGTACAATATTCGTATATGAATATGAATATGATTTCGAGTTTGATGAGAATTATTATTCATGTTTGAATTTGGAAATTCATACTTATTGAATAAGTGTTCAATTCGGATAATGGAATTATTTGAAACTCTTGGAGTATGATTGTCTATAATGTTGAATTAATCGGATTGTCCGGTTTGATGATGATAATCGGTTATTGGATTTTATTATGATTATACAAGGAGAAAACTTGTAATTGTATTTAAGATTGAATTTGGAATCGGTAATGTTAGACCCTTGTTGGTTTAAATAGATTATGGATATGATATTCGGATTGTGGAATCGTATTGTGGTTATGAATTCGTGATCGATTGATTTGGTTGTTCGGATTTGTGTTTAATTGGGATATTGTAGAACTGTTGTGCTTGTTGATTGGTTATTGATTGTTATTTGTGATCATCGAGTTACAACTTGTATCGTGGATATGAGTTCGTATTTGTTTGAGTTGTATTGTTCGGTTTTGTTTATGATCGGGGTATTGTTGAGCCGTTGAGTCGCTTGGTTGGCTATGTCGGTTATTGATTGTTATCGGATTGTTGTTAATTGATTATTGCAATAGGTTGTGATGTTTTGATCGTGGATTATGACCGTTGTGTTGCGGTTGAGGTCGAAGAGTTCGTAAATTGCTTTTGGTCGGGGCTGAGGAGCTCGTAGACAAAGGCAATGGATTTTGGTAACGGCTTCGTGGTATCGGTATCGAGGCAAGTTTATACTTGTTCAGTTTATAATATTTGATGAATGGTTTCATTTTCATTTCATTTATAATTCGTATAGCAATGTTGTTAGAAAGGTAAGTTGTCGGTTAATGGTTTGTATATCGTGCTCTGGTTGTATTAAATCATAAGGTATATGATTTAATTGTGTTCAGGGAAGACGTGGGTTATCTTTGGTCAAGGATATAGAATATCGGATATCGAGGATAGTTATCGTGATGACATAAATATCGGGATAAAGGTTTATTGGTATTGAATGGATGGTACCTTATTTGAGATTATTTGTATAACTGTGTATTCGTTCAGGGATGTTGTTCGTGGAAAGGATGTTGTCTTCGGCTTTGAGGTAATTTATGTATTGTTCAGTTATGAGATAATTTTTATGTTGAGTTGTTGTATATGTTGTATGTTGAGGCTTCATATAGTGAGATTCGTACTGGTTGTTCGTTGAGGGATGTTGATCCCAGGACTATTGTTGATATTAATGGTTGTGTTGATCGTCTCATTGGGGGGATGTTGATGGATATGGTCCTCGGCTTTGAGGTAATCTAAGTATTTGTTCAGTCATGTGGATAATTAGTATGTTGAGTTGTTGTATATGTTGAGGTTTCGTGTAATGAGTTTCGTATCGGTTATTCATTGAGGGATGTTGATCCCAGGACTGTTGTATTGAGATCGTAGATCATGTTGGTCATTCATTTGGGGATGATTATCCCAGGATTGATGTTTTGGATATTGATTAGTCGTGTCGGCTTTTCATTGTTAGTCTGTTGTTGTTCACTTTGGTGAGTCTTTTGATCCTTATTGGATATATATTTATTTGAGTTTCGTTGTCATGTTGCATCGTGACATATCTGGAGTCATATCTGCGTGCCGATTGGTTATTGTGTAGGATTTTTAGCCGGGCACATGATGGTTATGTGTTGATATTTCCACATTGAACCGTGCACACGAGACGTAGTTCGTGAGGCTAATTAGGTACAAGACCACACGTGTATGTGATCAATACCCGGGGTGGCTTGTGCACGGACACATTTCCGGATCGGGCGTACTATGACTTCCATCTTTGAGCCATATTGTTTGGTCGTTCATCCTCCATTTATGGTTGGGTATGTTCGACGGTTTGTGACTGGTTGTTCATACGCCCGAGGGGTATGTTCGAAAGTCAGAGTTATTTCTTTGAGATCCATTATTGTTGATCATTGGAGTTTACCTTGTTGATGGTATTCTCAGTTATTATTGGTCTTTTGTTGATCATTTGGAGTTTACCTTGTTGATGGTATTCTCGATTATTGTTGATCCTTTGTTGATCGTGTCGGAGTTATCATGTTGATGGTATTCTCAGTTATCGTGATCCTTTATTGGTCGTATTGGAGTTATCATGTCGATGATATTCTCAGTTGATTTATCGGTTGATCTGGTTATTGATCGTATAAGCATTCGGACTATATGTCGATGTTTCAGGATTTGTTATCATTATCATGTGGTAGTTGATCTACAGATATGTTGTGTATTATTGGTTTATACATGTTGAGATTTGATTGTGTAATCCAACGGACAGGATTTGGCACAGATTGGATTATTTCCACACTTATGAGTTATGATGATGTTTTGAGGATTGTCGGTATTTTTGGAATACAGTAGAGATGATTGTTGTTGAATTCATTTCGTCATTTGAGGATACGAAATGTGGAATATGTCAAGGATTGATTTAGTATGGATTGTTATGGATTGGTAAGGTATGACGGTAAGATTACTTTGGTAGTATTCTTACAATATTATTACATTGGTATGTAATTATTTATGATGATGTGATCGATATCATTATTGAGTATTGTGGCTGACCCCGTCGTGGGCTTTATTTTTAGGTACTTGGAGATCGAGCTAGTAGCGGTCGTGAAGGGATGAGCTTCTCGATGTGATACTGGTGGTGGCATGTTTTGGAGTATCGAGTATTTCTTTTCTAGTTATTCATTTCCGCTGCAAATGTGTATTTTGAACTGCATTTATCCGCTGCGTGTGTATATTTCAAAATGTATTTTCGGTATCTTTATCCGCTGCGTGTGTATATTTCAAAATAGCTCTTTGATATTTTTACCAACTCGTGTGTGTATTTTAAAATGGCCTTTTGGGCATTTTACGAACTTGGGTTATTTTCGTCAAACTCTTTTTCCCAAATTATTTTATCGGTACGTTTAAGTTATGGCTTAACGTATATTTTAAACTGTTGAGTTTTGGCACTTCGCCTTGTATTTTCAAATGGTATTTTATGACGGTATTTCAAAATTATGCTTTTGAAAATATTTGAGTATTTAAAATCTTACCGTCATCGGCCTTTTGGCGCTTTTGAATTGGTTTTGTAAACGGTTTTTAGCTTGGTGGGTTCCGGTGCGGGACCCACGGCGCTGTAATATCCCGGATGGTTTTGGGGGTGTTACAATGTGTGTAGTTTACTTCCCTAAATTGAAAAGCGAAGTTGTTTTTTTTTTACTTCACTAATATACATTACCGAAGTGAGACGTACCGAAGTCTTTGACGTTTTTTCTACTAGTGTGTCGTCCGTATTGTTTCGTCGTTTGGATGTTGCTTGGAGAGTTTGGATTTTTGGCTACGTATAGTAGCCATAACGTACGCTACATGTGTAACATTACGTACGCTATGGGCGGAGTATTACGTACGTTAAACTTATAGGGTTACGTACGTAATGAGTGGTCGGTTGTAGGAACCTTCCTCGGAGTCACTTTCTACTGGTAGGGCCGGGTATCTTTCGATCAGATCTCACTATTGTAGTCAACGGGTTCTTTACGTACGTTAGGATGTGAGCTTTACGTACGTTATCCATGTAGCTGTTAACGTACGTAAATGATTGTTGTTTACATATGTTAAGGTCTTCTTATTTTTGGTCAGTTGGTTCTGGACTAGCATTACATACGTTAAGTTATTGATATAGCGTACGTAATGGCCCTTACGTACGTTAAGCTTGGTGTATAGTGTACGTAATGAGCTTGTCAGTTTATATATTTTGGTTTCGTATTTCATTTCTTCACAGACCAAAACCTCCTTTCTCTCCCTAGAACCGTCCCTCTGGACTTGTTCTTGATATTTAGACTTTTCCAACGTGATTTTGAGCATCCTAGCTTGGATTGAAGCTTGTAGTTGGGAGCTTGTTGGTACTCCTTTGGTTTTTGGAGAGTTCATCTTGTTCTTCTTGGGTAAGTTCTCTTAATCTCTTGTTCTTCAAGTGATTTTCGAGTATGTTGTTGTTATGGTTGTTGTTTACTTCGGGTATTGATTGATTGATGGAGCATATCATGATTCTTGATGAGTTTTATAACTTATATTAAGAACATGATGATTATGTCTAGGGGAGGAGTTGTTCTTGATGTTTTAGAATGTTTGGAGGTTATAATCATGTCTAGGAAGGATTATGTTAAGATTGTTATATGACTAACATAGTCTTGATATGATTGATGTTGTTGTTTGTGTTTCTTGGGGAGATTATAACCATTTTTATATAGAATTATGATGAATTATGTAATGATTATCATAATCTTGCAATGGTTGATTTAATCTTGTGGATTAATCCGAATTCATGATGAATTGGTGATTGATTTTGGTGAAGACATCATATTTATTGTGATGATGATGTTCTTGAGGTATTGTTGATGATATTGGTGATGTTATCATTTTGAGATAATTGATTTGATGTTTTTCTTAAGTGATTCTTGTTGGATTGTTTTCATATGTGTTAAGAATGTTTGATCATATCGATCATTGAGGTGTTGGAGGGTGTTAGAATTCATATCGATCATATTCGTTGGGTCGTTGTTATCGATTGACCGTTCTAAAGGTAATCGATGTATTGAATTGGGATTGTCAAGGACATTTCCCATCCATTGAGTCGTTTTTATCGATTGACCGTTCTAAAGCTAATCGATGTATTGAATTGGGACTGTCGAGGACATTTCCCATCCGTTGAGTCATTGTTATCGATTGAACGTTCTAAAGGTAATCGATGTATTGAATTGGGACTGTCGAAGACATTTCCCATCCATTGTATCTTTGTTATCGATTGGACGTTCTAAGGTAATCGAGGTATTGATTTGGGATTATCAAAGAGAGTTCCCATCCGTTGTGTCGTTATCGATTGGCCATTCTAAGGCAGTCGAGGCATTTGAATTGGGACCGCCGAGGACGGTGCCCATTCCTGAGTTATTATTATCGTGTTGGCCGACTCAAGGCAGCACACTTTTACTCTTGTGGATTCGGTAATCTTGGGGTCATTGCCGTTTGTGATTAATTGTGTTTGGAGGCTTGAACCTTCGCGGTTGGTTTCCCAACACCTACAGTTCAGTAGGTCATGGTCATTGGATGACCTCATTGTGTTACGGCTTCGTGCCGTCTTCGGCCCTCATTATGATACGGCTTCGTGTCGTGGCTTCGGACCTCATTGTGATATGGCTTCATGTCGTGGATTCGGCCCTCATTGTGATATGGCTTCGTGCCGTGGCTTCGGCCCTCATTGTGATATGGCTTCGTGTCGTGGCTTCGGCCTTCATTGTGATACGGCTTCGTGTCGTGGCTTCGGTCCTCAGATGATACAGCTTCGGGCTCTTTTGGCTTCAGGCCATTGTGATGATTGGCAGCTTCGTGCTGAGTGGTTTTTAGACCATTGTGATATTATGGCAGCTTCGGCTGAGGGGATTTCAGGCCATTGTGATGTTGTGGGTATTTCCGTTGGAGCCTTCGGGCATTGTGATTCGTATTTATTTCAGCTCTTGTTTGGTTTACCTTCGGGTAATTCATTGTTGCGTTCTGTATTGATGATTCGCTGTTGAGCACTTGTATTCTGACCTGTTGAGCAGGTAACGACGGTATGCCGTGGGCATAGTGTTTCACGAATGCTCGATTCTTACCTCGGTTTGTGAGCATCTCGTATTACCTTTGTTGTACTATTTATTCTGCCATTGGATGCATATCATGTCATACATATATTTGATATTCATTATCTGGATGACTGACCCCGTGGGGGCGGAACATGTTTTCATGTTTTAGGTGCTTGCGAGGAGAGAGTTGAGACACAAGGGCATGGCGATGGCGACGAGGCATTCGAGCGATACTAGTCCGAGATGTTGGTGTTCATGTCGGTCAGACAGTTTGGAGTACTCCAGTTTTGTCAGTTGTTGTCATTTTGTATTACCCGAGCAAGACTCGTGGATGTTGTTGTATTTTTATTTTGGCCATGTAGACCCACTTTTGTTGTTGAAATTCCATATCGGAATATTTTGTTGGATATCATAGTAGGGACTGTGATCCCCCCTTTTGGTCAGTTTGTTGTATTTTGGTCGTGTTCGCCTGGTGGATCTCCTGGTGTGGGGTCTACGGCACTGTAATGACCCAATGGGATTTGGGGGTGTTACAAGAACTGCCACGTACTCGGCTTCCATGGTAGAGTCTGAGATGCATTTCTGCTTCACACTCCCCCAACTAATGGCTCCACCTCCCAGGCTAAAGACATAACCCAAAGTAGACTTGGACTTTTCTTTGCCCGATGAAAAATCTAAGTCAGTGTCACCCACCGGACACAGGTCGTCTGATTGATATACAAGCATGTACTCCCTAGTCCTTCTCAGGTACTTGAGTATGTGCTTGACAGCAATCCAGTGTCCTGGTCCTGGTTTGTCTGATATCTAGCAGCCATGCCTACGGCATGACAGATATCTGGTCTAGTGCAAAGCATAGCATACATGAAGCTTCCAACAGCTGACGCATAAGGGACCATCTTCACGTCGTCTATCTCCTTTTGTGTCTTGGGACACATATCCTTAGATAGTTGAATTCCATGTCTGTAAGGTAGAAAATCTTTCTTGGAATTCTCCATACTAAACCGCTTTAGCACTGTATCGATATAGGATGCCTAGGATAAGCACAACATCCTTTTCTTCCGATCACGAAAGATCCTTATTCCAAGATGTGTCCTGTAACACCCCAATTCACAAATGGGACATTACACGCCGTAGAACCCTCGTGAGGTCTTCCAGGCGAGCACATGACACACATTCCGTACAAGAAAAATCCCAAAGACACAATCATCAATGTAAAAATGGGGCCGTGGCCTCGGCCAAAGCGTTTTAATAGACGTACATGAAAATATAAGTCGATACCATGTCATTGCCCACGCAAGGGACTTTAACCGAATACAATAAAACCAGTCAAATTCCGATACTCAAACAATATAAACGACCCAACATAAATAAAGACTCGAGCCTCATAATCATGCCAACCCATCCTTTGCGTGCATATCCCGTGCCTGCTCCTCAGCTCTTCCGGTACCTGAAATGCATAAGACGTATTTCCCCCATTTAAGGGGTTAGCATTCGAATAGCTAGTGCAAGTACGCAATTACACAACATTATATACAAATATGATTTTACACAGTCATGTCAATCAGAAATCATTTGCCATAGATATTCCGGAACACTACATTGGCAATCAAATCAGTTATCAATTCATCATGATATCAAAAAATCACAACTGGTATCCCGTGGCCGTACCCCTTAGTATCGACCCCCAGACATCCCGTCGAACACTCCGGGTGGGACATCACTTCTGCGGCCATACCCCTTAGTATCGACCCCCAGACATCCCATCGAACGCTCCGGGTGGAAGGAACACAACTCACGCACCCGAAAACCACAATTTATCATTCATTTTGAAAACGTAACATACATAACGGAATGTAATACATGTACTTGCCTTGGTTAACACGACGTGAAGGAAAACGGTGAACGGAAAGGTTTTGGCCCGAATAATCTTCACAAATCTGATCCTAACATAATAACGATAAACAACCAATCTTAAAACTACGAAAACGTAGGAATACGTCCTGGTTATACCCGTTGGAACAATTCTTCGAACATTACTAGGGTATCGTCGAGTATAAGTGACGAACAATGGAAAAATCGGATTTAAAACCAAAATCCTAAAGAAAACGAAGGATTACAAGTATACGATTGAAGTCTAGCAATAATCCATGATAAATCCGGATTACAAGAGTCAAATCACAAGAAATCCCCAAAATTTCCCCAAAATCTCAAAACAAGGGTTTCAGGGATTCTTACCTTGATTCGGATGGTGGAAAATGTTAAGAACTTGAAGAATTCGCGCAAGGAATGCAAGGATGTTAGTGGGTGATGATATTTGGTCGGAATCGGCCCTAACCCTTGTCTGGAATCGCTCAAAGCCGAAGAGAAGGAGTAAGGATGGAAAATGACGAGGTTGGGCTGTTGCTGTCCTATTTATATCAGACAGGCTTAGCGCACGCTACGCACAAGCATTAGCGTGCGCTAATGGGGTGCGGAATGCAGTCAGAGACTTCTGTCCTCCCGCTAGCGTACGCAGGCTAATAAGATTAGCGTGCGCTAATGTTATAAATTACCGTGCGTTAACACTCAATTAGCGTACGCTATCTGGGCTAGTACCGAAATACTGAACCTTCTGCCCAGTCCGCTAAAATCATTAGCGCACGCTACCAACACCAAGTTAGCGTACTGTGACGGGTCGGGCGAAAGCGACCCGGATGACCCTAACATGAGTCTCTATGTGTCGGAAGGTTCCGGAAGGTTCTAGAAAGATCAAGAAAGACCCAGAGATCTCTACATACTTGTAAATTCGTAGATGACTCTAGAAGCATGTAGAAAAGTACTTCTTACACACTTTGTAGAATGCCCATGTAAATGTACTACAAGTATCTAGAGTGTTCTATCTAGAAAGTTCTATCTAGAGAGTTCCACTCCAGAACTCTCCTAGGTTGGTATAAAAGGAGGAGGAGCCTCATTTGCTCACTCCATCCAGAAATCCTCAAGCAATCAAGCATTGTAAAAGCTCTCTTGTACTCAAGCATTCATACTTAATAAAATCCTTTTGTGCCATTGCCCCTTTTCTCGTTACTTTCAGGCTTACTTAGCAACTCGACTCAGCTTAGTTGTTTAAGTGCCGCACGGGTTAACTGCGCAAAACTCCCATCCCGTGACAAGTGGTATCGGAGCAAGGTTTGCACACAACCGACTCATATCACACGAGAACAATGGCCAACACTCAGGATGTCCCTATTGATGCTACTCAAGAGCAGCAACGCGGTCGTGAGGGGCAACGAGGTAACAAGGTCCGAGGCAAGTCCAAGGGACCCTCTGCCGACGCCTTCGAACCTCGGATTGCCACACTGGAAGCCTCGATGGCTAGCTTGGAGGAGAACCTTGATCAAGTCCATGACAGGTTCGACACTCTGGAGACGGAATACGCCGACATCAAGGCGTCTTGAAGAAACTTATGATGGACGATCGGATATGTTGCGCGGGCAACTTATCGAATTCGAGAAGGAGATTCATGGTCTCCGTGGCTTTGTCAAGAAGAGCTACGCTCTATTCGCTCGAAGTGGAAGAAGTCCGGTCGGAATGGGCTAAACACAAGCGAGCCGCATCATTCCATTGCCGTTCACTTTTGATGCGCGCCGCTTGGATGTGCGAAGCGAAACCTACGATGGCACTCGGAATGCCACTATGGTCGATAACTTCTTATTCGGCACAGGCGTTACTTTGACGCTATGGGCGTAAAGATGAGAACAGAAGGTCAACGGCGCACCAAATTACTGCGTGGTGCCGCACAACTCTGGTGGCGCCGGAGTACGGCGATATGGGCGAGAGGATGCACCATTGACACTTGGGCGGACTTCCAAAGAGAACTCCGAAAACAATTTGCCCCAAGCAATGCCGAGCGAGATGCGAGAGCTCGCCTCAGAAGACTCAAGCGACAGTGCGATTCGTGACTATATCAATGAATTTACAACTCTCATGCTTGAAGTTGAAATGTCCGATAGAGATGCACTTTTCTATTTCACCGATGGCCTTAACAATTGGGCCAAAACCGAGTGGATAGACATGGTGTTCGGACCCTTGTGAAGCTATCGCCAAGGTGAATCACTCACCGACTACTCTGGGCAAGGTAAAGATAAACGGCCCATTCATGGCAAAGGTGGGGGAGAAAATCGCAAGGAAGGACATGGCGATGTCGCAAGAATTGGGGAACTAACCGACCCCCAAGTGGCGAGGATCGGGCAACAAAAATTCCCGGGAAGGAAGGAGCAATCAAAGCACAAAGCCCTTGCTTCATATGCAATGGCAACCATTGGATACGCGATTGCCCTGAAAAGAAGACCCTAAACGCCCTTGCCGCCCACTTAAAAATCAATGCCGATGATACCTCGGCCACTCCATTAGAGGAACCCCGACACGGCATGGGTTCTCTTGATACATGTCCGCTCTTAAGGGACAAGCCCCGGCCTGTTACTCGAAGAAAGGGCTAATGTTTGCTCGCACCACTATTAACGGTCAAACCGTTAGCGCATTACTCGACAACTGGAGCATCTCATAACTTCATGTCAGGAAGAAGCCAAACGTCTAGGGCTCAAGACAGTCTATCGCGGAGGTGCGATGAAGGCGGTAAACTCACTGCCAAGCTATATGGCGGAATTGCTCATGACGTCCCACTCTCTCTTGGGACATGGTCCGGAAAGCTCGACTTCTCTGTCGTCCCCATAGACGACTTCAAGATGGTTCTAGGCATGGAATTCTTCGATGATTCCAAGCCTTCCCTATGCCGACCACAAACACACTCGCCATCTGACGGGGACAAGGCATGCATGGTCCCTATTGAGCGAGCCCATGTTGAGAAGAAACTAATCTCGGCCATGCAATTTAAGAAGGGGATGCGGAAGTACCCCAACTACTTGGTAACAATTCGGCGGCTCAATGACGAAGAAAAACTCGACTCATCGCGGGTGACCACCCGCAAAACTTGAAGAATATTCTTGAAGAATACAAGGATGTGATGACTAAAGAGTAGCCTAAGAAACTTCCACCCATGCGAGAGGTGGATCATTGTATCGAGTTGGAGCCCGGTGCCAAACCCCGGCCTCGCTCCCTACCGCATGGCACCGCCCGAACTCGCGGAACTACGAAGGCAAATCAAGGACCTTCTAGAAACAGGATACATACGTCCCTCCAAGTCTCCCTACGGTGCACCCGTACTATTCCAGAAGATGAAGGATGGCACCCTTCGAATGTGCATCGACTACAGGGCACTCAATCGGATCACTATCAAGAACAAATACCCAATACCATTGATAGATGATCTATTCGATCAACTTGGCAAGGCGCGGTACTTCACCAAACTTGACCTGCGCTCGGGATACTATCAAGTGCGAATTGCTGAAGGAGATGAGGCCAAGACCACATGTGTGACTCGTTACGGTGCTTTTGAGTTCCTTGTCATGCCCTTCGGTCTCACGAACGCACCTGCAACCTTTTGCACCCTCATGAACAAGGTACTTCACCCTTTCCTTGACCAATTTGTTGTTGTTTACTTGGATGATATTGTGGTGTACAGCTCGACTCTTGAAGAACATATTTAACACCTTAAACAAGTCTTCCAAGTACTACGCGAGAACGAGCTCTATGTTAAGAAGGAAAAATGTTCATTTGCCCAAGAAGAAGTCGAATTCCTCGGTCACAAGGTTAAAGGAGGCAAAATCATGATGGAAAATGCAAAGGTGAAAGCTATTCAAGATTGGCAACCCCCGACCAAGGTCCCAGAACTTCGGTCATTTCTCGGCTTGGTGAACTACTACCGCTTTATAAGAGGATACTCGGCTAAAGCAGCCCCACTGACCGATCTACTTAAGAAAAACCAAGTATGGCATTGGTCCAGCAAGTGTCAGCAGGCTTTTGAAGAACTCAAACAAGCGGTGTCCGAAGAACCCGTACTGGCCTTGCCGGATCACACGAAAGCTTTCGAAGTACAAACTGACGCTTCTGATTTCGCTATTGGGGGAGTGCTCATGCAAGATGGACACCCCATTGCCTTTGAGAGACGGAAACTCAACGAGACGGAAAGACGGTATACGGTGCAAGAAAAGGAAATGACTGCGGTCATACACTGCCTGCGAACATGGCGACACTACCTTGGCTCACACTTTGTCATTATGACGGATAAAGTTGCTAAGAGTTATTTTCATACGCAAAAGAATTAAAGTCCTAAGCAAGCTAGATGGCAAGACTTCTTGGCGGAATTCGACTACCGACTCGAGTACAAGCCGGGAAAGCTAATGTAGTCGCGGATGCCCTAAGCGGGAAGGCGAATCGCCACTATGAGTTCAAGTATGCCAAAGTCCGACCTCATCCAACGGATTAAGGAAGGAGTCCAACAAGACGCCCAACTGAAAGATCTTTTGGACAAAATAAGGCAAGGCAAAACAAGGCGATTTTGGGAAGAAGATGGTATCGTACGCACCATCGGCGATCGGATATTTGTGCCTAAGTGGGGAAAGCTTCAGAAGGAAATCATAAAGGAGTGCCATGATACTTAGTGGGCTGGTCACCCAGGAATCGAACGCACCACTGCACTCGTGCAGGCCTCATACTATTGGCCACAAATGAGGGACGAAATTGAAGCCTACGTGAAGACTTGTCTTGTGTGCCAGCAAGACAAGAATGAGCAGAATCTGCCGGCAGGATTGTTGGAGCCCCTGCCCATTGCATCAAGGCCCTGGGAGAGTGTGTCTATGGACTTCATCACAACTCTCCCGAAATCGAAGGATTCGGAAGCATCATGGTGGTGGTAGACCGTCTGATAAGTATGCTACTTTCATTGCCACATCACCCGATTGCAATGCTAATGAAGTGCCGTCTATTCTTCAAACATATCATCAAACTTTGGGGATTCCTTTAAGCATTGTGAGTGATCTAGACCCTCGATTCACGGACGATTTTGGAGAGAACTATTCGAGCTATTGGGAACCGACCTCAAGTTCTCGACAAGTTTCCATCCCCAAACAGCAGACGGACCAGGACGAGCGAATCAATGCTCTGCTGGAACTATATCTAAGGCACTATGTAAGCGCCCATCGGAAGGATGGCCAAGATTGCTTGATGTGGCCCGGTTCTCTTACAATCTGCGAAAGCGAGGCAACAGGTAAGTCCCCTTTCGAAATCATTATGGGTTTTCAGCCACTAACCCCAAATGATGTAGCCTCGACACATGAAGGAAAAAGTCCCGCAGCTCACCGCATTGCCCGAGAATGGCATGAGGAATCAGACATTACGCGCGCCTACCTTGACAAGGCCGCCCGGAAGATGAAAAAGTGGGCTGATCCTAAAAGAAGAGACATTAAATTCCAAGAAGGTGATCAGGTCATGGTCAAACTTTCTACCAACCAATTCAAGGCATTGCGCAAAGTACACAAAGGATTGGTGAGGAGGTACGAAGGACCATTTACAATAATCAAACGTGTTGGAAATGTCTCTTATATGTTGCAACTCCCTCCGAAACTTAAAATACATCCGGTCTTCCACGCGAGCCAATTGAAACTCTACCATGCCGACTCGGAAGACCCGCACCGAGGGAGTCAAATCGTGTACCTCGCCGTAATCACCTCATTCGACAAGGAGGTGGACTATGTGTGACCGAGCAATTACTCGGAAGAGAGGTGTGCCTCCGACAGAATACTTGGTAAAATGGAAAAACCTCCCGATAGCGAAGCAACATGGGAACGAGAAGACGAACTCGCAATTTCAAGATCACATAAAGAGGTTCAAACAAGAGAGAACGCGCCGAGGACGTCGCTGAAATAGGTGGGGGAGGATGTGACGGGTCGGGCGAAAGCGACCCGGATGACCCTAACATGAGTCTCTATGTGTCGGAAGGTTCCGGAAGGTTCTAGAAAGATCAAGAAAGACCCAGAGATCTCTACATACTTGTAAATTCGTAGATGACTCTAGAAGCATGTAGAAAAGTACTTCTTACACACTTTGTAGAATGCCCATGTAAATGTACTACAAGTATCTAGAGTGTTCTATCTAGAAAGTTCTATCTAGAGAGTTCCACTCCAGAACTCTCCTAGGTTGGTATAAAAGGAGGAGGAGCCTCATTTGCTCACTCCATCCAGAAATCCTCAAGCAATCAAGCATTGTAAAAGCTCTCTTGTACTCAAGCATTCATACTTAATAAAATCCTTTTGTGCCATTGCCCCTTTTCTCGTTACTTTCAGGCTTACTTAGCAACTCGACTCAGCTTAGTTGTTTAAGTGCCGCACGGGTTAGCTGCGCAAAACTCCCATCCCGTGACAGTACGCTAACCACACAGCGATAGCGCACGCAAGGAATCAAGGAGTAGCATGCGCTACTCATGCGGCAGATCGATCTTGCTCGGATCAATCTGTTCTTTGTAGGCGATGCGAAAATCAAAATGCAAAGTAAGGCGAATCCGAAACACAAACACGGAATATTCAAGGCAGCCAGTTTGAGCGTTGAAAGAAAATACAACTCCGACCACCGGAGAGTCCGTAATGCGACAAAGAAAGTGAAATTCCCTAAACTTATAGGAAATTACAAAAATGGCCCAAGTGCCCGAAAATCACGATACGACGTCGGATTAACAAACCGAAAGTCTCAACACGACTAACTCAACCATACGAACTTATGCAAACCAGGAAACAACAAAAACGAACGAGATTTACCAGAATCGAACGTACATGCGACAAGATATAATTCAAGATAAAATTACGTAAAAACATCCTCGAAACTCGTCCAAACGGAAAAACTCCAAGAACAAAATAGGTTCAGAATTCCAAAATAGTAATAAGTGAGTCGTCCGAAACAAACATACCCTAAAATAAAAATTACCAGAAATAGAAAGTACGGGTATTACATTCTCTCCCCCAAAAATAAGTTTCGGCCCGAAACTTACAATGCGAATAACTCGGGGTATCTCGACTGCATACTCTCTTCCGTCTCCCACGTGGCGTCCTCGGATCCATGCCTCGACCATTGAACTTTAATCAAGGGAATGGTTTTGTGCCGAAGTTGCTTCACCCGACGCTCTAAAATCTGAATCGGCCTCTCTTCGATGGTAATGTCGGGTCCCAACTCAATCTCTCCAAAATCAATAATATGTCTAGGGTCCGGTACGTACTTCCTAAGCTGGGAAACATGAAATACGTTATGTACGTGACTCAAGGACGGCGGCAAGCCTAACCAATATGCGAGCTCTCCAACTCTCTCTAAAATCTCGAACGGTCCAATATATCTCGGACTAAGTTTACCTTTCCGACCGAAGCGGTAAACTCCCCATGTCGGCGACACCTTGAGCAAGACATGAACTCCCACCTCAAACTCTAATGGACGGCGACGCGTATCGGCGTAAGACTTCTGCCGACTCTGGGATGTCAACAACCTATCACGAATCAGATCAATCTTCTCTCTCGTATCAACTACCATATCGGGCTCGGTACGAATCATCTCGGACGCATCATCCCAACACAACGGCGATTTGCACCTCCTCCCATACAATGCCTCAAATGGTGACATTTTGATCGAGGCGTGCCAACTATTGTTGTACGTGAACTCGATCAACGGCAAGTGCGACTCCCAATCATCCTTCCAATCTAAGGCACAGGCTCTCAACATATCCTCCAGCGTCTGGATCGTCCGCTCTGACTGCCCGTCAGTCTGAGGGTGGTAAGATGTACTGAGTCTCAACTCAGTCCCTAAAGCTTGATGAACAGCCTGCCAAAAATGTGATACAAACCGACCATCTCGATCCGAAACAATACTCCTATGAGTCCCATGCAATCTCACGATCTGTGCAATAAACACTCGTGCCAGCCTCTCCGGCCCCCAAGTGTCCTTAATACCCAGGAAATGAGCTTATTTGGTTAGTCGAACGACAATAACCCAAATCATATTCATTCCAGTCGAGTCCTAGGCATCTCGGTAATGAAATCCATAGAGATGTCTTCCCACTTCCATTCCGGAATGGGAAGTGGTCGTAGCAACCTCGCGGGCCGCTGATGCTCAATCTTAACCTGCTGACAGGTCAAACACTTCGCCACAAACTCGCTAACGTCCGTCTTCAAATTGCTCCACCAGTAGTTACTCCTCACATCCTTGTACATTTTGCTCGTACCAGGATGTATGGAGTAAGGCGTGGTATGAGCCTCGCTCAAAATCTTCTGCCTCAACTCAATGTCATTCGGTACACATAATCTGCCGCGAAATCTCAAAACTCCATCATCCTAAATCACAAACCCATGGGCTTTCCCCTTTCTCACATCCTCCCTCAACTGGACCAAAAATGGATCATCATACTGTTTTGCCTTGATATCATCAGTCAAGGACGAAGTGATCTCCAACGCACATAACTGACCCTGAACTTTCTGAACCCAAACCTCGATATTCTGAAAAATCAAATCCCACTGGATCCTGCTCTGTGGTGTAAGTACCTCTAACATCTGTAACGCCATCGGTTTTCGGCTCAACGCATCAGCCACTACATTAGCCTTACCCGGATGATAAAGTATCTCGAGGTCATAATCTTTAATTAGCTCTATCCACCTACGCTGCCTCATATTCAACTCTTTCTGGCTGAAGAATATACTTCAAACTCTTGTGATCCGTAAAAATCTTACACGATGACCCATAGAGATAATGCCTCCAGATCTTTAAGGCGAAAACGACCGCAGCTAACACCAAATCGTGCGTGGGATAATTTACCTCATAAGGTTTCAACTGGCGGGATGCATAAGCAATCACCCTGTCTCTCTGCATCAAAACACATCCGAGCTCGAGGCTCGAAGCATCACTATACACCACGAAATCCTCGTTCCCCTGAGGCAATGCTAAAATGGGTGCGGTAGTCAACCGTCTTTTCAACTCATCAAAACTATCCTGTCTGTCTACGGTCCACTCGAACTTCTGAGTTTTCTGAAGTAACTGAGTGAGCGGTCTAGCGATCTTAGAAAATCCCTCAACGAATCTAAGATAATATCCTGCAAGTCCCAGAAAACTCCTCACTTCCTTCACATTCTTGGGTGGTTCCCATGCCATCACCGCCTCTATTTTCTGTGGATCGACCCGAACTCCCTCCGCTGAAATCACGTGCCCGAGGAACATCACTTCCTTGAGCTAAAACTCACACTTAGAGAACTTCGCATACACCTGCTCAGTTCTCAAGGTGTCTAACACAATCCGGAGATGTAAGGCATGCTCCTCTCGGCTCCGGAAATAGATAAGAATGTCGTCGATAAAGACGACGACGGACTTGTCCAAATACTTAATAAAAACTCTGTTCATTAACTGCATGAACACTGTTGGGGCATTTTTTAGCCCGAAAGGCATAACCACAAACTCGTAATGGCCATATCTCGTCCAAAAGGCAGCTTTCGGTATATCGCTGTCCCGAATCCTCAAATGGTAGTAGCCCGATCGTAAATCAATCTTCGAAAAGACTGTCGCTCTCTGAAGCTGATCAAACAAGTCGTCGATCCTGGGCAAAGGGTACTTGTTTTTGATCGTCAACTTGTTTAATTCTCGGTAGTTGATGCATAAACGAAGCGATCCATCCTTCTTCTTAACAAAAAGTACGGGCGCACCCCAAGGCAATGCGCTCCGTCGAATATACCCTTTATCTAACAATTCCCCCAACTGTTTCTTCAATTCTAACATCTCCGACGGTGCCATACGGTATGGCGCTCAAGAAACGGGAGCCGCATTCGGCTCAAGATCAATAGGGAACTCAACCTCTCGCTATGGTGGTAATCCCGGCAAGTTATCCGGAAATACGTCAGGGTACTCGCTGACAACTGGAATTGGCGATATGTCGACTCCGCCATCCTCCGCCTGCAAAGCGTAACACCAATAGCCGACACAACCCTGATTTATAAGTTTCATCGCCTTTAAGGCGCTAATCACACTTCCTGGTTTATAACCGATGAGAGTATGCTCGGTGCCGTCCTCGGCCACTATTGAGATGGTACGAGTCCTATAGTTCATGATAGCACCGTGACGATCCAACCAATCGTCCCCGAGGATCAAATCCTCACCCTTAAGATCTATAACAATAAGGTTCGAGGGCCAATCTCGGCTCCCGATCCTCACTGGGAAATCCCTAACTTCCCGGTCCCCAACCATACGATCCCCACTAGGTGTACCCACTACAAACGGTTCGCACTCATACAAGCAGTCAATACCAATATGATGCACATAATCTGAAGCAATAAAAGAATGAGTATCACCCGAATCGAAAAGCACCGAAACGGGATGGGAAAGGATCTGAGTGGTACCTGACGCCACTAGAACGTCTGCCTCCTCCGTACGCCTCATCTGATATAATAGAGGGTGGACTGAGCCCGGACTAGATGCAGCTCGGCGGTCCGGCTGACCCCAGCCCCTACCACGGCCTGAACTCTGAGGAACATGAGCAACTGGAGTCTTCTGATCATTACTGTGCTCTCTCTGAACGGAAGTGGTAGTCGGAGCTCTGGCAGCCCTGGTGGCTCTCTCACAATGTGCTGCTCGGTGCCCGGTATGCCCGCAAATAAAGCAATTAACTGGAGGAGAAGGGCAATCCTTCATCAAATGCTCATATTGGTTGCAGTTAAAACAAACCCTGCCACCAAAAGCAATTTGGGTGATCACGATTACCGAGATCCCCACTGATGAAACGGCCTCTTCCAGTGTAGGGCGGTGTGCTCTCGAAAATCGGCCACTCTTGCTGGTTGAAAGACTGCTAGCCGTTTTCTGTTTCTTGGCCTCGGTGCCCAACTCTGATTCCGGTGCGGCCATCTCGATCGCTAGAGCGCGATCCTGATACTCCTTAAAAGTGACACACATGAGCAGTGCCATACTCTGCATGATATGCGGTTTCATGCGCATATTGAAATAATGGATCTTTTCGGCATCAGTCCTCACCTGATCTTTCACAAATCCTAATTGCTGATTATAAGTGATGATGGCCTGAGAAATAGGCACACCATGTGGTGTAGCGGTGAAGAACTCCACAATTTTGCGCTCCTTGACTGGCGGTGGACAATATTCTGCTTCCATAGCAGCCTTAAATTCCTACTAAGTGGCCTGGCGGTCTCTGGGCGTCACAGCCTCCCACCATTCCACAACTTCCTTATCCAGGAGGTACTGAGCAATATGTACCCACCTGTCATCGGGACAAGCTACGGCATCAAAAGTCCTGCCCAACTGAAAGAGCCAATTCTCCCAACCGAGGGAGTCAGAAGAACCAGTGAAACGAGGGGGGTGCATCTTAGTTACTATCTGAAGCCATTTACTAGCTTCGTCCTCTGGAGTCGGGGGCGGATTTTGGCGTCCACCCTGAGCTATCTGAGTGAGTTGGGCTACCAACTGCTGAAGTACGGCAGTAGCCCCGGCGTCGGCGTTATTACCCGATGGCACTGAATGAGAAGCCGAATCCGCAGAGGACTGAGAAAGTGAGCCTTCCTCATTATTAGCACCACGACCACAGCCTCGGCCATGTCCCCTAGCTGGTCTACTGCGACCTCTCAACATACTGAAGAAAATATGAAACGAACAAGATCAGAAAAAAAAAATTCACAATTCACAATTCTAAACAACGCAAGAAAATGAATTACAGAAGTATAAGAGTTCGAGGAGACTTACAGCCACGGTCGCACGAAAAGAAGGTAGCATGATGATATTAGGCTCAACGACTGACTCAAACGACAAAACTGACAGACCCAAAATTAACCGACAGCCTAGGCATTCAAAACCTAAGGCTCTCATACCATAAATGTAACACCCCAATTCGCAAATGGGACATTACATGCCGTAGAACCCTCGTGAGGTCTACCAGGCGAACACATGACAGGTCGCACGAAAAGACGGAAGCATGATGATATTAGGCTCAACGACTGACTCAAATGACAAAACTGACAGACCCAAAATTAACCGACAGCCTAGGCATTCAAAACCTAAGGCTCTGATACCATAAATGTAACACCCAATTCGCAAATGGGACATTACATGCCGTAGAACCCTCGTGAGGTCTACCAGGCGAACACATGACACACATTCCGTACAAGAAAAATCCCAAAGACACAATCATCAATGTAAAAATGGGGTCGTGGCCTCGGCCAAAACGTTTTAATAGACGTACGTGAAAATATAAGTCGATACCATGCCATTGCCCACGCAGGGGACTTTAACCGAATACAATAAAACCAGTCAAATTCCGATACTCAAACAATATAAACGACCCAACATAAATAAAGAATCGAGCCTCATAATCATGCCAACCCATCCTTTGCGTGCATATCTCGTGCCTGCTCCTCAGCTCTTCCGGTACCTGAAATGCATAAGACGCATTTCCCCCATTTAAGGGGTTAACATTCGAATAGCTAGTGCAAGTACACAATTACACAACATTATATACAAATACGATTTTACACAGTCATCTCAATCAGAAATCATTTGCCATAGATATACCGGCATACTACATTAGCAATCAAATCAATTATCAATTCATCACGATATCACAAAATCACAACTGGTGTCCCGTGGCCGTACCCCTTAGTATCGACCCCCAGACATCCCGTCGAACGCTCCGGGTGGGACACCACTTCCGCGGCCATACCCCTTAGTATCGACCCCCAGACAGCCCGTCGAACGCTCCGGCTGGAAGTTCAACCACACACGCACCCAAGTCCACTTCCGCGGCCGTACCCCTTAGTATCGACCCCCAGACATCCCGTCGAACGCTCCGGGTGGAAGGAACACAACTCACGCACCCGAAAACCACAATTTATCATTCATTTTGAAAACGTAACATACATAACGGAATGTAATACATGTACTTGCCTTGGTTAACACGGCGTGAAGGAAAACGGTGAACGGAAAGGTTTTGGCCCGAATAATCTTCACAAATCTGATCCTAATATAATAACGATAAACAACCAATCTCAAAACTACTAAAACGTAGGAATACGTCCTAGTTCTACCCGTTGGAACAATTCGTCGAACATTACTAGGGTATCGTCGAGTATAAGTGACGAACAATGGAAAAATCGGAGTTTAAAACCAAAAATCCTAAAGAAAACGAAGGATTACAAGTATACGATTGAAGTCTAGCAATAATCCATGATAAATCCGGATTAAAAGAGTCAAATCACAAGAAATCCCCAAAAATTTCCCCAAAATCTCAAAACAAGGGTTTCAGGGATTCTTACCTTGATTCGGATGGCGGAAAATGTTAAGAACTTGAAGAATTCGCGCAAGGAATGCAAGGATGTTAGTGGGTGATGATATTTGGTCGGAATCGGCCCTAACCCTCGTCTGGAATCCCTCAAAGCCGAAGAGAAGGAGTAAGGATGGAAAATGACGAAGTTGGGCTGTTGCTGTCCTATTTATATCAGACAGGCTTAGCACACGCTACGCACAAGCATTATCATGCGCTAACGGGGTGCAGAATGCAGTCAGAGACTTCTGTCCTCCCGTTAGCGTATGCAGGCTAACAAGATTAGCGTGCGCTAATGTTATAAATTAGCGTGCGTTAACACTCAATTAGCGTACGCTATCTGGGCTAGTACCGAAATACTGAACCTTCTGCCCAGTCCGCTAAAATTGTTAGCGCACGCTACAAACTCCAAGTTAGCGTACGCTAACCACACAGCGATAGCGCACGAAAGGAATCAAGGAGTAGCGTGCGCTACTCGAGCAGCGATCGATCTTGCTCGGTCGATGCGTTCTTTGCGAGCAGTATGAAAATCGAAATGAAAAGTAAGGCCAGAATCCAGAAACACAAACACGGAATATTCAAGACGACAGAGTTGAGCGTTGAAAGAAAATACAACTCCGACCACCGGAGAGTCCGTAATGCGACAAAGAAAGTGAAATTCCCTAAACTTATAGGAAATTACAAAAATGGCCCAAGTGCCCGAAAATCACGATACGACGTCGGATTAACAAACCGAAAGTCTCAACACAACTAACTCAACCATACGAACTTATGCAAACCAGGAAACAACGAAAATGAACGAGTTTTACGAGAATCGAACGTACATGCGATAAGATATAATTCAAGATAAAATTACGTAAAAACATCCTCGAAACTCGTCCGAACGGAAAAACTCCAAGAACAAAATAGGTTCAGAATTCCAAAATAGTAATAAGCGAGTCGTCCGAAACGAACATACCCCAAAAATAAAAATTACCAGAAATAGAAAGTACGGATATTACATGTCCTGCTTCTTCTAAATCCTTCATATCGAACTGCTCAGATGGCCATACCCTTACGTCAGATATTTTCTTCACGTTGTTTCCAATCAGAAAGATATTGTCTACATACAGTACAAGAAACACCAACACGTTTCCATTGCATTTCTTATACACACAACTCTTACTCGGACATTGGACGAATCCATATGACTGGACAATCTCGTCAAAACAAGTGTTCCAAGATCTAGATGCTTACTTAAGTCCATAAATGGATCTCTTAAGCTTGCACACCAAGTGCTCTTCTCCTTCAGCAATTAATCCCTCTGGTTGGCGCATATAGATTTCCTTGTATAGACTCTCATTCAAGATGCAGTCTTGACATCCATTTGCCAAATCTCCAGATCCAAATGCGCAGCTATAGCTAAAAGAATCCGAATTGACTTAAGCATGGCTACTGGCGAAAAGGTCTTGCCCCTTAGCTCTTCCAGAATTATCTCGCTCATGGGCTTGTGACTAATCATATAATCCTCTTCCAGGAATCAAGCATTGGTTCTAACAATGACCTTCTGATCCTGGGGACTATAGAACAAGCCACCCTTCGTTCCCTTAAGATATCCTACAAACACTTGCACTTCTGTACGAGATGCCAACTTATCAGCTTCCTTATTCAGCACATGTGCTGGAGTACCCAAAGCCGTGTCCTAGACTGGGCTTTCGCCCACTCCACAGCTCTATGGGTGTTATTGGAACTGGTTTCGAAGGCACCAAGTTTAGAATATACGCCGCTGTTTCTAAGGCGTATCCCCAAAACGAAATAGGTAAATCTGAATAACTCATCATTGACCTAACCATTTCCAAAAGAGTTCTATTCCTTCTTTCAGCCACACTATTTTGTTGTGGAGTTCCCAGTGAGCTAGGACGAAATCCCCTCATTCGCCAAGAAATCCAAAAATTCTCCACGAAGGTATTCGCCACCACGATCAGATCATAGTGACTTGATACTCTTCCCATGACTCTTCTCTGTTTCAGCCTTGAAGTCTCTGAACTTCTCAAATACTTCAGACTTCCATCGCATCAAATATATATCTATATCTCGAATAATCATCTATAAAACGTGATGAAGTATTCGAAACCACCCCTAAACTGGATATTCATTGGACCACATACATCCGTATGAACCAATTCTAACACATTTTGAGCACGGTTTCCCTTGGTTTTAAAAACCCTTTTGGTCATCTTACCTTCCAGACAGGATTCGCAAATTAGAAATAACTCAACTTGGAGATCATCCAATGGGCCATCATCTACCAATCTTTGAATTCTCCCAAGGTTTACATGCCCTAACCGTAAATGCCACATATATGTTTGGTTTATGCTTGGAGGTTCTTTTATTGTTTTAGGTTTAGACAAAGAGTTAAGTGATTTGTGCATGGGAATTTGTGCAGTATTAATGACATACAATCCATCATTAAAAATACCTTTGCAAATATATTCACCGTTTCTTTTTCTAATAATAGCATCATCATCAAAGGAAACTGAATAACCATCGCATTTTAATTTAGAAACCGAAATTAAATTCATTCTAAAATCCGGTACTAATAATACATTATTGAGGACTAATAATTTATCATTAATCTTCAACTGTACGACTCTCACTGCAACAGCCATAAGCCTGGAATAATCGCCTCAGTTGATGGTTATCTCGCTCACACTAAGATGCTTGGTTACCTGAAAACCATGTTAGTCAAAGTAAACATGATCATTGGAGCCTAAATCAACTATCCACGAAGTGGAAGAACAAGCTGCCAAACATGTTTTGACTACTAGTGCACGAGACATACCTTTCTTAAGAGTGGGGCAGTCCGCTTTAAAATGTCCTTTATGACCGCACTTGTAGCACTTTCCATTTAGTTTTTTGTTCGCCTCGGGGTGAGGAGCCTTGCTTTTCACCTTGAGAGTTGCCACTTGCTTCTGGACAACCTGCTTTTTCTTCTTTCCCCATTTGGGTTTGGAAGAAGTAGCACTGGTTGCTGCAAGAATTTGATGATAACCTTGTTTGAAGAGACCTTCAGCAGATTGAAACTCTGATAGAAGTTCCGCCAAAGTATATGTCCTACGGTTCATATTGTAGTTAAGGCGGAACTGCTCAAAGCTTCTTGGTAAGCTGCCCAAGATCCGCCCCCAGTATGCTCAGTTCGTTCAAATGAGACATCATTTTCAGAACATGGTCCCTTACTGGGGTCCCTTCAGACATTTGGGTTGTCATCAACACCCTCATTGCATTTTGCCTAGCCGCCCGATTCTGATGACCAAACATCTCGGTGAGATTTTTCATCATCTCCGCGGCTGAGCCCATCGTCTGATGCTGATGCTGCAATACATTTGTGAGTGAAGCCAAAATGTAACAGCGAGCCATCTCATCAGAGTTCTTCCATTTTCGGAATTCATCCAACTCTCTAGGAGTGGCATCCGGTTCTGGATCCAGAGGGCTCTCCTCAGTTAACACAAATTTATGCCCCTCGTCAGTCAGGACAATGTCAAGATTTCTTTTCCAATCGGTAAAATTAGTGTCATCAAGTTTATTTTCTTTGAGAATAACAGCAAGTGGATTGAAAGACATCTGAGATACAAATTAAAAACATCCATCACATAATGCATGGCAAAATATATTGAAAAACCTCAAAACACAATATATATGCTAGCAACCAACAACTCAAAAAATCCGTATATGCAAGCCACGATCGTGTGGATGTTTACACACACATTTTTCAAGTAGAGTTTTACGTCTTTAATTTTACTATCTAGTCAACTTACGTTATGACAAGTAAAATTAATAGTTGGTTCCTCTTGGACGTGTACTAATTAACATAGATTCTGATGGGAAGCTTATTAATTAATACAACATGTACTAATTAACATAGATTCCGATGGGGAGCTTATTAGTTAATACACCTAAGTGAATACCATAATTTAACATCCTTAAAATATTATCTTTTAAATAATAGTCCTACAGATGAAGAGGTCCTATAATAAAAAAATAATATTTACCTTATGTTATCGTTTGAAATTTAAAACTAGTGAACCTATAATTAGCACATTCGATATGGAGGAAGACCCTAAAGTCAACACGCATGCTAATTACTTCACAATTTAAATTAATTATGGAGGCCAATTTGATTTTATTTTAAATAAATCAATTTGATCACTTAGTTATTTTAACGTTAAAGTTTTTAATTTTCTCGTCCTCACATGCAGAAAACATATCACGCATACATTCATACATGCCATACATCAAAACAATAAAAACCAAAAATAAAGCATGGATAATTAAATTATCCAATTATCATGGTCTTCTTCCTTGAGTTGAATCCGAGAAAATCTTCTACTCGATCTCTCCCACTGAATCAAGCATCTCGTCGCTCCTCCCCGGCCGGGCCGTGGATTTCCAAAATTAAAATTTCACTTTTATGCAAAATTAATCACATAAAAAATTTAATTTTAAATCCCGACTCTCAATGACGCCAATGACAGCGCGAAACAAACCGGACCAAAAGCTGGGCGACCGGCCGCTGAAACCGGCCGTGACCAGCCGGACAGTGCCGTGGCTCTCGGCGTTGCTCGGCAGGCAGCCGTGTCTTCAGTCGCAGCTCCTTGTTTGGCTGATCCGGCGATCCGGTTACGCTCTATTTCTTCGTGATCCCGTCTTTTTCGAATTCGATTACAATTTTAAAAAAAATAAAATACATCAAAATTACAGCAAGATTACACGAAAAATAAAACACCTAGAACTACCCGCGGATTTTCTCACAGGAAAAATCATTACATGCCTCAAAACGGGCCAAACCAACAATTGCATAAATAACAAAATTAAATAAATAAATAAAAGATTCACATAACCATGATAATTGGATTATATCACCTGCAAGAATATATCTAGCAAAATATTCCAACATCAAATTACATAAATATTTAAATTGCTATCAATTAATCACCAAAATTAATTAAAATAGCAAAAAGCCTAAAAATCCGGCTCTGATACCAATTGTTGGAAGTAAAACGCAGCGGAAGCGAAGTTAGGAAAAATTTGATAAATGCATTTTACGCATCCACGAGCATAAGATCTATTTAGGCATGCTAATTAATTAATTACTAAGACTAATAAGCAACTTAAATATTATTTATTATTTATTAAATAAACATGTTGGTAATTGAAATATCCTAATCTACATCTAAAAAATCATAAGATATTACCTTTGAAGAGTAGTGGTTGCTTTTTCCTGTTGATCACCTTGTATTTCTACTTTTAGACCTTCTAGAGTATGATCCGCCTTAACCCGGACGTTGTGTGGGCAATGAGCTACCGGATCTTTGCTTGGACAACAATGAGGTCGGCCGAAATCACCTTGTTTGTGGTCACTCAATTTTTCCTTGCTTTCTAGTATTTTGTGAACACTCTGAGTAAATTGATGTGTTATCTAAATTGTAGAATCAAAGACACAAGTCTAGATCTACAATTAAACACAAGAAGAAAAATTTGATCTCACAACCTTGGTGAATGATGTATATCTGAACCCCCCCCCCCATTGATGTCATATTTATAGACTCTTGGACTACTACTAGTGATCTTAAGGAGGATTTAGGGAAGGACTCCTAATAGATTTCATCTTACCATATTAGGACTCTTCCTAATATAATGAATCTATTAATATCAACTTAGTCCACTAAAAGGTTGATATTGCACTTCCTTCCAAAATACCAAATTACAAAATTGGGCTCCTTATTAAATATATTATTTCCCGTGTTTAAGATATCGAATGTCCATTAATTAATTATAAGCTACTGACAGCTTTAATTAATTAATATCTTATCCAAGAGTAGTACCACTCAAATCTTATTATTATATCAAAATTAAATCTACCTGCAGGGTTTAATATAATAATTATTATCGAGCTCCTCAAGGGGACATCATCAACCCGCACGAGTCGGGACACGATTTCTACTAATAATAATAATTGTCATATAAATAATATTATTGCCCAAGATACGAGGCTTATTGAGTCCATTATTTTGACTCTCACCCATGGTAAATCAAAGCAATAAGTATTATAAATACACAATTAAATATTATATGCTTAGAATTAAAAAATAATAATTATCCGAGATTTACGCTCTTCTTACAGTCAGTAAAGAAGATACTATCTCACCTCGATCCAGTTCAACGTATGTCAATACGCTAATGTATGCTAATAGTCAAGACCAACTAATCTCAAGCATACACTACAACCTTTTACATAATTTGTCTAATAATTATATAGGTTGTAAACTATTATATTATTTTATAAGACACCGATAATGTGATCTTCCGTGTGACACCAACACACCACATTATCTACAATATAAAATAATTAGACATTTCATTTGCATAACCATAACGTGAATAAATATGCAAAACATGTGATTAAATGTAATTAATATCCTCATAGGTAGTTACAGGAAATAAGGTAACACATGCATAAAGTATGCTTTGCAGTATACAACCTTAACACGTGGTTGGTTATACCACATGAATGGTTCATAAATCCTGCTCCCGCGAATGATTTTATATATTATATAGCACAATTGTGGTTGGTTATACCACATAAATGGTTCATAAATCCTGCTCCTGAAGAAATAGTTGATAAAAATAAATCCTACTCTGAAGAAGTAGTTGATCGATTATGTAAATCTACTCTTGAAGAAGAAGTTGAAAGAAATAAATCCTACATTAAAGAAGTAGTTGATCAATGATTCAAATCCTGCTATAGAAAAAAAACAATTTATGAAAATAATATCTGATCTCCATGATTATTAAATACAAATGGAGAAAATTAAGCAAGTGATACCAAAAGCTCTCATCGATTAATTAAAGAAAATCTCATAGTCCAAAATTTCTTTTCGCTTGACACCAATAGTCTGTGGTCAATGAGCTTTCAAATCCTTAACTGAAATATATGCTTGAAATTTTATAAGTAGATAATCAACTGTGTTGGCACATATAAGTATTTCTCTCACTGTCTGAGAGATAAACCTGTGATCTACTCTTTGATCCAGAAAAACAAACAAATCACTTAATAAATTATTAATATTCAACAAACTTATAGGTATTGTATGGAAGTACTGCTCAGTCCATGACGTGATATTGAACAATAAAGGCATCACTATTATTCACCATGTATATCATGCTATCATGCATAGACTGTGCTTGTAGCATCAATCCAGTTGAACCCGCTATACTACTGGTTCTAACGGTGGGAAACTGTAAAGCACTTGTTGATTTTATTCCCCAATAATTTGCAGCCGTTGAAATATTGGGTAAAAATATGTTGTTACCCCCACCATACAATATATTCATTTTATGCTTTTCTAATTCTTTTACAAGTCGGTATGCCATATCCATATATTGTATACGACCTATCAGTTTGGATCTACCCAAAATAAATATGGTTTTAATTGGATGACATCTATATGAGGATTCTGAAAACTCCATCTCTCTACACTAAACATTCAAAATATTTTTTTGAGAGATACATTTTATGGTTTGTGGATTCCAAATTTATAGAACAAACTTTTTTCTAGAAGACGAATGACTCTACTATTTTGCTGGAGAACAAATGATTTCACTTTTGCTATTGGAAAAGGAGCGGCAGATAAGTCATTACTTTTGTAATATCCGCAATTTCGATTTCCGATAAATTTCTTTTTTTGGCGGAAGTCTATCTTGGAGACTCTATTGTGACCGTTTCGTCATTCCGAGAGTGATTAATTCTACACTTTTTGTCATCCGAGTTTGTTTTGATGTCGTCTTATTGAGTTCCATGTTCTTAAGCAACTTTTCCGCACTTGAGTTCGATTCTTGCGAATCTCATCCGAAACTGTTGTTTCGAGTTTCTCGTAAGTTCATTTAATGTTATTATACATGTTGCGAGCTTTAACTTAGTGTTTTGATCGTGTATCGTGTATTTCGGACATTTTGGGCCGTTTTCGTAATTTCCCAAAGTTTGGGGTAATTACTTCTGTTGTCGAATTTCGAGCCTTCGGGTGGTCGGAATCGTGTTTTCTCTTAGCGCTTAGATTCGTATTTGCGAGTACCTCGTAACCGTATCTTCAGTTTATATTCAGGTTTGGGTTCGGGGTTGTCCGGGCCTTCGGAAATGACCACGGCTGAGTCACGGCCGCACGTTTTGGGGCAGAGACTCGTCTGGCCGAGTTACGGCCGTAAGTGACTGGGTATGGCCGTACGGGTGCCAGGCAGTATCCGGACGAAGGCTGGATACAGCCGTAGGGTGTGATCGAGTACGGCCGCACGGGTGCCAGGCAGCATCCGGACGAAGGCCGGTTACGGCCGTAACCCTGTCGGCCATAAATAGGCCTGGTGTCGGGCCAGACCTCATTTTACCCCTTTTCTTCATCCGGGTGGAGGCTGGCGATGGGAGAAGTTGAGGAGTAGAGTTTTTGGTCGATTCCACTCGATTTCTAGGCATTTTGGAAGACTCTTGTCGATTATATCATCACCTAATCCTTGTTCTTTGTCGAATCGAGGTAAATTCTTGAAATCTCCTAGAATTGACTTTCGAGATTCCTTCTTGATTTTCATTGTTCGTCCGATTTTGATGAATCAGTTGATGTTTTTGAACATTAATAATCGTGTTCTATGGGTTGTATATCTATATTTCGAGTTTGTTTAACTCGATTGGTGATTCGAGTGTTCTTGGGAGTTATCGAACGTGTAGTGTTCGATTAAATATCCCAATGAGTTTCCTTTCGATAGTTTGGTGCGATTTCCGTTGTTTTTTACCTTGATTCTCATTGTAATCGTATCTTCTTTGTTTTTGGCCGGAGGATTGTAGGTATTCGAGGTTTTCCTGATTGAACAGTGTTCGTCGGAGTATTCGTGTGTCGATTCGAGGCAAGTACCTTGTTCATATACTTCTTGTTTTGTGGATATGATGATTGGTGACCGTCTTGGTATGTTTGTTTGTTTGTTTGAAATGAACTTTCAAAAGATTCGGTTTAGCCTCGTTAAGGGCTCACTTTCAAAACGCGTGTGTTTTGTGAATGGTGTGTTCCGTGAATGGTTAAGTGAACCCTATGAATACGCTTGGTGTTGTTGTTGTGCTTTGATAATATATATACATATATTATCTCATTTCGGTGTGTTGTGATTTATTGCGTCGTGTTATGTGTTTGTTGCCTTTTGGTGAATTGTTTGGATATCCTTGGCGTGCTGTGTTATGTGTGTGAATGTGTGTATATGGGCGGAGTCTACGGTGACACATGACATGTGATCATGTGGTCAGGATGCAACAAGTGATTGATCCAACCGTGAGAGCCTTGGGATACCTACGGTGACACATGGCTTGCGATCATGTGGTCAGGAGACAATAAGTGATTGATCCAACCGTGAGATGACGTGGCAAGTGATCATGGTGGTATATGGAACCTACGGTGACACATGACATGCGATCATGTGGTCAGGAGACAACAAATGATTGATCCAACCATGAGATGACGTGGTATGTGTTCACGGTGTTATGTATATGATTTTGGATGTGTTGACCAGGTCGAGTACCTTGGGTGTGACCGAGATTTCTTATCTTAGGTGGCTATGTGTTGCTGACTTTATGTCCGTCGAGGACTCGTGACGTGGGTTTTGAATTTGTGAATTGTTGTTGGTTTTTATTCGAGAAAGCAAATCTTTGGGCTGTGACCCCTGTTGATTTTGGAAATAAAAGGATTCGATAATCCTAAACTGTTTTCCGTTAAAACTCTCGAGGGCATTTTAAACCGTTTTACAAATTGTTCTCAGGATTTGTGATCTTTCGAATTTGGAAAGTTGTACTCAAACTCTTGCCTCGGGAAGAACTTTTTGTTACGTTTGAATCTTTGAGGATTCCCGATTATTGTTATTCTTTGAATGTGAATTGTATGACTCGTATTTTGCACTTTGTACTTGCACTAGCAAAATAGTGGAATTTTGCTAACCCCCGAGTAATCGGGGGTGGATGTCGGTATTGCATTCAGGTTTTGGGGAGCATAGCACAGGTTCGGCATGAAGGATGATGAAAGACGATTAATACTAATCACATGAGGACCCATACGTTGTTGTATTGGTTCAGTTGTACGTTACTTCCACTGCAGTATTTTTCCCCATTGTACGAGAGTATTTTGTATTTGACCCCTGCATGGGTATGTATTGAGATTGAGTTGTATGTTTTTATTGAAAGACCAAATTGGTCTACTGAGTCATTTTAGCCTTAAAGGCATTGTTGAGATGTTCGATGTTGTTACCAGCCTGGTATATCCTTGAGGAAAGGTTCTACGGCTTGTAATATCCCTGAGCGGATTGGGGGTGTTACATAAATGGTATTGGAGCTTTAGGTTGTGGAAACCTAGGCTGTCGGGTTTAGTGGTGTCTGTTGAGTTTTGTCTCGTCGGATTTTATCTGACTGAGTCGTGTCGCGACGCGTCGTCTGGGTTTGTTGGTCGTGATTAGTATCGTGGGGCGATCATCATCTTCGTGCGACCTGTGGATGTAAGTCTCCCTTCTTTGTGTTGTGCCTCGTGTGACACGAGTTACTGGTATGATTATGTGTTAAGTGATGGAATCCTTATGTAGGTTTTTGGTTTCGTGATATGTGTTTATTCGACTCTCATATTTTGTTTATAAGAGGAGTGTGGTCGTTGTATATGTCTTTTCGACTATTGTTTTTGTCCGCTGCTAATAATTTTCAAAATGATTTGCTCGTTTTGCAAGTATTTTTGGAAGCCTTTGTGCTTAATACGGAATGGTGGTGTAATTGTGTGTTCTTTGCTCACCTCGGGAGGGTCAATCGAGGCCTCGAGAGAATCTATGACTTCACTCTGGATTCACGAGTTTGATTCGCTAGCCAGCTCGGGAGGGTCCTTAGAGGCCTCGAGTGGGACCAGTGGTTTCACCCCGGTCCTAGGCAAATTGATTGTTGACTGTTTGTTTCCTGGGAAGAGACATGTCTCGTGTTGTTTTGAACAACTTGACACGTGTGCTATGAGATGTGTAACCGAATGTTGGTATGCATGAGTTTTTGGGCATTCTAGCCTAATGGATTTTTTTTTAAAATCCTGAGTATCTTAGAAAATAAATTTCGAGACGTACTTTTAAATGGATTATATTTTCAAGGCGCCTACTAACGCAACTATATGTTTCAAATTCTTCTACTTTGAGGACCAAAATATTTTTAGATACTTCAGCAATTTAGAAACGCATTTGCTTAGACCCGAAGGTCGAATATTTCTGAAAGTTTTAATTTAAAAGAAAAGTGTCCTCATTTTTACCCAACACAAGATGGTTTTTCAAAGTCTCGATGACGAGGTTTGCATTACTTTTTTTCGAAATATGATACTCAAAATTCAACTAATGTTTCCAAATTATTTTCAAAAAGGTGGTTTTCATTTTTAAAACCTATCATTCCTGTTTGCGGTCCGGGAATGTATGTATGATGTTCGCATTGTCGTTAGAATGTTCAACTCCCGAGTATGATTGAATTGGTGGCGTGAATGTTGAGTCGTTTGCCACGCATTTTTTGTGTTAGCCCTATGTGAGAGGTGAGATGTTGGTATTGAATGTTGCCGCTTTGTGGTGATTTGCGTGTTATCGCACTCGTACGAGCTGTTAGAACTTGAGTTTGTATGATCGTGTACATATGTGATTATTTCATGATGTGTAATTGTGTGCTGTTTATCGTTCGAACCATTGAAATCGTCGAATGTATACCGTCATTGCTGTGATTTTTGTATGTGCTTTATGATGGAAATCATTGTATGTGTCGTGTGTTATGATATTTTGTTGTGTTGAGTGGTTACTTATTCAGTATGCCGAGGGGCAGAGGACGGGGTCGTGGCGATCGGACGCATGATCGGGATCATGCTGCCGGTGATGGTATTGGTATCGGTGTTGATACTATTTTGCAGCAGGTAGCTGCACAGATGACTTAGTTGACTCAGGCAGTTCAGCGTAATACAGATATGACCCAGAATATTGGTGCAAATTAGTGGCTTCGAGAAGTGGTTCGTATGAATCCCCCTCGTTTCGCTGGTGCCGCTGATGCATTGGGGTGGGATGGTTGGCTTTTACAGTTGGAAAAGATATTCGAAGTAGTGGATTGTCCAGAAGAACGTAAGTTGCCAGTAGCTCAGTATCTTCTTGACAAGGATGCCTCTAGTTGGTGGGAGGCTGTTAAGTCAAGATCGTGCTGTCACGTGGGCAGAGTTCCAGAGATTTATGAGAGATGAGTTTTGTCCGGAACCAATCAGGAATCAGAAGATTAATGAATTCTTTTCGGCAAAACTGCAAGATGTACCGCTGTCTCAAGCTATTATTGATTTTAGCAAACAGCTCAACTATGTGCAGGATCAAGTAAGGACGGAGGAGGACAAGATCTGTCATTTTAGTAGGCGGATGAGGCCGAAGATTCGTCAGTACATGGCAGCTCTCACTTGTACTTCCTTGAGAGATTATCAGAATAGGGTGTTTGCCTATGAGCTATTCATATTATCGACTGAGAATATGTCTGAATCGAAGAAACAGAAAAGTGTTGGGGACTTTTCAAGAAATCTGGGGAGTGGGCCCGCTGAGGTTGGGATATCATTTCGTCATCATAAGAAGGTTCCTCGATCGCGTGATCAGAGGAGTAGTACCCCTGCAGCGAGTAATGTGAGCAGCATGAAGACATGCTATAACTATAGTAGAGCGGGCCATACCGCGAAGAATTGTCGTTCACCGTTAGTCAGTTGTTTCGAGTGTGGCCATGTGGGTCACCGAGCCGTGCATTGCGAGATGGTAACTGAGAGATTTGGGGATCGAGGTTGTGTCTCTGATCCGAAAAGACATGGAGATGCCTAGTGTGGTTCTTGAGGATTTCGGCGTAGTCCGAATTGCTTGTGGTTGTCCTTGTGGATCGTTTTGTGTTTATTTCCTGTTTTCTTAACTGTGCATGTTTTTCTGATATTAAGTACCTCCTTTTCTGTGATTGTTAGGATAATTGACTTGATTGTACTATCTGTTTGATGACGTTCGTCACTTGTTGGTTCTATTATATCTCTGCTTGTGGCATTACGATGGTTGTCGTCGAGCGTGATTTCACGCCGTATGTTTCTTTGCGTTTCTTGTAACGTTTCGCCAATGGGCGTAAGTTCCGCGTTTATTGTGTATCTCGTTGAGATATTCCTGGCGGGATATTGCATCTCCCTACTTGTTTTAAGTTTCGGGATGAAACTTCTTTTAAGGAGGGTAGTATGTAATATCCGCAATTTCGATTTTCGGTAAATTTCTTTTTTTGGCGGAAGTCTATCTTGGAGACTCTATTGTGACCGTTTCGTCATTCCGAGAGTGATTAATTCTACACTTTTTGTCATCCGAGTTCGTTTTGGTGTCGTCTTATTGAGTTCCGTGTTCTTAAGCAACCTTTCTGCACTTGAGTTCGATTCTTGCGAATCTCGTCCGAAAATGTTGTTTCGAGTTTATCGTAGGTTCAGTTAATGTTATTATACATGTTGCGAGCTTTGGCTTAGTGTTTCGATCGTGTATCGTGTATTTCGGACATTTTGGGCCGTTTTCGCAATTTCCCAAAGTTTGAGGTAATTACTTTCGTTGTCGAATTTCGAGCCTTCGGGTGGTCGGAATCGTGTGTTATCTTATCGCTTAGATTCGTCTTTGCGAGTACCTCGTAACCGTATCTTTAGTTTATATTCAGGTTTGGGTTTCGGGGTTGTCCGGGCCGTCGGAAGTGACCACGGTCGAGTCACGGCCGCACGTTTTGGTGCAGAGACTCGCTTGGCCGAGTTACGGCCGTAAGTGATTGAGTACGGCCGTACGGGTGCCAGGCAGCATCCGGACGAAGGACGGATACGGCCGTAGGGTGTGATCGGGTATGGCCGTACGGGTGCAAGGCAGCATCCGGACGAAGACTGGTTATGGCCGTAAGGGTGCCGGTTACGGCCGTAAGGGTGTCGGTTACGGCCGTAACCCTGTCGGCCATAAATAGGCTTGGTGTCAGACCAGACCTCATTTTACCCTTTTTCTTCATCTGGGTGGCGGCTGGCGACGGGAGAAGTCGAGGAGTGGAGTTTTTGGTCGATTCCACTCGATTTCTAGGCGTTTTGGAAGACTCTTGTCGATTATATCATCACCTAATCCTTGTTCTTCGTCGAATCGAGGTAAATTCTTGAAATCTCCTAGAATTGACTTTCGAGATGCCTTCTTGACTTTCGTTGTTCGTCCGATTTTGATGAATCGGTTGATGTTTTTGAATATTAATAATCGTGTTGTATGGGTTGTATATCCATATTTCGAGTTTGTTTAACTCAATTGGTGATTCGATTGTTCTTGGGAGTTATCGAACGTGGAGTGTTCGATTAAATGTCCCAATGAGTTTCCTTTCGATAGTTTGGTGGGATTTCCGTTGTTTTTACCTTGATTCTCATTGTAATCGTATCTTCGTTGTTTTTGGCCGGAGGATTGTAGGTATTCGAGGTTTTCCCGATTGAACCGTGTCCATCGGAGTATTCACGTGTCGATTCGAGGCAAGTACCTTGTTCATACACTTCTTGTTTTGTGGATATGATAATTGGTGAGCGTCTTGGTATGTTTGTTTGTTTGTTTGAAATGAATTTTCAAAAGATTCGGTTTAGCCTCGTTAAGGGCTCACTTTCAAAACTCGTGTGTTTTGTGAATGGTGTGTTTCGTGAATGGTTAAGTGAACCCTATGAATACGCTTGGTGTTATTGTGCTTTGATAATATATATATACATATATTATCTCATTTCGGTGTGTTGTGATTTAACTCTTGTGTCGTGTTATGCGTTTGTTGCCTTTGGGTGAATTGTTTGGATATCCTTGGCGTGCTGTGTTATGTGTGTGAATGTGTGTATATGGGCGGGGTCTACGGTGACACATGACATGTGATCATGTGGTCAGGATGCAACAAGTGATTGATCCAACCGTGAGAGCCTTGGGATACCTACAGTGACACATGGCTTGCGATCATGTGGTCAGGAGACAATAAGTGATTGATCCAAACGTAAGATGACGTGGCAAGTGATCATGGTGGTATATGGAACCTACGGTGACACATGACATGCGATCATGTGGTCAGGAGACAACAAATGATTGATCCAACCATGAGATGATGTGGTATGTGTTCACCGTGTTATGTATATGATTTTGGATGTGTTGACGAGGTCGAGTACCTTGGGTGTGACCGAGATTTCGTATCTTGGGTGGTTATGTGTTGCTGACTTTATGTCCGTCGAGGACTCGTGACGTGAGTTTTGAACCCTGTGAAATGTTGTTGGTTTTTATTCGAGAAAGCAAATCTTTGGGCTGTGACCCCTGTTGATTTTGGAAAGAAAAGGATTCCATAATCCTAAACTGCTTTCCGTTAAGACTCCCGAGGGCATTTTAAACTGTTTTACAAATTGTTCTCATGATTTGTGATATTTAGGATTTGGAAAGTTTTACTCAAACTCTTGCCTCGGGAAGTACTTTTTGTTACGTTTGATTCTTTGAGGATTCCCGGTTATTGTTATTCTTGGAATGTGAATTGAATGACTCGTATTTTGCACTTTGTACTTGCACTAGCAAAATAGTGGAATTTTTCTAACCCCCGAGTAATCGGGGGGTGGATGTCTATATTGCATTCAGGTTTTGGGGAGCATAGCACAGGGTCGGCATGAAAGATGATGAAATACGATCGATACTAATCACATGAGGACTCGTACATTGTTGTATTGGTTCAGTTGTACGTTATTTACGCTGCAGTATTTTTTCCCCGTTGTACGGGAGTATTTTATGTTTGATCCCTGCGTGGGTATGTATTGAGATTGAGTTGTATGTTTTTATTGAAAGACCAAATCGGTCTACTGAGTCATTTTAGCCTTAAAGGCATTGTTGAGATGTTCAATGTTGTTACCAGCCTGGAAGATCCTTGAGGAAAGGTTCTACGGCGTGTAATATCCCTGAGCAGATTTGGGGTGTTACAACTTTTACTATTTTTCTGACAAAATTACAAAAGAAAACACATATATGATATTATATTTATCAATGAAAATGACGTTACATGCCGGCAGCAGAGAAATTTAAATATTGGAAAACAACATTTATAAAGAAAGCATTAACTTGCATTATTTTGTTATTTATCGTATATCAACTTTGACAGAACGAACTTACAAACTAGATCTTTTGAGATCAATTTTTCATGACTATAGTATTCTCGTTCATCCTTAAATTGTGTCCAGAGAGCCATAAATTCACGATGAACATATTCATAGGGATGTGTATCAAAAATCTATTGGATATCATGATCCATAGATTCCTTACTCAATCCATCCTTGATAAATACTATTTTATCTTCTCAATTTTTGAACACAAATCCCACATATTTGCATTGTGTGTCACCTGTCCACCGAGCAAATTTATACCATCCACCTAATCTTTTTACTCTTCGTTTTTTTTTGCAAAACTACTCTTATCTGTACCTGGCATATACTTAAATGAATTTAAAATTTCGTCAAGTAATCGAACTTGTGCTTCAATAAACCATCAAATATCTTTTGGGATGTCATTTCTCATGACCCTTAATCTTTCGAGTCGAGCTCAATAAAATCTTTTTATGATATTCACTGGAAGAAATGTGTAATATTTACGAAGATTTGAAAGTACTAAATCCATTAGGATATTCAAACCATTGGTATAGGTGAATTTTGTGAAACAATGATAATCTATTTGTAGATTGAAATTGCGCGTATGAGATTTGACCCTGTGTATGAATAGTTCATTTCCTGAAGCGTGTGAACTACGGTTCTATATTTTAATAATGAACATAATATGACATGTGGGAGCGGAGGCTCCATGTTGATAATGATGTGCAATAATGAAACTGAAAGATTCTGTGATGTGTCAATATAATATCTATGTGATGATATAAACACATCATTCTTCATATGTTTGTTCTCGATTAATAGTATCACTACTAGCAATAATAGGAATGAATCCCTAACAAATTTGGAATATATTAAGGGGGTATGGGCTCACTCCTTCTACATATGAACTACTAGATATTATGAATCTACTAGATAGTCACATGTGTGTCACGGTTTAAGCATGTACTCCAGATTAGATAAAGCTAGTAATATATCCCATATAAACTTGAGTAGATCCATGAAGGATCAGATATGCACATGCAAGTGGAATATTATTTTTGGCAAACTACTTAAAAGTCCACCATCCAGTATCGAAAACATAATATATAAACTCCCATGAGTGAAGATGAATACTGAGATACTTGCCTACATGTTTGGTGTTCGGAAATCTCTTAGCATGAGGGGGAGTATCAGTAATTTAAAATGTAAGAAATGCGTCATATTATATCCACACAATCGAATATGAACTTGAAGTTCAAAGATGCATGATAGATTATTAATCTTTGATACTAACTACAACTGCTTCGATAAATAAATAATAATTTTCCGAATATATATATATATATATATATCAAAGCAAATGATAAAGGAGGCACCTACTTTTGAGAAGCATATAGACATAACTATAATGTGTAATCCTAATGGATGATTGATAATGAGATATCTCGACAAGTTATATCGCTATCGGGAAATAAATGAAATTGAAATGTGTCGACACAGTATTAAAGAATAGCGTTATGAATCAAATGAGGATATCAATGAAATGAAGAAATCCATGAATGAAATGAAGATATCCATGAAAGAAATAAGGATATTGAAATCTATGAAATGTGGATATTGCTATCTATAATTGTGAAATATGGATACTGAGGATGTGGATATTAAAATCGATGGTTTGAAATATGGATAATGAAATCCATGATTGTGAAACATGGATATTGAAAATGAGGATATTAAAATCAACGATTTGTGAAAATGAGGATATTGAAATTCATCAAAATTGAAATGTATGCTCTTATAATAAAAGTATAACATATGAGCTTACTAAAAGTGAAAAGAAACTCATGGGAAGATTTTAAATATATTATCAGTGCGTGCAATGACTCAAAATAAGATGTTGTGAAGGAAAATTATATGTTATACTCTTTTCCTTGGCTGAGGTTTTATCCCATTGGGTTTTCCTAGCAAGGTTTTTAACGAGCCAGGTTAATCCAATTAATATGAAATCTCCAAAGAGATTCAGAATATATTGCAACACCGAGTTCGGGATTATAAATTGCACTGAATATGATACTCATACTAATCCAAAGATGATTGTTGAAATATCCGAGGACATATTTATATAAGATGCGTGTTGCACTTTTTTTTCCATGACTGAGATTTTGTCCCATTGGGTTTTCCTAGCAAGATTTTGAATGAGGCAACTGGAATGGCGTATTAGCATGAATAATATGATCTTTTCCCTTCATTAAGATTTTTCCCAATGGATTTTTCCTAATAATATTTTAACGAGACATATTCATGGCATAATAAGGAACACTACAAATCAAGATTCTCAAAGATTGAAAACAGAAGGAGTAGTTGTACTCTATTTTCTTCGATCAAATTTTTCCATGGGTTTTTTTGACAAGGTTTTAATGAGGCAACACGTGAATACTCCAACTGATATTTATGGCACATTCACTCAGTTTTTACTCCAAGAGATTTTACTGAGACAGTTGATGGATACTCCTACAATCAAGATACATGTGAAAGAGAATCATAGTACTCACTCAGTTTTTGTCCCACGAGGTTTTACTGAGATGCACATGAATACTCATACAAGAGTGATCGAGATAAGGGAAGCGATATACGAAATTATAGATTGCTGAGGTTTTATCCCACATGGTTTTTCTAGCAACATTATGATGCATCAATATATAATTGTCACAAGCTCAACTACAAACAGTTTGGAAATTTTGCTCTCATTGGGTTTTACTTCCAACTAGTTCATCAGACATCTATGCTAATAGTCATTCAAAAGAAAGTGTTATAAAAGACATTCACAAGTGTAATAGTAAATTTGTGAAAGTGACACAATATATTTTTATTGTAAATGAATGACTATTATGTCCCTGATAATTATGTAATTACGATGTCATCTGAAGTTTACTTATAAATAGGATTTCAATTATTTATGAAAATAATGCCTGAGAATCATTCTTCTTTTCTCTCTCTAAATTTTATCTATATAATACGTAATTTTATAGCAAAAAATATAGGAGCCCAAAACTACAATCATAAATTCTTTTTAACCCAAAACACATTTACTTTAATTTTTTTACCTAAAACACAATTCTTCTAGTCCTTAAGATAAATAATTAAAATAATGATATTCTAAAAATTCCTTAAATGCCCCTTGCATGAAATAATGGTGAAATAACTTTTATCAAGTGGTAATTATAGATAGCAGTCGTGTACCACCACCACCTACCGCCGACCGTGGTTGTCGGCCAGTCTCCGATCACCGACATTTTTTTCTTGCTAGTATTTCTATCAAGAATACGTTAATTTAAATTATTAACTCATATTCTTAAATTACCATATGATAATAACAAATATCAATATCGATCCACCAAATGTAGGTGTCAGTCAAAACCGATAGTATTAAAAATTATAAAGTGGCAAGTTATATGACCAACATGTGTTTTAAATTCGACCATTTTTTATTTATTTTAGTTTTGTTTTATTTTTCTATCAGTTTTCTACCAGTACTTCGGTAAACTTTATTGTTTGGTAATTTAGATTGCCAACAAATTTTTTGAATTATCAACTGCTATTTTAGTATATTAATTTGGATTATTCAACCAAATCACCACAAGATAATTTAAAAAATTAACAAAAAATAATTCAGAAAACCATGTCGTATTTTTAATAACCAATGGTATTACCAATAGGTACCTAAATTAGAAGTTGGTGATTTAAGAACAGTCGGCCCTGCACGCCGCGACAGTGTTTTGAGTTGTCAACTGGCAATTTAGATAACCAACAATATCTTGAATTACGAAGAGGTAATTCAAAATATCATATCAATAATATAGTGTCAGCTCATTGCAAGATATTTGACAACTTGAATGCTTTTTCGTTGCACCACCAAGTAAAATGCCAACATACATAAAAAAATCCAAAAACATAGACTTCTTACTTCTAAAAATCGCCATGGCCTGAGCACAAAATCGCCGCTCAAAGCCTGAATCAGAGTAAACCCCGAACCGCACCGTCCGCCCGACATTTTCGAGAAGCTGTCATTGTTGTTTCATAATTGAAAAATCACCACCTCTGTTTCATCTATGTGCTCATTGACCATCTCGGCAGTCACTTGTGGAACCTCTGTCCGGAACCCAGTCCAGCCCTACCTAAATCAAAAGCCAAAAAACTCCTTTCTCGTGCATCCAAACACGAATCCGGCCATCAAAATCTCGAGCCGACCTGGAAGATTTCCGATCAGAACATCGAATTGCCAGCTTCTAAACCCATCACTATCGCGCCTCTCACTTCCGCCATGGTCTTTATTATGAACCATGTATGGTGGTGGGGGTCTTGATGGAAAAGAACAGAAAATTAGAGAGCTAGGGCTTTGTCGGGCGGGAGTGTGGAATTATTGAGGAGAAAAACACAGAGGGAAAGGGGAGAGAGACAGAAAGAAATGAGAGGGAGAACAAGAGAGGGGGATGGCTGGGTATGTATATTGGGGTTGGTGTGTATATGTATATATATATATTATATATATAATCTAGGAGTATTTTAGGAAAAATATAAGAATTGTGTTTTAAGTTAAAAAATTAAAGTAATTAAGTTTTGAGTAATAGTAAACAGTAGACGTTTACTTTGTAGTTTTGCATCATTCCTTAAAAATATATTCTTTATATCAGACTAAATAACAAAAGTAATTTCTATAATTCATTCAGTTATTCGGAATGCTGTCCTATTGTTCGACAAAACCGAAAGACACAACAGGCACATCAAAAGTATCCTTTTACATTTCCATATTTCGTTCCAAATAAGACATGGAAAATCAAATGTGCAATTCTACCAACCCCCACCCCCCCTCATCATGTACCTCCAAAATTAATGGAGCCAAACTGTCCAAATAGCACACTCCGAGATGAAAAACAACAATTACAAGGGAAGATCATCCAGCATGCGGATACCCAGACGGGGGTCAAGCAGGTGGAGGGTATGCACCATGTGGGGGGTATCCAACAGGAGGGTATGCAGCGGCTGATGGATATCAGGTGGCTGATGGATAACCAACAGTCACCTGAGGAGGATATGGAGGATATCCAACCATCGGAGGTTGTGGCTGATCAAGGCGCGACATTCCCTGGACGGTTGGCACCGCCATTGCCTGCGGTGGTCCGAACTTACCGTCTCGCTTGTCCATTTCAACCTTGTGTTGTGTCTGATTACACAATGAAAACAGCACTCTCATAGTATAAAACAGTTACATGCGAACACTATCCTATGATTTTCGGACAGCTTAATCAACATATTTTGCACCTTTAGATACAGTTAACAGTATTAAGATTAATTGTGTAATAAATATTTGCTTACCTGCATGCAAGCACAAACCCTGTGAAAACCAAAAGGATGTGTTTTAGAAGGATATTCTGGTAGCAGGACAGGAACCAAGTGAAAAACAAGACGAGTTACAGATGAAGTATCTTACGAGCAGTACACCATATCAGACAAGCACGACAGAATCTGAGAAGCCTCTGAGAGTTCATCATTTCCAGTAATCATAGCAACAATTGAGAAAATGCAAGCAATTTGTTGAAGGCAGAACATGAAACCCTAGAAAATAACAATTATTGGTCGATCGAATTTTGAAATTAACAAGGGGGCCTAAGACAGTTATTTACAGATTCAGTGAGGGGTGGGTGGGAGGGGGTGGGACAGGGGGAGGGGGAGGGAGGGAGAGAGTACAATAATGCAATTATCACACTGTGTTGTCTGTATGTTGAATTCATCTTGCAACAGAAACCGTGTAGAGGCCACTGAGTTTCCAAAGCAGAGAAAAACCTGAAAGTCCATTTTTTTAAAGACGTGCAGTGATCAGTAACAGAAGCAACACATGAAATTTATAAATAAATAAATAAAAGGGTTAAAGACTACTCGAGGTTTACTGTAGTTGCAAAAAGAACCCACTTATCTTGGAAAATTAAAAATAATACCTTGAGATTTCGCATAAGTTTTTCTTTTTGTAATTAGGCTAACCCTGAAGGGTAATTTTTATAATTGTGCCTAAACAAAAAGGCACTCAGAAGAACTCAAGAACTAGAACTACGACTTTGGAGATTTCAAATTAAGTCCTGAACAAAGGATTTTTATTTCACTCTACTTTTAGAAATTAAAAAAAAAATCCAGTATGCGAAAAGTTAAACCTTCAGGGACCAGAGATTTTGAATTTAACTTTGGGCAAGACCTGTGCTGCATATCCTTATGTGTTCACTAAATAATAAGGTAGATTTCCGGTTACAAAACATCATTAAAATTATAGAAATCCTTATTGCAACAGAAAGCCCACAAACTGGCATGACAATAGCGTATTTAACTGCACAAAGTCCTCGAGGATGAAATTAAAACAATTTCGTCATTCTTAAGAAATTACCAATTCTTGAAAGTAGCCCTTAAGTGTTTGTGTCAGGACATATTGAGATTCTGAATTTCGTATTCAAAATCGTGGTTTTAATTTTTGAGAGGCTGTTAATAGTAAGAAACCTTGTTTGTTGTAGGATTGAGAATTTTTTTTCTTTTACCGTAGATGACAAATCATGTGTAAGTGATGATGTTGTATTAATATTATATTGCATTTAGTTGTATATATAAATGTATATAAAGTGATAGGGAGAGAGGAGATGAAAATAATGGTAAAAATAAGAGGGGAAGTGAATCGGTAGATATAGGATAGGCTTAGGTTTTAAAATGTGTTAGTTAAGTATTGAAAAGTTGAATCCTAGTACAAACGTGTATCTGTTCAAAAAAAAATTAAAAAAAAAATTAATGACACTAAAACTCTTGATGATTAAACAAATTAACCCCAGTATTACCTCAGTCGCAAGGCAAAACTCAGGGCAACGACTTTCACCACACTTACCACTGCAAGGCATATATCCAGCACAGCACGTATACCTGTTACAAGCAACAACAAACATTCATGATACTAAGAGGAAAGTAAGATTACAAACAATAAGATGAGAGTGAATTTTAAGTACCTGGACATGTCATTGTAAAGAGCTCTTTTACGGAGCATATATGAGACACATGGACCACTGTAATTTGGAAGCTCAAAAGAATTAACATATGATATTCAATAAAAAAAATTCCAAGTTTTTTTATAGTATGCACTGGAAAACAATACAAACAAAAGCCTTCCATTATGCGACAATCCAGGAAGAATGTGCGACACAAAACCAAGTATCAAGCACAGCTTAAAACAGTCCATCTTATACCATATAATATCGTCTTAGTACTGACTTTGTAGCCTGTAATAAGCATTAGACTTCGAGGCTAAGTGCAGCAAACATCTCAATGATAATCCATAGTAAACCTTACAGACTTTGCTAAGCATCACTTAAACAGGCCTTATAAAACAGATATATACAGAGACATTGTTTCTTGACATGGCCAAAGGTTCTTAACCAGCAAATTCAAGCAATACTCCAGTCAAAGCAATCCGTCATTGATATGTGTATTCAACGATCTGCTTCAGTTTTCAAACAATAAAACCCATTGATAATTCATTCATCAAACGTGTATAACTTGATTCGGTCTATTATGCTCTGGTTATTGAGATCATCAAAACTTGAGTTGAATTCAGGTTCAATCAAATAAAAACTCACTCTAAAATAATCATTCAGCTAGATATAGGTGAAACTGAACCAAATTAATGCCAAATCAACCTCAGGCACGGCAAGCAAAACCCAAATAAGCTAGATTACGGCCATAAAAACTTGGCGTACCAGACCTTAAAAACAAAAACAGATTATGTTTTCAAAAAAAAAAAAAAAAAAAAAAGATGAATTAATATAAAGATACCCAACAAATGATTAAAACATAGATAAAACCCAAAACCATAAACCCAGATCGCAACTCCTACATAACAAACAAACAATCTGGAACAAAAGCAAAAACTTATAAATGAGGAATTAACAACTTCCCCACTTACCACCAGAGGGACAAGCAACAATCTGCACAGAAACCAAACAAAAAAGAAGAAGAAAATTCATGAACCACGAAATCCACAATCACGACTAAATGGACAAACAATACAGATTGCTCGGACATAATACATACAGGGTGGATCTTGTTGAATCGTGCGCATAAGATCGGTGTGCCAAAGATTGCGATAACCTTGGCGCTTCTGCATTACCTTCAAGGGATCATCTGACCCCATCTCTTCTTCTTCTTCTTCTTCCTCAATTCAATTCACAAATCAAGACGATCGACTGAGCCTGGATACGACGACGGGGAATAAGAGGAGAAGCGTTTTCACGAGAACTGAGATTCAAAGAAGACAAGTCAATCGAGGAAGAGACGGAACGATGTTTACCTGGCGACTGCTGTGGGAGCCTTTCCGGCGTTTCGAAAAGCCTAAAGCCTCCGTCGGTCAATAATTATTAGCTAGTAGTATTTTAAACGTCTCTCCGTGTTCCCACCAGTCAGATTTGACTTGTAATCTAAGAATCACACAACTTCGAGTTTGTTTTTAAAAAACTTATTTACCGGATAGGTGTAAAAATATTTAGAAAAATGATACAATCACAACCGTTGTAACGGTTGTGTTTGTTTTGAACCATTGATGATGTGGGTGGTGGGGTAGGTGATGGAATAAATAATGAATTTAGTAATAAATGTATGGTGAGATGATGTGTTATAAAGTTTAGTTGTGTAAATTGGTTGTGCATGTAGCATTGTTGAAATATTTACTAAATAAGTGTAGTTTCTGTTTCAGAGAAAATAAAAGACCGTAAATACGACTCAATCAATTGTATTCATAATACTGATAGAGGGTCTTTTATATAGGCATTACAATGAAAGTCCTTCCATATCCGTATCCGGAACCAGGAATCCATATCCGAATCCGTATCCGAATCCGGGAATATCCGGGAAAATCCAAATCCGGCGAATATTATCCGTATCCGGATAATATTCGAATCCGAATATGCAATTCCTGGTTTATTTTTCAAAAATAAATGGGTGCAAAGGGATTTGAACCCACAACTCATCTCTTTGTGGATTTTTAAGGGCACACTCCAACCACTTGGGCTACTTGATTGTTGTGTTAAAGATAGAAATAATTATAGATAACTTAGTATAAACATATCACTTAATTAAAGATCTACTAAGATCTCCAACCAAATTACTTTTTTATTTTTTGAAAATTTGGGAATATCACTAAATTATAGTAGTGATCTACTAAGATCTAAAACCAAATTATATTTATAAAAATTTATATTATTATAAATATAAAATGTGTTATATTTTGTAATTATATATTAAAAATATCTTAAAATTATATATTATATATAATTTATCTCGGATACGGATATTTTCGGATACGGATGCGTCTATATCCATTAGACCCGGCAAAATAGGCCCAGGCCCGCAGGCCGGGCCAGCCCGCCCATTTTTGAGCGGGTATTGGGCTGCATATTATCAGCCTAAAAAAACTCGGGCTTTTTTGGCCCGGTTGAGATTTGGCCTGCCCGTAGAGGCCCGGCCCACGGCGCCCTTTTTTTTTTGTAATTTATGTTACGTGTAATTATAATATTTAATTTTTTTCCTTGTTTGTTAGATTATAATATATCTATATGTTAATTATTGATGTAATTTTATTTTTTTGGGACTTTGTGATTACTTTGTAGTATCTCATATCAATAATAATATTATTTTATGATTTTATAAGAAATTAGTAGTGATAAATGATATGATGATCAAATAAAAATATTTGTATATTTGTCTTTTGATTATGATAGTGTAGTAAATAATGTAATTATCAAATAAAAATAGTTGTATATTTATTTATCTGATTGTGATAGTATAGTGAATAATATAATAATTAAGGATCAAAAAATATTTGTATATTTATTTCAGAATTATAATTTCAAAAAAAAAAAAAAAAGTCGAGGCCGCGGGCAGCCTTGGGCGGGCCACGGCCTAATAATTTTGGCCCAAAAAACGAGCCTTTTGGCCCGGCCCAAAAAGGCCCGCCGTTTATGCCGGCCCGTTTGGTAGGCCCGCCGCTTGCTGTGTCTAATATCCATATCTGTATCTGGAATTTTCGAATACGAATAATATTCGTATCCGCTTTTTTTCGGATACGGATAATATTCGCTTTTTTCGAATACGAATACAGATATTTCGGACGGGTATCGGATTTTTCGGATTTTTTTGCTAGCCCTAGTATCTACAACCAGTATTAGGTAAGACACATCACGGGAATAATAATTTCCGGAACACTCCCCCTGTGTCGATCACTAATACAACAATGGTGCAGAAGATGTTGCCTTCGTAAAAACCTATTCCAAGCCAAAACAAAATCCTATGGGAAAAATAAAGGCTTGATGAGGAAAGATTGCAACGCACCAACATAACATGTCATGTATACTCCCCCTGATGTATACATAATGACTCCCCCTGATGAGTACCTCAAATCATAGGAGTCAGATGCCAAGTTGCCCTCACAACTATACCAAGGAAAAACCCAGTGGGAAAAATACCTCTTGGTCTAAGTTGAACAGAAGTACAACGCATCATTGTATGAATGTTCTCATAGGTCGCCTCGTTAAAAACCTTACCAAGTGAAAACCCAATAGGAAAAAATAAACATTGGTCTAAGGACAAAAAGAGCGCGACGCATCCAAAGTGCAGAATCGGTAAAGACTTACCAAGTTTTCTAAAGTCTTGACTTCCATGTACTAAATGAGTCATAACTTCTTCGATTCAATAGGTATCAACTAAACTGTAAGAACTTATGAAAACTATACACCCATAGCTCTTCATCCACATACAATACGTAACCTAGATCGACCTGAGCAGATCACAAAGCTCTATCGAAGTTGACTCAGCAAATTACCGGACATATCCTGTCCTTCTTTGCAACAATAGTCATATGTCACTCAACATGGTGGATGTGATCAAATTGTTGGTTTCCTTGGAAAGTAGACACAAACCTTTCCAATGGTACCAATTTCACCATTTTCCAGCAAGTGAGCTACCTTGTAGGTCATATGGGAGATAGACCAATACATTCAGGGCAAATTCGGATATCAATATTCAAGTGTCCTTTTATCGAGATAGAGCGAGCTTCAAGCTTCTCGTCAATCACAGACATTGCGTGAGCGCATCCTAGGCCATCATCCCAGTGGCTTTACCGGATTATTACGAATGAGTACATCGAGTCAAACATGAGTACATAATACCGTACTTTTCTCTTAAGACTGCATCATCACTTAAGTGAGCCAAGTCTTATTATGACTTCGACTAGTCATTGGGAATTATATAGACATTACTTTATCATCTCTTAGGGAAACCGTCCCTTAGATTGCCTTAAACCGATTGATGAATACGCATCATCAAGTGTCCCCAAGACCCTTTCATTCTTAAATTTGGATTTAGCGGAATGTCTTAGTCTCACAAGAGTACATCACTATAAACCCTTAGTTTTACACGTAAAAACTTCATATCTCTTCCAAATCAAGTATATAGTTAGTATGCATTCCCGACAATCACTTGTCAACGCGCTTCGTGGTCAGGAGCCATTTGACTTGAGTCTGATCTACCACGAGATTCTTTTATCACTTAACTTAGTTCCCCACTAAGATAAGATTTAACCACAACCTGCACGTCAGTTTTTGGGAAACTATCTAACTGAAAAGATAGTGGATGCTATAACATCCATTACGGTAGCACAACTAAGTTTCGTGTCATCGTAGTCGATTCCAGTGTGTTCATGAGAAACCTCGCACCATGAGGTGAGTTTAACTCCTTCTCTCACTCACCTTAACAAAGTATATAGATAGATCTTATCTTTGGAGTGTCGGCACCACTTCAACAAAGAGCTATCACTTTGTTCATACTGGAGTTGCATATATTTCCATTTTAGGCCAAGGCTACAACGTTGTAGATTTTAAACAAAGTATGGTTCGACTAAACTCACATTCCACGTCCTCATGTACCGGCTTTATTCATAGAGTACTCTTTATGGATTGGCATTCATTGAGGCGTCCCCCAATGATGACTGTAATCCAGAATCATATGAGATAGATGAGTTCATTTGATCAGATGATCAAGTTTCATGTACCAAACTCGCATACATTCTTAGTGAGAGTATTTATCGAACCAAGTGGCATCTCAATACTCTATGAGATCCACGGCCTAATAACACCATATACCACAATTTCTGGTGTTACCATATCACTATTTATAGGTGACGAACATCCATGACCGGACACAATTCTTGCAGACATGTCTGCAACATGTATTTAATCTTGTCACTTTAGGGAACTTGGTGAGGCATAGTAGGGACAAACTACAACAATTCCAAGTCGTTCTACTCGAACGTGATCGTTCGGATCTTCCCCTAACGACGGGAAGACTGACTCATCAAAGTGACTTACGAGATCATCTGCCAAGGTATATTTTAAGCGGACTATGAGTGAAAGCGCATGTCATATTAATCATTTATAACCCATCATAATGCATTGTGGTGACGCACTTTGGCACATGAACATATGGACAATAAAAGTTTTTTATTGTTAACACAATCTAGTTAACATAATACATATTGTTACACTCGTAACTAAGCATTTGAGTGATGATAAGTACAGGTAGGGCTGAGCACCGGGTCTGACCCGGCCCGGACCGACCCGGTCCGGAATGGACCGGATTATAAATGGTCGGACTTTATCGACCCGAAGCCGGACTGTTGAGCAAGACTGACCGGTCCGGACGATAAAAGCCGGTCGGTCAACCCAGGTCTAGCCTGATTTTGTAAATTTTTTTTTTGCATATTAAATGTTCTTTTGTTACATATAAAATGCTTTCTTCTTTACATACTCCCATAAAATACAATTATCAATCTTAATATCTTCATTTAGTCACCAAACTCCCAATTTTAACAATAAAAATATTTTTTTATGTATTTTTATTTTTACCGGGTCGTTCCGGGTTGAACCCGGATTTTTCGGGTTTTAACCCAGTCCGGACCGGAACCCGAATTTAGACAAATTGCAGACCCGAGACCCGGACCTAATTAACAGGTCCGGTCCGGGTCCGGGTAAAAATCGGGCCCGGACCATTTGTGCTCAGCCCTAGGTATAGGTGAGTATGATATGTTGACCTATACTACATAACCGTAGCTACTGGTCTTGAGAATCCAACAAAACCGCCACCATGCACCACTGGGATCGAACATAAAGAAACGATTGAACCGATAATAGGTCGTTGGTTTTATCGAACCTCTAGTGCTTTCTTGAAGAGTTCACTCCCTTCACCAGCCCCAACACCTCAAAATTTCGTGAGCATGTATAAACGGGTGTTGGGATTCCAAAACCATCAACCTTGTGGTCAGAAACCGATCGAAATGACATCGAATTGGTCGTTGGGACGGCTGGTGGTATGTGAAAACTTCATTTAAGTGGTTCACCTCCTTCCAAGTATCCAAATGGCGCCAAAATTTGTGAGAATGTGGCCTTGGATGTTCGAAAGTACTCGTTAAAATTTCACTTTAAGACTTGGTCTAAAAGTCGGTGAACCGGCCTTTACAATGACTGGTCCGCAAGTTGGACAACAATAAACTCAGGTTTCATCAACTTATCAATTATTGTCAAAGGAACTACATAATATATAAATGTTATTACTTGAGTACGACCATTTATGAATACCATCATAGTATCATAAGCCACCCAGGCTAATACTTATGAATGTATAAGGACTCGGTGAAAAGGAAGGACTCAGCTGTAATACCCGGTTGTGAATTCATTGATTATCTTCAGTAATTGTCACTCAAAATTTTTTTCACTCAGTAATAATTATTCACCATTCATATTCATTCAATTGTGTTCACTGTTCGGCGTACTTTAGAATCGTGTATCAGTTGTTGTTCATCATTCATCACTGTTTGAGATCGAGACGAGAATATTTTCATCATCATCATCATATTTTGGTAGCCTGTGTGTGAGATAGTGCACGCTACGTACTCTTGTTAGCACGCGCTAATGGAGTACAGGTAGCGCACGCTAGGCATCAGCAATAGCGCACGCTAGCACAATTGAGGCAGACAGTCCAGTAGGTACTGGACTGAAATTGGAAATTCGTAGCGCACGCTATGAGTGAAAAATAACGTACGCTAGTTGTGTATTGATAGTGCACTCTAAGCATTCAATGTAGCGCGCGCTAAGGCTCGAACAGGGCAGAGGACAGTAGGTTCTGGACTCCTATATTCTGGACATCAACTATCAGGTAGCGCACGCTAACATAAGGTTAACGTACGCTAAAGAGGAGGCATTAACGCATGCTACCAAGTATGTAGCGCATGCTAACGATGCAGGCAGTGGGTACTGGACTACCTGGTGAACCCGCTAGCGCACGCTAATCAAAGGAGATAGCGCGCGCTAAGATGGGATTTGTATAAATAGGACACTTCACTCTTCATCCCGTCATTTCTCAATTTCTCAACCATTCCGGGCGATTTTGGGAGATTCGCGTAGATCTTTCCGAGATGCAATCATCTAGCATCATCTTCAAGCTCCTAGTTCAGATTAATCAACATTTAATCCCCTCCATCACTCCAAATCAAGGTAACTTTTCATTAAATCTTGAATTTCAGGATTTGAAGGTTTTCTTCCCGATCTCTTCGAGTTAGCTTCCTATCATGTTGGAATATGTTGAATATGGATTATCTACCTTGGATACTTGTATTCTTATGGATTCATTGATGTAATTTTCGGAATTTTTGAATAATTTGGGGATTTGTTCAAGAACACCTTGGGTGTTGACTTTGGAATTTTGGGGGTTTCGACTAGAATTTGTCATAATCTCGAATGGAGTATTCCTATTGGATTAATGATATTTTGTTGGATTGAATCATTCATTGGAGTTTTGGGTATTGATATAATTGGGATTGGTTGTAAACAATGGGAGATTGTTTACAACGTGTTTGTTAAATTGCCCCAATGAGTTTGGGTAGTGTGGTATCGGCTTTTGAGTTGGTTGTAATGATGATTGATTCGTATATTAAGCGAATTGTTGGTACTTGTGTTATTCAAGGTTGTTCGAGCGGCCGATATTTCCATTAAGGACGTTGATCGTGGAAGGGCTTTTCTCGCCGTCGGTTTGAGGCAAGCTTTATACTTGTACTAGTCAATGAAATTAATGTTATCATATATGTGTATGAATGATCGCTAGGATTCGCGTAGTATGGTTTTCAAATCCGATCAATTTTAAAATTTGTAAAACCTCGGAGTATTTCCAAGGTGTCGAACCCAAGGGAATTGATGTGTCGAAAATAAAGGAATTAACTCTACTCAAAATTTGACTGCTATTTAGGAATCCGAAAAATTGTTTTGATTCTAATTATCTAATTTTAAAAATCGAAGGACAAAAATTAAATAAAAGATGAAATATCTAAATTAAGCAAATAAAGCAAATTAGCAAGATAAAATCACAAGTCGAAAGGTAATTGATCCTAGGGTAGTATCATCTAATTGAGTTCACACAATCCATTCACTTGATTCCTTCTCCCCAAAATTTAATTCAATCCTAGAAATAATCACTCGGTCGATCTAGAATTCCTGTCAAGGCAACCTAGAAAGATAGTTAATTAAAACCCTTTTCCCTTGAGCTCAAAGAATTAAAATCACTTAAAAGCACCAACTTATTTATCTATGATTTATCTTTCTCCGCTAGGTCTCAAGATAAAATCATATTGTGTGTCAAGTATTTCCACTAATCAATTACTCCTTAGGACAAAATCAATTAGCTAACATGCATCAATTAAGGGCCCTTTAATCTAGCATGAGATTTAACACAACTTGAACACAAGCCTAGGATGAAAGGTCAAAAGGTAATCAAAGGAACATCATGTGAACATCAATTAAAATTACTAACCCTAGAATCAATCAATGAATTAGCCGGACATACTTGAAATTAAACAAGAAATAGATGGAGAATGCATATTATTAATATGAAAAGAGAGATTACAACCCGTTCGTATGAACTCCGAGTCTTCAATAATAATTCTCCTCCAAAAAGTTCTTGAATCAAAGGAATAAATCTTGCTAAAAAGTGTAAAAATCTGCTTAATATGATAAAAGAGTGATAAAAGGCGATGGAAGATGATCCAAGATGATCAAAGCTCGAAACTAGGTCTAGAAGGGTGTTTTTATAGCCTAAGGGGTTACATTCCGATTAGCCCTAATCTAGGAAATAAATAATATCGATAGAGTCAAAATCCGTCCAACGAGAGAGCCAGGAAGCCTTTCGGCTTTATCGGCCGATAGGTGGTTCGTCGATTTCTTCACTCGATAGGCGGAGCTCCTTTCGGACGGCCTATCGGCGATAAGTGGCCGATAGGGTCTTACATTTGGCGCAAAATCCGTTTCTTCGTCGTTTGACTCGACTCTCGGTCCTTTGTCTCGTTTTGGGTCCTTTTGGCTCTAAAAACCTGCAAACACACTAAAACCAACCCAAACGCGTAATACGGCTCGACTAATCATAAATAAGCTAAATACGAGCACATTAATCACGAAGCGAGATAAAAACCTAGTATAAAATCCTAGAAATAAGTGGTAAAATTACCACTTATCAAACCCCCCCAAACTTAAGCCTTGTTCGTCCCGAACAACAAAAAGAAAAGAAAAAGAAAATTGTGAATCATCGTGCAACTCATAGTGTTCAACCTAATCAATACTACCCTGTAATTCTCTCTAAATAATCCGAGTGTCGTAAAGCGAGCCGCACTTTCGAATAATGATTCCACAAAGTAGTCAAGTTCGATCTAATCATTCGTTCATGAAGAAAATCCGGCTCAAAGATTAACAAAAGCGTGAGTCAAATCGACATCAATATGAAAGGCTAAAATAAACAAGCTAGTTCGTCCGTTACACGGTCGAGTGGCACATTTTTCACGAGTTTCATAACAAATAAACCTCGGTCGGTATTCCCTTATATATATGTTCACGAATTTAATTCGAGTTGACCACTAGGTTAGGATCTCGGGATGTTTCATCGGGGTAATCTGAGGTGGAACTTCCATTCTCATGTATTAGGAAACCGTTTGACGTAAAAGACACTCATGGGGCACATGGATGCTTCTAGTTACTAAGTTCCGTCTACAATGGAGAAACAACTCGAATATATAATTTCGCATGTCCGAATCAAGGTCGCCGTTTTACGCGAGTAAGCAATGGTCACGCGAATACCCCCGGTTACTAAGTTCCCTATCATTGGCACATGTGAAATATCTAAATCACTAGTCTAATCAGAGTCGTCGTTTTACGCGAGGGTAAACAACGGGTCGCGCGAATGCCCCCGGTTACTAGACTTCCCTTCATAGAACAACATTATCTCAATTTTTGGGAAAAACTGACCGACTCTAAACTCTATCTAAGTGCCAACACGACTGACCAAACAGTACAACTCACTATCCGGAAGATGTAACCAAACGTATTGACGGTGATTTTAAAACAAGTATGTATCGTCTCTTATCTGCCAAGACCTCTACAATCACGAAAAATTTTGGACCTAAATAAATACTATGCAAAACAGAAATAACTGACTACAACTCGACTAAAACTCGACCGTTTCTTCAGAGAGAAAAACAGTGTCGTAACATCGGTTTCACACAATTAGAAGCACGAAAAATTCACTAATAAAGAAAAACTAAGACAAGCAAGGCTATCTAAAAACAAACAACGAAAAGCAAAAAAAAGCAAACACGAAATCTAAAAAAAACTACTACGACCAAAAATTTAAAAAAAGAAACTAGCAAACACACCGAACGAAAATGAATAAAAAAAAATCTAAAAACTAAGCAACCAAAAGCCAAAACCTTGCAACACCAAAATGATAAGCACAAATAAACACAACGGGCACCAACACAAGCAAATAAAGATACAAGGCAAACACGGTACTCACACGTAAAGAAATTAACAAAGCCGCACTTCTTCCCCCCCCCCAAACTTATTTCGCATCCCAAAGGAGGAATAAGTTTGAAAAGAGAAAGGAGTGGCTTTGTTAATGGAGTACCTGATCACTGTGGCGGAAATGGCGGGTTTGTCGGCGAGCTCGGATCATAGCGGGCATGTGAATCGGGGAAAGGAGCAAAGTGATACATCTCGTGTAGCATTCGGTGGTAGTGGTCCTCCTGGGCCCACCTATCTTCCTGCCTCTTCCTCTCTTGCTCCCTCCAAGCAATCTCCTCTTGTCGCCACACTCTGTCCTCTTCGGCTCGTCTCTCCACGAGCTCGTACAACTCATTGACCCGAGTGGCAACAGCACCCACCCGAGTCTCAACCTCGCCCAACCGAGTTCCCAAAGAACCAAACTCGGTTGTCAAAGAACGCATACTCGCCAAGTGATAATTATCTTGCGCTTGCATACTCTCGTCGTGCATCTCTCTCTCTCTCTCAAAAAATCTCGTCTCAAAAGCATCAAAATCTGGAGCCCTCATCTGAAAACTAGTACCTCCACCGGTGGGAATCTCGTCACGGCTACCCCCCTCGGGTATATCATCCATCTCCTCCTCGGCTCCCTCTAAGAACGGCTCATCAATGGTCACCTCCCGGCGTTGCCTCTTACGAGGCGCATCTAACGGTCGGATAAGTGCCACATGAGCCGCGGAGCTCATACTCCACCTCGCATATACATCGGGCGCGTCGCCCATCACCGAAGTCAAGGTCGGAGAGGGGAGTCGGAAGAGGGACACGGTTTTGTTCCGACTGCAATTTCGGTCGAACCCCTCGGTGAAGGCAAGCATCTCTGCCTCTGCGGTGTCGGTTTATCCAAATAGATGTCTCGGGATACCGGCTCTCCTCTAATGTGCACCCAGATGCTCGCGATAGGGGTCACGAACGCCCAATACCAATCCTCTGCTTCCCGGTCAGGCTTGTTTCTCCATGTGCTCGATCGAAAACATCCGGCGTGCTTCCGTGTACCGTTCAAGGCCGACCATAAAGATGAAGATCGTGGACAAGCACGTCCCCAGTCGGTACGGCTCAAAATCGTCGATGTGAACAGCGGTGGACATAACGGAGGCCGGGTTCCTGATCGAGAGGCTTTGGCATATGTCGGACTATAAATAAGAAGCGTCTCCTCCCTGCAGAAATCATCTTGGACCACGGCTCTAAGTTTTCTTTGGCATGATCGCCCTGCTGAATGATCCGTCCTCGGCCCCGTTGATAATGGCATTAACTTCGGCCGAGAGCTCCCTTTCTATGTTGTCGAGGTTGAAGCGAATAGAAGCCGGAGTCCCGTTCTCTCTAAAAACCTCAAGTGTGGACGAAACTCCACAGTGAGCACGTGGTAGCGAGGTAGTTCGCCCGAAAGATTTGCTCAAACCCGCACCGCCTCGCTAGTAGCACAATATCATCGTAAACACCCATACCCCGAGCCGTCTCCTCATGCGTAAATCGACAATGCTTGTGTGACATGCCGATAAGGTGCGACCACCTTCTTTTAGACTCGCCCGGTCAATCTCAGCTTGAACTTCTTCGGTCGAGTGCGTAATGGATCGGAATAGCCGGCACTACCTTCATCGGAGCCTTTTCTTTTACGTGGTTGTCTTAGATTTTCCGGCCGTACTCGGATTCGACTTCTTGCTTTGCTTTCCCATTTCAACGTTCCTACAAAACAACCATCCAATTAAAATCCAATAAACACTCATAATACAAACATTCAACGAGCATCGACATAATCCCATAATCCCACAATATCAAGAGCCCTCTATAAATCACACAATCTCCCCAAACTTAGACTCCCCATTTCATATTCAAAGGATCAAAATCACCACCCATAATAACAAAACAACACACTACAATCATATTAGGGCAAACTCTCTCCAATCCAATCTAATTCATCAACAATTCAACTCCTATCAATCCCAATTAACAATTCAATTCAACAAATCCACCCAATTTCAACAAAATGCGAAATTAGGGTTCTTCAAATTTGGGGTTTTTTCAAAATTGTTCAATTTCATCAAATAATCCCCAATTCAAGTACCCATGAACAATCAAGCCTAGATAACATGTTTCCCTCAAGATTCTATCAACAATCGGGCATAAAATTCAAAGAACATCAAAGTTTAGCAAAAGCCCCAAAAAGTGGATCCCCTTCGATTTTCATCAAAACTCCAAAAAGAATCCGTCAAAGTGCTTGAAAACATGTATAGAATTGAAAAACAAGAGGATTAAGCGTCGAAATTACGTACCTTGATCGAGTTTGAAGGAAGAAAAGTAGAAAAAAAATTCGCCCCTTTCGTTCTTGTGTTCTATCGGCCGAGAGTTGTGTAAGTGTGTGAGAAAATCGGGTGTGAAGTGTTTAAAGGGGTATAAAATAACCGGTCGAAGTGGATCTTGGGCGGGTATGTTCCTATCGCCGTGCCGATAGTCGGGTCGATAGGAGCTTCTGTCTCTTACATACCTTTATATCGGGTGGGATATCGGTCGATAGGCATACCCTATCGACCACTGCTTGTAATCAATAAAAATTTGTTTATTTTTCTCAGCCTATCGGCCGGGCCTATCGGACGATAGGCTCGCCCGATAGGATTTTCTGTCTCAAAAAATTTTTTCAGCTCGTTCTACTTCACATACTTGGTCCCGTTTTTGCTTGGATATGGCGATGAAAGACCTGCAGGTATTCAAAACTTGGCATGCATGGATTAGAACTTAACAAAAACTAACAAAGCTACTACGAAATTAGAAACTACAAAAATCACGCAAACGAAAAATCGAAAATAAATGAATAAAACGAACTAATATACATACATACGTTGGGTTACCTCCCAACAAGTGCTACGTTTAACGTCTTTAGCTAGACGATACCTCATTCAACCCGGGTCTTCAGTGACAACTCCCCCTTGAACGGGTTTGTTGATATCAAGATAGCATACGCTCCTCTCATTAAGTCGAGACTCGTTCGCCTCCAACATTCGAACATACTCGGCAAATCCTCGGAAACTTCATCAACCTCGGAATGTGAGTAAATGGAGTGTGAAATACAATGCTCCAACAAGTCGGTCGGGCGGCATAATAGACTCAATTTCAAAACATTCCTCGGGCGCATCGTCGGGCTTCTTCATCGCGTCATAGATGGAAATTTTGATTTTGATCATTAACCCGGAAGGTAAGATCACCCTCCCGACGTCGATAAGTGCTCTCCCGTCGCTAGAAACGGTCTCCCAAAGATCAATGGTTGATTTTCGTCCTCGGGCATATCAAGAACTACGAAATCAGTAGGAAGACCAAGTGTTGGACTCTAACGAGCACATCCTCCACAATTCCCTCGGATAAGTGATCGACCAGGTCCGCCATGAGTAGAGAAATGGTAGTCGGCTTCATCTCCCCAATCTTCAACCTCTTAAAGATGGATAGAGGCATAAGATTGATGCTTGCCCCGAGATCACACAACCCATTACAACGTTTGGTCGCCAATCATGCATGTCAAAGTAAAACGTCCGGATCCTTCTCGCTTGAGTGGGAGCTTGTTTTGAATGATAGCGCTACACTCCTCTGTCATATTTATTGTTTCAAACTTCCTCAACTTCCTCTTGCTTGCCACGCGTCTTTCAAGAATTTCACGTACCCGGCATGTCTCTCAAAGCGTCTAGAAGTGGAATGTTGATATTCACCTTTTGAAACATGTCGATAAATTGTTGAAGCTTTTCATCATATCTCGACTTGGCCAAACGCTGGAAATGGAGCTTTTTCCTCAAAATTCTTCACATTCGCATCTCCAGGACCTTTCGGCCGATATGTGGGTCGATAGGCTTCACTTCGGCATCTTTGTATGGGTATCGGTTGAGCCTATCGGTAGATAAATTTGCCGATAGGTTCTCTTGTATTCCATCTTCTTTCGTTTTACGCTCCCGTTTCTAATACCTCCTCGTTTCCAGATTCCTTAACTCCCGCCCCATGATTACTGTACTTTGTCCCACTCCGAAGCTCGATTGCGTTGCATTGTTGAGTCTTCGGGTTGGTCTCGGTGCTGCTCGGAAAATGGCCCGGCTTGTGAAATCCGGCTTGGGCGTTCGCCATTTGACTCATTTGGGTCTCCACCATCGACATCTGCTTTGTCAAGGCTATCACCGAGTTTCCAATAGATGTCACACTATGCTCGAGAGCCCCGAACCTCTTGTCTACTTTATAAATAAACTCTTTTTGACTCGCCTCCAACCGTTCCAACATCTCTTCCATAGGTGTCTTAGCAATCGGCTCTTGAATAACCCCATTTTTCACGTTAAATCCCGGTGGTGGCTGGAGAGCATTGTTCGGATTGGCATAGGAGAAATTAGGGTGGTTTCGATTGTTCGGATAAGAGTTCCCCAATTTCCCCCTTGCCTAAGTTTCCTCCTTGCATGTAGTTCACATCCTCCTTAATCGCAATCGGCTCGTTTAACTCTTCAAAACTGAATTGACTCCCAAAGTATTCTTTCTTAGCATCTCGAGCTCTTTTTGTTGTTTTTCAAATTTTGCCTTTAAATCACCGTAGGCGTCCTCGTCACCGGATGGAACCTTTCTTCTCGTCATCTTCCTATCGGTCACCTCCTCGTAATCATTGTTGACCGCCAGCTCAATGAGATTCTTGGCCTCTTCATAATCGTTAGCCAGAAATCCCCCTTTCGATGAGTAGTCCAACTCTCTTCTAGCCTTCCTCGTCAAACCCCGATAAATCCGAATATAGATCTCCTCTTTGTCAATTCCATGCTATGGGCATTTGCGAAGTAGCTTCTTAAATCGGATCCATGCCTCGTATAAGTATTCATCCTCATATTGCTCGAATTGCAAGATATCGTTGATTTGTTTTTGCACCTTCGAGGGAGGATAGAATTGTGCTAAGAACAGCCGAGTCATCTCTCTCCAAGTACCAATTTCCTTCCGATCTAAGCTCTTGTACCAATCTAGTGCATCGTCTTCTAAAGAGAACCGGAATAGGCGGAGCTTAATGACATCCGGAGGCACTCCGTTTTGCTTGATGGTGGCACATATATCCAAAAACGACTCAAGATGAGCGTTTGGATCTTCATTCACTCCCCCGCCGTATGTTTGAGACTTCACTGTAGCAATGAGGGACGGTTTAAGCTCGAAGTTGTTGGCATCAATCTTTCCCCAACCTCCTTCTTGATAATCGTCCAGCTTAGGTCGAAAGCGGGCATTCAAAGGGATCTTCTCGGGACGAGCGAGTTCTCGTGGTTGGTCAACAATGCCGGCCATGGTATCAACGAAAGGTATAGAAAGAGTCTCGGTTCTCGCTTCTTGCTTCTTCTTCCTCAAAGACTTCTCGATTTCCGGATCCAAAGGAAATAAGTTCTTTCCTTGGGATCTTGTGATCATGCACCGCCTACAAAGAAGAGAAAACAAGATGTGAGGAAACGAGATCGAATATTAATAATAAAAGTAAACTACCTAAAGTAACAATCTCTTCTTTTTCGAATTATTCCCTTAAATTTTCTATCAACTCCCCGGCAACGGCGCCAAAAATTGATCGCTAGGATTCACGTAGTATGGTTTTCAAATCCGATCAATTTTAAAATTTGTAAAACCTCGGAGTATTTCCAAGGTGTCGAACCCAAGGGAATTGATGTGTCGAAAATAAAGGAATTAACTCTACTCAAAATTTGACTGCTATTTAGGAATCCGAAAAATTGTTTTGATTCTAATTATCTAATTTTAAAAATCGAAGGACAAAAATTAAATAAAAGATGAAATATCTAAATTAAGCAAATAAAGCAAATTAGCAAGATAAAATCACAAGTCGAAAGGTAATTGATCCTAGGGTAGTATCATCTAATTGAGTTCACACAATCCATTCACTTGATTCCTTCTCCCCAAAATTTAATTCAATCCTAGAAATAATCACTCGGTCGATCTAGAATTCCTGTCAAGGCAACCTAGAAAGATAGTTAATTAAAACCCTTTTCGCCAGGCTCAAAGAATTAAAATCACTTAAAAAGCACCAACTTATTTATCTATGATTTATCTTTCTCCGCTAGGTCTCAAGATAAAATCATATTGTGTGTCAAGTATTTCCACTAATCAATTACTCCTTCCGGACAAAATCAATTAGCTAACATGCATCAATTAAGGGCCCTTTAATCTAGCATGAGATTTAACACAACTTGAACACAAGCCTAGGATGAAAGGTCAAAAGGTAATCAAAGGAACATCATGTGAACATCAATTAAAATTACTAACCCTAGAATCAATCAATGAATTAGCCAGACATACTTGAAATTAAACAAGAAATAGATGGAGAATGCATATTATTAATATGAAAAGAGAGATTACAACCCGTTCGTATGAACTCCGAGTCTTCAATAATAATTCTCCTCCAAAAAGTTCTTGAATCAAAGGAATAAATCTTGCTAAAAAGTGTAAAAATCTGCTTAATATGATAAAAGAGTGATAAAAGCTGATGGAAGATGATCCAAGATGATCAAAGCTCTGAAACTAGGTCTAGAAGGGTGTTTTTATAGCCTAAGGGGGTTACATTCCCGATTAGCCCTAATCTAGGAAATAAATAATATCCAAAAGAGTCAAAATCCGTCCAAAAACGAGAGCCCGCTGGGAAGCCTTTCGGCCTGGCCTATCGGCCGATAGGTGGTTCGTCGATTTCTTCACTCGATAGGCAAGAGCTCCTTTCGGACGGCCCTATCGGCCGATAGGCTGGCCGATAGGGTCTTCTGTTTGGCGCAAAATCCGTTTCTTCGTCCGTTTGACTCGACTCTCGGTCCTTTGTCTCGTTTTGGGTCCTTTTGGCTCTAAAAACCTGCAAACACACTAAAACCAACCCAAACGCGTAATACGGCTCGACTAATCATAAATAAGCCAAATACGAGCACATTAATCACGAAACGAGATAAAAACCTAGTATAAAATCCTAGAAATAAGTGGTAAAATTACCACTTATCAATGAATGTGTTGTATTATTCCGAGACTTAGTCTCTTCATGAGTTCATTGATATTAAGGGATCGTTTGATACGATACTTTTCGGTAATTATGCCAAATGTCTATTATTGTTCATTAATGGCCGGTTCAAGGCATTGGGATACTCGTCGTTAATGTTATTGTCGATAGCCGACTAGCGGTATTGATGTATCGATTGTTGTTGTTGATATTGATGTTGATCTAAGACATCGTTGTAATCATTGTTATTGATGTTGGTGTTTTGTCATTGATGTTGTATTGGCCGACTGACGGCATTGGCGTGTTCGTTTCTCATCTTCGTCGTCGGTAACCGATTAAAGGTGCCGAGGCATCCGTTGTTCGTTGTTGTCGATTGGCCGTTCTAAGGCATTCGAGATATTTAGTCATTCATTGTATCATTGTTATCGATTGGCCGTTCTAAGGCAATCGAGGTGTTGAATCATCCGCTGCATCATTGTTATCGGTTGGCCATTCTAAGGCAATAGAGGTATTGAATTGGGACTGTCGAGGATAGTTCCCATCCGTTGTTCGTTGTTATCGATTGGTCGTTCTAAGGTAATCGAGGTATTGAATTGGGACTGTCAAGGACGGTGCCCATTCGTGAGTTACTGTCGTCGTGTTGGCCGACTCAAGGCAGCACACTATCATTCTTGTGAATTCGGTAATCTTTGGATCGTTGCCGTTTGTGATTAATTGTGTTTCGGAGGCTAGTCTCGGCTAGTGCTCATTATGGGTAAGTTTGGGGCTTGAACCTTCGCGGTTGGGTTTCCAACACCTACAGTTCAGTAGGTCATGACCATTGGATGGCCTCATTGTGATGCAGCTTCGTGTCGTGGTTTCGGCCCTTATTGTGATACGGCTTCGTGCCGTAGCTTCGGCCCTCATTGTGATACGGCTTCGTGCCGTGGCTTCAGCCCTCATTGTGATCCGGCTTCGTTCCGTGGCTTCGGCCCTCATTGTGATACGGCTTCGTGCCGTGGCTTTGGCCCTCATTGTGATACGGCTCCGTGCCGTGGCTTCGGCCCTTATTGTGATACGGCTTCATGCCGTGGCTTCGGCCCTCATTGATACAGCTTTGGGTTGTTTTGGCTTCGGGCCATTGTGATATTTGACAGCTTAGGCTGAGTGACTTTCAGGTGATTGTGTTGATTGACAGCTTCGGCTGAGTGGTTTTTCAGAACTTTGTGATGTCTTGGTATTTCCGTTGGAGCCTTTGGGCATTGTGATTCATATTTAATTCGGTTCTGGTTTAGTTCATATTCGTATAATTCATCGTGGTGTTCTATACTTATGATTCGCCGTTGGGCACTTATGTTCTAACCTGTTGAACAGGTATTAATAGTATGCCGTGGGCATAGTGTTTCACGAATGCTCGGTTCTTACCTTGGTTTGTGAGCATCTCATATTGTTATTATCCTTATACTGTTTCATTCTGCCTTTGGATACATATCATGTTATACATGTATTTGATGTTCATTATCTGGATGACTGACCCCGTGGAGTCGGAACTGTAATACCCGTACTTTTATTGACTGTTTGACTTTGCTGTTCTCCTTATTTTGTCGCTCTGTAAACTCTTGGAGATGTTGTGGATATTGTTATTGAGTTTCGTATCTTGTTTGGGTCTTGATCGTGTTGTTTAGACCTTGCGGAAGTGTTTTGGTCCATAGAAATAGCGCACGCTAGGCCTAGGCTAACGCACGCTAATTCTGCTTGATTAACGCACGCTAGCTTTGAGTCGTAGCGCGCGCTAAGGGGGTCAGTCAGGTCAGAACCGATGCTCGGTGCTCTGGGTGGCGGTTAACGCACGATAGGAGTTTGTTAGCGCGCGCTATTCGTGGTTAGTAGCGCATGCTAATATCCGTCCGTAGCGCACGCTACCGGGCTGGTCGGCAGAGGCAGTGAGGTTGCCAGGTTTTCTGGACTATCAGGTAGCGTACGCTAGGCTTCGGCCAGCGCACACTAAAGTTGTTGCATAACGCACGCTAAGCCATAGCGGTAGCGCACGCTAAGGTTTGAGCAGGGCAGAGACAGTAGGTTCTGGACTCTAGTACTGGATGCCACATTTTGGGCTAGCGCACGCTAGAGATAGACATTTAGCGCACGCTAACGGGGCCGGCAAAAGCCATTGGACTACCCGGTGACTTCGCTAGCGCACTCTAATGAAGAAGGCGTAGCGTGCGCTAGACTGGGCAGATATATATATATATGACAGTTGACTTCCATTTCGTCATTTTTCATCTTCTTCACTCCTTTTCGACGGGAATCGCTCGGGAGAGACGATCTTGGGCGATTGGAAGCGATCTTCTTTCTAACAACAACATATTTGGTTGGAGAACAAGGATTTCACAACATCTAATCCATCCTATCGTCCGAGTCAAGGTAAAAATCCTTAGAACCCTACCTTTTGGGAATTTTGGGGTTTTTCGTAGATTCGTCCGATTTATCCATTTTGAATCTTGAGAACCTTGAGATTATGATGTATCTATACCGTATGCATGCTTTTCCTACGATTTTATGGATTGGATTGTGCCGTTTTAGGACTTGTGAAGAGTTTGGATGATTTTCCAACCTCTAGTTGTTTATCCGTGTATTTTCATGAATCGTAGATGGGTTTCGGGAGTTTCTTCATGTAATTTGAATATGGATAATTGATTATCATATTCCTTGCGAATCGTTTAGGTGCCGGAAGCGCGTTCTTGGACCTACCTAGCACATACCCTTTTTCCGTTCGATTTCTCGATGTCTCAAAGGCAAGTATATATTTATGAATGTGCGTTCTCGACTTTGAAAGTATGAAATATTAATGACATGATTATTTCTATCCACTCTGGGGCGGGCCGACGGGTCCCCTGAGGGTTTCGTAGCCTCTGGTGCGATTCCACGGATGATATGAACGAACCACTCTGGGGCAGGCCGATAGGTCCCCTGAGGGTTCCGTAGCCTCTGGTGCGGTTCCACGGTATTCATATATGTATTGATGCGATGCCATGAGATTTAGTTATTCCGGAATACTAGTCTTGAATTGATGAATTGACGGTTACATTTACTTTATTGTCGAGAAGTATTGTGTTTCATACTTGATATACTTGCACTAGCTATTCGACGGCTAACCCCTTTATCGGGGAAATACTTTATATGTATTTCAGGTTCCAGGAGAGCGGACAGGCAGGTATCGGGTCGGCATGAAGATGGTGGGCAAGAGTGATACTGTGTCTTTCTTCCGGTTATGTTTTGAGTTTTCCCTTGATGTTCTTTGTCTTGGAATGGTTATTGAATACTCGAGTATTGTTTTCCATTTTTCTTGATGTTCCGGCCTGTGTTTGCCGAGGTATTGATTTGTGTTGTGATGTCTTTGGATATATTGGTTATGTTTTGAATACCCTTTGTATTGTTCTTCCTTCCAATGTATGTAGACCTTATCGGTCAAAATTTATGGTTCCGCATATGTTTAGCCTTGTGGGTCCCACGGTGGGGCTTACGGCGCTGTAATATTCACTGAATAACTTGGGGGTGTTACAGAATATGGTATCAGAGCTTAGGTCTATGGATACCTAGGCTGTCGGTCTTTTGGGTCGATCGAGTCGTCATTTGTCCACAGTATCACTACTCTGCCATCATCACAGTGCGACTGGTACTTGTAAGACCTCTTACTCTTCTGGTGTTTCCTTATTCGTTTTGCTTTCTTTTATTGGTATTCTCGAGAATCGGTCACTTTGATGACGTGTGATTGCGGGGTCAACCAACCCCAGTTTGTCAAACTCGGTGCATCATGACACCGAAAGTCAGCACGACCAGTCGAATGGCCAAGGGAACAATGCGGACGTTGGAGTTGCGAATGAACTTCAACAATTGGCTACCCAGATGACCATTTTAGCCGAAACTGTTCAGCTGAATAATCCGAACCCGAACACGGATGCCTTGCTTCAGAATGTAATTCGTATGCACCCTCCATAATTTGGCGGTGCCACAGACCTGTTAGGATCGGAAGATTGGCTAGCAGAATTGGAAAAGATTTTCGAAGCGGTTGATTGCCCCGAAGTGAGGAAAGTACCGATTGCTTAGTATTTCCTTACCAAGGAGGCCGCTACGTGGTGGAAAGTCATCAAGCCACGGGATCGTGTTGCCACGTGGGATGAATTTAAAGAACTTTTGGAGGCCGAGTTTTATCCTTGGCCGGTACGAGAAGGCCAAATCCGCGCCTTTTTCGAGGCTAAACCACAGAATATTCCCGTTTCACAGGCGATCGTGGAGTACAACCAACAATTGATCCATGAAGGATCAAGTGCGTAACGAGCGTGATAAGATTCGGTACTTTGATATGCGAATGAATATGGACCTACGGCAGTACATGGCCGGATTTGCTTGCACCACACTGAAGGAATACCAGGACAGAGCTTTAGCCCATGATATGTTGAGCCCCGACAACGATACCGTGGAAGAATCGAAGAAGCAGAAAGTCGCGGGGAATTTTTCTAACTCTAAGAGTGGCAACTTTCAGAGGTCACAAACGACTAACCGTTCTGCCGGACAGTCGTCACGTTCTAATAAAGGAAAGAGGGGTTACCGTCCTACTCCGGGTACCACAAATCGCACGGTGACTTGCTATAATTGTGGCCGTTCAGGCCACGTTAATTTGGAATGCAACTTTCCACCATTGAAGTGTCACACGTGCGGACAGATGGGACATAGAGCGGCTTATTGTTCCGAGCCGAATCAGACTTTGGACACTCGGGCTTTTGCCCCAGCACCACTTGATCAAGGTATAAACCAGCGACAATCTTTTGGTCAACCTCAGCAGAATTTCGGCAGGGGCCGGGGACGGGGTCAGAACGCTGGAGGGGGAAACTCTAGCGTCGGTTCGGTACAACCACGGGTTTATGAGATGCGTCGAATAGACGAACCCGACGCGGCGGTAGCTTCAGGTACCATTCATATTTTATCTCATCCAGTCCGTGTACTTTTCGATACGGGTGCTACGCATTTTTTTATTTCTTTAGAGTGTGTACGCCGTTTGAATATAACTTGTTTGACTGTTTGCGATCCCTTCATCGTGAAACTGCCTAGCGGGGATAGAATTGTGGGAAACCGGGAGATTAGAGATTTTCCGGTGATTATATCCGGTATGGAATGGTTATCGAATCTGATTGTAGTTGATATAGAAGGCGAGGATGTGATCCTCGACGAGGATTGGCTTGATAATCATCAAGCGATTATGAACTACCGTACCAAGGTTATCACCATGATGACTAAAGATGGATCTGAGTACTCATTTTTGGGGCGTAAGTCGGGACTATCCAAGTTACTTATCAGTGCCATGAAGGTCGTAAAACTTTTGAATAAAGGTTGTACGGGATATTGGTGTTATGCTATGAAAACGGAAGGAAACGAAGTCGAATTCTCTTCAATTCCGGTTGTTAATGAGTATCCCGATGTTTTTCCGGATGACCTCCCGGGATTACCGCCAGATCGAGAGATAGAATTTACCATGGACTTAGAGCCAGATGCGGCTCCGATTTCTAAAGCACCTTACCGGATAGCACCTTCCGAGATGCAAGAATTGAAAAATCAATTGGGAGAACTTCTGGAAAAAGGGTACATCAGACCGAGCGCTTCGCCTTGGGGCGCGCCTGTTCTTTTCGTAAGAAAGAAGGATGGTTCACTATGTTTGTGCATCGACTACCGTGAGCTGAACAAAGTAACCATCAAGAACAAGTATCCTTTACCTCGTATAGACGATTTATTTGATCAATTGCAAGGGGCTGCAGTTTTCTCGAAGATTGATTTAAAATTCGAGTATTATCAACTCAGGGTGAGGGAGTCTGACGTTCCGAAGACGGCGTTCCGGATGAGATATGGGCATTATGAATTTGTAGTTATGCCTTTTGGGTTGACTAATGCACTGGTAGTATTCATGCAGTTAATGAATAAGATATTCATCGAGTACCTCGACAGGTGTGTAGTCGTCTTTATTGATGACATCTTGATCAATTCTCGAGATAAGGAGGAACATGCCCGACACTTGCGTTTGATATTAGACATTTTGAGAACCGAGCATCTCTATGCGAAATTCTCGAAATATGAGTTTTGGTTGGAAGAAGTTATGTTTCTCGGCCATGTGATTTCGGCCGAAGGGATTCGTGTAGACCGCAGAAGATTGAGGCAGTGCTGGATTGGGCACCGCCTAAAAATGTTAGGGAAGTTCGCAGCTTTTTGGGCCTTACTGGGTATTACCGTCAGTTTGTCGAGGGGTTCTCGAAACTCGCTCGGCCGCTTACAAAATTACTCCAAAAGACCGAAAAGTTTGTTTGGACGGATGAGAGACAACAGAGCTTTGATGAACTGAAGAAACGTTTGACTTCAGCGCCGATTTTAACTTTACCACAGGGTAGTGGGGGCTTTGCAGTTTATAGTGACGCTTCGGGTCAAGGCCTGGACTGTGTACTTATGCAGCATGATAAGACGATAGCTTTTGCGTCACGACAATTAAAGCCTTATGAGATGAATTATCCTACTCACGATTTAGAGTTGGCCGCAATTGTCTTCGCACTTAAGATTTGGCGGCATTATTTGTATGGTTCACCGTGTCGGATTTATACCGATCACAAGAGCCTAAAATATATTTCCAGTCAAAACGAGCTAAATATGAGACAGAGACGTTAGTTAGAGTTGATAATGGATTATGATTTGGAAATTCTTTACCACCCCGGAAAAGCCAATGTCGTTGTGGATGCTTTGAGCCGCAAATCGGCATCTCGTCAAATGCTCGAGGTCCTTACATCGCAGATGAAAATTCGTCAGGATTTAATTGAGCAATGGATAGACGTTTGGCTTCAACGAGTACAAGGACAGTTGTGTACTCTCGAAATTACTTCGTCCTTAGTTGATGACATCAAAGGGAAGCAGTGGAACGACCCGATGATTTCTCAACTGAAGGAAGACATAATTAAAGGAAAAGCTCCTGGTTTTGTGGTTCACGAAGATAGTATTCTGAGATTTCAGGGCAGGCTTTGTGTTCCGAACGATTTAGAGTTGACGCAGAGAATTCTCCGAGAAGCTCATGCTATGCCTTACTCAATCCACACCGGGACGAGTAAGATGTACAAAGATTTGAAGCGAAATTTTTGGTGGAATAACATGAAGAAGGATGTTACGGAGTTTGTATTACGGTGCTTGACGTGTCAACAAGTCAAGATCGAACATCAACGACCAGCGGGGTTGTTGAAACCGCTTCCGATTCCCGAGTGGAAGTGGGAAGACATTTCTATAGATTTCATCACTGGCATGCCGAGAACTCAGGCCGGAATGAATATGATTTGGGTAATTGTCGATCGGTTGACCAAGTCTGCACTGTTGATGTAGCGTACGTAAGAGAGTACAGAATGAGACAGTAAGCTACCATTGAACGATAGCATACGCTAAGGACAACAGGTAGCGTGCGCTAAGTGAATAACGTACGTAAAGCACTAAGGCTAACGTACGTAAAGCTCAGGACATTATATATGGGACAACATCCAATTTCATTTCACTTCGTTTCTTTCACTTGTCCTTCACCTTCCTTCATTTCCAGAGAGTCTCCAGCCATCTAAAACACCTATAGATCACCTATACTTGATCACAGAGGATTGGAAGCACCTTGGTTGGTACTCAAGCTTGAGGTGTCGGATTTTCGTCAAGTGTTCATCATTGGCTTCTACGTTAAGGTATGTTGATACTTTCCAAACTCAAATCCTTGTTCTTAAGGAATGATATGAGCATGCTTCAGAGATCATTGGATTAGTTAGTAACCCTTTAAGTTGAACACCATGTTTAAGGAAGTTGGAATGATTATACTTAAGTTCACCATTGTTAAGAGTATTATAGTTCGAACCTCGTTATGTTGAACGTAGTAGGGTAAGTTTTGTGAGATTGTAATCTGCATTAATTGGAGTTTTCGATATGATCAAGACTTGCTATTACTATCACTTTTTGTTAGATGAACTTAGAAGGATAAACATTGAAGGTTTTGTCATATCTTGTAAGGGTGGATTGATTAGCCAATCTTCATGGTGAAAATTTGAATGTAGTGGTGATATTGATAACAATCATGGATTTTTACGAACTACATATGGGAATTTATAATCGAGTTTGGAATATGGCGTTTTGATGGCATGCTTATCCTTGAAATTCGAAGATATCAAACACCTCTGGATCATTCTTTTTCGTATGAGAAATATGTTTGTGAGTATAACGTATGTTAAGCATCATGCATTACGTACGTTATATCATCAGACGAGTCAGTCATCTGATGAGAGAAGAGAACTGCCAAACATGCTTAGCGTACATTAGGCTTCGGAGCTTACGTACACTAACGTACAGACTTAACGTACGCTACATGGGTGTGTAACGTACGTTATGAAGAGTACAGTCAGGATTCGGTCGTTTTTCGATGTTTTTCCTCGTGTGATTGATTGTCCATTTGATGATAGGATATTAGGGATGAATTCCCTACGATAATCCGGTGTTAAGCCTTTCCGATCGTCTTTTTCATTGGAGTTCTGGATTTTTCCAATCGACCGTATTTTCGGAGTATTCGCGAGAGATTACCAAGGCAAGTACCTTGATATACGAATTATAACTACGTAAAATCATTGTTGCCGAAGTGTGTGAATTATTTTACGAATATATATATGTATACATATATATATATATTATATTTATATGTTAAATATATGTATGTATATAGACATACGTATGTGTATATGTGTACATATATATATATATATATATGTGTGTGTGTGTGTGTGTGTGTGTCTCGATGAATGTTAGGTGATTAATACCGATACTAGTTGACGTACTCCACCTGGATTAAAGTACGAACCATAGTTATAGAGGTAATATTGTAAGGTTTATGTATTCGGTTGAGTTACGATATAAGAATATATGTGTAGTGTCGGTTGGTTTTTCCGAAGGCTTATTGTGTTGAGTCTTGATTGATAACGTGCGTGTTATTGTTCATTTGTGTGGTCGTGGGCTGATGGATAAATTGTGTGAATTGGTGTACTGATTTGATAATTGTTGCAACGATTGACGGTGTGCTTGATATTTGTAACAATGTGAATACTTGTTGTGAGATACGACATATCCGGGAGCCTCTGAGGGTAGGGCGTGTACTCCGGCCTGGTGTACGCTGCAATGAGCAACTCCATATGGTTGGTCAACACCGGTGTTAACTAATGTGTGTGCAAGGGACGGCTCTTGCAGGAGTGAACGTCGGCGCGGTGACATGTCCAATGGGCAGCCAACATAGTGGAGTGAACGCCGGTGCACAAGTATGTAAGGGAGGCGCCTGGCAGGCTTATTGGTAACGTATATTCGAGTGACAGAATGATTTTCGTAATGCAAATTCTTCCAACTCACTTTAAAATGTTGGTCTTGATATAGACCGCGATTCGTGTTTCTGAAAGTTTGTTTCAACTTGTTTTAAATGTTGGTATCAGGGTTAATTAACCAAGGATATTTGACAAGATCTCCGAGGGTTAATTAATCAAGGGTCTTGAGCGGGATTTGTCGAATCAGAGGTTGTGTCTTTGATTGTGCTGTGATGATATTCTGTGTATTGGGTCGAGGACCCCGTGAGATGTTGAGATATTTGATCTTGTGGTGTTATTCCTTGGATTGGGTCGAGAACCCCGTGAGATGTTGTAATGATTCTCTTGTGATAGTGTTTCTATGAATTTGGTCGAGGATCCCGAATAACGTTGAAATGGTTTTTCTTGTAAATTGTTTTCCATATGCTGGGTCAAAGACCCGATAACCTTTGAAATAATTTTCCAAAAGTATTCCCGTTCGATTTTCAAAACTCCAAGACAGCCCGAACCAACAATAACATTTTCAAACTATCTTATCAAAATATCTTCCTTTTAAAAAGGGGTTTTTAAACTAGATCTTTTGACTCATTGGGCTCGTTTAAAGTTTCATTGGTGCGATGTTCGGTAAACCAATTTGATGGTATGAATATCTTTCCCTTGTGTAAGTGAATACTCTTCTGTGCTGGTTGTGTGAATGTGTGGTTTGTGTTAAGGCTTCGCGGCTGTTGAGTTTTGTGTTGATATTGTTCGTATATCTTGTATATTATGTATTTGCACTAGCAAAATTCTAGTTTGCTAACCCCCGAGTTTTCGTGGGGTGAGTGCCTGTTATGCGCTCAGGTTTTGGCAGCTCAGGAGCAGTCACGGAATTAGATTGGAAGGAGATGGAAGACAACGATGCTAATCACACAAGTGTCAGAGTCTTTTTCTTTTGTTTCATCTTGGTCGGTATTTTCTCATTTGGTTGAGTATTCTGTAATACCCCGATTTTCAGTATGTAATATCCAGATTTTCAGTATAATTTTTTCGCGTTATTTTATCTGAGACGTACTGGATAGCTTGGTGTCTATACAGTATGGATAAAATAGATTGAGATCTGGGACAGCTGTATTGGCATAATTGTCGTATTTGGTCGATAATTACATTTGAGGATATCGTGTATCAGGTTATCGTACTTTTGATATTGGATATATCATATGAGAATGTTATTGAATTGAGTATATGTATTCAGTATGTCATATGTTCGTATTTTGTATGTCGATACGTTGGACGAGAATAGCTGAAAATGACTAAATACAGCCACGTTAGCGCACGCTACGATATATGCTTAGCGCAAGCTACGATGTATACTTAGCGCACGCTAAGTGGTTTGAGTTACGTACGCTAAGGAAGATCCCTAACGTACGTAAGGCATTCTGGATAAGGTTCGGAAGGTGGCCGGCAGGTAGGCCCAGGCTAATTATTATTGGCATCTAGCGCACGCTAGTGCATATGGTTAGTGTACGCTAATATCAGATCCGTCAAAAGGGAATCTTGGCTTTGTCAGGTTACTTTCGGAATATGGACCCCGGGCATCTTCGGGGAAGGTGCAGAATGTCGGGTCAACGAGGAATAGCGCACGCTATTGTTGGAGAATAGCGCACGCTACTGAGCATTTCACTGTAGTAAGTCAACGCCTATTTGCGTATGCTATTGCATGTGCATTACGTACGTAAGATGATGTGCGAAGCAAGACAGTAGCCCCTGGACTGCCCGATAGCGCACGCTATCAAGGAAGGATAGCGCACGCTAGGGATGTAGCGCACGCTAAATACAAGTTTTGGCGCACACTAGTAATGTGCAGTATATAAAGGGATAGTCGGGTGTTAAGATGCATTTTCGGCCATTCTTTCCCTTATTTCGATAGAGAGAGTTCTTAGAGAGAAGTTTGAGGTTCCAAACACTTGAGTTGATCGTCCTTAACAACATTGGAGTTTGGAAACGATTGGAAACGGATTCAACCTTGGGATTCAATCCATTCCTTCAAAGAGGTAATTACTCTTCACTTTGGGATTTTGTTTTGAATTGTATATGATGTTCTTGAATTGATAATCATCATGTATATGAGCTGATGAGTATATGATTATGAGATGGATTACTGAGTTATGTTGATGATATTGTTGATATGTGGATATTGATATGATTCGTGTGGTTTGGAATGGTGTTGTTCTTCTTCAAGAGATATGTTGGTTAATATCTCCCTTCATTTCGGGTTTCGATGTTGTCATTATTATTTACTTCGTATGATGATGATCATGCAAGTGATTATGATTCTTGATTTATATGATATGATTAAGAAGATTATATGTTGAAACATTAGTAGAAATGAGATTTGGACACTTGTTTGGAAAGTAATGCGTATAAGGTTCGACTTTGGAAAATCGCCACCGATTCTTGAAAAATCCAAAAATTCTGAAACATAACAGTATGATAGAACATCGAGTTTTCTTTCTAATGGTTCAAACGGTGAGTTAATCGGAGTCCGGATGAATGAGTTATGCTCAAAATGGCAAAAACTATACTGTCTATATTATGAGAACAGGTAGCGCACGCTATTGATGATGTTAGCGTACGCTAATGTGCCTGGACATATAAAAACGTACAGTAGTCGGTAATTTCATTTCCCAACCCTTCCTACACGATCCCCTTTCGTCCCATATCACCCAAAATCGGTTTTTAACCCCTAAACCTCAGATTTTGAGTTGGTTTATCAAGTGATAACGTCTAGGAGAGCTTGGAACAAAGATTAGAACATCATTCTTGATTCTTTCACCAGATTGAAGGTAATTGGCTTGAACTCTAATATTTTGGGATGTTTTAGATTCTTGATATATTTGGGTTGCTTAGTTCGTATCGATGGCTAGAATCATATAAGGTTGAAGGATATATATGTTTGTGATTGTGTTCTTCGTGTTCTTGATGTGGTTGGTGTTTATTGATTGATGATTCGAATATACCTTTGAATTCCGCCTTCAAGGTGTTTGATTGAAGTTTTGAAAGAGAAATTGATTGGAATATTTTAGTTAAGTTTGTATACTCGCCTTATCGAATCGATATATGGAATTTGCGGAATCATGGGAATGAATTCGTAATTGTTTGAGTTAGATTGTTCAGACTTGTGTTTAATCAAGATATTTTGGAATCGTTAGGGTTTTGGATTGGTTATACCAGTTATTGATTCTTATCGAATGTGTGTTAATCGATTATTGCAATAGGTGGTGATAATTGATCGTTGATTACGATCGTTGTGTTGCGGTTGAGGTTGAAGAGTTCGTAGATTGCTTTTGGTCGGGGCTGAGGATCTCGTAGACAAAGGCAATGGTTTTGGTAATGGCTTCGTGGTATCGGTATCGAGGTAAGTTATACTTGTTCAGTTTCTAATATTTAATGAATGGTTTCGCTTTCATTTCATTTATAATTCATATAGCAATGATATTATAAACATAAATTGTCGGGATGATGGTTTGTTCGTAGAAAGGATATTATCATCGGTTTGAGGTAATTTAAGTATTGTTCAGTTATGAAGATAATTATTATGTTGAATTATGGTATATAACGTAGGTTGAAGTTTCGTATAGTGAGATTCGTATTGGTTGTTCGCTGGGGGATGTTGATTCCAGGGCTATCGTTTGGTATTAATGGTTGTGTTGATCGATCGTTGAGGGATGTTGATCCTAGGCCTGTTGTGTTAAGGTTGTTGATCGCATTGATCGTTCTTTGGGAATTGTGATCCCAGGATTGTTGTTTTGGATATTGTCGGTAGAGTCGATCTTTCATTATTCGTGTGTCATTGTTCACTTCGGTGAGTCTTTTGATCCTTATTGGATATGTGATTCTTTGAGTATCGTTGTCATGTTGCATCGTGACACATCTGGAGTCATATCTACGTGCCGATTGGTTATGTGTAGGATTTTCAGGGCGGGCATATATAGACGTGTGATGGGGTCATGTCCTCACATTGGGTTGTGCACACGAGAAAATTACTTTGTGAGACTGATTAGGTACAAGACCACACGTGTATTTGATCGATACACGGGATGGATTGTGCACGGACACATTTCCGGATCGGGCGTACTGTGACGTCCATCTTTGAGCCATATTGTTTGGTCGTTCATCCTCCATGTATGGTTGGGTATGTTCGATAGTTTTCGACTTATTGTTCATACGCCCGAGGGGTATGTTCGACAGTCGAGGTTATTTCTTTGAGATCCATTATATTTGGTCATGTTGGAGTTTACCATGTTGATGGTATTCTCAGTCGTTGTTGATCTTTTATTGGTCGTGTTGGACTTTACCATGTTGATGGTATTCTCAGTCATCATTGGTCCTTGTTGGTCATGTTGGAGCTGATCATGTTGATGAGATTCTTGGTCGTTGTTGATTCTTTGTTGGTCTTGCTTGGAGTTTGTCATGTTGGTGATATTCTCAGTTGACGTATTGGTTGATCTGGTTATTGATCGTATGAGCGTTTGGGCTGTGCATCGATGTTTCAGATTTGTTATCATTATTTTGTGGTAGTTTATCTATAGATGTATTGTGTATGTTTGCTTCTTATCAGTATTGGTATTTGATTGTGCGATCCGACGGACAGTATTTGGCACAGATAAATTATTTCCCGCTTATGAGTTATGATGATGTTTTTGAGGATTTTGAGTATTGTTTTGGTTCAGTCCAGATGAGTGTTGTTGAGTTCATTTCGTCATTTGAGAATGCGAAATGTGGATTATGGTAACGATTGAATTGGTATGGATTGCTTTGGATTGGTAAGGTTATGACGGTAAGATTACGTTGGTAGTATTCTTACAGTATTATTACATTGGTATGTAATTATTTATGTGATGTGATCGATATCATTATTGAGTATTGTGGCTGACCCCGTCGTGGGCTTTATTTTTAGGTACTCGGAGATCGAGCTAGTAGCGGTCGTGAAGAGATGAGCTTCCCGGGTGATACTGGCCGTGGCATTATTTTGGGAATCGAGTATTCTTTTCTGGTTGTTTTATTTCCGCTGCAAATATATATTTTGAACTGTGTTTTATCCGCTGCGTGTGTATATTTCAAAATGTCTCTCCGGTATTTTTACCAAATCGTGTGTACATTTAAAAATGGCTTTTTGGGTACTTCATAAACTTGGATTATTTCTTAAAATCGATTCCCTAAATTGAGTTTTGGCATTTTGGCCTTGAACGTTTTAACGATATTTTCATGACAGTATTTGATACTTTATAAATGACTTTTGTGAGTATTTGAAAACATTACCGTCATCGGCCCTTTTTGGCATTTTTGATCGTTTTTGAAAATGGATTTTAGCCTGGTGGGTTCAGGCGCGGGCCCCACGGCACTGTAATATCTCGGATGGTTTTGGGGGTGTTACATATTCACCCTTGCATGGGTGTAGTTTTCATTTATTAAATTGAGTCGTCATTCCTTTCCGTGTTCAAGTTTATTATTGTCGTTAAGCTGTGAATTATGTTGGTTTTAATAATGGTTTAAATGACCTTGTCGGTCTATTTTGTAATTATTTTGATCCCGGTTGGTCAATCATTGAGTAGACTTTTGGAGTTTAGCCTGGTAGATCCTTGTGAGAAGGGTCTACGGCATGTGACATTCCCGGTCGTATTTTCGGGATGTTACAGATATGGTATCAGAGCATGTTTGCGAAAAAACTAGGCCGTTGGGTCAAGTCCATGTCCTGTGTAAGTCGCGCGCATCAGAGTTGTGATTATTATCGTGGTTCCGACATCATCTTCAGGCAATCCGTGATGGTAAGCCTCCCGATCGTAAGTCCCCTTATATATATATATATTTGATTATATTGTGCTAATGTGTTTAATGTGAACAAGGAGTTGGAACTTGTTGGTGATATTATTGTTTTAGGATATAACATGCGTATACGGTCCAAGTGAGAACGGTTATGTAGTATGCTTCGGAAGTCGGGTGTACTTATCGATTTCTACATTTCATTAGAATAAATTTTTTTGATTGTTAATCTTATCCGCTGCGCGAACATTTTAAAGTGGTGTTTTGAAATTTTCCTAACATTGTAAAAACTCATGATTTAGTGTAGTCATGCCAAATGGTCACGTATTTCCGTGAAAAATCCTTTCGATTAAATATTTTGGTAGAAGAGGAAAGATTTTTAATTTGTGGTATTTGGAACTCAACACTTTTGGAATATTTCAAATTAGTTAAGATTTAATTTTCAATTTCCTTTTATACATTACATGAAAATAATTTTTAGAGTCATTGTATGAACTCCTCTTCCAAAATAAAGGACAGTATTTACAAGTTTTGGGTGTAACGTGACTCATCCTCTTTTTCAAAAATTTGTTTCATTAAGTGCATACACATAATGATCGTCCTAGTCGGAGGACTGGAAATTGACTTCAGAAAACTTTGTGCTTTATGATATTACCGTCATTCTAAGGATGCTAACTTAACCTTATATTGATAATTGTGGTATACCGTACGACTGACTATTTGATAATGCTAAACGGTACTATCTACATTAGCATGTCGAGCTTTGGCGGACGTAGATGTGATAATGGAAGTGGAAGCGATGAGGCGGTTCGTATGACAACGATTCATGCTACGGTGAAGGAGTATCAAGATCAAATGATATCCTATGAAATCTCCTTAGTGATCGAGCCAACGAGCGAAGCAAAGAGACCGAGGACATCTGGAAAATATTTGGGCGGTGAAGAGACTAAGACTCCCAAACCCCCATGTCGTTCGAACGCATCGTCTTCGCAGTCGGGAGTGAGCGCCGGGAATCCCAAGCTAGCATCGGTGACTCTTAGTAAGAAGAGAGGGTGCTTCAACTGCAACCGTTAGGGACATGTTCGTGGAAACTATCCCTTTCCACTCTTGACTTGTTACCGGTGCGGGTGTGAAGGTCATCGGGAGAAACATTGTGAGATAGTTACCAAATTGGCAAAGAATGCTACCCTGTTGGCGAGCAGATCAAGTGGCCGGAGGATGTCCCGAAACCCTATGTCTTCTTCTGAAGAGCCTAACATGGGAGAATGAAGATTTTGTACTATGTCCTAATCGTTGCTGTTTCCAACAATCGTGACTTTGATAGTTTTTCATTTCATTGCTTCACGTTTCCAACTCTTGTTGTTCTAGGTTTCGGGGTCGTAATGTCTTCTTAGTATGGGGAAATATATTACCCGTACTCTTCTTAGTATTTTCGGTGTTGGGTGACTTTCATTATCGGTGATTCATCTGTGATCCTCTCGACGATTTTAAACTACTATGTTTTACTTGGCCTACCGTCCTCCGAACGAATTTCAGGGCCGTTTTGTTAGACTCCATGGATTACTGCGGTCTTTCCACATCTGAACTTGATCCTTGCAAATTTTGTTCGAAACTATTGTTCCCACACGTGCAATTAACATTTCCGAAGGTATTATGAACTTGGATACGGTTGGTCGAGCTCGCACATGATTTCAGGACGTCTGAGCCGTTTTGTGATTTTCCTTAACTCTTGAAGCTTTTATATCCAAACTCATACTCCTCCACCTCGACTTCTCATATTCACATATAATTTATCGCCTCGACCCACGTACCAGGTACTTGCTAGGTCTGATCATTGTATTTCTAGAACCTTGCATTCGCGCATTGCTCGTGATGTTTTGGGGCTGAGCAAGTAGTTGTTTTTCCTTGATTGTTCCACCGCTCTCTATTTTAAGTTTCGGGACGAAACTTCTTTTTAGAGGGAGAGTATGTAATATCCGGATCAATTGTTGAGTATTTTCGTCCGTATTTGAACCCTGTATTATTCGAATTTGGGATATCGATAATCGAAGTATGATCTTTTCCGTATTCGGTTGAGTTACGATATAAGGATATATGTGTAGTGTCGGTTGGTTTTGCCGAAGGCTTATTGTGTTGAGTCTTGATTGATAACGTGCGTGTTATTGTTCATTTGTGTGGTCGTGGACTGACGGGTAAATTGTGTGAATTGGTGTACTGATTTGATAATTGTTGCAACGATTGACTGTGTGCTTGATATTTGTAACAATGTGAATACTTGTTGTGAGAGACGTCATATCCGGGAGCCTCTGAGGGCGGGGCGTGTACTCTGGCCTGGTGTACACTTCAATGAGCGGCTCTATATGGTTGGTGAACACTGGTGTTACCTAATGCGTGTGCAAGGGGTAGCTCTTGTGGGAGTGGACGCCGGCACGGTGACATGTCCAATGGGCGGCCAACATAGTGGAGTGAACGCCGGTGCACAAGTGTGTAAGGGAGGCGCCTGGCAGGCTTATTGGTAACGGATATTCGAGTGACAGCTAAGACCCCGTTACCGAATAATTTTCGTAATGCAAATTCTTCGAACTCACTTTAAAATATTGGTCTTGATATAGACCGCGATTCGTGTTTCTGAAAGTTTGTTTCAACTTGTTTTAAACGTAGGTATCATGGTTAATTAACCAAGGATATTTGACAAGATCTCTGAGGGTTAATTAATCAAGGGTCTTTAGCAGGATTTGTCGAATCAGAGGTTGTGTCTTTGATTGTGCTGTGATGATATTCTGTGTATTGGGTCGAGGACCCCGTGAGATGTTGAGATATTTGATCTTGTGGTGTTATTCCTTGGATTGGGTCGAGAACCCCGTGAGATGTTGTAATGATTCTCTTGTGATAGTGTTTCTATGAATTTGGTCGAGGATCCCGAATAACGTTGAAATGGTTTTTCTTGTAAATTGTTTTCCATATGCTGGGTCAAAGACCCGATAACCTTTGAAATAATTTTCCAAAAGTATTCCCGTTCGATTTTCAAAACTCCAAGACAGCCCGAGCCAACAATAACATTTTCAAACTATCTTATCAAAATATCTTCATTTTAAAAAGGGGTTTTCAAACTAGATCTTTTGACTCATTGGGCTCGTTTAAAGTTTCATTGGTGCGATGTTCATTAAACCAATTTGATGGTATGAATATATTTCCCTTGTGTAAGTGAATACTCTTCTGTGCTGGTTGTGTGAATGCGTGGTTTGTTTTAAGGCTTCGCGGCTGTTGAGTTTGTGTTGATATTGTTCGTATATCTTGTATATTATGTATTTGCACTAGGAAAATTCCAATTTGCTAACCAGCGAGTTTTCGAGGGGTGGGTGCCTGTTATGCGCTCAGGTTATGGCAGCTCAAGAGCAGTCACGGGATTGGCTTGGAAGGAGATGGAAGACGATGATGCTAATCACACAAGAGTCGGAGTCTTTTTCTTTTGTTTCATCTTAGTTGGTATTTTCTCATTTTGTTGAGTATTCACCCTTGCATGTGTGTAGTTTTCATTTATTAAATTGAGTCGCCATTCCTTTCCTTGTTCAAGTTTATTATTGTCATTGAGATGTGAATTATGTTGGTTTTAATAATGGTTTAAATGACCTTGTCGGTCTGTTTTGTAATTATTTTGACCCCCGGTCGGTCAATCATTGAGTAGACTTTTGGAGTTTAGCCTGGTAGATCCTTGTGAGAAGGGTCTACGGCCTGTGACATTCCCGGTCATATTTTTGGGAAGTTAGAGATATGGTATAAGAGCATAGGTTTGCGAAAAACCTAGGCCGTTGGGTCAAGTCCATGTCGTGTGTAAGTCGCGCGCATCAGAGTTGTGATTAGTATCGTGGTTCCGACATCATCTTCAGGCAATCCGTGATGGTAAGCCTCCCGATCGTAAGTCCCCTTATATATGTATTTGATTATATTGTGCTAATATGTTTAATGTGGACAAGGAGTTGGAACTTGTTGGTGATATTATTGTTTTAGGATATAATATGCGTATACGGTCCAAGTGAGAACGGTTATGTAGTATGCTTCGGAAGTCGAGTGTACTTATCGATTTCTACATTTCATTAGAATAAATTTTTTTGAATGTTAATCTTATCCGCTGCGCGAACATTTTAAAGTGGTGTTTCGAAATTTTCCTAACATTGTAAAAACCCATGATTTACTGTAGCCATGTCAAATGGTCACGTATTTCGGTGAAAAATCCTTTCGATTAAACATTTGGTAGAAGAGGAAAGATTTTTAATTTGTGGTATTTGGAACTCAACACTTTTGGAATATTTCAAATTAGTGATTTACATTGTCGGTGATTCATCTGTGATCCTCTCGACAATTTTAAACTACTATGTTCTACTTAGCCTACCGTCCCCCAAACGAATTTCAGGGCCGTTTTGTTACACTTCATAGATTATTGCGGTCTTTACACATCTGAACTTGATCCTTGCAAATTTTGTTCGGAACTATTGTTCCCACACGTGCAATTAATATTTCCGAAGGTATTATGAACTTGGATGCGGTTGGTCGAGCTCGACACATGATTTCAGGACGTCTGAGCCGTTTTGTGATTTTCCTTAACTCTTGGAGCTTTTATATCCAAACTCATAATCCTCCACCTCGACTTCTCATGTTCACATATAATTTATCGCCTCGACCCACGTACTAGGTACTTGCTAGGTCTGATCATTGTATTTCTAGAACCTTGCATTCGCGCATTGCTCGTGATGTTTTAGGGCTGAGCAAGTAGTTATTTTTCCTTGATTGTTCCACCACTTTCTATTTTAAGTTTCGGGATGAAACTTCTTTTTAGAGGGAGAGTATGTAATATCCGGATAAATTGTTGAGTATTTTCGTCCGTATTTGAACCCTGTATTATTCGAATTTGGGATATCGATAATCGAAGTATGATCTTTTCCGTATTCGTATCCACATGCATGATAATATCAACTTGTAATCCTTCACATGCAACTACGTCGTAACGTACACTAGCAGGTAAGCGTAGCGTACATTACGAGCCACAGATAGCGTACGCTATGAGCTAGGCATAGCGTACGTAAGGAAATCAGTAATTGAGCAGGCTGGCAAGCACATGGGATGGCTGGTGGTGGGCTCGGAAAGATTCCTGCGGAATGAACTGGACAGTTTTGGGTCAACGGGGATTTACGTACGCTAAGGTTAGTATATAGCGAAAGCTAAGAATGTTTATTACGTACGTAACCTGATCGGTAGAAAATATTGCATAATTATATGTGCTAAATCCATAATTATATTATATTTATTTTAGCACAATTTGATGGTTTTCTACCTATTTGAATTATGAAGGTAATTTAATTCACTAGTGAAATTTATTCATTATTTCAGGGAATTGTTATATTTTTGAATTCGGAATAATTATCGGGATAATAAATAAAATCCCCCAGCCCGGGAAGAGTTACAATCGACTGAAAGAAAGTGAGAAGAAGAATCCTAATCCCATTGGGAAAATAAGAGGTCGATCGAAGCAAAGAAGAAGAAGATTGGGCCGAATTAAAATTCCTCTCCTACTAGAAAAAGGAGAGCCGTCTTTCTTTATATATATATATATATATATATATATATCACCAGTTATCAAGGGTGGACACACACCTCACGGCATCAGAAGTAGGAATTGAAGAGAAGAAGGAGGTTGGCCAGTATCAAGGCATGACTCCCAAGGCAAACATAAAAAAAGAAGGCACAAGCCATTGGAAGAAGTGTTCGGCCGCCGAGCAGTAAAGAAAAGAGTTTGGTTTTTTGGTTTTAGTCTATGCTTGATTTTTGTTTCACGTTTTATTTAGCCATCATGTCCGGCTAATTTATCTATATCAGTTCTTAGGGATGTTTGAACCCGTATCTATATTATTTATGTTTTAATCTCGTAGCATATTCTTGACTTAATTCCTTTGAATTATCTTTGTGTTATTGAGTAGATTTATTTATGATATAATTTACTTTAATTGGTCTGATCAACTTAATTGAGGTTTTTATATTTATTGCTAGATTTAGGGTTATAATACATAATCGTTATAATTCTAGATCACAAGTAGCCACAATTGATTTTATTCAGTTGGGTAACACAAAATCAAGATCCCTTGGGTCGAGCTTGTGAACTCAATATCCTGTCTATTTCCATCATTTTGGTTTCTAATGCATCTAACGAACAAGATTTGAAGAGCTTGTTTTGAATCCTTCATCTAGATTGGTTTAATTGAAGAGCTCGTATTGATTAAATAAACTTAAGAAACGATTGGGGTTAACAGAGCTTGTTGTTGACTTCGGAATAGGAGTTCATTAGGAATTAAGGAAAGATAAAGTGCTGCATTAATTCATATATTAAATTAAAACGGGGGATAATGAAACTAAGAACTGGACATCAATCACAATCGTTTTCCTTATTAATTTTTACTTCCTATTTTTATTTGCTTACTTATTATTTTATTTTGTCTTGTTTACGTTAAACCAACCAACTCCCTATTTTTATTTGCTTACTTATTATTTTATTTTAGCACTATTATTTATTTAGTACTACTATTTTTGTTTCTCAAAAGTATTCAACTTACTAAGTACAATTAATTCATCCGTTCCCCGTGGGTTCGACCCTTACTTACCAATATTACTATTTAGTATAAGTGAGTCAAGGAATCTTTATAAATATCTAATTTTGATGCGTCTCGACAGCGCGGTCAAAATTTTGGCTCCGTTGCCGGGGAACGATGCGAAATTAATTTTATTTTCTGAGTTGAAGTTTTATTCTTATTTTTTTATTTTCTGAACAGCAATTCGTTTTTTTAGCAATCTTTAATAGCAGTTTTTTATTAATTATTACAAGCAGATTTTTGACACTGGGCCACCCAGTGTCCGTTCTAAAATTTTATAATAATTGTCAGTTGTGCACTAATCCGCTTTGTTTTAGTTTTGCATGATTACAAGGTCACGTGGAGATAAAAACTTACAGTATTTTCTGAAAATTACCAAACGAGATTGAGTTTTTAGGCGAAGAACAAAAGAAAGCAAAGAAGCAAGGGCCCTTATCTCAAACATGGCCACCAATTCACAGCATTTTGGTTATCGTGACAATCTCGTGAAAATGGTGAAGGAGGTACATGACTCGCTTATTGAGGATAAGTTGACCGAATTAACCTCCTTTATCAGAAAACTTGTTGTAGGAAATTCGCAGGTCATACCGTGCCGAATTTGCCAAACCACGGAGCACACCACCGAGCACTGCAAGGTACTATTAGATGAGATCGAGGCACATGCCAATGGTTTCGGTACTGAAAATTTTTACGGAAGGAAATATGATCCATACTCCAAGACACATAATCCAGGATGGAGAGATCATCCCAATTGTAAGTGGAAACCGCAGCAAGAGGAGCCTCAGCAGAATAAGGGCCAATTTTACAATCAGCCGTCGGAAAATTTAAGTCCCTCACTCGAAGAGATGATGAAGACCCTCACTTCGAACACAATGCAGTTGTAGCAGAACATGAGTTGATTTCAGCACGACACTCAGTCGAGCATTAAAAATATTGAAAATCAAATTAGTCAACTTGCTACCTCAGTGAGTCGATTAGAGGGCCAGAACAGTGGGAAACTACCCACCCAATCAGAGGTAAATCCTAGGAACGTGAGTGTCATCACCTTGAGAAGTGGTAAACAGATGGAGAACCCCCAGAAACCCGAGAAAAATCTGAACGGTGAAGGAGAGAAATAGAAATCTACCATCCAAACCGACACTGGATCACCTAGTGTCACACAGTCAGATTTTTATCTAATTTCCTCAGTTTCTAATCTCGATGATCTGAATCGAATAGTTCTCCCTTCAATGGCTAAAGAGGCAATACAAGAAGATAAGGAAAATCTAGATTTAGATGTGTCTCATAAAGTGAAAATTCATATAACATCCAGCGATGCAATTAAGCGAATTTTGAGCGACGAGGTTGAAGAAGTACTCTTTATTGATGAGATCAATAATACAGATGTGCTCTATGAGATCATACCAAGACTGAACTATTCTCTATTGCATGGACCCTATATATTTAGAAAGAGTATGAGTGCAATTAGAATTCCTTGCACTAATGGGTTGAAGTGGTGCAAAAGAACAAAAATAATGGTGAATATACTTGCTTTAAGACCTATACCAAAACCTCCTTGGTGCATTCGTTAAAAAGGGAAGTTCTAGTCGAGCCAACGACTGGAAATAAAGGCGCTATCTGGGAGGCAACCCAGTGTTTATTTATTTTTATTTTTATTTTTTTTAGTTGTATAACCAAATCGAATTTTTATTTCTTTCTTTTTATTTTTCGTAGGTAACAGATGGTCTTGGATATGGTTGGTCAACAATAGACTTTGGATCAAGTTTTGGGAGGTCGACTATTGTGCAGAGAAAATAACATTGGGAGGCCCAGTGCCGAGAATCTGTCCCAGTGTGAGAATTTACAAGAAAGCCCACTTTCGCTCCAAGACTAACACACTACACTAGCCCGGTGAACTCTTTCCTTTACCGTAGTTGATTTGCGCCTTAATTTTTTAATACTTTTTTGTGTTGTTGCTAAATCATTTTCCTCGCTCCTTTGATTTAGATTTGTGATGATTGTCCTTTAGTCAATTGAGATAGTTGGTGAGAAGCGTAATAGTATTTAGTATCATTTGCTCGTTTGGAATATTAGTTGGAATTATCTCAATATGTGGTTTTTATTTTCGCCTTTCTGTGAAAATTATGTGGTTTTGTGTTGGTCGTTAATGGAATTTTTCTGTGAATTAAAGGCATAAAAATAGCAAAACTATTAGAAAAGCCAATAAGGAAGTATTATTAAAATTTCAATTGTGATTTATACTTGGTTGTTTCCCTCTTCTTAGAATTTCGTTGGTCGTTGAATTTTTTTTTTTGGGCTTACCGCATGCAAGGAGGCTTGTAGAAAAAAAGGGGAGAGGTGTTGAGCAGCAACAACTGCCTAATTTTGGGGGTCCTAAAATGTTGTGAAAAAAGTAACAATGAAAAAATAAAGGACTAACCCATTGTTGGTGCGTAGCTGCCATCTCACACGGAAAAAAAAGTGTTGGTGAAAAGAGCTACACGTTAGCAAATAACGGTGTGAAAGCTATCACCTAAAAAAAAGAGAGAAAAAAAAGAGAGAAAAAAGAGTGAAAATATATTGGTGAAAAGAGCTACACGTTAGCAAATAACGGTGTGAAAGCTATCACCTACGAAATATGATAAAGCTTGTGGATAGTGCGTTCGCGTAAGTTCCAATCAATAAACAACCAATTGAAATAATAAGTTTGGGGAGATGAGTAAAGTCCTTATCATAAGCTGTGAATTTTTTTAACCATTCTTCTCTTCTTGGAACTGTTTAATAGGATTGCATTTTTATGTTTGATAATTCTATGTAATTTTCATTAATTGTTTATGCAAAAAATGTGCTAATTACGCAGAAGAGACGACTACTACACCACTATTTGAGTTAACGAAGGCTGAATATTTCAGGGCGGACAAATCATATTCTTACTTTTGTTATTGCTTCGATCCAACTCATTCTAATTGCTTGAGGACAAGCAAACTTTTAAGTTTGGGGAGATTGGGGAATTTGAACTTTTATTTTAAGCAAATACTTGTAAATTTTGGGTCGCTGAATAGAGTTTAAAGTTTTATTGAGCGTCTTATAGGGCGAATTTTTTCAAATCTTTCGACATTTTTATGTTTGAGGACAAGCATTGGTTTAAGTTTGGGGAGATTTGATTGGTAGAAAATATTGCATAATTATATTATATTTATTTTAGCACAATTTGATGGTTTTCTACCTATTTAAATTATGAAGGTAATTTAATTCACTAGTGGAATTTATTCATTATTTCAGGGAATTGTTATATTTTTGAAGTCGGAATAATTATCGGGACAATAAATAAAATCCCTCAGCCCGGAAAGAGTTCCAATCGACTGAAAGAAACTGAGAAGAAGAATCCTAATCCCATTAGAAAAATAAGAGGTCGATCGAAGCAAAGAAGAAGAAGATTGGGCCGAATTAAAATTCCACTCCTACTAGGGAAAGGAGAGCCGTCTTTCTCTATTATAAGGACACCTCACGACATTACTAATATATATATATATATATATTAATCACCAGTTATCAAGGGGGGACACACACCTCACGGCATCAGCAGTATGAATTGAAGAGAAGCAGGAGGTTGGCCATTATCAAGGCACGACTCCCAAGGCAAACATTAAAAAAAAAAGCACAAGCCATCGGAAGAAGTGTTCGGCCGCCGAGCAGTAAAGAAAAGAGTTTGATTTTTTGGTTTTAAGCTATGCTTGATTTTTGTTTCACATTTTATTTAGCCATCGGCTAATTTATCTATATCAGTTCTTAGGGATGTTTGAACCCGTATCTATATTATTTATGTTTTAAACTCGTAACATATTCTTGACTTAATTCCTTTAAATATTCTTTGTGTTATTGAATAGATGTATTTATGATATAATTTACTTTAATTGGTCTGATCAACTTAATTGAGGTTTTTATATCTATTGCTAGATTTAGGGTTATAATACGTAACCATTATAATTCTAGATCACAAGTAGCCAAAATTGATTTTATTCAGTTGGGTAACACAAAATCAGGATCTCTTGGGTCGAGCTTGTGAACTCAATATCCTGTCTATTTCCATCGTTTTGGTTTCTAATGCATCTAACGAACAAGATTGGAAGAGCTTGTTTTGAATCCTTCGTCTAGATAGGTTTAATTGAAGAGCTTGCTTTGATTAAATAAACTTAAGAAACGATTGGGGTTAACAGAGCTTGTTGTTGACTTCGGAGTAGGAGTTCATTAGGAATTAAGGAAAGATAAAGTGCTGCATTAATTCATATATTAAATTAGAACGGGGGATAACGGAACTAAAAACTGGACTTCAATCACAATCGTTGTCCTTATTAATTTTTACTTCATATTTTTATTTGCTTACTTATTATTTTATTTTGTCTTGTTTATTTTAAACCAACCAACCCCCCTCTTTATTATATCTAGTATTATTATTTTTAGCACTATTATTTATTTAGTACTACTATTTTTGTTTCTCAAAATTATTCAACTTACTAAGTACAATTAATTCATCCGTTCCCTGTGGGTTCGACCCTTACTTACCAATACTATTATTTAGTATAAGTGAGTCAAGGAATCTTTATAAATATCTAATTTTGACGCGTCTCGACAGCGCGATCATAACCCTGTTGGTGTAGCATACATAAGAGAGTACAGAATGAAACAGTAAGCTACCATTGAACGATAGCGTACGCTAAGGACAACGGGTAGCGTGCGCTAAGTGAATAACATACGTAAAGTACTAAGGCTAACGTACATAAAGCTCAAGACATTATATATGGGATAACACCCCATTTAATTTCACTTTGTTTTTTTCACTTGTCCTTCACCTTCCTTCGTTTCCAGAGAGTCTCGAGCCATCTAAAACACCTATAGATCACCTATACTTGATCATTGAGGATTGGAAGCACCTTGGATTGGTACTCAAGCTTGAGGTGTCGGATTTTCGTCAAGTGTGTTGTTGCCCAAAATATTTATCCGAAGAATAATACTGCTGGAAGACGGACAACAACCAACAATTTGCGGGAGCACTTCCGAGAGAATATGAATAAACACATGATTTGCCGGGTTTGTTAGGCCCGGGCTTGAATGCTCTCGCGAGATGTTATTAATACAAATATTCGTGGATACAAGTATTAATGTGAGAAATCTAAGTACAATGAGTGTAAAAAGACTCTGTTAATCCGGCTCTTGAGCGAAGCTCGGTGTTCTTCGTCCCTGCCGATCGTCTTCCTGATGAGAGAGGCCGGGAGAAGTAAGTACCGAATGATAGCTGTTGCCAAGAGTTGGAGATAGCCAAGTGCTGTGTGAAATCTCGTGGGAATGCAGAGAATGCTTGTTTAGTGAGTAAAAATCCGAGAGAAATCCAAGTGCAGGGTGTTTTGAGAGTCAGAATCTCGGTCCTTGGACAAGTGCTAGGAGCCTTGTATATATAGGGGCAGCCGAGTCTTGTCTTCTGGCGGGCGATCGCCTTCCGGCCATTATAATAATGGGGCAATCGTCTGTCGGCCAATATTATAATGGGGCGATCACACGGGCTGTCGGCCTAAAGTCCAAGGTAGATCTTGTGATGCACTAAAGTCAGCTACGGTAGAACCAGCAGTGGGCGGTCAATGAGGAGCCGGACGCGTCGAGTCAGTCACATGCGGTCCTACCGACAACTTTCGGCGGGCTTGTCGGTGGTGGACGGATCTTGTGACAGTCAGGTCAACGATCCGTGATATGCGGATCTTGTCCCGGCTCTTGCACGTGGTGTCTGTCCTGAGGCTCGGCCTTTGCCGACTGGGTGGCCATCGGCTCTGATCGACATGAAGCGGTCGTCTCTAGCTGGTCACTGAGGGTCGGCATCGGCCAGTCGCTGAAGGTCGGCATCGGTCGGTCACCAAGGGTCGGTCGGCAGGTGCCGAGAGATGATCGTCCGCTAGTCGGTCGCCAGGAGTCGGTCGCCAAGTACCGAGAGACGATCGTATTTGATGTCGATCGCTCGGCACCGGGACTTGTCCTGGGACCTTCGAATGGCCGATTTGTCTTGTCTGCTGGGCTAAGGCTAGGTCGCCTGGTCGCTGGTCGGCAGTTCTGCCTCGGCTGCTCGGCAGTGTCTAGGTCGCCCGATCTCCGAGGCGATCGCCGGTCGGAGAGTGTAATTCTCGACACAACAATTGCCCCCCAGCTTGCTCCGATGTCGAAGACATGGGGCGAGGTGGTTCTTGCTGGCGATCGTGTAAGATGAGGACGGGCGATCTTGCTGAGCTGACTTTGGATTCGGACTTGGGCTATCATGGTCGATTGGATAGCTATCTTTCGGTCTTGTACCTGCAAAAAACAACATTGGCCGATCCCCCTCGGAAACTTGATGGTTTCGCTTGTTTGAGGAATCGTGCACAGTCGCGAAGTTCGGTGGACCGACTCCATGACCGTGTCTTGGTGCGCGAAGACATTGAGTGTCTCGTGACTCACTTTATTATGAGGGTCCTCTGTTAGGTTGCGCCTCGCCTCGTATTTAAACGAAGTGCGTGCGGTCTCGGCCTAGAGGAGTCCTTGCGCGGGGCAGCGTTGGATGAATCAACTCCACCTCCGCGGCTTGTTTGGCTCTGCTTCCACCTCGGCCCACCATGAAGATGGCGAACCTCGACGGTGTACGTTGATACGGGGGTTGTGGCACGTGTTGCATTGTCCGGGTTCACCATGTTAGATGATGATCCTTTGAGGGCGCGCGATCGTGTCCACAGATTAATTTTGGAGGGCCCTCAGACTACGCCGACCTCGTAAATGAAGGGCGGGCGATCTCGGCCGAAAGGGACCTCGCATGGCCGAAGCAGCCGGTTCCATCGACTACCAGGACCATGGCTTTATGATGTGCGGTGGAGGCGATCGCGAGCCTTAGTCCCTCATGTTAAATGGTGGATTGTAGATGGCGAGCGAGTCCTCCGGCTCTGCTGGATAATAGCGATCGGGCTGGAAGACTGGATGTCGTCGCTCGGGCACCGATCGCTCTACTCCTAGGCTAAGAAGAAGCCTTTGCCTGGCCAGGAAATCTGCGGCTTTAGCTCGGAAGACCGCGTAGGTCATGGGCTGGTCCTTCGTAAGATGCCTGAACATAGGCGAAAGACCATGGAATCCTGCTAGGACCACGTGGAGGGCGATCTCATCGCTTACAGGCTCGCCGTTGAGGATGATCTCGTCTACCCAGTCGATGTAGTCCGAGTCGGACTCTTCTTTCCCTTGCTTGATTCGCAGCATGCGATGGGGACCTTCCGGTCGAGCGACCTTGGCGGCGAAGTACTCTGTGAAGACGTTCGCCAGTTGGTTAAAGGAGTCGATGGACCGAGGTGACAATGAGGCGTACCACCTGTGGGCGAGGTCGTCCAGCGTCAGAGGAAACATTCGGCACCTGGTCGCGTCTGATGCCCCACACCCGGTCATGTAGATGTTGAACTTGCTCAGGTGTGTTTGGGGGTCCGATCGCCCCTCATACAAGGGTGTTTGCGGAGGAGCGATCTTGTGCTGCACGGGGGCGAGCTCGATGTCGATCGCGAGCGGATCGCTTGGCTCGGCGATCGTCTTCATGGCGCCTGTACTGGATTTCAGGAGCGCCTTCATGTCGTCGAGCTGACGTTGCATCGCAGCCATCGCCGTGGCTCGGTCGTTTGCTGATCGGCTTTGGGAGCGGGAGCCGAGGCGATCGTGTACCGATCTCCGGACCCCGCTGCTGCCGACCTCGGCTATTTGGCGAGGGGGAGCGGGCAGGCTGAGGCGCTCGGGAGTCGGGTAGGCCGAGCTCCTGGTGACGGACTCAAACTCCGTCGTCTCGTAGCTGGGGCCAGACTGCCCCGGTCGCCAGGTCGGGTCACTGCCCAAGCGATCGAAGACAGAGGTGCCCCGGCTAGCGAGCGCCTCTTCTTGCGGACGAGAGCCTCCTGGCGATCGCTCGGCCAGTAGCGCCTTGAGCTTCCGCTTGGACTTCCGGCGGATGGCTGAGGGGGTGATAGCGGGAGGCGCGTTGAGAGCACTCCGTCGCTCCTGAAGGACGGCTATGGCCTCTTCGATCTGTTCATTGGTTCAGAACTGATCGAGCGAGAGGCTTGGGCCGCCGTCCATGGATGGGATCGAGCGTCTCTGACCGCGGCGGCTACCTTCCACCATCGGCTGTGGCTCGGGGCCCGGGCGGAGCAGGCGTCGGCGGGCGGCGATGGCTTTCTTCGACGCGGAGGCGGAAGACATGATTTATGAAAGATTTCTTTGAAGCGCAGTGAGTGTCACTTCAAGTATCTACCCCGAGAACAGTGAGTGTTCTTCGAGACGGTAGGAATAAAAATTTGAGGGTTAGATGCCCTCCTTCTAGCGCCAATTGTTGTTGCCCAAAATATTTATCAGAAGATTAATACTGCTGGAAGACGGACAACAAACAACAATTTGCGGGAGCACTTCCGAGAGAATATGAATAAACACAGGATTTGCCGGGTTTGTTAGGCCCGGGCTTGAATGCTCTCGCGAGATGTTATTAATACAAATATTCGTGGATACAAGTATTAATGTGAGAAATCTAAGTACAATGAGTGTAAAAAGACTCTGTTAATCCAGCTCTTGAGCGAAGCTCGGTGTTCTTCTTCCCTGCCGATCGTCTTCCTGATGAGAGAGGCCGGGAGAAGTAAGTACCGAATGATAGCTGTTGCCAAGAGTTGGAGATAGCCAAGTGCTGTGTGAAATATCGTGGGAATGCAGAGAATGCTTGTTTAGTGAGTAAAAATCCGAGAGAAATCCGAGTGCAGGGTGTTTTGAGAGTCAGAATCTCGGTCCTTGGACAAGTGCTGGGAGCCTTGTATATATAGGGGCAGCCGAGTCTTGTCTTCTGGCAGGCGATCGCCTTCCGGCCATTATAATAATGGGGCGATCGTCTGCCGGCCAATATTATAATGGGGCGATCACATGGGCTGTCGGCCTAAAGTCCAAGGTAGATGCTGGCAGTCTGCCTAAAGTTTAAAGCTACAGCCGGCAGCCAGCTGGGCGGTCCAATGAGGAGCCAACACGCGTCTAGAGTCACTGTCACATGCGGTCCTACTGACAACTTTCGGCGGGCTTGTCGGCTGGTGGACGGATGCTGACAGGCTGTGGTCAACGATCCGTGATATGCGGATCTTATCCCGGCTCTTGCACGTGGTGTCTGTCTTGAGGCTCGACCTTTGCCGACTGGGTGGCCATCGGCTCTGATCGACATGAAGCGGTCGTCTCTAGCTGGTCACTGAGGGTCGTCATCGGCCAGTCGCTGAAGGTCGGCATCGGTCGGTCACCAAGGGTCGGTCGGCAGGTGCCGAGAGATGATCGTCCGCTAGTCGGTCGCCAGGAGTCGGTCGCCAAGTACCGAGATACAATCGTATTTGATGTCGATCGCTCGGCACTGGGACTTGTCCTGGGACCTTCGTATGGCCGATTTGTCTTGTCTGCTGGGCTAAGGCTAGGTCGCCTGGTCGCTGGTTGGCAGTTCTGCCTCGACTGCTCGGCAGTGTCTAGGTCGCCCGATCTCCGAGGCGATCGCCGGTCGGAGAGTGTAATTCTCGACACAACAAAGTGTTCATCATTGGCTTCTACATTAAGGTATGTTGATACTTTCCAAACTCAAATCCTTATTCTTAAGGAATGATATGAGCATGCTTCATAGATCATTGGATTAGTGAGTAACCCTTTAAGTTGAACACCATGTTTAAGGAAGTTGGAATGATTATACTTAGGTTCACCATTGTTAAGAGTATTATAGTTCGAACCTCGTTATGTTGAACGTAGTAGGGGAAGTTTTCTGAGATTGTAATTTGCATTAATTGGAGTTTTCGATATGATCAAGACTTGCTATTACTATCACTTTTTGTTAGATGAACTTAGAAGGATAAACATTGTAGGTTTTGTCATATCTTGTAACGGTGGATTGATTAGCCAATCTTCATGGTGAAAATTTGAATGTAGTGGTGATATTGATAACGATCATAGATTTTTCCGGACTACATATGGGAATTTATAATCGAGTTTGGAATATGGCATTTTGATGACATGCTTATCCTTGAAATTTGAAGATATCAAACACCTTTGGATCATTCTTTTTCGTATGAAAAATATGTTTGTGAGTATAACGTATGTTAAGCATCATGCATTACGTACATTATATCATCAGATGAGTTAGTCATCTGATGGGACAAGAGAAGTGCCAAACATGCTTAGCGTACGTTAGGCTTCGGAGCTTACGTATACTAACGTACAGACTTAACATATGATACGTGGGTGTGTAACGTACGTTATAAAGAGTACAGTCAGGATTCAGTCGTTTTTCAATGTTTTTCCTCGTGTAATTGATTGTCTATTTGATGATAGGATTTGGGACGAATTCCCTACGATAATCCGGTGTTGAGCCTTTTCGATCGTCGTTTTCATTGGAGTTCCAGATTTTTCCAATCGACCGTATTTTCGGAGTATTCGCGAGAGATTACCAAGGCAAGTACCTTGAATACGAATTATAACTACGTGAAATCATTGTTGCCGAAGTGTGTGAATTATTTTACGAATATATTTATTTGTATATATATATATATATTATGTTTATATGTTAAATATATGTATGTATATAGACATACGTATGTATACAGTATTATTTTATCTGAGGTATACTGTATAGTTTGGTATCTATACAGTATGGATAAAATAAATTCATGACCGGGACAGTTATACTTGTGTAATTGACGTGTTTGATTGACAGTTACATTGAGGATTTGTTGTATCAGGTTGGACTGATTTGGATATCAGGTATATCATATGAGAATATTTTTGGGTTGAGTATATGTGTATTCAGCATGCCGTATGTTCGTATCCAGTATGTAGAGACATCAGACAGGAACAGTTGGATTTTTGGCTAAGTATTGAGGCCATTACGTACGCTAAATTTTATGGCTAACGTACATTAAATGGACAGTGTTACGTACGTTATGTCTAGTGCCTTACGTACGTAACAAAGGGATCAGACAGGACCGAGTCGTGGTCGACAGGTGGGACCCTGTGTCGGCAGCTTTCGGCGGAGGATGTGGACAGTGAGTCAACCTTGGCCATTACGTACGTTATGTATGGCGTATTACGTATGTAATGTGGGTGGTACTGTAGCAAGTCAACGTACGTATTACGTACGTTATGGGACAATATTTACGTACGTAAGGAAGTGCATAAAATGAGTTAGTTAACTCTGGACTTTCGTTACATACGCTACCAAGGTCAGATAGCGTACGTAATGGTGTGTTACGTACGTTAACTATGGAAGGTTACGTACATAACGAACATATTGTTTTATAAATGGACGCATGTCTTTCATTTCACTTTAGCATTTCTCTTCGTTTTTCATCTCTAAACATTGAGAGAGGGATATTTTGACTCTCCTAATTCGATTTTGAGCTTGAGGGCGTGGATTTGGAGATTGGATATGGAGTTATTGATGATTCTTGAAGTGATTTCTTGTGTATTCCATCTTCTAAGTGGTATGTTGGATAATCCTCTTTTTCATTTCGGATTTTGATGTTGTTATTGATAAATGATTCGTATGAAGATGATTAAGATGTTGTTGTTTCGATTCTTGAGGTTATATGAGGTGTATGTTGAAGGAAGATGATGATATGTTGGATTATGTCTTGATTATGTTGTTATGATTATGGAATCATAATATTCTTGATGTTCTTGGTAGTATTGCTTCGATTTTTGATGTTAAGAAGATCACATGTTGAAGAACATGATCATATATACCTTGAATTATGATTAAAGATTGGTTAGATGTTAGAAAACATCAGATTATGTTCTTTTATGGATTGTGAACGTGAATTCGGATAATTCATGTTCTTGAAGGACTCATAAGTTATACATGTCATGATTTTGGGAAGATTTCGGATAATTGAATTGTGATTCTTCATGATAATAATTGGTAAATTGTTTCTTACGAATTTACTAGTATAACAAGAAGGAGTCTTGTTGATTCTAATTTAGAATTGAAGTCGGAATCGAATATGTTATGAAATCCTTAATGTGGATATGAATTGATCATTGATATGATGAATGTGTTGGTGTTTTGGATATGAATATGGAATATTCATATCTATAATCAAGTTATGTATTTTGGTACAATATTCGTATAGGAATACGAATATGATTAAGGGTTCGATAAGATTATAATTCATCTTTGAATTTGGAAATTCATGCGTATTAAACAAAGTGTTCTAATCGAATGTTTGAGTTAATTGAAACCCTTAGAATATGATTATTCATAATGTTGAATTAATCGGATCGTTCGGATTGATGGTGATAATCGATAATTGATTTTATTATGAATTTACAAGGAGGAAACTTGTATCCGTTTTTAAGATTGAATTTGGATTCGGAAAGGTTAGACCCTTGTTGGTTTAAATTGACTATTGATATGATCTTCGGATTGTGGAATCGTATTGTGGTTTTGAATTCGTGTTTGATTGGTTCGGGTTGTTTAGATATGTGTTTAATCAGGATATTGTAGAACCGTTGTGTTTGTTGATCGGTTATTGATTGTTATTTGTGATCATCGAGTTACGGCTTGTATTGTGGATATGAGTTCGTATTTGTTGAGTTGGATTATTTGGTTTTATGTATATGATCGAGGTTTCATTGAACCGTTGAGTTTGTTGGTTGGGTATGTCGGTTATTGATTTTTATCGAATGTGCGTTAATCGGTTATTGCAATAGGTTGATATGTTTTGATCGTGGATTATGACTGTTGAGTTGCGGTTGAGGCTAAAGAGTCCGTAGATTTCTTTTGGTCGGGGCTGAGGAGCTCGTAGACGAAGGCAATGGATTTTGGTAACGGCTTCGTGGTATCGGTATCGAGGCAAGTCTCTACATGTTCAGTTTATAATATTTGATGAATGGTTTCGTTTTCATTTCATTTATAATTCGTATAGCAATGTTGTTAGAAATGTAAGTTGTCGGGATAATGGTTGGTATATCGTACTCTGGTTGTAATAAATCATAAGGTATATGATTTAATTCTGTTCAGGGAAGACGTGAGTTGTCTTTGGTCAAGAATATAGAATATCGGATATCGAGGATAGTTAGCGTGATGACATAAGTATCGGGATAAAGGTTTATTGGTATTGAATGAATGGTACCTTATTTGAGATTATTTGTATAAATGTGTATTCGTTCAGGGATGTTGTTCGTGGAAAGGATGTTGTCTTCGGCTTTGAGGTAATTTATGTATTGTTCAGTTATGAGATAATTATTATGTTGAGTTGTTGTATATGTTGTATGTTGAGGCTTCGTATATTGAGATTCGTACTGGTTGTTCGTTGAGGGATGTTGATCCCAGGACTATTGTTGGTATTAATGGTTGTGTTGATCGTCTCATTGGGCGATCTTGATGGATATGGTCCTCGGCTTTGAGGTAATCTAACTATTTCTTCAGTCATGTGGATAATTAGTATGTTGAGTTGTTGTATATGTTGAGGTTCATGTAATGAGTTTCGTATCGGTTATTCATTGAGGGATCTTGATCCTAGGACTGTTGTATTGAGATCGTAGATCGTGTTGGTCATTCATTTGGGGATGATGATCCCAGGATTGATGTTTTGGATATTGATTAGTCGTTTCGACTTTTCATTGTCAGTTTGTTGTTGTTCACTTCGGTGAGTCTTTTGATCCTTATTGGATATGTGTTTCTTTGAGTTTCGTTGTCATGTTGCATCGTGACATATCTGGAGTCATATCTGCGTGCCGATTGGTTATTGTGTAGGATTTTTAGCCGGGCACATGATGGTTATGTGTTGATATTTCCACATTGAACCGTGCACACGAGACGTAGTTCGTGAGGCTAATTAGGTACAAGACCACACATGTATGTGATCAATACCCGGGGTGGCTTGTGCACGGGCACATTTCCGGATCGGGCGTACTATGATTTCCATCTTTGAGCCATATTGTTTGGTCGTTCATCCTCCATTCATGGTTGGGTATGTTCTACGGTTTGCGACTGGTTTTTCATACGCCCGAAGGGTATGTTTCGACAGTCGATGTTATTTTATTGAGATCCATTATTGTTGATCGTTTGGAGTTTACCTTGTTGATGGTATTCTCGGTTATTGTTGGTCCTTTGTTGATCATTTGGAGTTTACCTTGTTGATGGTATTCTCGGTTATTGTTGATCCTTCATTGATTGCGTTCGAGATTTACCTTGTTGATGGTATTCTCAATTATCGTTATCCTTTATTGGTCGTATTGGAGTTATCATGTCGATGATATTCTCAGTGATGTTTTGGTTGATCATTGTTATTGATCGTATGAGCATTCGGACTGTACGTCGATGTTCGGGATTTGTTATCATTATCATGTGATAGTTGATCTACATATATGTTGTGTATTATTGGTTTATCCAGGTTGAGATTCGATTGTGTAATCCGACGGATAGGAATTGGCACAGATTGGATTATTTCCACACTTATGAGTTATGATGATGTTTTGAGGATTATCGGTATTTTTGGAATACAGTGCAGATAATTGTTGTTGAGTTCATTTCGTCATTTGAGAATGCGAAATATGGATTATGTTAAGGATTGATTTAGTATGGATTGCTATGAATTGGTAAGGTTATAACGGTAAGATTACTTTGGTAGTATTCTTACTATATTATTACATTGGTATGTAATTATTTATGATGATGTGATCGATATCATTGTTGAGTATTGTAGCTGACCCCGTTGTGGGCTTTATTTTTAGGTACTCGTAGATCGAGCTAGTAGCGGTCGTGAAGGGGTGAGATTCCCGATGTGATACTGGTTGTGGCTTGTTTTCGGAGAATTGAGTATTCTTTTTTGGTCATTTATTTCCGCTGCAAATGTGTATTTTGAACTGCATTTATCCGCTGCATGTGTATATTTCAAAATGGCTTTTCGGTATCTTTATCTGCTGCGTGTGTGTATTTTAAAAGGTGTTTTTGGCACTTTGCGAACTTGGGTTATTTCGTTAAACCTTTTCCTAAACTATTTTATCGGTACGTTTAAGTGGTGGCTTAACGTACATTTTAAACTGTTGAGATTTGGCACCTCGCCTTGTATTTTCAAATGGTATTCTATGACGGTATTTCAGAATTATGTTTTTGAAAATATTTAAGTATTTGCAAAATATTACCGTCATCGGCCTTTTGGCATTTTTAAACGTTTTTGAAATGTTTTTGTAAATGGTTTTTAGCCTGGTGGGTTCCAGCGCGGGACCCACGGTGCTGTAATATCCCAGATGGTTTTGGGGGCGTTACATGTCAGGTGATTAATACCGATACTAGTTGACGTACTCCACCTGGATTAAAGTACGAACCATAGTTATAGAGGTAATATGGTAAGGTTTATGTATTCGGTTGAGTTACGATATAAGTATATGTGTGTAGTGTTGGTTGGTTTTGCCGAAGGCTTATTGTGTTGAGTCTTGATTGATAACGTGCGTGTTATTGTTCATTTATGTGGTCGTGGAATGACAGAGAAATTGTGTGAATTGGTGTACTGATTTGATAATTGTTGCAACGATTGACTGTGTGCTTGATATTTGTAACAATGTGAATACTTGTTGTGAGATACGTCATATCCGGGATCCTCTGAGGGCGGGGCGTGTACTCCATCCTGGTGTACGCTGGAATGAGTGGCTCCATATGGTTGCTGAACACCGGTGTTACCTATTGTGTGTGCAAGGGGCGGCTCTTGCGGGAGTGACGTCGGCACGGTGACATGTCCAATGGGAGTCCAACATAGTGGAGTGAACGCCGGTGCACAGGTGTGTAAGGGAGGCGCCTGGCAGGCTTATTAGTAATGGATATTCGAGTGACAGCTAAGACCCCATTACCGAATGATTTTCATAATGCAAATTCTTCCAACTCGCTTTAAAATGTTGGTCTTGATATAGACCGCGATTCGTGTTTCTGAAAGTTTGTTTCAACTTGTTTTAAATGTTGGTATCAGGGTTAATTAACCAAGGATATTTGACAAGATCTCCGAGGGTTAATTAATCAAGGGTCTTGAGCGGGATTTGTCGAATCAGAGGTTGTGTCTTTGATTGTGCTGTGATGATATTCTGTGTATTGGGTCGAGGACCCCGTGAGATGTTGAGATATTTGATCTTGTGGTGTTATTCCTTGGATTGGGTCGAGAACCCCGTGAGATATTGTAATGATTCGTTTGTGATAGTGTTTCTATGAATTGGGTCGAGGATCCCGAATAACGTTGAAATGGTTTTTCTTGTAAATTGTTTTCCATATGCTGGGTCAAAGACCCGATAACCTTTGAAATAATTTTTCAAAAGTATTCCCATTCAATTTTCAAAACTCCAAGACAGCCTGAGCCAACAATAACGTTTTCAAACTATCTTATCAAAATATCTTCCTTTTAAAAAAGGGTTTTCAAACGAGATCTTTTGACTAATTGAGCTCGTTTAAAGTTTCATTGGTGCGATGTTCCGTAAACCAATTTGATGGTATGAATATCTTTCCCTTGTGTAAATGAATACTCTTCTGTGCTGGGTGTGTGAATGCATGGTTTGTGTTAAGGCTTCACGGCTGTTGAGTTTTGTGTTGATATTGTTCGTATATCTTGTATATTATGTATTTGCACTAGCAAAATTCTAGTTTTCTAACCCCCGAGTTTTCGGGAGGTGGGGGCCTGTTATGCGCTCAGGTTTTGGCAGCTCGGGAGCAGTCACGGGATTGGCTTGGAAGGAGATGGAAGACGACGATGCTAATCACACAAGAGTCAGAGTCTTTTTTTTGTTTCATCTTGGTCGGTATTTTCTCATTTGGTTGAGTATTCACCCTTGCACGGGTGTAGTTTTCATTTATTAAATTGAGTCGTCATTCCTTTTCGTGTTCAAGTTTATTATTGTCGTTGAGCTGTGAATTATGTTGGTTTTAATAATGGTTTAAATGACCTTGTCAGTCTGATTTGTAATTATTTTGACCCCAGTCGGTCAATCATTGAGTAGACTTTTGGAGTTTAGCCTGGTAGATCCTTGTGAGAAGGGTCTACGACATGTGACATTCCCGGTCGTATTCTGGGGATGTTACAAATACAACTGTCTTAGTCTTCCAATTATTTTATCCCTACTGTACAGATTCCATACTGCGTAGTATAACTCGGATAAAATAACATTAAACAACTATAGTAGAAATTTAGGATATTACATTCTACCCCACTTAAATAAGTTTCGTCCTCAAAACTTGCAATCCATCATAAACAACAGTTCAACCAAAATATCCAGAATCATCATGAAAACGATCAATCATCACCAAAAGCGAATAACCGAAACGGTATACTTACAAATGCGTGAAGTCGATTATCTCTCATAATTACTAGCAAATGACTCCCCTTCAACGCCTCAACACGCTTACTATCACAATTTCATGAATTCAACAAAATGCATCATTATAACTCAATTATGGGATAATCAATCCATGTCAAAGCTTGTCTGCCTGATTACACAATCAAGTCTCAATCCTGATAAAACGAATAATACACGATACATTTGTGAAACAACTGCCCAAAACAATGGTAACAAATCCCGAAACATCGACACAAAGTCCGAACGCTCATACGATCAATAACAATGATCAACCAACACTTCAACCGAGAATATCATCGACATGATACACTACAATACCACCAACCAAAGGTCAAAACACAACCGAGAATATCATCAACATGATAAACTCCAATATTACTAACGAACAATCAACAATAACCAAGAATATCCTTACACAGTAAGCTCCAAAACGATCAACACAGAATCACAGAGACAGATATACGAAAGGATAAAATTCTCAAAACGTTACACAACTCACATACAGTGGATCTCAAAGAAACACGCCCAACTGTTGAACATACCCCTCGGCGTATGAACAACCAGCTGTAAACCGACGAACATACCCTATCCTACACGGAGTATGAATGACTAATCAATGTGGCTCAAAAGTCAAAAATCACTATATCAAAATCATGCTACTACCACACCAATAGAGCCACATGGCACCTATTGCCCGGTTCTACAAAATCCCAAGTTCCAAAATCATATTATGTACATGAATCTATAACACGCAACATATTCCTCTTATCTTATCAACCAACCGATCATCCCTGGATAACCAAACTACCATACTAAAGTTCGAATCTCTTTTCATCATACCATTGATGTGTTATCCAGTTTGTAAGTCTCACTCATAACTTCACCATGATATGTATTATGTACTAAATTTATGCATACACCAATCACATTTTTAAAACGGTCTTGAAATCATATAATCTTGTCAATAAAATTTTCGAAAGTTCTTTCAATAATTTCAAACTCAAGACATATATAGTCGTAAGACTACAAAAATCATTTTCCGAAAAAAAATTTTAAACAGGCTCGCTTATGTCAAGTACTCGATGACAATTCTTTTTTAATACATATGATTAAATAAAATGAAATTAGCAAATGCTCGACTACATCCATACTCCTGTATACCAGTTCGGCTCATCACCAATTCCACTGATATTTCATCGGAAAACCACATGATAGAGTTCTAAAATCTTAATGTATAGACTTCGATAAAAACTCCTTTTCCACATATGACTCGCAATGTCGACCATTATCCCATTCTGGATCACCTCAACTATGCTATAACAAAACATTGAATAATCAATAAATCAAACACAATGAAAGACTACCCGAGAAGTTTCATTTGGACAAGTAAACCAAAACCCCGAAAGGCACTAATAAAATAGATAAATGATTGGTAAAGTGTTTTACAAATCTCGGGAGTTTTAGAAAACAGAAAAGCCTTTTACGACTTAAAGTCCCAAGTTTTAAAGCCTTTTTGAAACATTAGGGTCTCATCCCATATCCCGTTCCACATTACAAGAAGTTTATAAAGTAGAAAATCCTTTTGGACCCCAAGTCCTAAGTTATAAAACTATTTCAAAATTGATTGGGTCTCGGTCCAAAATCGTTTTCCGTAAAACATTCATTTTGAAAAGTATCATTTTCAGATGTTCATAAATAGTTTTGTGTACCTCAAAATGAACTAGCATGACTACATGTTCCTCTCAATAATCCACATCAGTTCTCCCAAGTACGTAATTCCATTTTCCATGTTTACTCGACCTATTGATTTTCCATAATCATGGTTCCTCAAGATCACCGGTTCTGTCCCAACTATTATATTCTGCTATTTCATACCGTAACACATGATATCCTTCTAAATCTCAAAACACGTCAACTTATAACTACAAATAATTTCGATACAATCCAAAAATCCAAATACTTACAGATCGTGAAGCCGACGATTACCCGTGATACTGGCACCTGCCTCAACTCTAGAAAATACTTGATACAGATATTCAAAACATACATTTTGCAAAATCAGTTCAACTCAAAAATACGACACATCTCTTTCCAAAGAAACACGTTGTTAATAGCATTTGGAAAAGTTTAAGACAACCGCAGCACCACACCGGTAAATCACATAACACACAAGTACGGGTGATCAATAAAAACCCAAAACTCTAACACTTGTCAACCGACAACTCGAATGACGTGACAAAAACACGACTCAACTCGACTCGACAGCCTAGGTTTTCACAACCTAAGCTCTGATACCATATTCTGCAACACCCCCAGAGCCATTCGGGAATATTACAGCGTCGTGGGCCCGGAAACGGAACCCACAAGGCTAAAAGATATTTTTACTGACATCTCAAATACGCCTAAGCGGCGATGACGGTAATATCTTTAAAAATATTCGAAGACTATATAAAATCCATTTATCAAAACCGTCGTAAAATCTCATTTGAAACTACAAGGCCCGAAATGCCAAAACTCAACAGTTTAAAAGCATACGTTAAGCCATCGCTTACACATACCGACAAAATAGTTTAGAAAATGATTTTCCAAAATAAACTCAAGTTCTAAAACTACTAGAAACCCATTCAAACATACTCGCAGCGGATATAACAATTGACTAATGTAATATTCAGATTTATTACTGTGTATTTTACCTGTATTTGAACCCTGTATTATTCGGAATTGTGATCTTGATGATTGGAGTATGATATTTCTTACATTGATATCTTTGTACATAAGTATAACAACATGCAAAATTTCTCATGCAAACTCGTGGTAGCGCACGCTAAGAATGTAGCTTAACGCGTGCTATCGAGCTACATCTAGCGCACGCTATGTATGTAGGATTTACGTGCGCGAAGCACTCAATTATTGAGCTGGGCGGCTAGCACATGCGCCAGCCGGGACATGGGTCGGGATAAGATTCCCGCGGACGAACCTGGACAGTTTTGAAGTCAACTCTGATTAGCGCGCGCTAAGGAATGCTTAGTAGCGTGCGCTAATCTGCTTTGTGCAGAAAGTTTATATATGGGTCAGCACTTCATTTTTATTCCCATTTCCTTCGTCTATACTTCATTCTTGAGAGACCAGAGAGCAAGAATTTCCCTTCTAACACATTTAGAAAACATCTTCTCGATCCTTGAATATTGGATATTACTTGTGAGTGATCATTGAAGTGGAATAGCACCTTGGAGTGGCATACAACCAACCGGAGTCGGATTCTACCTTACGGTTCAGTGATTTTCGTCATATTAAGGTATGTTCAACCTATCTCCAGACTTAGAGTTGGATTCTAAATAATTAGATGATCATGTTAACAAGATATTGATTTTCATTAGTGAATTATTCAACATGCATCATGTTTGGAATATAGAGATGGTTATGCCTCAAGTACCTTGATTATGAACATCATGATTCGAATCTTATTACTATGAACAAGTAGAGGAAGCTTCTATCATTGGTAATCCAAATCTAGTAGATGACTTCATAGCAATCATGGACTTGACTTTAACATCATTATTGTTAGATGAATCTAAGGGATGGATCATGGAAGGATTTATCCAGTATAGATGGAATGTTAAACAACTAAAGTATGATAATTTTGATTGATATAAAGGTGTCGATGTCAACCGTTAAGCCTTTCGAATTGTCGTATGAAGATTGTAGTCGAAATGGAAGATGGTTTCATAATAGTATACATATCCTTGAATCCAAAGTTGTTGTTATCCGTAAGATCATTCATAGCCGTATGAAAATGATATTCATGGAGGTAACATGAACTAACACTGAGGATTTCATTTGGTTTGATCATGTTGAGGTCCATCTACTGCCCAGTAGTAAACTGCCATGCACAGTTAGCGCACGCTAAGCTATGTAGATTAACGTGCGCTATCGAGCACGAGTTAGCGTACGCTACGTTTGGTACGTAACATACGCTAAGCCATCAGACGAGTCAGTCAGCTGATCAGTGAAGTACTGACCATGCATAGTTAGCGTACGCTAGGCTTTGTTGTTTGCGTGCGCTATCGAGCAGACTTAACGCACGCTACACAGAGTACTTAGCGTGCGCTAAGAATTTCACGCAGATTACATTTTATGAGATTTTGGCCGTAAATCGAATTGTTAGACATTCGTACGATGTGAGATAAATCCTATATTATTTCTTTTGTTAAGCTTTGAGCTTGTTACGTGATTGATTGAGGAGGACGACCTTCGAGTGTTCGTTTTTGTGGAAGTATTGTTCTTGTCTTCGAATCGAGGCAAGTACCTTATCTGTTTTACGTATTGATGTTATACATATTGTTATGCATGTATGTCTTTGTTGTATGTCCACCTCGTGTTGGTCCGACGGGATCATCGGGGGATCTATGCTAGCGTGCGCTGGATCATCGGACGGGTTTTTCCACCACAGGTTGGTCTGACGGGATCATCGTGGGTTCTAGGCAGTGAACGCTGGATCATCGGAATTACCCTGTGTATGTTATGATATCATGTTGTGATTATCAGTGGTGTATGTTATGTTTGAGTTTCTCGCAGGAGAAGACTCGTTTGACATTTTATCATTTACGTTATTATTATTCTGCGTGTGACATTGAATAATATGTTGTGGTACTTGTACTAGCATCGTTGTGCTAACCCCTTCGGGGGTGAACATTTTGTTTATGTTCAGGATCCAGGAGAACGGGAAAACAACCACTGGAGCTGCATGACGACGAGGGTGCAGAGTGATGTTTCGGCCGGGTTCATTTGTCTATTGTTTATTGGTTATTTCAATAAGTACTCGAGTACGAAGTCATTTATGATGGATTTAAATTTGGTGATGTATTATTAAGTTCCTGTTGAACAATTGTATTTTCAGTATTTGGTCAGAACTGTTGTATCTTAATTCCGTTTTTTCCATTCGTTAGTACCTTTTAATGTCTGTTCAATTCTTCAGCCTTGTAAATCCTTATGTAAAGGCTTTACGGCGCTGTAATATTCCTGAATATATCGGGGGTGTTACAGAATATGGTATCGGAGCTAAGATTATGGATATCTTGGCCATTGGGTTAAAATAGGGGTCATTTACGTCTTTTGAGGTAACCGGCCGTGAATGACCTCACCGCCGCTACGTCTTCATGCGAACGATGGTTGTAAGTTCCTAAACTCTATCTCGTTCTTTACATGTTGTGTCTCTTTATACTCGAATATTAGAACGATGTTGTTTCCTGTATATTGAGTATTTATGCTTACAGTATGTTGAGAGGCGGGCGTGGACGTGGTTGCGGTCGTGGACGCGGACGAAGAAATGCTAAAAGGGAAGCGTCGCCTTCTAATCAGGCCAGTCATAGCTCAGGCGAGCCGCAACAATCTATTAATAACGAACCAGAACCTGTTGTACCAGAGATGCTTCGTCAAGTGGTGAACCAGATGACTCAGTTCGCCCAGGTCGTGGACCGAATGCAAGTGGCAGTGGGACTACAGCAGGGAGAAGGACAACAAGGGATCCTGGACATGGGAAATCGAGGTGACCGATGGCTGCAAGAGGTGGCGAAGATGCAACCACCCAAATTCGATGGCATTTCTGAGACTCCCACCTGGGACCATTGGTTGAAGGAACTGGAGAAAATCTTTGCCGGAATTAATCGCCGACGCAATAGGAGAGCCTCTATCGCTCAATACTTTCTGATAGGGGAAGCCTCCGAATGGTGGGAAGCCATCCGGCCTGTAGACCATGATGCTGATTGGACAGAGTTTAAATTGATGATGGAAGCTCAGTACTGCCCACGTCCTGTGAGGGAAGCTAAGGTTCGGGAGTTTTTCTCCGCTCAGCCTTCGGATGTGCCAGTATCCCAGGCAATTAAGACGTTTAAACAACAACTGGCATTTGTTCGACATCTGGTCAGAACAGATGCAGAGATGATGATCCATTTCAATATGAGGATGAAACCATAAATCCAGAGGTACATGTCCGGTTTTGAATGTACCACACTTCGTCAATACCAGGATAAGGCGTTGGCGTATGAGATCAAGGAAGCAGCTATGGAGAAAATTTCAGAATCCAAGAAGCAGAAAGTCTCTGGTACTTTTACAGAGCACAAGAACAGCAGGCCCCACAAGTCCCAGTCATCCTTTCACTCTTTCAAGAAACCTCCGCACCCAGTTAGAAGCGGAAAGAACTTCGGAGCGACATCAACTATTACTGATGTTATCAGGAAATGCTTTAACTGTACCCAGACGGGGCACTATCGACGGAATTGCCCCCTACCTGCCGTGACTTGTTTTGACTGTGGACGAGAGGGACATCGTGCAGTATTCTGTGAAGAGGCTGCAAAGTCTTTTAGAGCCCGTACACCACATCCGGTCCAGAAGGAAGCCAGTATCCAACAAACACAACAGAGTGTTCAGATGCCTTAGAATTTTGGCCGCGGACGAGGCAGAGTACAGTGGGACCGAAAGGGGACATCGAGTGCCGGATCTGATCCCCCACGTCTGTACGAGATGAGGAGGACAGACGAACAGGATGCTGCTGTCGCATCAGGTACTGTCCAGATCCTTTCCCAGTCGGTTAGCATTTTATTCGATATAGGAGCTACGCATTCTTTTATATCTTTGTCTTGTGTAAATCGTTTGAATATTTCCGGTTTTCATACTTGTGAACCTTATGTTGTTGGTTTACCGAGTGGGGAGAGGATTGTCGGGAATTTAGAAACTATGGATTTCCCTGTAACATTTGGAGGCAGAGAGTGGCTCTCAAATCTGATCGTGATAGAAATGCAAGGAGACGACCTGATACTCGGAGACGATTGGCTTAATGGATATGGAGCAATTTTAAACTACCGAAGGAGGAATATCTCGCTGATCGCTGACGATGGTTCCGAAATTCTATTTGAGGGATGGAAACCGGGAAGCTCAGGAAAATTGATCAAAGCGATGAAAGCTGTCAAATTGTTGAAACAGGGCTGTACCGGATATTGGTGCTATGCAATGAAGAAAGAAGACGAAATTGTAGAACTTTCATCCATTCCTGTTGTGAACGAATTTCCACATGTATTTCCTGACGAGTTACCTGGACTACCTCCACGAAGGGATGTAGAATTTACCATTGAGCTGGAACCCGGAGCTACACCAATTTCTATGGCGCCGTATCGTATGGCACCGACCGAGATGTACGAACTGAAGAAGCAACTGGAGGAGTTACTGAACAAAGGCTATATCCAGCCAAGCGTTTCACCCTGGGGAGCGCCAGTTCTTTTTGTCCGAAAGAAGGATGGATCGCTTCGACTGTGTATTGACTATCGAGAGCTGAACAAGATGACGATTAAGAACAAGTATCCGTTGCCACGGATTGATGATCTGTTTGACCAGTTGCAAGGGGCAACAGTATTTTCTAAAATCGATCTGAGATCAGGGTATCATCAGCTGAGGATTAAGGAATCTGATGTTCCGAAATCAGCATTCAAAACTCGCTACGGACACTATGAGTTTGTAGTGATGCCGTTTGGTCTCATTAACGCACCTGCTGTATTCATGCAATCGATGAACCGAGTGTTCATCGAATATTTGGATAAATTTGTGGTCGCGTTCATTGATGACATTCTAGTGTATTCTTAGAGCCCGGAAGAGCATGCTCAGCATTTGTGGATTGTATTGGAACTTTTGAGAAACGAGCAATTGTACGCCAAACTCTCTAAGTGTGGATTTTAGCTGAAGGAAGTAATGTTCCTCGGCCATGTGGTATCAGCTAAAGGAGTCCGAGTTAACCCTCAGAAAATCGAAGCAATTATGGATTGGAAACCTCCAAAGAACGTGAAAGAAGTCCGAAGTTTCTTAGGACTTGTTGGGTATTATCGTCGGTTCGTGGAAGGGTTTTCCAAAATCTCCCGCCCACTTACTCGAATCCTGCAGAAAACTCAAAATTTTGAGTGGAACGAGTCGTGTCAGACTAGTTTTGATGAATTAAAAAAGAGATTGACGACGGCACCGATTCTATTACTTCCACAGGGGACTGGAGAATTCATAGTTTACAGTGATGCTTCGAACCAAGAACTCAGGTCCGTATTGATGCAGAATGACAAGGTGATCGCTTATGCTTCACGACAGCTGAAACCTTATGAAGTGAATTACCCAACACATGATTTGGAGCTAGCAGCAGTAGTTTTTGCTTTGAAGATCTGGAGGCATTATCTGTACGGGACTCACTGTCAGATCTTTAAGGATCACAAGAGTCTCAAATACATCTTCAGTCAGAAGGAGTTGAACATGCGGCAAAGAAGATGGTTAGAGCTGATCAAGGACTATGACTTAGAGATTTTGTATTATCCAGGCAAAGCGAACGTAGTGGCCGATGCACTCAGCCGCAAGCCTGTTTCTATTCAGATGCTGGAGACTCTGACCTCCCAACTTAGCCTTCAACGAGAGATGATTCGAGAAGGAATTGAAGTGTGGTTACAAAGAGTCCAAGGACAACTATGCGTGATGGAAATAACTTCATCACTAACCGAAGAAATCAAATCTAGACAGACAGATGATCCTCTGATGATTCGGTTACGTGATGAAGTGATCAAGGGCAAGGCCCCCGGATTCCTAATTCATGATGATGGAGTTTTGAGATTCCAGAACCGACTCTGCATTCCCGATGTCAATGTTCTGAAACAGACGATTATGAAGGAAGCTCACAGTTCGCCCTATTCTATCCACCCGGGCACCAGTAAAATGTATAAGGACTTGAAGCAGGATTTTTGGTGGGGCAACATGAAGAAAGATGTAGCGGACTATGTTTAGAAATGCTTGACTTGTCAGCAGGTTAAGATCGAGCATCAACGGCCTGCCGGAATGTTGAAGCCACTCCCGATTCCTGAATGGAAGTGGGAGGACATATCGATGGGCTTTATCACTAGTATGCCGAGAACCAGGACAGTAATGAACATGATTTGGGTGATAGTTGATCGTCTAACCAAATCAGCTCATTTTCTAGGCATTAAGGATACGTGGGGACCAGAGAGGTTGGCACGAGTCTTTATATCGGAGATAGCTCGATTGCATGGTACGCCGAAGACCATTATTTCTGATCGAGACGGCCGTTTTGTGTCTCACTTTTGGAAAGCAGTTCATAAGGCCTTGGGGACTGAATTGAACTTCAGTACAGCTTATCACCCGCAGACTGATGGACAATCCGAGAGGACCATTCAAACGGTGGAGGATATGCTAAGGGCTTGTGCTTTAGATTGGTCAAACAATTGGGAAGTTCATCTACCATTGATTAAATTTACCTACAACAATAGTTGGCATGCTTCCATTAAGATGGCACCATTCGAGGCATTATACGGGAGGAGATGCAGATCGCCCCTATGCTGGGACGATTCATCAGACTTGATCGGAACAGAACCAGAGTTGATCGTGCAGACTCGAGAGAAGATAGCCTTGATTCGTGAAAGGTTGTTGACCGCCCAGAGTCGCCAGAAATCTTACGCAGACGTAGTCGTCGCCCATTGGAGTTCAGTACTGGAGACCACGTACTTTTGAAGGTTTCTCCTACTCGGGGAATCTTTCGTTTCGGAAGGAAAGGAAAGCTGAGTCCGAGATATATCGGACCATTTGAGATCCTTGAGAGAGTTGGAGAGTTGGCATACAGATTGGCATTGCTGCCGTCATTGTGCCATCTTCATAACGTGTTCTACGTATCCCAGTTACGGAGGTATATACCAGATCCTAGTCATGTCATTGATTTCGGCGAGATTGAAGTCGCTCAAGATGGGACGTTTGAAGAAAGACCGGTCAAGATACTCGAAAGTCGAGTTAAACAGTTGAGAAACAAACCCATCGTTTTGGTCAAAGTTCAATGGTCACGCCATGGAGTGGAAGAAGCCACATGGGAAACGGAAGATGGCATGAAGTCCAGATATCCCGAGTTATTTTCGTCTTGATTTTCGGGACGAAACTCCTTTTTAGTAGGAGAGTATGTAATATCCGGATTTATTACTGTGTATTTTACCTGTATTCGAACCCTGTATTATTCGGAATTGTGATCTTGATGATTGGAGTATGATATTTCTTACATTGATATCTTTGTACATAAGTATAACAACATGCAAAATTTCTCATGCAAACTCGTGATAGCACACGCTAAGAATGTAGCTTAACGCGCGCTATCGAGCTACAACTAGCGCACGCTATGTATGTAGGATTTACGTGCGCTAAGCACTCAATTATTGAGCTGGGCGGATAGGACATGCGCCAGCCGGGACATGGGTCGGGATAAGATTCCCGCGGACGAACCTGGACAGTTTTGAAGTCAACTCTTATTAGCGCGCGCTAAGGAATGCTTAGTAGCGTGCGCTAATATGCTTTGTGCAGAAAGTTTATATATGGGTCAGCACTTCATTTTGTTGGAACATTTAGTTCCATACATAAATTAAAAGTGTTTTGATGATTAATGTTGATAAGCAAAACAAAACAACGAAGAGACGAAGCAAGCATCGAAGGAAAACGAAGTGCTAAAAACCTGGAAAAACACAAAGCTAATGTAACACCCCAAACTAGGCGGATATTACAGTGCCGTGGACCCCCGACTGGGACCCACCAGGCGAATGAAAATGAATGAATTACACAGGTAGATGTAGTACCGAACCACATTACAACATCAATTACTCCGATGAGGAGTTTTATACAACACACCCAGGATAAGATAGAATACATGTGTATTTTATGTGACGATAAAATACACAACACTGAATGAAATGAGCATTCAAACGGAAGGTCTGCAGCGGAATAAATAAAGGAAACGTAATGACTGAATAAATGATCGAATGCAGTGGGGCCCCTACTAGTATCACTTGGACTCCTCATTGTCACCGTGCTCTCCCCGTGCCTTAGCCTTGCCATGACCTGAAAAGCAGCATCCCCAACGGGCCGATTACCTGAGAACAACAATCCTCAAGGGTTGAAAATACACGATCATGATATATCTGAAATTATGAATTATCCTGTCGAAACATACGCAATCAAACATGCTATACGAATCGACTATCAGTACGGCTCAAAGGAATGGCGCCACACTACGTCCGGGATGGAAATGTGTCCGTGCACAAGCCACCAACGAGTATCGATCGAATACACGTGTGGTCTTGTACCTAATCAGTCTCACGAAGCCATCAACTCGTGTGCACAGTCCAATGTGAGGCCACCAACCAACACACGACTATAATGTGCCCGACATGAAAATCCTACACATACCAACCGGCACGCCAGTATGACCCGGAATGCCACAATATGACAAAAGTGACAACGAAAATGAATAATGACTCACCAAGATTAAATGATGGTGAAATGAATGATAGCTCAATGAAATGATCGGAACCGTCGTTCCTTATGACTGAGGTGATTAATTGACAATGACAAGTTTTGATACAGTTAATACAATGATGAATGAGTTACGATTATGAATGATCAACGACAAAAGGAATGAATATCCTTTTAACCGAGTAAGAATTAACTTACACAATACCGATGAAGAATGTCCTTCCACGAACAACGTCCTAAATGAAATGTCGGTCGCTCGAACAACCTTGAACATCAATAGTTACCAACAACCGATCAATACACGACTCAAATACGATCATAACCGACCCAAACGTCGATACAACAATATCCGAACTCGTAGATGAACTCTAACGAAAACATTGAGATACCCGTTGGTTAAAACCAAACCCAACTTATCGAACCAACTCCAAAATGATTGATTCAAACCAGCACAACATTATCAATGACATCAATAATCTCATAGAAATCCACAATCCAAGTTTATAATAACGACAATCGGAAATCCCCAAAATAACCGAAGTCAACCCCAAGGGTTCTTGGAATAATTCCGAAAATAACCGTTTAAATCCGTAGGAATATATTTATCCAAGTTAGATAATCCATAACTAACATATTCCAATGATAATCCAAGCTTACACGAAGAAATCGGGAGGAAAAACCCAAAAATCCGAAATTCTAGATCCAAGAGATTAATACCTTTGATTCGATACGATGAAGATGATGAAATGATGATTAATCCGCAAGATGAGCCTGAAGATGATGATTGATGATTACACCTCGAAGAATCCTCTCCGAATCGCTCGAAATCGCCCAAAAATACCGAAGGAGTGAAATGAGATGAATAATGACGAACTCTGACTAAACTGTCCAATTTATAGTCAGTCCAGGTTAGCGTGCGCTAGCCCTTGTGCGTAGCGTGCGCTAACGAGTAATTTGGGTAGTCCAGTACCCACTGTACGAACACGGTAGCGCGCGCTACGTACCTTCTTGTAGCGTGCGCTACGGCCATATTACTAGCGTGCGCTAAGATCCATTATTAGCGTGCGCTAACGAAATATTGATGCCCAGTACTGGAGTCCAGAAAACTGTCTGCCCTCTGATCTGACCTCGATAGCATGCGCTACAACCATAGTTTAGCGCGCGCTAATATATCGGTTGCGTACGCTGACAACAACACATAGCGTGCGCTATGAAATAATCGATGCGATCCGGTAGCCACCGGACTCAACTTCGATCCGTCCTCAGCGCGCGCTGCACCTCATATTAGCGTGCGCTACTTCAACCCACTAGCGCGCGCTACTTACCAATCGTAGCGTGCGCTACTTATAACTCACCTGCAGTCCAGTACCTTCTGGACTGCAGCCAGGGTAGCCTTAGCGTGCGCTAAGGCTGAGTGGTAGCGTGCGCTACCTATACCCAATTAGCGTACGCTAAGAGGAGTATGTAGCGTGCGCTACTCCTCACGCACAGCTCGCAATGAAAATGACAATGATGATAAACGCGGCACGAAACTCCAATCCGACTAGTGATGAATGACGATTGATACACGATACAATTACTCTGAATGGTGAATACCATGACTGAATATGAGTGACAAATGATCAATAATGAGTGAAATTACTGAGTGATAATGACTGAATGATAAATACTGAATGATAATTACTGAATTACAACCGGGTATTACATACACCCCCCCTTAAAAGAGTTTCGTCCCCGAAACTAAGGGTCAAACAATTCGGGATAACTCTCCTGCATACTATCCTCGGTTTCCCAAGTAGCCTCTTCGACTCCGTGTCTAGACCACTGAATTTTAACCAAAGGAATCGTCTTATTCCTCAACTGCTTGATTCGCCGCTCTAAAACTCGTATAGGACGTTCCTCATATGAATGATCGTCGGCGATCTCGATTTCATCGAACTGAAGTATGTGACTCGGGTCGGAAACATACTTCCGCAACTGAGATACGTGAAACACGTTATGAATTCGACTCAACGCCGGAGGTAAAGCCAATCGATAAGCTAACTCGCCTACTCGATCCAAAATCTCGAACGGTCCAATGAATCTCGGACTCAACTTTCCCCTCTTCCCAAAACGGAAGATACCACGACTCGGGGATACCTTGACCAACACATGGTCACCAGCCTCGAACTCTAATGGTCGGCATTTGCGGTTATCCGCATATGATTTCTGTCGACTCTGAGCGGTCAACAAACGACTTCTGATCAAAGCTACCTTCTCACGGGCGGCTATAAGCATATCGGGCTCGGTGCCGATTGATTCTGATAAGTCGTCCCAACACAACGGAGATCGACGACCATACAAGGCCTCGTAAGGTGCCATCTTGATCGAAGCATGCCAACTATTATTATACATGAACTCGATCAATGGTAGTTGGGCTTCCCAATCGTCTTTCCAATCGAGGACGCATGCCCTCAACATGTCCTCTAATGTCTGAATGGTCCTCTCTGATTGTCCGTCGGACTGAGGATGAAAAGTGGTACTGAGGTTAAGCTGAGTTCCCATAGCACGATGAACTGATTTCCAAAAATGCGACACAAACCGTCCGTCACGATCGGAAACGATACTTTTAGGAGTACCGTGCAGTCTGACTATCTCTTTGATGAACAGTTGAGCAAGTCTCTCGGGACCCCACGTTTCCTTGATCTCAAGGAAATGAGCTGATTTAGTTAAGCGGTCCACGATCACCCAGATCGTATTCATGCCACGACGACTCGTCGGCAAACTCATGATGAAATCCATAGAAATGTCTTCCCACTTCCACTCGGGAATAGGAAGGGGTTTGACATACCCAGCCGATTCTTGATGTTCAATCTTAACTTGTTGTGAGTTAAGCATCTCGAAACAAATTCTGCGACTTCTCGCTTCATATTACTCCACCGGTAATTTTGTTTCAAGTCCTTGTACATCTTGCTAGACCCGGATGCAGAATAAGGGGTAGCATGAGCTTCTTTCAAAATCGAGTCTTTCAACTCGTCATTCGCGATACGCACAACCGATTCTTAAACCTCAAAAGTCCATCCTCGTGGACCACAAATCCAGGCTTTCCCAGCCACATCCTCTCGGATGCGCAACAATGATGGGTCCGAACCCTGATTCTCTCGGATTTCCTCCTCGAGTGACGATGAAATCTCTAACATACAAAGCTGCCCCTGAACTCGCTGAAGCCCGACCTCGATCTCGGGTCTAAGGAATTCCTGCTGAAGCTCCTTCTGAATTGTTAAACGGGCAAGCATCTGCTCCTGAACGGACTTACGACTCAAGGCGTCGGCGACAACGTTCGCCTTGCCCGGGTGGTAGAGGATCTCGATATCATAATCTTTGATTAATTCCAACCACCGTCTCTGACGCATATTTAACTCCTTCTGAGTAAATATATACTTTAAGCTCTTATGATCGGTGAATATCTGACAGGTAACGCCATAAAGATAATGACGCCAAATTTTCAAAGCGAACACCACGGCCGCTAGCTCCAGGTCGTGGGTCGGATAATTAACCTCGTACGGTCTCAATTGCCGTGAAGCATAGGCAATAACCTTCCCGTTCTGCATGAGTACACATCCGAGACCCTGACCGGACGCATCACTATAGACCACAAATCCTTCCGTCCCCTGCGGCAAGGAAAGTACAGGTGCTGATATTAACCGGCTCTTGAGTTCCTCAAAACTCTGTTGACACGCGTCGGACCACGTGTATTTCTTATCCTTCCGTAAAAGGTTCGTCATGGGTTGAGCGATTTTAGAAAATCCCTCCACAAATCGCCGATAATAACCCGCTAGTCCGAGAAAACTTCGGATTTCCTTAACATTCTTCGGAGGTAGCCAATCCCGAATAGCCTCCGTTTTCTGAGGATCGACACGAACTCCGTCTGATGAAATTACATGTCCGAGAAAAGTCACTTCGGACATCCAGAACTCACATTTGGAAAACTTCCCATAAAGTTGTTCTCGTCTCAACACGTCGAGCACTTGATGAAGGTGAAACCCGTGTTCCTCCCGGTCACGAGAATAAATCAAAATGTCATCGATGAAGACAACAACAAACCGATCCAAAAAGTCGATGAAAACCCGATTCATTAATTCCATAAATACCGCAGGTGCATTAGTCAATCCGAACGGCATAACCACAAACTCATAATGACCATAGCGTGTTCGAAACGCCGTCCTCGCGATATCCGACTCTCGAATCCGCAACTGATGATATCCAGATCTTAAGTCGATCTTGGAAAATACTGAAGCTCCCTGGAGTTGATCTAAGAGATCATCAATACGGGGTAATGGATACTTATTCTTGATCGTCACCCTGTTCAACTCCCGATAATCAATACATAAGCGGAATGAACCATCCTTCTTCTTGACAAACAACACTGGTGCTCCCCATGGGGACGCACTCGGTCGGATATAACCTTTCTCGAACAACTCCTCAAGTTGGTTCTTTAATTCCTGCATTTCGGTCGGGGCCATCCGGTACGGTGCCTTCGATATCGGGGACGTACCAGGCTCCAACTCAATCGTGAATTCCGCATCCCTCTGTGGAGGCAAACCAGGTAACTGGTCTGGAAAAACATCGGCATATTCCCTCACTACCGGAATATCCGTTAACATTACTGATGATTTCTCGGTTTTGGCCATATAGCACCAATAACCGACACATCCCTGATTGAGTAACCTTACTGCTTTCATCAAATTAATGACCTTACCAGAACAGCCGGGATTACCTCCCTGAAACACACATTCGACTCCATCGTCTGAAATGATAGTGACCAAACGCTTTCGGACACTAATGATGGCATCGTGACGATCCATCCAATCAATACCCAAGATGACGTCGTCCCTCGGCAAATCTACTACGATTAGGTCCGGCCATACACGACCATGGCCCAGATCGGACAATTACGAATCTCACGGTTCGATAATTCGTCTACCATCGGGTAGGCAATGACATAAGTGACAACTAGTATCACTACCCAGTCGTAGTATTATCAATCATGACTCGTTAATGAATGAATGAGATGCACCGGTATCAAAAGGGTACACACGAGTTGAGATAGAATATCGAGTGTACACGAGATCATTCGAGCCTCGGGATCATCGGTCTTCTTCATCTCATAAATTCGGGGCTTAGGCCCCGAACCGACGCTCCGTCGATAGCTCTTAGCTCCGCCTTTAGCTCCTGTCGTCTTGAACGACACCGACCGAGTAGCCTGATTACGCACCGAATGACACGAGGCGAGATGATGCCGGAGTGGGTTTAGAGTCCCTTCGCAAAAGCGGCCCTATGCCCGGCAATCCCACGGTTGTGGCACGTGACGATGCCGGACATTTGGTGCCGAAATGACCACTGTTCCTCACAGTTGAAACAAGTGATGGCAGGCGGCCGCTCGCGGAGATTCCGCGGGTTTAGACGCGGGAGGTCGCTCGAGAAAAAGTAGAGCCATACGTGGTTTCTTGAAAGTGGCACGACTCCGTCAGGCCGATTACGGTTCTTGGACTTCTTGCTAGCGACGAAGGTTCTTGCTTAGCAATTTCCTTAGCCGTAAGCTCGTAAGTAAGAGCTTTCTCAATGAACTCGGCAGTGGCACGATTATGGTTAAGCAATCAAGTCTCATACGAGGTTTCACCTCTTCTTTGAAATACTTGATCTTGTCCGCTTCTGAGTGAATGATAGATGAGGCAAACGGAAGAAGATCCTGAAATTTTTCGGCGATGGCGAGAACATCATCATCCGCCGAAAGGTCGGGAGTGAGTAATTCCGACAGCTTGGCCTCCCTGAGTGGGGCCGGATAGTACCTCTCCATCATGAGAGTTTTGAATTGATCCCAAGAACATGAACCGTCCGTGGGCTACAACGATAACCACCATGAATGAGCGCTCTTACCGAGATAGTAAGCCGCAACTGAAACTTTATGCCCTTCGGGGCAATCCACCATAGCAAATAACTTCTCAAAATGCTCAAGCCAATGAACAATATCCGCCGGCTCAGATGAGCCCTCAAAGGTAGGTGGTCGCTGGCGAGAGATATCGCTGATGATATTGCTTACACCCCTCTCTTGCCTCTGAGGTGGCGGCGGAGGAGCCTGCTGATTTTGATTGACGGAGTTATGCATCGTCTCCATCAACTGAGCCATCTGGGTCATTTGGGCCATCATGCCCTGCATGAATGCGAGTGGGTCAACCCGGACACCCTCTGACTGAGCCGTGTCCCGGGTACGACTCCCCGACAGTGAATGATCGCGTCCAGGTGAGTGAGTGGCAGCATCACTGCTCGATGAGTTAGCATTATTCCTGGCATTTGCACGTGTATTCGCACGAGTTCTCGGGATTCGGCCCGCTCCACGGCCTCGTCCTCCACGTCCTCTGCCAGCCCTTTCCATACTGAAGTGGAAAGTCATATGATGATTATATATCTCGCATGAGTATCACATTATGATTATATTATGAAATGATGAAAATGAGCATACGAGCTCAAATACAGCGGTTACATGAATGATTAATTGACGTGACATGATTATCTGATAAAATTACTGAAATGATTATCTTGAATGAGTTAACAAGATTAATGATTCGATCTTCCTGATCAACAACTGAACAATGAAATGAATTGACTGATTAATGAGTTAACCTGACCGTCCCGGTCAGAATGACAATGATGATTGAGGATTGCTAACTGATGAATTATGAATGAATGATTAATGCCAGAATTTATACCATGGCATTTAGAAATCTTACAGTCCTTGGTCTGATTGGCTCGGCATTTGCACAGGTCACACGTGACGCGAAAGTCCAATGATACTAGTCCGATGACGATGATTTCAAATGAGACATGACTTGGAGGGTAGTATTCAAAACCACGCTCCGATACCAACTCTGTAACACCCCAAACTAGGCGGATATTACAGTGCCGTGGACCCCCGACCGGGACCCACCAGGCGAATGAAAATGAATGAATTACACAGGTAGATGTAGTACCGAACCACATTACAACATCAATTACTCCGATGAGGAGTTTTATACAACACACCCAGGATAAGATAGAATACATGTGTATTTTATGTGACGATAAAATACACAACACTGAATGAAATGAGCATTCAAACGGAAGGTCTGCAGCGGAATAAATAAAGGAAACGTAATGACTGAATAAATGACTGAACAGACTGGGGCCCCCTACTAGTATCACTGGGACTCCTCGCCGTCACCGTGCTCTCCCCGTGCCTTAGCCTTGCCATGACCTGAAAAACAGCATCCCCCAACGGGGTCAGTTACACAGAACAACAATCCTCAAGGGTTGAAAATACACGATCATGATATATCTGAAATTATGAATTATCCTGTCGAAACATACGCAATCAAACATGCTATACGAATCGACTATCAGTACGGCTCAAAGGAATGGCGCCACACTACGTCCGGGATGGAAATGTGTCCGTGCACAAGCCACCAACGAGTATCGATCGAATACACGTGTGGTCTTGTACCTAATCAGTCTCACGAAGCCATCAACTCGTGTGCACAGTCCAATGTGAGGCCACCAACCAACACACGACTATAATGTGCCCGACATGAAAATCCTACACATACCAACCGGCACGCCAGTATGACCCGGAATGCCACATTATGACAAAAGTGACAACGAAAATGAATAATGACTCACCAAGATTAAATGATGGTGAAATGAATGATAGCTCAATGGAATGATCGGAACCGTCGTTCCTTATGACTGAGGTGATTAATTAACAATGACAAGTTTTGATACAGTTAATACAATGATGAATGAGTTACGATTATGAATGATCAACGACAAAAGGAATGAATATCCTTTTCACCGAGTAAGAATTAACTTACACAATACCGATGAAGAATGTCCTTCCACGAACAACGTCCTAAATGAAATGTCGGTCGCTCGAACAACCTTGAACATCAATAGTTACCAACAACCGATCAATACACGACTCAAATACGATCATAACCGACCCAAACGTCGATACAACAATATCCGAACTCGTAGATGAACTCTAACGAAAACATTGAGATACCCGTTGGTTAAAACCAAACCCAACTTATCGAACCAACTCCAAAATGATTGATTCAAACCAGCACAACATTATCAATGACATCAATAATCTCATAGAAATCCACAATCCAAGTTTATAATAACGACAATCGGAAATCCCCAAAATAACCGAAGTCAACCCCAAGGGTTCTTGGAATAATTCCGAAAATAACCGTTTAAATCCGTAGGAATATATTTATCCAAGTTAGATAATCCATAACTAACATATTCCAATGATAATCCAAGCTTACACGAAGAAATCGGGAGGAAAAACCCAAAAATCCGAAATTCTAGATCCAAGAGATTAATACCTTTGATTCGATACGATGAAGATGATGAAATGATGATTAATCCGCAAGATGAGCCTGAAGATGATGATTGATGATTACACCTCGAAGAATCCTCTCCGAATCGCTCGAAATCGCCCAAAAATACCGAAGGAGTGAAATGAGATGAATAATGACGAACTCTGACTAAACTGTCCAATTTATAGTCAGTCCAGGTTAGCGTGCGCTAGCCTCATGCGTAGCGTGCGCTAACGAGTAATTTGGGTAGTCCGGTACCCACTGTCCGAACACGGTAGCGCGCTACGTACCTTCTTGTAGCGTGCGCTACGGCCATATTACTAGCGTGCGCTAAGATCCATTATTAGCGTGCGCTAACGAAATATTGATGCCCGATCGAGTCGAGCCCATACGCCCTCGATCGACCTCGATAGCATGCGCTACAACCATAGTTTAGCGCGCTAATATATCGGTTGCGTGCGGCGACAACAACACATAGCGTGCGCTATGAAATAATCGGTGCGATCCGGTAGCCACTGGACTCAACTGATCCGTCCTTAGCGCGGCGCACCTCATATTAGCGTGCGCTACTTCAACCCACTAGCGCGCTACTTACCAATCGTAGCGTGCGCTGCCTAACTCACTGCGGTCAGTACCTTACGGATGCGGCCAAGTAACCTTAGCGTGCGCTAAGGCTGAGTGGTAGCGTGCGCTACCTATACCCAATTAGCGTACGCTAAGAGGAGTATGTAGAGTGCGCTACTCCTCACGCACAGCTCGCAACGAAAATGACAATGATGATAAACGCGGCACGAAACTCCAATCCGACTAGTGATGAATGACGATTGATACACGATACAATTACTCTGAATGATGAATACCATGACTGAATATGAGTGACAAATGATCAATAATGAGTGAAATTACTGAGTGATAATGACTGAATGATAAATACTGAATGATAATTACTGAATTACAACCGGGTATTATAGCTAACATACGTAACAAGGGTATGTTAACGTACGTAATATGGGCAAGCTAACGTACGTAATTGAGGTTGAATAACGTACGTAAAGGAGTTCAAACAAGTGAACGTTGGAGAAGTCAAAGTCAGCAAAGCATCCAACGGATATATGACGCGTCAAGAAGGATTTAATGTTAACGACGTAACAAAGGAAAGGCTAACGTCGTAACTCAAAATGACGAATCTCACCGATCAATCGACTAGGCTAACGTACGTAACCTAGGGAGGTTAACGTACGTAATGAAGCTTACGTACGTAATATGAATGTGATAGCGTACGTAAAGCAGTGTGCAACAGCTAACGGCTAGTTTGATCATGAAGCCTATAAATACCATGTCTATGGTATTGATTGAGAACAACAACTTCAAGTATACTACACTTTCATCTGAGATTGATATTCATTGTATTGTTGTTGTAATATTGAGCTTAGATTGAGTGATTGAGTGTTATACACAAAATCATACACGAGTGGTAAAAGAAAAGATACGATTGGATTCGGTGTTATTAGGATCAAGGATCCGGCATTGTTAGAATCGCAATCGTTATCTTAGTGAGGTTTATCTAGTACCCATAGAAAGCTAGAGCGGTTGATTCCTTGTCCGATAGAAAAGGAAAACGGTTTAACTTGGACCGACACAAAGACAAGTACGAGTGGTTTATCACGGACCAATAGAAGACGTGATTGTAACAGTTATACCTCGACCGATAGAAGAGAGGCGTAGAGGTTTTTATCTTGATCCTATAGAAAAAGATACCTAGAGAGGACGTAGGCTCGTTTATAGCCGAACCTCTATAAATCCTCGTGTCCTTTATTTTCCGCACTTATATTTATGCTTCCGCAAACGGCGCAAATATCTGAATCGGTACCCAACAATTGGTATCGGAGCGGTACTCCAATACGCGGCTTAACATCCGAGGAGAAAAAGATCCAATGGCGTTTCAATTTGCTCCAGTCGAAGGCCTTGCTCTCAACCGACCACCATTCTTTGATGGCTCAAATTATTTGACGTGGAAGAAGAAGATGTCGATATTCATCCGAGCATACGACATCGAAATTTGGAAGATTATTTGCCTTGGCCCGAAAGTTCCAATCAAATCCGACGGTACGCTCAAATCTTTCGAAGAATACGACGATGCCGATTGGAAAAATGACCATCTAAATTGTAAGGCTACTCAACTCTTATTTTGTGCCTTAAATCCGGAAGAGGTCAATCGAATCTCATCGTGTGAGAGTGCGAAAGAAATATGGAAAATTCTTGAAATCACACACGAAGGGACGACTCAAGTCAAGGAGACGAAGATAAATATGCTTCTCCATGACTACGAGTTATTCATGATGAAGGGTGACGAGTCCATCACCAATATGCTCGACCGATTTTCGGTCATCACCAATGGACTTGCTTCGTTCGGAAAACCATTATCTAGTAGTGAAAAAGTTAAGAAAATTTTACGATCATTACCTAGCGAATGGGACGGCACCGTGACCGCGATTATGGAATCCAAAGATCTCAACACGCTCGATTTTAGCGCCCTCGTTGGTTCGCTAATTAATTATGAGATCGTGTTAAAATCACGAAGTGTCAAGCCGAAACCGAAAGAAAAATCGTTAGCCATGAAGGCTAAGATGTCGAAAAAGAAAGAAGAAATCCCGGTGGAAGAAAGCGACGAAGAAGCGGCATATTATGCCAAGAATATTAATAAATTCCAAACCTTATTAAACCGGAGGAAGAAGGATATCTCGAGCGAAACGAAGAAGTTCGACAACTCTTGTCGACAATGTGGAAAACCAGGCCACTTCGCTAAGCATTGCCGTGTCAAACCCAAGAAGGAGGTTCTCGTGGATACTTGGAGCGATGAAGATGAAGACGATGATTTCATCAATCAAAATAATCTCGCTCTCATGGCCCGGAGTTCGTTCGACGACAGTGACGTCGAAAGTCAAGTAAGTACATCCTCCCGTGATGAATTATTTGATGCATTTGAGCTATTACATACGGATTTCCAAAATGCTTTATCGGAAATTAAATCCCTTAAGTCTAAAATTAAATCCTTGGAAATTGAAAATTCTAAAATTATCGAGAAGGGAAAATTTGTTGAAATCGATCATTCAAAGTGTATTGAAAATGAAAATATTTTGAAGAATGATCTCGCCAAAATTCAAACCGAGCTTAAATTTTTGACAAAGAAATTCTCGTGCGGAAACGAGAAATTTGAACAAATGCTTGGTGTTTGAATAAAGAGGGGTTAGGATTCAAACCACGTTCGAAAAACGAATCCGTTAATTTTAAAATACCCCATTGCGAAAAGTGTTTGAAAATCGGGCATCATATTTCAAGTTGCAAAAGCCCGAAGCGGACAATAAAAATTAAGAAAATTTGGGTTCCTAAAGGAACAATCATTTCAAATATCGTCTACGTTTCTAAACAAAAACCAACTATAGGTTGGATCCCCAAAAATTGATTTTTGTATTTTACTCAGGGGGAGTATTTTTTTTAAGGTGAGATAATATTTTCAGGGGGAGTTTTTTTTTACCCTTTATGCATTTATTCATAAATTGTATCATGCATATTTTATATTTTGGTATCATTAAATTCAATTGCTATTTTTTTTACTTTTTGATGAAAACAAAAAGGGGGAGAGAAAGGAGGAAAATAAGAAAAATGGGATTTACCCTAAAAGGGGGAGAAACGAAGGAGTTGAAAAATGAAAAGGAGAAGTCGAAAAAATGACAGAAAAAGAAAAATGCGGAGACGTCGAAAAGACGATGAAAATTTAAAAATGGAGAAAAGAATAGAAGGAGTCGAAAAAGAAATGGGAGAAGATTCTAACAAAACGGACAAAGTCGAAAACTTTGGTCTGTAAAGATATACATATATTTGTATTTCTGCAGGAAAATCCCAGTGGCGTATTGTTGTTTTGTAATCATCAAAAAGGGGGAGATTGTTGGAACATTTAGTTCCATACATAAATTAAAAGTGTTTTGATGATTATTGTTGATAAGCAAAACAAAACAACGAAGAGACGAAGCAAGCATCGAAGGAAAACGAAGTGCTAAAAACCTGGAAAAACACAAAGCTAACGTACGTAACAAGGGTATGTTAACGTACGTAATATGGGCAAGCTAACGTACGTAATGGAGGTTGAATAACGTACGTAAAGGAGTTCAAACAAGTGAACGTTGGAGAAGTCAAAGTCAGCAAAGCATCCAACGGATATATGACGTCAGCAGTGACGTAATGTTAACGTACGTAACAAAGGAAAGGCTAACGTACGTAACTCAAAATGACGAATCTCACTGGACTGAATCTGGACTAGGCTAATGTACGTAACCTAGGGAGGTTAACATACGTAATGAAGCTTACGTACGTAATATGAATGTGATAGCGTACGTAAAGCAGTGTGCAGCAGCTAACGGCTAGTTTGATCATGAAGCCTATAAATACCATGTCTATGGTATTGATTGAGAACAACAACTTCAAGTATACTACACTTTCATCTGAGATTGATATTCATTGTATTGTTGTTGTAATATTGAGCTTACATTGAGTGATTGAGTGTTATACACAAAATCATACACGAGTGGTAAAAGAAAAGATACGATTGGATTCGGTGTTATTAGGATCAAGGATCCGGCATTGTTATAATCGCAATCGTTATCTTAGAGAGGTTTATCTAGTACCCATAGAAAGCTAGAGCGGTTGATTCCTTGTCCGATAGAAAAGGAAAACGGTTTAACTTGGACCGACACAAAGACAAGTACGAGTGGTTTATCACGGACCAATAGAAGACGTGATTGTAACGGTTATACCTCGACCGATAGAAGAGAGGCGTAGAGGTTTTTATCTTGATCCTATAGAAAAAGATACCTAGAGAGGACGTAGGCTCGTTTATAGCCGAACCTCTATAAATCCTCGTGTCCTTTATTTTCCGCACTTATATTTACGCTTCCGCAAACGGCGCAAATATCCGAACTTGATCCTATAGAAAAAGATACCTAGAGAGGACGTAGGCTCGTTTATAGCCGAACCTCTATAAATCCTCATGTCCTTTATTTTCCGCACTTATATTTACGCTTCCGCAAACGGCACAAATATCCGAATCGGTACCCAACACATTTTTATTCCCATTTCCTTCGTCTATACTTCATTCTTGAGAGACCAGAGAGCAAGAATTTCCCTTCTAACACATTTAGAAAACATCTTCTCGATCCTTGAATATTGGATATTACTTGTGAGTGATCATTGAAGTGGAATAGCACCTTGGAGTGGCATACAACCAACCGGAGTCGGATTCTACCTTACGGTTCAGTGATTTTCGTCATATTAAGGTATGTTCAACCTATCTCCAGACTTAGAGTTGGATTCTAAAGAATTAGATGATCATGTTAACAAGATATTGATTTTCATTAGTGAATTATTCAACATGCATCATGTTTGGAATATAGAGATGGTTATGCCTCAAGTACCTTGATTATGAACATCATGATTCGAATCTTATTACTATGAACAAGTAGAGGAAGCTTCTATCATTGGTAATCCAAATCTAGTAGATGACTTCATAGCAATCATGGACTTGACTTTAACATCATTATTGTTAGATGAATCTAAGGGATTGATCATGGAAGGATTTATCCGGTATAGATGGAATGTTAAACAACTACAGTATGATAATTTTGATTGATATAAAGGTGTCGATGTCAACCGTTAAGCCTTTCGAATTGTCGTATGAAGATTGTAGTCGAAATGGAAGATGGTTTCATAATAGTATACATATCCTTGAATCCGAAGTTGTTGTTATCCGTAAGATCATTCATAGCCGTATGAACTTGATATTCATGGAGGTAACATGAACTAACACTGAGGATTTCATTTGGTTTGATCATGTTGAGGTCCATCTACTGCCCAGTAGTAACTGCCATGCACAGTTAGCGCACGCTAAGCTATGTAGATTAACGTGCGCTATTGAGCACGAGTTAGTGTACGCTACGTTTGGTACATAACGTACGCTAAGCCATCAGACGAGTCAGTCAGCTGATCAGTGATGTACTGACCATGCATAGTTAGCGTACGCTAGGCTTTGTTGTTTGCGTGCGCTATCGAGCAGACTTAACGCACGCTACACAGAGTACTTAGCGTGCGCTAAGAAGTTCAGGCAGATTACATTTTATGAGCTTTTGGCCGTAAATCGAATTGTTAGACATTCGTACGATGTGAGATAAATCCTATATTATTTCTTTTGTTAAGGTTTGAGCTTGTTATGTGATTGATTGAGGAGGACGACCTTCGAGAGTTCGTTTTCGTGGAAGTATTGTTCTTGTCTTCGAATCGAGGCAAGTACCTTATCTGTTTTACGTATTGATGTTATACATATTGTTATGCATGTATGTCGTTTTTGTATGTCCGCCTCGTGTTGGTCCGACGGGATCATCGGGGGATCTATGCTAGCGTGCGCTGGATCATCGGACGGGTTTTTCCACCACGGGTTGGTCTGACGGGATCATCGTGGGTTCTAGGCAGTGAACGCTGGATCGTCGGAATTACCATGTGTATGTTATGATATCATGTTGTGATTATCAGTGGTGTATGTTATGTTTGAGTTTCTCGCAGGAGAAGACTCGTTTTACATTTTATCATTTACGTTATTATTATTCTGCGTGTGACGTTGAATAATATGTTGTGGTACTTGTACTAGCATCGTTGTGCTAACCCCTTCGGGGGTGAACATTTTGTTTATGTTCAGGATCCAGGAGAACGGGAAAACAACCACTGGAGCTGCATGACGACGAGGGTGCAGAGTGATGTTTCGGCCGGGTTCATTTGTCTATTGTTTATTGGTTATTTCAATAAGTACTCGAGTACGAAGTCATTTATGATGGATTTAAATTTGGTGATGTATTATTAAGTTCCTGTTGAACAATTGTATTTTCGATTTGGTCGAATCGTTGTATCTTAATTCCGTTTTTTCCATTCGTTAGTACCTTTTAATGTCTGTTCAATTCTTCAGCCTTGTAAATCCTTATGTAAAAGATTTACGGCACTGTAATATTCCTGAATATATCGGGGGTGTTACAACTAAGAAATACTATTGCAGCGGAAAAATGACAACTAGTCAAAGTACTCAATTCACAAACACACGCCACAGCCAGTATCCTCCGGGAAACTCATCTCTTCACGACTGCTACAAGCTCGATATCCTAAGAACCTAAAAACAAATCCCACAATGGGGTCAGCCATAATATCTAACAATGATAAGGATCACATTGCGTCAATAATTACATATCAATGAAAATACTAAGTAAGGATACTACCAATGTAATCTTACAACTTTACCAACTCGTGGTAATCCTTAACAAAATTCACATCTCGTATCCTCAACAACACAATAAACTCATACCCAAATATTTGTACTGTACCTCAAGCAATACCCAGGGTTCTCAAAACATCATAACTCACTGATACGAAATATACCAACTCTAACCAATTCAATCCATCGGATATCATTATCAAATCTCAACACGAACATCGATTGTCCATCCAAGACAAATACCACGATGAATCACGTCAGTCTAATCCGAGATCAGACCAATACAACATACGTACATGGTCCTAACACAAGACCTACAAATGCATACTCACATGATGACATCAATATTCCCACAAGTGGAAATCCGATAATTCATCGCACACAGCATAGATCCCAAGATGGCCCTGTTAGACCAACATGGGGTGGATAACCAATAATATACATATGCACAACAACAACACATGGTAATCCAACGATCCAGCGCACACCGCATAGATTCCCATGATGATCCCGTCGGACCAACGCATGGTGGAAATACCTGTCCAACGATCCAGCGCACACAGCTATAGATTCCTATAATGATCCCGTCGGACCAACACATGGTGGACATACGACAAGAATGCACAATTGCATAATAGTAACAATACACAAATGCATGACAACAACAATACACGAATGTATCACAACATGATCGACACAAGTTGACAAAAATGACCAGAATACTTGCCCCGAGTCCTTCGAGAGCAATCTCGATGTCAAAACCATCACTGATAATTTCCTCAATATTCGATGATCCAGAAGTACCATGGACTGTGGATAACTCATATCCTCTCATTTACCATAATATATCCTCGATACCAAAATATATTAATAATGAATGGAAACCATATACATTATGATTTAACTCCCAAAAATTGGAAAACAACATACAATCCAAATCTCCAGAGTTCACAACAATAATCATTGCTATATGCATTATAACCAAAATGAGACTGAAACCATTCATTAAGTATTATAAACTGAATAGGTAATAACTTGCCTCGATACCGCCACGACGACGATGAAGTCATTACCAGTTCCTTGCCTTCGTATACAAGCTCCTAGGCCCTGGCCGAAGAAATTCCCGAACATCCTCGAACACGACTGCAAAGCATGGTTCTAACCAATAATCAATCATCACAACCTATTGCAATAATCAATTAACAATAATCCAATAACAATCAACAACCGACATACCCAACCAATCAAACTCAACGGTTCCACAATATCTCGATCATATACAAACCAAATAATCAGACTCAACAAATACGAACTCATATCCACAATACAAACCGCAACTCAATAATCATATCAAAAGTTAATCCAACCCGATAACAAGGATTACATAACATATTCTATCCCGAATTTAATCTCATATACGAATTAACAAGATTCCTTCTTATTCATAATCATAAATTCATAGTAAAATAATACTACCAACATAATCGACAATCCAACTTATCCAAATAGTTCAATACCATTGATAATCACGTTCTAAGATTAACCACAATCTTTCCAGATTCATCCGTATATCATGATGCATATTTCATCAAGAATGTACAAAGTCTTCCACTACAATCAACATAACATCGGTTCTAATCATCAAATCCATGTTTATATCCAAAACCATATTCATAATCAACAACACCACATATTCCAATATGTTCAAACATCAAGATCATTATCTAACTCATAATCCAAGGTATATATCATCAAACTCTCCAACATACACTTTACCTAACGTCAAGAATCACTATGGACTTTGTGGTAAGCTTACCTCGATCGAAAAGGGGAAATCAGGCGATTTGGGTAGTGGTTGATCACCTCACAAAGTCAGCCCATTTTATTCCCGTAAAGATGAACTTCAAAATGTATCAGTATGCACAGTTGTATATTAAAGAGATCGTAAGGCTGAATGGAGTACCAGTGTCTATCATCTCAGACAGAGATACTCGCTTCACTTCACGTTTTTGGGGAAGTTTGCAGGAAGCATTGGGAACTAAATTAAATTTTAGTACAACCTATCACCCACAAACTGACGACCAATCAGAAAGGACAATACTGGTACTTGAAGACATGTTGAGAGCTTATGTGTTAGACGTGGGTAACAGTTGAGAACAGTTACTACCCTTAGTAGAATTTGCATAAAATAACAGTTTTCAAGCAACGAATGGAATGGCCCCGTACGAAGCACTTTATGGGAGAAAGTGCAGATTGCCGGTTTATTGGGATGAAGTAGGTGAAAGAAAAATTTTGGGCCCCATGGGCCCGTACGAAGCACTTTATGGGAGAAAGTGCAGATTGCCGGTTTATCGAGGAGACCATGGGCATAGTTGAGAAGATTCGTGAAAGGATTAAGATAGCTTAAGATCGCCAGAAGTCTTATGCCGACAAGCGAAGGAAAGATCTTGAGTTTAATGTTGGAGAAAAGGTCTTCTTAAAAGTAGCCCCGACTAAAAGAGTTATTCGATTTGGATCGAGGAACAAATTGAGACCTAGATACATTGGACCATTTGAGATCCTCGACCGAATTGGATATTTGGCATATCGTTTGGCGTTAACACATATTTGTTGGACTACTATTAGAATGTCAACTGGTACAATGGACATGTGAACATTATACATAACGTATGCAATGAAGGGAAGCAGTGTAAGCAATGAAAAGTACAACATTTATTGGATTTTACTAGAAAGAATATTACGATCCCTATAATAAAGAGCTAACTGTCGCTAAGTACCTAACGTACGCTAATGTTGAGGTTAACATACGCTATTGAGAAAATGACAACAAATATATTCCATTGCAAGCCTATAAATACCACTGCATTTGACATTGTTAAGTTCAACAACTTCCACCATTCTATACATTTCCATTGAGATATTTATACACATTATTGTTGTTGTGATTGAGATTAATCGATAAGAGTTTGAGTGTTGTTTACGTAACCCTCTTGACATAGCGTACGTAACACATAGTTGACTAGCTACAATAGTATGTCCATTTAACGTACATAATGAACAATTCATAGCGTACGTTAACCTCTTCGTTGACTATCCTGTCCACATGCACGCCGAAAGTTGCCGACACAGGGGCCACTCATCGCTCATATCCTAGATCATGTCAGATTCCTCTCATAACATATGTTATGTACTCTTCGTAACGTACATTATGCTTGTATGTTGACATACGTAAGCTCTTATGCTTAACATGCGTTATGGCTTCTATACTTGGCTATTTACGACTATTCTTGCCTATCGTCTCGACATACCGAATACGTATGCACGACATGCTGAATGCATATACTCCTTCCAATAACATTCTCATACGATACACTTGATACACAATATCCTCAAATGCAATTATCGACCAAGTATGACAATTATATCAATACAACTGTCTTAGTCTTCCAATTATTTTATCCCTATTGTACAGATTCCACACTGCGTAGTATAACTCGGATAAAATAACATTAAACAACTATAGTAGAAATTCAGGATATTATATGGCAACATTCGTTAATCATTTATGTGGTGGGTGTTGTGAACACACTGACCTACATGAATCTTTTTGTGGAAAAGGCATGGGGTTCAATGGCAAAGCCTGAGCTACATCAATATGATGAAGGGTTCTACATTGCTAGGTTCAGTAATGCAAAGGATTGTGACATGGTTCTTGATAGTGGTCCATACACTATCAAGAACCAACCAGTGGTCCTTAAAAAATGGTCACCAGACTTTGATTTCTCACCTGATCAATTAACATTGCTCCCTATTTGGATAAAACTACCACATCTACCACTCCAGTTTTGGGGCAAAAAGAGTTTAAGTAGGATTGCTAGTATTGTTGGCAGTCCAATGCATACAGATGAGTGAAGTGGTAAACAAAATAGGGTTTCTTTTGCAAGAGTCATGGTGGAAGTGGACATTACTCAGCCTCTGATCACTAGTACAAGGATAAAAACGCCTATAGGGAGGATAATTGAGCAGAAATTTGAATATGAATGGGTGCCAAAATACAGTCAAGACTGTCATAAACTGGGACACAATTGTAGGACCAGAACTGCTCAAACAAACCCCAAAAGGAGGCAAGAACATAACAACAACTAGAGGGAATAAAATAGGAACCCAATAAGGAGAGTAGTGAGGAGTAACAGGCCGGCTCAAAATGTGTGGATACCTGTGGGAACCAGGCATAGAGGCACAATAGTTGCTGGTAAAGCAAATGTTGTGACTCAAGAGAATCAGTTTGAAGCATTAAGGGTAAGAGGAAATCAGGAGGACCTAGGTCCACCAGTTACTAAAGACACAAATCAACCTAATGAAGTTCCTTCTCAAGGACATGAAGTTATTGATGTTAGGTCTGGCACTTCTGGAGATGGGAACATAGATACAGGGCCTTCCCCAACAAACCAATGATCATATCTAGTTGGAATGTGAGGGGACTAAATAAGTCTTTAAGACAAAGTGAGATAACAAAAAAATAAGTATTCTAGGTATGATGGAAACTAGAGTGAAAAACCCAAAATCAAAAATAATTAGAGGAAGGTTTGGACCAGCATGGAACTTTGCTGACAACTATGATGAAGCTGAGAATGGTAGATTGTGGGTGGCATGGGACTCTAATCAAGTGAAGTTCCAAAAGGATATGAGTACTACTCAATCAATTCATTGAAGGATTGTAGAAGTCAGTGGAGAAACTGAGTTTTTGGTTACATTTGTTTATGGCTTCAATACTGTTGAAGACAGGAAAAGCCTTTGGGATGAGCTAAGAAGCCTGGATAGTTCTATATCCCAACCATGGTTGATCTTAGGAGACTTTAATAGTGTGCTTGAATCAACTGACAGTGAAGGAGGGAACACTGTGACAGCTAGTGAATGTGTGGATTTCCAGGATGCAATTATGGCAGCCCAGATTCAGGAATTACAATATATTGGATGGAGATACGCCTGGTGCAATAAGCAGAACAATAACGTCATCTATTCCAAAATAGATAGAGGATTTGGCAATATGGAATGGATGCAGAAGTTTAACTCTATAGTGGTGGAAGTCTTAAAGCCACTAAGCTCTGATCACTCTCCCTTGCTAATTACAACTAATGCAGTGAGAAAGGCCCTGTTCTTTTGGACTTATTTTTCCAGCTTCGATTCGATTCAAGTCCATTCGATTGCCTGGGCTCCATTCGGCCTGGCCTACCATTCGATTGGGCCAATTGATTCAATTCGCTTCTTCTTCTTATTATTATTATTAATAATCTTAATTATTATTATTGTTATTATTACTAATAATATTACTATTATCGTTGTTGTAGTTAATTACTATTATTATTATTATTATTTACCATTATTATTATTTACCCTTAATATATATTTCGATTGATTCAGCCGATTCGATTCAGTTCCATTCGATTCCATTCGGCCTGGGCCTTCGATTCGATTCGATCTCAGATTCATTCAGTCCAAAAGAACATAGCCAAATAGCCCTAGTAGGAGATTCAAGTTCCTAAACTGTGTGGTTGAGCATCCAGAATATATGCTTGCAGTTGAGAAGGGTTGGGCTACTAGTGTCAATGGTGTGAAAATGTTTCACGTTTGAAATAAAATGAAACAAGTTAGGGAATAGGTAAGGGGATTGCAAAAGCAATATTTGCACCATGCTCAGAAGATGGATAAAGCTAGAGAGGATAGACATCAATTGCAAACTGCACTAAAGGATGACCCCCTGAATACCCACATTTTTGCAGAAATGGTGAAAGCCCAGAGGGAACTGGATAAATGGAGCTATGTGGATGAAAAAATTCTGAAGCAGAAATCTAAAATACACTGGCTTCAATGTGGTGATAGCAACAATAGTTTCTTCCATGCCAATTTGAAAGCTAGAAATGCCATGAAAATCTCAAGTTTGAACAGCATAAATGGGGTGAGGTTGGACACTGAAGATGTTATCCAAGAAGAAATTGTGAATTTCTATAAACAATTATTGGGAACTAGAGCTGATACCTCCCTTTTTATGAATGATGATGTAGTAAGGAAGGGCCTTGTGCTAACCAACAAACATAGAGCTGAGCTAGTACAGGATGTCTCCCCCAAAGAAGTCTCTGTAGCATTACAATCAATAGGAGACTGCAAAGCCCCTGGTCCTGATGGATTCTCATCAAAGTTCTTTAAGTCCTCCTGGCCTCTTATAAGCCCTGATATAGTTTTAGCAGTGCAAGAGTTCTTCAAGAGGGGGAAGATGTTAAATAGTATTAACACTACTCTTATTACTCTCATACCTAAGTCTAAATAAGGGACTACAGGCCCATTGCTTGTTGTGGTGTCCTGTAGAAACTCTTCTCCAAGATTATTACTAACAGAATGAGCAAGGTCATGCATTATCTAGTGGGAGATGAGCAAGTTGCCTTTGCCCCAGGAAGATACATCCATGACAATACAATTCTTGCCTAGGATATCATCATAGGGTATGGCAGGAGAAGCATCTCTGCAAGATACATGATTAATATGGAAATGCAAAAAGACTTTGAATCTATCCAGTGGACTTTTATGGAGCAACTACTTAGAAACTTAGGCTTTCCTTCCAAGTTTGTTGACTGGATTATGGTCTGCCTCACCACTGTATCCTACCAGATTTGTGTCAATGGCCAACTTACTCCACCTTTTGAAGGTGGAAAGGGGTTGAGGCAAGGAGACCTTATGTCTCCTCTTTTGTTTGTTATTGCAATGGAATACCTATCAAGGCTACTAGTTGAATTGCAGAATGATCATTCCTTCAGTTTTCATACTAATTGTGCTAAGCTCAAGATTACACATTTAGTTTTTTCAAATGATCTCCTCTTTTTCTGCAAAGGAAACGTGAAGTCAGTTAAAGCCTTACTTGACAAGTTTGGGACATTCAGCCACACCTCTGGGCTGAAAGCTAATAATATGAAAAGTGAAATATACTTTGCAGGAGTAAAGCATGAAGTGAGAGCTGAGATTTTAGCTTATAGTCAGCTACAAGAAGGATATTTGCCTTTTAAATATCTGGGAATCCCTTTAACTACAAAAAGACTGGCTATTACTTAGTACCAGTCACGAATTGAGAAAATGATTGGAAGAATCACAAACGGGACATCTAAGCTCTTAAGCTATGGTGGGAGGCTGCAACTCATTCAAAGTGTACTATACTCAATGCAGAATTACTGGTGTCAGGTGTTCTACTTTCCAACAAAAGTTATGAAACTTGTTGAGGTTGTCTGCATGAAATTCCTTTGGACTGGTTCTGCAGGTGACAGTAACAAGTCACTCATAGCATGGGACTCTATGTGCAGATCTATAGCTGAAGGAGGTTTAGGGCTAACTCATCTGCCCACTTGGAATAAACTCCCCTATGTGAAAATGGTCTGGGCTGTTCAGAATCAAAGAGACAAAACTATGGGTCAAATGGATCCATGAGTTCTACATGAAAGGCCAGAACTGGGAGCACGCCACACCCAAAATATAGGACTCGGTTCTTTTCAAGAAAATGGTGAAATGTAGGGACCTAATTAGAGATCTTGCAGAAAGGAATGATATAATATATGGTGAGACCTTCAACAATCAAGTTGTATACAAGATCTTAAGGCCCCCTATACAGACATGCATTGGAAAGACTTAGCATTGAACAACAAGGCCACACCTAGGGCTGTTAGCGGTCCGAGTGAACCCGAAACTCGGTCATGAACCGGACCGAAATACCCGGGACCAAAACTCACCCGGAAACTAACGAGTTCGGATTCGAATTCTAAATATTGAACCGAAACCGATAAGACCCGGACCGATAAAATCGAAAAGAAACCCGGTAATAAATTAATAAAAAGTTAATATGTATTTTATAATTTATATATTTTATACATTATAAATAATAGACAAAAACAGTCTCTTGGTGTAGTGGTCAGGACACTAGTAGGTTCAATTCCTATCCAATGCACATGTTTAGTTTTTTTTTCTTGTTAACAGAAAACACATCCCACATCGCTGGAACTACATACCTTCAGGCTTCAACACTATTATATAAGCAAATACACTTATTCTATATCTCAACTCCTCTTTGTGGAGTCCCACATCGGTGGAGATATAGAAGCCTTTGCATATTCATTATCTATATAACAAAGAGTTGACATTGTTATCTCAATCTTAAGCAAATGATTTTTTTCCTTTCGGTTTTGAGTTCCGGTTTTTTGGTCCTGGTTTTCGGTTTCGGACCGGTTTTCAACCCGGTATATTTCGGACCGGTTCTGGGTCTGAAATTTGAACCAGAACTCTTGTCGGTCCGGACCGGATCTACCCGGTAACTTATCGAACCGGATCCGGATCTGGAAAAAACCGGTCCGAACCGGTCCGATAACAGACCTAGCCACACCAAGGGCCAGGTTTTGCTTATGGATGGCTCTCTGGTCCAGGCTTGCCACAAAAGACAGACTACAGAGATTTCATATTCAAGTAGATACAAAGTGTGTATTTTGTGAAACATCAGAAGAAACTCATGATCACCTTCTCTTTAATTACTTATACACCTCCAGAGTGTGGATGAGTATGATGGCATGGTTTGGAGTTCAATGACAAATTGATGACTAGGAAGATGCAATTAAAAAAATGAGCAGATTGGTTAAAGGAAAGAAACCACGCAACAGAGTCTTAAAAGTTCTATTCACCGAGATGATCTATGCAATATGGATCGAGCGGAACAAATGAATATTTGAAGGGAAAAAGCAGGAAGGAATTCAAATACTATGCACAGTCATACACAAGGCGGTGGGCAGGTGTTGCAATGATAAGAAGCTGGCAGAGTTCTGCCGAAATTTGCCCCTAATTCCGAATGTATAGGGATTTTGCATTTTGCATCTGATTTTTACTCTTAGTAGTTAGTCAGTACTTGGTACACAGTAATTCCTGTTGGAATATTCTATTTTACGTTTTGATGATAAATTGTTTACAACAATGAAAAACAAACAACAAAACAACAAAGAGTAGAAGTCATGCAATCTGGACTGCAAAGCTAGCACACGCTAGAGATGAAGGTTAGCGCATGCAAACGAAAGCTACCTGCAGATCAGACGAGAGTACAAAGTTACCTGAAGACAAAGCTACCTGATGGAATAGCGCACGCTACATGATGAAGATAGCGCACGCTATCGAAGGAATATGACCGTTGTTAATACTTTCAACAAGGAATGACGTATGCACTGACATAAGATATATCACATGCTATGAATGATATTTAGCACACGCTAAAGATTATTTGAATTCAATCATATGAACATTGGAAGATTTGGTGGAAAGTCAAGATTCGAGAAGTCAAAAGTAGGCAATGGATATGTGTTTAACGCATGCTACAATGCATGATTAACATACGCTAGTATATGTACTTAATGTACGTAATGGATAAGTTAATGCACGCTAAAGGATGGGTAGTAAGCTACTGGACTCATCAGATCAACAGGTAGCGCACGCTACACGTATGCTACTGAGGATAACGCACGCTACGCAGGAAGGCTAGCGCACGCTAATTAGTCAACAGAGGCTAACGGCTAGTTGTAGGAAAATGGCTATAAATACCAAACCATTTGGTATCAAACAACAGAACAACCTTGAGAAAATTATCTATACTTGTGATATCATTGTAGAAATTCTTGTTGTTGTATTAGAGATTATATTGATAAGTGTTTGAGTGTTATACACAAAAACATACACGAGAGGAAAAACAAAGGATAAGATTGGATTCAGAGTTATTAGGATCAAGGATCCGGCATTGTTAGAATCGCAATCTATATCCGAGTGAGGTTTGTCTAGTACCCATAGAAAGCTAGATAGGTTGATTCCTTATCCGATAGAAAAGGAAAACGGTTTAACTTGGACCGATAAAAAGACAAGTGTGTTACAGTTTATCTCGGACCGATAGAAGACGAGATTGTACCGATAATCCCTCGACCGATAGAAGAGAGGTGCAGAGGTTGATCTTTAGCCTATAAAAAAAGATATTGAGAGAGGACGTAGGTACGTTTGGCCGAATCTCTATAAATGTTATGTCGTTTATTTTCCGCACCTTTAAATACGCTTCCGCACAATAGCGCGTATACCGATTACGTACCAACAATGGTATCGGAGCGATTCTCCTAGAAGCGGCTTAACATCCAAGGAGAAGAAGATCCAAATGGCATTTCAATTTGCCCCGGTCGAAGGTCTTGCCTTGAACCGACTACCATTTTTCGACGGATCTAACTCCATGACATGGAAGAAAAAGATGTCTATATTCATTCGAGCTTATGACATAGAGCTATGGAAATTAATATATCTAGGTCCGAAAATTCCCATGAACTCCAACGGTACGCTTAAAACTTTCGAAGAGTATGATGATTCCGATTGAAAAATGGCCATCACAATTGTAAGGCAACACAACTTATTTATTGTGCCTTAAACCCGGAAGAACAACCGAATATCCTCATATAAAAGTGCCAAAGAGATATGGAAAATGCTAGAAGTCACACATGAAGGAACGTCTCAAGTCAAGGAGACGAAAATAAACATGCTTCTCCACGAATATGAGCTATTCCAAATGAAAGATGAAGAATCCATTACAATCATGTTCGACCGAGTTTTGGTCATTACAAATGGATTGGCTTGTTACGGGAAACCTCTTTCGAGTAGTGAAAAAGTAAAGAAGATCTTACGATCACTACCTCAAGAATGGGACGGCACGGTGATGGCGATAATGGAATCGAAAGATCTCAATAATCTTGATTTTAGCGCCCTCATTGGTTTGCTAATTAATTACGAGATTGTCCTAAAATCTCAGAATGCAAAGCCAAAACTGAAAAAAAAAAATCGATAGCTTTAAAAGCTAAAATGTCAAGAAAAGAAGAAATCTCGGTGGATGAAAGTGATGAAGAATCGGCATATTATGCCAAAAATATTAATAAGTTTCAAAACTTATTAAACCGGAGAAAGAAAGACATCAAGACGGGCGAATCTAAGAAATTCGACAATAATTGTCGAATCTATGGTAAACCAGGCCACTTCGCAAAGAATTGTCGAGCATCAACTTCAAAAGAAAGAAGTCTTAATTGCCACGTGTAGTGACAAAGACGAGGATGAAGATTTCATCAATCAATATAACCTTGCACTCATGGCAAGAAGTTCATTCGACGAAAGCGACGTCGAAAGCCAAGTAAGTAATTCTTACGATGAATTATTTGAAGCATTCGAACTATTGCATACCGATTTTTAAAATGCTGTATCCGAAATTAAATCCCTTCAATCGAAAAATAAAATCTTGGGAGACGAAATCTCCAAGTTTGAAAAAGGGGAAATTGTCGAGACCGATCATTCAAAATGCCTTGATATTGAAAATAACTTAAAGAATGATCTTTTGAAAACTCAAGACGAACTCAAGGTTTTAACAAAGAAATTTTCGTGTGGAAAACGAACAATTTGAACAAATGTTATCGGCTCAAAAATTCACTTTGAATAAACAGGGGTTGAGATTCAAACCGCATACTAAAAACAAATCCTTAAATTTCAAAATACCCCGTTGCAAAAAAATGTTTAAAAATTGGGTAGCATATTTCAAACTGCAAAAGCCCATGTCGGACGATAAAAGGATTCCTAAAGGAACTTTTATTCCAAACATCGTCCATGTTTCAAAAGAAAAACCGACTCTCGATTGGATCGCCAAAAATAAAAATTAATTTTCATCCAATGGTATTTAACTCAGAAGGAGTTATAATTTTTATCAAATCTATTTTTCAAGGGGAGTTTTCTTATTGTCATGTATAATTTAATTCTTTTGATCTTTTTGATTATGAGAAAAAGGGGGAGAAAGTTGAAGAAAACTGATGGGAAAAATAAATACGAGTCATGGAAGAATGACGAGAAAAAAAAATGAAAAACGAAAAACTGATATAAAAAGGGGGAAAAAGTTGAGACAAAGAATATTGAAGAAGTCGAAAAGAAGAAGAAGGGAGATGGGTAGAAAACTAACCAAAACGTACAAAACCGAAAACTTTGATCCGATAATCATATATACATTATATTTTTTGCAGATTAACATATCACTTTGTTGTTATTTTGTCATCATCAAAAAGGGGGAAATTGTTGGAATATTCTATACCATACATATTATGTTTTGATGATAAATTGTTTACAACAATGAAAAACAAACAACAAAACAACAAAGAGTAGAAGTCATGCAATCTGGACTGCAAAGCTAGCGCACCGTAGAGATGAAGTTTAGCGCATGCTAACAAAAGCTACCTGCGGATCATACGAGAGTACAAAGTTACCTGAAGACAAAGCTACCTGATGGAATAGCGCACGCTACATGATGAAGATAGCGCACGCTATCGAAGGAATATGACCGTTGTGAAGACTTTCAACAAGGAATGACGTATGCACTGACATATGACATAGCACACACTATGAATGATATTTAGCGCACGCTAAAGATCATTTGAATTCAATCATATGAATGTTGGAAGATTCGGTGGAAAGTCAAGATTCAAGAAGTCAAAAGCAGACGATGGATATGTGTTTAACGCACACTACAATGCATGATTAACGTACGCTAGTATGTGTACTTAACGTACGTAATGGATAAGCTAACACGCGCTAAAGGATGGGCAGTAAGCTACTTGACTCATCCGATCAACAGGTAGAGCACGCTACACGTACGCTACTGAGGATATGCACGCTACACAGGAAGGCTAGCGCACACTAATTAGTCAACAGAGGCTAACGGCTAGCTGGAGGAAAATGGCTATAATACCAAACCATTTGGTATCAAACAACACAACAACCTTGAGCAAATTATCTATACTTGTGATATCATTATAAACATTCTTGTTGTTGTATTAGAGCTTATATTGTTAAGTGTTTGAGTGTTATACACGAAAACATACATGAGAGGAAAACGAAATGATAAGATTGGATTCGGTGTTATTAGAATCAAGGATCCGGCATTGTTAGAATCACAATCTATATCCGAGTGAGGTTTGTCTAGTACCCATAGAAAGCTAGATAGGTTGATTCCTTCCCGATAGAAAAGGAAAATGGTTTAACTTAGACCGACAAAAAAACAAGTGTGTTACGGTTTATCTCGAACCGATAGAAGATGAGATTGTACCGGTACTCCCTCAATCGATAGAAGAGAGGTGCAGAGGTTGATCTTTAGCCTATAAAAAAATATACTGAGAGAGGATGTAGGCACGTTTGGCCAAACCTCTATAAATCTTGTGTTGTTTGTTTACCGCACCTTTAAATACGCTTCCGCACAATAGCGCGTATAATGATTACGTACCAACAATTCTTTTGTAAATGAGATGATGTACTACAATTTTTCCATTGGAATGAGAATTATCTTTTTTCCAGAAAAAAAAATGGCTAAATTGCATTTTCATTCTGTGGAAAGGAATACTACTCCTCTAGAACTAATTCACACTGACGTGTGTGACTTAAATTCGTGTGAACTAGAGAAGGTAAAAATACTTCGCCACTTTTATAGATAATTGCACAAGATATTGCTATGTGTTTCTTTTGGGAATCAAAGATGAAGCAATCGAGGCTTCTAAAATGTATAAAAATGAAGTTGAAAATCAACTGAATTGTAAAATAAAAGCAGTCCGAAGTGACCGAGGTGGTGAGTATGTAGCACCATTTGAACAATTATATGCTGATTCAGGCATAATTCATCAAACTACTGCTCCTTATGCTCCTCAGTCAAATAGAGTTGTTGAACGGAAAAATCGAACCCTGAAACAAATGATGAATGCTTTATTAATAAATTCATGGTTGCCGGAGAACATGTGGGGAGAAGCTAGTCTAACAGCTAACCACATTCTGAATAAAGTGCCACACAAAGGTAAAGATAAAACTCCTTATGAGTTATGGAAAGGGTGCAAGCCTTCTTTCAAATATCTTAAAGTGTGGGGGTGTTTGGCAAAGGTTTAAGTACCTGAACCATAACAAGTAAGAATTGGTCCAAAGGCAGTTGATTGCATATTTTATAGATTATGCATACAACAGTAGTGCATATCGATTTTTAGTTCATAAATCTGAAATTCCTGATATGCATGAAGGAACTATCATTGAGTCAAGAAATGCCATTTTCTTTGAAAATATTTATCCTTGTAAAGAGAGGATTGTGACAAGCTCAAATAAAAGAACTCTTGAAACTGCAAGTAGTTCAAATAGTATAAATGAAGAGCCAAGACAGAGTAAGAGAGCTCGAAAGGTTAAGTCATTTGGTACTCTTTGACGATGATCCAAAGACTATACAGGAAGCTTCTGCTAGTCCTGATGCTCCTCTTTGGAAGGAAGCTATTTATAGTGAAATGGATTCCATCATGCAAAATTATACTTGGAAACTGGTTGATCTTCCACCAGGATGTAAGCCTTTAGGATGTAAATGGATCCTAAAGAGGAAATACAAAGATGACTGTTGGGAAAAATAATATTGTTTTGATAATTGCCAAACAAACAAAGCTTGATACAGCAAGCCCTGTATCGAAAGCCGGTTGAAGTTGCAATCCTGTATCGAAGACCTTATCATAACGCCAGCATACAGCAAAGCTCTCGCGCTACTAAGATACAGTAACAAAGTCTTAGTTAAGAGCCAAGTATGGAAGCTGCCTCGAAACCTCAATACAGCACCCTTCCATACAGCGCCGGACTACTCCAAAATGCCTACAGCACAAGTGGATACAGCATTCACATCGGAACAGGACTGAAGACCGTTTGAAAAGGAATCTTTAGTATTCACTAAAGTCAAGTACCATTTGATAAAGAAGTATTTAAATACTGAAAGGATAAAGTATTTAAATACTGAAGCTGTCAGAGATCTTCAAATCCCGCAATATCCGGATCCTGGTCTATTCAAGTTGTCACGAAATCTTACCCAACGGATCTATCTCAACGGATATATTATTCAGAAGACTATATATATCTCATAAGAGCGTTGAAGATCAGACACCCTAAGTTACCAAGTGAAGAAGCTATCATTATATACATCAGAGCAAAACATATCTCCAGAAGCTTACTGCAATTAAGATCTAAAGAGATATACAGTGCTCAACATCAAGAACAGTCATCATCAGCTCAAGAACTTCATATTCAAAGCTGCTGTTCTTACCTGGTTACCTACCTTTTACCTTGTGTAAAAACTGAGCTCTGTGTGAACTCAACAAGTTATTCTGACCTGTGTGGGACGAATAAGAGGACGAAGCTTTGGAACTGTGTGTGAAGAAGCAAGTCAAGAAGAAAGCTTCAACCAATCTGTGTGAACGGTTGAAAGCGACATTCTTTGTATCAATCTGTATGAACGATACAAGGATAGGTTTGATTATAAATACATAGTTGTGTACGCAGTATTTATAATAAACGTTCTACTCCTGTGTGGAGGACCAGTGGACGTAGAGGGGTTTACCTCGAACCACTTTAATTACTGTGTTGTTTACCTTTCACCTTTACTGTTTTCATAACCGTGATTTATACAAGTATACACTGCAAAACCCTGTACGCACCAAGCTAACAGGAGATTAGACCGAGTTGCTGTATCGACAGCAAATCTACTATTTTAAGACTTCCGCTACACACTCTGAATTATAAAATTATACAGCATGTTGCTTAAATATTTTCCAAGTTGTACCGAGTATACTTAAAAAGGGGACCAACAATGACTGGTCGATAGACAAGTTTAAGGCCCGGCTTGTTGCCAACGGGTTTAAACAGAAAGAAGGTTATGATTTCTTCGACACATATTTACCAGTAACCAGAATAACTTCCATTCGAGCACTTATTACTATTGTTGCATTGCACAACCTCGAGACTTATCAAATAGATGTGAAAACTGTGTTCTTGAATGGTGAATTAGAAGAAGAAATTTATATGGAACAACCTGAAGATTTCATTGTGCCTGGTCAGGATAAGAAATTGTGTAAACTATTGAATCCATTGTATGGACTAAAACAAGCTCCTAAACAATGACATGTGAAGTTTGACACAACTATGTATGTTGGAAAATGGATTCAAAATCAACGATTGTGACAAATGTGTGTATATTAAAGGCACACTTGAGTCATTTGTCATAGTCTGTCTATATGAAGACGATATGCTTATCATGGGTAGTAGCAATGAAGTAATTGTAAATGCAAAAAAGATGTTAAGTCGAAACTTCGACATGAAGGACGTCAGAAGGTATCTTCTTATCACAATCTCATTATGTTGAGAAAGTGCTTAAGAAGTTCAACGCTTTTGACAACCCACCTGTAAAAACGCCTATTGGTACCAGTATTCACTTAAGTAAGAATAGAGGTGATCCAGTGGCTCAAGTCGAATACTCAAGAGTAATCGGAAGGCTGATGTATATTATGAATTGTACACGACCAGACTTGGCCTTTGCTGTGAACAAGTTGAGCAGGTTCACGAGTAATCCGAGTAAAGAGCACTGGAATGCACTCACTAGGGTTTAAAGATACTTAAAGTACACACTAGGTTATGGGATATTTTATAATAATTATTCTGCAGTTTTGGAAGGATATACTGATACTAATTGGATTTCAAACACAAAAGACTCTTACTCTACAAGTGGATATGTATTTACTATTATGGGTGGAGCTATATCTTGTAAATCAAGCAAGCAAAGTATAGCACGATCCACTATGGAATCGGGACTTATAGCTCTAGATAAAGCTGGAGAAGAAGTTGAATGGCTTCATAACTTTATTGAGGATATTCTATACTGGAAGAAGCTTGTGCCCAGTGTTATGATCCATTGCGACATCCAAGCTGCAATTGGAAGAGCATAGATCCTTATGTATAATGGTAAGTCTCGACATATTCATCGGAGACATAATACCGTGTGACAATTGATAAAAAATGGAGTTATATCTATTGAATATGTGAGGTCAAATGTTAATTTGGCAGATCCACTCATAAAAGGTCTGAATAGAGATCAATTTCATAAACTGCTCGAGGGAGTGGGATTAAAATCCACATCTTGAAAGAACGATCATAGTGGTAACCCAATCTTGAATACTGGAGATCCCAGAAACATGGTTCAATGGGAAAACAACGTTATGAAAGTTCTATTGAAAAGGGCTCATAATAAATCCATCCCTATAGAGCAAAATAAGTGCTAAGTCCTCTTATTGTGGTGAGGTTAAGTTTATGGACTTTTAATGGTTCCTTGTCCTTGAAAAGAAGAAGTATTGTAGGGTACTTTATAAAATGAGACCACCTATCTAAGTGTGAGGACGAGCCGCCTCGAATAAACACTTAGGAAACCAAGTTGTTGTCCATGGCCGAAACGGATACAACTATGAGAACGGAAGGTGTTGAGACATTATTGTGTAAGTGTCATTGACTCGGTATATACCAATGAGGATTGGTTCAAGGCACTGTCCACTAAGCCGCCGGTATATCTGGTGATATTTTATTAAGAAAGGTTTAAAGCCACAAACTATCTTTCCCCAAGCAGCAGTGTTTCACGGAAACTGGGTATGAGAGTCTGCATTCATGCATGCGTTTATTTCCACTCATGTAGGGATTGTTGGAAATTGGTTTTAAAAAAATGAGTTTTGACTCAATTTAAACTAATTTAATAATGATAAAATATTTCATTCTTGGGAATTAAATAATTAATTGTGAATCTACATTTCGAGAAGATAAATGTAGAATTTTATTTTTCTCAAAACTGATTTCTAGCCAGTGAGAAATAAATAATTAAAGTTGTCCATTTAATTGAAATGGGTATTAGAAGTTATCTCACATTGGAAAAATAAAGCCTTCTTGACTAGTTTATTAGTAAGAAGGTACATGGGTAGTTCAACAAGCAAGTAGTATACACTAGTGGGCCAAGGATGTGAAGACCACACGCGCGCCGCCACCGCCCGCTCGCCGATCGGCTCGGCACGGGCACGGGCTCGGGTACGGGCACGGGCGTGGGCATGGTCATGGTCTTGGTTCTTGGTTCTTGGTTCTTGGCAATTGGACTTTGGGCTGGACTTGGGCCTTGGGAGCTTGGGCTATATCTATATTAATTTTTTGCATCCAAGTCAAATGTCATCAGCCAGGTTTATAAAAACCCACTTGATATTTTAAAGGCTTAAAAACCGAGTTGATAAAAACCCACCTGATATTTTGAAGGTTTAAAACCCCAGCTGATAAAAAACCCACCTGATATTTTGAAGGTTTAAAAACCCAGCTGATAAAAACTCACCTGATATTTTGAAGGTTGAAAAACTCAGCTGGTATTTAGAAGTTGAAAACTCAGCTGATATTTTCAGGCTAAAAACTCAGCTGACTTTTGGTGGTTGAAAACCCAACTAATATTTGGTATCGGCTGATACGAGGCAGGTTGAGAACTTAGCTTCTGGAATATGACTCTTCACACTCCATAATGTAACGTCCGAATTAAATGAGACTATTTATAGAGGTAACTTTTAAAGAGCATTAATGGCATTTTATTATGTCGTAACTCCCCACCTGATGGAGTGAAATTGGACCTATAAAAGGAAGTCTTATGCATTTCATTTCATAGAGCAGAATATAGATGAAATACAAACATACCACATATTGCAGCATATTTCTTTCTTGCTTTTCGTACCCAGTTTCCAGCACTAGAACGTTCGCCGGAGTTAGTTTTGGAGAGCACCTAACTCAGAAACATAGCAGTTATATCTTGGGGACATCTTGCCTGAGCCGTTTGTTCTTATGCAGGGGCAAAATTATCTTATGGAAAGAGTTTTCTCGCCTATGCTAAAGTTGTAATTTAATTCAGCTTTTAATTTATTAAGGTTGTAATAGGTTACCTTTACTTGTAATTTTTATTGTAATTACATTGTTGGAAATTAACAGAACAACACCTTTCTCTTAGTGGCCTTCTAACTAAATATTGTGGTTGCTGAAATGGCTGAACTGGGTTAGGATTACGCTTAGGTGCGAGAGGTACAATTTCATTGTTCACAAAAGCTTCTGAATATTGTAAATAAAACGCAGCTGAAACGTGGAAAGAAAGCATTTGATCAATCATATAGGGCACAATATCTACTTAGGTTTGTTTCTTTTAGTTTATCTAGATTAGTTAGCAGTTTAAGCAAGTAATACATTATTTACATAGTACGTATTGGTATAGTATTAATTTGCCCTAGATCTAACGGGATAGCATAATTAGTTATCCTTGTAGTATAGTGGTAGATACTTGATTCGACCTCAAGATCTTCTAGAGTATTTTCTTGCCTTTATTCTGATATAGATCGGCTGGAAATACACTCAATGAGCACCTCTCAACCTTTATTTTACTTCTCATAATATTATGGTATTTTAAAAAATTGATGTGTTCTCAGATTTTTTAATCAAAGACATAACTTAAGATCCAAAATTAAACAAAGTACAAAAATCAAAATCATTATGTTGCAAGAGTGAGTTCTGTCGACCCTATTTATGTCTTTTATAAGTATCTAAGAAGGATTATGATAATGACTCATTAACGACTTCAATTTTTTATATTAATCCATTCTTAATACTGTTAAGTCTATTAATATCAATTCACTCCACTAAAGAATTAATATTGCACTTCCTACGCAAATTCCAATTTACGAATCGACCTCCATCTTGAATTGAATATTTCCCATGTTTTAAGATATCGCATGTTCATTAATTAATTTATGTTACTGACAGCTTTAAGAAATAAACTATTGTCCAAGAGTAATATCGTTTAATCTTTATTCAAGGGTTGACCTAGTAATCTTTTTGAGTTCCTCAAGGGGACATCATCAACACAAACTAGTCGGGCTTAATTTCTGGATATAATATTAATTATCATATAAATAATATTACTGTCTAAAATATCGAGCATATTAGATTAGTGAATGTAACTCTCGCACACGATAAATCAAAATAATAAGTATCATAAATATAAAACTAAATATTACACATTGGAATTAAAAAATAATAACCATATGAGATATTTCTTCTTTATTTAGTCAGTATAGAAGAAGCTATCTCACTGTGGTCGAGTTCAATATATATGAAGTATGATAATTAGGGAAATTGTAATACCCAGTTGTAACTCAGTAATTATCACTCAGTAATTATCATTCAATATTTATCATTCAGTAATTGATACTCAGTAATTTCATTCATCATTGATCATTTGTCACTCATATTCAGTCATGGTATTCATCATTCAGAGTAATTGTATCGTGTATCAATCGTCATTCATCACTAATCTGATTGGAGTTTCGTGCCGTGTTTATCATCTTTGTCATTTTCGTTGCGAGCTGTGCGTGAGGAGTAGCGCACGCTACATACTCCATTTAGCGTACGCTAATTGGGTATAGGTAGCGCACGCTACCACTCAGCCTTAGCGCACGCTAAGGTTACCTTTGGCCGCATCCGTAAGGTACCGACCGCAGTGAGTTATAATTAGCGCACGCTACGATTGGTAAGTAGCGCGCGCTAGCGGGTTGAAGTAGCGCACGCTAATATGAGGTGTAACGCGCGCTAAGGACGGATCAGGTTGAGTCCAGTGGCTACTGGACTGCACTGGATTATTTCATAGCGCACGCTATGTGTTGTTGTTAGCGTACGCAACCGATATATTAGCGCACGTTAAACAATGGTTGTAGCGCACGCTATCGAGGTCGATCGAGGCGCAGTTTTACGGACTCGACTCCGATCGGGCATCAATATTTCGTTAGCGCACGCTAATAATGGATCTTAGCGCACGCTAGTAAAATGGCCGTAGCGCACGCTACAAGAAAATACGTAGTGCGCGCTACCGTGTTCGGACAGTGGGTACTGGACTACCCAAATTACTCGTTAGCGCACGCTACGCTCAAGGGCTAGCGCACGCTAACCTGGACTGACTATAAATTGGACAGTTAGTCAGACTTCGTCATTTATTCATCTCATTTCACTCCTTCGGTATTTTTGGGCGATTTCGAGCGTTTCGGAGAGGATTCTTCGAGGTGTAATCATCAATCATCATCTTCAAGCTCATCTTCCGGATTGATCATCATTTCATCATCTTCATCACATCGAATCAAAGGTATTAATCTCTTGGATCTAGAATTTCGGATTTTTGGGTTTTCCTTCCGATTTCTTCGTGTAAGCTTGGATTATCATTGAAATATGTTAGATATGGATTATCTACCTTGGATAAGTATATTCTTACGGATTTAATGGTTATTTTCGGAATTATTTCAAGAACCCTTGGGGTTGACTTGATTAATTGGGGATTTTCCGATTGATGTTGTTGTAATCATGAATTATGGATTCCTAATGGATTATTGATATCATTGAAGCGTTTTGTTAGTTCGAAATACTCATTTTAGTGTTGGTTTCGACATATTCGGATCGATATTTTCGAAGTCGTGTGGTTGGTTACGTATTCGTTAGAATGCCCCAATGAGTTTGATTATCGTTGTTTCGACCTTTGGGTTAGTCGTGTTTTGTTGTTTGATGCATGTATTGAACGGTTGTTGGTAATTATTGTTATTCAAGGTTGTTCGAAATGACCGGTATTTCACTAGGGACGTTGTTCGTGGACGGACATTCTTCATCGGTATTGAGTAAGTTGATTCTTACTCGGTTAAAAGGATATTCATTCCTTTTGTTGTTGATCATTCATAATCATAACTCATTCACCATTGTATTAATCATTTTGAGACTTGTAATTGTCGGATAATCATTTCATTAGCGAGGAACGGCGGTTCCAATCATTTCATTGAAAACTATCAATCACTTCATTATCACTTTCGTATCGGTGAGTCATTCTTGACTTTGTCGGATTAGTATTATTCATTGATATTCATTATGGTCATTCTTGTTCATATGACCTTCGGGTTCATATTGCGTGGCCGGGTGCGGATGTGTGGAATTTTTAGTCGGGCACGTGATGGCCATGTATTGGGAGTGATACATTGGATCGCACACGGTAACGATTACCTCCGTGAGACTAATTAGGTACAAGGACGGGTGTGTCCGGTCATCCGTCTTGTACACTTGCACGTAACACTACGGGCGTACTATGATGCTCCTCTTCGCGTAATTCATAACTAAGGATATTTCATAACTTGATTAAATCATGTTTGTGTATTTTCAACCCTTGAGGATTGTTGTTCTGTAATCGACTCCCGTTGGGGATTTTATTTTCAGGTCGCGGCAAGGCAAAGGCACGGGAAGAGCATGTTGACGGCGACGAGTCCCAGTGATACTAGTAGGGGGCCCCAGTCATTCCGTTTGTTCAGTCATTTTCAGTCATTTCAGTTATTTCTGTCATTTGTATTCTCCGCTGCAAATTCCGTTTGTAATGTTTATTTATTCAGGGTGGTGTATTTTATCTTCATATAAAATACACTAGTATTCGGTATTGTCCTGGTGTGTTGTACTTAAACTCCTCATCGGAGTGTTTGGTAATATAATGTGGTTCGGTACTACAATTATATTATTTAATTCATCATTTTCATTTGCCTGGTGGGTCCCAGTCGGGGATTCACGGTACTGTAATATCCGCCTAGTTTGGGGTGTTACAGAAATAGCTAAGAACAACTAATCTCAAACATGCACTCAATCTTTCACATAATTAATTGTCTAAAATTACACAAGTTGTGAACTAATTATATTTTATAAGACATCGATAATGTGATCTTTCGTGTGACACCAATACACCACATTATCTATAATATAAAATAAAAATAGATAATATTTGCATAAGCATAATGTGAATTCATATGTATAATATGTGGAAAAATGATTTTAATATCCTCATAGATAATATAGGAAGAAAATAACACAAGCATAAATTATACTTTGAAGTATATAACCATAACAATTTTACATGTATACTCAAAATATGCTTTTAAGTATAGTAATATATATTGTCTAACAAATCTCACACATATACTCGAAGCAATGCTGTCTTACATCTTAACCTTATACCCTTCACATGTCCTTCAAAAAAAAATTGACGGGAAACCTTTAATGAAAGGATTGACAAGGTTATATTCTGACCTTGAACACAACAATATCCTCTAGCTTTGCGAAGTTTCGTAATTGGTGGTACTTTCTTTTGATATTTTTTCTTGCCTAATGGACTCACGGTTCCTCCGAGTTTGCAACTCCACCAATATTGTCACAAGAAATTGTGATAGTTCTACGCAAACGACTCCATCCCCAAAGGTAACACATATCCTAATGTAGACTTGGATTTATCTTTGTCTCCTTCGAAATTTGAGTCAGTATAACACAAGGAACATAGATTATCCCACTAATAAACCAGTATGTACTCCCTATTCCTTCTCAAGTACTTGAATATATTCTTAACAGGTCCTTGTCTAGGATTAGACTGATATACGGCAACCATGCTTATGACATGATAGATATCGGGTCTTGTACAAAGCATAACGTACACTTTCTAATGCGAGGAATAAGAGACCCGCTTCATATCATATGTATCCTTTTGTGACTTCGAACACATCTTCGATAGATCAATGCCATGTCCGTATGGTAAGAAACTTTTCTTGAAATTTACATGCTAAACCACTTTAGCACTGTGATGATATAGAATGCTTGAGATAAGCACAACATTTTTTTCTTGTGATCATGTATGATCCTAATACCAAGGACGTGCCTTACTTTTTCCAAATACTTCATAAAATAGAATGCTCTCAACAATTCTTGAATTAGTGCCAATCAATTAGTTGTGCGAAAATACACATAAATAGACAATGTACTTTCGAATTATGTCCACAATTACCCATTTAACTAGATAACGACTTTTCGGATTATATATAGCCCCTAAACCAAGTAATTCTTACCTAAAATAATTAGATGTGGTCAATATTTGATTAAAGCAAACAATTCAATTTTACAACAGGCCTGTCGGCCTGCTTTTCTATGAGGCCGGCCGCCAACAGACGTCCAAAGGCCGGCTAGTTTTTTTAAAACTAATTATTATCAGGCTGCTTTGCGGTAGCTAATATATATTTTTGTAGCAAGATAATCTACTAATTTGACAATTTCAATTCAATTATGACACCTCCACCGTCATTATGGCATGGGTTACCTATTAGTAAATGTGTCAGTCAGGCATCAGTGTGCGTCGGTTTGCAATCAGATCTGAGGCGCAGATGGGTGATAGTTTGCACGGGTGTTGCTCGGCCTACTATGGATCTAAGGCGGTCTGGGCAAAATCAATCATTGGTATAGATAATGTTCCGTGTTGGTCTCGGCTCGTCTGGGCACCAAGGTCGGCCCTAGGGGTGGGCCAAGTGGGCGACCGCCTAGGGCATCACAATGGAAATGGGCATCAAAATTTCGGTCCATGTTATGTTATATTAGGTTCATTCCAGACCTAGAATTAAAGAGTGTGTCAGTTTTCAACTACTGAATGATGTAATTATTGAACTAATTGTTGAAACTAAAAAGAAAATTTAAAATTATGTTTTAATTGGGTTTTTTAACTTTGAGTTTAGGTGAGGAAGACGAAAGGTAAAAGACGGACGCGTAAGGGTCTTGTTGTAATATCCGACGGAAATTCTTACTTACTGTTGTATCATTCGGATAATTCAAATACTGTTGTAGTCTTGTTGCATTTGTGTATTGTTATTGATGTTGGAATATATCATAAATAGACATAATAATAACGATCACTCGCACTATAATTGGATTCTCAACGTCGCATAGATTAATACATTTTTGAGCTACTAAACCTGAGTCTAACGTACGCTAATCCCCAAGCATAACGTACGTTATTTTAAGTCCTTTACGTACGTAAAGGGGTACTTGTTACGTACGTAACGATGTTCATATTTCAGTCCAGTAGCCTCTGGACTTAGCTTACGTACGTAACACTTTCCGTGTAGCGTACGTAAAGCAGTTAACGTACGTTATCCTCTTGTGATAACGTACGTAACTAATCTTTATGCTATAAAAAGACAACTTGTGTCTTTCATTTTGCACGACCAAACTCTGAGTTTTCACCAATATAATCATCCCCCTTCATCCCTACATCAAAATTACCTTCTTCCAACTTGTGTTTGAGCTTTACATTTGGATTTTGGAGCTTGTTGATTGGGAGTTGGAGTCATTCTTGAAGCTTAGATTGTGTTCCTGTGGTTTTGGTGTATTGTTCTTCAATTCTGAAGGTATGTCATACGTTTTAACCCTATAATTTCATAGTTATAATGATAGTGATTAAGTATACTCCACCTAGTGATGAATTAATCAAGCTAAACATGTTTATAGTTGAGCTTCCAACAAACTTAATGATGAATATGATGATTAATGGTTTTTGTAATGATGTGTTCTTAGTGTTTTAAATGGTGATGATCATGTTTAGTTAAACCAAACTCTTATTCCTGGACTAATAACACCAATGGAATCCTAATAGTCTTTGTTTCATTATAATGTAAATAACTTATTGGAATAATTACCATAAAATGTTTTAAGAAACCCTTGTTGATCATTAGAAGAATGGAATCACCTTCTTGAACCTAAGCTCAATGAATCCAGAGGAGTAGTGTTTGAACCTCCAAGTTAACTAGAAGATTATAAGGAAGGTGTTGAACTTGAAGTAGTCTTCTTGATCATAGTATGGAATTATAACTATTTAACTCAACATAAGTAATTGATTGAAGTGCAGATTTTACTTTTAATCAATTGAGATGTTCTTGATAAGTTTAAAGAGTAGGAGATTATTGTTTAACACATATTAATCCAGCAAACATTTGGTAAACATCTTGTAATCAATTGTAAGAATAGAATGGTATTGAATAAGGTTCTTGGAGTAACCCTCAACATCTTAAAGTTGAACTACTCAAATGAGAATTAGGATGTTGTCTTGTTGAAGTTTGGTATAGATGATCATATGAACGTATTATTGAGCAAAATATACTTCATTCAAGGTTGATTGTCCGACTAACCGATTTTGAATCGAGGGTCGGCTGTTCGTTTGACAAAGAAGGACTTTACTCGCCTCCGTATTGAGGCAAGTTATCTTGCTTGGTTATAATGATGTGTGGATTCTTATGATGATTATGCATTTCGTGTATATGAAACACTTATAAACTTGTGTCTTGTGACTTGAGGTTGTTCTTAATGATGTCCCGTTTTCATCGTGGGATTGTATTCCCAAGTTCGTTACTTTTGGACCCTTGATATTGTCGATCTTGTTGTCATTTCGGTGAGTCCTCGATCCTTAATCGGATTTGTGAATTATTGAATTTGTTGTCATGTTGCATCGTGACATATCCGGAGTCATATCTACGTTCTGATTGGATATTGTGTAGGATTTTTAGCCAGGCACATATATAGTCATGCGTGAATATCTTCCGTGAAGGGCTGTGCACACGAGACGTAGTTCGTTGAGGCTAATTAGGTACATTGTCCCACGTATATCCTGGATTCCGTATACGGGGTGGACATGTGCACTGACACATATTCGGATCGGGCGTACTGTGATGTCCCTCTTAAGCCGTACTATCTTAGTCGTTCACAGTCCATTTTTATACTTGGATGTGTTCGACGTTTTGTGACTGAGCGTTCATACGCCCGATGGGTGTGTTCGTTAGTCGGGGCGTTATTCTTGAAATCTTATATACGTGAATTGTATAACATCTTGAGAATCATTTATCATGTATATCTGACCATGTGTTGGGCGAAATACTTGTGTTGTATTTTAGGTCGAGGAAAAGGCAAGGCACGGGAAGATCAAGGTGATGACGAAGGGTTCGAAGGATACTAGTTCGGGGGGCCCAAGTCTTTCGTGTCCGGTCATGTTCGTACCGTATAATGTTATCTTTTCGCTTCATTTTAAGTTTGAACAAATGTATTGTTATTTAAGGTATATTTCATCTCCATATGGATTATACTTATGTTTTTGGATCCTGTGTGTAATAAGGCCGTAGGCCATACTGCTGTAAACTCCAGATCGGAGTAAGTACTATGTTTTGTGGTTCGGTATCACATGTATTGTGTATTTAATCTGTAATTTGGGTATCGCCTGGTGGATCCCAGTGTGGGGTCCACGGCACTGTAATGGCCGCCTTACCGGTGTGTTACAGAAGATGGTATCGGAGATTTTGCTAAGGTCGTTTTCTTTCTTTTGAGTCTTTGTGTATTGAACTAGTATCAAGAGACCTTCGTGTCACGTGTGACCCGTGCGAGCGCCTTATCCTACGAGCCAAATGCGGTACGTACTTTATGAACCATGAATAAATTACTGACATGATATTGATCTCTGAATATATCTCCTTGTTGATCTTGGCATTTTAAGGGTTTGTGGCAGGAATTATCTGATTGATGATTCAAATAAAATTCTGGATTGATTATATGATTGAAATCATTCGACTCAAACGTCGATATGATATTCTGTGTGACTCTCGTAGTGACGATAATTCATTACGAACTGTTTTCTCGAATATGTAATTTCTTACTGCCATTAACTTAGCATGAATTCTGATTGGTATCATGAACTGTACTTATGATTATCATTACAAATTGATTCTTTCAGTATGGAAAGGAATTTGAGAGGCCGTGGCAGAGGGGGACGAGGCCGCGGAAGGGGCCGAATCCCGATACCGCGAGCCAACAGACGTGCGAACGCAGAGCATAGTTCCGCAGGCAGTGATTCGCATTCTAGGGACCAATCGCACCACAATGGACGCGAGGATGCTCGTGTCGATCCTTACACTGTAATGCAGGGCATGATGGCTCAGATGACCCAAATGGGTCAGTTAATGGAAACTATGCAGAGCCGCTACCGACTAAAGATCGTGGGCCACCTCCTGTACATGGCGGGCCGGTGAATCGGATCATCAGCGACATCTCGCGCCAACGACCCCCGATTTTTGAAGGTTCCTCTGAGCCGGCTGATATCGTGCATTGGATCGAACATTTCGAGAAATTGTTCGATATGGTAGATTGTCCAGTAGAGAATCGCGTCTCCGTAGCAGCTTACTACTTGGGCAAGGGCGCCCACACTTGGTGGCTTTCGGTGAGGCCAGCTGATGGCGTATGTACTTGGGAAGAATTTAAAAATCTCATGCTAGATCGTTACTATCCAGGTCCTCTCCGCGAGGCCAAACTATCGATTGCCGAATCCTAAACGCCCTAAGATGATGACGTACTATCTATTGCCGAGAAATTCCAGCACTTCTCCCTTTGCCGCGACGATTGTCAACACGTGTCGATAAGATCAAATACTTTCTCAAAAGGCTTAAACCCCGAATGAGGATGCAGCTGTTGAACCATCATTGTGTGACCCTACCGGAGTTCATCGAGAAAGCTCTGGAGTACGAATTGACCGTGAAGGAAATTTCCAAGAAGCAACTGCAGTCTAACAACAAGAAATTCTAGAACCGTAACTACAGACAAAGAATCGGAACATTCAAGAGACCCCAAACAGTGCCAAATCCTTATGAACGGAAACCTACGGCATCGAAGCCAACCGGATCGCAACCTCGAGCGGTCAGCCTATCTGTTGTGTGCTATAATTGTGGAGACCAGGGGCACATCAATTCGAAATGTCCTAGGCCAGCCGTGTCATGCCATACTTGTGGGAAGAACAGACATCGTGCTCGTTATTGTAGGAGTGGACCAGTACGTATTCCCGCAAAGACCTCATGCTCCAAGATGTCTTGATTCAGACCGAGTACCTCCATCCGCTTCTTATCGACTACCGGGCAAACAAGGAGGGGACGTGGAAATCAAGCCGTACATCCGTGCAGGGCTACAAAACCTAGAGTTTACGAGATGAAGAGGGTGAAGATCCCGGCCGCATGATTGCAGTACTCGAGATCCAATCTCAGCCTGTCTGTGTTCTTTTTGATACTGGTGCTTCACACTCCTTTTTATCTACTTCTTGTTTGAGTCGTTTGCAATTAGAGCATGTTATCAATTGTGAACCATATATAATTGGTCTACCCGATGGTAGAAGAATTGTTGGGAATCGTGAAGTTTAGGACTGCTCGATTCGAATGAACGACCGTGAGTGGTTGTCAAATTTAATTGTGGTCGATTTACCTAAAGATGATGTGATCTTGGGTATCGATTGGATGGACCGTCATGATGCCATAATTAGTGTCCGCAAGCGAACAGTGATCGTCACCTCTGACGATGGTATTGAGTGTACTTTCCAGGGTGATAATCCCAGCCGTTCCGGGAGAATCATCAGCGCTATGAAAACGGTGAAACTGCTTAATCAAGGATGTATTGGCTATTAGTGTTACATGACCAAGACAATGGATCGACCAGTTGAATTGATCGATATTCCGGTAGTCCGAGACTATCCATACGTATTTCCAGATGAATTGCCAGGCTTACCTCCACATCGTGATGTAGAGTTCAATATTGAGCTAGAGCCTGGTACGTCCCCGCTTTCAAAAGCACCGTATCGTATGGCTCCGACTGAGATGCAGGAGCTGAAGAGCCAACTTGAGGATTTGACCGAGAAGGGCTACATTAGACCTAGCGCGTCCCCTTGGGGAGCACCAGTACTATTTGTACGGAAGAAGGACGGATCCCTACGTCTGTGTATTGATTATCGTGAGCTGAACAGGGTAACCATTAAGAACAAATACCCATTGCCGCGTATTGATGATTTATTGGATCAGCTTCAAGGGCCTGCTGTGTTTTCTAAGATCGACCTGAGGTCTGGTTACCATCAGTTGAGGATTCGTGAGTCTAATATTTCGAAGACCGCTTTTCGTACTCGCTATGGGCATTATGAATTCGTAGTGATGCCTTTTGGACTGACGAATGCACCGGCAGTATTCATGGAGCTGATGAATCGAGTCTTTATTAATTATCTGGATCGCTTTGTAGTTGTTTTTATTGACGACATTCTGATCTATTCTCGTGACCATGAAGAGCACGAGCGTCATCTCCATCTAGTTCTCGAGGCGTTAAGGCGAGAGCAGCTTTATGGAAAATTTTCTAAATGTGAGTTCTGGATGAATGAAGTTATCTTTCTCGGACATGTGATATCAGCTGATGGGGTGCGAGTAGACCCACAGAAGACAGAAGCTATCCGAGACTGGTTACCACCAAAGAACGTTAAGGAAGTACGCAGTTTCTTGGGACTAGCAGGTTATTACCGACGGTTCGTGGAGGGTTTTTCCAAAATTACCCAACCAATGACTAATTTGTTGAGGAAGGATAAGAAGTATTTATGGTCAGAGGCATGTCAGCGGAGCTTTGATGAACTTAAGAGTCGGTTGATTTCGGCACCTATTTTAGTCCTACCGAAAGGAACGGAAGGGTTTGTAGTGTATAGTGACGCATCTAAACAGGGCCTTGGGTGCGTACTAATGCAAAACGGGAAGGTGATCTCCTATGCATCGAGATAGCTACGACCTTACGAGTTCAACTACCCCACCCATGATTTAGAACTCGCAGCCGTGGTGTTTGCTTTAAAAATTTGGCGTCATTATCTGTATGGAGTTACCTGTCAGATTTTTACGGATCACAAGAGCTTGAAATACATTTTTACTCAAAAGGAGTTAAACATGAGGCAGAGAAGGTGGCTAGAACTCATCAAAGACTATGATATCGAGATCCTTTATCATCTGGGCAAATCAAATGTAGTTGCTGACGCTTTGAGTCGTAAAACAGTACAGGAGCAGATGCTTGCCCGCCTAACAACTCAGAGGGTATTGCAGTTAGAATTGGTGAGGCCGGAAATTGAAGTCCGGTTACAGTGTATTCAAGGGCAACTCTGTACACTTGAGATTTCATAGTCCCTTGAGGATATAATTAGGTCTAAGCAAGTTACGGACCTATTCTTATCTCGAGTTCGCGATGAAATAACTCAACGGAAAGCTCCTGGCTTTGTAATACACAAGGATGGATTGATACGCTTCAGAAACCGAGTTTGTGTACCCGCTGATGATGAGTTAAGGAACTCTATCCTGAAAGAAGCTCATGCTACCCCATACTCTATCCACCCGGGGTCTAGCAAAATGTATAAGGATTTGAAACAATATTATTGGTGGGGAAGTATGAAACGTGAAGTTGCAGAATTCGTTTCGAGGTGTTTAACCTGTCAACAAGTTAAGGTTGAGCACCAGCAACCCGCAGGATTGCTGAAACCGCTTCCGATCCCCGAGTGGAAATGGGAGGACATATCGATGGATTTTATTACCAGCCTGCCGACGAGTCGTCGAGGGATGAATACGATTTGTGTGATTGTGGATCGTTTGACCAAATCAGCCCACTTTCTGGAGATTAAAGATACTTGGGGACCCGAGAGATTGGCCCAACTATTTATCAAAGAAATTGTAAGGTTACATGTTACCCCTAAGATTATTATATCAGATCGTGACGGGCGATTCGTGTCACATTTTTGGAAAGCAGTTCATCGTGCGATGGGTACGCATTTGAACTTCAGCACAGCATTTCACCAACAGACGGATGGTTAGACTGAGAGAACTATCCAAACTTTAGAGGATATGCTGAGGGCGTGCGTTCTCGATTGGAAGGATGATTGGGAGGCCCAACTACCCTTGGTGGAATTCACTTATAATAATAGCTGGCACACTTCGATTCAGATGGCACCTTATGAAGCATTGTATGGCCGTCGTTGTAGATCCCCTTTGTGTTGGGACGATCCATCTGAAACCCTGGGTACGGAACCCGATATGTTGTTAGCAGCCCGTGAGAAGGTCGCCCTGATTAGGAGTCGTTTGTTGACGTCTCAAAGCCGACAGAAGTCCTACGCAGACAACCGCCGGCGACCGCTTGAGTTTGAGGTCGGCGACCATGTACTAATTAAGGTGTCCCCTACTCGAGGAGTTTTTCGTTTTGGGACGAGAGGCAAGCTGAGTCCGAGATATATCGGGCCGTTTGAGGTTTTGGACCGAGTAGGCGATTTAGCCTATCGCCTGGCTTTACCACCAGCCCTGAGCCGAATTCATAACGTGTTCCATGTCTCCCAGTTAAGGAAATACATTGCTGATCCGAGTCATGTACTTCAGTTCGATGAGATCGATTTAGCGGAGGATCATTCGTATGAGGAGCGCCCCGTACGAATACTTGAGAGGAGGACCAAACAACTGCGTAATAAGACGATTCCCCTACTGAAGGTTCAGTGGTCACGACACGGGGTCGAGGAAGCCACGTGGGAGACGGAGAGAAGCATTCAAGAGAGGTATCCTGAATTGTTTACCCCTTAGTTTCGAGGACGAAACCCCTTTTAAGGGGGGGAGTATGTAATATCCGACGGAAATTCTTACTTACTGTTGTATCATTCGGATAATTCAAATACTGTTTTAGTCTTGTTGCATTTGTGTATTGTTATTGATGTTGGAATATATCATAAATAGACATAATAATAACGATCACTCGCACTATAATTGGATTCTCAACGTCGCATAGATTAATACATTTTTGAGCTACTTAACCTGAGTCTAACGTACGCTAATACCCAAGCATAACGTACGTTATTTTAAGTCCTTTACGTACGTAAAGGGGTACTTGTTACGTACGTAATGATGTTCGTATTTCAGTCCAGTAGCCTCTGGACTTAGCTTACGTACGTAACACTTTCCGTGTAGCGTACGTAAAGCAGTTAACGTATGTTATCCTCTTGTGATAACATACGAATCTAATCTTTATTATAAAAAGACAACTTGTGTCTTTCATTTTGCACGACCAAACTCTGAGTTTTCACCAATATAATCATCCCCCTTCATCCCTAGATCAAAATTACCTTCTTCCAACTTGTGTTTGAGCTTTACATTTGGATTTTGGAGCTTGTTGATTGGGAGTTGGAGTCATTCTTGAAGCTTAGATTGTGTTCCTGTGGTTTTGGTGTATTGTTCTTCAATTCTGAAGGTATGTCATACGTTTTAACCCTATAATCTCATAGTTATAATGATAGTGATTAAGTATACTCCACCTAGTGATGAATTAATCAAGCTAAACATGTTTATAGTTAAGCTTCCAACAAACTTAATGATGAATATGATGATTAAGGGTTTTTGTAATGATGTGTTCTTAGTGTTTTAAATGGTGATGATCATGTTTAGTTAAACCAAACTCTTATTCCTGGACTAATAACACCAATGGAATACTAATAGTCTTTGTTTCATTATAATGTAAATAACTTATTGGAATAATTACCATAAAATGTTTTAAGAAACCCTTGTTGATCATTAGAAGAATGGAATCACCTTCTTGAACCTAAGCTAAATGAATCCAGAGGAGTAGTGTTTGAACCTCCAAGTTAACTAGAAGATTATAAGGAAGGTGTTGAACTTGAAGTAGTCTTCTTGATCATAGTATGGAATTATAACTATTTAACTCAACATAAGTAATTGATTGAAGTACAGATTTTACTTTTAATAAATTGAGATGTTCTTGATAAGTTTAAAGAGTAGGAGATTATTGTTTAACACATCTTAATCCAGCAAACATTTGGTAAACATCTTGTAATCAATTGTAAGAATAGAATGGTATTGAATAAGGTTCTTGGAGTAACCCTCAACATCTTAAAGTTGAACTACTCAAATGAGAATTAGGATGTTGTCTCGTTGAAGTTTGGTATATATGATCATATGAACGTATTATTGAGAAAAATATACTTCATTCAAGGTTGATTGTCCGAGTAACCGATTTTGAATCGAGGGCCGGCTGTTCGTTCGACAAAGAAGGACTTTACTCGCCTCCGTATGGAGGCAAGTTATCTTGCTTGGTTATAATGATGTGTGGATTCTTATGATGATTATGCATTTCGTGTATATGAAACACTTATAAACTTGTGTCTTGTGACTTGAGGTTGTTCTTAATGATGTCCCGTTTTCATCGTGGGATTGTATTCCCAAGTTCGTTACTTTTGGACCCTTGATATTGTCGATCTTGTTGTCATTTCGGTGAGTCCTCGATCCTTAATCGGATTTGTGAATTATTGAATTCGTTGTCATGTTGCATCGTGACATATCCGGAGTCATATCTACGTTCCGATTGGATATTGTGTAGGATTTTTAGCCGGGCACATATATAGTCATGCGTGAATATCTTTCGTGAAGGGCTGTGCACACGAGACGTAGTTCGTTGAGGCTAATTAGGTACATTGTCCCACGTATATCCTGGATTCCGTATACGGGGTGGACATGTGCACTGACACATATTCGGATCGGGCGTACTGTGATGTCCCTCTTGAGCCGTACTATCTTAGTCGTTCACAGTCCATTTTTATACTTGGATGTGTTCGACGTTTTGTGACTGAGCGTTCATACGCCCGAGAGGTATGTTCGTTAGTCGGGGCGTTATTCTTGAAATCTTATATACGTGAATTGTATAACATCTTGAGAATCATTTATCATGTATATCTGACCCTGTGTTTGGCGAAATACTTGTGTTGTATTTTAGGTCGAGGAAAAGGCAAGGCACGGGAAGATCAAGGTGATGACGAAGGGTTCGAAGGATACTAGTTCGGGGGCCCCAAGTCTTTCGTGTTCGGTCATGTTCGTACCGTGTAATGTTATCTTTTCGCTTCATTTTAAGTTTGAACAAATGTATTGTTATTTAAGGTATATTTCATCTCCATATGGATTATACTTATGTTTTTGGATCCTGTGTGTAATAAGGCCGTAGGCCATACTGCTGTAAACTCCAGATCGGAGTAAGTACTATGTTTTGTGGTTCGGTATCACATGTATTGTGTATTTAATCTGTACTTTGGGTATCGCCTGGTGGATCCCAGTGTGGGGTCCATGATACTGTAATGGCCGCCTTACCGGGGTGTTACACTTGTAATTCATTGTGGGTCCAGTACTTTTTTATTTTTTTATGGCAGTGGTGAGTTTTGCTTTTATATCTTGTAAGAGATGCCTTCACAATGGTACGATAAGTTTTTACTCTGTATGAAGTTGGCATGTGCGTATGTGGTATTAATAAGAAAGTCTATTATTTTCTAAAAAATTATTTTTTATTTAAACCCCTTAATGTTTGTTTCAAATTTCATATTACTCATGAAAGTGTATAATCTTTTGCTTTAGCCCAATTTTAAATGTGTCTTTTTAAGAAATAATGTAATAATATCGTACTTTTAACTTTTTTTAGAAAGACAATTAGTATCACACACACTTACAAATTATGGAGTTTTCGAAAAAGATGAATATACTTATAAAATTTAACAGGAACATGTTTTGACCGTCTCACCCAGAACATCGAAAAATTGAGGACCGCCCTGCTGGGCACATCAGATGTGCATGTATGCTTGCTAGCAATGGGGTGGGATCTCACTGCACAAAGACTACGCCGTGACCGTCTGTTTGATGCAAGATACACACACACACGTGCGGGTGTGTGTGATCGGAGGGCAGGGAGTGCACAACATGGTGCTGTGCACTGTAAGGGATCCCTGCCCGCTAGCAATGGCTTGAACTAGTGTAAATCAATGACAGCTGCGCATGTCCTTGGGGCTCTACCCCAAGAGTATGCATCATATCATGGTTACTGATGGCTTTGGGGGTGATTTGATGCTTCAGTGACCAATTTAGGCATAAATCAGTCACTTGTCCTTATTATATAAAAATTAATAAAATACCTATAAAAATGAAAAAGAAAATGCAAACATGATTAAAATAATACCAAAAATAAGAAGAAAAAAATGCACAAACCAGACGCTGGAAATAGGACTCGGATTGGATCCCTTCAATCGACCCAGTATACTTCGCGCACAACATACACACACTCTAGCAACCAAAACCCTCGACCCGCAGCTTCTACAACATCATCAACAACCTTTGATCTACACCACGCAGATCCGCAACGAATAAAACAATCTTGTTTCTGTTGGTTTTGTGTCAAAATATAAGAAGTGTGGTTTGTCTCACATTGCTTCTGGAACAAAATGGGTGGAAACCTTAAGGTTATTTAAGGAACTTATGTGGTGTGGTTTCAAGTGCACCAATCAAATACACTTTAACTTTTGTGGTTTGACTCTAGTTAAATTCCCTTCTTGTATTCTCTAGTATGGAGAGTTGGAAGAGGTGTGAGTTAGTCAAATGTTTGTAAGAGTGTGAGGTATGGGGGCCGGGAGAGAGAATGCTTGTGTGATTGTAATAATATTTCACATAGTGGAATTTTTTTCTCTGGGGGCCGTGGTTTTTCTCCGGTTTTGGAGTTTCCATGTAAATTCTTGTGTTGTGGATTATTATTATTTTTCATGTTATTTCTCGGTTATTTCTGCTCATCCCTAGTGGATGAATGTGGGATCTGATTTTTTCCAACAAGTGGTATCGGAGCCCGAGTTGGGTCTCTTGAAATTCTGAGTATGCTCTGTGGTCGCAGCGATGTCTGACCTTTCACATCTGAAAAGATTTCTTGAGCAGTGTCCGGGTGTCTCCTTTGGAGGCGGTAGTTCATCAGGCTAGGGTGGTTCAAGCATGTGGAGAAATTTGATGGAATGATCAAGTTTGGCTTATGATAAGTATAAGTCAATGATGTGTTGGTACAATCCGGGTTACACAAGGCTATGAAGGTGAACTGTCAAGGTGGAGGTGGAGTTAATATGGCAAATAACTCCTAATCTGGGCTAACATTGTGACAATGATGATTTTCTCTGATGAGAAAATGTATGTCCTTTTGGCATATGAGTTGTCATGAAAGAGGATGTGGTTATGTTAGCAGGTCCACAAATTTGCGCACGGGTATTGGCTTGTCATGGAAAGATGTCGGGTGTGGTGGAATTTTACACGGGCATTGATTTGACATGGATGTAGGGTGTGTGGTGGAATTTACACACGGGTATCGGTTTGGCATGGATACAATGTGTGTGTTATGTCGATGGTTGAAGGACTTCTAGGAGCGCCAAAAGTTGGGAGTTGCACCATAAATTTCAGCGGATTTTTTTATATGTGCCGAGGAAATTCTTAGAATGGTGTATTCTAAGTGGTCTACTCATATGATGGAGTAGGATTCTCTCGTTTAAGAATGATGGTTCTCTGGATTGAGAGTCATGATTGTCGGTGAAGACAATGGAGCATCTTTTATTTTGGCAATGTGGAGTTTGTTGGTTTTGTGTCAAAATATAAGAAGTAGGTTTTGTCCCACATTGCTTGTGGAACAAAATGGGTGGGAACCTTAAGGTTATTTAAGGAACCCATGTGATGTGGTTTCAAGTGCACCGGTCAAATACACTTTAACCTTTGTGGTTTGACTCTACTTAAATTCCTTTCTTGTATTCTCTAGTATGGAGAGTTTGGAGAGAGGTGTGAGTTAGTCAAAGGTTTGTAAGAGTGTGAGGTACGGGGGTCGGGAGAGAGAATATCTGTGTGATTGTAATAATGTTTCACATAGTGGAATTTCTTTCTCTAGGGGCCGTGATTTTTCTCCAATTTTGGAGTTTCCACGTAAATTCTTGTGTTGTGGATTATTATTATTTTTCATGTTATTTCTCGGTTATTTATGCTCATCCCTAGTGGATGAATGTGGGATCTGATTTTTCCCAACAGTTTCCTCCATCCCTACTATGCTAGCTGGTCGCGTCTGCCAGAAAATCCAGCACGCGCCGCAGCCCTTCCACACAGCCCGACCAACAGGACCACATTGAACCCGACCCATGGCACATCTTTGCCCCTAGTCGTGCCAATAAGATAGGAATAGCATACATACGTGTATTTTTGTGTGAAGTATGTGTGGGAGATATGTATGTGTGGTTGCAGTATTGATACGTAATATTTTTAAGTTGATGTATTTATATAAGGAATAAGTATCTTATATATTAAAACATTATCTTAGGTATATTAAACCGCAAATTTTTTATCTCATCTAATTTTCATATCACATGTATTAGTTAATGTGTATTTATTGATTTTTATATTAAAACTTGATATTGATAATTATATATTTCCAACCAAAATTTAATATTATTTTTTTATTTGAATCTTATCCAATTAATTAATATTCTTTGTAAATTTATTAAATATAGATGTGTTTTCAATAATAATTTATTCTTGTGTGAGGAGAAAGTAAAAGACAGCAAATCAATTGTATTGATAACAATGAATAGAGGGGCCTTTATATAGGCATTACAATGAGAGTCCTTCCATACATAGGATTCCTAGTTAAGGTAAGACATCTAAAAGGATCCTACTACCTCTCGAAGAGTCTAGAACCTTCCATAACTCTATCCCCCTGCAACCAGTATTAGGTAAGACACCAATAAGGGAAGAATTTCCCGGAACACTCCCCCTGTATCGAGCACTAATACTAACATGGTGCATAAGGTGTTGCCTCGGTAAAAAACCATTCCAAGTCAAATAAAACCCCGTGGGAAAAACAAAGACTTGGTGAGGAAAAAGAGCACAACGCACCAACTACAAATGTCAGAATCATGTGAAGTACACTCCCCCTGAGGTATACATGACAGCTCATTCCGTCGAGTTATCATTAGTTGAGCTCGGATAATCGACACATGCCGATGCTTCTCACATGTTTCTCAAATGTAGATTTCGGCAGAGACTTAGTGAACAAGTCTGTGATATTCTTATCGGAACTCACTTGTTTCATTTCAATATTCAGCAATTTCTGCTGCTGCTGATTATAAAAGAACTTCGGCGCAATATGCTTGGTATTGTCACCCTTTATGAAACCTAACTTCATCTGCTCAATGCATGCCGCATTGTCCTCAAAGATGCAAGTAGGGGTTGTTGTAGTGGGATCTAATCCACACGTTCCTCGTATATGGTCTATGACTGACCGGAGCCAAATGCACTCCCTTACGGATTCGTGCAATGAAATTATCTCTGCATGGTTCGAGGAAGTAGCAACTAGGGTCTGCTTGGTAGATCGCCAAGATATTGCCGTATTCCCAATGGTGAACACATAACCAGTTTGGGAACGTCCTTTATGCGGGTCAGAGAGATAACCGGCATCAGCAAATCCAACTAACGTGTCGTCAGGATTCTCTGCATAAGGGGTAAGCTTGCTCGCATTAGCACTTCTGGTAGTCAAGCTACCATGCTCAACTGCAATATCAGAGGAAGATCGACGGCCGGTATGCATCGCCTTAACCTCAACAATTCCTTTCGGAATATCGCTCTCTCTTGCGTAGGGAAAGAACAATCCAAGATCACTGGAGCCTTTCAAGTATCGAAAGATGTGTTTTACTCCATTCCAATGCTTTATCGTGGGAGCGGGGCTAAATCTCGCTAATAGATTCACAGAGAATGCAATGTCTGGACGAGTACGTTGAGCCAGATACAGCAACGCACCGATTGCGCTAAGGTACGGTGTTTCTGCTCCAAGGACCTCTTCATCTACCTCTTTGGGACGAAACGGATCCTTGTTCATTTCCAGACTTCGACCAATCATGTGGGTAGCAAGAGGATGTGCCTTGTCCATACTAAATCGCCTGAGCATTTTGTGGACATAGGCAGACTGATGAATGAGTATGCCATCATCTCGATGTTCTAGCTCTAAGCCCAACCAGAATCGAGTCCTCCCCAGATCTTTCATCTCGAATTCGGATTTAAGTTAGCGGGCTGTTTCATTGACCTCATTTATGGTACCGATAACATTCATGTCATCTACATAGATGGCTACAATCACGAATCCTGTATCTGTTCCTTTCACGAAAATGCATGGACAGATGTCACTGTTCTCATATCCCTTCCCAACCAAGTATTCATGTAGGCGATTGTACCACATCCTTCTGGATTGTTTCAACCCATACAGTGAACGACGCAATTTCACAGTGTAAGCGCTCCGTGGTTTAGAGATACTTGATTTGAGTAATGAAATCCCTTCGGGGACTTTCATATAAATATCCATATCTAGATCCCCATAAAGATACGCCGTAACCACATCCATAAGCTACATGTTCAGTTTTTCGGATACTACCAAACTGACTAAGTAGCGGAAAGTGATGATGTCCATAACGGGAGAATACGTCTCCCCGTAGTCAATGCCAGGGCGCTTCGAGAAGCCTTGGGCAACTAGTCTCGCTTTGTAACGCATGACCTCATCCTTATCATTGCGTTTACGAACAAAGACCCACTTATGTCCAACTGGTTTAAGGCCCACGGGTACTGGCTCGATACGGCCAAATACCTCACGTTTAGCCATTGAGTCTAGTTCAGCCTGCGTTGCATCTTTCCATTTCGGCCAATCGGCTCATTGTTGACATTCAGCAACCGAGCGCGGCTCAGCATCGTCGTCTTCAATAATTTCTTGAATGACGGAGTAGGCAAAAGCATCATCAACTAGCGTGGACGACCTATCTAATAGTACGTATTCACTCGTACATTGTATCGAGATTTTTTTATTTTCTGACATCAACAAAGTTTCCGACGCGTCCGTCGATTGTTCCATTATTTATTCGAGGACATATCCGTAGTCAGAGATAATCTCGTGTGACGGAGTCACTGTGTCGATGACGAGAGGATTTTGTGCCTCCGTTCCTCTTCTCTTTCGAGGTTCGGTATCCTTTCTACCCACTGGCCTCCCCCTCTTTCGAGCAGGGATAAGAGCAGTCGAAGTAGCCGTCCCACCACTAAGGTTGACGCCGGGGGCATCATTCCTTTGGGCGGCTGAACCTTGCCCTATAACTGGGACTTCTAACCTTACAGGAACATTCACAGCGGGAATGGTAGATCTTGTCACTTTCGCAGTATCAGTAAAGCTGTCGGGCATCGAATCTGCAACTTTCTGAAGACTGAGAATACGTTGCACTTCTATCTCGGATTGAGCTGTGCGGGGATCTTGATGAGGCAATGAGGGAGCACACCAGACAATTTCCTGGCGTTCAACTGGAATCGTTCGATTCCTCTCTCCCCCTAACGATGGGAAGTTTGTCTCATCAAAGTGACAATCTGCAAATCTTGCAGTAAACAGATCTCCTGTCAAAGGTTCCAAATAGCGGACAATTTTAGGCGATTCATAGCCATCATATATATCTAATCGTCTTTGCGGACCTATTTTAGTACGCTGTAGAGGCGTAATTGGCACATAGACTGCACAACCAAAAATGCATAAGTGTGAAATATCAGGCTCATATCCAGTTACCAACTGATACGCACTAAACGGTTGATTGGTAGTGGGTCGAAAGCGAATAAGTATAGCCGCATGCAAAATTGCATAACCCCAGGCAGAAATTGGCAAGTTGGTGCGCAATACCAATGCTCGGGCGATAAGCTGTAACCGCTTAATCATAGCCTCGACAAGGCCATTCTGCGAATGAATATGGGGGACATGATGTTCAACTTCAATCCCAATCGACATGCAATAGTCGTCAAAAGACTTTGACGTAAACTCACCAGCATTGTCCAATCTTAATGACGAGATTGGAAAGTCGGGGTGGTTAGCCCATAACTTGATGATTTGTGCTAGGAGTTTAGCAAATGCAGCATTTCTTGTGGATAGCAGAGCGACATGTGACCATCGCGTCGATGCTGTTAGGAGTATGCCCTCGAATGCCACTCAGAGGTTGTTGAGTGAGGGTATTGTACTTGTAATTATGTAAACCATTTATATAAGGCAAATGAATGTTTCTTTATTTACTCGTAGTTACTGGAATTCCTAACTCGTAAATAAACATATAGAAACTAGTCCGTGTATTTGAGAAAAAAACGTTCCACTCCTTATTGGATAAGGGGGTCGGCACTGGAAAAGTTATAGCTCAAATACTTAATCATTCGCAAGTCGATGAAAATTGACTGGGCGTTAAGTTTATGTGAAGACTTGTATGACGTGTTCTTTGACAAGGAGAGTGCCTGTCGAATACTAATGGTTAGTGGGAGCACACGTTATAGGTATGCTAATTGGATTAGTATACTCGAACCGACTCACCCTCGATTCGTCACACAGATTTCACTCCGGGATAGTCAATGACGGAATCGAAAGGTTGTGATAGGTATTCGTGAACCTTCGACTTGAGGATTTAGTATGGATGTGCTTGTGACGTCAAGATTTTCATTAGAGTAGTTAGACCCTGTAAACCGAAAGGCGGGGGTCAACCTCGACGTGCATCTTGACGGGCAAGTAGCAGGTCCTACTGAAAACCAAGATAGAATTCTTTCTCCTGTTAGTGAACGGGTTATATGTCCTATGTGGTTATTGGCAGATGAGATCATAAGTCTTTGGCCAAAGCATTGGAGCTAGTTGTATTAGATACACGATGTACCGATGATCTCGATTTGCATTAACGCATGCATAGCGTCAAGCATGATAGGGTTTGACCGACCGTGACTCTATAACTTGATCGGGACCTTTGAAAGAAGGGTTTATACGTATACCGGTATTCACGATGAGAATGGTTCTTGAATGATCCCAATCATTCGTTCTCAGTTGGGGTACAGTGTAGGCCGCCAGGCTGGCTAGGTGGTGCTACTACTCTTTGGTTCCTCCCATTGCTGACTGAGACGGACCTACCGAGTCGCGCATTAGGATTGACGACGGAATGAATTAAGCTAATTCTCTCATTATGAATATTAGATATTGGATATCTAATTTGGGACATTGGATGTCTAAATCGATTTATTGGATAAATTGATTTACGGCCTAATGAATTAAATATTTCACTGGGTGATTAATTTAATTCATGAATATAATTATTTCTTGGAGAAATTAATTATGTTAGTTTGTATTTGATAAGTTTAATTAATTGGATTAATTAAACGACACAAATACATCGAAACGGAATCGGAGTTTATCTGTTTCGACTCGCGGAAGTCCAAAACGAACCGAACTCGTCCGATTTCTAACATGGGCCGCCCCAACCCCTTCCACCCACCTTCCCATTGTCTTGTTGTTTCCTTTTTATATTAAGGAACATGACTTGTGGGGCAAAAATCATATGGGATGATTTGTTTTGCATGTGAGTGGAAATAGAATAAAGAGAGGAAGACTTCTCACCTCATTCACTTCATTCACATTGATTCCTAATTCATTTCATACGTATTATTGGAGTGAGTTCAAGAGAGAGAAAAGTTCTTTCTCAAAGTCTTCTTCTTCATCTCATTTCTTGAGAGTTTTTCTTAGAGAAAAATCAAGAATTCAAAGAGAGATTGTGAGTTATACACTTAGAGTGTTATAATTTCATATTGGAAGCTTCATCACTTAGCTCTAGCCGTATCCTCGGAGGATAGCAAGGTGATCGTCGTTCCGGTCGTTTCTCCGGCGCGTGGCAAGTAGAGACGCGGTACTTTCGGCGTTGGATCGTTCAAGGGCTTGGAGCGGATTGAACTCGTTGAGATCAAACTAAAGCTTGGGGAATAGCTCAAGAGAAGGTTACCATTTAATCAACGGACTACGAGGGTATGTTTCTCGTATCTCTTGTATTTCATGTTTGATATTCGTATATACGTAGCTCGATCGATCCTCGTAGGGATTCGGATCGAATTAATTTTCGTTTTACCGCTTCCGCTGGGCCTTCGTTTTAGGCACCGAATCCCAACAGTGGTATAAAAGCGTAGGTCTTGCGATCGTATATACGATATTGGCATTTGGAATGCTTGATTAGATGGTGAATGATTTGGAATCATTTTAGTCATAATCGTGGTATATATTTTTACGTTCGTTGTAGTTATATTTTTCGTAAGTTTATGTCTAATTATAAATCTTAATTTCTTGGAAATATGATTTATATTGAAGATATGAATGTTGAAAAATATTGATATTGGATATCCGGTCGAAAATCGAGCTCCGAATCTTCGTCGACGACTTTTCGGACAAAGGGCGTGAAGCCGCCAGTGGTGACTCGCCGCTTCTCGTGACACGGCCGTGTCGCGCCTCTCGAGCCATCGCCAGTGCACCCGACCGTGTCGGGAGACACGGGCCGTGCCTGGCCGGTAGTCGCCGGCGTGACTCGGCCATGCAGTGCCATCACGGAAGATGCCGACAGGACTTACCATAGCAGGCCATTTTCGCCCCGGCTCGATTTTTTCGTGTATTCTTGAAAATTAATCTCCCTCATGTTAAATTGGATTTAATATGAGTAAAATGATTTATGGTATTTCATTTTATAAGGGAAATTTGATTAATTGGAATATTTGTAATCGACCGAATTATTTTGACCGTTTTCATATTACCGATTGTGTGAATCGATTGGATCGGTTCGTATTGTTGATTGGATCAATGTATCTCTACGCTTTCCATTTATATAGTATTTATTGGATGAATGCTTTTGAATGGGGATGTGGTTCGTGGACTTAGTTTTGAATCGTTCGTTTTATTCGATTGGGTTGTAAAGGCCGTTTTGAGCCTATTTATTTTACTAGAAATGTTTGTATCTAGGATGCAATTTCGATGTAAAATTTATATGTAATGACGAAGACCGGAGGAAGATCCATTTCGAGAAGACGAAGATTCAAGACGAAGACTTGTAATTAGATTACGGAGTTTTTGTTTTCTAGGAACGGTCCATGAACCACATGTTGGTAGCAACTAGGTTGTGAATGGTTGTTTCATATTGTATGAATGCGACAAACGCGCTAATATGATTAATGTGCAAAGTGTAACGTTAATCGCGAAAATTCTCCCACAACAAATTATTAAGTTTATAAGGTTTCAAGGTTTTCCTTCCCTCCATCGAGCTTTCGCGAAATTGAAATCCAAACCGGATGTGCTATGCTTTCGAGTTATCGCAGTAGTCGTTCGGGGAGGACGGATAAATTACCGGAGCGCATTGGATGCCTTCGGTTGGAGCAAATTTTATCCCTAGAAACCTGATAGGTTGCCGGATAAGATTCAATTGTGAAACTGATTTGCGTCGATGGTATAAACTTAACTTGTTCACGAACCATAGAAACCGTATAGGTTGAGGGGAGTGAACAAGGGGAAAAAGAAGATCGAATCATCCATTAGATGGTTTGGTGTTGGACACCACTTTATGAAAATTTAATAGACTAGAAACTTGTTCGGTTGCCCTCTATTAAGATTTATAAAGAACTCGATCACCACTATGAAGTAGAGCGACGATACTTCCGGATATCACATGGGAGTGTGTTATTCCGATAAAAATAGTGGGAGCTGGGTAACAAGAATAGAAAAGACCTTAATTCTATACTCAGAACATAATTTAACAAGTCACTAATTAATCTGTTATACTTAATGCAGACATAACTCAATATGACAATGAATCCACTCGCAATTCTACTCGAAAAGAACACCTTAATGGGACCTAACTTTGTGGATTGGCTCCGCAACTGATGATTGTCCTCGGATAGAGGCACCGGGATACGTCTTGGAGACGGACATTCCGGCGCTCCTATGCGGACCCGAGCCAATCAGAAGAGATTGAAAACCACGAAAAGTGGGTTAAGGATGACGTGAAAGTCCGTGCTTATATGATGGCTTCCATGTCTAATGAGCTTGAGAGCTCATTAGAAAATGACTTCGCTAGGCATTTTATCTCACTTAACCGAGCTTTATGGTGAGCATAGCGTAATCGCTAGATATGAGATATCCAAGCAACTGTTCGGTGCAAGGATGAAGGAAGGTGAGAAGGTTGGGGAACACGTCCTCAAAATGATATCCATGATCGAGAGATTGGAGGCTCTTGATTTTAAAATGGATACTTCTCTCCAAACCGACCTTATCCTACAGTCTCTCCCTGATTCCTTCTCACAGTTTGTTATGAACTTCAACTGCAATGAGATTGCATGTAATTTAGCTGGGCTAATGAACAAACTTGTGACCGCTCAGTCTCAGATGAAGACTCTGCGGATGAAGGAGTCTGCTCTTGTGATTTCTTCTGGACTTCAGAAGTCTAAGAATAAGAAGAAAAAGACCAAGAAGCGGACTGGACCGCAAGCTAAGGACCTTAAGGGTAAGGGCAAGGCCCCGATGGTTCCGAAGAACAAGAATAAGAAGGATGCTTGTCTCAAGTGCGGTGAGCTGGGCCACTGGGCTAGAGACTGTCCGGTTCTTCATGGCACTTCGTGCATGTAACTTTTAGTTTTGGAAACAAATTGTTCTGCTATCGTATTTTCTACTTCCTGGATACCGGATTCTCGGTGCTAGTTCTCATATTTGTACCGTGAATCGTGATCTGAACAAAGTAGGAAGCTTGGAGCCGGAGAAGTTATGATCACAAATGGAAGGGCATAGTGTCGAGGCGACCGACATAGGATCACTTCTTTTGGGTTTAGAATCCACTTTGTTTTGACTCGAGAAGATGTACTTGTATTGCCCACGGGGCACAAAAACATTGTATCCATTCCGGTCATGGACCGAAAAGGCTTTTCATTTTTCATTGGTGATGGTTCCTGCAAAATTTATTTTAGAAATAAACTAGTGGGTACCGCTACATTGTTGAATGGATTGTATCATCTAAATCTCAAAGAACAAAGTAGTTGTGAATACTATAACTAGAAAACGGTAGGGATGAAACCAATCAAGTTTTGAAATGGCATCTTAGACTTGGTCATGTTGGTCAGACCAAGGTTTACAAGATGGAAAAAGATGGACTTATGGGTCCATTGGGATCGGATCCCTTTCCTACTTGTGAATCTTGCCTTAAAGGCAAAATGAATAAGTCCCCCTTCACAGGGACATTTCAAAGAGCCGATAAATCGGGATTAATCCATACCGATGTATGTGGTGCTTTGGAAGCAAGACGTGACGGATATCAATATTTCATTACGTTTACGATGATCATACTAGGTATGGGTATGTATACTTAATGAAACATAAATCTGAGGCCTTTGAGAAATTCCAGGAATTCAAGGCCCTAGTCGAGAAACAAACTGGTAATCATATCAAAGCACTTCGGTCGGACCGAGGTGGCGAGTATATGAGCACGGAGTTTGACGAGTTCCTTAAGGAACATGGAATAGTTTCACAACTAACACCTCCAGTACTCCTCGCTTAAATGGTGTGTCGAAAGAAGGAACCGACCCCGTTGAACATGGTCCGTTCCATGCCGGGCTATACCGACTTGCCGATTTACTCGGGGGTATGCACTCCTGACTGCCGCGTATATCTTGAACAGATGTCCTTCCAAATCCATTCCTAAAACTCCACATAAGATGTGGGAAGGAAGGAAACCAAGTCTTAATCATATTAGGATTTGGGGATCTCCCGCTTATGTCAAGAAGACTAAGGTGGAAAAGTTGGAAGCTAGGTCTGCGAAGGGACGTTTCATTGGATTCCCGTCTGGGATGATGGGATATCTATTCTACATGCCCGAAGATCGAAGGATCGTTGTTGCTTTACAAGCACACTTCCTGGAAGATGAGTTCATTCAGGAAGGCGGAGCAGGTAGAAGTATTTCTTTAGAAGAATACAATGAAACTCCTAGAGAGACACCTGTGCAAGAAACTGGAACCGAACTTTCTGAAACACAAGTACAACCACCTCGTAGGTCTAGTAGGGTGTCTCATTTACCTGAGAGGTATGGGCTTGTGCACTTGGAGGAGCTGGGTCTCCATGAGGTTCCAAGTGATAGCCAAGAGACCGACCCGACGACCTATGACCAAGCGATGGTGGATGTAGACTCCGCGAAATGGCGTGAAGCTATGGAAGCTGAGATAAACTCGATGCATGTCAATCAGGTCTGGACTCTAGTAGACCGCCCCAAGGGCATAGTGCCTATTGGGAACAAGTGGATCTACAAGAGAAAGACTGATGGTGATGGCAAGGTTGACGCCTATAAGGCCAGGCTTGTGGCAAAGGGTTATACCCAAAAGGAAGGGATCGATTACCACGATACCTTCTCGCCCGTAGCCATGATCAAGTCTATTCACATGATGCTTGCTATAGCTGCCTACCACGATTATGAGATATGGCAAATGGACGTAAAGACGGCTTTCCTTAATGGATTCCTCGAGGAGGAAATCTATATGGAGCAGCCTAAAGGCTTTGTGTCCGAAGTCGATATTCAGAAAGTGTGCAAGCTTCAGCGTTCCATTTATGGACTGAAGCAAGCGTCGCGTAGTTGGAACCTTCGTTTTGACGAGGCGGTCAAAGAGTTTGACTTCGTGTAAAATGAAGAGGAACCTTGTGTATACAACAAGGTTAGTGGGAGCAAGATCGCATTCTTAGTACTATATGTAGATGACATTCTACTAATAGGAAATGATGTGGGAATGCTCAGTTCTGTGAAAGCTTGGCTTTCGAGTAATTTCTCCATGAAAGACTTGGGAGAAGCTACCTATATTCTTGGTATTCGACTCTACCGGGATAGAGCGAAAAGAACAATAGGTCTTTCCCAAGCCCTCTATATAGATAAAATCTTAAAGCGATTTAAGATGGATGATTCTAAAAGAGGGTTCCTACCGATGCAACATGGAATAAAACTCTCCTTGAAGATGTGTCCTCAAAGTGAGGAACAACGAAAGGAAATGAGCAATATACCATATGCTTCGGCCGTGGGTAGCCTTATGTATGCTATGTTGTGTACGAGACCTGACATTGCGCATGCTGTAAGCGTGGTGAGTAGGTTTCGTGCAAACCTGTAGGGAACATTGGATCGCCAGAAAGAACATTCTCAAGTACTTGAGAAGGACTAGAGATATGGTTCGATGTATGGCGGTGGAGAATCGATGTGGTGGGATTCACCGATTCGGACTTCCAAGGACGAAGGACGACTCGATGTCCACTGCCTACATATTTACTCTTAATGGAGGAGCAGATCTTGGCGTAGTGCCAAGCAAAGCGCGATCACGATTCCACCGTCAGCCGAGTATCAAGCGGCCTCGGAGGCTTCCAAGGAAGGGTTCTGGATTAAGAAGTTTCGGGAGAACTTCAAATGATACCATGTGCCGAGTCGCCTGTCTAACAGATCGCAACAACGACGAGCCGTAGCGCATCCAAGGAGTCGAGGTTTCACAACAAAGACCAAACATATTGAGAGGAAGTATCATCTCGTAAGAGAATTTGTTCGCAAGGGATACATTGTCCGCACAGAGTAGACTCGGCCGACAACGTCGCCGATCCACCGACCAAGCCACTTTCTCGGACTAGCTTGGAGCGTCATCCGGAGAACATGGGTATTAGATACCATAGTGTGTGGCATTGAGTGCAAGTGGGAGATTGTTAGAGTATGCCCTCGAATGCCACTCAGAGGTTGTTGAGTGAGGGCATTGTACTTGTAATTATGTAAACCATTTATATAAGGCAAATGAATGTTTCTTTATTTACTGGTAGTTACTGGCATTCCTAACTCGTAAATAAACATATAGAAACTAGTCCGTGTATTTGAGATCAAAACGTTCCACTCCTTATTGGATAAGGGGGTCGGCACTGGAAAGGTTATAGCTCAAATACTTAATCGTTCGCAAGTCGATGAAACTTGACTGGGCGTTAAGTTTATGTGAAGACTTGTATGACGTGTTCTTTGACAAGGAGAGTGCCTGTCGAACACTAATGGTTAGTGGGAGCACACGTTATAGGTATGCTAATTGGATTAGTATACTCGAACCGACTCACCCTCGATTCGTCACACAGATTTCACTCCGGGATAGTCAATGACGGAATCGAAAGGTTGTGATAGGTATTCGTGAACCTTCGACTTGAGGATTTAGTAGGGATGTGCTTGTGACGTCAAGATTTTCATTAGAGTAGCTAGACCCTGTAAACCGGAAGGCGGGGGTCAACCTCGACGTGCATCTTGACGGGCAAGTAGCAGGTCCTACTGAATACCAAGATAGAATTCTTTCTCCTGTTAGTGAATGGGTTATATGTCCTATGTGGTTATTGGCATATGAGATCATAAGTCTTTGGACAAAGCATTGGAGCTAGTTGTATTAGATACACGACAGCTCGATGATCTCGATTTACATTAACGCATGCATAGCGTCAAGTACAGATAGGGTTTGACTGACCGTGACTCTATAACTTGATCGGGACCTTTGAAAGAAGGGTTTATACGTATACTGGTATTCACGACAGAATGGTTCTTGAATGATCCCAATCATTCGTTCGGTTCTCGAAGTAGTGTAGTAGCCGCCAGCCGGCTAGGTGGTGCTACTACTCTTTGGTTCCTCCCATTGCCGATCGAGACGGACCTACCGAGTCGCGCAGACAGATTGACGACGGAATGAATTAAGCTAATTCTCTCATTATGAATATTAGATATTGGATATTTAATTTGGGACATTGGATGTCTAAATCGATTTATTGGATAAATTGATTTACGGCCTAATGAATTAAATATTTCACTGGGTGATTAATTTAATTCATGAATATAATTATTTCTTGGAGAAATTAATTATGTTATTTTGTATTTGATAAGTTTAATTAATTGGATTAATTAAACGACACAAATACATCGGAACGGAATCGGAGTTTATCTGTTTGGACTCGCGGAAGTCCAAAATGAACCGAACTCGTCCGATTTCTAACATGGGCCGCCCCAACCCCTTCCACCCACCTTCCCATTGTCTTGTTGTTTCCTTTTTATATTAAGGAACATGACTTGTGGGGCAAAAATCATATGGGATGATTTGTTTTGCATGTGAGTGGAAATAGAATAAAGAGAGGAAGACTTCTCACCTCATTCACTTCATTCACATTGATTCCTAATTCATTTCATACGTATTATTGGAGTGAGTTCAAGAGAGAGAAAAGTTCTTTCTCAAAGTCTTCTTCTTCATCTCATTTCTTGAGAGTTTTTCTTACAGAAAAATCAAGAATTCAAAGAGAGATTGTGAGTTATACACTTAGAGTGTTATAATTTCATATTGGAGGCTTCATCACTTAGCTCTAGCCGTATCCTCGGAGGATAGCAAGGTGATCGTTGTTCCGGTCGTTTTTCCGGCGCGTGGCAAGTAGAGACGCGGTACTTTCGGCGTTGGATCGTTCAAGGGCTTGGAGCGGATTGAACTCGTTGAGATCAAACTAAAGCTTGGGGAATAGCTCAAGAGAAGGTTACCATTTAATCAACGGACTACGAGGGTATGTTTCTCGTATCTCTTGTATTTCGTTTTTGATATTCGTATATACGTAGCTCGATCGATCCTCGTAGGGATTCGGATCGAATTAATTTTCGTTTTACCGCTTCCGCTGGGCCTTCGTTTTAGGCACCGAATCCCAACAGATGCATCAACCAGAACCATAAAGTGTCTGAATGGTCCGCACTCTGGTCAATAGGTCCACAAATGTCCCCTTGAATTCTTTGTAAGAAGCGAATATTTTGTGTTGAGTCTTTAGCAAAGGACAGAGAGGGTATCAACTTTGCTAGTGAATAGGCTTTACAAAACAATTTATGGGCATTAGAAATTGCCACGGAAGCCTCGGAATTTACGAAAGATGCACCGTCAACCTTATCAGGGTGTGCGATCTTTAGTCCCGGTGATACGGTATCAAGCTCACTCACATCAATGCCGATATCGAGTGGTGCTTCCAATCGTTTTCTGGACTTGAAAAACGGATGACCATGTGAGTTTTTCAAAATGCGAATCATCATGTCGCGTCCAGGGTGACCGAGTCGGTCGTGCCATAGTTGATATGCTTCGGAATCACACAGTTCGTGACTCACAGCATAGGATTCAATAACCCTTATTGTAGTCTGGTATAAACCACTACTTAGACTCATAAGTTTCTCGAGAATGCGGCGTCTTCCGCATTCTGCCAGAGTAACACACAAAAATTCTGTTCCATTCTCGCAATGTGTGTCAAGGTGATAACCGTTGGCACGGATGTCCCTAAAACTTAGCAAGGTTCGGTTTGCTCTTGGGGCATAGAGAGCATTTGTGACATTAATATGCGTACCATTAGGTAGCAAGAAATGAGCAGGTCCCCTCCCTTGAATTACTTGGGAGGAACCAATCATTGTTGTCACTGAGGATATATATGGCACAATATCCTTAAATAATTGCCTATTCCGAAGAATAGTGTGGGTTGTTCCACTATCAGCAAGGCACTCAATTTCGCCACGAGACATCTACAATGAGACATGAAACTCGATTAGTCTTATGTAGGGATGGCAATAAAACCCGAACCCGACGGGGAAACCCGAAACCCGATCATAACGGGTCGGGTCGGGGCATGCATTATCGGGTTACGGGGCGGGGATCGGGGCGTTAACGGGAATTTGTTTGGGGTTCGGGGTAGTGACTGGGGTGTCCGTGCCCCGCCCCGCCCCGCCCCGATTAATTATATATATATATATATATATATATATATATATATATATATATATATGTTAGGTAGGGCTTCATTGAATCACGGTCACGTTTCCTGAGTCCTCACTTCCCTTCCCTATTGAAATCCTCACAGCCGACATCCTCATTCCTCACAGTCACAGCCGAGTCGTTTCATCATTTGAATGAGCCGCAGCCGACATCCTCACAGCCGGCAAGTCGACGACCAATCATCGCCCGTCGTTTCTTCCTTACATCCACCGACCGCCTCCGACGCCTGACCACCACCGCAGCCGTCGACGACCATCGCCCGTTGTTTCTTCCTTAGATCCATCGACCATCGCCCGTCATTTCAGATTTTTTGGCCTTACGATTGTTGTAAGTTTCATACTTATAAACTTCAAAAATCAATTCTGGATTTGGAAATTTGGAGATTCAACATATTTTTTTTAATTAATAAACATATTTTTTTTGGATTAAGAAACATATTTTTTGGCCTTACGATTTTTTTTCTGGATTACGACTGTAACTCTGCCCGTGGGTGTCTTCTTGACATCCATTGCCGGTCCCAAGTCCGGATAAAAGAGGAGGGTTGCGGTAGGTTAGTGGCAGCCAGCGTAAAACTCGTCACATTCCATGGACATGAATCAAACATTGAAAATCGTTGGGGCGTCTCCTCAGAAGCGACGCGCCGCATTTCATAGGCCGGGTGCGGTGATAAGTATGCGAGGTTGCTAGGTCGTCGCCCGAGCGGCGCGCCACCTTTACATCCGAGGGTGGTGTCAAATGAGCAAGGATGCGCTACACTTCATAGGCCCGGTGTAGTGGAAAATATGCAAGGGTTGCTAGGTCGCCGGAGCGGCGCGCCACTTCAAGTATGGGTGTGGTGTCAAATGTGCAAGAATCCTTGCAGCGTGGACGGGACAGACAGAGAAGTTAGTTCTTGCGGCTAGTAAGGGTAGTAAGGTGCGGTTTGGAACTTGGAACGTTGGCTCTTTGTGGGAGATCAGCGAAGTGGGGAGGTTATGAAAAGGAGGAGAATTCACATAATGTGTCTACAAGAGACTAAGTGGGTTGGCGAGAAGGCAAGAGTGTTAGCTCCTTGGGGTTACAAGCTTTGGTACTGGAAAGGATAGAAGTAGAAATGGAGTGGGTATCGTCATTGATAAAGAATTCATTGATGATGTGGTGGAAGTGTCAAGAAAGAGCGATAGAATAATGAGTATTAAGCTTGTGATAGGGGATGAGTTTCTAACTATCATAAGTGCTTATGCACCACAAGTAGGATTGGATGCATCGATCAAACAAGAATTTTGGGAAGATTTGGAAGAGGTTGTCGAACGAATTCCTATGGGTGAGAAATTGATCATTGGTGGTGACCTCAATGGGCATGTCGGTGTTAGCAGAGATGGCTTTGAGAGCATTCATGGTGGCTTTGGTTTTGGGGGACAGGAATGAAGCAGAAATGATATATCGATTTCGCATTAGCTCATGACTTGGGTATTATGAACACTTGGTTCGAGAAAAGGGACTCTCATTTGGTGACATATAGAAACGGAGGTAATGCAAGTCGATTGATTTCTTTTTAGTAAGGAATGTTTGGAGGAAAAGTTTTACTAATTGCAAGGTAATACCGGTGAGAGTGCCGCAACACAAGATAGGGTTGTGGTGCTTGACTTTCGAGGTAAGAGGCACTTAAGAAAGAGAAGACCACAAGTTGACCCTCGAATTAAGTGGTGGAAGCTCCAAGGAGAGTCGACATACTTTTGTGGTGAGATTGCTGATAGTGGTATTTGGTCCGATTGCACGAGATGGATATAGATTCGATGTGGAACTTGTTGGAACACAACATAAAGGAAGTTGCAAAAGAAGTCCTAGGAGAATCTAAAGGAAACAGACCATCAAGTAAGGACACATCTTGGTGGAATGATGAAGTTAAGCAAGCGATAAAGACCAAACGTGAATGTTATAAGGTACTGGGTAAATGCTCGAGCGATGAGAATTATGAGAAGTACAAGAAAGCTCGAAGCTAAAAAGGCGGTGCGAAATGCCCGATCAAAGGTCAATCAAGAATTATATGCAAGATTAGATACTAAAGAAGGGGAAAAAGATATCTATAAACTTGCTCGAATGAGAGAGAAGAAGACGCGAGATATTGGAAAAGTTAAATGTGTAAAGATCTTGACCAAAAAGTTTTGGTTCAAGATAAAGAGATAAAAGAGAGATGGAGGTCATACTTTGATACCCTATTCAATGGCCATCAAGAACAAGATATTGGGAATTTAAACATCCCCTCAAGTATGGTTAACCGAGAGTTTAAGAGAAGAATCCAAAAGGGTGAAGTGACAATTGCATTGAAGAAGATGGGGTCAAAGAAAGGAAGGACCGGATGGTATACCTATTGAAGTTTGGAGGTGTTTGGGGAGAGAGGGATCGAATGGGTAACTATGCTTTTCAATAAGATTTGGAGAAGCAATAAGATGCCATCAGCATGGAGGAAAAGTATTCTCGTCCCTTTGTATAAGAACAAAGGTGATGTTCAAGATTGTTCTAATTATCGCGGAATTAAACTAATGAGTCATACCATGAAGTTGTGGGAACGAGTGATTGAACAAAGGATCGAAATGTGTGAAGATAATGTAAAATCGGTTGGATTTATGCCTGGAAGATCGACCATGGAAGCAATTTATCTTATCCGTCAGTTGATGGAACATTATCGAGATAAAAAGAAAGATTTGCATATGGTTTTTATTGATTTAGAGAAGGCATATGATAAAGTACCAAGAGAAGTACTTTGGTGGGCCTTAGCAAAGAAGGGTGTATCGCGGAAATATATTGACATTATAAAGGACATGTATGAGGGAGCTAGTACAAGTGTACGTACTAATGTTGGGAGGACAAGAATTCCCTATTACGATTGGGGTGCATCAAGGATCTGCTCTTAGTCCTTTTCTCTTTGCCATAGTCATGGACGAATTGACAAGAGAAATTCAAAATGACGTTCCGTGGTGTATGATGTTCGCAGATGATATTGTGTTGATTGATGAAACGAAGGTTGGAGTGCAACAGAAATTGGAACTTTGGAGGGATACTTTGGAAGCTCGAGGCTTTAGGCTGAGCAGAAGTAAGACTGAATATATGGAGTGTAGGTTTAGCGAAAACAGTGATAGAGAGGCGGGGATGATCACATTTGATGGGAAAGTTGTTCATGGATCCACTTTCTTTCGGTATCTTGGATCTATTATCCGAAAGGATGGAGAGCTAGATGGCGAGGTGGCTCACGAGAATAAAGGCGGGGTGGTTGAAGTGGAAGAGTGCCACAGGGGTTTTATGTGATCCGGCATGCCTCATAAATTAAAGGGTAAATTTTACCGCACGGCAATTAGGCTGCTTGTTATATGGCACCGAGTGTTGGGTCAGAAAAGCAGTCACGTCAAAAGATGAATGTGGCGGAGATGCGTATGCTACGATGGATGTGTGGTCATACAAAAAGGATCGGCTCGAAATGAGGTGATCAGAGAGAAGGTAAGAGTTGCGTCTATAGAAGACAAGATGATGGAGAATCGATTACGATGGTTTGGTCATGTGAGAAGAAGACCTATTGATGCCCCAGTGAGGAGGCTAGAAAGTTGGGGAGCAAGTAATGTTGTGAAAGGTAGAGGAAGACCCAAGAAAACTTGGATAAAGATGATTGAAAATGATATGCGGTTTCTTGGAATTGGAGAAAGTATGGCGATGGAGAGGCAAATGTGGCGGGAAAGAATACGGATGGTGGATGGAGTCTGATTCTTTTTTTTTTTTTTTAATTCCTATTTTCTTTTATTTCATGTTATCTTTTTCTCTTTTTTTTTTATTTTTTTTTTTTTCATTCATTCTCTTTTTTTATTTGCTTTTTCTCTACTTTTTCCCTCTTTTTTCCTTTTATGTTATTTATGTAACGATTATTGACGGTTTCAAAGTTTGATTCATGTTAGCCGACCCCAAATCATTTTGGGACTAAGGCTTAGATGTTGTTGTTGTTGTTGTATTACGACTGTGAATTAAGAAACATATTTTTTGGCCTTACGATTTTTTTTTCTGGATTACGAATGTGAATTAAGAAACATATTTTTTTTTGACCAGAATTCTGGATGGTCTCCTCGAAGAACTACATCATATAAAGCTTACAGTTATAAATTTATGGTGAGGGACTCGATAAAACTTACAGTTCATACAAGAGAGTGATGAATGAAAAAATGGTCTATTATAGTTGTGTTCATTTCATTATTTTGGGTTTCTTATTATTATATGTATTAGTACCAAATATTTGTTAGTAGTTTATTTTGATACAAAATATTATTGGTTCATCTTTTTATTCATGAGAACATGTATTTTATAATTTTTTAGAACTTGTTATATAATATGTTACTAGTTTGATCACTTTTTGTATGTTTTTAATATTGTAGGTAATATGGATGCACAAGGTAATGATTCCAATACAAACACTGCCACTCATCTCGGAAGTAGTGAAGGACTAAAGGATTCTAATCAACAGCCAACTACTAATTCCGCTGCTCAAGAACAAATTATCGATGATACTTGCGATGAAGTTGAGGGTAATGAGGAGGTTACAGGGGTAGGTACGAGAAGGAAAACACGTTACGTGGCATGGAACCATTTTAAAAAATAAAAGTTAATGGTGAGGATAAGGCGGATTGCAACTATTGTCACAAAAAGTTAGGAGGAAATAGCAAAAACGGTACAAAGCACTTACTTGATCATTTTGACCGTTGTCCAAGACGACCAGTTAGAGATATACGTCAACATATCTTGGTGCGGGAGAAAAAAAGCGAGATGGTAGTTCACTTATCTCTCCAACTATACCTTTAATCCACGATACTTCAAGGAAAGATCTAGCAGAGATGATCATCGTGCACGAGTATCCACTTTCTATGGTAGAGCATCATGGCTTTCGGAAGTTTGTTGGACGTCTTCAACCTTTGTTTATGGTTCCTTCTCGAAACACCATAAAGAGCGACATCTTGAAGATTTATGAGTATGAAAGACAAAGAACTTCGAAGTTGTTGGCGAAAAATACTAGTAGGATAGCAATTACTACTGATATGTGGACGGCTAGCCATCAAAAAAGAGGGTTTATGGCAGTCACAGCACATTTTATAGATCAACAGTGGAACTTGCAAAGCCGAATAATGAGGTATAGAATACTTCTCATTTATTGTCTATTATTTTTATTTGCATTTTTATGTCATTAATAACATAAGAATTGTAATTTGTAAAACAGATTTATTTATGTGCCTTGTCCACATACATCGGAGGTTCTTGCTCAGGTGCTTTACGATTGTTTTTGCGATTGGAATATTGATAGGAAACTGTCTACTCTTACTGTTGATAATTGTACAACAAATGATGCAATTATCAGGATATTGTTAGACAAGCTTCCGTTGAGATCACTTATGATGAATGGGGAGTTGTTTCACATGCGTTGTTGTGCTCACATTCTTAATATAATTGTTCAAGATGGCTTGTCTGTTATTGAGGATGGGATTGAAAGAATTAGAGACAGTGTTAACTTCTGGACTGCCACTCCTAAAAGGGAGGAAAGATTTGAGGAGGCAGCCCATCAGTTGGGAGTAGCATACACAAAGAAATTAATACTTGATTGCAAGACGCGGTGGAACTCTACGTTTATAATGCTTAGTGCTGCTATTGAGTACAAAGACGTATTTAAACGCTTGAAACAAAGAGAGTCGAGGTACAATTGTTTGCCGACTGAGCGTGATTGGGGGTTAGCCAAGGAGATATGTGAAAGATTACAACTGTTCTACGAGGTAACCGTTATGTTTTCTGGTTCAAAGTATCCAACAGCTAATGTGTTTTTTCCTTTGATTTGTGAGGTTGGATATTCTTTACGCGATTGGGCGGAATCACCGGATGTTATGATAAAGGATATGGCTACCTGCATGCTTGTTAAGTTTGATAAATATTGGTCGGTAATTCATGGAATAATGGGAATGGCAGCGGTTTTAGATCCGCGATACAAGTTAAAATTTGTCGAGTTACTTTTGCCGGTGCTTTATGGAGAAGTTAAGGCAAAGATTGAATTTCAAAATTTGGAAGAGTTTGTGAAAAAGTTATTTAAAGAGTATGAATCTAATCATTCATCAAGAAATGAGCATGAAGGTATTATTTTTACTTACATCTTATATAATAAATTGAACATTAGTTTATTTGATTTATGGACATTTATTTTAATAAATGTTAGGTGTTGGTGGTGGTTCTTGTTCTGGTTCATCTTCCTTTAGTTCGGGGTTGTCATCCGGTCATCGTGTTGGTTTCAAAAAGCTTTTGTCCGATATTGCTTCAATTGCTAGCGAGCATGATGATTCGGGAGATATGACTGAGTTGGACAATTATTTGAAAGAGAAGCTTTTACCCAAGGACATGGAACTTGACTTGTTGGTGTGGTGGAAAATAAATGGGTTTAAGTATCCGACACTTCAAAGGATTGCTAAAGACATTATAGCTATTCCTGTTTCTACCGTTGCCTCAGAATCCGCCTTCAGCACAAGTGGAAGATTAATAAGTCCTCATCGTAGTCGACTTCAGCCGAAGACATTGGAGGCTTTAATGTGTGCTCAAAGCTGGTTGTTAAATGATATCCGAGGTAACTTCCTAAAGTTATTGCTTACTTTACTATCCCCGAAAATAACTTGTCTTCCTGTTTCATGATTCAGTGCAAGATTTGTAATTAATTTGTCAACTAATGATTTGTCTTCCTAAATCATATATATATATATATATGGTGTAGTTCTGTTTTGTTCTGCTTGTATACTTCATATTCACATCGGTCATGCTTCTGAATAACTAGAACCTGCACTTAAGTTCAATATCTAATCATTTTGGTACCTTCACTTGTTTACATGATAGCTATACCTATAACGAAATATTTATCGATGTATATAGCTCTTGTACTCTGCTTATTGAGTTAATTGGTTTGTAATTGATAAACTGTTGCTTTTACCTGTAACTTTACAATAGATAAGTGATTTCTGAAAATTTAAATAGCAGCTATGATACTAAAAGTTATGTTTCGAAAACCTGAAAAAGTTGTCGTCGCAAATTTGATAGTGACTAAGCCAATGAACAGTCCTCAGTGGTGCCTCTTTAGTACTTTAAAAATGCACTGTACATTTACTAGTTCTAGGCACGGGGATCCCCTTCTTAAACATTTGGATTCAAATTTTCTGGTAAATGCATTTTGATGGAGGGGTGTGGTTGGTTATTCAGATTTACAGTAGGCAGCTGATAAACTATTTTTAAGAAATGTTGGAAACTGCAGAGCTTAGTCTAGACGTGTGGTTGCTAAATTCAAACTGCAGCTATATGGCAGAATCACCAAAAACATGACTTGGCCTAATCATAGGATATGTGTTGTAGTTCTATTCTGCTCTGCCTATGATCAATATGAAGCTGTATGGCAGCTGATAGGTAAGAAATTCAGCATAAATCATTTCTAGAAAATTGTAATTATACAGATACTCCAATACTATATTCTACTTTTACCTTCTTTGTCCTATAAATGATCCATGACAATTGGGAAATTTTTACAGTCACAACTACAACTTCAAACTTCCACCATGCATTTAGACTTATCAACATTGTTATACTCATAAAAGCTTTATTTATATGTGTAAGTAATGATCTTACATGGAACAACAGACTCTGACTGCTTAGGCATTGTAATTACATACTTAGGTAGGAAGTCATTAAAGCCAGTTAACTTATTCCTTTCATTTATTGTATATAGAAAAGTCTTTGTATCATTAGCTCATAAGTGCAATGCAACTAATATTTTTGAATATATCTGTGCATCTCTCTCACTCTTCTTCAGTTACACTTCACTATAAACAGCATTCATTAAGCGCACACTTTGAAATGACTTATTAGTATTCTTTGATGATTGTAGCAAATGATTGTAAGCTAGTAATTTCAGAAGATGAAGTAGATATATGTGACTGCAGATTTAATGGCATGAAGATATACAATAGTTACAATTGTTTTGTCAGCTGATTGATGCTTTTAATAAAGTTATAAGCAGTAAATGGGTCAACTCTATTTTAGTTTACTGATATTAAATGATATCCGAGGTTGTTTGTTTTCTTATATACAGAGACTTGTTCCGCTGAGACCGAAGCATATTGCCGTTCTATTGAGTATGATTGTGATGCGGAAGAGGTAAATAATATTTATAACATAAGAATATAACTTATTAAACTACTTATTAATGGTTTCTTTTATATTTTATAGGCCGCTACAAAGGAAAGTGGAACAAAAAGTGTAGATTATTTCGAAAGTGAAACAACAAATATAGATGATTTCGATTGACTTGGTATTCGATATTCGTAATATCTAGGTGGTGTTTGTGCTACAATATTATTGGTCGTTCATGGTTTTGTGTTGTATTGTTGTTACAGGTGAATGTCGAGTGAAGGCCGCTGTGGATGATCTATTAGAATAAAATGTGTTGCTGTTTGTTAACGTTCACCCTTTTATTTCATTTTGAGTTTGTAACGTGGAATGAAGCTTACAAGAGACATTGAGATGTTTTTTGAATTTTTATCTTCTGGAATGTTTTCTTGTCTGGTTTGAAACATCTTGGCATATCATATTTTGCATGTCATGCCTTTGAACCTATAAAATTCTCTGTTTTTTGTTTCACTATTGTAAAAAAAAAAAAAATCTATTTTTTCAGCATGCTATCTTTTAGATGGTTGTCCTTTTTATGCGATGTTATTGTGTTGCTGACATTATTTTGTACGATACATTTCATCTGTCCATTCGCTATGTGCAATGGTATCTGATGTTCACTGTTGTGGTTCACAGGCACTTGCCATTTTTACTTATCTCAATTTTTGTTTTTGGAATATAGTGTTGCCGTGAAATGTGTCTTAACGAGCTTCCTTATCAAATCTTGAACTGTTCATTGAAGTTGCATTTTCTTCTCAAAATTATCGGGGCAAAAACGGGGAATGGGTCGGGTTTCGGGGCAAAAACGGGGAACGGGGCGGGGTTCGGGTTAAGCTGTGGCCCGATGGGCGCCAGATAAGATCCCCGATGGGAAGCAGAGGTGGGGGCAGAGGCGGATTTGATTTCGGGTTCGGGGACGGGGATAGCCTGCCCCGCCCCAAACCCGCCCCATTGCCATTCCTAGTCTTATGATGAAATATATAGCGAAAACTCATTAACTTCGAGTTTGGGGAAATTCGACCAAGTTGGTTAGGATCAAAGTTAGCACAATCGCTGGAAATAATTTCCGCGCAGCTTGACCTTTGTTCACTAAAATAGCAATAACTTCTTCGTTAAGAGGGCTATGGACGAACGGTCAGTTGTTCTGGAAACTAGACTTCCGTATCTTTCTGTCCATAGGTCGTGCACTTTCTGGATCATAAACTCAGATCTCAGTGCTCGTTTCAAGTTGCTATTTTGGTATTTTCCTATTGTTGAGTGATAGAGCAAGGTTGAAGTCTTTTTCAAAGGCATTATTGTTGATACAATACTATGGAAATATGGCCATAGGAGCGTTTAAATACTTCAAAATGCATCGTGGTGTTCGATTTATATCTTGACTAATGATCCTTTCAGTAACTCCAACTTGGTAGACTTGCAGAGAAAGTAGGAATGTCGGTACAGCTAAGGCTGTTTAAAAACCACTGATTCCGTTTGAACTTTCAAAGCATAAACAAATACCAAGGAGGATGTGCCTAGTCTTGATCATAAGTTTTGATGAAATCAACCAATGTATCAAATTAACCAAGCAATTCATTACTGAGCAATTGTTTTGTGATAAACCACACATGCTTTCGAAGGGAAAAATAAAATTCATTTTTGCACAATCACAGCAATTAAAAGAATTTTATTCATCATGGCCAACTTTATTACATTCATAGAAAATCCAAAGTAGTTCTCGAAAACTAGAAACAAGACAAAACATAACCAATGCATAAAACTAGTCAAACTACAATGATCTAGTCAAAGTCGACAACATCCATATGTTGGTCTTTGTCCGCAATGGTGAGAGGAGGGATCTCAGTCGGGATCTCAATATGGTTCACCTCCATATTCTCATTATCTTCTTCCATGTAATTTGACTCTTGAGTCAAGTACTGTTTATAGTGCTTGTAGTAAGCTTGGATGTTCTTTGGCGCTTTGCAATTGCGGTAAGTATGCTTCTTCGATCCGCAAGTATAGCAATTCCGGCCTTCCTTTGGAGTGGTTCCATTCCCGGCGGCAGGAGGCGGTCCACGTGGTTGGGTTCCACTAGGTCCCGTGGCCGAGCCACCTTGCTTCTTCCACACATTGGAACGACGACTTCGTCTTTTCCCTCGCTTGCTCGAGTCATGCACCCGTGGTGCTTGCAAAAACTCAGTAGCGTTGCCTTTTCTATTTTGTCGTGGTGCCTTCCTGTGGGTAGCCTGATTCACTTCCGGAATCGGCTTCGTACCAGCTGGGCGCGCATTGCTATTGAGAATAATCTCATGGTGCCTTTCTTTTTTCGCGAGGTGGGAAATAAGGTCACTAAAGTTTTTAATTCTCCCTTCCTCATAGGCAACGTGCAGCTGATGAGCAATCACACTTGCTCCCACGAGAAACGTGTTAAGAGTCTTCTCGATCAAATCTTGATCAGACTTCTTGACACCACAAAAAACAAGATCAGCGCGAAGATCGAGGATGGCTTGGTTATATGACTCCACATTTGCATAATCCAAAAATCGGATTTGCTCCCACTGAAGTTGCAATTCGGGGAAGCGTTGATCATGCACATTATTAAATCATTATTCGAGTGTATCCCATAGTTCTTTGGGGGTTTGCAAATTCATGTAACACTTTTTCAACAACGGATGTATATGTCTACGCAAGTACATCAGTGCATTAGCCTTGGTTTCCTTGCTCGGTTCTTGAGCGGTAGGCTTGTTAGAGGGAAAGATGGTGGTGGTAAATCTCTTACCGATGAGCATGGCGACGTCTGAGACCCACCTATGGTACTCCTTACCAGCATGGTCAAGGATGTCGAACTCCGGATGAACATTGGAGTTTTGTGCCATCTACAAGATATAAACAAGAGGAAGTTAGTCTTGTTGTATTTTCAGTGACAATGTAAACGGTCACAATCGATGCTTTTAAAAGCGTGTAACATAACCGTTACTCGATGTACTTCCCTTAATTGTTGTTTAGTAAAGTCGACAAAAAAGAAACGGCGATATCAGATCGCACCCAGATACGTGGTGTATGCAACAACCACAAGTATCGACTTTCAAAAATTCCGTGACTCCCCGAGGACCGTCACACAATTTTCTTCGACACGCAGAGATACCGACTTCTCTCGCGGTCTCATCTACTGCAAAGAGATAAAGAACCCAAGAACCCATGTCCCCAAAGGAAAAATTCCCAAAAGGAGAGAATTGAATAGGGACACGTCAGATAATTACCTCTATTATAAAATTAGGCACGTGCTGAATTTGTGGTGTGCTTCGATCTACCGGTTGGTACTCGATGCGACGACGTGAAACCGGAGGCGCAATTTTGGAGGCTTCCGAAGATAAGTTGATGTTCGGGTTTTGGTCCGAGAGTCAGAACCGGGTCGGACTTGGCTAAGTGGAGCCGGCGGCAGTCCAGCGGATCGGCGGCGATGGTGGCTTTCTGGACTGGATCGCGACAGTTGGTAACGGCGCGGCCGGGCAGGCGTGGCGGCGGTAGGCGGCGGTCGTCAGCAGTGGCGGTATTTGTTGGAACATTTTGTTCCATACATAAATTAAAAGTGTTTTGATGATTAATGTTGATAAGCAAAACAAAAGAACGAAGAGACGAAGCAAGCATCGAAGGAAAACGAAGTGCAAAAAGCTGGAAAAGACAAAGCTAACGTACGTAATATGTGATCATTAACGTACGTAATGTGAGCAGCTTAACGTACGTAATGGATGAGAGATAACGTACGTAATGTAGTTCAAACCAAGTGAACGTTGGAGAAGTCAAAGTCAGCAAAGCATACAACGGATATATGACGTCAGCAGTGACGTAGTGATAACGTACGTAACGAAGGAAATGATAACGTACGTAATCAAAATGACGAAACTCCCTGGACTGTTTTGTGAAGATGCTAATGTAAGTAACCAGGCAGGGTTAACGTACGTAAACGATGCTTATGTACGTAATGGGAAGTATATAGCGTACGTAATGAAGGTCCTGGCAGCTAACGGCTAGTTTGATCATGAAGCCTATAAATACCATGTCTATGGTATTGATTGAGTACAACAACTTCAAGCATACTACACATTCATCTGAGATTGATAATCATTGTATTGTTGTTGTAATATTGAGCTTACATTGAGTGATTGAGTGTTATACACAAAATCATACACGAGTGGTAAAAGAAAAGATACGATTGGATTCGGTGTTATTAGGATCAAGTATCCGGCATTATTAGAATCGCAATCTCTATCGAGTGAGGTTTATCTAGTACCCATAGAAAGCTAGAGAGGTTGATTCCTTGTCCTACGAAAAGGAAAACGGTTTAACTTGGACCGACGCAAAGACAAGTACGAGTGGTTTATCACGGACCAATAGAAGACGTGATTGTAAATGGTTATACCTCGACCGATAGAAGAGAGGCGTAGAGGTTGCTATCTTTAACCTATTGAAAAAGATAAAGAGAGGACGTAGGCTCGTTTATAGCCGAACCTCTATAAATCCTCGTGTCCTTTATTTTCCGCACTTATATTTACGCTTCCGCAAACGGTGCAAATATCCGACCTCGTACCCAACAATTGGTATCGGAGAGGTACTCCAATACGCGGCTTAACATCCGAGGAGAAAAAGATCCAATGGCGTTTCAATTCTCTCCAGTCGAAGGCCTTGCTCTCAACCGACCACCTTTCTTTGATGGCTCAAATTACTTGACATGGAAGAAAAAGATGTCGATCTTTATTCGTGCCTACGATATAGAGATTTGGAAGATTATTTGTCTCGGCCCGAAAGTTCCTATCAAATCCGACGGTACGCTCAAATCTTTCGAAGAATACGACGATGCCGATTGGAAAAATGACCATCTAAATTGTAAGGCTACTCAACTCTTATTTTGTGCCTTAAACCCAGAAGAGGTCAATCGAATCTCATCGTGTGAGAGTGCGAAAGAAATATGGAAAATTCTAGAAATCACACACGAAGGGACGACTCAAGTCAAGGAGACGAAAATCAATATGCTTCTCCATGACTGCGAGTTATTCATGATGAAAGGTGACGAGTCCATCACCAATATGCTCGACCGATTCTCGGTCATCACAAATGGACTTGCGTCATTCGGAAAACCATTATCTAGTAGTGAAAAAGTTAAGAAAAATTTACGATCACTACCTAGCGAATGGGACGGCACCGTGACCGCGATTATGGAATCCAAAGATCTCAACACGCTCGATTTTAGCGCTCTCGTTGGTTCGCTAATTAATTATGAGATCGTGTTAAAATCACGAAGTATCAAGCCGAAACCGAAAGAAAAATCGTTAGCCATGAAGGCTAAGATGTCGAAAAAGAAAGAAGAAATCCCGGTGGAAGAAAGCGACTAAGAAGCGGCATATTATGCCAAGAATATTAATAAATTCCAAACCTTATTAAACCGGAGGAAGAAGGATATCTCGAGCGAAACGAAGAAGTTCGACAACTCTTGTCGACAATGTGGAAAACCAGGCCACTTCGCTAAGCATTGCCGTGCCAAACCCAAGAAGGAGGTTCTCGTGGCTACTTGGAGCGATGAAGATGAAGACGATGATTTCATCAATCAAAATAATTTCGCTCTCATGGACCGGAGTTCGTTCGACGACAGCGACGTCGAAAGCGAGGTTAGTACATCCTCCCGTGATGAACTTTTTGATGCATTTCAATTACTTCATACGGATTTTCAAAATGCATTATCGGAAATCAAATCCCTTAAATCTAAAATTAAATCTTTGGAAATTGAAAATTCCAAAATTATCGAGAAGGGGAAATTTGCTGAAATCGATCATTCAAAGTGTATTGAAAATGAAAATATTTTGAAGAATGATCTTTTAAAAGTTCAAGATGAACTAAAATCTTTGGCAAGAAAATTCTCGTGCGGCAACGATAAATTTGAACAAATGTTACGTGTTCAAAAATATACTTTAAATAAAGAGGGGTTAGGATTCAAACCACGTTCGAAAAACGAATCCGTTAATTTTAAAATACCCCATTGCGAAAAATGTTTAAAAATCGGGCATCATATTTCAAGCTGCAAAAGCCCGAGGCGGACGATAAAAATTAAGAAAATTTGGGTTCCTAAAGGAACAATCGTCTCAAATATCGTCTACGTTTCTAAACAAAAACCAACTATAGGTTGGATCCCCAAAAATTGATTTTTGTATTTTACTCAGGGGGAGTATTTTTTTAAGGGGAGATATTATTCTCAGGGGAAGTTTTTACCCTTTATGCAATTATTCATAAATTGTATCATGCATATTTTATATTTTGGTATTATTTATTTCAATTGATATTTTATTCACTTTTTGATGAAAACAAAAAGGGGGAGAGAATGGAGAAGGAGAAAAAGAAGTCGAAAATGAGATTAACCCTAAAAGGGGAAGAAAATCGAAAAATAAAAAGGAGAAGTCGAAAATGACAGAAAAAGAAAAATGCGGAGACGTCGAAAAGACGATGAAAATTTGAAAATGAGAAAAGAAAAGGAGGAAAAAAAATAAAAGGGAGTCGAAAAAGAAATGGGAGAAGAAACTAACGAAACGGACAAAGTCGAAAACTTTGGTCTGTACACATATACATATATTTGTATTTTTGCAGGTAAATCCCATTGACGAAGTGTTGTTTTGTAATCATCAAAAAGGGGGAGATTGTTGGAACATTTTGTTCCATACATAAATTATAAGTGTTTTGATGATTAATGTTGATAAGCAAAACAAAACAACGAAGAGACGAAGCAAGCATCGAAGGAAAACGAAGTGCAAAAAGCTGGAAAAGACAAAGCTAACGTACGTAATATGTGATCATTAACGTACGTAATGTAAGCAGCTTAACGTACGTAATGGATGAGAGATAACGTACGTAATGTAGTTCAAACCAAGTGAACGTTGGAGAAGTCAAAGTCAGCAAAGCATACAACGGATATATGGCGTCGGCGGTGGCGTAGTGATAGCGTCATTTAACGAAGGAAATGATAACGTCGTAATCAAAATGACGAAACTCCCCGGATGTTTTGTGAAGATGCTAACGTAAGTAACCGAGCGGGGTTAACGTCGTAACGATGCTTACGTCGTAATGGGAAGTATATAGCGTACGTAATGAAGGTCTGGCGGCTAACGGCTAGTTTGATCATGAAGCCTATAAATACCATGTCTATGGTATTGATTGAGTACAACAACTTCAAGCATACTACACATTCATCTGAGATTGATAATCATTGTATTGTTGTTGTAATATTGAGCTTACATTGAGTGATTGAGTGTTATACACAAAATCATACACGAGTGGTAAAAGAAAAGATACGATTGGATTCGGTGTTATTAGGATCAAGTATCCGGCATTATTAGAATCGCAATCTCTATCGAGTGAGGTTTATCTAGTACCCATAGAAAGGTAGAGAGGTTGATTCCTTGTCCTACGAAAAGGAAAACGGTTTAACTTGGACCGCCGCAAAGACAAGTACGAGTGGTTTATCACGGACCAATAGAAGACGTGATTGTAAACGGTTATACCTCGACCGATAGAAGAGAGGCGTAGAGGTTGCTATCTTTAACCTATTGAAAAAGATAAAGAGAGGACGTAGGCTCGTTTATAGCCGAACCTCTATAAATCCTCGTGTCCTTTATTTTCCGCACTTATATTTACGCTTCAAGCAGCGCAAATATCCGACCGTACCAACAATGACGTCAGGCAGTGGCGTCAAGCGGCTGGCGGTGGCAATGGCGGCGTTAGTGGCAGCGAGCGCGGCGTCTGGCAGCGTGGCGCTAAGCCGGCACTGGCAGCGAAGGCGATGGTCGCAGCGGCGAGGGTCGGCCGATTTTTTCTTCTTTTTGTTTTCGTTCGAGTTACGTGCTTGATAACGTGTTTGAGGAGAAAGTAAAGACAAAGAATCAATTGTATTGATAACAATGAATAGAGGCGCTTTATATAGGCATTCTGATAGAGTCTTCCATACATAGGATTCCTAGTTAAGGTAAGACATCTAACAGGATCCTACTACCTCTGGAAGAGTCTAGAACCTTCCATAACTCTATCCCCCTACAACCAGTATTAGGTAAGACACCAATAAGGGAAGGATTTCCCGGAATAATTCTATAATTATGAAAAAATAGATAAATTATAGACATGTGATGTGTATATAAGAGTCTGTATTAATATACTAGATTTCATGGCTGCTAATTTGAAATTGGCATTGAGCAAAGAGAATTGAAGATGGTCTAAATAAGAGTCTGTATTAATATACTAGATTTCATGGCTGCTAATTTGAAATTGGCATTGAGCAAAGAGAATTGAAGATGGTATTTAGACCAGTGGCTCAGTTGGTGAACTTTATCGATGTAAAGCAACGGCCTAAGCTCGATTTCCCCTCCTATTGTTCTCTCCCTATTAAATTAGGGCCGATCCGATTTGGTTCTTATAAAAAATTTAAAGAATTGGATCGGAATCGATATTTAGAAATTAGTTCGGATGTTAAATATCTTTGTGCAGGAATCAAAGAAGAACCAAATCAAATGGAATTGTTTCAGTTTTTTTTCTATTTTTTAGAATTAAATTTAACTAATTAAGCGTAAATACACTTCAAGAAGCGAAAAATCAACTTAAGAGCCGAAAATACGAACAAAATCCCAAATTTCAAGCCGATTCAATTCAATATACATAATAAAAAAATTGAAGGTATTTTAGGAGTAGTTTAAGAAGATAATGAGTCTAGGAAAAAAATTAGTTATAACTATTTTGGAGGTGTCCCACCAATAGGCAATCTTATTAGTTTCCGCAACTTTATTCATCTTCTCAATAATTGTCTTCTCTTTTTCTTTCTCCACCTTTTTCCATTTTGATTTTTTCTTCATCATCTTACTTTGAATTAGTCAAATAATAGACAAATGAGTAAAGAACACAAAAATAATAAAATTTCACAATTCAAGGTAAAATAAAAAGTATATTTTTTCAGTATTCTTAATAAACTTATTTTTCTCGGAAGTAGGGGTATACTCAATGGCGACGGTCTCAAAGAGACGAGTCCGGGGAATGACAAACTCAATAATGGATCGAAACACATCTGATTTGAGGAAGACAAGACGCCAACAGAGAAACTGGGAAAGAGCTTCGAATTAATGAAGGAAAATGAGGCGTTAATAATCATACTAGGGTTACCATACGGTAGTTATAATTTAATATATTTTAGAAATATTTAATATATAAGTTCTGATGAACTGCCTGAATAAATCTCACGAACTGGAATTCGGTACTTAAAAATCAATTTCGATTTTTTGAGTTTTTCAATAGGAACCAAAAAATTGAGTTTTCTTGGTTTGGTTTTGGTTCATACGCATCTTTTTTTTGGTTCTCAAGTACAACGTCCCAGTTCTTTATCTATACTTATATTAAAAGAGAATCACGATTTTTTCGAATTTTTTAAAAAGTGTATATATATATGATGTATCCGAGCTGATCGGCCACCAAGAATCAGATTGCTCCTCTGCATTGAGCTAGAAAACCACCGAGTTCTGAGAAGACGACGGAATGGTCCCAGACAAACTCTCCAATGCTTAGTGGAGCGAGGTTTGGAGAAATCCAAATGTATTGTATGTTTGTGTTTTCTTCTCTCTTGGCCCCGCAGGAGGACAGGCCTTCTGCGATTTATAGCAGAGAGGGTAACTGGTCCCTGAAATCCTGCCTTTACTTGGGGGAGATCCCTGATTTTAGGTATGTCCCGAAAATCGAGGATTCTACTTTTGTGATGAAATCCAGCTTTCAGGAACTTGTCCTATTTGATTTGGACTCTTTCTAGTTTGCCTAATTGACGATGCGAGTCTATCTAGTTATGAGCTCATAAAATAGACTTGGCGGTCGGATCTCCTATACGGGAAAGTTCTACTCTGGGAATGCCGAGCTCAACCCACCTCCGACCTACTCCGTGTCGGTAGTTCGATTGAGTTTGCTTAAGAGTGGGTTTAGTGGACCAAGTTCTTTATGACACTGAATATGATGTCATCTAGGAGAGCCGACATGTGGGATGACTCTTTGGTCTAGACCTGGCAGGTCTACACCTGTTGGGGGTAGACTTGTGGGGACCGAGTTGCACCTAGTAGAGCTAGGCTCTGAGCTCCACTCTCCAAGTTTGTTGGTCTACACTTGGCAGGTCTACACCTGTGGGGGTAGACTTGTAGGGACCGAGCTGCACCTAGTAGAGCTAGGCTCTGAGCTCCACTCTCCAAGTTTGCTGGTCTACACTTGGCAGGTCTACACCTGTGGGGGTAGACTTGTAGGGACCGAGCTGCACCTAGTAGAGCTAGGCTCTGAGCTCTACTCTCCAAGTAGTATACTAGGTCGGTGGGACCTATTGGAACTTCACACAATAGACTGGGTCTTTAGTAATCGGACTTTGTTCTGTTATTTCGGGATGAACCGCAATAAACCGGGCAGGTATATTTTGGGTCATATCATCCAGTCTCCCCTGCTCTAGTCGAGCGAAGAATGAGATCGAGTAGAGTAGACTAAATATTTATTATTATTATTATTATTATTTAATTTTTTATCCATAAGTGCAAAAGTTAAGCTCTAAAACATGACAAGACCCAATGTAGTTGTTCATTTTGTAGCTGATGAGCAAAGCTAAGACTACAATAATGGGCCTCATAGACACACTATCTTGGATTCATGATATAGATGGGGCGATCTTAAGATCGAGGTGCTGATAGGGTAAGCTAAGACCAAGAGGAAAGGATTCCGAGCTGAAGCCTTCTATACCGAGAGACCTGGCAGATGCCCAAAATAATAAGAGGCCGAGCTGAGCAAGCTGTATATTGAGGGCAGTTCACCCGATCAAATTTTTGGGCAGGTCACCCAGTCTTCAAATTTGAGGCGACTCACCGATCAAATTTACGGCGAGTCACCCAGTCTTCAAATTTGAGGCGCTCACCCGATCAAATTTTTGGGCGAGTCACCCGATCTTCAAATTTGAGGGCGCTCACCCGATCAAATTTTTGGGCGAGTCACCCAGTCTTCAAATTTGAGGGCACTCACCGATCAAATTTATGGGCAGTCACCCAGTCTTCAAATTTGAGGGCACTCACCGATCAAATTTATGGGCAGTCACCCAGTCTTCAAATTTGAGGCGCTCACCGATCAAATTTATGGCGAGTCACTCGGTCTTCAAATTTGAGGCGGCTCACCCGATCAAATTTATGGGCGAGTCACCCAGTCTTCAAATTTGAGGCGCTCACCGATCAAATTTATGGCGAGTCACCCGATCTTCAAATTTGAGGGCGCTCACCCGATCAAATTTATGGGCATGTCACCCGATCTTCAAATTTGAGGCGGCTCACCCGATCAAATTTATGGGCGAGTCACCAGTCTTCAAATTTGAGGCGATTCACCGATCAAATTTATGGGCGAGTCACCCAGTCTTCAAATTTGAGGCGATTCACCCGATCAAATTTATGGGCGAGTCACCCGATCTTCAAATTTGAGGGCGATTCACCGATCAAATTTATGGGCGAGTCACCAGTCTTCAAATTTGAGGCGATTCACCGATCAAATTTATGGCGAGTCACCCAGTCTTCAAATTTGTGGGCGATTCACCGATCAAATTTATGGCGAGTCACCCAGTCTTCAAATTTGAGGGCGATTCACCGATCAAATTTATGGGCGAGTCACCAGTCTTCAAATTTGAGGGCGATTCACCCGATCAAATTTATGGGCGAGTCACCCAGTCTTCAAATTTGAGGGCGATTCACCCGATCAAATTTATGGGCGAGTCACCCAGTCTTCAAATTTGAGGGCGATTCACCCGATCAAATTTATGGGCGAGTCACCCAGTCTTCAAATTTGAGGGCAGTTCACCCGATCAAATTTATGGGCAGGTCACCCAGTCTTCAAATTTGTGGGCACTTCACCTGAAATAAAGCTGACGTATAGCTGCGATTTTAGATCTTTTAATTTAGACCTAAAAATAAAAAGCTTTGACCCGATTCCTTTCCAAATCAACACATCTGTTCTTCTTACCCCATAACTATAAGAAGATATGAAATTTTCTTAAAGAATTTCACCTTGCAGCAATGGATAATAATTAAAACTTATCTTCAAGGAAAATTCATAGCTGATAAAAACTTATCTTTGCAGCTAATGAAAGAATCCGTGTTAGGTTGAATAGGTATGAATAATAAGTCTCACATCTCAACTCAATGAATGACTCGATGTCACTCGGTCCCACAGACGGCGCCACTTGATGTATCCGAGCTGATCGGCCACCAAGAATCAGATTGCTCCCTCTGTTCCGAGCTAGAAAACCACCGGAGTTCCTGCAGAAGACGACGGAATGGTCCCGGCACAAACTCTCCAATGCTTAAGCTGGAACAGGTTTCTGGAGAAATCCAAATGTAATGTATGTATGTGTTTTCTTCTCTCTTGGCCCCGAAGGAGGACAGGCCTTCTGATATTTATAGCAGAGAGGGAAACTTGTCCCTGAAATCCTGCCTTTAATTGGGGGAGATCCCTGATTTTCAGGGGTATGTCCCTGAAAATCAGGGATTCTACTTTTGTGATGAAATCCCAGCTTTCCAGGGAACTTGTCCTATTTGAAATTTGGACTCTTTCTAGTTTGCCTAATTGACGATGCGAGGTCTATCTAGTTATGAGCTCATAAAATAGACTTGGCGGTCGGATCTCCTTTTCGGAAAGTTCTTCTCTGGGAATGCCGAGCTCATCCGCCTCAGACCTACTCCAGTGCCGGTAGTTCGATTGAGTTTGCTTAAGAGTGGGTTTAGTGGACCAAGTTCTTTAACAGACTGAATATGATGTCATCTAGAGAGGCCGACATGTGGGATGACCTGTTTGGTCTAGACTGGCAGTCTACACTGTTGGGGGTAGACTTGTGGGGACCGAGTTGCACCTAGTAGAGCTAGCTCGAGCTCCACTCTCAAGTTTGTTGGTCTACACTTGAGTCTACACCTATGGGGGTAGACTTGTAGGGACCGAGCCGCACCTAGTAGAGCTAGCTCCGAGCTCCACTCTCCAAGTTTCTTTGGTCTACACTTGGCAGTCTACACTGTGGGGGTAGACTTGTAGGGACCGAGCCGCACCTAGTAGAGCTAGGCTCTGAGCTCTACTCTCCAAGTAGTATACTAGGTCGGTGGGACCTATTGGAACTTCACACAATAGACTGGGTCTTTAGTAATCGGACTTTGTTCTGTTATTTCGGGATGAACCGCAATAAACCGGGCAGGTATATTTTGGGTCATATCAATATATATATATATATATATATATATATATATATATATATATATAGAGAGAGAGAGAGAGAGAGAGAGAGAGAGAGAGAGATGTCTTCTTAAAATTTCAGAAAAAAATAAAATGAAAATTTTGAAAATGGGTTGTGGTAGTTTTATTCGACAACTTACACTCATCTACCAAAAAAAAATTCTTTCTTCATATATTAGCTTAAAGTTCTAAATGTTTATGATTTTTTGTATCAAGCTCATTTATAATAAAAAGTATATTCAATTAATTATAATTCACGATCTTCAATTAGATATGCATATTGATATAGTAAATTTGATGAGTTTGTATTAATGGTCGATTGCAAGAGAAGTTTATATTAGAAAAAGTATAGATATTAGCTTCCAGTATAATCAATTGATGCATAATAAAAATAAATTAAATTAATTTTAGTATTTTAGATTTAAGTCTCATATTACTTACATAAAAGATAAATTATGATATTTATTTAATTATAATACCTAACAATATTAAAAAATAAACTGCACACACATGTATGCATATATTAGGAGTTAATCATATACTAACTTTATTCTCTAAATTTGTTCCTATTTTTTTCGGTATGTCCCTCAAATTAGTTTCTAAAATGGAAATTAATTAACTTAACACTACTGATACTCATTTTTCATTTAAATTATACTTGATAATACATTCAATAGCTTTTTCATCAAAATCCTTGCTAAATTATCAAGAACAAATTTAAGAAATGAAGAAAATGTTTTTTCAAAAAATAAATATTCTGTCTGATAAATATTCTTTCTTTTGGAATAGCTGAGGGTGGCCAAGGATATTTATGTCCAAAAGCACAGCACGACTAAGGATAATCATACACAACACACCACCACAGGACATTATATTATTATTACTAGGGCTGGGATAGTTCGATTTTTTGGAAAAAAAGTGAGGAATCGAAGTTCAAAATTTGTTATGTAATTCGGGTTCGGTTCCTGACTTTTTTCTCCAGGAACCGAATTTTTAGGAACCGAAGTAATTTTACCAAAAATCGAAAAACCCGAACCGAAATTTACAGTTCAAAATTTTCATAAATAACCGAAAAACCCGAATTTTTTTTGTTACTTATGTTAATTTGATTATGTTAGTCCAAGAGTATGTTAGGTTAGTGTTTTTTAAGTTTATATAGTGTATAGAAACATATAAAATAAAATAATTATTGGTGGTACGGTTATTTTGGGTTTTAATTTTTGTTCGGGTATTATGGGTTTTAATTTTTTGTTCGGGTATTGACACTAATTTGGGTAAATGCGGTTATTGAAATTTTGAAATTACGATCTTAACTCGAACCCGAAATTTATTTCAGGACCCGAACCCGAAATTTTTAAATAATCTTTTCTTAAAACCCGAACCGAACCGAACCGAAATGTCAATTTCGGTTCGGATCTTCGGTTATTCGGGTCGTAAGTCCCAGCCCTAATTAGTACTTCAAAAAGAAAAAGGGCACTCTGTTTCCCCAGTACCGTGTACTAGTTGCCATCATATTATGTTTTCTAGCATAACCAGTCCAAAACTGGTGGGGTTTTCAGTGTTCCATAATGTGGATTTGTTGTCCCATTTTTCCCATCTACTCTTGTCTCTTGTCACAATAGTGATTCCACTCTGGCCACAAAGGTAAAAACACACACATCCATTAATAATACAGTTTAGAAATTAATTATACGAGACATCATGGCCCGTGCGATGTACGGGCTTTATTCACCCTAAAGTACGGGTATTTTATTTTCGATAATATCGAATATCATATTTATATTACATATTATTTCAAGGTCCGAGCATTCACAGTTTTTGTTTTTCGAGTGAAATTATTCTAAGTTAAAACATCGTATTTTTATATAAGTTATTTAATATCAAGTATAGCCTAGGCTGTTTAATAGCTCGATTGTGAATTTTGAATGAAACTTTGAATATCGAAGAATCATGAAGGAATGCGGTAATTGGTTATACTCTACGTTGGGGAGCGTTGAGTCGGTTTGTATGTACGCATTGCAGTAATGAGGAAGTAGGTATTTCTGGTGGATTTTGTTAGACCTATATTTGGCTTTTGATATGGTCCTTTCGTATCTGCATACTCCTAGATGCTCATGCTCGCGCTAAAGACTCATTGATGGATGGCTCCTGGTAATTTGCTGGATTCAGTTTTGGCTCTGAACCTTGGCCTGATACTCAGTTGGCGCTCAAACTTGACCTAGGTATTCAAGCTGAAGATATTGACAGCTCTGCACATATTCAAGCTCGAACCAGACACTCAGCTGAAGATATTTGTTTGTGTCAGTTGTCGTGTGGCTATGTTCGGGATTTGGCCACCCTAAAATTTACTTGCTTTCTTGTATTTAGTTAGCTTGTTTCTTTTTTATTTGTGGCTATGTTGGGGATTTGCCCCCCCAGAAAATATCGACTTTGTAAGGGAATAAGCCCCCCTATAAAATCTTTGTGCTATAATATGTCCCTTTTTTAAAAAAAAAATATGGCCTAGGCTGGGTTATTGACAGGTTAAAATGACTTGTACTCAAAATGTGCAACATATTTATCCATGATACTAACACCATAAAAAAATTACATGTGCATTTCTTAAGATGGATTATATCTCACTGAAGCAAAATATTTGTTCGTGTTTATAGAAATTAATACGAACTACTTTTTAATTAGCAGCATCGGACTCTCATATATAGCTTATTCGGTGGTGCATCCTAGCGTCAATATGCTGGGTACTATATGAGGTTGATTTCAAACAATGGGTTCATATATAACATATTAAGATATCGAATTGATATCTATATAGTCAAGTTACCAAACATGTACGATCATCTAAAATAAATGACTTGTTGCCATTTAATCAAACACTTATTACGTCTACGATGCTACGTATTTGAATTAATTTTTCTCACACATTTTTATATTTTAAAATCCTTATGGCAAATATTATGATTTTTATTACATATGTCACTCTTACTCCTTAGTTGTTTATATTTTTAAATGTAAAAAAATTGCACTCTTAGTTGTTCATAGAGTATTTTTTTATGTAAATAATGTTATTTTGTGTCATGTGCATGTAATTCGTGGTATGTGTGTTCTCAAAATTGTATAACCTCAAATTTTTAAATTGTAAATTTTTAAAATTAGTTAAAACCATCTTTATTTTCCTGGGATATAATCAATTTTTTTAATGTCTATCATCTTTGTATTGCCTTCCATTTTTAATTGACAGACTTGAATTTACTATCCTTAAAATTAGAGTTAACTACATTTTTAGTCCTTGTGGTTTGCGGGGTATTTCATTTTCAGTCCAAATTTTGAAAAAGTTTTAGGTTTGGTCCAAAAGTGAAACAATAATTCCATATTTACCCAATCTGAAAATCCAAATACCATATTTCCCCAAAACATAAATTTTTAGTGCATAAGTACGATGCCTTTAAACAATTTGTTAAGCAAATATGAAATTATTATGTTTAAGTTGAGTATATATAGAATTGCCCCAAAAAGTGAAACATCCGTTTTCGATTTGATCAGAATTTCCTAATTTGTTAAGGAAATATGAAATTATTAAGTTTAAGTTGAGTATATATAGAATTGCCCCAAAAAGTGAAACATCTGTTTCGGATTTGATCCGAATTTCCTAACTCGGTTAGTTTGACTATTAAATAAGAGGGTATTTTTGTCCTTTCATATTATTTTCTTTAATTTTATTTTATCTATCAAAATTAACTACTTGTAAGTTGTATCCTCCACCCAAAAACACACACTTTTTTTCTTCTCATCGCAAAACATATATGACCCTTTCATTTCTCTCACTAAACCATCATCCACCAACAACCTAACACCGGCCAAAACCACCATGTAACCACACCCTTGTCGCCAAACCACCACCAACAAACCTCCATCGCTGGAATCTCGGGTCTACTGTAGAATATGTTTCGAGCTTATAAGTAAGTTACAAACTCGAGTTTTGATTTTGTGTTCAGATCTGGATATTTCAGTGGCCTACGACGGTTATGGCGATGGTGGTGGGGTTTCGGTGGTCGAGAAGGTAGAACCAACAATGTGGACACCCTTAGCTCAATTCCTATGATACTCATCAATATTGGAAACTCATCTTAGCAATCGATCCATTATTTTGGCTATAAAGAAACTCGATGTCATCTTTACTTTTTAAAGATTTGGTGGAAATTGACAATTTGATTTTATAATGTTTTGGATATCTCATGGTTTGTAGGTATCTGCGGACTATTTTGAATAGAAACGTTTTAGTTGTTTAATTGTTTATAAGAAAATTATTTGAGATTTCAAGTTTGGTATGTCGGCGGCGGAACCACTAAAACAACAACGAAACCACCCAAGCTCGAAACACCACATGTTGAATTAATATTTGGTGGTGTCGGCGGCGGAAGCAGTTGATGTTGGCAGCGGTTCCGGTGGCTCTGGCGGCAGAAGAATCTGCTTTATTGGAGGTGGTGGGTGTGACCTGTTTTGTGGGTGAGTTGTGTGACTTTTTTGTTTGTTTATAAGGGAGTATACATACCTTAAAGAATAAGTTGAAAGAGTTAAACAATAAACATGCTTGTGTGGTATGACTATAGAAATTCTTAAAATTTAATAATGAGACTTTGACATGTTTTAATTGGTTGACATGTATGCATACATTTTTTATGCTTGCATTTTTTTTAATTGTGGTTTGCAAAAACTCTTTAAAGCTTTTAAAAAAAGTTTTAGAGATTAACAATATTTTAATTGATATGAATGACTCTAGCTTATAACTTAAATGCTCACATTAATACATGGAACTCAATATATATATATATATATATATATATATATATACATGAGTTTTGACTTAATTTCGTACCAATTTAATAATGGCATAATATTTAATTATAGGGAATAAATTTTTAATTGCAAAATTATATTTTGAGAAGAAAAGTATAGGATTTATTTTTTCAAAATAGTTTTTAGGTGAGTGAAAAATAAAATATTAAAGTTGATCATTCATATTGATTTAATGGGAGGTCGAAGAATTAAAGTGGAATATGAAAAAACATGACAAGTTGGAAAATAAATTCTCCTTGACTAATTTATCAGTCAAGATGGATAATGACGGATTCTTCATCAGAATCGGGAGCTTCGACAAGTGGCCAACACGACGATTGAATACATCATCATACCTTTAAGTTATATGTAAGTAAAGAGGTAAGTAAAAGAACTACATGGACTTTGATTCATTAGGATACGTAGGTAATTTAATTTTAAAAATTAGATTAAGTTTCACAAAATAATCTAATTTTTACAAATTAAGTTTAAATCCATTTATTTCTTTTTTCTCCCCATTTAATTTAATGTTAACATATTTTAAAAATCAAAATGAATTTTCTTAAATAGATTGAAGCAGTTTTTTACTAATTTTTATATATTTTTTTAATTCAAAACAGTTTTTTTAAATTAATTTTTTAATTAATATTAACTAATTTATTTTTAAAATACAAAACAGATTTTTACAAATTGATTTTCAATTTAATATTATTATGTTAACATATTTTTAAATTCAAAATGTTTTTTTTAATGTCCAGTCCAGACCGGTCCACAACAGCCCGAGGCGGGCAGTGGGCCGCGGCCGCCCAGTCCCGCCCAACCCGCCAAAAATATGGGCCGATCTTGAGCTCCCTAATCCCAGCTCGACCCGCTCCAACCCGACCCGACCCATAACCACCTCTAAGAGTGGGTGCCTCACTCTTTTGGACATCTATGCATGTGATCACAGTCTGAAGTTCATTCTTATTCTATCACTTTTTTTCCTTCTTGTTTTTTCTTTTTTTTTTCCCACTATTTTCTTTTAACATTTGAATGTAGTGAAACGAAAATTAATTAATCAAACCGCAAATATTCATGAATATAAATATTTTTGTTATCGCCTCGTATGCTATAATATATGATGTCTCAAGCATGCTAATGAGAAACAAATGAGATTCCAATCATTTTTTTACTAGTCATAATATTTGATTCCCCCAAAATTATCTTAAATCACAAAATACCATATGCATTCTTGAAAAGGGTAAAAAAAAGGACAAAACAAGAAAGAGTCTACTAAACTTCTAAAAGGTATGTTTACTCTAAGGTTCCATGAAATTTAGATTTCTGATATTCAGAATGTTAGGTATTAGGATGAGGTGAATATTAAAAATATTTATTTACTTTATTGTATATTTATGAATTTATCTTATTCTTTACTGTATATGTTAAATCATGTCTAAAAAATGGATGATTTGTAATTTGTTATATAATATATTTAGTTATATTATTTAAAAATAAAAAGAGAAGAGAGTAAAGTAGTTCTATTTATTTAACACTAAAGAGACAAGAGGAAAGTAATTGAATATAAAAAAGGAGAAAAAAAAAGTAATAATATTTTTTAAATATAGAAAATAAGATAATAAAATGATGCGATAAAAATAGATTTATAATGTATAAAAAAATATTAATTGTTTGTTTAAATTTTAAGTCTTAAAATAAATAAATAGTGAGATTAAAAATTCAAATGCATTATTTCGAATTATAGAGTAAACATACTCAATAAGCATCTCTCATTTTGTCTATTAAATTTCTCCATTGGAGAAACCCCTCTTTACTCTATCTTCCTATCCTTCAAAGGTGTCTCGTGTACATCGCCATTGTTACTATTTCACTTTTTCTGTCTGCACATTGCAAAATCTGATGATGATGATGATGATGATGCCAATGGTGCCTAAAGCTAAAGGACAAAACACACTCCAAGAAACAAACACACACTTCCCCAGGTACTAAACACTCGCAGACATTTTCTCATTATCATATGGCAGCTACTACTACTACCCATCTCAAATTCCAAACCCAACCCATCAAACCCAAACGTGGCCGCTACCGTGAGACTACCATTACCACCACCCCCACCACCACCGCCGCCGCGCCGGCCGGAGATACTATTTCTTCTTCGTCCTCCTCCTCCTCCGCCGTATATGTGAGCCAGTATCAAAGCCGTATATTTGATACTCCCGTTATAGTCTCTCCGGACAACTCCTGGTGCTGCCCACCTCCTCCGCCGCCGGTCGCCTCCGCCGCGACGTCATCGCTGGAACCCTCCTCTCCGACGCTCTCCTCCCCAACAGATCTCAAGATCCGTTACTCACCGTCCACCATGGACTCCTACCAAACCAGCGTCTACGGCGGAGCCGCCGCATCCACCGCCGTCGGATCCGGCGGCGGCTGCGCCCAAGAAAATTTTCCATCATCCTTAAGCAAATTCAACTCAGCGCTCACCGCTGGCCTCCTCAACCCGATGTCACCCCCTCCTCTGGTGGATAAAACCCGCTCAAGCCCGACCCTCTTCGAAATGATGGCTAATGAGCCCGAATGCCTCCCGAGAACCACAACCCTGGTCCAAAACGCCGTCGTTCCAGCTCAAAACAACCAAAGCTCCAAACTGGCCGCAAACACACCTCCCCATGACAGGCAGGCGCTAATGCAGCAAAGATTAATGGATCTACTTGCATCGAAGAGCCCGGGAAACCAATTCAACGACGCCGTTTCTGGAGATGTGAAGCTTACTTTGAGTTCGAAAGATGGGATTAACGTTTCTATCAGTGTTCACTGTCAGATCCTTGTGGCGCACAGTAGATTTTTTGCTTTGAAGTTGAATGAGAAGTGGGTTAGGCAGCAGCGTTATTCGGGCCCGTACATTGTGGAGATTGCGGATTGTGATGATATCGAGGTTTATATTGAGACTCTCAGATTGATGTATTGTAAGAACTTGAGGAAGAAGCTTATGAAAGAGGATGTTCCTCGTGTGCTCGGCATTCTTAAGGTAATCGTAAAAAGATGCATTTTTTTTTCCATCTGTTCTCTGCATTGAATTATTGTGAATTGTTTTATATTTGAGGTCTGATGAAGGATTCAAATTTCCAAGAGAGATTGTGGAGATGATTTTTATTTGGAATAATGCTTTCTCAAAAGAGTAATTAAGGACACGATAATACTATAAATGTCGAGGAAATCTGTAGACTGGTTGAGAAAAATTATATAATGTGTTTGGATGGATGAATCAACTTACCAATCACTGAACTCGCTTGCAGACCGTAAAACTAAAATAACTGTCAATTGGAATTTTGATTTCACCAGTGACCGAGTCGTGAGCTCAGCTTGTTTGAACAAACAAAATTTGATGAACTGAAAATTGGGTTTGCGTATCTACAGTAATAATGATGGAAAATTCTAAGGTACCCACAATGTATATTCGCCGTTGGATCTATAGCATGATTTTCGTCATGAATCCAATAGTGAATATCCATGCATGTGTGGTATCCATGTGGGTACCTTATAACTTCCCGATAATGTTATTTGGAAACTTTTTAGAAATGGAAGAAGAACCTCAATGATATGTTATTTGTAACTTGATTAACTGATATATGATTTCTATGAGACTTCAATTGCTTATTTTTTTTGTTTAGCGGGATTTAAACTAGAACCCGTTGGTGATGATTTTAAGGCATGAAACATGTATGTCATACACGGCACGATACAATATTGATAGGCGATTCATGGTTTTTTCCCGAAATACGTAGAGAATATGTTTATTTATTTATTAAAATAAATATATACTACCTCTATTTTTTAGTAGATGTCGTTTTCCCTCTGGAGACAAGACTTGGACCATAAATAACTTTCTATTATATCATAAAAGTTATAAAAAAAAACAATCTTGTGAAATAATTTTAAAAAAACAAATATAAGGATATAATTATATTGGTACAATATCTAAAAAATGAAGCAAATGGTCAAAGTTCAATATTGAAAAAGTCAAATGATATCTATTAAAACTTGAGGTAGTATATGCTAAGTAAAAATTACCAGATGTTCATTGACATAAAAAGAGTTTCATTAACCAACGTGAACTCAAAATCAAAATTAATGTCACAACTTAAAATGTTTAACGTAATGATAAAAGAAATCTATGTACTGCTTTAGGGTTTAATTTAGTTTTACTTTACTGTAACCCTCTTTTTCAAGTTTTTAAATTGCAATTTGACCCCGGAATGCCAGAGTACTTAAGAGTACCCGGGCTTAAAAAATAAAATAAAAAGGGATACTTCTGGATATGCCTACTGTCCGGGCGTATCCACGTATCCCTGCACTATCAGCCGGATTCTTGAGCTCCGGGAGAGTTTCCGTGCTTCATAGATTTTGAGTTGAATCCAGAATATGGGGATTAACTGATTGCGGAAATGAAAACTGTGCTTTGGCAAGGATCTTGTATGCTTGTTATCATGTCACTACTTCTGGTCATTATATTGTTCTGATTATTTCGGTTTGTATTTGGACCTTACTTGATAGCAATGGAGTTTTTATTGTATTATGACTCTTATTTAATCTACCTTGTTTTCGATCTTTTTTGGTTCCAAATTTGCATAGAAGGAAAATCAACGCATGGGTGATTACTCATTACTTTTGGTATTTTATGGTTAATTACAAAAAGTACCCTCGAGACTTGACCTAATTACAAAAACATCAGCTAGGAGGAGTACAAAAAAAACTCCGAGGTCTTATTGTCGTTCATTTACCTCTTCATAAGCAAAAGAAAACACTTTAAAAATTTTTTAACACTGCATCAAGCATTATGGTATTTTTGTAACTCTGAAAGTTAGCTGGGTCTTTTTATAATTAGATCAACCTCAAGGGTACTTTCCTTAGTTATCCCTTCATATTACAATCCTAGGTATATTTTTACATGATACCTGGCCGGTGGCTTCTATTTAGGTCTCAGCGGCAATCGGATTCGACGCGGGTGTATTATCTTGCTTGGAATATCTAGAAGCCGCACCATGGGCCGAGGATGAAGAAGAACAAGTAGCTTCACTATTATCTGAGCTTAGACTCGAAGGAGTTGGGGCCCATGAAGTTTTAAAAAGAGTTTCCCTTGATGTGACATCTGAGCCCGGCTACAAAAACGATCATGGAGAAGTGCTTCCGAAGCTATTGCAAGTCGTCCTTGAAGGAAAAGATGAAAAAGCCCGTAGAGAGATGAAAAATTTAATGACCAAAATGCTGCGCGAAAATTCATCCCAAAACGACTTGAGAAAGGAGTCAGTATACTCCGCTTGCGACACTTGCCTCAAAGTGCTCGCCCATAATTTTATGCAAGCTGCGGATAATGATATGCAGGCTGCGGCCCAAATAGCCCGTCAGGCCGATAATTTGCACTGGCTGTTGGATATAATGATCGATCGGCAGATTGCAGAGGATTTTTTAAGTACTTGGGCTTCGCAGTCGAAACTATCCGAGGCCCATTCGAAAGTACCCGTAATTCATAGGTACGAAGTTAGTAGGGTTACGGCTAGGTTTTTCGTCGGGATCGGGAAGGGACAACTTCTGGCTTCGAAAGACTCGAGATGTTTGCTTCTGCGGACGTGGTTGGGCCCGTTTTACGAGGACTTTGGGTGGATGAGGAGGGGATCGAAGGGTCTCGACCGGCATTTGATTGAGGACGGGCTTAGTAATACGATTTTGACATTGCCGATGAGCTGGCAGCAGGAGATGATGATGTCGTGGTTCGATCGTTTTCTGAATTCGGGGGATGATTGTCCGAATATTCAGAGGGGGTTCGGGGTTTGGTGGAGGAGGGCGTTTTGCAAGCGGAATGGGGTGGTCGAGAAGCCTTGTCAAATGCGGATTATGGCGGCTGGTGTAGAGAACTCGTGATTTCTGACAGATGGTGGAGAAATGGAATTCAGTACCCCCCCCCCCCCCCCCTCTCCTTTCTTGGGCATGGTCGTCATTACGTATTTATCTCTTCTTGATTTTTAAGGAGTGATTTTAGAAATTCGGTTTTCGCGGTATTGGAGATATAGAAACAATGGTTGGTGTTTGAAAAGTGCAGTTTGGTTGATGAAAGAAAACGTGAGGAGTGTTGGGATTGAATTAGCTTGGAATCCAATGGTGGCCTTAAGGTTGGGATGTGATTTATTATCAAAAAAGCTTTTCCCATCTCTGATTTCCATTTTTGTAGGTTGAGATGTGATTTATTAAAACCTAGGCCGCATGTTTATTGTTTTTCATAGTTTAGTTTTTTTTGTGTTTTGGTTGAGGATGAACTAATGGTTTTCTAGGATGATTAATCACACTCAGGGCTTTGCATCGACCACCGCGCCCTCCTACTCATTTGGGATTGACTCTTGCCCCGGTGGTTGTGTATATATCGCGCTACAGCGCTATTTATTTCCGGGGCTAATTGATTCCGGAGGTGAGTTGTTACACATTTCTTAGCGGGTGAGTTGTTACACATTCCTTAGCGGATTTCGATTTTTATGACTACCGTTATGCTGTCTTAATCAACCAACACCCCCTGCTGGGCTAGTTAATATCTCTAGTTTCTCTCAATTTAGTTCAAGATCCGTCGATTCTTGACCGGATATGGATTTTGTTTAATAAGATTCAAACATAAAAAGAGGTTTGCAATTGATTAAACACAACAAAGGCATATAAAAGTATTATACACCATACACAATTTCTCAGTCTGAGATCACGACATAGATATTTGTTCCCGCAATGCAATCTGAAATGTTGACCAAAGTGGGTTATTTAGACCCCCTATTTTTACAAAGCAAACCCTGAGGGTTTGTCCCCCTATTTTTTTTTTTCTTTTTTTTTTTGTCTTTTTTGTTATTTTTTTTGTTTGTGTTATGTTTTTTTAGTGTTTATTTGTTATTGTTGAAGGGAAAATAACATGAGACAAGAAAGTAGGGCAAAGTGTTGTTGTATTATTCCATCAATGAGATCCCTTAAATAGGGTGAAGTACATACAAATGTTTCTACCAAATCCTATCTGTGAAAGCCCATAAACTAATGGACTTAGGCACACAACGGTATTATTCCTTTAACACTCCCCTTGTGCCTAGTCTACAGCGCATGTCATGTTGCCTCGTTAAAACCTCACAAGCAAAACCCAGTGGGAAAAATGTCTTGATCGTAGGGAAAAGAGTACAACATCTAGACACATCAAGTTTAGACTTCGTCCTTTGAATCTATCCTCTCATATGATCGTTACATTTGATCATAGCGCTACTAAGGTAACCATTCCATCGATCCCTAAAATCGTACATCTTGTTACCTCGTTAAAAACCTTTCCAAGTGATAAAAACCCTGTGGGAAAAATGATCCTTGGAAGGAAAAGAGTATAACGTACGTTGTGGATGTAAGACTCCCCCTCAAGTCTACATCTCCCCCTGATTTGTACATCAATCAAGTAGTTGTTGCCTCATTAAAAACTTCGCCAAGTAACAAAACCCAATGGGAGAAAATGAACCTTGGTCAAAGAAAAGAGTACAACACATGTGATTAAATTTCTTTATAAATCATCATTTCCTTGTGATCTTTACATCAATCTCGGAATTTGGAAAAATCTTTAGCTCCCCTAATGCTTACATTCATATATCGTTGCCTCGTTAAAAACCTTGCCAAGTAACAAAACCCAGTGGGAAAAATAAACCTTGGTCTAAGGAAAAGAGTGCAACCTATGTGAGTATGTTACGTTATATCTCACATATTTCCCGTTATGATCATTCCATCAATCAAGGGGATTTACAAGTTACATTATGTTCATAAATGTAAGTATGCTCATCAGTGGCAGTACTTAACCGCTAGTTCCTCACACGTGTAGAATGATAGTTCTTAATCATGTACACTCACGGATTGATTCATGCAAAGCAATAATCTTGTCGTGATTCGAGGAGGTAGGCAAAAGGGGTTTGCATAGTCGATTTCCAAAACATAAGCAATTCATACCAACACATACTTTGTGGTAGTTGCTTCGGCACCAGCATTTACTTTAGCATTTGCCTTTTCGTAAGCAGCTTCCTTTGCCTGCTTGTAGGGAAAGAATAGTCCAAAATCAATGGTTTCTTTTAAGTATCAGAAGATATTCTTGATACCATTCCATTGATGTTGCGTCGATGCTGAACTAAATCTAGTCAGCGGATTAACTGAGTGATAGCAAGTCGTGAACATTGAGCTAAGTACAATAATGCGCTATTGCACTCAAGTAGGGAATTTCAGCTCCCAAAGCTCTTTGTCACTTTCCTTTAGACGGAATGGATCTTTCCTTTGTATCCAAATGTTCGACCTATCATGAGGTGCTAGTCGGGTTTACCTTGTCCATGTTAAAGTGCCTGAGAAACTTCTGGACATAGGAAGACCGGTGGAATGAATTCCACAAACTCGATGTCTATGTCAATGCCTCGACAGAACCGAGTTTTCCCAAGATCTTTCATCTCAAACTCAGATTTTCAGTATCCGGTGGTTTCTCTTATTTCATCAAGACCGATTATGTTCATGTCATCGACATACATTGCGATGATCGCAAATCCGGAACTTGTTTTCTTTACGAAGACGCAAGGACACAGTTCATCGTTCTTTTATCCCTTCCCAATCAAGTAGTCACTTAGACGGTTATACCACATCCTTAAGGATTGCTTCAAAACCGTAAAGTTGAGCGTTTCAATCAAATTGCTACGCACTCTGTGGTTTAGAGTCACTTGATTTGGGTAATGAAATGTCATCGGGCACTTTCATATATATCTACGTATCTAAATCCCCATAGAGATACGTAGTAACCACATCTATTGGCTGCATTTCCAGTCCCTCGGAAATTACTACGCTAATCAAATAGCGGAACGTATACGTAGGAGTACATTTCCTCGTAACTAATTCCAAGGCGTTGTGAGAAGCATTACTTCGTGAACCTTGTACATTAGGACTCTACTATTCTCACTATGATTTACGACAAAGGTTCTATTATGTCCTTCAGGCTTTACACTTGGTTAGATTAGCACTACCTACACCAAATACCTGTCTCTTTGTCGGAGAATCTAGTTCTACCTGGAATATTTTTCTTATAGGCCAATCAGCTCTATGTTGATTTCATCCAACTGAGCGAGGTTCGACATCATCATACTTTATGATTCATGACATGTCATCAAAGTGGGTGGTTGATCAGGCCACACTCTCATTATTTCATCGAGATTCTTGATTTTCTGAATCATATCTTCGGGGCGTCCCCCTCGTCATGATTCATGGACATAATAAAATCAAGCATGATCTCATGAAACGAGTTCATTGATGGTTAACATGTGATTTGTGCCATACTCTACCTCTTCGGGGCGTCCCCCTCGCAGGGAGCCATGGCCTCAACCACACCTCCACCAAGTGCGGTTGCATCACTCGGTTCATTGGTGATGTGCCCCTTACAGGGGACTTCTAACCTTACAGACATATTTGCAGCTGTAATATGAGATCTTGTCACTTGAACGATATCAGTAAATGCATCAGGCATCGAATCTGCTACATCCTGAAGATCGAGTATTCTTTGTGCTTCACGGTAACATTGTGAAGTTCGGGGATCATAATGAGACAAAGTGGAGACACACCACGACAATTCCTGTCGTTCCCCGAGAAATTACATTTTCTCTCCTCCCCCTAACGACGGGAAGGTTGTCTCATTAAAGTGACAATCCGCAAATCGTGCGGTAAAAAGATCAATGTGAAGGTTCTAAATAGCGGATAAACGTCTGGAGATTCTTATCCAACGTGAATACTTAATCGTATCTAAAGACCAATGCGCTGTGGGGCGCAGAAGGCACATATAATGCGTAACCAATTATGTGCAATTGGCACTCAAGTCCGTCTGGGTCCAAAATATAAAAATCAGGCTATCCAGTTACCAACTGGTACGCATAAACTAATTGGTTAGCAAAAGGTCTAAGAATGAACGATTTAAGTAAATTTGCGTGCAATATTGCATAATTCCAGGCAAAATATGCAAATTGGTGCGCATAACCAATGACTTAATCACCATACATATTCTTTCGATGGTGGTTTATGTGAGACCGTTTGCATATGCACATGGGACGAGATACTATTCATTGATCTCTATCATGCAATAAACATCAAGTACTTTTTGATGTGAACTCTCCAACATTATTGAGTCCTTTAAATGTGATAAGGGGGGTGAGTCCTTATAAATAATTTTGGAAGTTCTGCAGCAGTTTGAGTGGACAGAAGAGCGATATGTGACCAATATGTCGGAGAATCCATCAAAACCATAAATACATAAATGGTCCGCATATTAGGTGGATGGATCCACAAATATCTCCTTATATTCAGCGTAAGAACGGAATGTTTTCTTTTGTTTCTTTAGCATAGGAAGGTCTCGCTCCTACTTTGGCTAAAGAGCAGGCTTTGCAACACTAAGTGGTGGCATTTGATATGCATATGGTTCTTTGGATGACATAACACGATTAACGTCAACATTGTGCTTTATGTTGAGTTGTTGCCATATTTTCGCTCGAAAAGTAATGATGTTCGTACAGGTTCTTTAGTATACATATCATCATACTTCGACCAGGATGACCTAGTCTATCGTGCCAAAGCCTATATGAGTCTATGTCCCAAAGTACATTGTTGGTGACAACATAGGATTTTAAAAACCTAATAATAGTGAGGTACATCCACTAGATCGACTCATCAGTTATTCTAAAATGTGTATACGTCCACATTCATTAGAATAAAAGAAACTCTATTCCATTCTCACAGTGGGTTTCAATCTGGAAACCATTGCTACGTATATTGTTGAAGCTAAGTAAGGTTCGAAGGGCTCTAGATGCATACAGAGCATCGGTAACATAGAATACTGCCGTTTAGGCATCAAGAATTGGGCAGTACCTCGCCGTTTGATGAGTTGGGAGGACCCAATCATCGTAGTTACCGAGGTTTGGCAGGCGACTAATTCGATGAATATAAGCCTAATTATAAGAACATTCAAGCTCTCCTCGATTCGTTTCTTAGAAAAGAGTGAAATTTCGAACCATAAGCATTCAAGCAATATTCAGTACTTCGGAATAAAGCTAAGAATCTAACGTAAGCAATATTAATATCTTGTTCGTGAAACAACGTTGCATCACGCTATTATTGAAAAGAAAACACCAACACAGTCGTCTTGAGGCAACTATACCAAATGTAAACGAGAAAGTAAACATAATACTAAGATTCAGTCTATAGACTGTGGCTCGTATGACTCAATTCGACGATCGGTGACTGTGAAATTGACATAGGGGGAATTGTCTAGATCATATTCTTCCATATAGTGAGTTTTCCTTTCTTCGGACTCTCTATATTTCTTGTAGTGAGATGCGACTTGCTTGCTTGCATGACAGTTCTTGTACCATGTCCAGCATCTCCACAGTGATAGCACGGTTCATTGCTAACTCGAGCCTTAGAGGCGATAGGATGGGTAGGTGCTTTTTGGTTCCCTTAGCTAGCAGAGCCAGAAGTACCAAGTCTTCGCAATACATTGGATAGACCCCACATACTTGACCACGAAGCCTATCATGTCCGGTCCCCTATTCATTGGGGTAGTTTCCATCCTTCATTTTGCCATAATTGGCCTCGAGAATTTTCTTTATCCCAATCGGCCTGACATTACTGCTCACTAACACTTCGTTATGCCTCTCAGCTACTTGCAGTAGGTTGATTAGCTTACTGAAGGTAGTGATGCGTTTATTATCATAATCCAGCCTATACTGGTTCGCTAGTATATGACCGGAAGTAGGGAATGTGGAAAAAGCTTTATGGATCATGTCATCTTCTGTGATGTCCTTCCCACAGAAATTTAGGCGTGCCTTGAGGCGGAGAATATCTTTGTTGAAATCGTTGATCCGTTTATAGTCGAGCAAGCGGATTTCATTCTACTACACGGTCAACTTTGGGAGCAAAGTGTCGTGAATGTTCCCAAATTAGCCCTTACGGGCATCCCACAGTTCTTTGAGGGATTTTCAACTGTAGATATTTCCATCTCAAGTTGGGTTCGATGTGTCACCTAAGGAATATAAGTGCACTCGCTTTTATCTTATCAGACGGTACTTGGTCTGGGGTGTTAAGGAGCGTACCACTATATTCTTTAGTGATAAACGTGGTCTCGATGTAGGAGACCCATCTATGGTACTCAAGCTCTTTTGAGTCCAAGATATCAAATTTGAGGCGAGTTGGATAAGCTATCTTAATACAAGAAAAAGGAAAATGATTTTTCACAGCTTACCATGAATACTTTTCATGATAAAATTTTCAATAATAAGAGCGTCATTATTTTTCAGAACCAAGATATGGTCAAAATTACTTTCGATGCTTTTGAGGATTACCAATGAAATTACTTTATCATGGTTCGAGTTGATATAGGCAGTAGAAATAAGTCCTCTAAAATCTACCAATGATGAGGCCTAATTTGCATGCCATATCTATATATGTATGCAAATATATGTATACTTATAGATATAGATATATAATCCTAGAAATATATCTATACACATAATATGCAATCAACTAGGTTTCTTATGCCGCAATATATATTAATTCTCGTGAATTTAATTTAATTCAAGTTGCTTTAAGCGACTCACTTTGATTTTTAGTTAAAGTTATTAATGCAGCATGCTTTAATTGGTTTAATTAAACATAAATAAATTTATGAAATATAAATATGCAACTAAAGCATGTAAAATTGCACGTTGCAAATACTAGGGTTCGGATTTATGTACCTTATAGGAAATAAACGATTCTTTCTTAGGACATACCGTCGATTTATTTGGATGAAAATATATTCCTCGTTTCATTCAGTACCTCCTTCAATTTTTCTGAGATAAAATTGTATTCTTCGTCCCACTTGCCATCGGGATCGTCAGGCTCCTCAATATTCCTTTGTAGTAAAAACTCCAAGCAGAAAAAACAATCCCAGCCACGTGCAGGGTCAACAATATTATAAGATACTTGAGCTCCGAGAGTTTGAAGCTCCTCCTTCGTTTACAGAAACCCGGACATCAAGAGCCAGCCATCGTACATGGGAATCTCCGGCAGTACCTTGTGATGTCTTCCTTGCCGCCTTTTCTTGCAAGGCCTTTGCATCCCTTTCTCGTCTCTGCTCAGGGGTTAATCCATCACCCTTTGAATTTCTTTGCTTGTCGCCGGCCCTGGCTAGAGCCCTCTCCCGATCGCGGTCTCTTTGACTACCGCGACTCATACTCGATCGTTCTTCGAACTGGCCAAAGAGATATAGCACCTTCAATCGCTCTTAAAAAATCGGCGGAATAATCGAATATGATGTCGCCGGGATTGGGAAGAAATATAGGTAGAGGCTTTAAAGCGACGTTGAAGGCTGTTAATTGCTGTATTTAGGGACGGCGTCGCGCGGGGGGGTGGGGAAGGTGGTGGTTGCCGCAGGTCAGTGAAGAAGGTGACCTGTTTTCGGTGGTGGCGGCTAGGGTTTCGTCCGATCTGGTCTGGTCTTGGACGGAGGACGAGCAGGCGATGAGCCGGAGGAGATGGAGGGAGGTCGCGATCTCTGGTCGAAAGGGATGACCGGTCGCGGTGGTTGTGAAGAGTTGGACGACGGCGGCGGATGTGCAGAGTCGCTAGGGTTTTTTTTTTTTCGATTTTTTTTTTTTTTTTTTTCAGAATTTTCGGCCGGGATTTTTCTCAGTGGTTGAACACGTGCTGATAACGTGTTGAAGGGAAAATAACATGAGACAAGAAAGTAGGGCAAAGTGTTGTTGTATTATTCCATCAATGAGATCCCTTAAATAGGGTGAAGTACATACAAACAGGCCTCAGCCAAATCCTATCTAGGAAAGCCCATAAACTAACAGACTTAGGCACACAACGGGTATTATTCCTTTAACAGTTATGTGTTTTTTGTGTAATGTTTTTTTTTAGTGTTTATTTATTATGTTTTTTGTGTTATGTTTTTTGTATTCGTCTAATGTATTTCTATTTAATTAAACAATAACAACAATAACACATTAAACAACTACAACTAGGGGTGTTCAAAAATTCGGTTTTTTTGCACATTAAACATTAACACATTAAATTCGGTTTCTACTCAAAATTCGTTTTTTTTTTTACAAAATTTGTTTTTTTTGCACAATTCGGTTCCTAAAAGAACCAAAAAACCCAGTTTTTAAACATTAAATTCGGTTCTGGTTCCTAATTCGGTTCCTGAAGAAAAAATCGATTTTTTCGGTTTCGGTTCCTAATTCGGTTCCTGAAAAAAATGGTCAAAAACCGAATCGGTTTATGTATTTAAAAACCGGTTCCGGTTTTTTAATTTTTTACCAAGAACCGAACCGGTCCCAGCCCTAAGAATTAATGGTGTGGACTCACTGTAATGTTTGTTTTAGTATTTATTTGTTATGTTTTTTGTGTTATGTTTTTTGTATTCGTCTAAATATTTCTATTTAATTAAACAACAACATCAATAACACGTTAAACATTAACACATTAAACAACTACAACTAGGGGTGTTCAAAAATATCTGATATCCGATATTCGATCCGAAATATCTGAAAATCCAAAGTTTCGGATATCCGAAAATTCGGATATCCGAAGTTCGGATATCCGGAACTTCGGATTCGGATATCGGATAGTACTTTTTAGAAAAATCGGATATTCGGATATCCGAAATATCCGAAAAATCCTAAATTTTTTATTTTTTTATATTTTAAATAATAGATGGTATTCGGATATTCGGATATCCGATATCCATATCCGAAGTTTTTTCGGATATTCGGATATCCGATATCCAAATCCGAATATTTTTTTCGAATATAAGGATATCCGAATAAAATTCATATTTTTCTGGATATTCGGATATCCGATATCCGGATCCAAAATTTCGGATCCGATATCCGTATCCGAAATTTTGGATATCCAAAATTTCGAATCCGGATATCGAATATCACAATCTACTATCCGAACTTTCAGATATCTGAATGTCTGGATATCCGGTTTTGAACACCCTTAACTACAACAACTGTTATTATTCAACTAAACAACAACAACATTAACACATTATTTAAAAACAACACCATCAAATATAGTGCATTTACTATGTTTGTGCTCTTATATTTACAACATAAATCAGCAATCATTTACTATGTTTGTGCTCTTATATTCTCAATAATTTCAGTATACATGCGTTGTCGATTGGAATATAAAGTTTCCCATGCGGATGCATTAGGAAGTCTGTACGCTCCCCATTGTGGGTGACTATTGGGGAGTTGTGAATTTTCATCTAGCATCACATAAATGTAGTGAGCGCAATCGTCGTCCCCCACACGGGCAATCACGAGGGGTAAATGATTACTAATTTATGTTGTAAATATAAGAGCACAAACATAGTAAATGCACTATATTTGATGGTGTTGTTTTTAAATAATGTGTTAATGTTGTTGTTGTTGTTTAGTTGAATAATAACAGTTGTTGTAGTTGTTTAATTTGTTAATGTTTAACGTGTTATTGGTGTCGTTGTTTAATTAAATAGAAATACATTAGACGAATACAAAAAACATAACACAAAAAACATAACAAATAAACACTAAAAAAACATTACATACAAAACACATAACAAATAAACACTAAAAAAACATAACACACAAAAAAACAAAAAAAAACAAAAAACAACAAAAAAATGGGATAAATGGGGTTTTGATAGGGGGGTTTCCTAGGGGGGATAGGGGTGTATTCCTAGGGGGGGTCTGTATAACAGACCCCTTACCAACAACAAACGTAATATAACAATCATTGGATACTTGACCTTTTTTAAGTAAATTTTAAAATTGACATATATCTTGAAAATATGAGGTGTATTATCTATCAACAAACTTAATCTAAAAAATACTTCACATGTCTAAAATAGAACTTCCACACCCTTCTTTGATTCTCCTTTGCAACACTTCTATGTGGTTTTCTTGTGTAACGTCTTCTTATGGCTCCTATGTGTAGATTCTTATGATTTTTCCGTCTAGCTTCTTCTTATGATTCTTCCGTATAATATTTTCTTATGATTATCTTATGTTTGAACATTCTTATATTTAGTGAAAGAATTTGGTGTTTAACTTGTCCTAAATTACTTTGAATAAGAAGATGGTATGTGAACTTAGAAGAGATACTAGGTGGTTCTTCTTACCACGACTAAGTTTTTTGTGTTATCGTTTTGTCCAAAATCATTGTCACTTCTTAATTTCTTGGGCCTTTTACCTTCCACTGGCATCACTCATATGGATTTTTTTTTCCACACACACACGAGGATCGTCACTGTCCGAAATCTGCAGAGCCGACCTCACCCCGATCTGAGGTAAGTTTTCCAAAGACACTGCTCGCCATTCATTCGCCGCCATGCGCCCGCGCTTAACTCCTATGAAAATATTGAATATGAAGAATCATTATAATGAAAAAGGGGTTATATTGTGGAATTCTTGTTAAAAAGTATGAGTAGGTCTTCGCAAAAATGTCAATTATTAAATTGTAAGTGTATAATTTAGGGTATCATAGTGGCAGAGTACAAGAGTGTCGTATCCACATAGATTAGGAATTCGACGGTTTGATACTATTATGATTGATATGTTCGGCTTTATCAAAATGGTTCGGATTGCAAAGAATTGTTTTAATAGCATAAACTAAAATAAAAACTAGTAATTAAAATTATAGTTCTCAACTAAAGAATTAAGATTATGAAATAATTAAAAGGTAGTATTAGATTTCCAAATTTTGTTTTACCTCGGTTTAACTCAAGTCGTCAATTAACTAACCAACCAATTTAATAGTAATATAGGTAGGAGAAATCACCAAAGTATTTTAACCCTTCTTGTAAAATAATTAAAACATGCAATTTTTTATGGTAGACCCATCGACCGACGATAGAATTTTGTGGACCAACATATTTTTCTTCCAACAGTGAATCTGATAATTTAATTATTTTAATCCAATATTGCATCGCCATCGTGCCATTATGGCACGACTTATCTCTAATCTATAATATAATGGACAATGATATTTTTTGTCGTCGACAGGCCTCCGACGGCGGACTATTTTTTTCTTACGCCAGACCCACCAGTCTGCTTTCCGGCGGGGCCCACGGCCGGTCGTTGGGCCTCCAACGGCTGGTCAGATTTTTCTTATTATTTTATTTTTTAGATACGCGTGGCCCGTCGACTTGCTCTTCGGCGGGCCACCGCCAGAGGCCGACCATTTTTTTGTTATGCCTGGCATGTCGATTACCCATAGAATTGTTGGAAACTAACATATTTTTTCTAGCAATTAATCTGGTAATTGAATTATTTTAGTTTAATCATATCACCATCGCGTCGATAGACCTCCGGGGCCGAACAGTTTATTTTTTTCTCTTAACGGCAGGTCCGATGACCCGCTCTCCTGCGACGGACCATTTTTTTTGCCTGCCAACATTCTTTTTGGCGGTCCGAATCTTTTTTTTCTTTCTTACTTATTTCGAAAACAAACATAACTTTTTCTAGCAAAATAATCTGATAATTTCTATTTAAAATTATTCTATACCCGACTCATTCGAATTACCCAAAAATGAAACAAATTAAAAATTATATGCCAAGTGGTCATAAACCTAATATTCGACCGATGCTCACTACCCGTTCGAAGTAATTCCTAGTTCTTAATACTACTCGAAATTAAATCCGAGTATTACCCAATACCATCTGAAATTACTCGCTATTTTACTCAATCTGACTGGTTTGCAGCCCTAAACCGATGGTACAATATGTAATTTCTTACTGAGTACTACCTCTATTTCATATTAATTAATTTTTTGTTTCTTCAGGTTGAACTTTGACAATAATATATCTCTCAAAATATATTGTTAGAAAATATTTATAAAGTATTATCTCCTTCAACCCTCTCTATCTCGCCTAAACCGTAAGTCTCTCCCATCTCAACCCCATCTTTCACCATCGACACCCGCGGGCCGACGCCACCCTTGCAGCGCTGCCGCCGGGACCACCCTCAGCACCAGCTGCTATCTAGCACAGCCTCTTTCAGTCTCGCGAATGTCTAAATCCGAAAATCTCCAAATCATTGAAATCTAACTCTTTAAATCACTTAAAGTCTTGAGTGTAATATCCAGGAATTTAATATTAGAATTTTAACGGTATTAATTTTTTTAATTGATTTATTTCATTTTTATTTCGGTAAGCTAGCTAATTAAAATATCGAGCGGAGACATTAGACTAATATATTGGCGAGTTAGTGTTGGTGATTATATGACGTAGTGTATTAATCGGATAATCGAACAAGGGTACTGAATAACTAATTTGAGATTCATTCGTTTAAATAGAATAATTATATCTGTAACTTGGTAAAATTTGGGTCAAATAAACCAACTCCTATATATATATATATATATATATATATATTATGGAGGTTCTTTTTTTTTCACTACTTTCTCCCGTGCTCTCTCTTCCTTTCATATCTTTTTCTTTCCCACCTACTCCCAATCCCCCAAGCGGACGAAACACCCACCACTCTTCCTCTTCTCCTTCTTATTCTTCTTCAATAGTGGCGGATGAGGGGACACGGCGGAAGCTAGAGGTGGTGGATGACTTGGGCTCTTGATCTCAGATGAACTGTTGATAAGTGGATCGCTGCGGGTTTCGGCAGTACCGATCGCCGTCATGGCGGATAGAGCATGGCGGTGGGGCTGTGGGACTTGTCTTACGTCGCGAGGGGGATTTCCAGATCGGTAGTTGGACTTTAGGTATGTTGAAGGCTGTCGGTTGAGGACCGACTGGACGAGGTTCGTCCATGGGGGTGGCCGGCTGGGGTTCCGGCGAACAGTGATCGGGGCCGCACAAGCTTGGAGGCTCAATCAGATTATGGCGTGGGTCAGTCATGTGGTCGATTTTTTCGGTGAGATTGGAGTGGATGGAAAACGACGACTGGATCGGGGCGTTTGTCCCGCGACAGGATGGGTACTCCGGCAGTGGGATTTATGGTGAAGGTGTGTGTGTGTATACTATGTGTTTTGCAGGAAGATGTATTTGTGTGTGTAGGTCCTTGGGGAGCTAAATGCAGGATCGTTACGAATGATGATGGAGGGCGAATGATACTAATCACATGAAGACCAGTTTTGGGTGCAGTGAGTTGGAGTTCATTGTTTGGTCTTTTCCGCTGTCGCATTTTTCAGTTTGTGAGTGTATTTGACCCTTGCGTGGGTATGAGTCCTGTCAGAGTTATGTATATTGGAGTTGTATGTTATTGTTGAAAGACCAAGTCTGTCTAATGATTCGTAATTTAACCATGTCGGCAAGATATGTGATGTCCTGTTCTGTGTTCAGCATGCTAGATTCTCATAGAGAGGGTATGCGGCGTGTAATATTCCCGGATAGTTTCTGGGGGTGTTACATTTATGATATCAGAGCATATGTTGCGGAAACCTAAGCTCTCGGGTCCAGTCGTGTATTGTCGAGTCTTGTCTTGTCGGATTATATCTGACTGAGTTGTGTCATGACGCGTCGTCTGTGATGTCGGTCGTGATTAGTATCAAGGTGCAGTCATCATTTTCGTGTGGTCTGTGGATGTAAGTCTCCCCCTTATATATATTATATTTTATGTTACATAACTTTATAAGTAAGTGGTAAGTTGGAAACCGTATTTGATACTTGTGATGTATTAAATGTATATCGATTCAGACATATATCTTGATAGATTGAGTTTTGAGTAGTACAATGTGTTGTGGAAGTTTCTAAACACTAATGTGCTCCAGGAGGCGGATTGACGGCAGAGATTGTTGGGAACACAGATAGATGGTTTCGATACATATTTGAATTTGGGAGTACATTCATGAGTTGTATTAGTTAGTATGCTGATTATGAGTGTGTTTGACTAATTGTTGCTGATTATTATAGATATGTTCGTAGTGGTAATCGTAGTTGCTGCGCGTGTGTTTGAAAAAGATTTTTCTTTTTGAAAATTTTCTAGACTCGAGTATGTTGTGAAAAATCATATTTCTAAAATATTTTATCGGTACGATTAATCGACGGTCAAGTGCGGATTTTGAAAATATTTAAATATTAGCGATCCGGCCTTGTAGTCAGATAAAATCTTATGACGGTATTTAATAGATGTGTTTTGAAGTGTTTCGTCGTTAATCTTTTGTCATTTTCGAAAGAATTTTAGAAATGATTTTAGCCTAGTGATGTTAATTTCAAATAACTCGAGTATACGATTTAAAAGAAATCTTTCACGCCATAAAACTTTCGTATTTTAAAACCAAAAATGCGTTTTTCATTTTCAAAAATAAATAAATAGTGAAAGATCAAAAATCTTACTCGACCTGAACTTTTAATTCAGATTTCTGAGATTAGTCAGTTAACAACTCCCTCATTAGTGTACGCTGTTGTTACCCAAAATATTTATCCGAAGATTAAATATTGCTGGAATGAACGGACAACAAACAAAATTTGCGGGAGCACTTCCGAGAGAATATGAATAAACACAAGATTTGCCGGGTTTGTTAGGCTCGGGCTTGAATGCTCTCGCAAGATGTTATTAATACAAATATTCGTGGATACAAGTATTAATGTGAGAATCTAAGTACAATGAGTGTAAAAAGACTCTGTTAATCCAGCTCTTGAGCGAAGCTTGGTGTTCTTCGTCCCTGCCGATCGTCTTCTGTATGAGAGAGGCCGAGGGAAGAAAAACCGAGAGATAGCTGTTGCCAAGAGTAGTAGAAAGCCAAGTGTTGTGTCTTGATTCTGTATTGTGTGCTGAAATCGCGATAATGCTAGGTGGAAATCCAAGTACAGGCTGCCTTGTATTTATAGGGGCAGCGGTGCCTTGTCCTCTGGCGGGCGATCGCCTTCCGGCCATTATAATAATGGGGCGATCGTCTGCTGGCTAATATTATAATGGGGCGATCGTCCTTAAGTCACACGGGCTGTCAGCCTAAAGTCCAAGGCATTTGGCGCCACTGCATGGCCCAATGAGAAGCCAGCACGCGTCCGGAGTCACTGTCACATGCGGTCCTACTGACACCTTTCGGCGGGCCTGTCGGCTGGTGGACGGATGCTGACAGGCTGTGGTCAACGATCCGTGATATGCGGATCTTGTTCCGGCTCTGCACGTGAGGTCTGTCCTGAGGCTCGGCCTTTGCCGACTGGATGGCCATCGGTTCTGATCGGCTTGAGGCGGTCGTCTCTAGCTGGTCACCAGAAGTCGGCATTGGCCAGTTGCTGAGGGTCGGCATCGGTCGGTCACCAAGGGTCGGTCGGCAAGTGCCGGGAGATGATCGTCCGCCAGTCGGTCGCCAGATGTTGATCGCCAAGTACCGAGAGACGATCGTCTATGATGTCGATCACTCGGCACTGGGACTTGTCCTGGGACCTTCAGTTGGCCGATTTATCTTGACTGATGGGCTAAGACTAGGCTGCCTGGTCACTGGTCGGCAGTTCTGCCTCGGCTGCTCGGCAATGGCTAGGTCGCCCGATCTCCGAGGCGATCGCTGGTCGGAGAGTATAATTCTTGACACAACAATTGCCCCCCAGCTTGCTCCGATGTTGAAGACATGGGGCGAGGTGGTTCTTGCTGGCGATCGTGTAAGGTGAGGACGGGCGATCCGTTGAGCTGACTTTGGATTCGGACTTGGGCTATCTTGTCGATTGGCTATCTATCTATCGGTTCTTGTACCTGCAAAAAACAACATTGGCCGATCCCTCGTAGAAACTTGATGGTTTCGTTGTTTGAGGAATCGTGCACAGTTGTGGAGTTCGATGGACCGACTCCATGACCGTGTCTTGTGCGCGAAGACATTGAGTGTCTCGTGACTCATTTTATTGTGAGGGTCCTCTGTTAGGCTGCGCCTCGCCTCGTATTTAAACGAAGGGCGTGCGGTCTTGGTCTAGAGGAGTCCTTGCGCGGGGCAGCATCGGATGATTCAACTCCACGCCCGCGGCTAATTAGCTCTGCTTCCACCTCGGCCTGCCATGGAGATGGCGAACCTCGACGGTGTACGTTGAGACGGGGGTAGTGGTATGTGTCGCATTGTCCGGGTCTATCTTGTTAGATGGTGAACCTTGAGGGCGGGCGATCGTGTCCACTGATTAAATTTTGGAGAGCCCTCAGACTACGTCGGCCTCGTATTTAAACGAAGGGCGGGCGATCTTGGTCGAAAGGGACCTTGCATGGCCGAAGCAGCCGGTTCCATCGACTACCGGGACCATGGCTTTATGATGTGCGGTGGAGGCGATCGCGAGCCTTAGTCCATCATGTTAAATGGTGGACGGTAGATGGCGAGCGAGTCCTCCGGTTTGGTGATGTAGCTTGATGATCGGCGATCGGGCTGGAAGACTGGTGATCGTCGCTCGGCTGCCGATCGCATTTATTCATAAGTTGATACTGGCGATCGGGCGGGAGATCGTCGTTCGGGCGCCGATCGCGCTGTTCAAAGGTTGAGAAGAATCCTTTGCCTGGCCAGGAAGTCTGCGGCCTTAGCTCGGAAGATTGCGTAGGTCGCGGGTTGGTCGTTCGTGAGATGCCTGAACATAGGCGAAAGACCATGAAATCCTCCTAGATCACAGAGGGCGATCTCATCGCTTACGGGCTCGCCGTTGAGGATGATCTCGTCTACTCGGTCGATGTAGTCCGAGTCGGACTCTTCTTCTCCCTGCCTGATTTGCATCATGCGAAGGGGACCTTCCGGCCGGGCGACCCTGGTGGCGAAGTATGCTGTGAAAACGTTCGCCAGCTGGTTAAAGGAGCTGATGGACCGAGGTGGCAATGAGGCGTACCACCAGTAGGCGAGGTCGTCCAGCGTCATAGGGAACATTCGGCACCTGGTCGCGTCTGATGCCCCACACCCGTTCATATAGATGTTGAACTTGCTCAGGTGTATTTCGGGGTCCGATCTCCCCTCGTACAAAGGTGTTTGCGGAGGAGCGATCTTGTGCTGCACAGGAGCGAGCTCGATGGGGACCGCGAGCGGCTCACTCGGCTCGGCGATCTTGTTCTTGGCGCCTGCCCCGGATTCCAGGAGCGCCTTCATGTCGTCGAGCTGACGTTGCATCGCGGCCATCGCCGTGGCTCGGTCGCTCGCTGATCGGCTTTGGGAGCGGGAGCCGAGGCGATCGTGTACCGATCTCCGGACTCCGCTGCTGCCGACCTCGGCTATTTGGCGAGGGGGAGCCAGACGGCTGGGCTGCCTTCTGGGAGTCGGGTAGGCCAAGCTCCTGGTGACGGACTCAAACTCCATCGTCTCGTAGCTGGGGCCGGACTGCCCCGGTCGCCAAGACGGGTCACTGCCCAGGCGATCGAAGACAGAGGTGCCCCGGCTGGCGAGCGCCTCTCCTTGCGGATGAGAGCCTCCTGGCGATCGCTCGGCCAGTAACGCCTTGAGCTTCCGCTTGGACTTCCGGCGGACGGCCGAGGGGGTGATAGCGGGAGGCACGTCAAGAGCACTCCGTCGCTCCTGTAGGACGGCCATGGCCTCGTCGATCTGTTCCTTGGTTCGGAGCTGATCGAGCGAGAGGCTTGGGCCGGACCTCAGGGGCGGGATCGAGCGTCTCGGACCGCGGCGGCTACCATCCGCCATCGGCTGAGGCTCAGACTGAGACGGAACGAGGCATCTGGCGGGTTGGCCGGCGGCTTTCTTCGATGCGGAGGCGGAAGACATGACTTCTGAAAGATTTCTTTGAAGCGCAGTGAGTGTCACTTCAAGTATATGCCCCGAGAACAGTGAGTGTTCTTCGGGACGGTAGGAATAAAATTGAGGGTTAGATGCCCTTCCTCTAGCGCCAATTGTTATTGCCCAAAATATTTATCCGAAGATTAAATACTGCTGGAATGAACGGACAACAAACAAAATTTGCGGGAGCACTTTCGAGAGAATATGAATAAACACCAGATTTGCCGGGTTTCTTAGGCCCGGGCTTGAATGCTCTCGCGAGATGTTATTAATACAAATATTCGTGGATACAAGTATTAATGTGAGAATCTAAGTACAATGAGTGTAAAAAGACTCTGTTAATCCAGCTCTTGAGCGAAGCTTGGTGTTCTTAGTCCCTGCCGATCGTCTTCTGTATGAGAGAGGCCGAGAGAAGAAAAACCGAGAGATAGCTGTTGCCAAGAGTAGGAGAAAGCCAAGTGCTGTGTGTTGATTCTGTATTGTGTGCTGAAATCGCGATAATGCTAGCTGGAAATCCAAGTACAGGCTGCCTTGTATTTATAGGGGCAGCGGTGCCTTGTCCTCTGGCGGACGATCGCCTTCCGGCCATTATAATAATGGGGCGATCGTCTGCCGGCCAATATTATAATGGGGCGATCGTCCTTAAGTCACACGGGCTGTCGGCTTAAAGTCCAAGGTACTTGGCCGGCAACACTGTGCGGTCCAATGAGGAGCCAAAGACGTCCCGAGTCACTGTCACATGCGGTCCTACCGACACCTTTTCTACTGGCTCGGTGGGACGGATCTTGCCGACAGTCAGGTCAACGATCCGTGATATGCGGATCTTGTCTCGGCTCGCACGTGAGGTTCTGCCCGAGGCTCGGCCTTTGCCGACCGGATGGCCATCGGTTCGATCGGCTTGAGGCGGCTGCCTCTAGCCGGTCACCGAGTCGGCATTGGCGATTCCGAGGGTCGGCATCGGTCGGTCACCAAGGGTCGGTCGGCAAGTGCCGGGAGATGATCGTCCGCCAGTCGGTCGCCAGATGTTGATCGCCAAGTACCGAGAGACGATCGTCTATGATGTCGATCACTCGGCACCGGGACTTGTCCTGGGACCTTCCGTTGGCCGATTTATCTTGACTGTCGGGCTAAGGCTAGGCCGCCGTCGGGTCGCGCTCGCTCACGGCTGCTCGGCAATGGCTAGGTCGCCCGATATCCGAGGCGATCGCCGGTCGGAGAGTATAATTCTCGACACAACATACGCTAACGAGACTGATCAGACACAATGCTTGGTTGTTACAACTCGTTAACGCACGCTAATCATAGACTCAGCACGCGTTAAGATGCAGTGTGTGCGTGATGAGAATTTATTGCTTAAAGCGAGAGACTAATCAGAACTAAGGTGATTCCATGTGAGATCAAGTTGCTTGAGATATTTGTCGTGTTGTCATCCTCATTGGGTAGTTTTGGGGTCGTGTGCTCAAATGAGGCGTTTGTGATCCATTGTTTATAGTATTGATAAAGCTACCTGGGGTATCATGATACTGTGGGATCGTGACCCACGATACCAAAACCGCGTATTGATGATCTTTTGATACTTGGGATTACAGTTTATCATTTTAAAATATTTTGGAGCTGATATATATGTTACAACCGCAAAGTTGACACCCTTGAGTTTGTTAGTTTATGTCGCTCGGTTCTTGGGTTTTGGATGGTATTGAACCGGTCCGCTTCAACATTTAGAACAATGGTTACAGTGAGAGGGTTGGCACATTGCAAGTTTCAGTGTGAATGAGCCGTGGATTATTTAAGTTATTATATTCTCGAAATGTGTTGTGTATGGCTTGTATTTGCACTTTATACTTGCTCTAGCAAAATAATGGAATTTTCCCAACCCCCGAGTAATCGGGGGTGAATGTCTGTATTGCGTCCAGGTACATGCAGGTCCTTGGGGAGCTAAACGCAGGATCGTTACGAAGGATGATGTATGGTGAATGATACCAATCACATGAAGACCATTTGGGTGTAGTGAGTTGGAGTTCATTGTTTGGTCTTTTCCGCTGTCGTATTTTTCAGTTTGTGAGTGTATTTGACCCTTGTGTGGGTATGAGTCCTGTAAGAGTTATGTATATTGGAGTTGTATGTTATTATTGAAAGATCAAGTGTGTCTAATGATTCGTAACTTAACCATGTCGGCAAGATATGTGATGTCCTGTTCTGTGTTTAGCCTGGTACATTCCCACGGAGAGGGTCTGCGGCGTGTAGTATTCCCGGATAGTTTCTGGGGGTGTTACATGGAGTGCCATCTCAAAACTAATTGGCAATGAGAAGAGTAATCCATGATCTTTATATATTAAATGCAAGACTTGTAATTACCCGATATGGGATTAATGCTTCAACACGCCCCTCACGCGTAGCCGGAGTCAATGCTTACAACGTGAACTTTTTAATTTGAGTGGTGCGGAGTTAGAACATAGTGGGCCGTTAGGCTCACACGTATAGAGAGTTTGTTCCGATACCATGTTAAAGTCTGTGGTTCTATCTCAAAATCAATTGAATGAGAGAAGTAATCTAAAATCTTTATATATTAAATACAAAGCTTTTAATTGCCCATATGATGTGGATGAGCTTTTTTTGTCCACAAAATCCAGGCTTGCTCAGTATTCATTTGCCCTTCAAACAAACCAGATCACGAACGTGCCAAAAAATAACAAGTTGAGCGTTAGTGTACATCACGGGGTTTTTGTATGGTCGGGGCAAGAAAATATGGATTGACTGACGTTAGGTCAATACTAAAATTACATATTTTTTTATATTTATCGATTTCAATTTCTATATTCTTCTTATTAGGGTTGAACTATGCGGATTAAAATCAACAAATATAAAAAAATATGCAATTTTAGTACTGGAATCATATAAGATCAAGTTTAACTGACCTGAAGATAAATAAATTCAGGCTTACCCTTCAAACAAACCAGATCACGAACATGCCAAAAAATAATATGTTGAGCGTTAGTGTACATCAAACAGCTATAAACATGCTTTATATACTTTCGTCTTGGTGAAATGGCTATTTCACCGCTCAACTAATACTCAATTTGTAAGCGGGTCATCAAACTTAAAAAGTTTGCAGTCAATTCACCAAAATAATTAAACTTTTCAATCAAATTTTGTCCGTTAAAAAAGCTGAATTTTTGTACGGAACTCTCACTGGATTTGATGATATGTAAAAAAATCATCCACAATGGCATTCTTAACTGTCAAATCCCTTCATTCATGAATTTTGGACGGAACTATAGTAGCAATATTATGTATTCATAAAATAACATTATATATATAATTAAAAATACGTTTTAATATTATTTTAAAAACAACAACATAAAATCACTATAGTTGGTTGTTGTAAATAATTTAAAAATAGATTATAATTTCATTAAAGATTTTTCTCAACATTATATAAAAACTAAAAGAGACTCACAACTGGTCTAAATATGTAGAGAAGTAATTTGAATTATAAATGATTTATTTGTGATGAAAGAACAATTGAGAGGAGAAAAATAATTAATAAGAGTTTTATCCCATGTTTGAAATAAATATTTATATATATTGATTTCGTCTGCATTTTTAAATTCAATGACTTAGTTGCAAATTTATCCTCCGTTTGATGATGACTTGATTATTTAATATAATATTTATAATAGTAAAAAAACACGTGCCGGTTGAGTTGGACGTTCATATGTCGTAATTTAATGGTTTTTATTTAAAGTCAATGTGATCATGGAACATAAAAATATTTTCAGTTTGATGGCTCACTTGCAAGTTGCCCTCCAATTCAATGATGTAGATTGTAATAATAACCATTTAACCTCTTTTCCTTTTGGTGAAATATTTCTTGAAAGTGGGCCTTTTGGTTTCAGGTTTAATTGAACCAAGACAAAGAACTTTAACCAACGTCAAACCGTAAACCCAACTTGAAGATATGTCTTTCTGATACCTTGTTTCATAATGATCACTTTTCCAAGCAACATATTTGGCTTCATAATTCTCGAATTACCCCATACATAGAGTAGTTTTTTGAAAGTTAGAAAAACATAACCCAAAATAAGATGAGGACAACCTAATCAATCATAACTATAGCATGTTTTTACAAACATATTAATAAAATAATAAGTAGTATCGCGTTATTGCTTGATGGAATTTTCTGAAAATTCATTTGAAAAGATAAAACTTAGGGGGTGGCAGTCATGATCTCATGCCTCTCCTATGTCTCACCACCCACCAATAATATCATGTCACCTCATTTCATGCCTCTCATGCCTCACCATACTTTTTTAGTGGCAACCATGATTCCATGCCTCAACTAATTTTATTTTTTATTTTTTTATATTCATAATTATATTAAACAATTTAATAAAAACATAATATTTCATTAATAATTAAAAGAAAATTACATAATACTTAGAAAAAAACAAAATTATATCTAAAAATCGCAACTCCATCCATATTTCCCCGCGAGCTCACGTTTTTTGGCAAGAGTGAATGCTAGCATATTTGGATCGGTTATGTGATCGTGCGGTTGGTTGTAGAACTTCATCGCCCGAAACAAAGCCTTTTCTTCAACACTACGAATTTGTGCCGCCAACAACTTTTCAGCCAATTCATTCTTTGCAAGTTTTTTCTCGACCACCGTCTCCAATAGTTGTGTTTTCCTTGCCGTGTAGGTATCGAAGCTCACAACAACATTTTCCTTTGTCGACGACTCGCTATCAGTCTTTTTGCCTTTTCTTTTTCGTGTAGGAGTTGTGTCGTCATTCAGATCCGGAATAACAGTCTCAGCATTGTCATTGCTTCCCGACTCGTAGTAGCCCGATTCCGACGACTTTCTTCGTTTGTCGGAATTAGACGAAGATGCTTGACCCACACGTGGTTGTTCCAACCATTTGTCTGCTTGCCTAACAATCTCCCATGCTTCAACATGACTAAAAGACTTGCCGTTTGTTTTCTTATCATAATCGACAAATGCATTTTTCATGATGTTAACATCGCTACACCCACTCTCACGAAGACGCTTCTACAATTATAAAAGTAAGAAGTATAAATAAATACAAGTATATAAATTAATACAAGTATATAAAATTAAAAAGTATAGAGTTTAAAAATTACTTGTTGGATGAATAGCCCGTTAAAGACACTCATGGCGGCATTCATATTTTGCCACTTTGTGTTCAAGCTATGATGACTTCGAGTAGTATCTTTCACGTTTTCCTTGAAATGATCTAGAATTTTTTTCCAAAAAACTATCTCTTCTTTGTTCATTCCTAACTTTTGGACATGTCGAGATATGAACCCACGCTTTTGCCAAAGCCACCTCTTCGGCCGACGCCCAATTTTTTTTTTCCGCTTTATTCGATTGTCTTATTTTTCGGACATCATAGTTTTCTTGAACTTCTTGAACATCTTCATCATTTTGTGTTTGGCCTCCTACATCGTTGTATAAAAAATAAAATTATAACAAGTGTAGCAAATAATAGTATAACAAATAAAATTATAACAAATAAATTATACCGATTTGAGTTTCGGCAACAAAATCAACTTCATCATCCTCGTCATCATATAGCAGTAGTTCTCGTTCGACACTTGGTTCACGCCGCGAAGGACTGTCACGGATGTCATTGAATGGGTCGAAGTCACTTGTAAGGTTAATCGTGTATTGGTTTGGATCATCGGTGGTGGTTGGGGATAATATGATGGAGGTTGAGGACTCATTTGAGGATAGTATGGTGGAGGTTGGGTTTGAAGATATAAATGAGCGGGTTGAGGAACGTATGGAGCGGGTTGTGATTGAACTTGAGGACGAACGAGTTTAGATCGAGAGCTCCGTCCACAACTTTTGGATGAGGTTGAAACACCTTTTGATTTCTTTGCATCCATGCTTAATTTTTTTAAAAGTATGGGAGTTGGAAAGAAGTGGTAATGTGAATTGGAAGTTGTTAAAAATGTGAATTGGAAATAGGTATTTATAAAGGGATTTTTTTTTTGTTTTAAATGCCCAACGTTCCATTTTCTAGCCGTTCAACGGCTATAATGTTGCTTCCCATCTCCATGCCTCAACGACAATACATGCTGTGCCTATTCATGCCGCAGCCATGCCGCAATGGTGGCGGCGGTGTTGCCGAGCGGCATGGCTCCATGGCGTTTGATACCGCTATCCATTGCCACCCCCCTTAGAGAGTGTTAAGTTGTGTCTTCGTCGTTTGCACGAAGTGTGTTGCTATAATACTCACTAGATTAGGTATCTGCGATAGAATAGGAAAATAATTCTAGATCTTCTGAGAGGTATCCCCTCTATTAATGATATTCATATATAATTGTTAGCCACAAAGTATACAGTAAACAACTTAGAAAGTGAGAATATAATAAGCTGTATGATTTTCGAAGTTAATTGCGTAAAGCAAGTCTGATAGTGAGTTGCTGTAAGTACAGCAACTGGGTACTCTCCTGTTTGCTTGATGCGTACAGGATTTTTACAATGTATGCTATAAATCACAGTTTTAAATGAAAACAGTAAGGACGGAAAGTAAATAACACACATATATAAGTGGTTCGAGATAAATCCCTCTACATCCACTGGTCCTCCACATAGGAGTAAAATATTTATTGAAATCACTACATACACAACTACGTGACTTTATTTAAACATGTCTCTATATCGTTCACACAAATTGATACAAGGACCACAACTTTGGCCGTTCACATAGATTGGCTTCAGCTCTTTCGTCTTCTCACACAGATCGAAGCTACGTCCTCAATGTTATTCTTCCCACACAGGTCGGAATAAGTAAGGACTTAATCCACATAGGCTAAGGTTGATCTCAACGGTAAAGATGGTAGAATGATTCCAAACAGCAGCTATATGCTTTGACGAGCATTTGCTGTATGCTGTGCTGTTTGCGTTGATGACTTGTACATTTCTTCGCTTAGATACTGCTGTATGCTCAGGAAATATACTGCTCTTTCTTAGCTTGATTGTTAGAGCTATTTTTCAGGTGTATGCGCGAGAGAAAGTGAAGTTCGTAAGTGAGCAATGTCCTCTTGTTTGGGGCTATTTATAACCTTAGAAATAGATCCGTTATAAATGTAATCGTTGGACGGTTGGTGAGATTTAGACGTCTCCAATTGGCGGCTGCAGAATGTTTGAATTCAATGTAGCTCGCATTTAATGCTCAGACATTCTTTTTGAATTTACATTAAATGCTCTTCAGCGCGTTCGGACTGTTCTCTTTCGAGCGTATTAAATGTTGTCCTATCAGCAATAAATACTATTTTTACCGTGAATACTTTATGAATAAACAATGTTTATTTCACAACGGTTTAAAGATATTCTTCGGTCATGTTGGATATGTTTTACTTTTCCTAAGTAAAACTCCTACAACCAGACTGCTGTATCCAACATTCTTAACTTCTTCTGTATGAAGATGAAGGCTCTGTAGGATTGGACTGTAGGAAGATCTCTCACTATATGGATATGTTGTACGGAGTTTCCTAACAGCTTCCACACTTGGCAAAATTCTGACTCTAAAGACTTCTTTGTTGTATAGGCGATGCTAGTCATAGCAACTGGACCCTCTATATGGGGACACAATTAGTAGTAAAGACTGCAGTGTGAAGGCATCTATCCAAAATTTAACTGGAACATAAGATTAAAAAATCATATAACTAGGCCAAGCTCAGCGATGTGTCCATGTTTACACTCTGCCCTTCCATTTTGAGCTTGAATATAGGGGCAAGATATGCAATGTAAAATAATATTACTATCAAGAAGCTCCTCTAGTCTTGTTTCAGTAAATTCCTTACCCCCATCAGTTTGAAAAACTTTTAATTTTTTCAAATTGATTTTCCACCATAACTTTGAAAGGCACAAAAACTCATAAAAATCTGATTTGTAATACATAGGATAAAATCATATAAATCGAGAGTAATCATCAATAAACACAACAAAATATGAGAACAGTAATAGGTGATTAACCCCATAAGTCACAGTGCATTAAGTCCAACACCTGAGGTGATCGTTGTTGTTACGCAAAATATTATCCGGAGATAATATTGCTGGAATGATTGAGTAACAAACAAATGCGAGAACACTTCCGTGGAAAAATAAATAACAAAAGGTTTGCCGGGGTTGTTAATCCCGGGCTTGAATGCTCTCGCGAGATGTTATTAATATAGATACTTTGGAGTACAAATATTAATGTTAGAATCTATTACAATGAGTGTGAAGACTTCTAGTTATCTAAGCTGTAGAGCGTGTAGATTGCAGGAAGAACCAGATATGAAGCTCTGTGAGTTCTTGGTTCTTATGTTCTGTAAGTGTGTATGAATATCACTATGAATGTGTAAGTAATTGCCAAATGAGTCTTTTTCCTCTCTCTGTGCATTTTTCACCGTATTCACGATGATGCTAGGCCACTGTTGTAAGCCTCCTATTTATAGGAGACAAGGTTGCTGGGACCTATCCGGCGATCGCGGGCGACCACCGTATTCTATGTTAGAATAATATGGGCGATCGTCCTATCACGTGGGGATGTTTCCTTAAAGTCCGAGGCTGCTGCTGGCAGCCAGCTGTGCGAGCCAATGGAAAGCCTGCACGCGTCCTGAGTCGCTGTCTGGGGAGGACCCACCTTGTACCTTTCGGCGGGCTTGTCGGTAGGTGAAAGGCTGGTGACAGGCTGGGGTCAAAGGCCTTATCTTGCAGCGCTTTTTGTGGATCTACACGTGGGTCCACGTCCGAGATTCGGTCTTCGAAGACTTTGACAGGTGTCGGGTTCACATGCTGTATGGGACGATCGTCTACGGTCTGGTATCATAGGCGATCGCGAGACGCCTAGAGACGATCACCTTGGACGCCAATCACTAGGTGCTTATGCTGCGTCCGTCTGCTTTGACTGGCTTCTGACCATCGTGCCGATCGCCATCGAGGCGTATAAATCGCCGCACAACAATTGCCCCCAGCTCGCTTCAATGTTGAAAACATGGGGTGAGGTGGCACTGTTGGCGATCGCCTGTTTCAGACGATTTGGTTAGTCTGCTTATGATAAGGAAGATCGTCGCCTGGACGATCCGATTTCGAATCCGGACGATCTCCTTATGCGCTGGAAATAGCGGGAAATGGAGGCGGACTCTTGAAACATTGCAGGGACACGCATCGCGCTATCATTGGGGGAGTCCGACGGTTTTGTCAGACTTGTCGCCTGGCGTGCCCTCGAAAAGACGCGTATGCGGGTTTCGAGGGCTGCATTTAATCTGTCCCCCCCGACGGTTGCACTCCAGCCCTCGGGATTTCACCTATTTGCACAGAGACCCCTGCTCCCGCCTATAAAAGGGGCTAGGGTTACTTTATTTCCACTCTTCACGCACCCTTGCTTTTTAGTCGAGACTCTCCAGAATTTTTTCGAAGATCCTTGTGCTGACCGTCCTTCTTTTTAGGTAAGAACACAAACCTTCTCTCTCCCTTTACTTTTAAGAACATGTCTATAGGATCTAAAACATTCGAGACCGGTAGCTCCTCCGCCGCCGCGGCTTTGCCTGACCGGGAGGAAATTCCCGTGGGTCTCCATGTGGAAACGACCGTCGAGGCCATTCGTGCAGGGATTGCACCCGCGGAAATTGAGGAGCTCTTCAATGAGGCCGAAGTGGCGAGATCAGCGGCGGCGGCGGAGCAGGGGGACTCGCCGGTGGATGAAGATGAAATGGTATGGCTGTCTTGGGAATGGGATAGCGTATTCGGCCCCGCTTATTTAGATTTCGCTAAGCTTATGGAGGGGATCGCCGGACCATGTCCTGAATTTGATTTCGAAGCGTATTCCGCCGCTCACCCCTATGAGCACGTGAAGCGGACGGCGATTCGGGCCGCTGACCCTTCTCGGTGGACTCTCGGTCAGATTCGGAGTTCGGCGACCCGAAAAGACATGAGTCGCTGGAGGGAGAAATTACATATTCCCTCTGACGTCTCGCTGCATGTGCCCTCGGAAAACAAACGTGCCGATCAACCTCCCAAGGGTCTGGTCGCCGTTAATGAGATGATTATGGAGGCCGGCCTACGGTTCCCCATGCCGTTCGCCGTATCCTATTTGTTGATTGCCTGGAATTTGGCGCTGCTCCAGCTGACGCCGAATGCATGGCTACAGATCATCAGCACTTTGACACTTTTCGGCGGTCACCGGTTGTTCCGTCTCCTTTCTGCGATGAAAATGAATTATCTCTTCAAACTGACTACGCAGAAGGGGTCGGTCGGCGGTTATCACATTCAAGGTTGAATGGGAAGGGTGGTCTTCGAGGTGCCGAACAAGACTCGGTGCAACCTGGCAAAATGGTGCTAGGTCGGCGGAGCGTGGAGGTCGGCGTCGAGTGATAGGCCGGAGGAGGAGTTGGAGATCCCCACCAATTTTCGGGAGAGGAATCCGAGTAAGGGTTTTAACTCTCCCTTTGATCGGATACGTCTTGGACTGATCTAATTTTGTTTCCTTTTTGCAGGATCCCTTGTTCCAGCGATCGACGATCTCCTCTTTGATTTCTTGATCGTCTGGGAGCGAATTCGCGCCTTGCCGGACTCCTATATAGACGTTCGATCACTCGGTCATGAACTTCATCGGTTGGGGGCTCGATTGTTTCGCTTCCTTCGTCATCTGAAAGCTCCAGGTATAAATTTTACTCCCTCTTCCTTGCTTGACGATCGTCTGATTGAAAGAGGTGTTTAACTTGTTTAAATTTCTTCTTTGACAGAGATCCATTTTCCCCGTTACGCCAAGCCACCGCAAGAGATCGCAATGTCGAACCCTGGATTCTTGGGTCGTCTTCACCAGGGAAAGAAGACGGGTCGTGCCCCTGTGAAGACGTCTCGTCCCGTCCCTGCGGTGAGGCCTGCTACGGTGCCGGTCGTCGAGCCGGAAGTTCAAGAGGAAGAGCAACTCTGGCGCAACCGTAAGAGGCGGAGGCCGGAGGAGTCCTTGCCGACTGCTGAGGCGGACGTATCTATTTTGGAGCCGTCGGTTGATGCGGCTCCTATCTCTGCTGTTCCGATGGTGGAGGGATCCGGCTCCAGGTCCTCGACTGGGTTCCTGAAAAATACGGCGATCGCCGAAGCTGAAACTCCTCGAGGCAAACCCTATTTCGGCCGCGACCCCGAGTTGGTCAACAGGTAAGACCGGTTTGGTCTTTCTGAGTTGGGCTTATTTGTGCAAGGCATATGCTGACCCCTTTGTCCTCATTTATTTGCGTTGCAGGATCCGTCTTGCCGATCCGGACGTCTCGCCGATAGTGCTGAACTTCTTGGCGAGCAAGTCTCCTCGCCAGTCCCTCGAAGCCCCTTCTTATGTCTCCCGGGCCATCACCTCTCTGCCTAAAGCTTGGACGACCGATCTCGACGTGATTGCTCGTCGACGGTCTGGGGATGCCATGCAGGCGACCCTCGCCCTAACTCTCCAGGCGGCGACGATGGCCATCCAAGTCGCAAAGGATTATGAGGGGTGACCCTCTAATGCTCGCCTCCATCAAGATCTTGAGGCCGCTCGGAGCCAGAACGCCGACTTCGCCAACCGGATCCAGGCCATGGAGAAGGAATACTTAGAGAAGGCCAAACGAGCCAAGCAGGACCTCAATTGGATGAAGCAGGAGCTTAGCCGGTCCAAGGAGGTGGCCGATCGGTTTCGCGACCAGGTGACAGAACGAAAGGCGCGACCTCCTTAACCGTGTCTTTATGTGCGAGGGACATTCCATCCGTTGGTATGTCCCACGACTCACTTTATTGTTAGGGTCCTCCGTTAGGCTGCGCCCGCCTTGTGTTTAAACGAAAGGCGAGCGGTCTCGGTCTGGAGGAGTCCTTGCACGGGGTGTTGTCGATTTATTCGACTCCACGTCCGCGGCTTGTTGGCACTGTTCTACCTCGGGTCGTCATGTTAGATGGCGACCTTCGACGGTATACGTTGTGACAGGGTAGGGACGCGTCGCCTTGTCCGGGTATATCATGTTAGATGATGTACTTTTGAGGGCGTGCGAGCGTGTCCACGGTTGTAATTGGAGGGTCCTTCGGCTACGCCCGCCTCGTATTTAAACGAAGGGCGAGCGATCGCAGCCCAGAGGAACCTTGCATGAACGAAGTTGTTGGTTCCATCGACATCCAGGACCACGGCTGCAATTTTCTACCTCGGATCGCCATGTTAGATGACGACCCTCGACAGTATACGTTGTCCTTAGGGGGCGATCGCTTGCATAGGTCTGTCAGGTTTAGACGATGACCTCTTGTAGGGCGAGCGAGCCATCCTCTTTTTTGCTTGTTTTTGTCGAGGCGCATCATATAGATGGGATTGAAAAATCTCATTATACGCTTTGTACATTGTGTAACTGAAACTGAATACAAAGTTCTCACTGATAGTATTTCTTCAAATGTACGGCGTTCCAGGGATATTGGTCCGGAGTACCGTCAGGGTGTTCAAGTTCGTAGGCTCCTCCAGTTAGCCATTTAGATATTCTGAAGGGGCCTTCCCAATTTGGGCCAAAAACTCCTGTGTGAGTCAGGACCTTTTTGAGGACTAGGTCGCCCACTTGGAAACATCTTTACTTGACCTTCGAATTGAAGAACTTCTAGGATCTCCTCTTGTGGATTATGTTCTTCATTTCCGAGGTCAGTCGCCGTTCTTCCAGCATGTCTAAATCGATTCGTCGGGCTACGTCGTTGTCCGTCGTCATCTCTTGTTCGGTTCGGTGGCTGAGGACGGCGATCTCGGAGGGGATCACCACTTTTGTTCCAAAGGCGAGGGTGAATGGGGTCTCGCCAGTCGAGTTTCGGGTCGTCATTCGATAAGACCACAAAACGTCCGGGAGCTCGCTCCCCCATCGTCCTTGTCTGTATTCGAGTCGTGCCTTGATTGTATGCTTGAGGATCTTGTTTACAGCCTCTACCTGCCCATTCGTCTAAGGGTGGTAGGGGGTCGAGAACAACTTTTTGATTCCCCACTTTTCGCAGAATTGCATGACTTCTAAACCGTCGAACTGCTTTCTGTTGTCGGAGATGATAGCCTGGGGTAGGCCGAATCGGCATATGATGTTCTTCCATATGGACTTAATTACTTGTTCTTGGCCGATCTTGTTGAGTGGCTCGTCCTCAGCCCATTTTGTGAAGTAATCGACCCCTACAATGGCAAATTTACATCCTCCTGGTGCCGTTGGCAAGGGACCGATGAGGTCGATGCCCCATTGGGCAAAGAGCCATGGGCTGTACAGAGAAGTGAGTTGCTCGGGGGAGAGCTTGATGTTTGGGCCCATTACTTGACATCTGTGACACGATCTGGCATAGGCGATCGCATCTTTTTGTAGTGTAGGCCAGAAAAACCCTTGCCTGGTCGTTTTGTGGATGAGAGCTCGCCCGCCAGCAAGGTTTCCACAGATCCCATCATGGATCTCGGCTAAAACGAGCCGACCTTCCTCCGGCGTGATACACTTAAGAAGAGGGAGGCTGAAAGCTCGCTTGTAAAGCCGGTCATCCAATAGGGTGTATCTGGTCGCACGGAGCTTAAGCTGACGTGCTTTGATACGGTCGTCGGGGACCATTCCATCCTTTAAGTATTTAATGAACGGAGTCATCCAGTTCTCTTCGGCGATGGTAACTGCGGTTACCAGGTTTCTGTCGATCGCCGGCTTTGCTGATTTTGTGATTTGGATGTTGGAGAAATCGGCCGCCCCATCTGATGATGCTAGTTTGGATAGGGCGTCGACCTGGGAATTGTGCTCTCTCGGTAGTTGTTCGATTAGCATTTCCTCAAATTTCGTGCACATTTCGGCGACCAATTCTTGGTATTTGACCATCTGTTCGCCGCGCACCTCATATTCTCCCTTGACTTGGTTCACGACCAAGAGGGAGTCCATGAAGATATGGAGGCAACGAACATCAAGGGCGAGGGCTAGATCGATACCGCCTACCAAGGCTTCGTACTCGGCTTCATTGTTGGTCGCACGAAACCCGAAACGCATGGAATTTGTGAAATTTTGTCCGTCGGGGCTGATGAGGACAATCCCTGCCCCTGCTCGTGAGTTGATCGCCGAGCCATCCACGTACAGCTTCCAAGCAGGGCGGCCGATCAGGGTCGGACTGTGAGGGAATGTTAATTCCACTACGAAGTCTGCCAGAGCCTGGCCTTTGATCGCCGTGCGAGGAGCGTATGTGATACCGTACTGGGCGATCTCCAATGACCACTTGAGGAGTCGCCCGTTGGTGTCTGGTCGGTGTAGAACTTGCCTTAGAAGGAGAGTTTTCAGAACCTCCACTTGATGTTCGAAGAAGTAGGCTCTTAGCTTGCGAACACTCATGACTAGAGCGTAGGCGATCTTCTCTAGGGGTGTGTATCGCGTTTCCGCGTCGTGGAGCGCTTGGCTGACGAAGTAGATCGGCAAGTGGACTTGTCCCTCTGCTCGCACCAAAACGGCACTCAGTGCGACCTCTGAGGCCGCCAGGTAAAGGAATAGTTTCTCGTCGGGGATCGGCTTTGCCAAGATCTGGGGATTAGATAGATACTCCTTGATTTTGGCGAACGCTATCTGACTCTCTTTCGTCCATGCGAACTTCTTATTCTTTATGGTCGCTAGGGGTGTGCATGGTACGGTATGGTACGGTTTTAGGGTAAAACCGATACCGTACCAAATATATTCGGTTTATTATGATTTAATACCATATACATACGGGTTTTTTCGGTTTGGTAGTTCGGTATTTCAGTTTGGTTTATATCGGTACGGTATTTTTTCGGTTTTTCTACTTGATACTTGATAGCATTAATAATACAAAAATACTCGAATAAATTAATTCAACAAGGTACCACGAATAGCTGATCCAAATTAATAACTAAACCAAAAAATCACACCAACCTTAAGATAGTAACTAATTTAATGTTCAAGTTTTCATCCAATTATTTTGGAGGATAAAAATGAAAAAAAAAGACAAACAAGTGTCTTGAACTTCAATAAATTTGTTATACTTCTATATTCATATGAGTTTGTAACTACTATATATATGATATATTATCATAAAAATATTTAATATAAATAACGGTACGGTACGGTTTTTTTTCCCGGTATTTAAGTCAAATACCATACCGTTACTGAAGTTTCGGTTTTATAAAAAATAAAAACCATGTATGTCGGTTTAAGCGGTTTATCGGTTTTTTCGGTACGGTTTTTACGGTGCGGTGCGGTTTTTCGGTTTAATCGGGTTTTTTGCACACCCCTAATGGTCGCGAAGAAAGGCTTGCTTTTATCCCCGAGCCGAGATATGAAACGGTTGAGGGCATCCAGACAACCTGTGAGGCGTTGCACCTGCTTGACATTATGTGGATCCTGCATGTCGAGGATCGTCTGGATCTTGGTGGGGTTCGCCTCGATCCCCCTTTGACTCACGATGTGCCCCAGGAATTTTCTGGAGCTCACCCCGAAGTTGCATTTCTTGGGGTTCAGCTTCATGTTGAACTTCTCGAGGATGGCGAACATCTCGGCAAGGTTGTTGAGGTGGTCTTCCTTCTTGAGGCTTTTGACTACGATGTCATCAATGTAGACCTCCATGGTCTTGCCGATTTGATTGGCGAACATCCCGTTGACTAGTCGCTGGTAGGTTGCCCCTGCGTTCTTCAAGCCGAACGGCATTCAGACCCAAAAGTATATGTCTTTTTCTGCGTGGAAAGATGTGTGCTTTATGTCTTTCTCCGCCATTGGGATTTGATGGTATCCGGCGAAGGCATCCATGAACGACATCAGTCCGCAACCTGCTATACTATCGACCAAGTGATCAATATGAGGCATCAGAAAGTGGTCTTTTGGGCATGCCGCGTTGAGGTCAGTGAAGTCGATGCATAACCTCCAGGAGCTGTTCGGCCTTTTGACGAGCACCGCACTGGCGACCCACTGTGGCTCATCTGTAGCTACCCCGATTAGTTTGTTATCGAGTAGCTTTTTGACTTCCATGTCGAGCGCTGCGTATTTCTCAGGACCGAATTTCCTACGTTTTTGGTGAACAGGCTTCCTTGCTGGGTCGATCTTTAGATAGTGGCAGGCGTGTTCTGGACTTATGCTAACCATATCTTGATGCGACCAGGCAAAGACTCTGATGTTCTTACGTAGTAAATTGATCAGATCCTCCTTTAATTTGAGGTCGACGCTTGTGCCGATCTGGGCGAGCCGGATCTATCGTTATATTTTCCAACTCTTCGATGGGGACGGTCGCCTCTCGTTTGGAATGATTTCCGGACTCGATCCTGGGATCGATGTCGAGGCTTGGCTCGAAACCGATCCTTGGCTCGATGTCGTCCGTCAATCGTTGTGAGATGCCGTCCTCTGAGTCGGGCTGGTACGATATGCTTGGCTCGTCGATCTCCATGGGTTGATTGTCGATCGTTTCAATGTTACACACAGCATGGGAAGTATTGAAAGAAGTTACGACATAGGAGTAGTTCAAACACTTCTTATCCATTAATTGGTCTCCTTTTACAGTACCGACCGTCCCATCGGCAGTGGGGAATTTGATACAGTAAAAGAAAGAAGAGGCGACCGCCTCGAAGGTTTCTAGTAATGGACGACCTAGGAACCCATTATAGATGCTGGGCCTATCTATGATTACAAAGTTTAGGTTCCTAGTAATCCTAACCTTGGGATCGTAGTAACATGTTAGCTCGACAGAGAGCTTGATCCTCACGTAGGCTTGGACTGTGCTGTCACCGAATCCTTGGAGCACGGTGTCGAATGGCTTGATGAACTTGGTTAGGTTGCCGAGCTAGTCAAGAGCAGATTTGAATATGATATTGCAAAAGTTCCCATTGTCAACCAGCACGCGACCGACCATCTTCCCAATGATACATGCAGAGATCACCAATTCATCCTCTTTCGGGCACTGCACCCCCTCCCTATCCTTGTTGGAGAAGGTGATGAGCGCGTATTTGGAGATAGTCGGCTTCAGTGGGACCACGACATGGACCCCGACGAACGCCCTCAGTTCGGCCTTCCTCTTTCTATTCGACAGAGTGGAAACCGGGGAAAGGCCTCCGAGGTTTCCACATCCTGCCTGAAGCATATTAATCCGGCCGCTAGGGTTGATCGGAGGGATCGATTTATCGGAGTACTCCGGCTCGTTCTGCTCGATCCTTGCGACCGGATTGGGAGGGATCCCATCGCTTTGTCGGCGCTCGCGCCCTCCGGACCTCTCTGATCGGGGCTCTGGCCTGGTGACCAAGTTATCCAATTTTCCTTCCTCAAACAATCTCCAGAGTTGTCTGATGAGGTCGCGGCATTGGCTGGTGTTGTGGCCGGGACTTTTATGGTAGGCACAGAATTTGCTGCGGTCTAGATGACCATTGTCCCTTATCGGCTTTGGTTTGTTGAGCCATTCGCGCCCCTTGATGGCGTCAAAGATGTGGGCCGGAGACAGATTTAGGTTGCGGAGGAGGTGAACTTCCACATCCTCGAAGGCTTTGAATTCACCAGGCGGCTTTGCGACCGCCTTTCTGGGCTTGGCGACCGCCTTCTTCTGGATGTGGGATGGCGCCTTCCCTTCTCCGGCAGATCCCTCGCCCAAGAGGGGGGTGAGCATCCTCTGTCTGGCCAGGAAATCGGCGGCCGTGACGCGGAAGATCGGGTAGGTCGAGGGGATGTCCTTCGTAAGATGCCTGAACATGGGCGAATGGCCATGGAATCCCCCTAGGGCCGAGTAGAGAGCGAGCTCGTCGCTAATGGGCTCACCGGTGAGGACTACTTCGTCCATCCGGTTGATGTAGTCTTCATCGGGCTCGTCCTTCCCCTGTCTAATCTTCATCATGCGGTGGGGGCCTTCTGGCTGAGCGACTTTGGCAGTGAAATGCGACGTGAAGTCGTTCGCTAGTCTCTCAAAGCAATTGATCGAGCGAGGTGGTAGTGATATGTACCACCTGTGGGCGAGGTCGCCCAATGTCAGTGGGAAAATCCGACATTTCGTCGCGTCCGATGCTCCGTATCCGGTCATGTAAATCCGAAATTTGCTCAAATAGGTCTCTGGATCCGATCTCCTCTCATATAGAGGTGTTTGAGGGGGAGCGATCGTTGGTTGAACTGGGGCGAGCTCGATCTGGACCGCGAGTGGCTCACTTGGTCCCGCGATCGATCTCCTGGCGTCTGCCCCAGTTTCTAGGAGCGCCTTCATTTCATCAAGCTGATGCTGCATGGCGGCCATCGCCGTAGCCTGACTGCTCGCTGATTGGCTCCTGGAGCCTGAGCCAAGGCGATCGTGTACTGATACCCTGGCCCCGGGGGAAATGATGAGTCCTCTGCCACCAGGCTTAACTCTTGGGTGAACGGGGGCCCGTTGGCCGGCTTGTCTTCTGGGAGTCGGATATGCCACCTTCCGCTGTAGGCTGGGATTCGGTCTGGGCCGGAATGAGATGTCCGGCAGACCGCAGGGTAGCTCTTTTGGAGGTTGTTGCCAACGTCATTTTTCTGAAAGTTTTCTTCGAAGAACAGTGAGTGTCTCTTCAAGTATATGCCCCGGAGAACAGTGAGTGTTCTTCGAGACGGTAGGAATAAAAATGAAGGTTTAGATGCCCTTCCTCTAGCGCCAATTGTTGTTACCCAAAATATTATCCGGAGATAATATTGCTGGAATGATCGAGTAACAAACAAATGCGAGAACACTTCCGTGGGAAAATAAATAACACAAGGTTTGCTGGGGTTGTTAATCCCGGGCTTGAATGCTCTCGCGAGATGTTATTAATATAGATACTTTGGAGTACAAATATTAATGTTAGAATCTATTACAATGAGTGTGAAGACTTCTAGTTATCTAAGCTGTAGAGCGTGTAGATTGCCGGAAGAACCAGATATGAAGCTCTGTGAGTTCTTGCTTTTTATGTTCTGTAAGTGTGTATGAATATCATTATGAATGTGTAAGTAATTGCCAGATGAGTCTTTTTCCTCTCTCTGTGCGTTTTTCACTGTATTCACGATGATGCTAGGCCACTATTGTAAGCCTCCTATTTATAGGAGACAAGGTTGCTGGGACCTCTCCGGCGATCGCGGGCGACCACCGTATTCTATGTTAGAATAATATGGGAGATCATCCTATCACGTGGGGATGTTTCTTTAAAGTCCGAGGCTGCTGCTGGCAGCCAGCTGTGAGAGCCAATGGAAAGCCTGCATGCGTCCTGAGTCGTTGTCTGGGGAGGACCCACCTTGTACCTTTCGGCGGGCTTGTCGGTAGGTGAAAGGCTGGTGAGAGGCTGGGGTCAAAGGCCTTATCTTGCAGCGCCTTTTGTGGATCTGCACGTGGGTCCACGTCCGAGATTCAGTCTTCGAAGACTTTGACGGGTGTCGGGTTCACATGCTGTATGGGACGATCGTCCACGGTCTGGTATCATAGGCGATCGCCAGACGCCTAGAGACGATCGCCTTGGACGCCAATCACTAGGTGCTTATCCAGCGTCCGTCTTCTTTGACTGGCTTCTGACCATCGTGCCGATCGCCATCGAGGCGTATAAATTGCCGCACAACAATCGTTTATTATTTTCATGAAACACAAGGCCTTTACTTTTAGACAATCGACAAGCAGTGCAAGATACAAGACTAAGCAATGAGCATGATACTGTTAGGAGTATGCACTCGAATGCCACTCAGAGGATGTTGAGTGAGGGCATTAAACTTGTAATTGTGTAAATCATTTATATAAGGCAAATGAATATTTATTTATTTACTGGTAGTTACTGACATTCCTAACTCGTAAATATATATATAGAAACTAGTCCGTGTATTTGAGAGCAAAACATTCCACTCCTTATTAGATAAGACGATCGACACTGGAAAGGTTTATAGCTCAAATACTTAACCGTTCGCAAGTCGATGAAACTTGACTGGGCGTTAAGTTTATGTGAAGACTTGTATGATGTGCTCTTTGACATGGAGAGTGCCTTTCGAACACTAATGGTTAGTGGGAGTACACGTTATGTAATATCAGCAATTTAGATTTCCGATAATTTTCTTTTTTTTAGCGAGAGTCCGTTTTGACGACTTGCTTGTGACCGTTTCGTCATTCTGAGAATGATTAATTCTGCACTTTTTGACATCCGAGTTCGTTTCGGTGTCGTTTTGTTGAGTTCTATGCTTTTTGGCGACTTTTCCGCACTTGAGTTCAATTCTTGCGAATCTCGTTCGAAACTGCTGTTTCGAGTTTCCCGTAAGTCCGTTTAACTTTGTTAGACGTGTTTTGAACTTCGGTTTGGTTATTCGATCATGTATCGTGATTTTCGGGCGTTTTGGGCTATTTTGTAATTTACCCAAAGTTGTGGGTATCCGCATTCGTATTTGTTGTCTTGACCCTTTTCATGGTCGCGTGTGATTAATTGTTGCATGGTATTTCATTTCGGATCGATGATGTTGCCTATGAGCGTTTTGTCGTGTTCGTTCCGTGCGATTTCGGATAATCGAGTCGTCGAGTCATGGTGGTCGGGCACTGGCCGGACGGTTGCGGGCACTAGCCGGACAGTTGCAGTCACTAGCCGGACGGGTGCGGCAGGAACCGGCGTAGCGCGCTTCTGGCCGGAAGGTAGCGACGCCTTCTGGCCAGAAGCGGCCTGCCTTCTGGCCGGTTAGCGCCGCGCTAGTCGGCCAAAGGCAGTAGGGGCGAGAGAGGTTACGGACTCGTGGATCGGCGGTAGTGCACGCTCTTGTCGGACATCGCACGCCTTCTGACCAGGAAAGGTGCGCACACTACAGCGGCAGTCTAGTCCAGGAAGTCTCTGGATTGTGGCCCGGTCCGTTAGCGCACGCTAGCTCGGCAGCCTAGCGCACGCTAGGCTGCACCAGTATAAATGTGACAGAGTAGTCGCATTTTCACTCGTTTTTCATTTCCCTTCTTTTCGATCCACGGCTGGATCTTCGGAGAAGGCGAAGCCATGTTGTTGAACAACAAATCCATGAAGTTCTTGAGTTCATATCATTGATTGATCATCCTATAACATCCTTTGATCCAGCGAATCAAGGTTAGATTTCCTAGAACCCTATCTTTTGGAAATTTTGGGGTTTTTAGGTTTTTGTCCGATTCATTCCAAGTTGTTGATTAATCCATGATGGGTATGATTAATCTTAATATTATTCATGTGTTTAACATTATTTAATCCATTGTTCTTCGTTGAATCAAGGTATATTTCTTGATTTCCTTCGAATTGACTTTTGGGGGGATTTGTTCTTGATTTCGTTTTCCATCCATTTTTGATGAACCGATTGTTGTAAAATGATGTTGTTAAACATATCCTATGGATTGAACATCCATATTTCGGTTGGGAATTCCATTTTCATGTTTTTGTCGGGTCGATTCGTGTTCTTGGCTGTTTTGGGGGAAACCCTTGAACCTTCGTCATTTGTTACTTGAATTCAGCGGCTTTAGGTCGTACTTTGGAATTTATTATCATTGTTATTGTTTTCGTTCGTAGTTTATTATCACGGCTTGCCATTCGGCGGAGTCGGCAGGTTCGTGGTCAGTTTGTGCCAACCTACTTCGGTCGATTCTTCGCGTTTGTGATTATTCGAGGCAAGTACCTTGTCCATACAATTCTTGTTTTGTGGATATGATAATTAATGATCGTCTCTATGTGTTTGTTTGATCATTTGATTTGAACTTTCAAAAGATTCGGTAGCCTCGTTAAAGGCTCACTTTCAAAACGCGCGTGCTTTGTAAATTGTGTGGGTTGTAAGTGACTACGTGAATCCTTTGGATATGTTTGGTGTTGATGTTATGCTTGGTAATGCGTGTGTACGTAGATGACTTCATTTCGGTGCATTGTGGTTTGATGTGGTGTTTTGCTTAGTGTTTGATGCCTCTGGGTGAATTGTTTGGATATCTTTGTTGCATTGTGCTATGTATGTGATTGTGTGGATGTGGGCGGGGCCTACGGTGGCACATGGCATGTGATCATGTGGCCAGGATGCAACAAGCGATTGACCCAACCGTGAGAGCCTAAGAAGAACTACGGTGACACATGGCATGCGATCATGTGGTCAGGATGCAACAAGTGATTGATCCAACCGTGAGCGCCAAAGATAATCTACAGTGGCACATGGCATGTGATCATGTGGCCAGGATGCAATAAGTGATTGATCCAACCGCGAGATGTTGTGATTTGTTTAGCTAGCCAGCTCGGGAGGGTCCTTAGAGGCCTCGAGTGGGATTTGTGGCTTCGTCCCGGTCCTAGGCGATGCATGTGCGTGATTTGTTTTATGATATGGACAGCTCGGGAGGGTCCTTAGAGGCCTCGAGTGGGATACGTGGCTTCGTCCCGGTCCTAGGCGATGCTTGTGTGTGATTATGTCGTGTTGATTTTATGTCCGTCGAGGACACGTGACTTGGGTTTTGGCCCTGTGAATTGTTGTCGGTTTTCTATTTGTGAAAACAAAACCTTTGGGCTGTGACCACTATTGATTTTGGTAAGAGAAGGATTCGATAATCCTAAATTGTTTTCTACTAAAACTCCCGACGGTTTATTAAACCGTTTTGTAAATTGTTTCCCTTGATCCGTGATCTTTCGATTTTGGAATGTTTTACCCAAACTCTTGCCTCGGGAAGTACTTTTCGTTATGTATGGATCTTTGAGGGTTCCTGGTTGTTGTTGTTCGTGGAATGTGGATTGTATGACTCATATTTTTCACTTTGTATTTGCACTAGCGAAACAGTGGAGTTTTGCTAACCCCCGAGTATTCGGGGGGTGGATGTCTGTTTTTGCATTCAGGTTTTGGGAGCATATCGCATGCTCGGCACGAAGGATGATGAAAGATGATCGATACTAATCACATAAGTACCCGTACATTATCGTATTGGTTTAGTTGTATTTTATTTCCGTGCGGTATTCTTTCCCCATTGTATGGGGGTGTGTTGTATTCGACCCGTGAGTGGGCATGTATTGTGTTTGAGTTTGAGTTGTATGTATTTATTGAAAGACCAAATCGGTCTACTGAGTCATTTTTTTAGCCTTAAAGGCATTGTTGAGTTGTTCGATGTTGTTACCAGCCTGGTAGATCCTTGAGGAAAGGTTCTACGGCGTGTAATATCCCTGAGCGGATTGGGGGTGTTACATAAATGGTATCGGAGCTTAGGTTGTGGAAACTTAGGCTGTCGGGTCAAGTGGTGTCTGTTGAGTTTTGTCTCGTCGGATTTTGTCTGACTGAGTCGTGTCGCTACGCATTTTCTGAGTTTGTTGGTCGTGATTAGTATCGTTGGGCGATGATCATCTTCGTGCGACATGTGGATGTAAGTCTCCCTTCTTTGTGTTTGTGCCTCGTCTGATGCGAGTTACTGGTATGATTATGTGTTAAATGATGGAATCTTTATGCAGATTTTTGGTCTCATGATTGCGTTTATGTGACTCTCATATTTCGTCTATATGAGGAGCGATGTCGCTGCTAATGTATTTTCGAACTGTATTTTATCCGCTGTGTGAGTTCTTTCAAAATGACTTTCAGTATTTTGCAAACTGAGTTTTACTTCGTAAAACCGACTCCCTAAATCGAGTTTTGGCATTTTGACCTTGAATGTTTTATGACGGTTTGATAAATGATTATGTGAGTTTTGGGCCTTCTGGCCTATTGAATTTCTGAAAAAACTTGAGTATCTTAGAAAATAAATTTCGAGACGTATCTTTCAAATGGATTGCTTTCTCGTGGTACTTTCAAGGTGCCATAGTACGATTCAAAATCATTCCAGTCGAGGACCAAAATATTTTGAGACATTTTCAATTATTTAGAAATGCTTTGCTTAGACCCGAGGGTCTAATATTTCTTAAAATTTTTCATTAAGAAAAGTGTCCTCGTTTTATCAAACGCAAGATGGTTTTCAAAGTCTCAATAACAATGTTTGCACTACTTTTTGAAAGGTGATACTCAAGATCAACTGGTGTTTCCAAATTGTTTTCAAAAAGTGGTGTTCGTTTTTTTTTTAAACATATCATTCCTGTTTGCGGTCCGGGAATGTATATGTGATGTTCGCATTGTCGTTATGATGTTAGCTCCCGAGTATGATCGAAATGGTGGCGTGAACGTTGAGTCGTTTGCCATGCATTTGTTGTGATTAGCCCTCTGTGAGAGGTGAGATGTTGGTATTGAATGTTGTCGCTTCGTGGTGATTTGTGTGCTATCGCACACGTGTTAGCGGTTAGGACTTGAGTTTGTATGATTGTGTACATACGTGTTTGTTTCGTGATGTTTCGTAATTATATGCTGGTTATCGTTCGGGCCGTTGTAATCGTCGAACGATGCCGTGGTTGTTGTGATTTTAGTATGTGTTGATATGTTATGCCAAGTTGGCATCTCCAGTTTGTTGTTTTGCGATGTTATGTTCCATTGTATCTATCATTTGTATATTCGGTATGCCGAGCCGAGGTGTTTCAACCGTGGTGTGCCGGGGGCATGCACGTACCAATTATCCTTCTCGTTAGTAATTCATTTCAAGTGTGGACCCGAGAGACACAAGATCCAGTTTTGTGAGTTGGGTTCCGAGTCTTTCGGGGCACGAACTTCAGTACAGATATGAGGATCAGCTCTAAGAGGCCAATGAGAGATGTTTCCGTCAGCTGCTTTGGTGTTATTGCCTTGTTTCCATTATTGTGAGTTGCGGGGACGACCTTCTTTTAAAAGAGGTCGAATGTAATACCCGTATTATTTTTGGCTTCTGCATTTTCTCTTTCTCAATTCTATCGACTCACTCGTGTTCGTTGATACTTTCTGAACTTGTTCTGTATTTCGGTTTCATCGTTCGAACGAGCTGTAATCTTGTTTTGGGTCGATGTGGTTATCACTGTGACTTTTCCGAGTTCGGTTCGATTCTTGTTAACCTTGTTCGGAAGTAACACCTTTTGGTTCTACTAGTTCTTTTATTCGAAGTGGATCGGATTTTGAACTTTTGTAATTTCGACTCTGTCGACTCGTTTATGTTCGTTGACATTTTCTGAGCTGATCCTGCCCCTTGCTTTTGTTGATCGAACGAGTGTGGTATTGTTTCGGAATAACTCGTTTGTCATTGTGACTTTTCAATTGTTATTCCCTTTACTGTGGATCTTATGTGAATGCACATCTTGTTGTTTTCACCGGATCATATATTGTCTCGAGTCGAGATGTGAACCTTGGAGTTGTTGTTTGAATTTTATTGTTCTTCGTGATTCGAACATGATTGTTCGATTTTTGTTGTCTCGATCGTTGTGGTTCGATCGTTTGATTGTTCGGTTTTTGTTGATCTCGTTTCGTGATTGTTGAACGTTCAGACTCCTTCGTAATTCCCTTAAGTTCGGGAAATTAGTCTCGTTTTCGATCTTCCAACCCTTGGGCGGTGTAATTCCGTATTTGTTCAGCGATTGGCTCGCGTTTTGATAGATGTACCGTTGGGTTGGTCAGTCGTATTGATTTTCGTTCGTTGTGTTTTGTGATTGTTCGGATAATTGACTTGATTGTATTATCTATTTGATGACGCTTGTCACTTGTTGGTATTATTATGTTTCTAACGGTGGCGTTGTGTTGGTCGTCGTGGAGCGTGTTTTCACGCCATATATTCCTCTGCGTTGCTTGTAACGTTTCGCCGTCGGGCATAAGTTACGCGTTTCTTGTGTATCTCGTTGAGTTTTCCTGGCGGGATATTGCGTCTCCCTACTTGTTTTAAGCTTCAGGACGAAACTTCTTTTAAGGAGGGTAGTATGTGATATCCGCAATTTAGATTTCCGGTAATTTTCTTTTTTTTTTAGCGAGAGTTCGTTTTGAGAACTCTCTTGTGACCGTTTCGTCATTCTGAGAATGATTAATTCTGCACTTTTTGACATCCGAGTTCGTTTCGGTGTCGTTTTGTTGAGTTCCATGCTTTTTGGCGACTTTTCCGCACTTGAGTTCGATTCTTGCGAATCTCGTTCGAAACTGCAGAGAGGTTCTGGACTCGGATGGATCGGCAGGTAGCGCACGCTACTGTCGGACACTGCGCATGCTACGACCGGCAGGTAGCGCATGCTACGGCCGGAAGGCTGCGCACGCTACCTGGCCGAGCAGTCTAGTCCAGGAAGTCTCTGGATTGCGGCCCGGGCCGTTAGCGCACGCTGTTTTGAGTTTCCCGTATGTCCGTCGAGGACATGTGACTTGGGTTTTGGCCCTCTGAATTGTTGTCGATTTTCTATTTGTGAAAACAAAACCTTTGGACTGTGACCCCTGTTGATTTTGGTAAGAGAAGGATTCGATAATCCTAAATTGTTTTCTACTAAAACTCCCGATGGTTTATTAAACCGTTTTGTAAATTGTTTCCCTTGATCTGTGATCTTTCGGTTTTGGAATGTTTTACCCAAACTCTTGCCTCGGGAAGTACTTTTCGTTATGTTTGGATCTTTGAGGATTCCTGGTTATTGTTTTTCCTGGAATGTGGATTGTATGACTCGTATTTTGCAGTTTGTATTTGCACTAGCGAAATAGTAGAGTTTTGCTAACCCCCGAGTATTCGGGGGGTGGATGTATGTTTTTTCATTCAGGTTTTGGGAGCATATCACAGGGTCGGCACGAATGATGATGAAGGATGATCGATACTAATCACATGAGGACCCTGTACATTGTCGTATTGGTTGAGTTGTATTTTATTTCCGATGCGGTATTTTTTCCCCATTGTACGGGAGTGTGTTGTATTCGACCCCTGCGTGGGCATGTATTATGTTTGAGTTGTATGTATTTATTGAAAGACCAAACCGGTCTACTGAGTCATTTTTTTAGCCTTAAAGGAATTGTTGAGTTGTTCGATGTTGTTACCAGCCTGGTAGATCCTTGAGGAAAGGTTCTACGGCGTGTAATATCCCTGAGCGGCTTGGGGGTGTTACACATTATAGGTATGCTAATTGAATTAGTATACTCGAACCGACTCACCCTCGATTCGTCACACGGATTTCACTCCGGGACAGTCAATGACGGAATCGAAAGGTTGTGATGGGTATTCGTGAACCTTCGACTTGAGGATTTGGTAGGGACGTGCTTGTGACATTAAGATTTTCATTAGAGTAGTTCGACCCAGAAAACCGAAAGGTGGGGGTCAACCTCGACGTGCGTCTTGACGGGCAAGTAGCAGGTCCTACTAAATACCAAGATAGAATTCTTTCTCCTATTAGTGAACGAGTTATATGTCCTATGCGGTTATTGGCAGATGAGATCATAAGTCTTTGGCCAAAGCATTGGAGCTAGTTGTATTGGATACACGAGAGCTCGATGACCTCGATTTGCATTAACGCATGCATAGCGTCAAGTACAGATAGGGGTTGACTGACCGTGACCCTATAACTTGATCGGGACATGTAAAAGAAGGGTTTATACGTATACTGATATTCACGATAGAATGGTTTTTGAATGATCCCAATCATTTGTTCTCAGTTGGGGCACAGTGTAGGCCGCGAGGCTGGCTAGGTGGTGCTACTACTCTTTGGTTCCTCCCATTGCTAATTGAGACGGACCTACCGAGTTGCGCAATAGGATTGACGACGGAATGAACCGAGCTTATTCTCTCTTTATAAATATTAGATATTGGATATCTAATTTATTGGACATTGGATGTCTAATTAAATTTGGGACATTAGATGTCTAACTAAATTTACTCGATAAATTAAGTTCGGCCTAAAGAATTAAATAAGTTACTGGGTGATTAATTTAATTTATGAATATAATTATTTCTTGGAGAAATTAATTATGTCATTTTGTATTTGATACAATTAATTAATTGGATTAATTAATTAATATAAATACATCGGAACGGAATGGAATTTATCTGTTTGGACTCGAGAAAGTCCGAAACGAACCGAATTGCTCCGAGTTATTCTAGATGGCCGAACCAACCTTGTTTGTTATCTTGGTCTTAGTCTTCCACCTTAATTGGTGGAAGACCAAATAAAATAAAAAGGTTGGTATTATTATTCTTTGTGAAAGAATAATATATAGTGATATGGAGAAAAATGACCAACTCTTGATTCTTTCAGATATACTCACGGCATTTTCAAGAGTGAGAGAGAGTGAAAAACTTCCTTTACTCAAGTCATCTTCTTCATCATTTTTCTTTCACATTTTTCTTAGAGAAAAATTAAGAGAAAATAAAGAGAGAAAATATATCTATACACTTAGAGTGTTTTAGATTATATTTTATAGCTCCTACCATTTTTTTCTAGCCGTGTCCTTGAAGGACAACGAAGTGGAAGTCGTTCCGATCGTTTTTCCGGTGCATGGCAAGTAGAGGCACAATGCTTTCGGTGCTCGGGATTTCAAAAGCTTGGGGAATAGCTCAAGAGAAGGAATCCATTTAATCAACGGACTATAAGGGTGAGTTTCTAATATCTCTTGTGATTTCGTTTATATATTCATATATACGTAGCTCGATCGATCCTCGTACGGATTCAGATCGAATTAATTTTCGTTTTACCGCTTCCGCTGAGCCTTCGTTTTAGGCACTGAATCCCAACAGTGGTATCGGAGCGTAGGTCTTGCGATCGTATATGCGATATATAGCATTTGGAATGCTTGATTAAAAGATTAGTGATTTGGAATCACGACCGTTTAATTCGTTGTTTTAATTGTTCGTCGAAAATTTAATTTTTCCATGTTTTTATGTTACTATATAAATTAGTTTTATTTATTAAAACTGAATTATATGGGTAATATTAAAATTAGAAAAATATAATTTTTGAAATCGGGACGAAATAGAGTCGGAAAATCGCCCGCCTGCCGGGCTGCCTAAGAGTCTTGGACAGCTAGGCGGCTTGCTTCTGCATTGGGCGGATCAGCCCCTCGGCTAATCTTGTTGTGATCTTTGGACATGAGCTAGGCCCGGGCGATTTTATTTCGATTCCGTTTTGCATTTATGTTTCGTTATAATAATTTCCAGTAATTAAATTGGATTTAATTTGACAATACTTGGTGTTTTATTTTGAGGAAATTATTATTGTGAAATATTTATAGTCCGGTTTATACGAACGAATTAAAACTACCATGCTTGTGAATTAATTGGATTAATTCTAATAGATGGTTATTTTTTATATTGGTTGGATCAAATATATTTAATGTGTAATCCATTTATTTAGTATTTATTGGATGAATGCTTTTGAATGGGGATGTGGTTCATAGACTTACTTTTGAATCGTTCGATTTTATTCGATTGGGTTGTAAAGGCCATTTGAGCCTATTTATTTTACTAGAATTATTTGTATCTAGGATGCAATTTTTCAATGTAAATTTATATGTAATGACGAAGACAGGAGGAAGATCCGTTCGAGAAGACGAAGATTCAAGACGAAGACTTGTAATTAGATTACTAAGTTTTTGATTCTAGGAACGGTCCATGAACCACATGTTGGTAGCAACTAGGTTGTGAATGGTTGTTCATATTATATGAATGCAACAAACGCGCTTAAATGAATTAATGTGCAAAATGTAACATTAATCGCGAAAATTCTCCCACGACAAATTATTAAGTTTATAAGGTTTCAAGTTTTTCCTTCCCTCCATCGAGCTTTCGGGAAATTGAAATCCGAACCGGATGTGCTATGCTTCCGAGTTATCAGGGTAGTCGTTCGGGGAGGACGGATAAATTACCGGGAGAGTATTGGATGCCTTCGGTTGGAGCAAATTTTATCCCTAGAAACCTGATAGGTTGCCGGATAAGATTCAATTGTGAAATTGATTTGCGTCGATGGTATAATTGTTTACGAACCATAGAAACCGTATAGGTTGAGGGGAGTGAACAAGGGAAAAAAGAAGATCGAATCATCCATTATATGGGTTGGTGTTGGACACCACTTTATGAAATTAATAGACTACAAACCTATTCGGTTGCCCTCTATTAAGATTTATAAAGAACTCGATCACCACTATGAAGTAGAGCGATGATACTTCCGGATTTCACATGGGAGTGTGTTATTCCGATAAAATTAGTGGGAGCTGGGTAACAAGAATAGAAAAGACCTTAATTCTATACTCAGACCATAATATAACAAGTCACTTATTAATCTGTTATACTTAATGCAGACATAAAGCTCAATATGACAATGAACCCACTCACAATTCTACTCGAGAAGAACACCCTGATTGGACCTAACTTTGTGGACTAGCTCCGCAATCTGATGATTGTCCATAGTATAGAGGCACTGGGATACGTCTTGGAGACGGACATTCCGGCTCCTCCTGTGCGAACCAGAGCCAATCGGGAAGAGATCGAAAACCACAAAAAGTGGGTTAAGGATGACGTAAAAGTCTGTGCATACATGATAGCTTCTATGTCAAATGAGCTTCAGAGAGATCATGAGAAAATGACTTCTGCTATGCAGATTCTATCTCACTTGACGGAGCTTTATGGTGAGCACAGCAGAACTGCTAGATATGAGATATCCAAGCAACTGTTCAGGGCAAGGATGGAGGAAGGTGAGAAGGTTGGGGAACACGTCCTCAAAATGATATTCATGATCGAGAGATTGAAGGCTCTTGATTTTAAAATGGATACTTCTCTTCAAACCGACCTTATCCTACAGTCTCTCCCTGATTCCTTCTCATAGTTTGTTATGAACTTCAACTGCAATGAGATTGCATGTAATTTAGCTGGGCTAATGAACAAACTTGTGACCGCTCAGTCTCAGATGAAGACTCCATGGATGAAGGAGTGTGCTCTTGTGATTTCTTCTGGACCTCGGAGGTCTAAGAACAAGAAGAAAAAGACCAAGAAGCAGACTGGACCACATGTCAAGGACTTCAAGGGCAAGGGCAAGGCCCCAACGGTTCCTAAGAACAACAAGAAGAAGGATGCTTGTCTCAAGTGCGGTGAGCTGGGTCACTAGGCTAGAGACTGTCCGATTCTTCATGGCACTTCAGGTACAGAACTTTTAGTTTTGGAAACAATTTGTTCTGCTACTGTATTTTCTACTTTCTGGATACTGGATTCTGGTGCTAGTTCTCATATTTGTACCGTCAATCAGGATCTGGAAAAAAGTAGGAAGCTTGGAGCTGGAGAAGTTATGATCACAGTCGGAAGCGGGCATAGTGTCGAGGCGACCGACATAGGATCACTTCTATTGGGTTTAGAATCCGGCTTTGTTTTGACTTTAGAAGATGTACTTGTTTTTCCAAAGGGGCACAAAAATATTGTATCCATTCCGGTCATGGACCGAAAAGGCTTTTAATTTTTCATTGGTGATGGTTCCTGCAAAATTTATTTCAGAAATAAACTAGTGGGCACTGCTACATTGTTAAATGGACTGTATCATCTAAACCTCAGTAACAAAGTCATTGTGAATACTATGACTAGGAAGCGTGGTAGGGATGAAACCAATCAAGTTTTGAAATGGCATCTTAGACTTGGTCATATTGGTCAGGCCAAGGTTTACAAAATAGAAAAAAATGGACTTATGGGTCCATTGGGATCGGATCCCTTTCCTACTTGTGAATCTTGCCTTAAAGGCAAAATACTAAGTCCCCCTTCACATGGACTTTTGAAAGAGCCGCTGACAAACTGGGATTAATCCATGCCGACATATGTGGTGCATTGGAAACAACACGTGATGGATATCAATATTTCATTACATTTACAGATGATCATACTAGGTGTTGTTGCCCAAAATATTATCCGGAGATGATATTGCTGGAATGGTCGAGTAACAAACAAATATGAGAGCACGCCCGTTGGGAAAGTAGATAACACAAGATTTGCGGGGTTGTTAATCCCAGGCTTGAATGCTCTCGCGAGATATTATTGATACAAATACTTGGGAGTACAAATATTAATGTAAGAGTACAATTACAATGAGTGTAAAAGACCCTAATTATCTAGCTCTTGAGTGCTGCTCTGTGAGTTCTTGAACTGCAGGGATTTCTTGTTCTCGTCTCTGCCGACCGTCTTTGTGTTAAGAGATTCCAAAAGAGAGAGAGATATAAAGATGTCCGAAGATTATAGCGTAGCCAAGAGAGAAGCCAACTGTGAAGCAGCGAGAAAGCAGACCTTTTTCCAAGTGCAGGGTGCCTTCTATTTATAGGAGGAGCTGGGATGTCTTCTTCCGATGAGAGATCTCCTTTCTTATATTATAATAAGGAGGCGATCATCTGTAGAACATGGGTTGGTTGCCTTAAAATCCGCGGTTGCTGCTGGTAGCCAGATGTGCGAACTAGCGAGAGGACGACACGCGTCTCTTGTCGCTGTCTCGGGAGGTCCACTTTGGACCTTTCGGCGGGTCTGTCGGTAGGTGAGAAGATGATGACAGGCTGGGGTCAACGATCCATGTTCTGCAGCGCCTTTCCCGAATCTGCATGTGGGTCTCTATTTCGAGTTTCGGCCTTCGCAGTCTTGACGGATGCTGGCTTCACGTGGCATGAGGCGGTCGTCCATGACCAGGCACTTGGGATGATCGCTAGTTGCCTGGAGGCGATCGCCTTGGCAGTCGATCGCTCGGCGTTGGGTCTTTTGATAGGCAAGTCTGCCTTGGTCTATTCGACTCTGGCTCGGTTGCCCGACATTTGTGCTGATCGCCGGTTGAGGGGTATAAATCTCGACACAACAATTGCCCCCCAGCTTGCTCCGATGTCGAAGACATGGCGTGAGGTGGTTCCTCTGGCGATCGTTTTAGGATAAAGACGGGTGATCCGTCGAGCGGACTTTGGTCTCGGATTTGGGTGACCTGATCGTTTGGCGAGCTATCTTAGGTCTTGTTCTTGTGATCTTTAATTTTGCAGATCCCTCGTGGAAAGTCCATTGTTTCGACCTTGAGGAACCGTGCACGGTCGCGGAGTTCGATGGACCGACCTCCATGACCGTGTCTTGTGCGCGAGGGACATTCCACCTGTAGGTTTGTCTCGCGACTCACTTTATTGTGAGGGTCCTCCGTTAGGATGCGCCCGCCTCGTATTTAAATGAAGGGCGAGCGGTCTTGGTCTGGAGGAGTCCTTGCGCGGGGCGTCATCAGATTAATCGACTCCACGTCTGCGGCTTGTTAGCACTTTTCTACCTCGAATCGTCATGTTAGATGGCAATCCTCGACGATATACGTTATGATGGGGGTGGGGACGCGTCGCAATGTCCGGATCCACCATGTCAGATGATGAACCTTTGAGGGCTGGCGAGCGTGTCCACATATTTGTTTGGAGGGTTCTTCGGCTACGCCCGCCTCGTATTTAAACGAAGGGCGAGCGATCGCAGCCCAAAGAAACCTTGCATGGACGAAGCAGTCGGTTCCATCGACTTCCAGGACCATGGCTGCACTCTTCTACCTCGGATCGTCAAGTTAGGTGGCCATTATCGACGGTATACGTTGTGCTGAGGGAGGCGATCTCGTGACTTGGTCCATCATGTTAGATGATGAACTGTAGATGGCGAGCGAGTCCTCTATTTTTGGAGATGTTGCTTGATTCTGGCGATCGGGTTGGAAGACTGGTGGTCGTTGTTCTGACGCCGATCGCGGCATTTGATTCTTTCCACCCGGGGCTCCGGCTAAGTTATTAGTCTGTCCAGCTTGCCCTCCTCGAACAATCTCCAGAGTTGTCTGAGGAGGTCGCGGCATTGATCGGTATTGCCTTCGGTATTGACGGGGACTCTTGTGGTAAGCACAAAATTTGTTGCGGTCCAGATGACCGTGGTCGCTTATCGCCTTCGGCTTGCTTAGCCACTCGCGCCCCCGGATGGCGTAGAAAATATGAGCCGGAGACAGATTGAGGTTGTGGTAGAGATGGGCTCCCACATCCTCGAAGGTCCTGAAATATCTGGGTGGTTTGGCGACTGCCTTGTTGGACTTGGCGATCGCCGTCTCTACCCCCTCGTCTTGGCGAAGGGCGAGCAACCTCCGCCTGGCCAAAAAGTCCGTGGCCTTGGCGCGGAAGATTGCGTAGGTCGGGGGGATGTCCTTCGTAATGTGCCTGAACATGGGCGAAAGACCATTGAAACCCCCTAGGACCGAGTAGAGGGCGATATCGTCGCTTACGGGCTCGTCGTTGAGTATTATCTCATCCACCCGGTCGATGTAGTTTGCATCGGTCTCGTCTTCCCACTGCTTGATTTTCATCATGCGGTGGGGACCTTCTGGTCGAGCGACCTTGGCGGCGAAGTACGTTGTGAAGTCGTTCGCCAGTTGTTCAAAGGAACTGATTGATCGCGGTGGAAGTGAGATGTACCACCTATGGGCCAGGTCGCCCAGTGTTAACGGGAACATTCGGCACATGGTCGTGTCTAATGCCCCGCATCCGGTAATGTAGATCCAGAACTTGCTCAGGTGAGTCTCGGGGTCCGATCTCCCCTCATACAAAGGTGTTTGAGGAGGAGTGATCCTTGGCTGCATGGGGGCGAGTTCGATCTGGACCGCGAGCGGCTCACTCGGCCGAGCGATCTTTCTTTTGGCGCTTGCCCCAGTTTCTAGGAGAGCCTTCATGCCATCGAGCTGGCGTTGCATTGCGGCCATCGCTGTAGCTTGGTCGCTCATGGTTTGGCTCTCGGAGTGGGAGCCGAGGCGATCGTGTACCGATCTCCTGACTCCACGGTAGGCGATGAGGTCGTCGCCGGCGATCTCGGTTCTTCGGCGAGGAGGAGCCAGATGGCTGTCCTGCCTTCTGGGAGTTGGATAAGCTGAATTCTTGGTGATGGATTCGGGCTCCGTCGCCACATGGCTGGGGCGAGAATGCCCCGGTAGCCATGATGGGTCGCTACCTAGGCGGCTGAAAACGGAACGGTCCCGCCACGCGAGTGCTTCTGCTCGTGAATCGGGGCTTCTTGACGATCCCTCGACAAGTAACACCTTGAGCTTCCGTTTGCCCGCGCGGCGGATGGCTCATGGGGTAATTGCAGGCGCATCGAATGCTCCCCGTCGCTTCCTTAGGATGGCCATAGCCTCCTCGATCTCTTCCGTAGTTTGGAACTGGTCGAGCGAAAGGCTGGGGCCGTCCCTCAGATGCGGGATCGAGAGTCTCGCGTCGCCGCGGCTACCCTCCGCCGTAGGTTGGGGCTCGGATTGAGCCGGAATAAGGCGTCCGACGGATCGGAGAGTGGCTCTCTTCGATGTGTTGGCAGATGTCATGACTCTGAAGGTTTTTCTTTGAAGAACAGTGAGTGTTTCTTCATGTATATGCCCTAGAGAACAGTGAGTGTTCTTCGAGACGGTCGGAATAAAAATGAAGGTTAAGATGCCCTTCTTCCTCTAGCGCCAATTGTTGTTACTCAAAATATTATCTGGAGATGATATTGCTGGAATGGTCGAGTAACAAACAAATGCGAGAGCACGTCCGTGGAGAAAGTAGATAACATAAGATTTGCCGGGGTTGTTAATCCCGGGCTTGAATGCTCTCACGAGATATTATTAATACAAATACTTGGGAGTACAAATATTAATGTAAGAGTAAAATTACAATAAGTGTAAAAGACCCTAATTATCTAGCTCTTGAGTGCTGCTCTGTGAGTTCTTGAACTGCAGGGAGTTCTTCTTCTCGTCTCTGCCGACCGTCTTTGTGTTAAGAGGTTCTGAGAGAGAGAGATAGAAAGATGTCCGAAGATTATAGCGTAGCCAAGAGAGAGAAGCCAACTGTGAAGCAGCGAGAAAGCAGACCTTTTTCCAAGTGCAGGGTGCCTTCTATTTATAGGAAAAGCTGGGATGTCTTCTTCTAACGGGCGATCGCCTTTCCCGTATTATAATAAGGAGGCGATCGTCTGTAGCACATGGGTTGGTTGCCTTAAAATCCGCTGCTGCTGCTGGCAGCCAGCTGTGCGAACCAGCGAGAGGATGACACGCATCTCCTGTCGCTGTCTCGGGAGGTCCACTTTGGACCTTTCGGCGGGTCTATCGGTAGGTGAGAAGATGATGACAGGCTGGGGTCAACAATCCATGTTCTGCGGCGCCTTTCCCGGATCTGCATGTGGGTCTCTATTCCGAGTTTCGGCCTTCGCAGTCTTGACGGATGCTGTCTTCTCGTGGCATGAGGCGGTCGTCCATGACCGGGCACTTGGGACGATCGCTAGTTGCCTGGAGGCGATCGCCTTGGCAGTCGATTGCTCGGCGCTGGGTCCTTTGATAGGCAAGTCTGTCTTGGTCTATTCTACTCTGGCTCGGTCGCCCAGCATTTGTGCCGATCGCCTGTTGAGGGGTATAAATCTCGACACAACACTAGGTATGGTTATGTATACTTAATGAAACATAAATCCGAGGCCTTTGAGAAATTCCAGGAATTCAAGGCCCCAGTCGAGAAGCAAACTGGTAATCATATCAAAGCACTTCGATCGGACCGAGGTGGCGAGTATATGAGTATGGAGTTTGATGAGTTCCTAAGGAACATGGAATTGTTTCACAACTAACACCTCCAGGAACCGGACCCTGTTGAACATGGTCCGTTCCATGCTAGGCTATACTGACTTACCGATTTACCTGTGGGTATGCACTCTTGACTGCCGCTTACATCTTGAACAGATGTCCTTCCAAATCCATTCCTAAAACTCCATATGAGATGTGGGAGGGCAGGAAACCAAGTCTTAATCATATTAGGATTTGGGGATGTCCCGCCTATGTCAAGAAGACTAAGGTGGAAAAGTTGGAAGCGAGGTCCGCGAAGGGACGTTTCATTGGATTCTCGTCTGGGACGATGGGTTATCTATTCTACATGCCCGAAGATCGAAAGATCGTTGTTGCTTTGCAAGCACACTTTCTCGAAGATGAGTTCATTCAGGAAGGCGGAGCAGGTAGAAGTATTTCTTTGGAAGAATACAATGAAACTCCTCATGAGACACCTGTGCAAGAAATTGGAACCGAACCTTCTGAAACACAAGTACAACCATGTCATAGGTCTAGTAGGATGTCTCATTTAGCTGAGAGGTATGGCCTTGTGCACTTGGAGGAGCTAGGTCTCCATTAGGTTCCAAGTGATAGCCAAGACGCCGACCCAACGACCTATGACCAAGCGATGGTGGATGTAGACTCCGCGAAATGGCATGAAGCTATGGAAGCTGAGATAGACTCGATGCATGTCAATCAGGCCTGGACTCTAGTAGACCTCCCCAAGGGCATAGTGTCTATTGGGAACAAGTGGATCTACAAGAGAAAGACTGATGGTGATGGCAAGGTTGACGCCTATAAGGCCAGGCTTATGGCAAAGGGTTATACCCAGAAAGAAGGGATCGACTACCACGATACCTTCTCGCCCGTAGCTATGATCAAGTCTATTTGCATGATGCTTGCTATAGCTGCCTACCACCATTATGAGATATGGCAAATGGACGTAAAGACGGCTTTCCTTAATGGATTCCTCGAGGAGGAAATCTATATGGAGCAGCCTAAAGGCTTTGTGTCCGAGGTCGATATTCAGAAAGTGTGCAAGCTTCAGCATTCCATTTATGGACTGAAGAAAGCGTCGCATAGTTGGAACCTTTGTTTTGACGAGGCGGTCAAAGAGTTTGACTTCGTGCAAAATGAAGAGGAACCTTGTGTATACAAGAGGGTTAGTGGGAGCAAGATCGCATTCTTAGTACTATATGTAGATGACATTCTACTAATAGGAAATGATGTGGGAATGCTCAGTTCTGTGAAAGCTTGGCTTTCGAGTAATTTCTCTATGAAAGACTTGGGAGAAGCAACTTATATTCTTGGTATTTGACTCTACCGGGATAGAGCGAATAGAACAATAGGTCTTTCCCAAGCCCTCTATATAGATAAAATCTTAAAGCGATTTAAGATGGATGATTCTAAAAGGGGGTTCCTACCGATGCGACATGGAATAAAACTCTTCTTGAAAATGTGTCCTCAAAGTGAGGAACAACGAAAGGAAATGAGTAATATACCATATGCTTCGGCCGTGGGTAGCCTTATGTATGCTATGTTGTGTACGAGACCTGACATTGCGCATGCTGTAAGCGTGGTGAGTAAGTTTCAGGCAAACCCAGGTAGGGAACATTAGACTGCCGTAAAGAACGTTCTCAAGTACTTAAGAAGGACTAGAGATATGGTTCTTATGTATGTCGGTGGAGAATTGGATGTGGTGGGATTCACTGATTCGGACTTTCAAGGACAGAAACGACTCGATGTCTACTTCTGGCTACATGTTTACTCTTAATGGAGGAGCAGTATCTTGGCGTAGCGCCAAGCAAAGCGTGACTGCTGATTCCACCTGTCAGGCTGAGTATCAAGCAGCCTCAGAGGCTTCCAAGGAAGGGTTCTGGATTAAGAAGTTTCTGGGAAAACTTCAAGTGATACCATGTGCTGAGCTGCCTGTTCCACTGTACTGCGACAACGACGGAGCTGTAGCGCAGGCCAAGGAGCCGAGGTTTCACAACAGCACCAAATATATTGAGAGGAAGTATCATCACGTAAGAGAATTTGTTCGCAAGGGATACATTGTGCTGCACAGAGTAGACTCGGCCGACAACGTTGCTGATCCACTGACCAACCCACTTTCTCAGACTAGCTTGGAGCGTCATCTGGAGAACATGTGTACTAGATACCATAGTGTGTGTCATTGAGTGCAAGTGGGAGATTTTTAGGAGTATGCCCTCGAATGCCACTCAGAGGATGTTGAGTGAGGGCATTATACTTGTAATTGTGTAAATCATTTATATAAGACAAATGAATGTTTCTTTATTTACTAGTAGTTACTGGCATTCCTGACTCGTAAATATATATAGAAACTAGTCCGTGTATTTGAGAGCAAAACATTCCACTCCTTATTGGATAAGGGGTCGGCACTGGAAAGGTTTATAGCTCAAATACTTAATCGTTCGCAAGTCGATGAAACTTGACTGGGCGTTAAGTTTATGTGAAGACTTGTATGACGTGTTCTTTGACATGGAGAGTGACTGTCGAACACTAATGGTTAGTCAGAGCACACGTTATAGGTATGCTAATTGAATTAGTATACTCGAACCGACTCACCCTCGATTCGTCACACGGATTTCACTATAGGACAGTCGATGACGGAATCGAAAGGTTGTGATAGGTATTCGTGAACCTTCGACTTGAGGATTTGGTAGGGATGTGCTTGTGACGTTAAGATTTTCATTAGAGTAGTTCGACCCAGAAAACCAAAAGGTGGGGGTCAACCTCGACGTGCGTCTTGATGGGCAAGTAGCAGGTCCTACTGAATACCAAGATAGAGTTCTTTCTCCTGTTAGTGAACGAGTTATATGTCCTATGCGGTTATTGGCAGATGAGATCATAAGTCTTTGGCCAAAGCATTGGAGCTAGTTGTATTGGATACACGAGAGCTCGATGACCTCGATTTGCATTAACGCATGCATAGCGTCAAGTACAGATAGGGGTTGACTGACCGTGACCCTATAACTGGATCGGGACATGTGAAAGAAGGGTTTATACATATACTGGTATTCACGACAGAATGGTTTTTGAATGATCCCAATCATTTGTTCTCAGTTGGGGCACAGTGTAGGCTGCCAGACTGGCTAGGTGGTGCTACTACTCTTTGGTTCCACCCATTGCTAACTGAGACGGACCTACCGAGTCGCGCAATAGGATTGGACGGAATGAATAGAGCTTATTCTCTCTTTATAAATATTAGATATTGTATATCTAATTTATTGGACGTTGGATGTCTAATTAAATTTGGGACATTGGATGTCTAAATAAATTTATTGGATAAATTAATTTCGGCCTAATGAATTAAATAAGTTACTGGGTGATTAATTTAATTCATGAATATAATTATTTCTTGGAGAAATTAATTATATCATTTTGTATTTGATACAATTAATTAATTGATATAAATACATCGGAACGGAATGGAATTTATCTGTTTGGACTCGAGAATGTCCGAAACGGACCGGATTGCTCCGGGTTTTTCTAGATGGCCGAACCAACCTTGTTTGTTATCTTGGTCTTAGTCTTCCACTTTAATTTGTGGAAGACCAAAGAAAATAAAAAGGTTGGTATTATTATTCTTTGTGAAAGAATAATATATAGTGATATGTATGGAGAAAAATGACCAACTCTTGATTCTTTGAGATATACTCATGGCATTTTCAAGAGTGAGAGAGAGTGAAAAACTTCTTTTACTCAAGTCATCTTCTTCATCATTTTTCCTTCACATTTTTCTTATAGAAAAATTAAGAGAAAATTGATAACACTCATTTTTACACATATTTTTATAAGGTTTTTCCGGATTTTAAGATCCTAAAATGTGTAGAATTGTGTCGTTTGTACTCATATTGTATTTGTTGGACTCGATCATGCTTGGGTACATTTTATTTGATTTTATAGGTGTTTTAAGGACATTATAAAGCAAGAACGAAGTCTCAATCCCCAATACATATCAAGCAATGCGGAAACGAGAGAACGAGGCTTAAAACGATGAAGACTGAAGCACTACCTATTGTATTTTCAAATTTCCAGATTCATTACTTCGAATCAGGATGTTCTCTATATATTTATGGATTCCCCATGAAATCAGCTTCGCAACGGTATATCATACGCTAAATTCCGAGGTGTATTGAGGGAGATATGACTTCTAGACCACGGCTTCACAGTCGAGACTGCACACGGGCCGTGTCACAGGACATGGACGGGTCTGCTGTCCAGAGAGTTTTTGCATTTTCTGGGACAGTTTGACACGGGCCATGTCACTTTTCGGTGCAAGTCTATTTTTTTGACATTTTACAGGTTTGAATGGAATTTCTTGGCATTTTTGGCTTGATAAAAGGCCTTGGACCAGACTTTTGAAGCCTTATTCTGAATATTGGAGAGATTAGAGAGAGAAAAACACAAGATTGAGAGCTTTTCATCCAAAAAGAAGGAGATTTGAAGGGAATTCTTGAAGAACACTTCAAGAACATTTGAAGGCTTCAACCGGGATCATTTAAGACACCATCCGAGTTTTATCTTCTTCCTATCTTTTATTCATTTAGTTGTTTTATTTAGCATGAACATGATGAACATGATGATTATTAATCTTTCTTTCATTACCATGTCCGGCTAAACTTGTTAGATTCCGGGCATGGGAGTACGTTGATTGCTATGGTTTTGAGGGATTGATGATTATATATATATCTAGTGTGATTTCTTTATCAAATACTTGATTTTAATTCATGTTTAGACACTTGATTAATGTTTTTACATGTTTAACTTAATTGATCATAATTCGAGAGAAGAGGGCATTAATAGGTTTCGAGTATTTGACGTAGTAAATTACGAGATTGAGAAATCGGTGATAAGCTATGATGATATTTAAATCTTATGAACATTTTGGAGTTAGATAATTTATAGTAAATGGAGACGTTGTTATAGGTTGTTTAATCTACGTTTTAATGCATCTCGAGAGGGACTTTAGAATATTATTGTGATTATCATTTTGGAAACGCACTTAGAACTTTTGGAACCAGTCCCGACTAAACTTAGTGATCAACGAAAATCGAGCCTTGGAATCTTTCTTTCTAAACTCTTACAATTCTCGTTAATTTGGATATTTTCTTTTATTGTCATCATTTTATTTTATTTCGTTAACCATCCATTCAACTTTCGATCGTCGAGATAAAACCGGAATCATTATAATCTAGTACTCAACACAATAGGAATATTTAGTCTCTGTGGAATACGACCTTGCTCGCCGCTTTCTACACTTACTCCGTACACTTGCGGATTGTTTAAAAATATAGCGAACAAGTTTTTGGCGCCGTTGCCGAGGACTAATTTATTTTTGTTAGTGTTGATATTACGATAAGTGTTTCCGGTCTTACTTTAGACATATTTTCTGTTTTATTTTATTTTGTTACTTCCGTATTGTTTTTGGCCGTGTTGTAGGACGTACATGAACACCCGTTCCTCTCGAGAACTTTTGGAAAACTTTATTCCCAAAGTAGAGGCATTTGCTCGAAGAACAAGTGTTGCTACACGGAAATTACAAAGAGATCTATCTGACGAAATGGAAAGAACGGGAGATGCGACTGCCAACACGGGCAATGATAATATAATAGCCCACAATCCAAACAATGGAGGCGTGCGGGCTGAGCAGCCCGTAGTTCGAATTCAATCGATTCGGGATGGATTTCGGCCGAGGCTTGACCAAAATTATGGGGGAATTTCTCATATTCCTATCAACGTCCTAAATTTTGAATTAAAGTCGTCATTAATATCGATGGTCCAACAGAATCAGTTTGGTGGATTTGCCACGGAGGATCCGCACGCCCATTTATTCCATTTTATTCAAATTTGTGACACCATAAAAATTAATGGGGTGTCAAGCGACGCAATAAGATTGAAGTTATTTCCGTTCTCTTTGAGAGAGAAGCTCGTAGTTGGCTTGGAACCCTTGCTTCCAGGAGCATATGTACATGGGACGAGTTGGGTGAAAAATTTCTATTCAAATTCTTCCCTCCCAACAAGACCATGAGATTGAAAAGTGAAATCATGAAATTCCGGCAAATGGATTTAGAAATGTTATATGAGGCGTGGGAATGCTTCAAATATTTGTTAAGACGATGTCCTCGTCATGGATTTCCGGAAGACCAACAAATATATTTCTTTTATAATGGGTTGGCCAGAGAGACGAGAAATCTTGTTGACGCTTCGGCCGGAGAAACTTTGCTAGCTAAAAGTGCTGAAGAAGCATATGAATTGATCGAGGAGATGGCCATGAATATCTATCAATGGCCTACTGAGAGAACTAATGTGCGTAGAGTGGTTGAAGTTTCAGATTCGGATCCCATAAAGGCTTTAACTGCACAAATGTCGATTTTGACCAACCATTTGGGAGTTCTGACGAAGAGTGCAAATGAGAAAATAACTCCAAAAGGAAGTGCACCACCACCGGACCCGTTAGAGGAAGCTCATTACATCATTAATCATAATTTCAATAACTATCGAAATAATCCTCATCCGGGGTTTTATCATCTTTCAAATAGGAATCACGAGAATCTTAGCTATGGGAATTCGAGAAATGTGTTGCAACCACCGACGGGATTTAAAGTGTCTAATGGTGAGGTGATAGAAGAGTCCAAGCCAAATTCTAATCTAGAGAATATTTTGGCTACTTTTATGATGGAAACAAAAAGTCGGTTTACCCGTGATGAAGAAAAGCTTGATCGGATTGAAAATCATGTGACTCAATTAGCAACCACCGTTGGAGCTCAAATGAGAAACCTAGAAATGAAAATCGGTTAATTGGCTAAGATTGTGGGGAGCCAACATCAAAAGGTCCAATTTCCAAGCAACACCGAGGAAAATCCAAAAACACAATGCAATGCTATTTTTTCGTGCACCATGAATGAAGAGCTACCAGAATCGGAGAATGAAAACGAAGATGCAACCGTGTTGTCTAATAAAGCTGATTTGATAATTAATGAGGTGAAGGATCGGTCCGATATTGAGCATATCGAGGAGAAGAAGAAATTTGAGATTTTCATGCAAGACATGGCGTCAAAGAAAAAAGAATTGGAGCGCCTACCGACTAAGCTTAAGGATCCAGGGAGTTTTTCAATTCCTTGCTCTATTTCGGGTTGTTCATTAAATGATGTATTTGTTGATCATGGTTCAAGTGTCAATATATTGCCTTTGTCTATTTTCAGGACACTTGGATTAGGAGAGTTGAGACCATCTCCAGTGAGCTTATAATTCATAGATCGATCTTTACCTTATCCAAAGGGAATTGTGGAGGATATAATTTTAAAGATTGATAAGTTCACTTTCCCCATTGATTTTATAGTGCTTGATGATGATGGGAAGCAAAATGGTCTAGTAATACTTGGACGTCCGTTCTTAGCCACTGCACGAGCATTAATTGATGTGGATCGAGGAGAATTAACGATTATGACGCATAGTCAAAATGTTGTATTTTGATGACTCCTCCCGATAAAATTGCACGTAAACCAGATTATAAGAGCTCGTCGAATGATCTGGGATGAAGGAAACATGCGTCTGGCTGAAGACGTTAAATTTAGCGCTAGTTGGGAGGCAACCCAACACTTACGTCCGGCTGAAGACGTTAAACTTAGCGCTAATTGGGAGGCAACCCAATGGTTCTTGTTAGTTTATTTTGTTATTATTCGCATTTTATTTCTATTTTTACTTGATGAGGAACTGACCGGTTCAACTGTAGGTGTCCAATTCGCAGGAAAAAGATCCGGAGACCAAAAGCGCACTATCCAAGCTAGTACGACACGGTCGGGTTGGCCATCCAGACGTTTTTTTAGTTTCTGGGCAAGTATGACACGGGCCGTGTCATTTGACACGGTCGGGTCAGGTGGGCAGACGATTTTTGGCAAATATGAGCAGGTATGACACGTGGCATGTCCAACAAGGCCACTTCCCTCCGCCCAATCAATATGACCGGTTGTAAGTATTTCTTGACCCAAAGTTTTTATTGCTTAAATACTATACCTCCTTCGTGTGTACATTCTTTAATTCAAGTTTAGGGGGAGGTACTGGGTCAAGATATACTTATATTGTTCGTTTTTTTGTTTTAACACCTTATTTTGTTTGTTTATTTTATTATTTGTTTGTTTCTATTTTTTTTCGAATTTTAGTGTGAAAGATTTGCTTGGATTTTGGTGTGAATTGTTGTTTTTGAACTTGGTCTGTTTTGAGTATCATGTACTTGAATGAAACTCGAAAGAATGAACTCTTGTCTTGGATACCTCGGGATTTATTTTGTTATTTTGATATGCAAATCGAGGATAATTTGAAGAGAAAAAATTATAGAATAATCAAAAGGGTGTGAAATTGAATAAATAGTTTAATATCTTGGAAATATGAACAAATCTAACTTGTGAGCTTTTGAGCCTTTGTGCATCATTAAATATATAAGTTTCATTGTCGAGTGTATCGTTCATGTTTTAAGACTCTAGAACTTGCCTTGGTATCTTATTCAAAACTACAAACGTGTGTGCAAATTAGTGAAAATAATTTTAGGCGATTTTTTTTGGAAACCCTTCAAACCTTTTGGCCAACCCAAAATTATTTCCCTAGTTAGCCCGATTGAGCTTAAAGTTTATTTCTTGTTAGCCACATTATGAGCTTTCCGTTCTATTATAAACTTTTGTCCCTATACTTGAGCTTATTAGAACAAATTGGCAAAAGAATGAAAAGGTGTGTGGAGGCGATTAAGAGTGTTGGTTCAATTGCAATGATTTATCAAAATAAATTTGAAGGAAGAATGGTGTGATTATAATGATGATGATGTCCACCACATGAAAAGGCCAAAAAAAAATGCAATGATTTATCAAAATAAATTTGAAGGAAGAATGGTGTGATTATAATGATGATGTTGTCCACCACATGAAAAGGCCAAAAAAAAGAGTGGGCAGAAAAAAAAGGAGATTTATTGGAGCGATAAGAAGGAAATAAAATAAATGGAGCAATAAGGAGGAATAAGGTTGTTGTTTTCACTTTCAAAAGCGCTTAGTGCGATTATATTAAAATCAAGGGGTTGAAGAAGCGAATTCCAGGGAAAACAAAAATTTGAGCTTCTAATTGAGCAAAGTGATTATTGGGATGTAGTTCTAATTTGCTCAAGTCAAGTCACTTTAGCCATACTTATCCTACCCCGACCAAAAAGCCTATATTACAACCAATTAAGTCCTTTTTGATTCACCAAATTTGCATGCACCACTAGTGGTAGAGATGTAGACGATTGCCAAGCCTATGGGATTCTTATTTCATTGAATGAGTTTTGAGCATCACTTATCCTATTATACACTTTGAGAGTGAGTAAATACACTTGATCGGTGAGGTTCATATTCTTCAAATATTGGATATGATGTTAAGGATGCACCACAGAGATTTGAATACTTTATAGAACTCGACTTATTTATTTCTTGAGGCGCATTGATGAATTCTCAAAATAATCCTTTGAGGTGTGTTGAGGAATGAGTTCCCTTAAGAGTGGTTATTTTAAAGTGCATTGCTCGGGACGATCAACGTTCAAGTTTGGGGGATTTTGATAACACTCATTTTTACACATATTTTTATAAGTTTTTTCCGGATTTTAGGATCCTAAAATGTGTAGAATTGTGTCGTTTGTACTCATATTGTGTTTGTTGGACTCGATCACGCTTGGGTACATTTTATTTGATTTTATAGGTGTTTTAAGGACATTATCAAGCAAGAACGAAGTCTCAATCCCCAATACATATCAAGCAATGCGGAAACGAGAGAACGAGGCCTAAAACGATGAAGATTGAAGCACTACCTGTCGTATTTTTTAATTTCTAGATTCATTACTTCGAATCAGGATGTGTTCTATATATGTATGGATTCCTTATGAAATCATCTTCGCAACGGTTTATCATACGCTAAATTCCGAGGTGTATTGAGGGAGATATGGCTTCTAGACCACGGCTTCACAGTCCAGACTGCACAGAGGCCGTGTCACAGGACACGGCCGGGTCTGCTGTCCAGAGAGTTTTTGCATTTTCTGGGACCGTATGACATGAGCCGTGTCACTTTTCTGTGCAAGTCCATTTTTTTGACATTTTACACGGTTTGAATGGAATTTCTTGGCATTTTTGGCTTGATAAAAGGCCTTGGACCAGACTTTTGAAGCCTTATTCTGAATATTGGAGAGATTAGAGAGAGAAAAAAACAAGATTGAGAGCTTTTCATCCAAAAAGAAGGAGATTTGAAGGGAATTCTTGAAGAACACTTCAAGAACATTTAAAGGCTTCAACCGGGATCATTCAAGACATCATCCGAGTTTTATCTTCTTCCTATCTTTTATTCATTTTGTTGTTTTATTTAGCATGAACATGATGAACATGATGATTATTAATCTTTCTTTCATTACCATGTCCGGCTAAACTCGTTACATTTCGGGCATGGGAGTACGTTGATTGCTATGGTTTTGAGGGATTGATGATTATATATATATATATCTAGTGTGATTTCTTTATCAAAAACTTGATTTTAATTCATGTTTAGACACTTGATTAATGTTTTTACATGTTTAACTTAATTGCTCATAATTCGAGAGAAGAGAGCATTAATAGGTTTCGAGTATTTGACGTAGTAAATTCCAAGATTGAGAAATCGGTGATAAGATATGATGATGTTTAAATCTTATGAATATTTTGGAGTTAGATAATTTATAGTAAACGGAGACGTTGTTATAGGTTGTTTAATCTACGTTTTAATGCATCTCGAGAGGGACTTTAGAATATTATTGTGATTATCATTTTGGAAACGCACTTAGAACTTTTGGAACCAATCCCGACTAAACTTAGTGATCAACGGAAACCGAGCCTTGGAATCTTTCTTTCTAAACTCTTACAATTCTCCTTAATTCGGATATTTTCTTTTATTGTCATCATTTTATTTTATTTCGTTAACCATCCATTCAACTTTCGATCTTCTAGATAAAACCGGAATCATTATAATCTAGTACTCAACACAATATGAATATTTAGTCTCTGTGGAATACGACCTTGCTCGCCGCTTTCTACACTTATTCCGTACACTTGCGGATTGTTTAAAAATATAGCGAACAAAAATAAAGAGAGAAAATATATCTATACACTTAGAGTGTTTTAGATTATATTTGATAGCTCCTACCATTTTGTTCTAGCCGTGTCCTTGGAGGACAACGAAGTGGAAGTCGTTTCGATCGTTTTTCCGGCGCCTGACAAGTAGAGGCGGTGCTCGGGATTTCAAAAGCTTGGGGAATAGCTCAAGAAAAGGAATCCATTTAATCAACGGACTACAAGGGTGAGTTTCTAATATCTCTTGTGATTTCGTTTATATATTTGTATATACGTAGCTCGATCGATCGTAGGGATTCGGATCGAATTAATTTTCGTTTTACCGCTTCCGCTGGCCCTTCGTTTTAGGCACCGAATCCCAACAGATACCGACAAGGCTCCTTATTTATTCAAACTAGAAATAATGTCATAAGAAACATGTCCCACGCGAAATGCCAAAGTTCAAAAGAAGCATGTACATGTTTAACATGTAAAGCAGATAAAAAGGGCAAATGGCCGCGCCCGAGTATGTAAAGACCATTCTCATGTCTTCCTTTTGCTAGTGTTTGCCCAGCTTTCCGTCTTTGAATGAGAAAATAATCATCAATAGAACTAACATGAACACTGTGGTCTTTTATTAATGTACTAATAGATAACATGTTCTTAGTTAGTTTTGGTACAATTTAGACATCTTGTAGAGTAAGAGATTTGTTTATTTTGCAACTAACAATACGAAATATATTTAGAGAGGCACCACCAGCGACAAGTATAACATGAGTACCTGAATATGGCGCGGAATCGCTTGAAGTGTCTGAGTTGGGAGTAAGATGTGCAGAGGCCCCTGGATCATCACATCATTCAGATGAAGTACAAGAGACACTACATACGGTGTGAAATAGCTAAGTTGGCCGTGGGGGCACTTGCCGACGGTTCATAAATGTATGTTCTATCTAATGGGAAAATTCACGAATCGAGGAGTGCTACTATTCGGTTGATCGCGGCCACGACCACGAAAAGAATGACCATTGCGACGGCCGGCACGAGCAAGCTATTGAGAAAATGTACGTCTAGATGAGGCGGTCGGAGTGTAAAAGGCCACATGTGCGGGTGGCGGTGATTCCATAGATGCTGAAATAAGTCTTGACTTTCGGCTTTAGATAGTATATCACGAAAATGAGAGATTGGAGATTGATTGACTTGTGTATTGAATGGAGAGTCCCTTAATCATATCAAATTAGTACTCACACAAACGAGCCAATAATATTTTATTTGAACGAACACTTTATTTAAGCCAAAACAGATCTGGTCTAAAAAGAACAAATTACGCGTTATGAACCTATATAACAATTTAGAGATCTTTATTCTTCGGTCTTCTGTAGTATTTTCATATTCTATTACTCATGCCCAAAATTTAAGTTTAAGAGAATTGTTTTTTTTTTCATTACCGTCCGTAATCATCACCATCATAAAAAGTAGTACAAAACAAACCGTCAATTTTAGAAAAAAAAAATTCAAGCCTATTTATAAGTTATGATGTGCATCCAGCCACATATCTCTTTCTCTTTATCTAATACTATGTTTGTGGAGGGTTTACTTAATAAAAGCTGTAAGAGAATTAATTGACACCATCTAGACTTCTAAATTTAGCCCATTCATCATCCTCTACACAACAAAGAACTGATTTCCATTTTGATCTACAGAAATAGTAATCATTGGGATTCATCAGAATATGACAATGATTTAAATGGTCCAAAACCCTCATTAATTTATTACACACACAATAAAATAAAGCTGGACAGCAATTGTTTGGTCTGGTTTCGGGATTTAATTTCGTGGTAATATGGACTTGTACCATTTAAACATAAAGATATCTTTTTTTTTTTTACTCTTAATCTATTTTACTTTAATATATTCGAATAATCTATTTTAGGTGATTCATATGCAATTAGGTGACCCGAATAGTTGATTCGAATGCATTTAGGTGACCCAGATGCAATTAGGTGACTCGAATATGTGACTCTAATGCACTCCACTCTAGGTAACTCTGATGCAATTAGGTAACTCGAATAGGCGACTCGAATATGTGATTTGAATATATTATAAATTACTTGGATAAGTGACTTGATTGTATTACTCGAATACCCTATATTCAAATAAATAACATATATTTTTACCCTTTAACTAGATGTCCTCCCGTGTGATGCACGTCGTAAAATATTAAATATTTTATTATATTAATAATGTGTGATTGAATTTCAATAGTATTCTAAAGTTATTATAAAATATACATGAGTCAATGTACACACACATACACATATACTATTATTTTATTTATTTCCATTTATAAACTCTTAGCATGTGATCTATGAGGCTTATATCTAATTTTATAAATATGAATTAAATTATGTTTATTATTATTAATTTTCATTAAAAGTATATAACTCATATTCTTACTAGTATAATTATTTATATGATTTGGTATTAATGTAATTATTTTACTATTTTATAATCAAAACAAAATAATCCCCAAAAAACAAATAATTATTAAAGTACAAAAATATGAAAAATAAACTAAAATAATATTTTTCTTCAATATTCTTATATTTCCATATGGAAATATTTTAATCATCTAAATATATTGTAATTATATTTAAATTACTTTATATATATATACTATATGGATATCAAATTAAAGAGCACGAAGTAATAATTAATTTGATATATTTTTTTTATCAAAAATAAAATTGATACGAAAAAGTTATAATTGTTTAAACTATTAGGTTAAAAATAAAAAGAATAAAATGAGAAAAAAATTTAATTGGTAGATAGTATGTAATGAAATAACACACTAACCCGTTTTTTAAGATTTTTAAAAAGACAATTAACGTGGAAATAACATATATTTCTTTAAAAAATTTTACAACTTTTTTTTAAATTAAGTATAAATTTCTTACTAGATCGTAGCTAGGGCCACGTCGAAGGGGGGGTCCATTACGAAACCCAAAAAAAAAAGAAAAAAGTAGGCCATGGCTGGCGGGCAATGGACCACTCTACAGTCCTGTAAAGGCAGCCAGTATCTGCTTAACTATAGTGGCTAACTGGCATGCATTAGAAAATCAAATGTGTATGTGCAAGTTTCGACGAATAGTTGTACCAATTGTAAGGAGCCACGTGTACATTATGTATATGTCATGGCTCCTACTTTTCAGGATGCTCATGACCTGATAAGGGATATTTACAGTTCCCTCTCCTATAGACTACTATTTTTGATTTTTTATACTCTTACTACTACTATTATTTTATTATTATTAGACCAATTTATATATATATACACACTATTGGTTTTGTAATTGACGGGATATGGCATGAAAGAGATCTGGGAGCTTTTCATTTTATTAAAACAAATGAGAAAAAAATTATTATATCTTTGTAAATGATTTTCAAATATCAATGTTTAAATATTTGTTATTATCACTTCTACTATAAAATATTTGAAAAAGTAGGTTACAACTAGAAGCAGATAAATAAGTTAATTAACTTTTTTTTCTGCTTTAAGTTGGTACGTACAGTTGAATAATTTAATATATAATCTGCTTATCTAAAATTGAAAAAGAAATACTAAAATTATTTACTCATCCACTTTTACTAAGATGATTTCACACAACTTTCATCCTAAAAAATAGTGCCTCCGTCCCATTTGCACATTTTCACTATTTGACAAAATTTTATAATGATCAAAATATTATTTTTACTCATATACAATAAAAACTAGTAATAATCAAAATAAGTATTTGACAGATAAAGGTTAAAGTTACAAACAATATGAAATACTTATAAAGGTCAAAGTATACAAACAAGGGTCTTTCTTGGTATAAATAGAGTTTGTACTTTGTAGTACTTCTAAACAAGTGACCATATTATATTCATTAATTGAAGTTTAAATTAATTATGACGGCGAATCAGTAATACTACAATTTATATATTATATTATTATCAAAATAATATTATAATTTTTAATTTATTATTTTAATTTTAGAAAAAAATGGATAAATATAAAATTCTGTAACACCCTTAAAAATTGCAAGTCTATTATTATTTTTTCCAAATTTCTAAATTAATCTTTTTTTACTACAAAATCATATTATTAGATAATTATTAACTTTATACCTAAAGTTCAATTTCAAAACAAGTTAACTACATACAATATCCATCAAACTAAGTATAAAATCCAATAAAAATATCGGATAAATTGGACTTAGTTTAGAATTCAAAAATTTTTAATTAATAATACAGATATCATAGTATAGTAGATAAAAATATTTCAATATTAATTTATTTTGTTGGTTTTTTTCTATATAAAATTGAAACCAAAAAACATAGATAAATTCTAAAATGAAAAAATGCTAAAAAAGTATTGTGTAAAAGTACAAATTATAAAGTTTGAAAATTAATCCTAAAATTATGATATCTAAATTGAAAAAGATTATATAAACTGCAATCAAAGTCCAAAATAATTCAATAGAAATTCTAAAAATAAATGCTAAAAGAAAATAGATAAAATTAATGTATGTAGCCTGGAATATAAAAAAAACTGAAATAATTAGTCTCTTTAAAATTAAAAATATTTTAAGATTTAATTGTAATTTTTAAAATTAATTTGTATTTCTAGATTTTATTTTGTTTTTAGCATTTTCAATTTTCAAGATTTATTTATATTTTATGGAACTTAATTTTTCGGAATATATGTAATTTTCTAGATCTATTTGTAATTAAGGTCTATTGTGCTTGTAAATATATTATATATTTCAAATTTGAGTAGGTACTTAATGTTTGGAATAGTTATATTTTCCAATTTTATATTCATGTTTACCTCTATTTAATTTAATTTGAATAATATTGATCCAATAGTGTAGGATGCATGAAAGACACTATATTTTTTAGAATTATTGATAAAATATTTTTATTTTGCAGGATAAAGTTATATTTTTTCAATACTATAGTTATATTTTTTTCGAATTTATTGCAGTTTTAGATTTTCTAAATTTATTTGTAATTTTTGAGTGTCTTATATTTTATTTATAATATTTGAACTTAATTGAGGATATTTGTAGTTTTTGTTCTTCATTTTTTGTATGTTTATAGATCTGTTAGAACAAATATATTTTAAGAGATTTATGTTATTTTTTTCAGGAATTATATAAAATATTAGCATTTATTTCTAACTTTTAAGATTTATTTATAAATTTTAGAATTATTTTTTATGTATTAGAATTTTTACGTACTTTTTGTATTTATTTGTACTTTTTCAGAAAGTATTTTGTATTTTTAAAGTATTGGATTTATTTAAATCATAAATTTATTAAAATTGATAAGAATTATTTGAATCTTATTCATATTTTTATAAATTTATTTATATATTCAAGATATTATTTCTATTTATATTCTTCAATATTTGTCTGTATTATATAGGATATATTTTTACAGCATTTATATTTTAAATGTTTACATAATTAGTATTTATTTTAGATCTTTTATGATTTATTCTATTTTATGATTTATTTTGAAATATTATAATTGATTATTATTTTAGAATTTATTTTTATATTTCAATAATTTATTTGTATTTTCTTAAATATTAACATATTATCATATTTAATAAAATTTATTTTGTAGTATCTCATATTTATTTGCAAATTTTAGAATTTATATGAGTTTTATTTATAATTTTTAATTTTTTGTGTAATTTACATTATTAAAATAAAAGAAGGATAAACAAAAGAAGAGAGAATATACATTTGTTTATTTCTATTCTCAACTTAAGGTTATTGTTGTACTTAAATACTTTTAAATTTATATTTAATATAATTATTCACTTTAATCATAATGTCTATCTGCATACAAGTAGTACAACGTCTACGTGTTTCAAGAAAATCCCTACGAACAATATGAGATACTTTCAAGAAATACTTACAACTACCTTTATTTGGTTTATGGTACTTTTTGATTTAGAAGGATATTGATTACCATTAGTTGTGTTACTTTCGTATGCATGTAGCCACTCTGCCGTTGCGGATGCAGGAATTTTATACAGAGAAATACAAATTATACGTAGCAAAATAAAATATTATATTCTATTCATGTTGACTTGATAACACTCACTTTTACACATATTTTTGCAAAACTTTTCCGGATTTTAAGATCCTAAAATGTGTAGAATTGTGTCGTTTGTGTTCATATTGTGTTTATTGGACTCGATCACGTTTGGGTACGTTTTATTGATTTTATAGGTATTTTATGGACATTAATCAAGCAAGAACGAAGTCTCAAACCCCAATACATATCAAGCAATGCGGAAACGAAAGGTCGAGCCGAAAATGGAGTCAAAACGAACCAACAGGGGCTCGGCCCGTGTGACACGGGCCGTGTCACTGGCTTGACCGTGCCAAAGTGACACGGTCGGGTTTCATGGCCAGACAATTTTGCATTTTAAAGAGACTATGACACGGGCCGTGTCATTTGACACGGCCGTGTCACTGGCTCGACCGTGTCATACAACACGGTCGGGTTGCCTAGCCAGAAGCAACTGCAGTTTCTAGAACACTATGACACGGGCCGTGTCATTTTTCGGTGCAAAATCACTTTTTTTGATATTTTTGCATGATTTGAACAAGAAAAATGGTATTGTGGCTTTATAAAAAGGATTTTTGTCTGGACTTATGGAGATATTCTGATTTTGGAGAGTCTTTGAGAGTTGGTGAGAGAAGAAAAACACAAGATTGAGAAAGAAACTTACCAAAAGAAGGAGACTTTAAAGGAAGAAAAAGGAAGAACGCCTCAAGAACACTTGAAGGCTTGATCCGAGTTCACTCAAGACACCATCCGAGTTTTATCTTCTTCCTATCTTTTATTCATTTTGTTGTTTTATTTAGCATGAACATGATGAACATGATGATTATTAATCTTTCTTTCATTACCATGTCCGACTAAACTCGTTAGATTCTGGGCATGAGAGTACGTGATTGCTATGGTTTTGTGGGATTGATGATTATATATATCTAGTGTGATTTCTTTATCAAGTACTTGATTTTAATTCATGTTTAGACACTTGATTAATATTTTTACATGTTTAATTTAATTGCTCATAATTCGAGAGAAGAGGGCATTAATAGGTTTCGAGTGTTTGACGTAGTAAATTCCGAGATTGAGAAATCGGTGATAAGCTATGATGATGTTTAAATCTTATGAACATTTTGGAGTTAGATAATTTATAATAGACGGAGACGTTGTTATAGGTTGTTTAATCTACGTTTTAATGCATCTCGAGAGGGACTTTAGAATATTATTGTGATTATCATTTTGGAAACGCACTTAGAACTTTTTGGAATCAATCCCGACTAAACTTAGTAATCAACGAAAACCTATCCTTGGAATCTATTTTTAGAACTCATACAATTCTCTTTAATTCGGATATTTTCTTTTATTGCCATCATTTTATTTTATTTCATTAACCATCCATTCATCTTTCGATCGTTTAGATAAAACCGGAATCATTATAATCTAGTACTCAACACAATACGAATATTTAGTCTCTGTGGAATACGACTTTGCTCGCCGCTTACTACATTTACTTCGTACACTTGCGGATTATTTAAAAATATAACGAACAGGACTTAATTTCAGCACATTTCAGTTCAGTTGAGTTCAGTTTATTTCAGCAAACTTCAGTTTAGTTCAGTTCATTTCAATTTATCATTGTTTTTATTGCTGTTGTATATATTTTTATATAATTTTATTTAACTATTACTAATATCAATTTTATCAATAGTATTATATATAATTCTTAGTATTAATAATAACTTTATTACTATCATTGTTATTATTGATATTAATATTATCAATAATATTACATATAATTTGTATTATTGTGAATAATTTTATTATTAATATTATTATTGTAATATAAATATTTTCTTATTGTTGTACCTTTTCTATGTGATGTTGTTATTATTGTTATATTAATATTATCAATAATATTATATACAATAATAATAATTATTATTATTTTTATTATTATTATGATTAATATTGTTGTAATTATAATATTATTGTTGTTGTTAATATATTATATATTTGTTATGTAATATCCGTAATTTCGATTTCCGGTAATTTCTTTTTTTTCGGCGAAAGTCCGTTTTGACGACTCACTCATGACCGTTTCGTCATTTCGAGAATGATTAATTCTGCACTTTTTGTCATCCGAGTTCGTTTCAGTGTCTTTTTATTGAGTTCCGTGCTTTTTGGCGACTTTTCCGCACTTGAGTTCGATTCTTGCGAATCTCGTTGGAAACTGCTGTTTCGAGTTTCCCGTAAGTCCGTTTAACTTTGTTAGACGTGTTGTGAACTTCGGTTTGGTTATTCGATCATGTAACGTGATTTTCGGACGTTTTGGGCCATTTTCGTAATTTCTGAAAGTTTGGGGTAATTACTTCCCGTTGTCGAATTTCGAGCCTTCGGGTGGTCAGAATCATGTGTTCTCTTAGTGCTCGAATTCGTCTTTGCGAGTACTTCGTAACCGTATCTTCGATTCGTATTTAGATTTGGGTTTCGGGGTCGTTCGGGCCGTCGGAGTTGGCCCCGGCCGAGTCATGGCCGGCGATGCAGGGCCAGTGCCTTGGCGAGTTACGGCGGTAGTGCTCGGCGATTACGTACGTAAGGCCTGTGCACGTAAGGCCCCGCCGATAACGTCGTAACGTTTCGGCATTTCTAGCGATGAGTCGGCCATGGCGGTTACACGTAAGCCATGGCGATTACGTACGTAAGGCGGCCGTGAGCTTTATTTAAGGCCCTGCAGTCGGGTTTTTCACCCATTTTCTCATTCTTTTCCTTCTATTCCGAGGCTGGAGGTGTGGGAATCATGGAAGGATGTTGTTTCACAATCAATCCATGAAGTCTTGGAGTTCATATCATCAATCATCCATCCTATAACATCCTCCAATCTACCGAATCAGGTCAGATTTCCTAGAAATCTAGTTTTGGGGAATTTGGTTGTTTTGGTTGTTTTCATCCGTTTTAATCCGATTTAACTTAGGATTGTGATGGATTGATGATTATTTAGATGTGCTATATCTTTTACCTTGTTATTCCATGGTTGGATCGTATCGATTCGTTGTTTTGGTCGAGTTCTTGATCAACGCCTTGAAAGTGTCCGATAGAATGTCATAGAGGGGTTTTCGGTCGTTCTACAATTATCCTTCCTCGTATGATTGTTGATTTATGGATTATATGATGTTAGGGTTGAGTTTCTTGCCAAGAAACCGTGTTGAACCCTTCCGTTCGTTGTCGTCTTCCTTTTCATTAGCATCGGGCATTCCGAAGCTTCCCGGTTGAGCCGTGTCCGTTCGCGGTTCCGTGCTCGTGGTATCGAGGCAAGTATCTTGTCCATATAATTCTTGTTTTGTGGATATGATAATTGGTGATCGTCTAAATGTGTTTGTTTGGTCATTTGAAAATTATTTTCAAAAGATTCGGCTAGCCTTGTTAAAGGCTCTCTTTCAAAACGCGTGTGTTTTGTAATTGTGTGGGTCGTAAGTGACTACGTGGATCCTTTGGATATGTTTGGATTTTATGTGGTGCTTAATAATGCGTGTGTACATGTATGGCTTCATTTCAGTGTATTGCAGTTTTGGCATGATGTGATGTTAGTTGTTACTCCTTTGAAAGGGGGTTGCGATGCTTAATTTTGTTTAGATTGATAATCGATTATTGTTGTGTGCTTGTTATAGGTGATGTGCCTCCGGGTAGGATTGTTGAATCTCCGGGATCCATACTTGCTAGTATGGGTCGGGCGAGACCGTAGGGTTATCCAATCGGGTATGTCTTGCGGGGACTCTGAGGTTCGTGGCTTGTTAGCACAATGCCGGGATAACTTATGGTTGTGATTTGGTTGTGATGTACGTGTCATGGGTTATCCAATCGGGTATGTCTTGCGGGGACTCCGAGGTTCGTGGCTTGTTAGCCCGATGCCGGGACACTACAAAAAAAAACAGTTTTTACCGACGCCAAACGCCGTTGGTAAAACAGAAAATGGCGTCGGTAAAAAAATTACCGACGGCAATCCGCCGTTAGAAAAACGCTCGACGGTAATTTTTTACCGACGCCATTACCGACGCCGCCATTTACCGACGCCATTTTTGGCGTCGTTAAATTAAAAAAAAAATCTAAAAAAGTCAGGTCAGGGCTCAGGCGTGTCACGTCCGGGCTCAGGCGGCGCTCAGGCGGGTTAGGTCCGGGCTCAGGCGGGTCAGGTTCGGTCAGGTCCAGGTCCGGGCAGGTCGGGTCCGGACGGGTCAGGTTCGGGCTCCATTCAATTTCAAATGATTGAGAAGGATTTTGGTTTATAAACTAGAAAAAACACTACTGTTTTTTCGATGTGGGATAGCGTAAAAAATTTACCGATGCCGAAATGGCGTCGGTAATGGCGTAAACGGCGTTGGTAAATTAAAAAAAATAAAAAAAATAAAAAGAATTTTACCAACGCCAAAATGGCGTCGGTAAAGGCATCGGTAAATGGCGTCGGTAAACGGCGTTGTTATTTGTGAAAAAAGAAAAAAAGATAATAAAAAAATTGTACCAACGCCAAAATGGCGTCGGTAAATGGCGTCGGTAATTGTGAAAAAAAAGAAAAAAAAAATAAGTCTGCGAACCGGTCGTCGGCAATGGCGTCGGTAAATCAATTAAATAACGGGCGTCGGTAATGGCGTCGGTAAATTATAAGTTTAACAACGGCGGGTATGGGCGTCGGTAAATGGCGTCGGTAAAAACTGTTTTTTTTGTAGTGGGATAACTAGTGGGGTTATCATCGGGTACGTCTTGCGGGGACTCCGAGGTTCGTGGCTTGTTAGCCCGATGCCGGGATAACTTATGGTTGTGATTTGTATGTGACTTGTTTCGCTAGCCAGCTCGGGAGGGTCCTTCGAGGCCTCGAGTGGGATTTGTGGCTTCGTCCCGGTCCTAGGCGATGCGCGTGCGCGGTTATGTTTTGTTGATTTTTATGTCCGTCGAGGACACGTGATGTTGGGCTCTGGCCTGTGAATTGTTGTCGGTTTTCCATTTGCGAAAACAAAACCTTTGGGCTGTGACCCTGTTGATTTTGGAAAGAGAAGGATTTGATAATCCTAAATTGTTTTCTATTAAAACTCCCGAGGACATTCTAAACCGTTTGCAAACCGTTCTCGTTATTTATGATCTTTCGGATGTAGAAAGTTTTACTCAAACTCTTGCCTCGGGAAGGATCCGTTTCGTTGTATTTGAATCTATGAGGATTCCTAGTTATTATTATTCTTGGGACTTGAATTATATGGCTCGTATTTGCACTTTGTATTTGCACTAGCAAAACAGTGGAGTTTTGCTAACCCCCGAGTATTCGGGGGGTGGATGTCTGTATTGCATTCAGGTTTTGGAGCAGAGCACAGGGTCGGCATGAAGGATGATGAAAGATGAACGATATTAATCACACGAGGACCCGTTGATGTCGTATTGGTTTAGTTGTATTTTATTTCCGCTGCAGTATTTTTCCCCGTTGTACGGGAGCATTTTGTATTCGACCCCTGCGTGGGCATGTAATGTGTTAGAGTTGTATGTTTTTATTTTAAGGCCAAATCGTTCAATTGAGTCTTTTTAGCCTTAAAGGCATTGTCGAGTTGTTCGATTGTTGTTACCAGCCTGGTAGATCCTTGAGGAAAGGTTCTACGGCGTGTAATATCCCTGAGCGGATTGGGGGTGTTACATAAATGGTATCGGAGCTTTAGGTTGTGAAAACCTAGGCTGTCGGGTCAGTGGTGTCTGTTGAGTTTTTGTCTCGTCGGATTTTGTGTGACTGAGTCGTGTCGCGACGCGTCGTCTGAGTTTGTTGGTCGTGATTAGTATCGTGGGCGATCATCATCTTCGTGCGACCTGTGGATGTAAGTCTCCCTTCTTTGTGTTGTGCCTCGTGTGACACGAGCTATTTTTATGATTATTTGTTAAGTGACGGAATCCTCTTATGGATTTTGATTTCTTGATACGTGATTATTTGACTCTCATATTTCGTTCATGTGAGGAGTAGTGTTGCTGGATTGTGCATGTTGGACTGTATTTCTTTTATCCGCTGCGTGAGTTCTTTTGTAATGACTTTCGGTATTTTACCGACTGAATTTTATTTCGAAAATCGATTTCATTAACCGAGTTTTTGATATTATGGCCTTGATTGTTTTAGCGAAATTCTTATGACGATATTTAGTATTTTGTAAATGGCTTTTGTAAGTTTTTGAAACATTACCGTCATCGGCCCTTTTGACGTTGTAAATGGTTTTTAGCCTGGTGAGTTCCTGCGCGGGACCCACGGCGCTATAATATTTCGTGTAATTACCTGAAATTTTTGGGCATTCTAGCCCATTGAATTATCTTTGAAAACCTTGAGTATCTTAGAAAATAAAATTCGAGACGTACTTTTAAATGGATTGTATTTTCAAGGCGCCTACTAGCGCAACTATGTGTTTCAAAATTCTTCTACCTTGAGGACCAAAATATATATATTTTTTTTCTTTCCAGTAATTTTGGAAATGCTTTGCTTAGACCCGAGGGTCGAATATTTTTGAAAGTTTTTCACTAAGAGAAAGTGTCCTCATTTTTATCAAATGCGAAATAGTTCTCCAAAGACTCGATAACGATGTTTCACGTTTGTATTTTTTTTTGAAAAGGTGATACTCAAGATCAACCGGTGTTTTTCTAAATTATTTTCAAAATGAGGTTTTCGTTTTTAAAACCTATCCATTCCCGTTTGAGGGCTGGGTATGTATGTATGATGTCCGCGTTGTCATTATAATGTTTGCTCCCGAGTATGATCGAATTGGCGGTGTGAGCGTTGAGTCGTTTTCCACACATTTGTTGTGTTAGCCCTCTGTGAGAGGTGGGATGTTGATATTGGATGTTGTCGCCCCGTGGTGATTTATGCGTTATCGCTCATGTGCGAACTGTTAGAGCTTTGTTTGGTACGATCGTGTGCATCGGTGATTGTTCCGTTATGTGTCGGTTGTTTAATGTCTTGTTACCTTGCTCCTGTTTTTGTGAATTTCGTGGACGAGGTCGAAGGTAATACCCGTACTATTTTGACTTCTGTATTTTCTCTTTCTCCATTCTTTCAACTCGCTCGTGTTCGTTGATACTTTCTGAACTTGTTCTGTATTTCGGTTTCGTCGTTCGAACGAGCTGTGATCTTGTTTTGGGTCGGTCTGGTTATCGCTGTGACTTTTCCGAGTCCGGTTCGATTATTGTGAACCTTGTTCGGAAGTAACATCTTTTTGTTCTACTAGTTCTTTTATTCGAAGTGGAATAGATTTGGAACTTCTGTATTTTCGACTCTGTCGACTCGTTTATGTTCGTTAACATTTTCTGAGCTTGCCGTGTCCCTTACTTTTGTTAATCGAACGAGGGTGGTATTGTTTCGGAATTACTCGTTTGTCGTTGTGACTTTTCAATTGCTATTCCCGTTCGTGTGGATCTTATGTGAGTGCACATCTTGTTGTTTTCACCAGATCATGTTTTGTCTCGAGTCGAGATGTGAACCTCGGAGTTGTCGATTGAACCTTATTGTTCTTCGTGATCCGAACATGATTGTTCGATTTTTGTTATCTCGATCATCGTTTTTTTTTCGATCGTTGTTGTTCGATCATTGTTATTTGATCGTTGTTGTTCGATCGTTGTTATATGATCATTGTTGTTCGGTCGTTGTGGTTCGATCATTGATTGTTCAGATTTTGTTGACCCCGTTTCGTGGTTGTTGAGCGTTCAGACTCCTTCCTAATTTCCTTATGTTCGGGAAATTGGTCTCATTTTCGATTTTCCAACCCTTGGGCGGTGGAATTCCGTATTTGTTCAGCGTTTGGCTCGCGTTTTGATTGATGAACCATTGGGTTGGTCAATCGTATTGATTTTCGTTCGTGTGTCTTGTGACTGTTCGGATAATCGACTTGATTGTACTATCTGTTTGATTACGCTTGTCACTTGTTGGTTTTATTATGTTTCTACCGGTGGCGTTGTGTTGGTCGTCCTGGAGCGTGTTTTCACGTCATATGTCTCTTTGCGTTTCTTGCAACGTTTCGCCGTCGGGCGTGAGTTTTTGATTTTTGTGTATCTCGTCGAGTTTTCCTGGCGGGGATATTGCTTCTCCCTACTTTTTTTAAGTTTCGGGACGAAACTTCATTTAAGGAGGGTAGAATGTAATACCCGTAATTTCGATTTCCGGTAATTTCTTTTTTTTTTGGCGAAAGTCCATTTTGACGACTCGCTCATGACCATTTCGTCATTTCGAGAATGATTAATTCTGCACTTTTTGTCATCCGAGTTCGTTTCAGTGTCGTTTTGTTGAGTTCCGTGCTTTTTGGCGACTTTTCCGCACTTGAGTTCGATTCTTGCGAATCTCATTGGAAACTGCTGTTTCGAGTTTCCCGTAAGTCCGTTTAACTTTGTTAGACGTGTTGTGAACTTCAGTTTGGTTATTTGATCACGTATCGTGATTTTCGGACGTTTTGGGCCATTTTCGTAATTTTCCAAAGTTTGGGGTAATTACTTCCCGTTGTCGAATTTCGAGCCTTCGGGTGGTCGGAATCATGTGTTCTCCTAGTGCTCGAATTCGTCTTTGCGAGTACTTCGTAACCGTATCTTCGATTCGTATTCAGGTTCGGGTTTCGGGGTCGTTCGGGCCGTCGGAGTTGGCCCCGGCCGAGTCATGGCCGGGCAGTCTGGGCCCAAGCCGGCACTGGCCGAGTTACGGCCGGTAGTGCTCGGCAGTTACGTACGTAAGGCCTGTTACGTATGTAAGGCCCTGGACGGTAACGTATGTAACGTTTCCGGCATTTCTAGGCAGTGAGTCGGCCATGGCCGGTTACGTACGTAAGCCATGGCCGGTTACGTACGTAAGGCGGCCGACAGGCAGCCTATTTAAGGCCATGCAGTCGGGTTTTTCACCCATTTTCTCATTCTCTTCCTTCTATTCCGCGGCTGGAGGTGTGGGAATCATGGAAGGATGTTGTTTGACAATCAATCCATGAAGTCTTGGAGTTCATATCATCAATCATCCATCCTATAACATCCTCCGATCTACCGAATCAGGTCAGATTTCCTAGAAATCTAGTTTTGGGGAATTTGGGTGTTTTGGTTGTTTTCATCCGTTTTAATCCGATTTAACTTAGGATTGTGATGGATTGATGATTATTTAGATGTGTTATATCTTTTACCTTGTTATTCCATGGTTGGATCGTATCGATTCGTTGTTTTGGTCGAGTTCTTGATCGACGCCTTGAAGGTGTCCGATAGAATGTCATAGAGGGGTTTTCGGTCGTTCTACAATTATCCTTCCTCGTATGATTGTTGATTTATGGATTATATGATGTTAGGGTTGAGTTTCTTGCGAAGAAACCGTGTTGAACCCTTCCGTTCGTTGTCGTCTTCCCTTTCGTTAGCATCGGGCGTTCCGAAGCTTCCCGGTTGAGCCGTGTCCGTTCGCGATTCCGTGCTCGTGGTATCGAGGCAAGTACCTTGTCCATATAATTCTTGTTTTGTGGATATGATAATTGGTGATCGTCTAAATGTGTTTGTTTGGTCATTTGAAAATTATTTTCAAAAGATTCGGCTAGCCTTGTTAAAGGCTCTCTTTCAAAACGCGTGTGTTTTGTAATTGTGTGGGTCGTAAGTGACTACGTGGATCCTTTGGATATGTTTGGATTTTATGTGGTGCTTAATAATGCGTGTGTACATGTATGGCTTCATTTCAGTGTATTGCGGTTTTGACATGATGTGATGTTAGTTGTTACTCCTTTGAAAGGGGGTTGCGATGCTTAATTTTGTTTGGATTGATAATCGATTATTGTTGTGTGCTTGTTATACGTGATGTGCCTCCGGGTAGGATTGTTGAATCTCCGGGATCCATACTTGCTAGTATGGGTCGGGCGAGACCGTAGAGTTATCCAATCGGGTATGTCTTGTGGGGACTCCGAGGTTCGTGGCTTGTTAGCACGATGCCGGGATAACTTATGGTTGTGATTTGGTTGTGATGTACGTGTCATGGGTTATCCAATCGGGTATGTCTTGCGAGGACTCCGAGGTTCGTGGCTTGTTAGCCCGATGCCGGGATAACTAGTGGGGTTATCATCGGGTACGTCTTGCGGGGACTCCGAGGTTCGTGGCTTGTTAGCCCGATGCCGGGATAACTTATGGTTGTGATTTGTGTGTGACTTGTTTCGCTAGCCAGCTCGGGAGGGTCCTTCGAGGCCTCGAGTGGGATTTGTGGCTTCTTCCCGGTCCTAGGCGATGCGCGTGCGCGATTATGTTTTGTTGATTTTTATGTCCGTCGAGGACACGTGATGTTGGGCTCTGGCCTGTGAATTGTTGTCGATTTTCTATTTGCGAAAACAAAACCTTTGGGCTGTGACCCTGTTGATTTTGGAAAGAGAAGGATTTGATAATCCTAAATTGTTTTCTATTAAAACTCTCGAGGACATTTTAAACCGTTTGCAAACCGTTCTCGTTATTTGTGATCTTTCGGATGTAGAAAGTTTTACTCAAACTCTTGCCTCGGGAAGGATTCTTTCGTTGTATTTGAATCTTTGAGGATTCCTAGTTATTGTTATTCTTGGAACTTGAATTATATGGCTCGTATTTGCACTTTGTATTTGCACTAGCAAAACAGTGGAGTTTTGCTAACCCCCGAGTATTCGGGGGGTGGATGTCTCAGATTGCATTCGAGTTTTGGAGCAGAGCACAGGGTCGGCATGAAGGATGATGAAAGATGAACGATATTAATCACACGAGGACCCGTTGATGTCGTATTGGTTTAGTTGTATTTTATTTCCGCTGCAGTATTTTTCCCCGTTGTACGGGAGCATTTTGTATTCGACCCCTGCGTGGGCATGTAATGTGTTAGAGTTGTATGTTTTTATTGAAAGGCCAAATCGGTCTACTGAGTCTTTTTAGCCTTAAAGGCATTGTCGAGTTGTTCGATTGTTGTTACCAGCCTGGTAGATCCTTGAGGAAAGGTTCTACGGCGTGTAATATCCCTGAGCGGATTGGGGGTGTTACATGTTATCTATATTAATAACAATTATTATTATTATTATTCAATAACTTCAGTTCAGTCAATCATAATCTAATTTAGTCCAGTTCAATATAATTAAGTTCAATTCAATTCAATTTAGCAAAATTCAGCTCAAAAGAACAGAGTTTTCGTTAATTTTCTATTCAAGATCGATGGTTAAAAGATAATGAGATCCTGATATGTTACATAGGGACCAAGTTTGGACGTATTCATTCATTCGGTGAAATATAACAATATCGATTTAAATATATATATATATATGTATAAATATATATTAAATTTGATCTTGTTTTAATTCACTTACCTAATTTCATTTGATTAACAATCAAGATATGCTCAAACACAATTTTGAAGCTCAATTAACACTCAAACAAATTAGTATAGTAATGTGTATAGATGTTAAACGGGCTCGGGTCCGGTGGACTGACCCGCCAAAAAACCGGGTTAGGGCCGATATTTCCTAACCCGATAAATTCGGGCTTTTTTGGCCAGGATCGTTTAGCCCAAAGCCCGCTAGGGCTAGCCCGAAGCCCGCAAGATATATATATATATATACTAGTATAACACCCGTGTAATTACACGGGAACTCGGAGAAGAACCCTTATATAAATATATAATATGTAAATAGTTCATTATAAATTTCATAATATTTTTTTATAAACTACATTATTTGTTCTGTTTATGATTACACTCCATCCTCATCACAACAAAAGATTTCTAGTCTTTTCTGATCTTCACTCTTGATATGGCTACATAAAAGCTAACCATGACCGAATATGGGTCTTGGAAGATACATACCGACATGAGAGAGCGTTTGTCCTTAACTCTTAAATATAGTCATGGCAAAGCTCATAATAAGTGGGAATTGGCGTACTTGAAATCTAAATGATAATCTGATATCTAACGAGCTTAATATCAATTGTGGAATAAATACTTTACCCTCAAAATTATTTTCCGAACTTTTTTGTTCAGTAATATGGTTACGGATCTGGATAATTATTAATGATGTGGCATTACATAATACTGATGATTGATCCATGTTTTGAATTAACATATTTGAAACTCTAACTTACGATTTCATGATGTGATTTAGAATTTTAGAACACTTGATGCTATTCAAAAAATCCATTGGATATACTTGATATTAACTTCTAGATGTCGCAAAAGTTTTGCATATACTATCAAAACTGAGATATCTCCGCTTGTTTCTTAAAATTATAGACATCACGTAATCGTTTACTATCTCCAAAAGATCATTTGTTGGCGCGAGGATTGCTCTTTCTTCAAAAAATTACTTTATGGAAAGTTACTTATAAGTGAATGATAGTGCTTTCAACAATGACTGCAATATGATATTCGACATTCCAGATTAGTAAATATCAAGAATATTAATCAAGATTTCTCTATGGACTTCTTCACCCAGCTCACCATCTACAATTTTGAGGATTCATTCGAAGACGTCCTTAATTTCTTATAGATGGTGAGATGACATTGTTTGTCCAACAATTAATCTCATAATCTTGGCCAGTCTTATAAGTTTGCAATGATGCCAAAGTGAAGAACTTCATATTTAAGAGTACTAAAGTCAAGAAATTTTACATTCAAAATAAGAGAAAATAATGAGAGTATTTTAGTAATTTGTGAAACTTGTATTACAGAAAACCTAAGTGACATTTGGTTCAGTTGAAACTTTATATCATTTTTATATGATAGTATTTTCAAATATTTAACTTAATATATAGAAATATTAAAGTTGGCACATTTAACATTCAAGAGAACACATATATAGTTGGGTATTTTTAGTAATTTCAGAAATTTGTATTAGAAAAAACCTCAATTTATATCTGATTGTGTTAAAATGTGTTTGATAAAATTTTAGTTCCACGTTCTTTTTTTGTCTTTTTTTTGTCAAAATCATTAAGTATTTAACAGTTTATGTTAAATGGCAAAAAAGTTGATAATTTAGTCCTTATATTTGAAAAAAAAACTACATCTATTGTTTAGATATAATTTAAAATACAAAAGCAAATCCAAAACTTTCAAAAATATATAATTTATTTCAAAAGTAGATAAATTAACAAATTCTTTAAAACAAAAAAAATCACTTAAAAATCACTTAGAATGGTCAAATTTTATTTTCTGAAATTCTCTTTGTACAAGGATGAATCTAGGATTATTATATTATTATTATGTTTAATTTCTTATATATTTAGAAATATCTATTTGATAATTCATAAAATTAGTAATTATAAATAAGTTTTTTATTTATTTTGTTATTTTATATTAATTAAATCAGATTTAAAACTAAAATACACTAATTGATTTATTCCATAGTTTCTTTGATTTATTTATAAATAATAATTAAATCCATTGTTTCTACACTTTCAATAATATTTTTTATAAGATTATTTCAATTTATTTAATTGATTAGGACTTCACGTACCTTTTTAATTATATATATTCAACACTGCTTTTGCAATATCACCAAACATCTTTCATTTCAGTTGATATTTCTTTTATTGATATACCTAATTATAGTGACTAATTAATATAAACCAATTAATTGGAATATATAATATTTCTGCGAGATTTTAGGTTTAAGTTTTTAATATATAGCGCACAATACTATATTAAATTTCTCTTTATTTGAGATTTATATTTTTTAATTAATAAAAATATGAAATATTTCTGTAAATATAATCAATTCCTATTTATTCGTAATTCATATTCCTTAATTCATAAAAAATAATAAGGTAGATGGGAGTTATTTGAGATATAATTATAATGTAATTAACGCAATGGTGATTAGACCAGTAATTGATTATGTGTGAGTTGAAGCATGAGAGACTGTGCACACGAAGCACCACCAAATGACATGTGGCAGCCGAAGTATGAGAAGATGTCACTTAGGCTCAGCGTATTTTGCATCAGTATATAGGGGAGATTTATAAACTATGCATGTTGAGAAATCTCAAGAAATATGTAAATTTTGTAACATACTGTTATTTGAGCTTACTCGAAAATGAAATTAACTTGAAGGGATTAAGTAAAATTAACAAAAAAAATAAGAATTATCTAAAAAGTAAATATTAAGAAATTTGAAGTTAGAACTTCCGGGTGATTATGGAGTGCATGCTACTTTTAACATAGGTGATCTATCTCCATATCGATGACAATGGAATTGCGGAATCGAGGACAATTCCTTTAAAAAAAGGAGGGAATGATACGAAACCGACTACTCCAAGCGAAGAAGATGAAGTGAGGATTGATGTAAAACACCTTGAACATACTCCTACATACTTAGGCGAGAAAACGGCTACGAGACCTGGAGTAACCTTAGTGATCGGACTGGGAATAACTTAAACGTAGCAACATGCATCATGTTGGGTCCAAGTTGGTGAAGATAAGATAATTAAGAATTCATCCCATTTCTTTATAATAAAGCAATGCAGGATTCACGGCCTGCATGTGGAGAAGAAGAGCACCCTGGAGACAAAACACATCCTTATTCCTTTTGTTTGCAAGTAGCGTGGAGTATCTTTTTTATTATTGTCTTTATTTTAAGATCATGTGATCTTATCTTTTAATATTTTAAGTAATCTTGTCAGGCTACTCTTACCTATAAGTGGTCTTGTTCGGGTTGTAACAGAATATTATTGAATCATCAAGAAAATACATTGTGTATTGTCTAAAAGAGTTGGACCAGTTTCCTTCTCAAATTTGGTTATTATTCGACGCGTTTTCAAATTTCAATCTAATCAATTCTCAATAGGTCTTGAGAAGAAATCACCTTATCGAATTATAGGTCTAGTTCGATAAACACCTGTTTCCTGTCCTGTTTTGATATTCCTTTTGCTTTCGATACAGGGTTGTACCTAATCGGGAGTTCACATCAATTGTTGTTCGATTTTTCGAAGCTTGCTTCCTGTCTCTATTGGCATCCGACCGAAACCTGCTGTTTTCAAGTGCCGCTGTTTGAAGTTGCCTGTTCCGAGTCATTTCCACTCGGCCAGTTCTTGTCTTGTTGATGTATCGAACTGTTGTTATCAGTTCCTGTCTTGTGCGCGTGCCGCTATTCATTATTGCTGCTGTATTGAACTATTGCTATCAGTTCCTGTCAGTTTCTAACTGTACTCTTCGATTCCTTTTTAGCTAAGTGCTGTTCGCTTCCGCTCGTCAAAACAGCCTTCCGCTGTACCGATAGAGATTTCGCATCATAAGTGGCATCGGAGCCCAAGTTCTTGATCTTTGGCATTATGGATCTCAACGACACTGATTTCTTGGCAAAACTTCACGACGCATTGCGTGACGTACAACGCGACCAGCGTTGGCAACCTAGGCGTGGTGACTATGAACGACCCTCACGCCATGTCGAAGAGTTCAAGGTTAACGAGCTTCCGGAGTTCGTTGGCGGGATAGACCCTGAAGTTTACTTCGAATGAGAACGTAAAATTGACCGCATGTTCGAGTTTAAAGACCTCGACGATGAGAAACGGTGCAAGTATGCAATTCTCGAGTTGGGGAAAGGCGCTTCACTTTGATAAAACACGAAGAGCTCGTGCGGGGAAAGAAAAGATCCATTCGTGGGATTCATTAAAAAGAAAACTTCGTAAAGGATATGTACCAACATCACATCGATTGTCCTTGTACCGAAAGATTGCCGACCTCATGCAAGGATAGTTGAGTGTCAGTGAATACATTGAGGAGTTTGAAAATCTGACCTTAATGGGAGAAATAGAGGAGAATGATGAGCAGAAGATGTCGCGTTTCTTGCATGGCTTGAACCGAAGCATAGCTAACTTGGTGGAATTATACCCATACGAAGACTTCGATACATTATGTGGACTATGTGTGAAGTTGGAAGCTCAAAACAAGATGAAGTTGTATAAACCCGAGTTTCCATTCAAATTTGGAAACCCAAGTATCGGTTCCAATTCGGCTACTAAAACGACTGTACCAACTCCTACCCCAATTACGGCTCCTAAGGCTCCCTACATACCCAAAGAAACAAGTTTGGCGAAGATACGATGTTTCAAGTGTCAAGGGTTCGGGCATTACCAAAATGCGTGTACGAACAAACGGGCGGTGACACTAAGGGAGGCTCTTGAGGTCCGGGAAGAATTGTTAGTCGAGGATGAAAGAGAAAGGCTCGGTGACGTGTTTAATGTGGACGCCGAAGAAGAAGAGGAGTGCGACGCTTACAATGCTCCAGATTATGATACGAGTCTAGTCCTTCGCACTTTGCAAGTCAAAACGGTTTCGAGGGATACGGAACAACGAGACCAAATATTCCACACCAAGTGTCAAATCAAAGACAAATGGTGTAGTTTGATAATCGATGGGGGAAGTTGTACTAATGTAGCTTCAAGCGAGATGGTGACTAAGCTCGGACTCATCATTACTACTCATCCAAAACTATACGCGTTACATTGGCTCGATGATGGAAGTAAAGTGAAAGTTTCGAAACAAGTACGGCTCAGTTTAACTATGGGTTCATATGGTGACGACGTACTATGTGATGTACTCCTTATGTATGCATGTCATATACTCTAGGGATGACCATGGCTATTTGATAGAGATGTTTTACATCGAGGAAGAAGTAATGAATATGAATTACGGGATAAAGGCAAGAAGATTGTGCTTAAACCAATGGCACCTCAAGCCATTCGTTCGATGAGTTCTAGCCAAATGGAAAAACCGAAACTTAATATGTTTGCTAGTGAGAAAGAAGTGAAGCACGCTATTGATAATGGCGAGCGTGTGTATTTGTTGATGATTAAAGAAACACGAGGCGTTGATAGTTTTGTGCAAGACAAAGGGGAGATCAATACCTTGTTATGCGAATTTACGGAGGTTTTTCCGGAAGACTTACCACCGGGCTTGCCACCCTTACGTGGGATTAAACACCAAGTCGATCTTATACCGGGTGCATCACTCCCTAACAAAGACGCCTATCGATGTAACCCCGAGGAGACAAAAGAGTTACAAAAACAAATCGAGGAGCTAATAACCCGCGGGTACGCTCGAGAAAGTTTGAGTCCTTGTGCGGTTCTAGTTTTGCTTGTCCCGAAGAAAGATGGATCATGGAGAATGTGTATAGATAGTAGAGTTGTGAATAACATAACCATCAAGTATCGATTCCCAATTCCGAGACTTGATGATATGTTGGATGAATTGCATGGTTCGGTGGTTTTTTCGAAGGTTGATTTGAGAAGCGGCTACCATCAAATTCGCATGCGAGAAGGTGATGAATGGAAGACGGATTTTAAAACAAAACATGGATTGTACGAGTGGCTCGTCATGTCCTTTGGCCTTACAAATGTGCCAAGTACTTTCATGCGATTAATGAATGAGATACTTAAGCCGTTTTTGGGGAAATTTGAAGTTGTTTACTTGGATGACATTTTGATTTACAACCGATCATTGCAAGAACATTTCGGACACTTAAGACAAGTCTTCGAGACTCTTAGGGATCAAAAGCTTTATGGGAAGAAGGAGAAGTGCTCGTTTCTAGTCGAGAGTGTAGCCTTTCTTGGCTACATCGTTTCAAAGGAAGGAGTGTCGGTTGATCAAGCCAAGATCGAGGCGATTAAATCTTGGCCTACTCCCAAAACCATCACGGAAGTCCGATCCTTTCACGGACTTGCTTCATTTTATCGGAGGTTCATCCGAGACTTTAGCACCATTTCAAGTCCGATAACGGCATACTTGAACAAAGGACCGTTTCTGTGGAACGGGGCTGCCCAAGGGGCGTTTGAAAAATTGAAAACATAAATGTGTGAGGCACCTATTTTGGCGTTACCCGATTTTTCACAACCATTCGAGCTAGAATATGACGCGAGTGGAATGGGTATTGGGGCGGTTCTCGTCTAAGGGAAATGACTGATTGCATACTTCTCAGAGAAATTGGGTGGGGCTCGACTCAACTATTGTACTTATGACAAGGAGTTCTATGCCATTGTGAGAGCCCTTGATCATTGGAGTCATTACCTTCGGCCGAAACACTTTATTCTACATTCGGATCACGAGTCCTTGAAGCATATTAATGGGCAACAGAAGTTGAGTCCGAGACATGCTAAATGGGTGGAGTTCCTGCAATTGTTCCACTTTTCATCGAAGTATAAGGATGGCAAGAGCAACATTGTGGCAGATGCGTTCTCTCTTGATGTTCGTTTGCTTGGGTTCGAGACATTGAAGGAATATTATGATGGTGATGCGGATTTTGGTGAGACTTTCACTCGTTGCAAATCTGGTCCGTTTGGAGAATTTTCGATACAGGAAGGCTTCCTCTTCAAAGGAAATCGTCTTTGCTTGCCCAAACACGCGGTTTGGGAATTGTTAGTTCGGGAAGCTCACAGTGGAGGCTTGGCTGGCCACTTTGGTTCGGCTAAGAAATTTGAGGTACTTAAAGAACATTTTTATTGGCCAAGGATGCAGGGGGTGTGAATGACATAATTAGTAAGTATGTGACATGCCATATTGCGAAGAGTTCGTTCAAGCCGGGAGTATACATGTAATATCCGCATTTTTCCTTTCTCTTGATATTCTCATTTTGGTGTATTTTCATTTTTGGCAACTCGCTTGTAACCGTATTGACATTTCGAGGATATTTAATATTGGACTTTTTGTCGTTCGAGCTTGTTTCGGACTCGTTTTACTCGATTCGGTGTTTTATGTTGTTTCCGTCGCTATTTCGGGTATTCTCGTAAATCGTCATTCGGAACCGCCGTTTAGGGGTTGCTGAGGATCCATCTCACGTTATTGAGATTGTTGTGAGCTTTTGTTTGGTGTTTCGACCGCATATTGTACATTTCGGATGTTTTGGGCCGTTTTGTAATTTCCCAAAGTTTTGGGAAAATTACATTTATTGTTGTTTTTCCGAACCTTTGGGTAGTCGGGAATATGTTTTCCTTCAACACTTAAGTTCATCGTCTCGAGTCCTTTACGTTCGTACCATCATGAATTGTTCACCATTGTATTTCGATTCTTTTTCGGTACCTCCCTTGTCTATTACGTACGTAACACCTTCTGGTTACCTACGTAACGGCCTAGTGTAAAATAGTACAGGCATTTCTGCCTTTTTGGTTACGTACGTAAGGCCCTTATGACTTACGTACGTAACACAACTTACGTACGTTAAGCAATTGGTGGCTAACGTACGTAATGCATCCTGGGTTATAAACCCAGGAGTTGACCATTTTCGGTCGTTTTTCATCTCTTCTCTCTTCTCTCCGACTCCAGCGACTTTCTTGGTGTTTTTCGGCGATTTGAAGCTTAGCAACTCCGAGCCATCATCTTCTTCGAGTTTTTGGAGTATATTATCAACATCTAATCGTGTTCTTCGTCTTTAATTCGAGGTAAACTCCTAAAACCTTGTTTTGGGTAAATTGGGGGTTTTCACGTTTTCGTCCGATTCGTTCCGTATGATAGATTAATTCATGATGAATATGATTAATATTGTTGGTATTGCTGGTTTTCCTACTGATTCATGGTATATTTCGTGGTATTTTTATAATCGAGAGGGTTTAGTTGTGGTCCGCCCTCGTTGTGTAACACCCCCCGAATCAAACCGGGAATATTACACGCTGCAGACCCTCTCCGTGGAGATCCACCAGGCTAGACATCCAAACAACACAACTCATTACATACCGACATGATAAAATACCAAATCAACATAGTAACTTGGTCTTTCATCACAAACATACAAGTCAAAATGCACATTTCTATCTCGACTCATACCCATGCAAGGGTAAAATACACTCACAAACCAAAAGTACGACAGAAGAAAGACCATACACAAACTCCGACTGACTGCATCCAACACTGGCCTTCGTGTGATTAGTATCATTCGTCTTCCATCATCCTTCGCGCCGATCTTGTGTTTTGCTCGCAAACCTGCATGTACCTGGATGCAAAAACAGACATCCACCCCCGAATACTCGGGGGTTAGTAAAACTCCACTGTTTTGCTCGTACAAGTATAAAGTGCAAATACGAGTCATACATAACACATTCCGAGAATACAACAAAAGACTTCCCAATATATTTTGTTTAATTAAAAATAGTACAAGTCTTGAAAGTAGAAACCAAATCAAGAAAGCACTTTGAAAACATTTTCAAATCTCGGGAGTTTTGAAAACATTTGCGATTGTAAGGTTCTTAATTCTTCGAAAGCCACTTAGGGTCACAGCCCCAAAGTTCATTTACCAAAATGCAAATCCGTTAACAAAAACACGGGGTTCACGACCCAACCATTCCTGTCACAAAATACAAGGTCCACGACCCAATCATTCCAGTCACAAAACACAGGGTCCACGACCCGATCATCAACTTCAATTCACTTCCAACAACACATTACACATAACACATTATTTTTATGCCATTTTAGCCAAACACCAAGACTCGATATATAATGTCTCTCGACCCCGAGCACCAAGCATTGTGATACTCCGGACATATCACAATTAATTATCAGTCAAATACTCTGGCAATTCTCGCGACCCGGTCCGGCCCACAAGCCACCAAGTCCCTGTGTGCCTCGTCGAGCAATCCCTAGGTGAGAATGCCCACTCGAAGTAACCCTCGCGACCCGGTCCAGCCGCTAAGCCACCAGGTCCCCGTGTGACCCCGTTGAGTCAATCCCCAAGTGAGAGTACCCGAGAACAACCATACGACTCTTATCAATTCACATTTCCAAAACCACAATCCTCAAGAGTCAATCACAATATATATAGTCGAGGTATTTTGCTAAAATGGCCATATTATTCTAACATATACTCATGACCCAGAATTAATACTATCCACAAAGAAACACACTTATCTCAACAACACCGAACGACACAACACGTATCACACAACTCATATATCCACCGATAACCACATGATTCCACGCACAATTCATAACAAAAGGATTTAACCACAAATTACCGATGACATATTCACACGTAATGATATCATCCGAAGGTAGGGAGTTCCTATACTCAACACTAACACACATAGACAAATAAGCACATTAAGTCTCGAACACAAGATTCGTCCTTTAAGAAAACCATGATTATAAATATACCGATTCTTTTGAGAAAAGGTTGTAAATATTCATTTAGCACATATCGTCAATTTTCAACCATTATATTCACAAAACACGTAATGTATGGGAAAGATACTTGCCTCAATAGTTGATACCGGACACTCCAACGAACATGGCTCAACCGGAAAACCTCGAATGCCCACAACTCTCCGGCGGAAATGGCGGTAACACAACCGATCGGGAAACGGCGAATGGAAGGGTTCCGACTTGAGTTCTTCGCAAGGAACCTGATCCTAACATCATACCATCAATAGATTAACGATCGTATGAGGAAGAATGATCGTAGAACGCCCGAATCCTCTTTATGACATTTTATCGAACACCTTCAATGCGTCGATTAGAAACTCAATAAAACGATGAATCCTCGGCAATCCAACCATGGAAAAACAAGGGATTCGATATAATACAACTTAATAATCATCAATCCATCACAAATATAAGTTATCACAGATCAAACAGGCGAAATCAAGCAAAACCCCCAATTTCCCAAAAACTAAGGTTTTAGGAAAACTAACCTTGATTCGCTGGATTGAAGGATGTTATGGAGCGATCAATAGCTTATATGAGCTCCCAAACTTCGTGGATTCATAGTATAACAACATATCTTCGACTCCTCCAAGACTCCATCCGCGGACAGGAAAGGAAGGAAATGAAAAACGGGTGAAAATATGACTGCTCGGTCATATTTATACTGGTGCAGCCTAGCGTGCGCTAGGCTGCCGAGCTAGCGTGCGCTAGCGGCAAGTATCGTCCCAGAAATCAGCTTTGTGCTGCGGCCCGGCAAGAAGGGGCCGCGGCCTGCGGTACAGCCCGCTCCAGCATCAAAAGGCATACGGTGCAGTCTTAGCTATTTCGACCATAAATCATTCGTCCGGACTCCGATTGACTCACCGTTTGAGCCATTGGAAAGCTAACTTGATGATATATAATATTGCAAAGATTCAGAATTTTTGGAGGTTCCAAGAATTAATGGTGACTTTACAAAGTCGAACTCACACGTAAAAAAGTCGATTAAGGACACGGAACTCAACAAAACGACACCGAAACGAACTCGGATGACAAAAAGTATAGAATTAATCATTCTCGGAATGACGAAACAGTCACAATAGAGTCGCTAAGATAGACTTTTGCCAAAAAAAAATTACCGGAAATCGAAATTGCGAATATTACATACTACCCTCCTTAAAAGAAGTTTCGTCCCGAAACTTAAAACAAGTAGGGAGATGCAAAATCCCGCCAAGAAAACTCAACGAGATACACAAGAACCGAAAATTCGCGCCCAACGGCCAAATGTTACTATCAACGCAAAGGCACATACGGCGTGAAAACACGCTCCACGACGACCAACGCAACGCCACCGGTAGAGACATAGTAAAATCAACAAGTGACAAACGTCATCAAATAGATAATAAAATCGAGTCAATCATCCGAACAATCACAAAACAGGAGGTGCTAATACAAGAAAACATGCACAGTCAAAAAACAGAAAATAACCACAATTAATTCGGATTACGCCGAAATCCTCAAAAACCACACTCGGCATCTCCATGTCCTTTCGGAGCAGAGACGCAACCTCGATCCTAAAATCTCTTAGCTACCGACTCGCAATGCATGGTTCGGTGACCCACTTGGCCACACTTGAAACAGTTGACTAACGACGAACGACAATTCTTCGCGGTACGAGATCAGGCAGCGACAGTCAGACAACCACAATCGAACAACAATGATCGAACAGAACGGTCGAATAATGACACTTCAACTCGAGACATTAAAAGAGCGGGTAAACTAAAAGATGTTACTTCTGAACAAGGTTCACAAGAATCGATCCGAACTCGGAAAGATCACAACGATATACAAATCAATTTGGGACAATATCCGAACTCGCTCGAATGACAAGGGTGAGAAACAACACAAGGTCAGAAGCATCAACTAACACAATCGAATCGACACAGTCGACGAAATGGAAGCGAAAAAAATATAGGTATTACATTATATCACCTTTAAAAGAGGTTTCGTCCCCAAAACCTAAACAACGAGTACGAAGCGCTGGAATAGCAACCTTCCCGTCCATATCCTGTTGGTCCTGCATCTGATCTCCATGACCAACTGTACTGCGGTCACGACCGCATCCTCTGTCCCTCGGCATACGAAGCGGATTCTCACTCGATACGATGGCACAACTTCGCAAGAATAAATGTGAAGTACCAACTCAGCACGACATATCACATACGGTAACTAGTAACAACTTGATAAGAAAATTCACGAGGTATCCTTTTAAATGATATTATTTGAAAATCCTTGGATTTGAATGCTATTCCAAATAAAACATTAAAAGTAGATTTGGTACCTCGGGTTGCTTCATCAAAACTTGTAAACAATAGACTTTAACCGTATCATTTCGAAATCATTTGCAAAATAATATTTTCTGTGCAACCGGCATTGTCCAAACCACCACGCCACTACACACCAGCATCACCGTTAATAACAAACAAGGTAACTACGCAAGGTCATCAACCCATTCGTACGTACTTTAATCAATACAGTAAGCTTTCCCAAATCTGAGTTTGAAGTTTACATCGAGTGAGATTTTTCATCTTTCACCACGTTTTTTTTTAAAATAAAAATTGTATTGGTTTTTGAAATAAAATATTTTTATGGTGTGAAAGATTTTGAAATTTATGTACTTGAATTATTTGAAAATACAACAATATATTAAAATCATTTTCGAGAATCCTCCCAACACTACATGAAGATCAACGACGGTAACATTTTACAAAATGTCCACATGTACTTTAAAACAACTCTTTTTAATACCGTCGAGGTTTTAATTGAGAATCCGAGGCCGGCTTCGCCAATTCCAAATAATTTCCAAAGTATACACGGAGCCGCCGATTAATCGAACCGTCGAAACTTTATGAAATTATCAGGAAAGCCTTCTCGAACACACATACAGCAGACATAATTTGAACATAATCAATTATCGCCTAGCGCTACAAAAAGTCCTAACACATATTCCCACACAACAGTTGTCATCACTAGACAATACACATAGAATACAGTCGAAGGTGATTGACTGCAAAACAGAGACGTGACGGCTAAAAATGCGGTTCCATAGCCTCTGCCCAGGTTGATTAGCGTGTGTTACAACAAAGATAAGTATGCGCTAAACATACTACGTTAGCGCGCGTTAGCCTCGTACTAAGCCTACGCTAACTATTCTAATCAACAACACGATTGCAAATATATACACGACAATACTAGAATCGAAGGTTACAAATAATCATCAACATACGAGTCTGAATGCCATCGATTCACATAATTACAGCATCTCACAAGCAACCATCAAAAGACAATCATCATTCAAAACCGAAATTTCTCCTCTCACCATGGAGGGTTATCTCAACGGGAAAATACCGAATGGCTCAGAGTTCACACTCCCATCTTAATCATAAAACTGGGTATCATTGCCCAAACGGCGGTAACATCATCAACACATATCTTCTGGCTAGCATTCATGAAACCGAAAAGTTACAAATGAGAGTCACATCTTGAGTATATTTGAAGACCTCATTTGAGTTTAAAACTCGTGTTTTGAAAACGTACAACACACAATACAAAAGAATCATCAATAATTTGAGTTTTCAGAACTCTCAGCCTTGGGGTCGATCATACGAAAATAAAACATTTTCCTCCCTTGGAGGACATTTTAAAAATTTTACGTGACTCCCTGAAAGCATTCGAAAACTTAAAATTCCAAGGTTGTTACTCTTGCCAGAAAACAGTTTATACGAAGACACATTCAGCAATATCATACTTCATTCTAGCACAAGACGGAAATCAACAAATATATGTCACTTACTCACGATGCACCTTTAAATACCACTACATAACACAGAATCACGCAGGCTCGTATAACTCGAGGTACGACATGTAGTAGGGAGACTTACATCCACAGATCGCACGAAGATGATGGCTGCACCTCGATACTAATCACGGCCGACATCACAGACCCGCGTCGCGACACGACTTAGACAGACACAATCTGACAGGACAAGACATGACAATACCTGACTGAACCCGATAGCCTAGGTTTCCGCAACCTAAGCTCTGATACCATAAATGTAACACCCCCAGAATCAAACCGGGAATATTACACGCCGCAGACCCTCTCCGTGGGATCCACCAGGCTAGACATCCAAACAACACAACTTATTACATACCAACATGATAAAATACCAAATCAATATACTAACTTGGTCTTTCATCACAAACATACAAGTCAAAATGCACATTTCTATCTCAACTCATACCCATGCAAGGGTAAAATACACTCAAAAACCAAAAGTACGACAGAAGAAAGACCATACACAAACTACGACTGACTGCATCCAACACTGGCCTTCATGTGATTAGTATTAATCACCTTCCATCATCCTTCGCGCCGATCCTGTGTATTGCTGCCAAACCTACATGTACCTGGATGCAAAAACAGACATCCACTCCCGAATACTCGGGGTTTAGCAAAACTCCACTGTTTTGCTTGTACAAGTATAAAGTGCAAATACGAGCCATACATAACACATTCCGAGAATATAATAAAAGACTTCCCGAGATATTTTGTTTAATTAAAAATAGTTCAAGTCTTGAAAGTAGAAACCAAAACAAGAAAGCACTTTGAAAACATTTTCAAATCTTGGGAGTTTTGAATGCATTTGCGATTGTAAGGTTCTTAATTCTTCGAAAGCCACTTAGGGTCACAGCCTCAAAGTTCATTTACCAAAATGCAAATCCGTTAACAAAAACACAGGGTTCACGACCCAATCATTCCTGTCACAAAATACAGGGTCCACGACCCAATCATTCAAGTCACAAAACACAGGGTCCACGACCCGATCATCAACTTCAATTCACTTCCAACAAAATATTACACATAACACATTATTTTTATGCCATTTTAGCCAAACACCAAGACTCGATATATAATGTCTCTCGACCCCGAGCACCAAGCATTGTGATACTCCAGACATATCACAATTAATTATCAGTACAAACATTCTGGCAATTCTCGCGACCCGGTCCGGCCCACATGCCACCAAGTCCCTGTGTGCCCCGTCGAGCAATCCCCAGGTGAGAATGCCCACTCGAAGTAACCCTCGCGACCCGGTCCAGCCGCTAAGCCACCAGGTCCCCATGTGACCCCGTCGAGTCAATCCCCGAGTGAGAGTACCCGAGAACAACCATACGACTCTTATCAATTCACATTTCCAAAACCACAATCCTCAAGAGTCAATCACAATATATATAGTCGAGGTATTTTGCTAAAATGGCCATATTATTCTAACATATACGCACGACCCATAATTAATACTATCCACAAAGAAACACATTTATCTCAACAACACCGAATGACACAACACATATCACACAACTCATATATCCACCGATAACCACATGATTCCACGCACAATTCATAACAAAAGGATTTAACTACAAATTACCGACGACATATTCACACATAATGACATCATCCGAAGGTAGGGAGTTCCTATACTCAACACTAACACATATAGACAAATAAGCACATTAAGTCTCGAACACAAGATTCGTCCTTTAAGAAAACCATGATTGTAAATATATCGATTCTTTTGAGAAAAGGTTGTAAATATTCATTTAGCACATATCGTCAATTTTCAACCATTATATTCACAAAACACGTAATGTATGGGCAAGATACTTGTCTCAATAGTTGATACCGGACACTCCGACGAACATGGCTTAACCGGAAAACCTCGAACGCCCACAACTCTCCGGCGGAAATGGCGGTAACACAACCGATCGGGAAACAGCGAACGGAAGGGTTCCGACTCGAGTTCTTCGCAAGGAACCTGATCCTAACATCATACCATCAATAGATTAACGATCGTACGAGGAAGAATGATCATAGAACGCCCGAATCCTCTTTATGACATTTTATCGAACACCTTCAATGCGTCGATTAGAAACTCAATAAAACGATGAATCCTCGGCAATCCAACCATGGAAAAACAAGGGATTCGATATAATACAACTTAATAATCATCAATACATCACAAATATAAGTTATCACAGATCAAACAGGCAAAATCAAGCAAAACCCCCAATTTCCCAAAAACTAAGGTTTTAGGAAAACTAACCTTGATTCGCTGGATTGAAGGATATTATGGAGCGATCAATAGATGATATGAGCTCCAAAAATTCGTGGATTCATATTATAACAACATATCTTCGACTCCTCCAGGACTCCAGCCGCGGACAGGAAAGGAAGGAAATGAAAAACTGGTGAAAATATGACTGCTCGGTCATATTTATACTGGTGCAGCCTAGCGTGCGCTAGGCTGCCGAGCTAGCGTGCGCTAGGGCCAGTATCAGCCCAGAAATCAGCTTTGTGCCGCGGCCCAGCCAAAAGGGCCGCGGCCCGCGGTACCGCCCGCTCCAGCATCAAAAGGCACACGATGCAGTCTTAGCTATTTGGACCATAACTCCTTCGTCCGGACTCCGATTGACTCACCGTTTGAGCCATTGGAAAGCTAACTTAAGGATCTATAATATTGCAAAGAATAAAAATTTTTGGATTTTCCAAGAATTAATGGTGACTTTACAAAGTCGAACTCACACGTGAAAAAGTCGATTAAGGACACGGAACTCAACAAAACGACACCGAAATGAACTCGGATGACAAAAAGTGTAGAATTAATCATTCTTGGAATGACGAAATGGTTACAATAGAGTCACTAAGATAGACTTTCGCCAAAAAAGAAAATTACCGGAAATAGAAATTGCGGATATTACACGTTGTTGTTTCTATACGAGTATACATGAATCGTAGGCGGGTTTTCGGGTGTATTACAATTCCGTATTCATTTAGGATTGGTTGTGATTGTGTTCTTCGAATTGTTAGGTTCGTGATTGACGGTTCCTAGCGTTCGTCGGTGTTTTTCCTTCCGTTCGTTGCGTCGTCAATTATTCAAGGCCAGTAATTCTTGGAAACCTTTATGCTTAACGTGAAATGGTAATGTATATTGTGTGTGCTTTTCTCACCTCGGTAGGGTCCGACGGGGCCTCGAGGGAATCTATGGCTTCGTATTGGATTCATGAGTTTGTTTCGCTAGCCAGCTCGGGAGGGTCCTTAGAGGCCTCGAGTGGGATTCGTGGCTTCGTCTCGGTCCTAGGTGATGTGTGTGCTTGATTTGTTTTATGAATGTGGCCAGCTAGGGAGGGTCCTTAGAGTCCTCGAGTGGGATTCGTGGCTTCGTCGTGGTCCTTGGCAAATTGATTGACTGTTTGTTTCCGGAAAAGACACATCTGGTTTTGGTTTTCGCAATGATTTTAGTGCATGTACTATGAAATGTAAGCGATTGATTTGCCTTGATTACTTGTACTAGCGTAATTGCTAACCCCTCTGGGGACCCATTGTGGGGAAATTCTTGTTATGGATTTTGGGTTATGATCATCCGGACGAGCGAGCGCTGGGACAGTACGAGGATGTCGGACAGGGTCGTTGACATATGCATTTGAGTCCTTTTATTTCCGTTATTCCATTCGATATGGTTGTTGTCCACTTTTGAAACTTATAGATTGTACTCGCGAGTACTTAGGCTTTTCTCTTCGGATTATGATTTGTATTTGTCAAGTTATTTATGTTTGCCACTGTTAATTATTCCGCCGGTTGTACCAGGCGTGTTAATTGATTTTCAACTGGATGATATGTGTTTTTACTGTGGTAAGTTGTGTCTAGCCTGGTGGGTCCCATGTAGGGGTCCACGGCACTGTAATATACCTTGAATATCTTGGGGGTGTTACAGAAAATGGTATCGGAGCACTAGGTTTATGGATACCTAGGCTTGTCGGTTATTTGGGTCTAGTTGTGTTTTATTTTGCATATTGTCACACCGCTGCCAGCATCTCGGTACTTCCAGTGCTCGTAAGTTTTCTTATTCGGTCCTTTGTTTTCTTGCATTGTATTTCCGCTTCTTGAATTGTAGTTGCTTTTTCCTCCCTTACTCATCATCAATATACTTCTGTTATCTCTTAACACCAGTATGGATGCCGGAGGAAAATGTGGTCGTGGTCGTGGACGCGGCCGAGGACGTGGGGCAGCCGGTGGGGCGGCCACGTTGCATTCTTCGGGATCCGGCAGTACCGGCGACCGTCACAGTCATGCTTCTTCTCAGGAGCGCGCCGACCTTGGTATTGCGGCCGTTATGCAGCAAATGGTAAACCAAATGGCGGCGATAGCTCAGGTGATCCAGAACCCGGATCCGGCCCACGCTAATCGGGGCGGGACAGATCGTTGGCTTCAGGATGTCATCAAGATGCATCCTCCTCAGTTTTCGGGAGCTTCGGACCCGATCGGCTGAGAGGGGTGGATCAAGGAGATATCTAAAGTCTTCACTGCTACCAACTGTCCCGAGGACCGTAAGGTCCCTATTGCCCAGTACTTTTTCACTGGGGACGCTACGGATTGGTGGGAAGCCCTTGGGCCCAAAGACCATGTTGTTGTAATATCCGGATTTATTATTGAGTATTTCATTTGTATTTGAGCCATGTATTATTTGGAATCGGGATATCGATAATTGGAGTATGATATTTCTCACATTTGTATCTTTTTACATGAGTATAGCATCATGCAAATTTTCTCATACAAACACGTGATAACGTACGCTAAGAATGTAGCTTAACGTACGTTATTGGCTAGAACTAGCGCACGCTACGAATGAGGACTTGCGTGCGCTAGGATATGCGCCAGCTGGACGTGGGTCCGGATAAGATTCCCGCGGGTGAACCTGGACAAATTTGGAGTCAATGCTTATTAGCGTGCGCTAAGAATTGTATGGTAGTGTGCGCTAATCAGCTATTGTGCAGAAACTTTATTTAAAGGACAACACTCCATTTCTAATTATTTCCCTTCATTTGTTCTTCGTTCCTTGGAAGTCTAGAGAGCCTTTCCTACTCCTTAAACTAATACAAATCCGCCTTACTTGATCATTAAATATTAAAGAGTGCTTATACTTGATCATTGAAGAAGAATTCACTTTGAAGTGACACTCAAGAAACCGGAGTTGGATTTTACCTTTTTGGATCGGTGATTTCTTCATTAAAGGTATGTTAATTCTATCTCCAACTTTAGATTCGTGTTATGAAGAATAAGATAATCATGCTAGCAAGATATTGAGTTCCATTGGTGAATTATTCAACAAATATCATGTTTAGAAGATTGGAATAATTATACTTATGGTATTGTCGTTGGAACCTCGTAGTTGGAATCCTAGTACGTCAAATGATGAGAGGAACATTCTGAAGTTGATTATCCGTATGATTTATGTTGTCTTATTGATCATAAAATTGGAGGTGATATCACTTTTGGTTATAAGGACTTAAGGAAAGAATCATCTTAGGAAGTATCCTTTCGTATAAGTTGGAATTGTTAGTTCACCTTCAAGATGAAGTCTGAATGTGAATAATGATAATAGAATCTAGTGCACCAACCGGAGATCACCGAAATTCGCATGAGAATGATAATCAAGTTCGAATATAAGAGTTGTGATGATATTCTTTTCCTTGAAACTCAAAGATGATTGGATCCGTAAGATCATTCATAAGTTTATGAACATGACATGTATACGGGTAACACACGTTAATCACTGAGGAATTCATAAGTTTCATCATCGTTAGAACAAGTCTGTTTCCCAACAGTGAACTGCCATGCACGCTTAGCGTACGCTAAGCTATGTGAATTAACGTACGCTAATGGGCATATTTAGCGTACGCTACGATTGAAACTTAGCGTGCGTTAAGTCATCAGGCGAGTCAGTCGGCTGATCAGTGAGGTACTGACCGTGCATGGTTAGCGTACGCTAGGCTATGTGTAATTACGTGCGCTAACGAGTAGCCTTAACGTACGCTACATAGAATGCATAGCGTGCGTTAAGCAAACCAGACAGAGTTCTTTTAAAAACTTCCGACCGTATTTTAGATTGTTAGAAGTTTGTTCGACGTGAGATGAATTCTATATTATTTCTTTTGTTAAGGTTCGAGCTTGCTACGTGATTGATCGAAGGGGCGACCTTCGAGTATTTCGTTTTTCATGGAAGTATTGTTCTTGTCTTCGAATCGAGGCAAGTACCTTAATTGTTTTATGTATTGATGTTATACATATTGTCGTGCATATATGTCGTTGTTGTATGTCCACCTCGTATTGGTCCGACGGGATCATCGGGGGATCTATGCTAGCGTGCGCTGGATCATCGGACAGGTTTTTCCACCACGGGTTGGTCTGACGGGATCATCGTGGGTTCTAGGCAGTGAACGCTGGATCGTCGGAATTACTATATGTATGTTGTGATATCATGTTGTGATTATCATTTGTGTATGTTTATTATGAGTTTCTCGTAGTAGAAGACTCGTTGGTATTTTGTCATTTATGTTATTATTATTCTTCGTGAGATGTTGAATAATATGTTGTGGTACTTGTACTAGCATCGTTGTGCTAACCCCTTCGGGGGTGAACATTTGTTTATGTTCAGGATCCAGGAGAGCGGGGAAACAACCACTGGAGCTGCATGACGACGAGGGTGCAGAGTGATATTCCGACCAGGTTTATTTGTCTGTTGTTTGTACCGTTTTAATAAGTACTTGAGTACGTAGTCGTTTATGATGATTTGGATTTGGTGATGTATTAATACTTTTCCATTGAACGTTCGTATTTTTAGTATTTGGTCAGAACTGTTGTATCTGAATTCCATTATTTTCATACGTTGGTACCTGTTAATGTCTTTTCAATTCTTCAGCCTTGTAAATCCTTATGTAAAGGATTTACGGCGCTGTAATATTCATGAATATATCGGGGGTGTTACAGAATATGGTATCGGAGCTAAGATTATGGATATCTTGGCCATTGGGTTAAAATAGGGGTCATATATGTCTTTTGAGGTAACCGGTCGCGAATAACATCACTGTACTCCCTACGTCTTCATGCGAGCGGTGGTTGTAAGTTCCTAAACTCTATCTCGTCCTTTGCATGTTGTATCTCTTTATACTTGAACATTAGAACGATATTGTTATATTGAGTATTGATGCTTACAGTATGTTGAGAGGTGGACGTGGACGTGGTCGTGGTCCCGGACGCGGACGAAGGAATGCAGAAAGAGAAGCTTCGCCTTGTAATCAGGCCAGCCATAGCTCAGGCGAGCCGCAAAGATCTATTAATAATGAACCGGAACCTGCTGTGCCTGAAATCCTTCGTCAGGTGGTGAACCAAATGACTTAGTTCGCCCAGGTCGTGGACCGAATGCAGGTGGAGGTGGGATTACAACAGGGAGATAGACAGCAAGGGATCCCAGACATGGGAAATCGAGGTGGCCGATGGCTGCAAGAGGTGGCGAAGATGCAACCACCCAAATTCGAAGGCTTTTCTGAGACTCACACATGGGACCATTGGTTGAAAGAATTGGAGAAAATTTTTGCTGGAATTAATTGCCCAGACGACCGGAGAGCCTCTATTGCTCAGTACTTTCTGATAGGGGAAGCATCCGAGTGGTGGGAAGCCATCCGGCCTGCAGATCATGATGCGGACTGGACAGAATTTAAATTGATGATGGAAGCTCAGTACTGCCTTCGTCCTGTGAGGGAAGCCAAAGTTCGGGAGTTTTTCTCCGCACAGCCGTTAGACGAACCTGTATCCCAGACAATTAAGATGTTTAACCAGCAGCTAGCATTTGTTCGACATCTGGTCAGAACATATGCAAAAATGATGATCCATTTTGATATGAGGATGAAACCAGAAATCCAGAGGTACATGTCCGGTTTTGAATGTACCACCCTCCGTCAATACCAGGATAAAGCATTGGCGTACGAAATCAAGGAAGCAGCAATGGAGAAGTTTACGGAATCCAAGAAGCAGAAAGTCTCTAGTACTTTTACAGAGCACAAGAGCAGCGGGCCCCGCAAGGCCCAGTCATCTTTTCATTCTTTCAAGAAACCTCCGCACCCATCTAAGAGCGGAAAGAACTTCGGAGCAGCATCAACCATGACAGATGTCACGAGGAAATGCTTTAATTGTGCCCAGACAGGGCACTATCGACGGAATTGCCCCTACCTGTCATGACTTGTTTTGATTATGGACGGGAAGGACATCGTGCGGTGTTCTGTGAAGAGGCTGCAAAGTCTTTTAGAGCCCGTACTCCGCAGCCAGTTCAGAAGGAAGCTAGTATCCAACAGACGCAGCAAAGTATACAGATGCCTCAGAATTATGGCCGCGGACGAGGCAGAGGACAGTGGGACCGAAAGGGTACATTGAGTGCCGGATCTGTTCCCCCATGTCTGTACGAGATGAGGAGAACAGACGATCAGGATGCTGCTGTCGCATCAGGTATTGTTCAGATCCTTTCCTGGCCAGTTAGCGTTTTATTCGATACAGAAGCTACGCATTCATTTATATCGTTATCTTGTGTAAATCGTTTGAATATTTCTGGTTTTCATAATTGTGAACCTTATGTTGTTGGTTTACCAAGTGGAGAGAGGATTGTTGGAAACTTAGAAACTAGAGATTTCCCTGTATCATTTGGAGGCAGAGAGTGGCTCTCAAATCTGATTGTGATAGAAATGCAAGGAGACGACCTGATACTCGGAGATGATTGGCTTAATCGATATGGAGCTATTGTAAACTATCGAAGGAGGAATATCTCGCTGATTGATGATGATGGTTCCGAAATATTGTTTGAAGGATGGAAACCAGGAAGCTCGGGAAAGTTGATCAAGGCGATGAAAGCTGTCAAATTGTTGAAATAGGGCTGTACCGGATACTGGTGTTATGCAATGAAGAAATAAGACGAAATTGTGGAACTTTCATCCATTCCCTGACGAGTTACCTGGACTACCTCCACGACGGGATGTAGAATTCACCATTGAGTTGGAACCCGGAGCTACACCAATTTCTTAGGCGCCGTATCATATGGCACCTACTGAGATGTACCAACTGAAGAAACAGTTGGAGAAGTTACTGGACAAAGGCTATATCCAGCCAAGCGTTTCGCCTTGGGGAGCGCCAGTTCTTTTTGTCCGGAAGAAGGATGGATCGCTTCGACTGTGTATTGACTATCGAGAGCTGGACAAGATGAAGATTAAGAACAAGTATCCGTTGCCACGGATTGATGATTTGTTTGACGAGTTATAAGGAGCAATAGTATTTTCTAAAATTAAACTGAGATCAGGATATCATCAGCTGAGGATTAAGGAATCTGATGTTCCGAAGTCAGCATTCAAAACTCGCTACGGACATTATGAGTTTGTAGTGATGCCGTTTGGTCTCACTAATGCACCTGTTGTATTCATGCAATTGATGAACTGAGTGTTCATCGAATATTTGGATAAATTTGTGGTCGTGTTCATTGATGACATTCTGGTGTATTCTAAGAGCCCGGAAGAGCATGCACAGCATTTACGGATTGTGTTAGACCTATTAAGAAATGAACAATTATACGCCAAACTTTATAAGTGTGAATTCTGGCTAAAGGAAGTAATGTTCCTCGGCCATGTGGTATCAGCTGAAGGAGTCCGAGTAGATCTTCAGAAGATCGAAGTAGTTATGGATTGGAAACCTCCAAAGAACGTAAAAGAAGTCCGGAGTTTCTTAGGACTTGCTGGATATTATCGTCGATTCGTGGAAGGGTTTTCTAAAATTTCCCGCCCACTTACTCGACTCCTGCAGAAAACTCAAAAGTTTGAGTGGAATGAATTGTGCCAGAATAGCTTTGATGAATTGAAGAAGAGATTGACGACAGCTCCAATTTTAACACTTCCACAGGGGACTGGAGGATTCATAGTTTACGGTGATGCTTCGAACCAAGGACTCGGATGCGTATTGATGCAGAATGATAAGGTGATCACTTATGCGTCACGACAACTGAAACCTTATGAAGTGAATTACCCAACGCATGATTTGGAGCTAGCGGTAGTAGTTTTTGCTTTGAAAATCTGAAGGCATTATCTGTACGGGACTCACTGTCAGATCTTTACGGATCACAAGAGTCTCAAATACATCTTCAATCAGAAAGAGTTGAACATACGGCAAAGAAGATGGTTAGAGCTGATTAAGGACTACGACTTGGAGATTTTGTATCATCCAGGCAAAGCGAATGTAGTGGCAGATGCACTTAGCCGCAAGCCTGTTTCTATTCAGATGCTGGAGACTCTGACCTCCCAACTTAGCCTTCAACGAGAGATGATTCGAGAAGGAATTGAAGTATGGCTACAAAGAGTCCAAGGACAACTGTGCGTGATGGAAATAACTTCATCATTAATCGAAGAAATCAAATATATGCAGACAGATGATCCTCTGATAATTCGGTTACGTGATGAAGTGATCAAGGGGAAGGCCCCCGGATTCATAATTCATGATGATGGAGTTTTAAGATTCCAGAACTGACTCTACGTTCTCGATGTCGATGTTCTGAAACAGACGATTATGAAGGAAGCTCACAGCTCGCCCTATTCTATCCACCCGGGCACCAGTAAGATGTACAAGGACTTGAAGCAGAATTTCTGGTGGGGCAACATGAAGAAAGATGTAGCGGATTATGTTTCGAAATGCTTGACTTGTCAGCAGGTTAAGATCGAGCATCAACGACCTGCCGGGATGTTGAATCCGCTCCCGATTCCTGAATGGAAGTGGGAGGACATATCGATAGATTTTATCACTAGTATGCCGAGAACCAAGACAGGAATGAACATGATTTGGGTGATAGTTGATCGTTTAACCAAATCAGCTCATTTTCGAGGCATTAAGGACACGTGGGGACCAGAGAGGTTGGCACGAGTATTTATTTCAGAGATAGTCCGACTGCATGGTACGCCAAAGACTATTGTTTCTGACCGAGACGGTCGCTTTGTATCGCATTTTTGGAAAGCAGTTCATAAGGCCTTGGGAACCGAATTGAACTTCAGTACAGCTTATCACCCGCAGACTGACGGACAATCCGAGAGGACTATTCAAATGGTGGAAGATATGCTGAGGGCTTGTGCCTTAGATTGGTCAACTGATTGGGAAGTTCATCTACCGTTGATTGAATTTACCTACAACTATAGTTGGCATGCTTCCATTAAGATGGCACCGTTTGAGGCATTGTACGGGAGAAGATGCAGATCGCCCCTATGTTGGGACGATTCATCAGACTTGATCGGGACAGAACCAGAGTTGATCGTACAGACACGAGAGAAGATAGCCTTGATTCGTGAAAGGCTGTTGACCGCCCAGAGTCGACAGAAATCTTATGCAGACGTACGCCGTCGCCCATTGGAGTTCAGTACAGGAGACCAGGTACTTTTAAAAGTTTCTCCTACTCGGGGAATCTTTCGTTTTGGGAGAAAAGGTAAGTTGAGTCCAAGATATATCGGACCATTCGAGATCCTTGAGAGAGTTGGAGAGTTGGTGATCGCTTGTTTTCGCGTAGTATGGTTTTCAAATCCGATCAATTTTAAAATTTGTAAAACCTCGGAGTATTTCCAATGTGTCGAACCCAAGGGAATTTATGTGTCGAAAATAAAGGAAGTAACTCTACTCAAAATTTGACTGTTATTTAGGAATCCGAAAAATTGTTTTGATTCTAATTATCTAACTTTAAAAATCGAAGAACAAAAATTAAATAAAAGATGAAATATCTAAATTAAGCAAATAAAGCAAATTAGCAAGATAAAATCACAAGTCGAAAAGTAATTGATCCTAGGGTAGTATCATCTAATTGAGTTCACACAATTCGTTTACTTGATTCCTTTTCCCCAAATTTTAATTCAATGCTAGAAATAATCACTCAGTCGATCTAGAATTCCGATCAAGGCAACCTAGAAAGATAGTTAATTTAAACCCTTTTCGCCAGGCTCAAAGAATTAAAATCACTTAAAAAGCACCAACTTATTTATCTATGATTTATCTTTCTCCGCTAGGTCTCAAGATAAAATCATATTGTGCATCAAGTATTTCCACTAATCAATTACTCCTTCCGGACAAAATCAATTAGCTAACATGCATCGATTAAGGGCCCTTTAATCTAACATAAGATTTAACACAACTTGAACACAAGCCTAGGATGAAAGGTCAAAAGGTAATCAAAAGAACATCATGTGAACATCAATTAAAATTACTAACCCTAGAATCAATCAAAGGAATTAGCCAGACATAATTGAAATTAAACAAGAAATTGATGAAGAATGCATATTATTAATATGAGAAGAGAGATTACAACCCTTATGGATGAACTCCGAGTCTTCAATCTCCGAAAAACAATAATTATTGATGCTCCAAAAAGTTCTTGTATCCCAAGAATTAATCTTGCTAAAAAGATGTAAAAAAATGTAAAAGATGAAAAAGAATGATAAGGGCTGGTGAAAGATAGATCAAGAATCCCAAAACTAGGTCTAGGAGGGGGTTTATATAGCCTAAGGGGGTTAAAATCCCGATTAGCCCTAATCTAGGAAATAAAATCTATCCAAAAGAGTCAAAATCCGTCCAACTACGAGAGCCCGCTGGGAAGCCTTTCGGCCTGGCCTGTCGGCCGATATGCTGGCCGATAGGTGGTTCGTCGATTTCTTCACTCGGTAGGCAGGAACTCCTTTCGGACGCCTCTATCGGCCGATAGGCTGGCCGAGAGGTTCTTCTGTTTTTCGCAAAAATCCGTTTCTTCGTCCGTTTGACTCGACTCTCGGTCCTTTGTCTCGTTTTGGGTCCTTTTGGCTCAAAAAACCTGCAAACACACTAAAACCAACCCAAACGCGTAATACGGCTCGACTAATCATAAATAAGCCAAATACGAGCACATTAATCACGAAACGAGATAAAAACCTGGTATAAAATCCTAGAAATAAAGTGGTAAAATTACCACTTATCAAACCCCCCCAAACTTAAGCCTTGTTCGTCCCGAACAACAAAAAGAAAAGAAAAAGAAAGTCGTGAATCATCGTGCAACTCATAGTGTTCAACCTAATCAATACTATCCTGTAATTCTCTCTAAATAATCCGAGTGTCGTAAAAGCGAGCCGCACTCGAATAATGATTCCGCAAAGTAGTCAAGTTCATCTAATCATTCGCTCATGAAGAAAATCCACCAAAGATTAACAAAACGTGAATCAAATCGACCAATCAATATGAAAGGCTAAAATAAACAAGCTAGTTCGTCCGTTACAGTCCCAAAGGCACAATTTTACGAGTTTCATAACAAATAAACCTCGCTCAAGATTCCCTTATATATATGTTCAAGAATTTGATTCGAGTTGACCACTAGGTTAGGATCTCGGATGTTTGATCGGGGTTATCCTAGGGTGGAACTTCCATTCTCATGTATTAGTAATCCGTTTGACTTTTAAGACAGTCATGGGGCACATGGATGCTTCTAGTTACTAAGTTCCCGTCTACAGCGGAGAAACAACTCGAATATATAATTTCCGCATGTCCGAATCAAGGTCGCCGTTTTACGCAAGAGTAAACAGCGGGTCACGCGAATACCCCCGGTTACTAGGTTCCCTATCCTTGGCACATGTGAAATATCTAAATCACTAGTCTAATCAGAGTCGTCGTTTTACGCGAGGGTAAACAACGGGTCACGCGAATGCCCCCGGTTACTAGACTTCCCTTCATAGAACAACACTATCTCAACTTTTGGGAAAAACTGACCAACTCTAAACTCAATGTCAGTGCCAACCCGACTGACGAAACAGTACGACTCACTATCCGGAAGATGTAACCAAACGTATTGACGGTGATTTTAAAACAAGTATGTATCGTCTCTTATCTGCCAAGACCTCTACAATCACGAAAAATTTTGGACCTAAATGAATACTATGCAAAACAGAAATTACTGACTACAACTCGACTAAAACTCGACCGTTTCTTCAGAGAGAAAAACAGTGTCGTAACATCGGTTTCACACAAATAGAAGCACGAAGAATTCACTAAAAAAAACAAAAACTAAGACAAGCAAGGCTATCTAAAACAAACAACGAAAAGCAAATAAAAGCAAACATGAAATCAAAAAAAAAAAAAAAACTACTACGACCTAAAAAAATAGAAACTAGCAAACACACCAAACGAAAATGAACATAAAAATCTAAAAAAAAAAAAAAACTAGGCAACAAAAAGCTAAATCCACGCAAACCCCAATATGATAAGCACAAATAAAAACAACGGGCACCAACACAAGCAAATAAAGATACAAGGCAAACAAGGTACTCACACGTAAAGAAATTAACAAAGCCGCACTTCTCCCCCCCCCCCCCAAACTTATTTCGCATCCCAAATGAGGAATAAGTTTGAAAAGAGAAAGGAGTGGCTTTGTTAATGGAGTACCTGATCACTGTGGCGGAAATGGCGGGTTTGTCGGCGAGGTCGGATCATATCGGGCATATCGGGCAGGCCTATCGGCCGAGAGGCTGGGCCGATAGGAATTACTGAAACTTACATACCTCATATCGGGCGGGATATCGGTCGATGTGGTCTGTCTATCGCCCACTGCTTGCAACATAAATATTTTTTTTAATTTTCCTCAGCCTATCAGCCGGGCCTATCGGCCGATAGGCTCGTCCGATAGGATTTTCTGCCTCAAAAATTTTTTTCAGCTCGTTCTATTCCGTATACTTGGTCCCGTTTTTGCTTGAATAGGGCGATTAAAGACCTGCAAGTATTCAAAACTTGGCGTGCATGGATTAGAACTTAACAAAAACTAGCAAAGCTACTAGAAAACTAGAAACTACAAAAAATCACGCAAACGAAAAATCGAAAATAAATGAATAAAACGAACTAATATACATACGTTGGGTTACCTCCCAACAAGTGCTACGTTTAACGTCTTTAGCTAGACGATACCTCATTCATCCCGGGTCTTCGGCGACTACTCCCCCTTGAACGGGTTTGTTGATATCAAGATAGCATACGCTCCTCTCATTAGGTCGAGACTTGTTCGCCTCCATCATTCGAACATACTCTGGTAATTCCTCATAAATTTCTTCAACCTCAGAAAGTGATTAAATGGAGTGTGAAATACAATGCTCCAACAAGTCGGTCGGGGGCGGCATAATAGACTCAATTTCAAAACATTCCTCGGGCTTCTTCATCGCGTCATAGATGGAAATTTTCAGATTTTGATCATTAACCCGGAAAGTAAGATCACCCTCCTGGACGTCGACAAGTGCTCTCCCCGTCGCTAGAAACGGTCTCCCAAAGATCAATGGTTGATTCTCGTCCTCGGGTATATCAAGAACTACGAAATCGGCCGGGAAGACCAAGTGTTGGACTCTAACGAGCACATCCTCCACAATTCCCCTCGGATAAGTGATCGACCGGTCCGCCATGAGTAGAGAAATGGTAGTCGGCTTCATCTCCCCAATCTTCAACCTCTTAAAGATGGATAGAGGCATAAGATTGATGCTTGCCCCCAGATCACACAACCCATTACGGAACGTTTGGTCGCCAATCATGCATGTCAAAGTAAAACGTCCCGGATCCTTCTGCTTGAGTGGGAGTTTCTTTTGAATGATAGCGCTACACTCCTCTGTCAAATTTATTGTTTCAAACTTCCTCAACTTCCTCTTGCTTGCCACGGCGTCTTTCAAGAATTTCACGTAACCCGACATGTCTCTCAAAGCGTCCAGAAGTGGAATGTTGATATTCACCTTTTGAAACATGTCGATAAATTGTTGGAGCTTTTCATCGTATCTCGACTTGGCCAATCGCTGTGGAAATGGAGCTTTTTCCTCAAAATTCTTCACATTCGAACTTCCAGGAGCCTTTCGGCCGATAGGTGGGTCGATAGGCTTCACTGCCGACATGCTGTATGGGTATCGGTTGGGCCTATCGGCCGATAGGCTATCCGATAGGTTCAGCTGTGTTTCATCTTCCTTCTCGTTCTCGGCTCCCGTTTCTAGCATATCCTCGTTTCCAGATTCCTTAAATCCAGCCCCATGATTACTGTATCTTGTCCCACTCCGAAGCTCGATTGCGTTGCATTGTTGTGTCTTCGGGTTGGTCTCGGTACTACTCGGAAAATGGCCCGGCTTATGAAATCCGGCTTGGGCGTTCGCCATTTGACTCATTTGGGTCTCCACCATCGACATCTGCTTTGTCAAGGCTATCACTGAGTTTCCTATAGATGTCACACTATGCTCGAGAGCCCCGAACCTCTTGTCTACTTTATAAATAAAATCTTTTTGGCTCGCCTCCAACCGTTCCAACATCTCTTCCATAGGTGTCTTAGCAATCGGCTCTTGAATAACCCCGTTTTTCACGTTAAATCCCGGTGGTGGCTGGAGAGCATTGTTCGGGTTGGCATAGGAGAAATTAGGGTGGTTTCGATTGCTCGGATAATAGTTTCCCATATTTCCCCCTTGCCGGAAGTTTCCTCCTTGCATGTAATTCACATCCTCCTTAACTGCAATAGGCTCGTTTAACTCTTCAAAAACTGAATTGACTCCCAAAGTATTCTTTCTTAGCATCTCAAGCTCTTTTTGTTGTTTTTCAAATTTTGCCTTCAAGTCACCGTAGGCGTCCTCGTCACCGGATGGAACCTTTCTTCTTGTCATCTTCCTATCGGTCACCTCCTCGTAATCATTGTTGACTGCCAGCTCGATGAGATTCTTAGCCTCTTCATAATCGTTAGCAAGAAATCCCCCTTTCGTTGAATAGTCTAACTCTCTTCTAGCCTTCCTCGTCAAACCCCGATAAACCGAATGTAGATCTCCTCTTTGTCAATTCCATGCTGTGGGCATTTGCGAAGTAGCTTCTTAAATCGGATCCATGCCTCGTATAAGTATTCATCCTCATATTGCTCGAATTGCAAGATATCGTTGATTTGTTTTTGCACCTTCGAGGGAGGATAGAACTGTGCTAAGAACAACCGGGTCATCTCTCTCCAAGTACCAATTTCCTTCCGATCTAGGCTCTTGTACCAATCTAGCGCATCGTCTTCTAAGGAAAACCGGAATAGGCGGAGCTTAATGACATCCGGAGGCACTCCGTTTTGCTTGATGGTGGCACATATATCCAAACACGACTCAAGGTGAGCGTTTGGATCTTCATTCACTCCCCCTCCGTATGTTTGAGACTTCACTGTAGCGATGAGGGACGGCTTAAGCTCGAAGTTGTTGGCATCAATCTTTCCCCAACCTCCTTCTTGATAATCGTCCAGCTTAGGTCGAAAGCGGGCATTCAAAGGGATCTTCTCGGGACGAGCGAGTTCTCGTGGTGGGTCAACAATGCCGGCCATGGTATCAACGAAAGGTATAGAAATAGTCTCGGTTCTCGCTTCTTGCTTCTTCCTCCTCAAAGACTTCTCGATTTCCGGATCCAAAGGAAATAGGTCCTTTCCTTGGGATCTTGTGATCATGCACCGCCTACAAGGAAGAGAAAACAAGATGTGAGGAAACGAGATCGAATATTAATAATAAAAGTAAACAACCTAAAGTAACAATCTCTTCTTTTTCGAATTATTCCCTTAAATTTTCTATCAATTCCCCGGCAACGGCGCCAAAAATTGATCGCTTGTTTTCGCATAGTATGGTTTTCAAATCCGATCAATTTTAAAATTTGTAAAACCTCGGAGTATTTCCAAGGTGTCGAACCCAAGGGAATTGATGTGTCGAAAATAAAGGAATTAACTCTACTCAAAATTTGACTGCTATTTAGGAATCCGAAAAATTGTTTTGATTCTAATTATCTAACTTTAAAAATCGAAGAACAAAAATTAAATAAAAGATGAAATATCTAAATTAAGCAAATAAAGCAAATTAGCAAGATAAAATCACAAGTCGAAAAGTAATTGATCCTAGGGTAGTATCATCTAATTGAGTTCACACAATTCGTTCACTTGATTCCTTTTCCCCAAATTTTAATTCAATCCTAGAAATAATCACTCAGTCGATCTAGAATTCCAATCAAGGCAACCTAGAAAGATAGTTAATTTAAACCCTTTTCCCCGCCAGGGCTCAAAGAATTAAAATCACTTAAAAAGCACCAACTTATTTATCTATGATTTATCTTTCTCCGCTAGGTCTCAAGATAAAATCATATTGTGCATCAAGTATTTCCACTAATCAATTACTCCTTCCGGACAAAATCAATTAGCTAACATGCATCGATTAAGGGTCCTTTAATCTAACATGAGATTTAACACAACTTGAACACAAGCCTAGGATGAAAGGTCAAAAGGTAATCAAAAGAACATCATGTGAACATCAATTAAAATTACTAACCCTAGAATCAATCAAAGGAATTAGCCAGACATAATTGAAATTAAACAAGAAATTGATGAAGAATGCATATTATTAATATGAGAAGAGAGATTACAACCCTTATGGATGAACTCCGAGTCTTCAATCTCCGAAAAACAATAATAATTGCTGCTCCAAAAAGTTCTTGTATCCCAAGAATTAATCTTGCTAAAAAGATGTAAAAAAATGTAAAAGATGAAAAAGAATGATAAGGGCTGGTGAAAGATAGATCAAGAATCCCAAAACTAGGTCTAGGAGGGGGTTTATATAGCCTAAGGGGGTTAAAATCCCGATTAGCCCTAATCTAGGAAATAAAATCTATCCAAAAGAGTCAAAATCCGTCCAACTACGAGAGCCCGCTGGGAAGCCTTTCGGCCTGGCCTGTCGGCCGATATGCTGGCCGATAGGTGGTTCGTCGATTTCTTCACTCGGTAGGTAGGAACTCCTTTCGGACGCCCCTATCGGCCGATAGGTTCTTCTGTTTTTCGCAAAAATCCGTTTCTTCGTCCGTTTGACTCGACTCTCGGTCCTTTGTCTCGTTTTGGGTCCTTTTGGCTCTAAAAACCTGCAAACACACTAAAACCAACCCAAACGCGTAATACGGCTCGACTAATCATAAATAAGCCAAATACGAGCACATTAATCACGAAACGAGATAAAAACCTGGTATAAAATCCTAGAAATAAAGTGGTAAAATTACCAATTATCAGTTGGCATACAGATTGGCATTACCGCCGTCATTGAGCCATGTTCATAATGTGCTCCACGTATCCCAGTTATGGAGATATATACCGGATCCTAGTCATGTTATTGATTTCGGAGAGGTCGAAGTCGCTCAAGATGGAACGTTTGAAGAAATACCGATCAGGATACTCGAGAGTCGAGTTAAGCAGTTAAGGAACAAACTAATCGCTTTGGTCAAAGTTCAGTGGTCACGCCACGGAGTGGAAGAAGCCACTTGGGAAACAGAAGATAGCATGAAGTCCAGATATCCAGAGTTATTTTTGTCTTGAGTTTCGGGACGAAACTCCATTTTAGTAGGAGAGTATGTAATATCCAGATTTATTATTGAGTAATTCATTTGTATTTGAGCCATGTATTATTCGGAATCGGGATATCGATAATTGGAGTATGATATTTCTCACGCTGGTATCTTTGTACATGAGTATAGCATCATGCAAATTTTCTCATACAAACACGTGATAACGTACGCTAAGAATGTAGCTTAACGTACGTTATTGGCTAGAACTAGCGCACGCTACGAATGAGGAATTGCGTGCGCTAGGAAGTCAATTATTGAGCTGGGCGGCTAGCACATGCGCCAGCCGGACGTGGGTCTGGATAAGATTCCCGCAGGCGAACCTGGATAGATTTGGAGTCAACGCTTATTAGCGTGCGCTAAGAATTGTATGGTAGCGTGCGCTAATCAGCTATTGTGCAGAAACTTTATTTAAAGGACAACACTCCATTTCTACTTACTTCCCTTCATTTGTTCTTCGTTCCTTGGAAGTCCAGAGAGCCTTTCCTACTCCTTAAACTCATACAAATCCTCCTTACTTGATCATTAAATATTAAAGAGTGCTTATACTTGATCATTGAAGAAGAATTCACTTTGAAGTGACACTCAAGCAACCGGAGTTGGATTTTACCTTTTTGGATCAGTGATTTCTTCATTAAAGGTATGTTAATTCTATCTCCAACTTTAGATTCGTGTTATGAAGAATAAGATAATCATGCTAGCAAGATATAGAGTTCCATTGGTGAATTAATCAACAAATATCATATTTAGAAGATTGGAATAATTATACTTATGGTATTGTCGTTGGAACCTCGTAGTTGGAATCCTAGTATGTCAAATGATGAGAGGAACATTCTGAAGTAGATTATCCGTATGATTTATGTTGTCTTATTGATCATAAAATTGGAGGTGATATCACTTTTGGTTATAAGGATTTAAGGAAAGAATCATCTTAGGGAGTATCCTTTCGTATAAGTTGGAATTGTTAGTTCACCTTCAAGATGAAGTCTGAATGTGAATAATGATAATAGAATCTAGTGCACCAACCGAAAATCACCGAAATTCGCATGAGAATGATAATCAAGTTCGAATATAAGAGTTGTGATGATATTCTTTTCCTTGAAACTCAAAGATGATTGGATCCATAAGATCATTCATAAGTTTATGAACATGACATGTATACGGGTAACACACGTTAATCACTTAGTAATTCATAAGTTTCAACACCGTTAGAACAAGTCTGTTGCCCAACAGTGAGCTGCCATGCACGCTTAGCGTACGCTAAGCTATGTGAATTAACGTACGCTAACAGGTATATTTAGCATACGCTACGATTGAAACTTAGCGTGCGTTAAGTCATCAGGCGAGCCAGTCGGCTGATCAGTGAGGTACTGACCATCCATGGTTAGCGTATGCTAAGCTGTGTGTAATTGCGTGCGCTAAAGAGTAGCCTTAACGTACGCTACATAGGATGCGTAGCGTGCATTAAGCAAACCAGACAGATTTCTTTTAAAAACTTCCGACCCTATTTTGGATTGTTAGATGTTCGTTCAACGTGAGATGAATTCTATATTATTTCTTTTGTTAAGGTTCGAGCTTGCTACGTGATTGATCGAAGGGGCGACCTTCGAGTATTTCGTTTTTCGTGGAAATATTGTTCTCGTCTTCGAATCGAGGAAAGTACCTTAATTGTTTTATATATTGATGTTATACATATTGTCGTGCATATATGTCATTGTTGTATGTCCACCTCGTGTTGGTCCGACGAGATCATCAGGGGATCTATGCTAGCGTGCGCTGGATCATCGGACGAGTTTTTCCACCCGGGTTGGTCTGACGGGATCATCGTGGGTTCTAGGCAGTGAACGCTGGATCGTCGGAATTACCATGTGTATGTTGTGATATCATGTTGTGATTATCATTTGTGTATGTTATTTATGAGTTTCTCGTAGTAGAAAACTCGTTGGTATTTTGTCATTTACGTTATTAATATTCTTCGTGAGATGTTGAATAATATGTTGTGGTACTTGTACGAGCATCGTTGTGTTAACCCCTTCGGGGGTGAACATTTATTTATGTTCAGGATCCAGGAGAGCGGGGAAACAACCACTGGAGCTGCGTGACGACGAGGGTGCAGAGTGATGTTCCGGCCGGGTTTATTTGTCTGTTGCTTGTACCGTTTTAATAAGTACTCGAGTACGTAGTCGTTTATGATGATTTGGATTTGGTGATGTATTAATACTTTTCCATTGAACATTCGTATTCTCAGTATTTGGTCAGAACTGTTGTATCTTAATTCCGTTATTTTCATACGTTGGTACCTGTTAATGTCTTTTCAATTCTTCAGCCTTGTAAATCCTTATATAAAGGATTTACGGCGCTGTAATATTTCTGAATATATCGGGGGTGTTACAGTTGCTTCGTGGGCCGAATTTCAGGAATTGATGGAGACTGGATATTGCCCGTGGCCGGTGAGACAGGCTCGAGTCCATGCTTTTTATGATGTTCAACCACGGGATATTCCCGTATCCCAAGCTATTGCCGATTTTAACAAGGAGTTGGGCTATGTGAAGACCCAAGTTGTCGAGGAGAGCGACAAAATTTTCCATTTTTCCAGGCGGATGAAATTGTCGATTCGGGACTACATGTCTGGGCTCGTCTGTACTACTTTGAAAGATTATCAGAGTCGAGCTCTTGCCTATGATATGTCTGTGACGGCCAGTGCTGCGGTTCGGGAGAGTAAGAAACAGAAATCCGCCGGGAATTTCTCGGGTCACAAGGGTGGAGGTCAGCAGAGATCTCAGTCTGCAAATATTCCTGGGGGTGGTTCGACTCGTTTTTCTGGAGGCTATCGGGGTACCGCCAGTGCCTCCGTTCGGGAACCCAGATGCTTTAACTTGGCAAGCCAGGCCATGGGAACCGGGAGTGTCCTCGTCCGACTTTGACTTGTCATACTTGTGGTCAGTCAGGCCACAAGGCTTCTTTTTGTGAACAGATCAGACTGATTCGTGGCTCCCATTCTTTTCATCCAGCGCCTATGGAGCCGAGTGTGAATCAGGGCTCGTTCGCTCCGCAGTCTCCGCCGAGTGTTAGCCTAGGGAGAGGTCGGGGTCAGCCCACTAGAGGGGGAGGTTCCAGTGTCGGCTCTGCCTCTCCATGTAAGATGAGAAGGGCCGATGATCCAGCGGCCATTGTGGCGACATGTACCGTTCATATCCATTCCCATCCTTTTAGTTTGCTTTTTGATTCGGGTGCTATGCATTCATTTTCATTTCTCTGGAGTGTGTGCGTCGTTTGAGTCTTGACTGTTTATCGCCTTGCGAGCCTTTCATCGTTAAACTTCCTAGCGGTGATAGAATTATCGGTGATCGAGAGGTCCGGGACTGTTCTGTATTTATTTGTGAGAGGGCTTGGCTCTCTAATCTTTTTGTTGCGGGTATTGAGGGTGAGGATTTGATTCTCGGGGATGATTGGCTCGAACGGCATGGTGCAATCATGAACTACCGCACGAGGATCATCACCATGCTAGCCGAGGACGACACCGAACACTCTTTCGCGGGGCGAAAGAGAAACCAGAAGCTTGTTATTAACGCCTTGAAGGAGATGAGACTCCTGCGAAAGGGATGTACTGGTTATTGGTGCTACGCCTTGAAATCGGAGAGTGGTGGAGTCGAGCTTTCATCGATTCCAGTCGTTAGTGAATTTCCTGATGGTTTTCCTGATGAGTTACCGGGGTTGCCACCGGACCGTGAAGTCGAGTTCGCTTTAGAGTTAGAGCCGGGTGCGGCTCCGATCTCGAAGGCGCCGTATCGCATGGTACCTTCAGAGATGGCCGAGCTGAAGAAGCAGTTGAGTGAGCTTCTTGAGTCGGGTTATATTCGACCGAGCGCTTCGCCTTGGGGCGCACCGGTTTTGTTTGTTCGGAAAAAGGATGGTTCACTACGTTTGTGTATCGACTACCACAAGCTAAACAAGGTGACCATCAAGAACAAGTATCCTCTGCCGAGGATTGATGACTTGTTCGATCAGTTGCAGGGGGCTACAGTATTCTCGAAGATCGACTTGAGATCGGGGTACTATCAGCTTCGGGTGAAGGAGTCCGACGTTTCGAGAACTGCTTTTCGAACGAGATACGGACACTATGAGTTTGTAGTTATGCCTTTCGGGTTAACTAATACGCCGGAAGTGTTCATGCAGTTGATGAACAAGGTCTTTATCGAGTTTTTGGATAAGTGTGTCGTCGTCTTCATTGATGATATCCTTATCTATTCGAGGAACGAGGAGGAACACGCGTATCATTTACGAGTAGTGTTAGACATTTTGAGGACCGAGCAACTCTATGCAAAGTTCTCGAAATGTGAGTTCTGGCTAAAGGAAGTGATGTTTCTAGGTTACGTGATTTCAGCCGAGGGTGTTCGTGTGGACCCGCAGAAGATTGAGGCAGTGTTGGGTTGGGCACCGCCTAAAAAAGTGAAGGAGGTCCGTAGTTTCTTGGGTTTAGCTGGCTACTACCGTAGGTTCGTCGAGGGTTTCCCGAAACTAGCTCGACCACTTACACAGTTGCTCCCGAAGTCCGAGAAGTTCGTCTGGAATGACGAGAGGCGGTCGAGTTTTGAGGAGCTGAAGAGGCATTTGACTTCAGCCGCGATTTTGGCGTTGCCATGTGGCAACGAGGGTTTTTTCGTTTATAGTGATGCTTTGGGTCAGGGTCTTGGGTGCGTGTTGATGCAGCACGGCAAGACTATTGCATTTGTGTCGAGGCAGTTGAGGTCGTATGAGCTTAACTACCCTACTCATGATTTGGAGTTAGCGGCAGTTGTTTTTGCGCTCAAGATTTGCGTCACTATCTTTTTGGCGCTGCATGTCAGATTATTACCGATCATAAAAGTCTGAAGTACATATTTACTCAGCGGGAGTTGAATATGAGGCAGAGGAGGTGGTTAGAGTTGATTAAGGATTATGACCTCGAAATCCTTTATCATCCGGGCAAGGCGAACGTCGTGGCCGACGCCTTGAGTCGGAAACCAGTCTCGTTGCGGACACTTGAGATCCTTACGTCTCAATCCGAGCTTTATCGGGATTTGATTGAGTGGAGTGTTGAGATTTCTTTGCCTGGAGCCGTAGGGCGACTTTGTGCTTTAGAGATTTCGTCGTCTCTGATCGATGAAATCAAACTGAAACAGCTGTAGGATCCGATGATTATGCAAATCCAAGAGAATGTTCTTAAGGGAAAGTCTCCTGGGTTTGTGATTCATGAAGATGGGGTATTGAGATTCTAGAGTCGTCTATGTGTGCCGAACGACTCGGAATTGAGGCAGAGTATTTTACGTGAGGCCCATGCTACGCCTTACTCCGGTCATCCTGGTTCGAGTAAGATGTACAAGGACCTGAGGAGAAATTTCTGGTGGAATGATATGAAGGAGGAGGTCGCACAGTTTGTAGCGAGATATTTGACTTGTCAGCAGGTCAAAATCGAGCATCAGCAACCAACCGGGTTATTGCAGTCACTTCCCGTTCCGAAATGAAAATGGGAAGACATATCGATGGACTTCATTACGAGTTTGCCGAGATCGAGATCGGGCATGAATATGGTTTGGATGATTGTTGATTGCCTGACCAAGTCGGCATATTTTCTGGGCATCAAGGATACTTGGGGCCCGGAGAAGTTGGCTCGTGTGTTTATGGCGCAGATTGTGAGGCTTCACGGTACTCCGAAGTCTATTGTTTCGGATCGTTATGGCCATTTTGTATCGCATTTCTGGCAAGCGGTGCATAAGGCGTTGGGTACTCATTTGCGTTTGAGTACCTCTTTTCATCCTCAGTCAGATGGACAGTCGGAAAGCACTATCCAGACGTTCGAGGATATGTTGCGTGCTTGTGCTCTCGACTGGAGTAGCGACTGGGAAGAGCATTTGCCATTGATCGAATTCACGTACAACAATAGTTGGCACGCGTCGATTCGGATGGCACCGTAAGAGGGGCTTTATGGGCGGCGTTGTCGATCGCCGATTTGTTGGAACGAAGCGTCTGATTTGGTCAGGACCGAACCGGATATTGTTTTAGAGACGAGGCGGAAGGTGGATTTGATTCGAGAACAAATGTTGACCACTCAGAGTCGACAGAAGTCGTATGCCGACGTCCGTCGTTGACCTTTGGAATTCGAGGTGGGAGACCACGTTTTGCTAAAGGTGTCGCTTACGAGAGGAGTTTTTCGTTTCAGAAAGAAGGAGAAGTTGAGTTCGAGATTTATTGGGCCCTTTGAGATTCTCGAGCGAGTCGGTGAGTTGGCATACTGTTTGGCACTACCTCCGGCCTTGAGTCACGTTCATAGCGTTTTCCATGTTTCCCAGCTGAGGAAATATGATCTGGATCCTAGTCATATCACCGACTTTGGCGAGATCGGTATTGCCGAGGATATTACCTTCGAGGAGCATCCCTTGAAGATTTTGGAGCACCGTGAGAATCGACTGAGGCATAAGACCATTCCTTTGGTCAAAGTGCAGTGGTCGAGACATGGTGTCGAGGAAGCAACTTGGGAGACCGAGGATAGCATGCATGCTAAGTACCCCGAGTTGTCTATTTCTTAAGTTTCGGGACAAAACTTATTTTTAGAGGGGGTAGAATGTAATATCCGCATTTTTCCTTTCTCTTGATATTCTCATTTTGGTGTATTCTCGTTTTTGGCAACTCGCTTGTAACCGTATTGGCATTTTGAGGATATTTAATATTGGACTTTTTGTTGTTCGAGCTTGTTTCGGACTCGTTTTACTCGATTCGGTGTTTTATGTTGTTTTCGTCGCTATTTCGGGTATTCTCGTAAATCGTCGTTCGGAACCGCTGTTTTGGGGTTTCCGAGGATCTGTTGTTGCCCAAAATATTTATCCGAAGATTAATACTACTGGAAGACGGACAACAAACAACAATTTGCGGGAGCACTTCTGAGAGAAAATGAATAAACACAAGATTTGCCGGGTTTGTTAGGCCCGGGCTTGAATGCTCTCGCGAGATGTTATTAATACAAATATTCGTGGATACAAGTATTAATGTGAGAAATCTAAATACAATGAGTGTAAAAAGACTCTGTTAATCCGGCTCTTGAGCGAAGCTCGGTGTTCTTCATCCCTGCCGATCGTCTGCTTGATGAGAGAGGCCGAGAGAAGTAAGTACCGAATGATAGCTGGCCAAGATTTGGAGAAAGCCAAGTGCTGTGTATTGATTCTGTAATGTATACTGAAATCGCGATAATGCAGAGAGGTTGGCCGAGTGCAGGGAGCCTTGTATATATAGGGGCAGCCGAGTCTTGTCTTCTGGCGGGCGATCGCCTTCCGGCCATTATAATAATGGGGCGATCGTCTGCCGGCCAATATTATAATGGGGCGATCACACGGGCTGTCGGCCTAAAGTCCAAGGAAGATGCTGGCAGCCAGCTGTGCGGTCCAATGAGGAGCCAACACGCGTCCGGAGTCACTGTCACATGCGGTCCTACTGACAACTTTCGGCGGGCTTGTCGGCTGGTGGGAAGATGCGGACAGGCTGTGGTCAATGATCCGTGAATTACGGATCTTGTCTCGGCTCTGCACGTGGGCTCAGTCCTGAGGTTGCCTTTGCCGACTGGACGACTATCGGCATGATGCGGTCGTCTCTAGCTGGTCGCTGAGGGTCGGCATCGGTCGGTCACCAAGGGTCGGTCGGGAAGTGCCGAGAGATGATCGTCCGCTAGTCGGTCGCCAGGAGTCGGTCGCCAAGTACCGAGAGACGATCGTATTTGATGTCGATCGCTCGACACCGGGACTTGTCCTGGGACCTTCGGTCGGCCGATTTATCTTGACTGCTGGGCTAAGGCTAGGCCGCTTGTCATTGGTCGGCTGATTACGCCTCATTTGCTCGCACTACACCATATATGGGTTTCAAGAACACTGAAAAGCGTGTTCAAAAGTCCAAAAAGTGTTGCTGAAGGTATAAAAACAAGCTATGGCTACACTTTGACCAAATTCGAAAGTGTTACAAAAACGGCCGCAACCATAGGGGTCTAAGGTAACACTTTTCTTTTTTTTGGTAACATGTTAAAAAAAGTGTAGCAATAGACCCCTATGCCAACACTTTTATTGTCTCTGGCTACACTAGATTTTGTGTTGCTGTAGACTTAAGGCCACACTTTTATATTTTTAGTGACACCAAGATTTGTGTAGCCGTAGACCTATGCCAACACTCATGAGGTCTAATGTAACATTAAATTGTGAAACATTTTGACATCTTTACCAACAACTTTAACACTATGGCTACACTTTTCTAACTTTTGCCAACACAATTTTAATCTTTGCCAACACAATTTTTATATTTTGCCAACAGAAAAAATTATAAATTATAGTCTATGGCTACATTTTTGCAGATTTTTACCATCATTTTTCATGCTAAAAAGCAAAATGTTATATTGAAAAATAAATATTACCATAAAACAGTCAATACCATTAAAACAATGTCAACCATAACAACATCCAAAATACATGACTGCTAATATTCAATCCATAATAGCTAAGAACAAGTTACGATCGCAATCCACAAATATAACAAAACTACTTGAGTCACTTAGCTAGCATAATATAAAATGATGAGATCAGTCAAGGAGTGACATTGTCACCGCCATAGGACTCCTCGACTGATTTCCAGAGTCATCAATCTTTAAGTTCAAATCTGGATTCTTCTCGCCAACATTTTCATCATTTCTCGAGTTGAGCCCCGATCTTAGTAGTTAGGTCCGCGTCTTGATCGATCAACTTGAACGGATGGTGATGTCAAGACTTCGATTTGATTGCTCTGTAATATACTCTTCTTGACTATATATATACACTCACCGGTAAGAAGAATGAGAATATGTCACATTATGTTAAGAAGGAGATAGTTGAATTTCACAAGGAAGAGATGATAAAGTATAGGGTAAGATAAAGCGCAAAATCAATGTTAAACCTTTTCTAGCATAGACTCCTGAGCATTTACATAAGGTAGCATAAATTGCTTAGTATATCAAGAATACATATTACAGTGCAATATGAATGGGTAAAAAGAAAACTGAAATTCTGGAACATAACATGCGGCATTGACCATTTTTCTTTTCTCGTTAAGGAAGGCATAAAATTGTTAATGCGGAAAAAAAGAGCTAATTTTTACCCAAACATTTGTCGATCATATTAATAGGATTTTCACCATCGAATCTTCATCATGGAGTCCTCTTAGGTATTGCCTTTGGCTTTTGGTCCATCAAGTATGACGAGCCGCAAGTTTGGGTGGTGGTCTCCTCAATCGCCAATATATAGATAATAGAAATAAGAAAAAGGACACCAAAACCACAAGAGCCTATTCATGCTAACAATCATAAAAATACGACACTTCCTCATACCTGAACAAATCATCGGATAAGAAAGAATAGTCCCTCGCGTTCTTTAGAATTTCAACCTTTTTCTTCAACCGTGTCGCTTATTAGGAAAGTGAAAAAGGGGTGAAAAAGTTATAAACCACCAACTACCAATCGGAGTATCGGATAAGTCAACGTAATTACCCCGCTTGTGACTCTTGGTGGATGGTCATCACTGGATCTTGACTTGACATGGTCGATGTGGAGCTCTTATTATTCTCGCACAATAAAATAGCTTCAAAGTGAAATAATGATTCATTCTCATCGAGAATGACCAAACAAATAACAAGGTAAAAAAGGGCTCCGTGCTTCAACATGTAAGATAAATGACTAGACTCCTTAAAAATTCCTTGCTTATGGTGTAGTCAACAATATCATGATTTAGACATACTCGAGACGCACAATATCTCGAATCCACCGTAAAAAACAGTGCGGAATGACCAAAAGGCATATAAATAAACCTCATGATTGAACAAATCGCACATCACATATCATTAATAGAAAGGACTTAAAATAGTAGTGATGCATGCAATCAAAGGAAGCAAATTGAAATGTATATACAATTTCATAAAAGGCAATAATCGAGCAGTGAAGACGATGAAGGAATTTTACACAAGAAAATAAGAAAAATTACAATGGATATTACATCCACCCTATGAAGAACATCCTATTATCCAATGTATGTGCGACTATCTCGCCTATAGTTGAAAAGGAAGAAGATATATCTAAGGTAGTATCATATCATTTCCCAACAGTACCAAGGACATTAATGTTCCTCCGGTGGTATGTTGTCCATGTAGGTCAGATAATTCCTAACTTGCACCTTGAATCTATTAGCACAAAGAAATCATCTTTTCTACCTCACCAACACCTGTCGAGAATCTCTTGCTTACTAAACTATATTTCTTAAAGATGTTGTCGAGCCACAGACTCCGATAAAAATGAGCCGCTTTTCTTCATGATAGCTCATTTCAGTCACCAACATGTGATGTACTATCTCGGATGTAGTAGATGCTTTCAAAGCAGCACAGGTGGCTATCAAGCTCGTACTGGTATATTCACTAAAAATAAAGTAGAAATTCCTGAACAACGATTAAAAAAAATCCCTTGTAGATGAAGCCAAAACTGCTCTCGATCTTGAAATCACGCGATACAAACTGAAAGCTCATGACAAGAATATTGAGATCTAACCAAAGAGGTGAAGAAAAAGAATAAAGTCTATGATGAATTTGCCACCAACATTAAAGAGATTTTTGAAACTGTAACGTCCCTTTATAATGCCCAAAAGAGGGGAGAAGTGGTGTAAGCTGCAACGGATCAGCGACACTAGAAGCAAGCTGAATTATTTTATTTGCTGGATGATGTTGTAGCCAATATCGTTAGTCGACTCTCATAACCTGGCCCAGGGCAAGGATCTTTAGGGCATAAGTTTGGCAGCTCATAGAAGCCAGAGTTCTCTGATCCCAACCTTAATATGGTCACCAAGCAGGCAGAAACTCATTTGCCTACAGATAGGTAATACACAGACCAGGAGATCAAGAATTTAAAAACCAATGAACTCAACAGGTACTTTTGTACCCTAATAAAGTAGTCACGATCTTCAATAGGTTTAAGACACTCAATGATGCAGCAAGGAATTTTCCTGGCTTATGGCAGAAGGTAAACTCCCCAAGAGACACTCAAATGAAGGTACATGAAAAATGATTATCTTACCCACCCAAAAGACTGGTTGTTGGTCTATGACATGTCTTTAGAAGGAAAATGTTATTACAGTAAACAAATAAATGAACAACAAGAAAACTTGTGGAAAGAAACCAACTTGATCCTTACAGTAAAAGGCCAGAGAAAAACATTAGCTGACAGCAACATAGATGTTAATTATCTCACTTTGCTGTTATAGATAGTTCTATTTATCTTATTTTTATTTAGTTTTTCTTGCAAATAATGTAATTGTATGCTTTTATTGCTTATGAATGAAAGTTACTTGTTCTGCCCTAAGAAGATTACGGCTCATAATTTATTATTTACTTGCATTACGTTTAACTTCAATCTTTTTGAGTTATTATGCATATTGGAACTTACTGTATGAGCTTGACTGTGCGCAGTTCCTAGTTTAAAGTTGTAAGTCGTGAGATTACTATATGAACATGCCTACAAGCCTATCATAGTTCAAGTTATGAAACTTAGTGAGTTAGGATGAATTCTTACAATTTTAGAACATGCACGTGAGTTGTTCATTTTTCTAGTTTAAGATAGACTATTAAGGTTAAGGATATAGGTTTTGACATTATCAAATTGGGGGAAATTGTTCGGATAAATCTCTTTGATTTTGATAAGTGCAAAACTTACAAGAAGATCCTACACTTGCGGCAATCAAAGGCCACAGAGAATGCGATGATTACATCAAAAGATATTTGAGGATACAACATTTATCTTTGTCGACTCCACATATGAAATATTATAAGGAATTCCTACAATAGAAGTTCAAATAAGTGTAACCATTCTGACTAAGGGAATAGTTTAATCCTAAAGAATCTCGATGTATTTAATGCATAGATATGACGGTTGGATATAAATGAAGGATTTCAAGAGAAATAAGAAAAAAAAAATTAGGAAAGTCGAGTCTAGTATTCAATACTCTTTCCTAAGGACGAAATTGCACCGCCTAGGTGCTTACGGTTAGTGACATTCGCCTCTAAGATACAACGACTTACAGCTTTAAGTTAACAGCACTGTAAAACTTAAAGCAACAGCGATCGTCTTCACACCCCCATAACAGAATTGGAACAAATAAAGCAGAATAACTGAACAGTGAAGACGATGAAGGAATTTTACATCATTGTAAAGTTTGCAGGCAAAATGTGGAATGCGTGGGTACTGAAACATTTGTTTCACACCCAAAGAATGTCAAGAATGAGGTATCTTGCAAATGCTAATACTAATACAACACCACCGTTTATAGATTTTAACACCAATGGAAAAAAAAACCAAACCGTGTCACAGCAAGACCGTGTTAACGAAATGAAACAAATCTTGATTAGGTAGAATCCCTGCATTTAAATAATTAACCTATTTCAATATATGTCTGCCAACTGCCAAGTAATAGCAAACCTTCCACTATTTGAATTCTTGCAACAAATACAAAGATTACTCATTTAATAATAAACCGAACAAAAATATAGCTCCCAATTTCAAACTATGTCAAATCAAGTCTTTCAAAATTTAACAAATGGAGAGTATATAAATGAACCTTGAGGTGCACCCATCTCTTTCTCAACCTTGCCCTGCATTTCGCAAAGCGCACCTGCTTCTTCCTCAATCTCCTGCGATCTCTTCCTCATACTCTCCACGTCCTATAAAATTTAAACACGGAAAAAAAATCACCAACATTGTCTCATATGTATGCTATTCGAATATATACACACACCCATGAACAATAAGAAACAAAGTAGAGAGAGAGAGAGAGAGGGAGAGAGATTGTACAAACCTAGCAAAGCAATGAAGCAATCAGAATGGCTAGCCATCTCAGCCTTCCTCTGGTGCACTCAACACAAGAGCGTTGCTGTTGGATACGACCACTTGAACCCAGCAAGTAATCTACAACAGAAGTCTGCTCTACAAAAAAAAAGAGAAGTTAACACCGGGAAGCATTCAAAGCAAATCATCATCAACAAATCTACAGACCTCCTAGTATTTTCTTCTGACTGAATCCTTTTGAAAGCTAAAACAATAATCAATATACATTAGATAATAACTCAAAAATACAACAACTAAAGCACTTCAATTTTATGTAGCCCAAACAGTCCCGACTTTCAACCATCGGGCTGTCGTCGAGCCTTATTTTCACCGCCAAAATCTGAGATCGGAACTTGACACCGGCTCAAACCTGCCTGAGTCAAGAAATCTAGCCCAGCCGGTTCACCTCAACACAACACCCAGATTCACAAAAAAATTAGGAATTCTTACTCGAGTCTTGGAATTTAAACCTCAATTTCGACCCGAATTCATGTAACCCACCTGAACCAGAACCTCTGCCATGCCCCGGCCGCCGATGCCATATGCCTGCCGGAAATTAGGACAGAAACCCTAACCCGCGCCGCGCACAACGCTCTGCTCACAATTGCCGTTTTTCATTTTTCATCTTTCACTGTGTGTGTGTGTGAATTTTGTGAGAGTGTGTGTGTGTGTGAACTTTGTGAGTAAAGAAGAGGATAGAGGAAGAGCCGAGAAGGGAGAATCAGAAAGAAGAAGAAGAGAAAAAGAAAATGAGTTCTGCCCGTGAGGGAGAGGAAGTTAGGGAGATAACTGTGTATTATAAATTAGATATATTATTATATAAAATATTATATATTATACATAAATATTATAATGTATTATAAATTAGATATATTATTATATAAAATATTATATTTTAAATATTTATTATACTAACTTGAACTTATTAATTACATTATATGTATATATGATATATATTAAAAATATTTATATTCTTAAATATAGGGTATACGGCCCGGATTTAAAAGGCTGTGATATTTTGGCTCTAACTCTGTTTTTAGCGAGTTAAACGGCCGGTCCGACGGGACCGCCCGATTAACATCTCTAATGTCCAGCTTTCGATCGGGATTAGCATCTCCCAATCTTTACAAGACCCATGTTTTCAATGTCCGATTTTAGATCGAGATTTGGCCATCTCAAATGGCGTGCGTTGTCTAAATGTTTTGATGATAAATGCATTTTTATTTTTCAACTTTTTATAATATTAATATAAATAAATTTTAGTTTATATTTCTTATTATATTTTAAAAGAGTTGAATGTATAAATTCAATTTTTTATTTTAATTTTAGATTATAATTTTCAAAATAAAAATATATGTATTCATATAATATATTTTATTATTATAATTTTAAGGAATTATTTTCTTTTTAATATTTTTTAAATTTATTAGTTTAATCCGAACAAATTTTAAGTAAAAAATTATATGTGCTCTTATAAAAAATCCGTTATAAAATGATTAAACAAATTCAAATAATTTACTTTATTTTAGTGTAAAAAATTTAAATTTGACGATATTTTTTTAAAAATATTTAAAATAATTTTCGTAATTATTAAGATGATTTAGTATATTGCAACGCTTTAAGTTCACGTATAATCCAACACTTTAGGTTGGTGTTGCTTTATCGTCTTTTGCAATAAAGGCATTAAGGTCTAATGCAACACTAATTGAGTAGTATTGCAAAAGACAAAAGATCAGAGGGCTATTGCAATACTTTTCCTTGCAACACCGGAGATATGCGTTGCATATAAGCACTTATGGCGTAGTGCAATATTTCCTCTTATTTAATGCTCATCTCTCTTACATTACTCCCTCCGATTAGGACGATTCATAAAATACCTTAAAAAAATTAGGTCGTTATAGTTGAAAATAATTTATTTGGACCAACTAAAATATTTTAGCAAATCCGCCTATTTCTTTTAGTGTTTAGTTACACTTTTTCTAAATAGCAACGGCTACACCAAATTTTGTGTTAGCGTAGATATTCAATTTGGTCTACGGTAACACTAATTTATATCAATAATAACGTTAGAAAAATGTGTAGCCTTAAATCAAATTTGACCAATTTTAAGGCATCTAAGGCTACACTTTTGCTTGTAACATCAAAAAAAATGTTGTTGAAAGCCATATATGGTGTAGTGTCGGCAATGGCTAGGTCGCCCGATCTCCGAGGCGATCGCCGGTCGGAGAGTATAATTCTCGACACAACAATTGCCCCCCAGCTTGCTCCGATGTTGAAGACATGGGGCGAGGTGGTTCTTGCTGGCGATCGTGTAAGATGAGGACGGGCGATTTTGTTGAGCTGACTTTGGATTCGGACTTGGGCTATCATGGTCGATTGGCTAGCTATCTTTCGGTCTTGTACCTGCAAAAAACAACATTGGCCGATCCCTTGTAGAAACTTGATTGTTTCGTCGCTGAGGAACCGTGCACAGTCGCGGAGTTCGATGGACCGACCCCATGACCGTGTCTTGGTGCGCGAAGATATTGAGTGTCTCGTGACTCATTTTATTATGAGGGTCCTTTGTTAGGCTGCGCCTCGCCTCGTATTTAAACGAAGGGTGTGCGGTCTTGGTCTAGAGGAGTCCTTGCGCGGGGCAGCGTCGGATGAATCAACTCCACCTCTGCGGCTTGTTTAGCTCTGCTTCCACCTCAGCCCACCATGAAGATGGCGAACCTCGACGGTGTACGTTGAGACGGGGGTAGTGGCACGTGTCGCTTTGTCCGGGTTCACCAGTTTAGATGATGATCCTTGAGGGTGGGCGATCGTGTCCACTGATTAATTTTGGAGAGCCCTCAGACTACGCCGACCTCGTATTTAAACGAAGGGCGTGCGATCTCGGCCGAAAGGGACCTTTCATGGCCGAAGCAGCCGGTTCCATCGACTACTAGGACCATGACTTTATGATGTGCGGTGGAGGCGATCTTATGCCTTAGTCCGTCATGTTAGATGCTGGACTATAGATGGCGATCGTGTCCTCCGGGTAGCTGATGTAACTTGATGATCGGCGATCGGGCTGGAAGACCGGTGATCGTCGCTCGGCTGCCGATCGCATTATTCATAATTTGATAACGGCGATCGGGCGGGAGATTGCCGTTCGGGAGCCGATCGCGCTGCTCAGAGGCTAAGGAGAAACCTTTGCCTGGCCAGAAAGTCTGCGGCTCTAGCTCGGAAGGCTGCGTAGGTCGCAGGTTGGTTCTTCGTGAGATGCCTGAACATCGGCGAAAGACCATGAAATCCTCCTAGGGCCGCGTAGAGGGCGACCTCATCGCTTACGGGCTCGCCGTTGAGGATGATCACGTCTACTCGGTCGATGTAGTCCGAGTCGGACTCTTCTTCTCCCTGCTTGATTTGCATCATGCGAAGGGGACCTTCTGGTCGAGCGACCCTGGTGGCGAAGTACTCCGTGAAGACGTTTGCCAGCTCGTTAAAGGAGCTAATGGACCGAGGTGGCAATGAGGTGTACCACCGGTAGGCGAGGTCGTCCAGCGTCATAGGGAACATTCGGCACCTGGTCGCGTATGATGCCCCACACCCGGTCATGTAGATGTTGAACTTGCTCAGGTGCATTTGGGGGTATGATCTCCCCTCGTACAAAGGTGTTTGCGGGGGAGCAATCTTGTGCTGCACGGGGGCGAGCTCGATGTCGATCGCGAACGGCTCGCTTGGCTCGGCGATCGTCTTCTTGGCGCCTGCCCTGGATTCCAGGAGCGCCTTCATGTCGTCGAGCTGACGTTGCATCGCAGCCATCACCGTGGCTCGGTCGCTTGCTGATCGGCTTTGGGAGCGGGAGCCGAGGCGATCGTGTACCGATCTCCGGACTCCGCTGTTGCCGACCTCGGCTATTTGGCAAGGGGGATCCAGACGGCTGGGCTTCCTTCTGGGAGTCGGGTAGGCCGAGCTCCTGGTGACGGACTCAAACTCCGTCGTCTCGTAGATGGGGCCGGACTGCCCTGGTCACCAAGACGGGTCACTGCCCAGGCGATCGAAAACAGAGGTGCCCCGGCTGGCGAGCGTCTCTTCTTGCGGACGAGAGCCTCCTGGCGATCGCTCGGCCAGTAACGCCTTGGCTTTGGGAGCGGGAGCCGAGGCGATCGTGTACCGATCTCCGGACTCCGCTGCTGCCGACCTCGGCTATTTGGCGAGGGGGAGCCAGACGGCTGGGCTGCCTTCTGGGAGTCGGGTAGGCCGAGATCCTGGTGACGGACTCAAACTCCGTCGTCTCGTGGTAGGCCGGGCTGCCCGGCCGCCAAGACGGGTCACCGCCTGTGCGATCGAAATGCAGGTGCCCAGTGGCGAGTGTCTCTTCTTGCGGACGAGAGCCTCCTGGCAATCGCTCGGCCAGTAACGCCTTGAGCTTCCGCTTGGACTTCCGGCGGACGGCCGGGGGGGTGATAGTGGGAGGTGCGTTGAGAGCATTCCGTCGCTCCTGAAGGACGGCCAGGGCCTTTTCGATCTGTTCCTTGGTTCGGAACTGATCGAGCGAGAGGCTTGGGCCGCCGTCCAGTGACGGGGTCGAGTGTCTCCGACCGCGGCGGCTACCTTCCACCATCGGCTGTGGCTCGATCTTGGGGACGGCAGGCGTCTGGCCCGGGCCGATGGCTTTCTTCGACGCGGAGGCGGAAGACATGATTTCTGAAGGATTTCTTTGAAGCGCAGTGAGTGTCACTTCAAGTATATGCGCCGAGAACAGTGAGTGTTCTTCGGGACGGTAGGAATGAAAATTTGAGGGTTAGATGCCCTTCTTCTAGCGCCAATTGTTGTTTCCCAAAATATTTATCCGAAGATTAATACTGCTGGAAGACGGACAACAAACAACAATTTGCGGGAGCACTTCCGAGAGAAAATGAATAAACACAAGATTTGCCGGGTTTGTTAGGCCCGGGCTTGAATGCTCTCGCGAGATGTTATTAATACAAATATTCGTGGATACAAGTATTAATGTGAGAAATCTAAATACAATGAGTGTAAAAAGACTCTGTTAATCCGGCTCTTGAGCGAAACTCGGTGTTCTTCGTCCCTGCCGATCGTCTGCTTGATGAGAGAGGCCGACAGAAGTAAGTATCGAATGATAGCTGTTGCCAAGAGTTGGAGAAAGCCAAGTGCTGTGTATTGATTCTGTAATGTATACTGAAATCGCGATAATGCAGAGAGGTTGGCCGAGTGCAGGGAACCTTGTATATATAGGGGCAGCCGAGTCTTGTCTTCTGGCGGGCGATCGCCTTCCGGCCATTATAATAATGGGGCGATCGTCTGCCGGCCAATATTATAATGGGGCGATCACACGGGCTGTCGGCCTAAAGTCCAAGGTAGATGCTGGCAGCCAGCTGTGCGGTCCAATGAGGAGCCAGCACGCATCCGGAGTCACTGTCACATGCGGTCCTACTGACAACTTTCGGCGGGCTTGTCGGCTGGTGGGAAGATGCTGACAGGCTGTGGTCAATGATCCGTGAATTGCGGATCTTGTCTCGGCTCTGCACGTGGGCTCAGTCCTGAGGTTGCCTTTGCCGACTGGACGACTATCGGCATGATGCGGTCGTCTCTAGCTGGTCGCTGAGGGTCGGCATCGGTCGGTCACCAAGGGTCGGTCGGCAAGTGCTGAGAGATGATCGTCCGCCAGTCGGTCGCCAGGAGTCGGTTGCCAAGTACCGAGAGACGATCGTATTTTATGTCGATCGCTCGACACCGGGACTTGTCCTGGGACCTTCGGTCGTCCGATTTATCTTGACTGCTGGGCTAAGGCTAGGCCGCCTGGTCGCTGGTCGGCAGTTCTGCCTCGGCTGCTCGGCAATGGCTAGGTCGCCCGATCTCCGAGGCGATCTCCGGTCGGAGAGTATAATTCTCGACACAACAGGATCCATCTCACGTTATTGAGCTTGTTGTGAGCTTTTGTTCGGTGTTTCGACCGCGTATTGTACATTTCCGATGTTTTGGGCCGTTTTGTAATTTCCCAAAGTTTTGGGAAAATTACATTTGTTGTTGTTTTTCCGAACCTTTGGGTAGTCGGGAATATGTTTTCCTTCAACACTTAAGTTCGTCATCTCGAGTCCTTTACAATCGTACCATCGTGAATTGTTCACCGTTGTATTTCGATTCTTTTTCGGAACCTCCCTTGTCTATTTCTGGCCTGTACTTCCCAGAAAAGGATGTTACGTACGTAACACACCTTTTGGTTACGTAAGTAACGGCCTAGTGTAAAATAGTACAGACATTTCTACCTTTTTGGTTACGTACGTAAGGCCCTTATGACTTACGTACGTAACACAGCTTACGTACGTTAGCAATTGGTGGCTAACGTACGTAACACATCTTGGGTTATAAACCCAGGAGTTGACCATTTTCGGTCGTTTTTCATCTCTTCTCTCTTCTCTCCGACTCCAGCGACTTTCTTGGTATTTTCCGGCGATTTGAAGCTTAGCAACTCCGAACCATCATCTTCTTCGAGTTTTTGGAGTATATTATCAACATCTAATCGTGTTCTTCATCTTTAATTCGAGGTAAACTCCTAAAACCTTGTTTTGGGTAAATTGGGGGTTTTCACATTTTCGTCTGATTCGTTCCGTATGATAGATTAATTCATGATGAATATGATTAATCTTGTTGGTATTGTTGGTTTTCCTATGGATTCATGGTATATTTCGTGGTATTTTTGTAATCGAGAGGGTTTGGTTGTGGTCCGCCCTCGTTGTTTTTATACGAGTACACATGAATCGTAGGTGGGTTTTCGGGTGTATTCCAATTCCGTATCCATTTAGGATTGTTGTGATTGTGTTCTTCGAATCGTTAGGTTCATGATTGACGGTTCCTAGCATTCGTCGGTGTTTTTCCTTCCGTTCGTTCTGTCGTCAATTATTCAAGGCAAGTAATTCTTGGAAACCTTTATGCTTAACGTGAAATGGTAATGTATATTGTATGTACTTTGCTTACCTCGGGAGGGTCCGACGGGGCCTCGAGGGAATCTATGGCTTCGTCCTAGATTCATGAGTTTGTTTCGCTAGCTAGCTCGGGAGGGTCCTTAGAGGCATCGAGTGGGATTCGTGGCTTCCTCCCGGTCCTAGGTGACATGTGTGCTTGATTTGTTTTATGAATGTGGCCAGCTCGGGAGGGTCCTTAGAGGCATCGAGTGGGATTCGTGGCTTCGTCTGGTTTTGGTTTTCGCAATGATTTTGGTACATGTACTATGAAATGTGTAAGCGATTGGTTTGACTTGATTACTTGTACTACCGTAATTGCTAACCCCTCTGGGGATCCGTTGTGGGGAAATTCTTGTTATGGATTTCAGGTTATGATCATCCGGACGAGCGAGCGCTGGGACAGTACGAGGATGTTGGCCAGGGTCGTTGACATATGCATTTGAGTCCTTTTATTTCCGTTATTCCATTAGATATGGTTGTTGTCCACTTTTGAAACTTATAGATTGTACTCGCGAGTACTTAGCCTTTTCTCTTCGGATTATGATTTGTATTCGTTAAGTTATTTATGTTTGTCATTGTTGATTATTCCGCCGGTTGTACCGGGCGTGTTAATTGATTTTCAACTGGATGATATGTGTTTTTACTGTGGTAAGTTGTGTCTAGCCTGGTGGGTCCCATGTAGGGGTCCACGACACTGTAATATACCTTGAATATCTTGGGGGTGTTACAATACACGCCTTTACCGATTTCGGAGAGGCCATGGGAAAATGTCTCGATGGATTTCATTGTTAATTTACCTCGTACTCAACGGGGGAGAGATGCTATTATGGTGGTTATCGATCGATTTTCGAAGATGGTTCACTTTGTGGCTTGTCACAAGACAGACGACGCAAGTAACGTCTCCGATTTATATTTCCGAGAGATTGTACGATTACATGGGTTCCGAAGACAATTGTTTCGGATCGAGACTCAAAATTCCTGAGCTATTTTTGAAACACCTTGTGGAGAAAGGTGGGAACCAAGCTTCTATTTAGCACGTCGCATCACCCGCAAACAGATGGCCAAACCGAGGTAACCAATCGAACCTTGGGCACTTTATTACGTGGTCTTGTGAGCAAGACACAAAAGGATTAGGATTTGAAGCTTGCATGCACATGCGGAGTTTGCTTATAATCGTTCTCCTACTCATGCCACGACACACTCTCCATTTGAAGTAGTTTATGGGCTGAATCCTTACATGCCGTTAGATCTAATTCCATTACCGAGTGACGAATTGGTGCATAAGGATGCAGAGTCAAAGTTGAAATCAATGATAAAATTACACGAGCAAGTACGTAATCGAATCAAGGAGATAAACGAGACTTACAAAAGAAAGACGAACAAACAAAGAAAACCGAGATTATTCGAAATTGGGGATTTAGTTTGGGTGCACTTGAGGAAAGAGCGATTTCCGAGTAAGCGTAAGAACAAGTTAATGCCACGAGCAGAGGGACCGTTTAAAGTAATTGCGAAAGTGAACGACAATGCATACAAGTTAGAACTTCCGGGTGATTATGGAGTGCATGCTACTTTTAACATAGGTGATCTATCTCCATATCGATGACAATGAAATTGCGGAATTGAGGACAATTCCTTTAAAAAAAGGAGGGAATGATACGAAACCGACTACTCCAAGCGAAGAAGACGAAGTGAGGATTGGCGTAAAACACCTTGAACATACTCCTACATACTTAGACGAGAAAACGGCTACGAGACCTGGAGTAACCTTGGTGATCAGACTGGGAATAACTTAAACGTAGTAACATGCATCATGTTGGGTCCAAGTTGGTGAAGATAAGATAATAAAGAATTCATCCCATTTCTTTATAATAAAGCAATGCAGGATTCACGGCCTGCATGTGGAGAAGAAGAGCACCTTGGAGACAAAACTCATCCTTATTCCTTTTGTTTGCAAGTAGCGTGGAGTATCTTTTTTTTATTATTGTCTTTATTTTAAGATCATGTGATCTTATCTTTTAATATTTTAAGTAATCTTGTCAGGCTACTCTTACCTATAAGTAGTCTTGTTCGGGTTGTAACAGATTATTATTGAATCATCAAGAAAATACATTGTGTATTGTCTAAAAGAGTTGGACCAGTTTCTTTCTAAAATTTGGTTATTATTCGATGCGTTTTCAAATTTTAATCTGATCAATTCTCAATAGGTCTTGAGAAGAAATCACCTTATCGAATTATAGGTCTAGTTCGATAAACACCTGTTTCCTGTCCTGTTTCGATATTCCTTTTGCTTTCGATACAGGGTTCTACCTAATCGGGAGTTCACATCAATTGTTGTTCGATTTTTCGAAGCTTGCTTCCTGTCTTCATTGGCATCCGACCGAAACCTGCTATTTTCAAGTGCCGCTGTTTGAAGTTGCCTGTTCCGAGTCATTTCCACTCGGCCAGTTCCTGTCTTGTTGCTGTATCGAACTGTTGTTATCAATTCCTGTCTTGTGCGCGTGCCGCTATTCATTATTGCTGCTGTATCGAACTGTTGCTATCAGTTCCTGTCAGTTTCTAACTGTACTGTTCGATTCCTTTTTGGCTAAGTGCTTCCGCTCGTCAAAACAGCCTTCCGCTGTACCGATAAAGATTTCGCATCAGGTTGGGACTTCACTCCCCAACCACAAGGTCAAGGGTTCAAACCCTCATGGCAACAAATTGAAATACATTGATATTTCAAGACTGGGTCGGGCCCGGTCTTGGGTCAGGTCTTGGGTCGGGCCGGTTGTGGTCGGGTCGGACCCGAGCTAGGTTAGGGTCGTTTAAATCCGGGCTTTTTTTGGCCCGGACCGTTTAGCCCAAATCCGCTAGGGCTAGTCCGGAACCGCTAGGACTAGTCCGGAACCGCTAGGACTAGTCCGGAACCGCTAGAGATAACCCGTTTAACATCTCTAGTAATGTGTGCGGTTCGGCTAAATTCGTGTCCACACCTATTATGATTGACACACAAAAAGAAAGTAACCTAGTTATTGTTAGAAACCTCGTTAAATTTTAAAGAATCATATTCACACAACTATACGTACTAATAATTTTAAACAAATAGTTGAATTTTCTAATAACTGATCAATACATTTTGAAGAGCTGTTTGTTATTATATGTGCCCATATCACAAATACTACTATTATTTTCTTTCTCTTCTTTTTTTTTTGAAAAAAAAGCAAACTATTACTTCCTCCGTTCTTTTATTATTGCAACGTGTTGACTATTACACTGTTCACATACTCTCTTTTGACCATCTTTTGTGATTTATACATATGAAAAAATATAGTCATGTGGGATGTTGTTAGATTCATCCCGAAATATACTTTCAAAATATCAACTTTTATAATTTTTAAAAGTAAAGAATTGAAAATATTAATAATCAAAGTTGTGTATCGGCAAACGTGAAAGTCCAGATGTTGCAGTTATAAGAGAACGGAGGTAGTATTAATCAATATAAAGTAGCATAAGAAGTGCTCTCGGTCCAAGTTTTTGAATTCGGAGTTGTTGGACACAGTATCCTTAAAGTGGGTGAATAAACTATCTCGGATTTTTTTAGTTTTGTTTTGTGGAAGCCTTTGGAGGGTTGTTGTATGAAGTCTAAGAAGACAGAATACAACAAGTATTTAAACACTTTATTGAAGTGTCTATAGAGTTTTCACAGACTGTATTAATTTAGTTGCATACAACAGAGTAAATATATCAGTAATTTTCACAAGTATTTTTTTAAATAATGCAGTATTGTAATTGTGTGAATTGAAGAAGGAAAAAATAAACAACACAAAATTTACAGTGGTTTGAAAATGAGGTATTGTATGTCCACGTGGATCCACACAGGAAAGCATTCACTAGATAAAATAGGTAGTTCTCAGTAGTCATGCGATCTAAGAATGTTCCACACAATCAATATATACTTCCACATAGGTTGATATTCAACTAGATTAAACATTCAAAATTCCTCGACATATGTTGGTGTTCAACTCTACTAGTCTGCAAAACAAAGTCATGCGGATTTTTAATGTGGTTGAACATGGCGATGTTGACATGGCGTATTTGGAGTTATCAGTTGTGGTTGAGGAGTTGGACGAGAAGGTATCAATTATGGTGATTGAAACCAGTATGGTGAAAAATCACCGTGCGTGGTATGTTTACATTGGGGCTAGTCTCTATGTTTGTCCAGATAGAAATGTCTTCATCCTACACTTTCACGGATGGTAGGAAGTTGCATATGACAAAATTTGCTTCTTCTGTGATTGCAGATGTGGGGAACATAGGGCTACAGTTGGCATCTGGAAAGGAGTGCTCCTTAAGATGTGTTGCATGTCCCAGACGTATGAATATATTTAGTTTCAGACTTTGCGAGTTAATCATGGATTTAGGCTAGTCTTTGGATCTAAAAAATTCATTTGAAGCAAGTTTGGAGTATTTTTTGATCGATGTTATCTTGACAATGGGTTATTCAAGATGAATGTTATGACTGTAAGCCGCGAAGACAAGAAAGTAATGAATACAATGAAAAACTCCTTCTATTTTCTTGCTTGAGTGTTCGGATTTATGGTATTCTAGATTAGGACATGTAAGTCTAAATTCATTTAAAAGACTAATTAATCTTGAATTGATTCCAAAAATCCATTTTGAAACTAAAAAGAAGTGTTAAAATGCGTTGAGGTAAAATTTGCTAAATTGCCTTGTCATTTAGTATATATAAATACTACTCCTCTATAATTAATTTCCACTAATATGTGACTTAAAATTTGTGCAAAGTAGAGGAAGTAAGAAATATTTCAACACTTCTATAGATATGATTGCATTTGATACTATTTTGTGTTTCTTTGGGGAAACAAAGATGAAGCACTACTGGCCTTTAAAATGTACAAAGTGAGGCTTAAAATCAATTGAGTGTAAAGTAAAATCAATTTAAAGTGACCAAGGTGTAGCTCAATTTGAAAAATTATTTGCTGATCCAAGCATAACTACAGCTTTTCACGCTCCTCAATCAAATAGAGTTTTTGAATGATTGAATCGAACCCTAAAAGAAATGATGAATGCTTTATTAATAAGTTCAGTATTGCCTGAGAACATGTAGGGAAAAACTATTCTCAAAGCTATCCATATTCTGAATAAAGTACCACATAAAGAAAAGGATAAAAATCAGTATGAGATATAAAAATAAAATAAGCGTTTTTTCAAATACTTTAAAGTATAAAGGTATTTGGCTAAGGTTGAAGTACGTGAACCAAAATAAGTCATAATTGGTCCGAGGACAGTTGACTGCATAGTCATAGGTTATGCATACAACAATATAGTACATAACGATTTCTGATTCATAAGTCTGAAATTCTTGATTTGCATGTGAGAACTATCATTGAGTCGAGAAATGATTTTTTTTTCTGAAATACTTACCATTGGAAAAAGATGATTGAAACAAGCTTGAATAAAAGAACTCTTGAAACTGCTAGTATTGAACCAAGACAAAGCAAGAGAGCTAGAAAGTTTTTGTCTTCTTATCTTGATTTTGTAACTTATGTAATTGATGATGAACCAAATAATATTGAGGAAGCTTTTGCTAGTCATGATGCTCCTTTTTGGAAAGAGGCTATTAACAAATGAAACTGTTTCCATCATGCAGAATCATACTTGAAACATGGATTATCTCCCATCATGGTGCATGCATTTATAATGTAAATGGATCCTAAAGATGAATATAAGGTTGATGTAAATATATTTGGTTTCGGGATCGGTCTCAGGCTTAGGTCTTGGTCCTTGGTGTTGGGAGTAAAATGCAGTAGAAGTGAAGTTTGAATAATTTGAATAAAGCATTTTACATATCCACGAGCATAAAATCTATTTAGGCATGCTAATTAATTAATTACTAAGACTAATAAGTAATTTAAATATAAATTATTATTTATTAAATAATCTTGTTGGTGAAATTTAATATCATATCTAGATCAAGAGATCATAGGGTATTACATGTGGTTGCTACTTTTGATCTCTTCCTCAAAACCTTCTAGAGTATGTCTCCGTCCGGACCTTGTGTAGGCAACGAGCTACCGGATTTTCCTTGACTTGAAGATGAATCGGCTGAAGCTTGTATTCTCACAACTCTCAATTTTTTTTCTTCAAGTAATTCCGATTGATAAGAAGAATTAAAGTGTTATCGCAATTGTAGAATCAAAGACACAGGTCAAGATCCACGATAAAATACTTAGAAAAAAAAATTGAAATCCTTGTGTAGGAATATATGTCACGGTTGAACCCCCTCCCCACTGTCCTATTTATAGTCTTTGGGCAACTCTAGGGATCTTAAGGAGGATTAGGGTTTGGATTCTTAGTATAACCCAACTTTCCATATTAAGTCCTTAATTTGGTTGAATTTATTAATGTCAATTCAATCCACTAAAGAATTAATATTGCACTTCCAACTCAAATCCCAATTTACGAATTTGAGCTTCTTATTTAAGTACATTATTTCCCGTATTTAAGATACTGAATGCCCATTAATTAATTTAAGCTAGTGACAACTTTAAATAATCAATTATTTATCCAAGAGTAGTACCACCCGAACCTTATTATTATATCGGAATTAATCCACCTGTAGGGTTTAATATAATAATCATTATCGAGCTCATCAAGGGGATATCATCGACCCGTACGAGTCAGGACACGATTTCTAGTTATAATATTAATTATCATATAAATAATATTATTACCCAAGATACGAAGCATATTGAGTTAACCACTATGACTCTCATCCATGGTAAATCAAATCAATAATTATTATAAATACACAATTAAATATAATATATTTCAAATACTTGATTACTTTCCAAATTCCATTCCAAATATCGTCAACAAATTCCATTTGAAAGTACGAGGCCAAAAATGCCAAAACTCAACAGTTTCAAAACATACATTAAGCCACCGCTTACATGTACCGATAAAATAGTTTAGAGAAAAAAGTTTTCCAAAAATAACCCAAGTTGCAACACACCAGAAAGGCAATTAAAACACTCACACAGCGGATATAATCAACAGTTAAAATACATTGCAGCGGAATAAATCAATCAGATAAAATACTCGATTCCCAAATATATGTCATAGCCAGTATCATCCGGGAAGCTCATGTCTTCACGACCACTACTACCTCGATATCCGAGTATCTAAAAATAAAGCCCACGATGGGGTCAACCACAATACTCAACAATGATAACGATAACATCGTCATAAACAATTACATACCAATGTAATTAAAAACTAAGGATACTACTGCTGTGATCTCACCATCATAACCTTACCAACTCGTGGTAATCCATATCAAATCAATCCTTACCATAATCCTAAGGGTGAAAACTGGGCGGATATTTCCCGCCCGATCCGATGCCGTATCCGGTCGGGATCGAATTCGGGATGAAAAATAGGTATCCGGTCGGATTCGGATACGGATCCGGATAGTTGAATTCGGATACGAGTTAGAATTCGGGTTATGCAATATCCGCCCGTATCCGAGTTTTCCCATATTTTATCGGATATTATCCGGATACCAATCCGGATAATAAATCCGGATATCCATATTTTTAAATTTTAAATATGCTTTATTTTATTGCAGAGGCACATGGTCCATATTTTATTGATAAGGCTGCGGGGCAACAGAGCTCCAGAGCAACCAACACCCGTTCTCACTACGTTTACCCGTTTTCTGCGGAGAGCACAAAATCGGATTAATTAGGATATATATATTATAATAATAATTGTTAAAAAAATTAAATTAACACTCTTTAGTCTCCTGGATATTGTTAGAAAATATCTAATTTTAGCTAATGCATTTATTTGGTATGGGTTACTTTATTGTCAACAATTCTCTCTATTTTTATCCATACTTGCCTTTTTTCCACGAGTCTTGGTCATTAATGAAATACTAACTGCTTATTAAAAAAAATATAGGTCGAAGAAGAAATGGACAGTGATGAGGATTGATGAGGATTCGAGAGTTGAAGCCTCCATTTCATGTTCATCCGGAAGATGGTTCTCTAATAGATTATCTCATTATTATAGTATCATTTTAGTTTTGATGTGATTTTACTAAATTCAGATAGGCTATTGGATTATAAGTTGGATTCTGGTTGTTGTTTTGTTTAATACCTTGAACAGGTTTTGCTTGAATTCTCTTTGCTAAGTATGGAGCTTGAACAAGTTTTGCTTGAATTCTCTTTGCTAAGTATGGAGCTTATGTTTTTGATGGGAGAGGCTGAATAAGTAAAAATGAGGGAACCTTATTATGAAATAATTTTCAAAAAATTTTTTACTATAGTCTGCATTAGAACTTTTATGAAATATTGTGTAGGTAGTTTTTTTATATGCATCAATCACTTCCAAACGATTTTTGTATGAAATGTATCATCCGATTATGTTTATTCGAATCCTGCCCGAATCCATCCTGTATCCCGAATAATCCGAATTCGTATTCGTATCCGGACTTCCCATATCCGACTCCGAACCCGAGAGAAAAATATGGGTTAGGATACGGGAAGAGCACTATCCGCCCGTATCCGGTCCGTTTTCACCCCTACATAATCCCCAACTCGTATGCTCAAATGATGAAATAAACTCAGTTACAACCTTCTGTACTGTATTCAAACAATACCAAAATCCTCAAAACATCATCATAACTCATGTATGGAATAACTCATCCGTGCGCGTAATCAAATCCCAATCCTGATAAAAACCAATAATACACAATAAATATGTGAAACAAATGCCCAAAATGATGGCATCGAGTCCCAAAACATCAATGCAAAGTCCGGATGTTCATACGATCAATAACGATGATCAACCAAGAAATTAATCGAGAATATCGTCGACATGATAAACTCCAATACGACCAAACAAAAGTCAACCACAACCGAGAATATCATTAACATGATAAACTCCCAAAACGATCAATGATGGATCAAACAACTGAGAATATCATCAACATGATAACTCTAACAAGACCAGTTAAGTCACGAGAGAATCATAACCTCAAACCATTGATCACACGCAATCAAATATGATGTATGAGTCAACCAGATCATAATATCAAATTCGGGGAATCTACGCAATCACACATGCTGTATATACCCCCAACAACATCATAATCTCAAATCGTTGATCACACGCCATCAAACATGTTGTATGAATCAACTAGATTATAATCAAAATCCTGGGATATATGTAATCACACATGCCGTATAAACCCAACATTCTCGTAATTTCAACTCATTGATCACACGCAATCAACATGTTCTATGACTCAGCCAGATTATGATTTCAGACCATAAGGCTCAAAGGATGCACCGCACCACGCCCGGGATGGAAATGTGTCCATGCACAAGCCACCAACGGATATCGATCGAATACAAATGTGATCTTATTCCTAATTAGTCTCACAAAGTAAGCATCTCGTGTGCACATTCTAATATGGAAACATCAACACACGAACATATGTGCCCGACTAAAAATCCTACACATAACCAGTTTGATTTGGAATGTCACAATATCAACATGACAGCAAAACTCAGAGAATCTCAATCGAATAAGGATAAAAAGACTCACCGAAGTGAAACAACGAAAAACCGATAATGAAAGGTCGACATGACCAACAATATCCAAAACAACAATCCTAGGATCATCATCCCCCAATGAGCGATCGACAAGATCAACAATCTCAACACAACAGTCCTGAGATCATCACCTCTCAATGATCGATCAACACGTTTAACAATACCAAACAATGGTCCTGGGATCAACATCCCTCAACAAACAATACATATGATCATCAAGAATCTCAATTCACAAAACACAAAATAATGTACATCATTATGTACAACATCATCAAAATCATGATATTCATAACCGAATAATACTTACTTACCTCAAAGCCCCTGTCGTATGTCCTTTCCATGAACAAACGTCCTTGAATGAATAAAAAATTATTTTAAGAACCTCAAATGAAATAAAGTCAATTCAATATCAATAAACTATTATCCCGATGTCAATGTCTTTACGATAAACTACCCTCGATATCCGACATTCCATATCACAGACCGAAGATAACTCTCATCTCCCTCTTCACCAAACTGTATACTTGATACTCAAGTATACTAATAATACATTTAAATCATATACATTAATCCAATCAAAGTACAACATACAAACTATTATCTCCATAATTCATATTTATAATATCATTGCTATATGAATTATAAATGAAATTGAATCATAACCATTCATTAAACATAATGAACTGAACAAATATAAACTTGCCTCGATACAGATACGACGAAGCCATTCCCAATCTCCCTTGCCTTCGTCCACGAGTTCCTCAGCCCCGACCAAAGCAATCCACGAACTCCTCGATCTCGATCACAACACAACAATTATAATCAATGATCAATTATCACAACCTATTGCAATAATCGATTAACAACAAGTTCGATAACAATCAACAATCGATATAACCAATCAACAAGCTCAACAGTTCAACAATATCTCGATTAAGCACAAATTCGAACAATCCACTCCAATTAATCATGAATTCATAACCACAATACGATTTCCATAATTTGATAATCATACCAACAATTAATTCAACCCGATAACAAGTATTATAACATACTCAATTCCGAATTCAACCTCACATACCAATTAACAAGATTCCTCCTTGTTCATAATCATAAATTCATAGTAAACCATGATACGATATTATCAACAATCCGAACTATCCAAATAGTTCAATACTATGAATAATCATATCCAAGATTAATCAAACTTTTTCAAAATTCAACCTAATTTACAAAATAATGTATTCATCCCTTATTCATATCCATCAAGTTCATAACAAATCACAATTCCAAGGTTATCAAATAATCCTAACATACAAATTGAACAATTGTTCAATACGTATGAGCACATACTCAAGGATGAATAATAATTCAATTAATTTCTATCCTTATACAAAAATCATATCATCAATCAGCATAACTTGATTCTAGATATGAAGGTTCCATGTTCGTGTCCAAAAACATCAATACTTGAACATACAGTCATCTTGATATGTTATATTTACCAAGAACTTCTTCAAGAACACCAATTAACCCATAATCATTTTCATAGTCAACAAAACAACATAATCCAAGATGTGTTCTAATATCTAAACCATTATCTTCATAACACAAACTCCATAAAACACCAAGAATCATAACAACACTTCCATAACCTATCATCTCATTGTAACACCCCCAACCCGTTCGAAAATATTACAGCACCGCAGACCCTCTTGAAAGAGGATATACTAGGCTAGATACCAAAACAAGATATCACATCTCATGTCAGCACGGCTAAATACTGAATCAGTAGACCAATTTGGTCTTTCATCGACAACATACAACTTAAACTTCATCTACATCTCTCAATTACAAAACTCATACCCGCACAGGGGTCAAAATATAATAACACTCCCATAAGACGGGAGAACATTACAGCGGAAAGAATAATACAATTCGACCAACAAAATCCCAATACCTATAACACCCCCGATATATTCAGGAATATTATAGCGCCGTAAATCCTTTACATAAGAATTTACAAGGCTGAAGAAATGAAAAGACAATACCAGATACCAACATATAAAAGTAACTGAAATAAAATACAATAGTTCTGGGCCAATACCGAGAATATAAATATCCAAAGGAAGAATATTAATACACCACCAAATCCAATCATCATAAACGACGACGTACTCGAGTACTTATTAAAAACAACACAACCAACAGACAATTAAACCTGGCCGGAACATCACTCTGCACTCCAGTGGTTGTTTCCCTACTCTCTTGGATCCTGAACATAAATAAATGTTCACCCCCGAAGGAGTTAGCACAACGATGCTAGTACAAGTACGATAAATATACAACAATGATTTAATGAACAATAATCATGACAAGTTTCTCCAACGAGAAATAATAACAACATATATCACATCATGACAGTCTTAAAATACTCATGGTATTCCAACGATCCAGCGCACACAGCTATAGATTCCCATGATGATCCTGTCGGACCAAAGCATGGTGGAACTACCTGTCCAACGATCCAGCGCATATAGCTATATATTTCCCATGATGATTCCCGTTGGATCAACGCATGGTGGAAAATTAATCACAACACATGTACACAGTACAATCATAACATAACCGACATAATATGAACAATTCTAATTAAAGTACTTGCCTCGATTCGATGACAAGAATAAAACTTCCACGAATGTCAAAACGCTCGAAGGTACCCCCCTTCGATCAATCACGTTGCAAAACTCGAACCTTAACAAAAGAAATAATATAGAATTCATCTTACGTCAAACGAACATCTAACAATCCAAATTACAGTCGAAAATTCATAAAATGTATACTGCCTGGTCTGCGTAACGTACGTTACGTATCCAACGTAGCGTACGTTAAGGCTGCTCGTTAGCGTACGTAAACTACTAAGTCTAGCGTACGCTAACCATGTATCGACAGTCCCTCTCTGATCAGTCGACTGACTCGTCTGATGATATAACGTACGTTATGTACACATTGTAGCATATGTTAATTGTGCCCATTAGCGTACGTAAGCTGCAGATCCTAGCATACGCTAAACATGCATCCGACGGTCTCTTCCCTGATTAGAGAACTGATTCGCCGCACGAAATTCTTAGTGTTAACGTACGTTAACTCCATGCATGATACACTCATGAAAACTTGAATGATTTAATGGTGTTCAATGTCTTATAACTTCAAGGATAAGCATATCATCATGATGTCATACTCCAATCTTCGATCACAAATTCTCTTACGTAATTCAGTTATTCTGAGGTTGATAATCTAGTTACCAATATTATCAACATATTCTAGCTTCATCAAGAAGATTAATTCACTAAATCAACTTCAACCTTAGGTGATCCTTCATCTAATTCCGTTAAGCAAAAGTGATACCAATACTAAATCTACGATCATTATGGCAACACTATTCAATATGGATAATCAATCTCAGAACATTACTCTCATCATTTGAAGACATAGGATTCCAACTATGATGTTCTCAACAATGATATCTTAAGCATAATCATCCCAACTTCTAAACATGATGTTTGGTTGAATAAATCATCTATGGAACTTAATATCTTGATAGCATGATCATCATATCCTTAAGAACACGAATCCAAGGTTGGAGATAACATTAACATACCTTAAGATGAAGAAAACACCGAGACAATAGGTAGAATCCAACTCCGGTTGCTTGTGTGTCAGTCCAAAATGATTTTCCACTTCAATGATCAAGTATAAGTAATCTCCAATCATCAATGATCAATAAAAGGTGTTCTAAAGGTGTATAAGATGGCTAGGAACTCTCTGGGCACGAAATATATTGAAGGCTAAGCGAAATAAATGAACTGAAATGAAATGGGGTGATGTCTTATTTATAATTTTCTGATCTTAACGTACGTTAGCCTACATGCATAACGTACGTTAGTCCCTTAGCGTATGCTACCCAGTATACTTAGTGTACGCTATCATCACTGATAGTTAACTATTCTCATTCTATACTCGATTACGTACGCTACACCATCAGGTTACGTACGTAAGTAACACACATTCGTGTACGCTAGACACATTCCTTAGCGTACATTAACAATCGTTGACTTCAAAGGTGTCCAGGTTCATCCACGGGAATCTTATCCAGACCCATGTCCGGCTGGAGCATGTGCTAGCCGTCCAGCTCAATTATTGGCTGTTTAACGTACGCTACGCTACATTTGTAGTGTACGCTAACTCTGGTGGATAACGTACGTTAAGCTTCCTTCTTAGCGCACGTTATCACGTATTTGCATGAGAAAATTTACATGTTGCCATACTCAGGTACAAGGATACAAATACTAGAAATATCATACTTCCATTATCGATATCACAATTCCGAAAAATACAGGGTTCAATTACAGATGAAATACTCAATACTTAATCCGGATATCACAATACCGGACCTCATGTGATTAATATCATTTGTCTTTTATCATCCTTCGTACCAATCCCATGTTATGCTCCTCAAGAACCTGCACGTACCTGGACGCAAAAACAGGCATCCACCCCCGATCACTCGGGGGTTAGCAAACTGGAATTTTGCTAGTGCACATATAAAGTGCAAATACGAGCCATATACAACCTATTCCAAGAATATAATAATTTGAATAATCATCGAGTCAAAACACATCGAAAAATTTCCCGAGATGTTTCATTTGAACAAGATAATCCAAAACCCTGAAAGGCAGTAATAAGAAAGTAAACAACTTGTAAAGCATTTAAAAGATCTCAGGTGTTTTCAGAAGAATACATTTAGGATTTGAGAATCCCCATACTTTCAAAAATCACTTTAGGGTCACAACCCAAATATTTTTTTTCCCAAAATAATAATCCGATAATAAATTACGGGGTCCACGACCCTAACATCCATATCAATAATACGCCCAAAGTTTATTCTCGTCACATGCTAACAAGCATGAACCGACTATAAGCTACAATCCCTCAGAGACTCGAAGTCCCATCCCTGAGTGGTTAGCACACATCACCATGACAACCGTCAACCAAACAACTCAAATATTACAATTCCACGACGGACATATAACATACACTCATAGTTACCCCGGCATCGTACTAGCAAGCACGAACCTCGGATCTCGCGTCTTAATATTTTAAAATATACATATAGTCTATATACCCTGGAAAACCTCGAACACCTACAACTTCCGCAAGATACAACGAAAACACGATCACAACGAGGATCAAGACCAATAACAACGGTAATCGCCTCAAACTAAAGAAGGAAAGCTTATATGAATATTTAATCGAACATCAAATGTTCACGACTCCTCAAGAACACTAAAATCATTAATAGGGTCGAACGAATCGGAGATATGGATATACAATCCATAGAACATGTTTAACAACATCATATAACACCAATCGATTCATCAAAATCAAATTGAAAACGAGATCAAGAACAAATCTCCAAAAAGTCAACTCTAGGGAAATCAAGAAAAGTACCTCGATCCGATGAAGAACAATGGATTAGATGATGTTATAATCACCTAGGTGTTGTTGGGATTCCGAAGATAAAACGAAATACGCAGCGGAAATAAATACGAATCCCAATCAGGATCGATCAAGTAACGTATATACGAAAAAAAAAAATACAAAGATAAAGGTTCATACCCTTGAAGCCTTTGAAATAATTCTTCGTAAATTTATGATGATCACAAACCTGTCCCGAACACAAAATCCCTTCGTTCCAAGCACCGAAAGTTCAAAGCCTCTACTTCACACGCGTCGGAAGTTGCCCGGAAAAATCTACAACACTCCGTTCTATGAAGAACACGGCTAGGAAGTGTTGTAGGAATTTATATATCACTTTTTCTTAACTTCTATATCATCTCCAAGATGAAAAATAGAAAAGAAAAAAAAATTCTCCTCCCTCACTTTTTAGCACACGGCTGAACACTCTCAAAATGAATATGAGTTGTATCTTTTTCATCTCATCATGTGTATATATATATATATATTATATCTCATATAATAATTATATATCATGTTATAATTATTTTGAGAATAAGAATCTCTACAAATAATTAAAACATGACAACACACATGCAAGGTGGTCATGTGAGGGGGCGGCCTACTAGGAAGATTCCTAGAAAACGAGCCGAGCCACTCGGCTCGTGTACCGGACGTTTGTCAAACGACTGCGTTAAATACATTCCGTTTAATTATCAATGTATTTATATTAATTAATTAATCTAATTAATTAATTATATCAAATACAAATATATTTCTCTAAGAAATATAATTTATGAATTAAATTAATTACCCGGTAATTTAATTTTAATTCATAAGACCGCTATTTGATTTATCCAATAAAACATAATTAGATATCCAATATCTAATATTAATAGAGAGATAATAAATTCACATTTATCCGTCAATGCTCCTAATGCGCGACTCCGTAGGTCCGTCTCAGCCGGCATTGGGAGGAACTAATGAGTGCGGGCGGCACTTAGCCACTTGCGGGCCGCATCAGTAAACCCGGCGAGAACGAATGAAGGGATCATTCCGAACCATTATGTCGTGAATACTATATACGTATAGACCCTTCATCGATGTCCGGTCAAGTCTTGGTCACGGTAAAGTCAAACCTACTGTTGACTAAACTCTATACATGTGTTAATGCAAATCAAGACCAACCGATCAATAGTGTATCTAATACTACTATATCGTAATGCTTTGTCCAAAGACTTATGATCTTATTTGCCATTAACCGTATAGACATTCGCTTTGCTCACTAACAGAGATAGAATCCTTTCTTGGCGTACGGTAAGATCGCTACCTGCCCGTATAGTCCGCACTTCGAGGTCGACTCAGCAATTAAGCAAATGAGTCTAACTACTCTAATGACAAACTAAACGTCACAGGCACAATTTCTACTGAACCCTCAAGTCAAAGGTCCACGTATACTATCATAACCTTTCGATTCGTCATCGACTCTCCGAGAGTGAATACCGTGTGACTGAATCGAGTATGAGTCGTGTTCGAGTATACTGGTCCCACTAATATAGTTATAACTATGCTATCAAGACATGCACATGTCCTAGCATTAGTTGTACAAGTCTTATTAAAACTTAATGCCCATTTAAGTTTATTGACTTGCGAACGATTTCTGTAAATGAACTTTAAACACTTCCAGTGCATTTTCTCTTATCCCATAACGAGAATGGAATGTTTGATTTATTTACATGGACTTCACTTCAATGTTTACCAAGTCAAGAATGCAATTGAAATACAATAAACAGTGAATGAATCGAATTGCCTTTTATTATTTATTATTCCATAATTACAAGTACAATGCCCATACTCTCTCATCCCCTGAGTGGCATTCTAGGGCATATTCCTAACAATCTCCCACTTGCACTCAATGCCACATATCATGGTATCCAATACCCATGTTCTTTAGATGTCTTTCCAAGACAGCCTGAGATAATGGCTTAGTGAGCGGGTCAGAGACATTGTCTTCTGAGTCTACTCTTTGCAATGAAACATATCCTTTTCCCACTATCTCTCGAACGATGTGGTACTTTCTCTCTATATGCTTGGTGTTGTGGTGAGCCCTCGGCTCCTTAGCTTGAGCGATAGCTCCATCATTATCACATAATAGTGATATAGGCAACTCCGCATTAGGGACCACTTGAAGTTCTTGTATAAACTTCTGCATCCAAAATACTTCTTTGCTAGCCTCTGAGGCAGCTTGATACTCTGCTTGGCAGGTGGAATCTGCAGTAGCGGTTTTCTTGGAGCTTCTCCAAGATACTGCTCCTCCATTGAGAGTAAACAAATACCCAGATGTCGACTTAGAGTCGTCATTGTCTCCTTGAAAATCAGAATTGGTGAATCCAATCACCTTCAGTTCTCCACCACCATAAGTAAGAACTAAATCTCTAGTTCTTCTTAAGTACTTAAGAATGTTCTTTACGGCAGTCCAATGTTCCCTTCCCGGGTTTGCTTGAAATCGACTTACCATACTCACAGCGTAGGCTAAGTCTGGTCTCGTACACAACATAGCGTACATGAGGCTACCCACTGCCGAGGCATAGGGTACCTTACTCATATATCTCTTGTCTTCCTTACTTTGAGGACACATTTTCGTGGTGAGATGAATTCCATGTCGCATGGGAAGGAACTCTCTTTTAGATTCATCCATCTTGAATCTTCTCAGGATTTTATCTATATAAAGGGCTTGGGAAAGTCCTATCATTCTTCGCGGTCTATCTCTGTAAAGACGGATCCCTAGAATATAGGAAGCTTCTCCCAAGTCTTTCATGGAGAACGTTTTAGAAAGCCAAGCTTTCACAGTGCTGAGCATTGCTATGTTATTTCCTATAAGTAGAATATCATCTACATATAGTACTAAGAACGCAATGTTGCTCCCACTGACCTTTTTGTAAACATACGGTTCCTCCTCATTTCGTACGAAGTCAAAGTCCTTAACTGCTTCTTCAAATCGAAGGTTCCAACTCCGAGAAGCATGTTTCAGACCATAAATGGCTCGTTGCAGCCTACACACTTTATGAATATTAGCTTTGGACACAAAACCCTTAGGTTGTTCCATATAGATTTTCTCCTCGAGGTATCCATTTAGAAAAGCCGTTTTGACATCCATTTGCCATATTTCATAATCATAATTGGCAGCAATGGCAAGCATCATGCGAATCGATTTTATCATAGCTACGGGAGAGAAGGTATCATGATAATCGATTCCTTCCCTTTGCGTATAACCCTTTGCGACAAGCCTGGCCTTATAGGCATCAACCTTGCCATCCCCATCAGTCTTTCTCTTATAGATCCATTTATTTCCAATAGTCCTCATGCCAGTTGGAAGATCTACTAGAGTCCAGACCTGATTGGTATGCATCGAGTCTATCTCAGCTTCCATTGCTTCTTGCCATTTATCGGAGTCTATATCCACTATCGCTTGGTCATAGGTGACAGGGTCGTTTTCACTGCTATCAGGTGTGTCGTGGAGACCCAGTTCCTCGACATGTGTATAGCCATACCTCTCAGGTAAGTGAGATACCCTATCAGACCTTCGAAGTGGAGGTTGTGTTACAATAGGTTCGGTTCTTGATCCCTGATCAGATGTCTCCTTAGGACTTTCATTATGCTCTTCTAAAGAGATATTTCTACCCGAGCCACCTTCCTGAATGAATTCATCCTCAAGGAAGTGCGCTTGTAATGCCACAACGACCCTATGGTCTTCTGCCATGTAGAATAGATAACCCATTGAGTCCTCTGGGTATCCTATGAAACGTCCTGTTATGGACCTCGCTTCCAGTTTTTCCACCTTAGCCTTTTTGACATAGGCTGGACATCCCCAAATCCTTATGTGATTAAGGCTTGGTTTCTTACCCTTCCACATCTCATGCGGAGTGATAGGAACAGATTTGGAAGGACATCTATTAAGGATATAGGCAGCGGTTAGTAAGGCATACCCCCAAAGGTAAATAGGTAAATCAGTGTAATTTAACATGGAGCGAACCATGTCCAACAAAGTCCGATTTCTCCTTTCTGAAACACCATTTAACTGTGGGGTTCCTGGAGGCGTGAATTGTGAAATTATTCCATGTTCCTTAAGGAACTCATCAAACTCAGTGCTCATATATTCGCCACCTCGGTCCGACCGAAGTGCATTGATATGAAATCCAGTTTGTTTTTCAACTAGGGCCTTAAATTCTTTGAATTTAGTAAAGGCTTCGGATTTATGTTTCATTAAGTACACAATCCCATACCTAGTATGATCATCTGTGAACGTTATGAAATAGTGATATCCATCTCGGGCTACTTCTAAAGCACCACAAACATCGGTATGAACCAATCCAAGTTTATCGGCAGCCCTTTCAAAAGTCCCTGTGAAGGGGAACTTAGTCATTTTGCCTCTAAGGCAAGATTCACAAGTTGGATAGGGTTCTACACCCAATGGACTTAAAAGTCCATCTTTCTCCATTTTCTGAACCTTGGTCTTACCAACATGACCAAGTCTAAGGTGCCATTTAAGAGCTTGATTAGTATCTTGCCTACCAGGTTTCCTAGTTATAGTGTTCACTGCTGTTTTATTTTGCATGTTCAGATGATATAAACCATTCAACAATGTAGCTGTTCCAACCAATTTATTTCGAAAATAAATTTTACAACTGCCATTGCCAACGAAGAAACAAAATCCTTTCCGGTCCAAGACTGGAATGGATACAATGTTTTTATGCCCCTTGGGCAAAACAAGTACTTCATCTAATGTCAAAATAAAACCGGATTCTAAACCCAGAAGGATTGATCCAATATCGGTTGCCTCGACACTTTGTCCGTTTCCAACAGTGATCATTATTTCCCCAGCTTCAAGTTTTCTACTTTGTTCCAGATCCTGATTCATAGTACAAATGTGAGAAGTGCCACCTGAATCCAGAATCCATGAAGCAGAATATACAGTAGCGGAACAATTAGTTTCAGAAAAAAAAGTTCCGTACCTGATGTTGTGTCAAGATTTATTCATCCCGACAGGCGATCGACTATAAGGCCGAGCGACCGAGTCAACACCAGTCAAACTATGTCTAGCTCGCCTAATCGAAGATATGAGACCACCATCAGGTACCTAGCGATCGACTCCCAAAACGATCGCCCTTTGGCATCTGGTGATAGACTCTAGTGTCCGGCTAAGGACAATCGACCTACGCCCCGAACAGAGATGATCGCCCGGTAAAGTCATCGAAGACTGGATCTCAGAACAGTACCCACGTGTAGATCCAAAAAAGGCGCTGACAGACAAGACCTTTGACCCCAGCCTGTCACCTACCTCACCTACTGACAGGTCCGCCAAAAGTTACAAAGTGGGACCGCCGTGGCGGCGACTCGGGGCGCGTGCGAGCTCCCCATTGGACCATACGGTGTTTGCCAGTGGCCATGGACTTTAAGGGAACAATCCCATGTGCTAAAATACGATCGCCCGATTATTATAATACAGCAAAGGTGATCGCCCGGCATATCCAAGTCCTATAAATAGAGAACCTCCTCCTACTGGAAAAAGGTTCCCAACTCATTCTCTTACATTCCGAATTCATTCACGGAAATACAGAAGAACATACATACCATCAAGCTCCCAGCTTTCTCGCCCGAATCCATCTCAGGATTTCTCTCTCCGAATCTCTCTTCCAGAAGACGATCGGCAGAGGCAAGAAGTCTCCACAAGGCAGATTCCAAGAGATTCATAAGCCCAGGAGATCGAGCATACAGCTAATACTCGCCGTGAGAGACTGTCGATCTCTCACCGCCGCCACATTTCATCCCCGTTGTTACAAGAACTCACAGTACATCACATCTGGTTCTTACGGCAATCTACACGCTCACTAGCTAAGATAACAAGAATCTTTACACTCATTGTAATTGTATTCTTACATTAGTACTTGTATCCCCGAATATTAGTATTAATAATATCTCGCGAGAGCATTCAAGCCCGGGACTAACAACCCCGGCAAATCTTGTGTTATTTATCTTTCTCACGGAAGTGTTCTCGCATTTGTTTTCTATCCATCCATTCCAGCAATATCTATCTCCGGATAATATTTTGGGTACCAACAATTGGCGCTAGAGGAAGGCCCCTCTATACCTTCATTTTTCATTCCTACCGTCCCGAAGAACACTCACTGTTCTCGGGGCATATACTTGAAGTGACACTCACTGCGCTTCAAAGAAAACCTTCAGAATCATGACATCCGTCGCTACATCGAAGAGAGCCGCTCTCCGAACCTCCGGACACCATATCCCGGCCCAATTCGAACCCCAGCCGAGGACCGGGGGAAGCCGCGGCAACGCGAGACTCTCGATCCCGCACCTGAGAGATGGCCCCAACCTCTCACTCGACCAGTTCCAAACCGTGGAACAGATCGAGGAGGCTATGGCCATCCTAGAGGAGCGATGGAGAGCATGGCGTCGCCCGCAATAACTCCCTCGATCGTCCACCGCATGGGAAAACGAAAATTCAACGGGCTACTTGGCGAGCGATCGTCAGAAGGCCCCAATTCGCGAGAAAGGGCTCTCGCACGACCGGACGGATCCGTATTCAATCGCTTGGGGCGCGACCCATCCTGGCGACCGGGGCATTCTGTTTCCAACCACGAAAAAATGGAATCCGAATACGTCACCAGGAGTTCAGCCTACCCAACTCATAGCCGAACGCAGGTCAGCCGTCTGACTCCCGCCCCGATCGCCAGGGGATCAGTACTCGATCGCCTCGGCTCCCGCTCCGAGCGCCGAGCCGCGAGCAACGACTGGGATGGCCGTTATGCAACGCCAGCTCGACGAGATGAAAGCACTCTTGGACACTGGGGCAGGCGCCAGCAGAAAGATCACCGGGCCGACCGAGCCACTCGCGGTCCACATCGAGCTTGCCCCCGTGCAACCAACGATCGCTCCTCCCAAAACACCTCTGTATGAAGGGAGATCGGACCCCGAAACCCACCTGAGTAAATTCCGAATCTACATGACTGGGTGTGGGGCATCTGATGCAACCAAGTGTCGGATCTTCCCGTTAACATTGGGCGAGCTGGCCCATAGGTGGTACGCCTCACTACCACCACGATCGATCATCTTCTTTGAGAAACTGGCGGATGACTTCACGTCATACTTCGCCACCAAGGTCGCCAGACCAGAAGGCCCCCACCGCGTGATGAAAATCAGGCAGGGGAGAGAAGAAACCGACGGAGATTACATCGACCGAGTAGACGAAATCATCCTCACCGGCGAACCCGTCAGTGACGAGCTCGCTCTCTATTCGGTCCTGGGGGGATTCTACGGTCATTCACCCATGTTTAGACATCTCACCGAGGATATTCCCCCAACCTACGGGATCTTCCGTGCTAAGGCTGCCGACTTTCTGGCCAGGCAAAGGCTACTCACCCTCCACCTAGGCGAGGAAACGCCACCTCCTGTCCAGAAGAAGGCGACCGCCAAAACAAAAAAGGCGATCGCCAAGCCACCCGGAGATCTCAAGGCCTTCGAGGACATGGAAGCCCATCTCCTCCATACGTTCAACCGAACTCCGGCCCACATTTTCTATGCCATCAAGGGGCACGAACCGCTAAACAAGCCAAAGGCGATAAGGGACCACGGTCACCTGGACAACAATCAATATTGTGCCCACCATAAGAGTCCCGACCATAGAACCAACCAATGCCGCGACCTCCTCAAACAGCTCTGTAGATTGTTCGAGGAGGGCAAGTTGGACAGCTTATTAGCTTAGCCGAAGCCCCTATCAATCTCTATACACGATCGTCCGAGTCGAACACAAACAGGTTGGGAAGCTCAAATGAGCCGACCCCTAGATCAACCTCGGCGATCGTCTCTACATGCTTCAATCAAGAGAAGGGAACCTCGGAAGTCTCTCCCCGATCTCCCTCCTCATTGAAGAAACTGGAGGACTCGTTCGCCATCTACAGTTCACCATCTAACGTGATGAACTAAGGCACGAGATCGTCTCCCCCGCACAACGTACACCGTCGAAGGTCGGCATCTACATGACGATCCAAAGTAGAAGAGTGCAGCCATGGTCCTGGTGGTCGATGGAACCGACTTCTTAGGCCATGCAAGGTCCCTTTGGGCCAAGATCGCCCGCCCTTCGTTTAAATACGAGGCCGGCGTAGTCTGAGGGCCCTCCAAAATTAATCAGTGGACACGATCGCCCGCCCTCAAAGTTTCATCATTCAACATGATGAACCCAGACAATGCGACGCGCCACTACCCCCGTCTCAACGTACACCATCGAGGGTCGCCATCTTCATGGCGACCCGAGGTGGAAGCAGAGCTAACAAGCCGCGGGCGTGGAGTTGAATCATCCGACGCTGCCCCGCGCAAGGACTCCTCCAGACCAAGACCGCACGCCCTTCGTTTAAATACGAGGCGAGGCGCAACCTAACATAGGACCCTCACAATAAAATGAGTCACGAGACAGACAATGTCGTTCGCGCAAAAGACATGGTCATGGAGTCAGTCCATCAAACTCCACGGTCATGCACGGTTCCTCAAGACGGACGACCGTCCTCGAGGATTCGACAAAATTGAAGACCGCTCACTCAACGAATTATTTTCATCCCCTTACTTTCACTAAGTGAATAAAAACAAGGGGGAAGAGTGCGGACTACCTAAACGACGATCGTCCCTATTCAACACATACGGAGATCGCCATTTTTCAGATGTTGTGCAGTGATCGAATTTGTTGTAAAAGTTATCTTTATGAGTTTATCAATTCATTTGGAACTACCCTCGCAACGATCTCTCCTCACACATTTGTACAAAGTCAAACAAAGACTCAAAAATAGCAATCATTCAAGTGATAAGTCAGAAAATCAAACATTCATTTCATTGCTTGAAGGATCAAAATACATGGTCGCCCGAAGGCCAAAATGCTACAAAGAGAAAACTACAAAACTACGAGACAAAAAGCTAAAACAAACAAGCAAGAGTGAAGAGCCTCAGGCCCCCGCCTGGCCTTCGCCTTCAGCCGTCGGATCGACCTGCGACCCTTCCTCAGTTTCCGGAGCGGCCTCCCTGTCCTCCGGATCGTCAGGATGAACGAGGTTCGCCGGAGTCGGATACCAGCTCAGATCCACGCCAAGCTCCGAGAGATCCAAAATCGGCAAGGAGAAAGCAGGATGAAGAGGATGCTCCAGCGCATACGCCTTGAAATTCTCAGCAAGAGGGCCGACCTCCAGCGCTCCCTTCTTGGCGGCTCAGATCGAGTCAGCGAACGCCATATAATAGGCAAACTCGCTGACAAACTCCAAGTTAAGGAAGGGATTGGCCTTGGTCGCCTCTACCTCCCCTTTCAGCTCCGTCATCGCCTTTTGCGACCCTTGGAGCTCGACCTCCCTCGCAGCTATCTTCTCCCTCGACTCCGCCAGCTCGCTAGTCAACCGAACGATCGTCACCTTCTGACGATCGGCCTCATCCTCAGCAACCTTCTGCGCCCGGACGGCATTCATCATCCTGTCCCGGAATCGGTCAACCGCCAAACGAGACATCTCGGCTTCCTTCCTCGCCAGCTCAAGCTCTTGGCTCGCCCGCTTGGCAGCCTCCAAAGAGTCCTTCTCCGTTGCCACGATCTTGTCGGCGAACTCGGCGTTCTCTTTCCGAGCCATCTCTAGATCAGCCTGCAGGCGAATAGTGGAAGGTCGCCCCTCAAACTCCTGCGCAGCCTGAACATCCATGGTCGCCGTCTGAAGAGAAAGGGCGAGAACAGCCTGCATCGTACTCCCCGATCGCTGACGAGCGATCGCATCTAGATCAGTCGTCCAGGCCTTCGGTAGAGCAGAAGCGGCCTTGCTGACGTATTGCGGGATGTCACAGGACTGGCGAGGAGATCGGCTCGCTAAGAAATCCAACACCATCGGCGGGCAAGATGGATCTGTGCGCCGGGTCCTACATCAAAACAACAAAGTTAACACAACTCCTACGCAAATGCAAGTTTCAACCCAAAAATGCAATCTACCACTCAGCCCTCTCGGGGTCGCGACCGAAGTACGGTTTCCCTCGAGGAGTCTCAGCGTCAGCGATCGCCATCTCTCGCATAAAAGCCGCAGAGGGCGGCTCATTCTCCGGAGGGATAATGGTGATCGGAGGTGCGGCGATCGGCACCTCATTGGCGGGGGCAGGAACCGAAGTTTCTTCCGGCCTCGGCCTTTTGCGATTCGTTCGAAGCCCCTCCTCCGGAGCTCCCTCCTCAGCCACGATCGGCTCCACGCGGGGCTCCGCCTCCGGAATAATTGGCAGCGCAACAGGTGGGGCCCGAGACGACTTCTTGTGGCGGAGACGGCCCAGAACTCCAGGATTCGACATGGCGATCTACGGTGGGGGCTCCGAAAAGAGAGGAAAGCGAACCTCTACAGTTAAGACGATCGATCAACAGTTAGATATTTTCCTCAAGTAAGGCGATCGCCTAGAAAGTGAAGGTCGCAGAAACTCATACACAGTACAGAGATGTCTCGGGAAGCGAAATAGCCGAGCCGACAACCAACGACTTTCCTTATTGATCGGCTAGCGTCAAGGTCGTCGTCCGACAAGCTCGATATCCGCTCCCGGACAACCAGAAATCAAAGGCGGCTCCTCGGCCAGGAATGTGAAAACCTGCAAAACCGAAATCAAATTAGATCAGTTCAAAACACATCCGAACGAAGGGAGAGTCTAAACCCTTACCGGGATTCCTCTCCCGAAACTCAGTAGGGATCTCCAGCTCGCCCGAAGGATTGTCGCTCGCAGAAGCCCTCCACGCGCCAGCGACCCAGAACCACTTCGATGGGTCGCCCTGCGCCTTATTCGGGACTCCGAGAATTACCCGAGCAGATCGGCCCTGAATATGGTAACCTCCGACCGACCCTTTCTGATCCGTCAGCTTGAACAAATGGTTCATCTCCGACGGCGATGGGAGGCGGTACAGGCGGTGACCGCCGAAAAGAGTGAGAGTGCAAATAATCTGGAGCCAAGCGTTCGGCGTCAGCTGAAGTGGCGCCAAGTTCCAAGCGGCCAGCAGGTGGGAGACAACAAAAGATAGAGGGAAGCATAGCCCGGCCTCCATAATCGCCTCATTCACGGCGACCATACCCATCGGGGGTTGATCGGCACGCTCATTCTCCGCCGGCGCAAATATTTCCACATCTGAAGGAACGTGGAACCTCGTCCTCCAGACGGCCAGATCTTTCCTGGTCGCCGAACTCCGAATTTGGCCAAGCGACCACAAAGATCGCTGCGCAGCCCGGTACTGCGACCGTTTGGGAAGCTGATAAGGGTAGGCGACCGAGTAACCCCGGAAATCGAATCTCGGAGACGGACCGGCCAACTTCTCCATAATCTCAGCAAAAGCCAGATAGGCCCGGCCAAAAGCGCTATGCTGCTCCCAGTAGGCCCTAATCGCCAGATCTCTCTCTATCTGCGATCGTTTGTCTTCAGCAGCCGCTTCCTTAGCGACGTCGGCTTCATTAAATAAAGCTTCGATTTCAGCAGGGTCAATTTCGGCCCGAATAGCCTCAGCGGCCGTCTCCAGGTGGAAGTCAGAAGAAGGTCCTCCCTGACGATCGATATCCGTGGCGGAGGCTGTACCCACTCCATGTGATGATGACGTTCCAGACATTCTCAAAGAAAGAAAGGAGAAAAGGATTTTTTCTTACCCAAAGATGAAATTGATCGACGATCGGCAGTCAATCTCTCAGAAGCGTTCTTCAGCAAAGTCCTCCTTTCTCCAGTGATGAAGCGCGTAAGAGTTTTGACGCTGCGTCCTCACGTCCTTTTATAGGAGGCAAAAAGGACTCCTGTGCAAATAAGAAGAATCTCAGGGGTCGGAAGTGCAGCCGTCGCATTTATTGACTCTCTCGAGACCCGCGTACGCGTCTTTTCAAGGACGCGTCAGTCGATGAGTCATTAATGACCGTTGATATCCTCCAACAGAAGCCCGACACATGCGCGGAGACTTTTCCACGCCCATTGCCATTTCCCGCGCAGTTTAGCGGCCAACCAGGTCGTCTAAATTCAGTTTCAATCAGCTCAAAGACGATTGCCAGTTCAGTTAAACGCAGAGTCGCTCGACAAAAGTTCAGCGATCGCCAGCAGAACCACCTCACCCCACGTTTCCAACATAAGAGCGAGCTGGGGGGCAATTGTTGTGTCAAGATTTATTCATCCCGACAGGCGATCGACTATAAGGCCGAGCGACCGAGTCAACACCAGTCAAACTATGTCTAGCTCGCCTAATCGAAGATATCAGAGCACCATCAGGTACCTAGCGATCGACTCCCAAAACGATCGCCCTTTGGCATCTGGCGATCGACTCTAGTGTCCGGCTAAGGACAATCGACCTACGCCCCGAACAGAGACGATCGCCCAGTAAAGTCATCGAAGACTGGATCTCAGAAGAGCACCCACGTGCAGATCCACAAAAGGCGCTGACAGACAAGACCTTTGACCCCAGCCTGTCACCTACCTCACCTACTGACAGGTCCGCCGAAAGTTACAAAGTGGGACCGCCGTGGTGACAACTCGGGGCGCATGCGAGCTCCCATTGGATCAGTCTGTTTGCCAGCGGCCATGGACTTTAAGGGAACAAGCCCATGTGCTAAAAGATGATCGCCCGATTATTATAATACAGCAAAGGCGATCGCCCGGCATATCCAAGTCCTATAAATATAGAACCTCCTCCTACTGGAAAAAGGTTCCCAACTCATTCTCTTACATTCCGAATTCATTCACGGAAATACAGAAGAACATATATACCATCAAGCTCCCAGCTTTCTCGCCGGAATCCATCTCAGGATTTCTCTCTCCGAATCTCTCTTCCAGAAGACGATCGGCAGAGGCAAGAAGTCTCCACAAGGCAGATTCCAAGAGATTCATAAGCCCAGGAGCTCGAGCATACAGCTAATACTCGCCGTGAGAGACTGTCGATCTCTCACCGCCGCCACAGTTCATCCCCGTTGTTACAAGAACTCACAGAGCATCACATTTGGTTCTTCCGGCAATCTACACGCTCACTAGCTAAGATAACAAGAATCTTTACACTCACTGTAATTGTATTCTTACATTAGTACTTGTATCCCCGAATATTAGTATTAATAATATCTCGCGAGAGCATTCAAGCCCGGGACTAACAACCCCGGCAAATCTTGTGTTATTTATCTTTCTCACGGAAGTGTTCTCGCATTTGTTTGCTATCCATCCATTCCAGCAATATCTATCTCCGGATAATATTTTGGGTAGAAACACCTGATGCGCCATTAATCTTGGGACAAGTCCTTCGCCAGTGGCCCAACTTACCGCATTCAAGGCATTTGTCCGTAGGTTTTGGACCGCCTACCTTTTGAACCTTTCGGGCCTTGCCTTTTCCTTTTTGCACCCCTTTCTTGGGTTTGTACTGCTCGAGGTCTTTTTCTTCTTGTTCTTGGACCTCCTAGGCCCAGAAGAAATCACAAGAGCAGCCTCTCTCGGTTTAGTATTCATGTTAGACTGCGCCGTCATCAGTTTATTCATTAGCCCAGCTAATGTGCATGTAATTTCATTACAGTTGAAATTCATTACAAACTGCGTGAAAGAGTCGGGGAGATATTGAAGGATGAGATCAATTTGAAGGGATAAATCCATATTAAAGTTGAGCACCTCGAGCCTCTCAATCATAGAGATCATCTTGAGGACGTGGTCTCCCACTTTCTCCCCTTTTTTCATCCTAGCACTGAACAACTGCTTCGATATCTCATATCTAGCAATCTCTTGTGCTCTCCATAAAGTTCGGTCAAGTGTGCGAGAATCTGCCTAGCAGAAGTCATTTTCTCGTGCGCTCTCTGCAGCTCATTAGTCATTGAACCCATCATAAAGCCACGGACTAGCACGTCATCCTTGACCCATTTTTCATGGACGTCAATGTCTTCCTGATTACCCCTAGTCCGGATTGGAGTTGGTGGAATGTCCGCCTCCAAGACGTATCCCAGAGACTCCATACTGAGTACAATCATCAGATTCCGCAACCAGTCAACAAAGTTAGGTCCAGTTAGGAGATCCTTTTCAAGTAGTATTGCAAGTGGGTTTTTAGCCATTTTAGAGAGATTCAATTTCGTTTTCTGCAAAGATTTAGACAAGATTAAATTAGTGACTTGTTTAATTATGACCGAGTATAGAACTTAAGGGCTTGTATAATTCTTTTCTCGGCTCCCACTAATTTTATCGGAATTATACACTCTCATGTTATAATCCGGAAATCATGGTTAGATCGACTTCTTAGTGGTGATCAAGTTCTTTACAAATTTTAACAGACGCAACCTATCAGGTTTCTTGCCAATTAATTTCTGTAAAGTGGTGTTTAACACCAACCCGTCTAACGGATGATTTGATCTTCTTTTACCCCTAGTCTTCATGCCCTCAACCTATCAGGTTTCTTGGCAATCCAGACTATCTAAGTTGTTGACCATCAACGTCTATCAGTTTGACTATTGAATCTCACCCGGCAACCTATCAGGTTTCTAGGGGCGAAATTTATCACCAACCGAAGGCATCTAATGCACTCAAGAATTTTTCAACCTCTACCAAATGTACTACCCTGATAACTCGGAAGCATAGCACACCACTGTATCAATTTTCTACGAGTTTGATGGAGGGTAGGAAACCTCGTAACCTTTTTCAAACTTAGTCTGTTTGTAGTCGGAGGAATTTTGCAATTAGTGTTACACTTTGCACATTAATTCAATTATACGCGCGTTTGTTGGTTTGTCAATCATTCAAAATGAAAAACAGAACCTAGTTACTACCAACATATAGCTCATGGACCTAATTCCTAAATCTTGGGCCAAGCGAATGACCCAATAAAAAAGCAGTCTTCGATTCTTCGTCTTCTCGGTCGGTTGTCTTCGGTCTTCTTCATACCCAAAATAATAATTACATCATTGAAAAATTGCATCCTATACAAGTTTTTCTAGTAAATATAAATAGGCTCAAAACGGCCTTTACAACCCAATTGAATCGAACAAATCAAACATGTAATGGCAACGAAATTAAACAATTAATCTTAATATAAATTAATCTATTCAATTTCTACTAAATTAATCCAATTAATATAAAGTGGCATTAAAATTAAATAATCAATTAATATATTAATCCAATCAATATAAAATTAACAAAAACTCTTCTGGCACAAAAAACTTTTACAAAAAACTTTTACAAAAAGAAGTGGCAACCAGGGCCCACATACTTACACTCAAGGTGGGTGAAAATATCTTACAACCCACCACACGTTTTTCTTCTTCTTTTTGAATGTCTTATTTCAACATATTTCTCTCTCTATCAACTCTTTTTTTCTTCTTCAGTAGATTCTCAAAAAAAAATCATTCACTGCTACCTTCCTCTCTGATTCACGGACCACCACCGCCGCCACACCCTATCCTCCCGCTGCCGGTGCTTTTCAGGTAAAGCTAAAGCCTCTCTCTCTTTCACAAATTTGTTGTTCCTCTCCTTCCATAGCAATGATATATATATATATATATATATATATATATATATATATATATCCTCCTCTTTGTTAAATTTATACCAGATCTAGAAAAATATCAACTAGGACTTCAAAATTTTGCCCCTTTTTTTTGTTTTTGTTTTATATATTTATTTTTTATTTTATGCAATCAGATTTATGGTTGCAGCTCAATTGAGGCTTAGAAAATCTGAAATTTCAAAAATGTTGCCCTTTTTCTTTTGTAAATGAATTTTTGTGATTTTTTTCTTCCCTCATATTCTAATAATCTTGTAAATATATCTTAGGATCCTGTAAATTTGCCTACAACTAACAATCTAGTAAATTTGTCATCTAATATATAATTTTGTACCTATAGGAATGGAAGAAGAAACAATTAATAATTGCTCAAGTACGGATATAAATGAGAATGAAGTAGATAATGTAGACAATGTGGTTGGGGAGAATGTAGAACAGAAGGTTGATGAACCTAAGGTAGATATGACTTTTGGCAGCATGGAAGAGTTGATTGAGTACTATAGACGATTTGGTAACCAGATGGGTTTTGCTGTGTCCAAAAGATCTACAAACAAGGATCTTGATGGTGTCCAAAGATATACTACGATTGCATGCACTCGGTCTGGCACTTCAAAGAACACCTCAAAGAATATTTTGAAGCCATATCCGATTACTAAAACGAATTGTAAAGCTAGAATAACATCAATGCTAGTCATGGATGGAGAGTGGGTTGTGAGGAAAGTTTTTCTCGACCATAACCATGTTTTAAGTCCAGGAAAAACTCGCTACCATCGTAGCAATAGGGTAATAAGTAAAGAGGTGAGGAGAAGGCTTGAGCTTAATGATAGATCTGGGATAAGAATGAGTAAGAGTTTTCAAGCATTAGCGGTTGAGGCTGGGGGTTATGAAAAATTAGATTTTTCGGAGAAAGATTGTCTCAACTATATTGACAAAGTAAGACGATTGAGATTTGTGGAGGGTGACGCTAGTGCAATTCAGAATTATTTCATGCATGTACAAGCTACCGATTCAAATTTTTTTTATATGTTGGATGCAGATGAAGAGAATCGACTAAAGAACTTGTTTTGGGCAGATGGGAGACAAAGGGCAGCATATGAGGAATTTGGTGATGTCGTAACATTTGACACAACATACTTGACTAATAAGTATGAAATGCCATTTGCTCCATTTGTAGGAGTCAATCACCATGGCCAATCTACATTGTTCGGTTGTGGGTTACTATCCAAGGAAGACACCGAGACTTTTACGTGGCTGTTTAAGGCATGGCTTGCTTGTATGTCTGGTAAGGCTCCACCTGCTATAATCACTGATCAAGACCGAGCCATGCAAAATGCTATACATATAGTGTTTCCAAATGCTCGTCATAGGTGGTGCTTGTGGCATATAATGAAGAAGATACCGGAAAAATTAAGTGGTTTCAAGGAATATGGGCAGATTAAGTATTTCCTTGCAGCTGTTGTGTATGATTCGTTGACTATTGATGAGTTTGAAACAGGTTGGAATAAAATGATTGAGAACTATAAACTTCAGAGAAATGACTGGTTGAATGGATTGTACAATGAGAGGCATCGATGGGTCCCTTGTTTCGTAAAAGATTGTTTTTGGGCAGGAATGTCGACCACACAATGTAGTGAGAGCATGAATGCTTTTTTTGATAAGTATGTCAACTCAAAGACTACTTTGAAGCAATTTGTGGATCAATACGAGAATGCACTAGCTGATAAGGTTAAAAAGGAAAATGATGCGGACTACTGTTGTTTCAATTCGTGGATCCCCATTGTGAGTCGATATGACATGGAAAAACAAATCTAAGGCGTTTATACAACCTCAAAGTTTAAAGAGTTTCAAGAGGAGTTAACAGGGAAGATGTATTGTCAAGTATTCAACTTAAACAATCATGGTGCGATTTCCGAATACGAGGTAGTTGAGGATCTCTTACTTGGAGATAGAATGAGGAAGTTAAAGTTCAAGGTTTGCTTGGTTAAGGAAGAAGGAGAGGAATGTCATATAAAGTGTGTTTGTCGTCTATTTGAGTTTCGAGGAATATTGTGTCGTCATGCAATTGCCGTGCTACTATTGGAAGGAATTTATTCCATTCCAAGCAAGTACATTATAAGGAAATGGAGGAAAGACATAAAGAGGTGTCATACCAAAGTGAGAGTCAGTTATAGTGACTGGAGCGTAACTGATGAAGGTCGTCGCTACAATCAAATGTGTAAGGCTTTTTTTGACATTGCGGATATTGCATCCGAATTTCAAGAGAAGTGTGATTTTATAATGGAGAAGTTAGGTGACCTAAGAATTTGTGTAACTAATAATGACAGTGTTTGTGGTAGCACTAGTACCCAATCTACACCAAATACTATGTCCATGGATTTGGGAAAAATTCACAAATGAGCAAAAGTATACTAACTCCATTGGTACTTGCACGTCGTAAAGGGCGTCCAACGTTTAAACGGAAGCAATCTAGAGTTGATACAATAGTTCAAAGGAAAAAAAGGGGAAGAAGGTAATATAATTGTTTTGTTAATTTAATTGTATTGTTAATATAGTTTTTTTGTACTAATTGAATTTTCAATTGCACGTAAATCTTCGAATATATTTTACGAAGATGTTGCGGATATTATTGGGACACAAGGGAGTCTTGTTATCAAACATAATGTCACGATTGGAGGTACTTCTAAACATATTCGCACAATTCGGTTCATTCAAAACTTATTTTTATTATATATATTTGTAATCGGGAATGAATATTGATCTTGGTGTTGGAGGAACAACCTGACGAGACTTAGGAATGAATATTGATGTTGGTGTTGGAGCAAAGCGAGACTTAGGAATGAATATTGATTTTGGTGTTGGAGGGACAACAGAACATTAATGTTATGATTTTGGTTTATATGCATTGTAATGTAAGGAATGAATATTGATCATAAGTAACAAATATTATATTATGCAATATTCATTTTAAAACTCGAATTTCGTACTTGTTTTAGTACTTCTATATTTTTATGCAATATTCATTTTAAAACTCATATTTCGTTTATTCATATCGTTAGTTTATTCATTATAGTTAGTTTCGACTTGATATTAGACATTTTTAATATTTTGTCTTCTATCTCGATATATTCCTTAAAATTCTAATGTTTGTTTTTAAAAAACTATCAAATAAGAGAATAAATAATAACATAAATTGAGTAGGAGAAGCTTGTGGCACAAGCATCACAACTAGTAATAAAGGAATAAAAGTCCCATAAAAAACAAATCAAACAAAATTGTAAGAAATTCAAAAAGAAGAAAAAAAACGTGTGCTGAGTTGTAAGACATTTTCACCCATCTTGGGTAAGTATGTGGGCCCTACTGGTTGCCACCTCCTTTTGTAAAAGTTTTTTGTAAAAGTTTTTTGTGCTAGAAGAGTTGTTGTAAAATTAATCTATTCAATTTTAATGGTATTAATCCAATTAATACTAATAATCGTCATTTTAATTCGTTCAAAGTAATCCGGCCAAAATAATATTCTCGTTTAATTTATTTCCCTTAACACAACAAATATTCCAAATATTAATTTAGTCAAATTAAAATTCAATATAAATTTTGGGAAATAATTACAACGAAATATAAACTTAAAACGGAGTCCCGGATAATCCGGTTTTAGGCCCAGCCCGCGGCCCGATTCAAAATCGGGCCAAAAACCCGAGGATCGCTGGCCGAGCAATGCTTGGCGGCTGGCCGAGTCTGATCGGCGGGCATCGGTGGCCTCTCGGCAAGTGCGAGACATGGCCGAGCATGCTCGGCAACTGGCGGCGGCCAGTAATCGCTGCTACCGGCACCGTTTCTTCGTTTTTCGGCCCGTTTCCAAAAACGTGATGCTACAACGAACAATTTAAAATCTACGATTATTCCAAACATGATTCTAATTCATAATCATCATCCAAAAGCATTCAAAATGCACAAATAATCGTATATACGGAAACATTGACCTCGCTCCGATACCACTGTTGGGATTCCAAAAATAAAACGAAATACGCAGCGGAAATAAATACGAATCCCAAACAAGATCGATCAAGTAACGTATATACGAAAAAAATACAAAGATAAAGGTTCATACCCTTGAAGCCTTTGAAATAATTCTTCGTAAATTGATGATGATCACGAACCCTGTCCCGAACACGAAATCCCTTCGTTCCAAGCACCGAAAGTTCGAAGCCTCTACTTCACACGCGTCGGAAGTTGCCCGGAAAAATCTACAACACTCCGTTCTATGAAGAACACGGCTAGGAAGTGTTGTAGGAATTTATATATCACTTTTTCTTAACTTCTATATCATCTCCAAGATGAAAAATAGAAAAGAAAAAAAAATTCTCCTCCCTCAGTTTTTAGCACACGGCTGAACACTCTCAAAATGAATATGAGTTGTATTTTTTTCATCTCATCATGTGTGTGTATATATATATATATATATTATATCTCATATAATAATTATATATCATGTTATAATTATTTTGAGAATAAGAATCTCTACAAATAATTAAAACATGACAACACACATGCAAGGTGGTCATGTGAGGGGGCGGCCTACTAGGAAGATTCCTAGAAAAGCGAGCCGAGCCACTCGGCTCGTGTACGGACGTTCGTCAAACGACTCCGTTAAACACACTCCGTTTAATTATCAATATAATTATATTAATTAATTAATCTAATTAATTAATTATATCAAATACAAATATATTTCTCTAAGAAATATAATTTATGAATTAAATTAATTACCCGGTAACTTAATTTTAATTCATAAGTCCGCTATTTGATTTATCTAATAAATCATAATTAGATATCCAATATCTAATATTAATAGAGAGATAATAAATTCACATTTATCAGTCAATGCTCCTAATGCGCGACTCCGTAGGTCCGTCTCAGCCGGCATTGGGAGGAACTAATGAGTGCGGGCGGCACTTAGCGGCTAGCGGGCCGCATGTAAACCCGATTGAGAACGAATGAAGGGATCATTCCGAACCATTATGTCGTGAATACTATATACGTATAGACCCTTCATCGATGTCTCGGTCAAGTCTCCGGTCACGGTAAAGTCAAACCTCATGTTGACTAAACTCTATACATGTGTTAATGTAAATCAAGACCAACTGATCAATAGTGTATCTAATACTACTATATCAGAATGCTTTGGCCAAAGACTTATGATCTTATTTGCCATTAACCGTATAGGACATTCGCCTGCTCACTAACAGGAGATAGAATCCTTTCTTGGCGTACAGTAAAGACTGCTACCTGCCCGTATAGTCCGCACTTCGAGGTCGACTCAGCAATTAAGCAAATGAGTCTAACTACTCTAATGACAAACTAAACGTCACAGGCACAATTTCTACTGAACCCTCAAGTCAAAGGTCCACGTATACTATCATAACCTTTCGATTCGTCATCGACTCTCCGAGAGTGAATACCGTGTGACTGAATCGAGTATGAGTCGTGTTCGAATATACTGGTCCCACCAATATACTTATAACTATGCTATCAAGACATGCACATGTCCTAGCATTAGTTGTACAAGTCTTATTAAAACTTAATGCCCATTTAAGTTTATTGACTTGCGAACGATTTACGTAAATAAACTTTAAACACTTCCAGTGCATTTTCTCTTATCCCATAATGAGAATGGAATGTTCGATTTATTTACATGGACTTCACTTCAATGTTTACCAAGTCAAGAATGCAATTGAAATACAATAAACAGTGAATGAATCGAATTGCCTTTTATTATTTATTATTCCATAATTACAAGTACAATGCCCATACTCTCTCATCCCCTGAGTGGCATTCGAGGGCATATTCCTAACAGGTGTAACACCCCTAAAACCATCCGGGATATTACAGCACCGTGGGCCCCGCACCGGAACCCACCAAGCTAAAATCCATTTTCAAAAACGTTCAAAAACACCAAAAAGGGCCTATGATGGTAATGTTTTCAAATACTCACAAAAGTCATTTATAAAGTATCAAATACCATCATGAAAATATCGTTAAAACATTCAAAGCCAAAATGCCAAAACTCAATTTAGGGAATCAGTTTTACGAAATAATCCAAGTTTACGAAGTGCCAAAAAAGCCATTTTAAAATGTAGACACGATTTGGTAAAAATACCGGAAAACATTTTGAAATATACACACGCAACGGAAATAAAACAACTAGAAAAGAATACTCGATTCCCAAAATAATGCCATTGCCTGTATCACCCGGGAAGCTCATCTCTTCACGACCATTACTAGCTCGATCTCCGAGTACCTAAAAATAAAGCCCACGACGCGGTCAACCACAATTCTCAATAATGATATCGATCACATCACATAAATAATTACATACCAATGTAATAATACTGTAAGAATACTACCAACGTAATCTTACCGTCATAACCTTACCAATCCAAAGCAATCTGTTGTGTCAAGATTTATTCATCCCGACAGGAGATCGACTATAAGGCCGAGCGACCAAATCAACACCAGTCAAACTATGTTTAGCTCGCCCAATCGAAGATTCCAGACCACCATAAGGTACCTGGCGATCGACTCCCAAGGCGATCGCCCTTTGGCATCTGGCGATCGATTCTAGTGTCCGGATAAGGTCGGTCGACCTACGCCCCGAGCATAGATGATCGCCCGTCAAAGTCATCGAAGACTGGATCTCAGAACAGCACCCACGTGCAGATCCACTAAAGGCGCTGACAGACAAGATCTTTGCTGACAGACAAGACCTTTGACCACAGCCTGTCACCTACCTCACCTACCAGCAGGCGCGCCGAAAGTTGTCAGTGGGACCACCCGTGACAGCAACTCAGGACGCGTGCAGGCTCCCCATTGGATCGTACAGCTGACTGCCAGCAGCAGCCGCGGACTTTAAGAGAACAAGCCCATGTGCTAAAAGACGATCGCCCGATTATTATAATACAGAAAAGGCGATCGCCCGGCATATCCAAGTCCTATAAATAGAGAGCCTCCTCCTACTGGAAAAAGGTTCAGAACTCATTTTACTTTCGTTCAGAACTCATTCACTTATATTCCGAATATTCATTCACGGAAATACAGTAGAACATACATACCATCAAGCTCCCTGCTTTCTCACCGGAATCCATCTCAGGACTTCTCTCTCCGAATCTCTCGTCCAGAAGACGATCGGCAGAGGCAGGAAGTGTTAGGATTGTATACTGCAAAGCATACTTTATGCTTGTATTACCTAAATTCCCTATTACTACCTATGAGGATATTAATTATATTTAATCACATGTTTTGCATATTAATTCACGTTATGATTATGCAAATGAAATGTCTAATTATTTTATATTGTAGATAATGTGGTGTGTTGGTGTCACACGGAAGATCACATTATCGGTGCCTTATAAAATAATATAATAGTTCACAACCTATATAATTATTAGACAAATTATATAAAGGGTTGTAGTGTATGCTTGAGTATAGTTGGTCTTGACTATTAGCATACATTAGCGTATTTGCATACGTTGAACAGATCGAGGTGAGATAGTGTCTTCAGATCGACCGTAAGAAGAACGTAAATCTCGGATAATTATTATTTCTTAATTCTAAGTATATAATATTTAATTGTGTATTTATAATAATTATTGCTTTGATTTACCATAGGTGAGAGTCAAAATGATCGACTCAATAAGCCTCGTATCTTGGGCAATAATATTGTTTATACGACAATTATTATTATTACTAGAAATCGTGTCCCGACTTGTGCGGGTTGATGATGTCCCCTTGAGGAGCTCGATAATGATTATTATATTAAACCCTGCAGGTGGATTTAATTCCGATATAATAATAAGGTTCGAGTGGTACTACTCTTGGATAAGATATTAATTAATTAAAGTCATCGGTAGCTTATAATTAATTAATGGACATTCGATATCTTAAACACGGAAATAATATATTTAATAAGGAGCCCAATTTCGTAATTTGGGATTTTGGTAGGAAGTGCAATATCAACTTTTTAGTGGACTAAGTTGATATTAATTGATTCACCATATATTAGGAAGAGTCCTAATAAGGTAAGGTGAATTAATTGGGAGTCCTTCCATAATCCTCCTTTAGATCCCTAGTAGTAGTCCAAGAGCCTATAAATAGGACATTATGGGGTGTTGGCGATTTGTACATGCTTGGTGAGATTGTGTGATCAATTTTTCCTCTTGTGTTTAATTGTAGATCTAGACTTGTGTCTTTGATTCTACAATTTAGATAACACAATTAATTTGCTAAGAGTGTTCATAAAATACTAGAGAGCAAAGAAAATATAGTGATCACATATCAAAGTTGTTTCGGCCGATCCATAGGTGTCCAAGCAAGTTCCGTAGCTCGTTGCCCACACAACGTCCGGTTCAAGGCGGATCATACTCTAGAAGATCGAAGGTAGAAATACAAGGCGATCAAGAAGGAAATAACCAACCGCTTCAAAAGGTAATATCCTATGATCTTGGATCTAGATTAGGATATTTTAATTAATCAACATATTTAATTAATAAATAATAAATAATATTTAAATTGCTTGTTAGTCTTAGTAATTAATTAATTAGCATGCCTAAATAGATCTAATGCTCGTAGATGCGTAAAACGCTATAATCATATTTTCCCAAACTTCGCTTGCGTTTTACTTTCCAACAATTGGTATCGGGCGGATTTTTAGGCTTTTGCTATTTTAATTAATTTTAGTGATTAATTGATAGCAATTTAAATATTCATATATTTTGATGTTGGAATATTTTGCTAGATGTGTTCTTGCAGTGATATGATCCAATTATCATGGTTTATATGAATGGTGCATTTATTTATTTATTCTTATTAATTATGCAATTGTTGGTTTGGCCGTTTTGAGGCATGTAATGGTTTTTCCGTGAGAAAATCCGCGGGTAGTTCTAGGTGGTTTTATTTTTCGTGTAATCTTGATGTAATTTCGATGTATTTTATTTCGTATAAAATTGTAATCGAATTCGGAAAAAGACGGATCACGAAGAAATAGAGCGAACCGGATCAGGATCTTTGGCGAGCGCATGGCCCGGCAGCCAAGAAGCAAGCGACAGAAAGCCGCTGCCCGAGCCGCGAGCGGTTGCCGATCTGGCGGCACTGTCCGGCCGGTTGTTGGTTCGGCCGGTCGCCGATTTTAGTGCGGTCGTTTTACGCCGTTAAATTCGTCCATTGAAGTCGTGATTTAAAATTAATTTTTTTTTATGGAATTAATTTTGCATAAAAGTAAAATTTTAATATTTTGAAAATCCACGACCCGGCCGGGAGAAGTGACGAGATGCTTGATTCAGTGGGAGAGATCGAGCCGAAGATTTTCTCGGATTCAACTCAAGGAAGAAGACCATGATAATTGGATAATTAATTATCCATGCTTTATTTTTGGTTTTATTGTTTTGATGTATGGCATGTATGGATGTATGCGTGATATGTTTCCTTGCATGTTAGGACGAGAAAATTAAAAACCTTAAGGCTAAAATAACTAAGTGATTAAATTGATTTTTATTTTAATTAAAATCAAATTGGCCTCCATAATTAATTTAAATTGTGAAGTAATTAGCATGCGCGTTGACATTAGAGTCTTCCTCCATATCGGATGTGCTAATTATAGGTTCACTAGTTTTAAATTTCAAAATGATAACATAAGGTAAATATTACTTTTTATGATAGGACCTCTCCATCTAGGACTATTATTTAAAAGATAATATTTTAAGGATGTTAAATTATGGTGTTCACTTAGGTGTATTAATTAATAAGCTCCCCATCGGAGTCTATGTTAATTAATACATGGCCAAGAGGAACCAACTATTAATTTTACTTGTCATAACGTAATTTGACTAGATAGTAAAATTAAAGACGTAAAACTCTACTTGAAAAATGTATGTGTAAACGTCCACACGATCGTGGCTTGCATGTGCGGATTTTTGAGGTGTTGGTTGCTAGCATATATATTGTGTTTTTGAGGTTTTTCGATATATTTTGCTATGCATTATGTGATGAATGTTTTAATTTTTATTCTCGGATGTCTTTCAATCCACTAGCCGTTATTCTCAAAGAAAATAAACTAGATGGCACTAACTTTGCCGATTGGAAAAGAAATCTTGACATTGTCACATTCCGAGGGGCATAAGTTTGTCTTAATCGAGGAGAGCCCTCTAGAACTGAACCGGATGCCACTCCCGAAGAGTTGGCGGAATTAGGAAATGGAAAAAGTCGATGAGATGGCTCATTGTTACATTTTGGCTTCACCGACAAATGTATTGCGGCATCGGCATCAGACGATGGGTTCGGCCGCTGAAATGATGAAAAGTCTCACCGAGATGTTTGGTCATCGTAACCGGGCGGCTAGACAAAATGCTATGAGGGTATTGATGACAACCCAAATGTCCGAAGGGACTCCGATGAGGATCATGTTCTAAAAATGATGTCTCATTTGAACGAATCGAGCATATTGGGGCTACTATCGATGCGGAAACGCAGTCGATATTATCTTAGGCGACTTACCTAGAAGCTTTGAGCGGTTTCGCCTCAACTACAATATGAACCGTAGGACATATAGTTTGGCGGAACTTCGATAGAGCTTCATCTGTGAAGGTCTCTTCAAACAAGGTTATCATCAAATTCTTGCGGCAACCGTGCGACTTCCTCCAAACCCAAATGGGGAAAGAAGAAGAAGCGAGTCGGCGAAGCAAGTGGCAGCCCTCAAGGTGAAAAGCAAGGCTCCTCACCCGAGGCGAACAAAAGCCAAAGGGAAAGTGCTACAAGTGCGGTCGGAAAGGACATTTTAAAGCGGATCGCCTGCTCTTAAGAAAGGTATGTCTCGTGCACTAGTAGTCAAAACATGTTTGGCGACTTGTTCTTCCACTTCGTGGATAGTTGATTCAGCTCCACCGATCATGTTTTCTTTGACTCGCATGGTTTTCGTGTAACCAAGCGGCTTAGTGCGGGCGAGATTACCATCAATCAAGGCGATTATTCCGGGCTTATGGTCATTGCGGTGGGAGTCGAATGCTTGAAGATTAATGATAAATTATTAGTTCGAATAATATATTATTAGTACGGATTTTAGAATGAATTTAATTTCAGTTTCTAAATTAAAATGCGATGGTTATTCGATTTCTTTTGATGATGATGCCATTATTAAGAAAAGAAGCGGTGAATATATTTGCAGAGGTACTTTTAATGATGGACTATATATTGTTAATCGCACAAACTCCTATGTATAAATCACTTAACTCTTAGTCTAAACCTAAAAAGAGAAAAGAACCTTCAAGCATAAACCAAACATATCTGTGGCATTTTCGGTTAGGACATGTAAACCTTAGAAGGATTCAAAGATTGGTAGATGATGGCCCATTGGATGATCTCCAAGTTGAGTCATTTCCAATTTGTGAATCCTGTCTGGAAGGTAAGATGACCAAAAGGGTTTTTTAAACCAAGGGAAACCGTGCTCAGGATGTGTTAGAATTGGTTCATACGGATGTATGTGGTCCAATGAATATCCGTGCTAGGGAGGTTTCGAATATTTCATCACGTTCATAGATGATTATTCGAGATATGGATACATCTTTTTGATGCGACGTAAGTCCGAAGCTTTTGACAAGTTCGGAGACTTCAAGGCTGAAACGGAGAAGCGTCATGGGAAGAGTATCAAGTCACTACGATCTGATCGTGGTGGCGAATACCTTAGTGGAGAGTTTTGGATTTCTTGGCAAATGAGGGATTTCGTCCCGACCACCGCTAGAACTCCACAACAAAATGGTGTTGCTGAAAGAAGGAATAGGACTCTTTTGGAAATGGTTAGATCAATGATGAGTTACTCAGATTTACCTATTTCGTTTTGGGGATACGCCTTAGAAACAGCGGCGTACATTCTAAACTTGGTGCCTTCAGATCGGTTCCAAAAACACCCACAGAATCGTGGAGTGGGCGTAAGCACAGTCTAGTACAAGTTCGGATTTGGGGTACTCCAGCACATGTGCTTAATAAGGAAGCTGATAAGTTGGCATCTCGTTCAGAATTACTAGTGATTGTTGTATATCCTAAGGGAAAGAAAGGTGGCTTGTTCTATAGTCCCCAGATCGAAGGTCATTGTTAGCACCAATGCCCGATTTCGGAAGAGGATTATATGATTAGTCACAAGCCCATGAGTGAAATAATTCGGAAGAGCTGAGGGGCGAGACTCCGTCTATACCAATCGCATAAGCGCCAACTAACCGCACCACGTATCGATTAAAACTTTTACACCAACTCAGGATTTACCTCGTCGTAGTGGGAGGGTTGTTCGTCAGCCCGAACGATTCATAGGCGTGGGAAAGTCTTCGGACTCAATCCCAGACGAAGATGAATCGGTTCCCTGGACCTATAAGGAGGCAATCCAAGATAAAGATGCTGACTCCTGGCAAGAAGCAATGGAATCAGAAATGGGATCTATGGATTCCAATCAAGTGTGGGAGCTAGTAGAGCTACCTGATGGTGTACAAGCCATTGGGAGTAAATGGGTCTACAAGCGAAAGAAAGGACGTGACGGGAAGGTTGAAACTTTCAAAGCGAGGCTTGTTGCAAAAGGTTACACTCAGAAAGAGGGTATCGATTATGATGAAACCTTTTCGCCGGTAGCCATGCTTAAGTCAATCCGGATTCTTTTAGCTATAGCTACGCATTTGGATCTGGAGATTTGGCAGATGGATGTCAAGATTGCATTCTTAAATGGGAGTCTAGACAAGGAAATCTATATGCGCCAAGCAGAGGGATTCATTGCTAAAGGAGAAGAGCACTTGGTGTGCAAACTTAAGAAATCCATTTATGGACTTAAGCAAGCATCTAGATCTTGGAACACTCGTTTGTGAAGTAGTCCAGTCATATGGATTCGTCCAATGTCCGAGTGAGAGTTGTGTGTATAAGAAATGCGATGGAAACGTGTTGGTGTTTCTTGTACTGTATGTGGACGATATCCTTCTGATTGGAAACAACGTGAAGGAATTGTCGGACGTACGGGTATGGTCGTATGCGGCGATTCGATATGAAGGATCTAGGAGAAGCGAGGACACATCCTTGGAATCGGGATCTTTCGTGATCGGAAGAAGAGGATGTTGTGCTTATCCTGCATCCTATATCGATACTGATCTTTGAGCGTTTTAGCATGGAGAATTCCAAGAAAGGTTTTCTACCTTACGGACATGGAATTCAACTATCTAAGAACATGTGTCCTAAGACACAAAAGGAGATAGATGACATGAAGATGGTTCCTTATGCATCCGCTGTGGGAAGTCTCATGTATGCTATGCTTTGCACTAGACCGGATATCTGTCATGCCGTGGGCATGGTGCTAGATATCGGGCCGAACCCAGACCAGACACTGGATTCTTTGTCAAGCACATACTCAAGTACGAGAAGGACTAGGGAGTACATGCTTGTATATCAATCAGACGACACATTTAGGTGGGTTACAACGACTCGCATTTTCATCGGACAAAGAAAAGTCCAAGTCTACTTCGGGTTATGTGTTTAGCACGGGAGGTGGAGCCATTAGTTGGAGGAGTGTGAAGCGAAATGCATCTCGGACTCTACCATGGAAGCCGAGTACGTGGCGGCCTCCGAGGCGGCCCAAGGAGGCAATGTGGCTCAAGTACTTCTGCGGGACTTAGATGTGATTCCCAATTTGCCAAAGGGTATTACACTCTATTGTGATAATCTTGGTGCGATCGCAAATTCGAGGGAACCACGAGCCCATCGAGCAAGTAAACATATCAACCGCAAGTACCACATCATACGACACTTCGTAAAGGAAGGAGACGTAGTTGTAGCCGTGGTTGCATCGGAAGATAATCTTGCGACCCTTTCACGAAGGCCTACCTTCAAAAGTTTTTGAAAGGCATGTGGAAGGAATGGGATTACGGTGTATGGCAGCATTGCTTTGAGTATAAGTGGGAGAAATGAGAGACTATGTAATAGAGTAGTATACTTAAAAGCATGCTTTGAGTATAAGTGGGAGATTGTTAGGATTGTATCTTTATAAAGCATACTTTATGCTTGTATTACCTAAATTCCCTATTACTACCTATGAGGATATTAATTATATTTAATCACATGTTTTGCATATTAATTCACGTTATGATTATGCAAATGAAATGTCTAATTATTTTATATTGTAGATAATGTGGTGTGTTGGTGTCACACGGAAGATCACATTATCGGTGCCTTATAAAATAATATAATAGTTCACAACCTATATAATTATTAGACAAATTATATAAAGGGTTGTAGTGTATGCTTGAGTATAGTTGGTCTTGACTATTAGCATACATTAGCGTATTTGCATACGTTGAACAGGATCGAGGTGAGATAGTGTCTTCAGATCGACCGTAAGAAGAACGTAAATCTCGGATAATTATTATTTCTTAATTCTAAGTATATAATATTTAATTGTGTATTTATAATAATTATTGCTTTGATTTACCATAGGTGAGAGTCAAAATGATCGACTCAATAAGCCTCGTATCTTGGGCAATAATATTGTTTATACGACAATTATTATTATTACTAGAAATCGTGTCCCGACTCGTGCGGGTTGATGATGTCCCCTTGAGGAGCTCGATAATGATTATTATATTAAACCTGCAGTGGATTTAATTCCGATATAATAATAAGGTTCGAGTGGTACTACTCTTGGATAAGATATTAATTAATTAAAGTCACGGTAGCTTATAATTAATTAATGGACATTCGATATCTTAAACACGGAAATAATATATTTAATAAGGAGCCCAATTTCGTAATTTGGGATTTTGGTAGGAAGTGCAATATCAACTTTTTAGTGGACTAAGTTGATATTAATTGATTCACCATATATTAGGAAGAGTCCTAATAAGGTAAGGTGAATTAATTGGGAGTCCTTCCATAATCCTCCTTTAGATCCCTAGTAGTAGTCCAAGAGCCTATAAATAGGACATTATGGGGTGTTGGCCGATTTGTACATGCTTGGTGAGATTGTGTGATCAATTTTTTCCTCTTGTGTTTAATTGTAGATCTAGACTTGTGTCTTTGATTCTACAATTTAGATAACACAATTAATTTGCTAAGAGTGTTCATAAAATACTAGAGAGCAAAGAAAAATATAGTGATCACATATCAAAGTTGTTTCGGCCGATCCATAGGTGTCCAAGCAAGTTCCGGTAGCTCGTTGCCCACACAACGTCCGGTTCAAGGCGGATCATACTCTAGAAGATCTGAAGGTAGAAATACAAGGCGATCAAGAAGGAAATAACCAACCGCTTCAAAAGGTAATATCCTATGATCTTGGATCTAGATTAGGATATTTTAATTAATCAACATATTTAATTAATAAATAATAAATAATATTTAAATTGCTTGTTAGTCTTAGTAATTAATTAATTAGCATGCCTAAATAGATCTAATGCTCGTAGATGCGTAAAACGCTATAATCATATTTTCCCAAACTTCGCTTCCGCTGCGTTTTACTTTCCAACAGGAAGTCTCCACTAGACAGATTCCAAGAGATTCATAAGCTCAGGAGCCCAAGCATCCAGCTAAATACTCGCCGTGAGAGACTATCGATCTCTCACCGCCGCGACTGTTCATCTCCTTTGTTACAAGAACTCACAGAGCATCAAATCTGGTTCTTCCGGCAATCTACACGCTCACTAGCTAAGATAACAAGAATCTTTACACTCATTGTAATTGTATTCTTACATTAGTATTTGTATCCCCGAATATTAGTATTAATAATATCTCGCGAAAGCATTCAAGCCCGGGACTAACAACCCCGGCAAATCTTGTGTTATTTATCTTTCTCACGGAAGTGCTCTTGCATTTGTTTGCTATCCATCCATTCCAGCAATATCTATCTCCGGATAATATTTTGGTTAGCAACACAATCCATACCAATTCAATCCTTACCATAATCCACATTTCTCATTCTCAAATGACGAAATGAGCTCAACAACACACATCTGGACTGAACCAAAACAATACTCAAAATCCTCAAAAAAACATCATCATAACTCATAAGCGGGAAAATAATCTATCTGTGCCAAATCATGTCCGTCGGATCGCACAATCAAATACCAATCCTGATAAGAACCAAACATACATAATATATCTGTAGATCAACTACCACAAAATAATGATAATAAATCCGAAACATCGATGTACAGCCCAAACACTCATACGATCAATAACTAGATCAACCAATAGGTTAACTGAGAATATCACCAACATGACAAACTCCAAGCAAGACCAACAAAGAATCAACGGCGACCAAGAATCTCATCAACATGATCAGCTCCAACATGACCAACGAGGATCAACGATGACCGAGAATACCATTAACATGGTAAACTCCAACATGACCAATAAAAGATCAACAACGACTGAGAATACCGTCAACATGGTAAACTCCAACACGAACAAATATAATGGATCTCAAAGAAATAACCTCGACTGTCGAACATACCCCTCGGGCGTATGAACAACCAGTCGCAAACTGTCGAACATATCCAATCATACATGGACTATGAACGACCAAAACAATATGGCTCAAAGATGGACGTCACAGTGCGCCCGATCCGGAAATGTGTCCGTGCACAAGCCACCCCGTGTATCGATCAAATACATGTGTGGTCTTTTACCTAATCAGTCTCACGAAGTAATCTTCTCGTGTGCACAGCCCAATGTGAGGACATGACCCCATCACACGTCTATATGTGCCTGCCCTGAAAATCCTACACATAACCGATCAGTACGCAGATATGACTCCAGATATGTCACGATGCAACATGACAACGAAGCTCAAAGAATCACATATCCAATAAGGATCAAAAGACTCACCGAAGTGAATAATGAGACACGGATAATGAAAGATCGACACGACCGACAATATCCAGAACAACCATACTGGAATCACAATCCCCGAATAATGATCAACACAACCCTTAATACCAAACAACAGTCCTGGGACCAGCATCCCGCAAAGAACAACCAACACAAATCTCATTAAACGAAACCTCAACTTACAACATATACAACAACTCAGCAGAAATAATTATCCCCATCTGAACAATAATTACATTACCTCAAAGCCGAGGACAATGTCCTTTCCACGAACAAACATCCCTGAACGAATGCAGAGTTATACGAATAATCTAAAATAAGGTACCGTCCATTTAATACCAATAAACCTTTATCCCGATACTCATGTCATCACGATAACTACCCTCGATATCCGACATTCCATATCATAGATCAAAGATATCTCACATATGTGTCTTCAATCAAACACAATTAAATCATATACATTATGATTTATCCCAAACCACAGCACGATAAACAAATCATCATCCCGACAGTTTATATTTATAATATCATTGCTATATGAATTATAAATGAAATGAAAACGAAACCATTCATCAAATATTATAACTGAACAAGTATAACTTGCCTCGATACCAATACCACGAAGCCGTTACCAAAATCTGTTGCCTTCGTCCACGAGCTCCTCAGCCCCAACCAAGAGCAATCTATGAACTCTTCAGCGTCAACCGCAACACAACTGTCATAAACCACGATCAAACATATCAACCTATTGAAGTAATCAATCAACAACAATCCGATAACAATCAATAATCGACATACCCAACCATCAAACTCAAAAGTGAATCATAATCGTATCAAACCCGGAACCATATTCGTATTCCTATACGAATATTGTACCAAAACACATAACTTAGTTCTAGATATAAATATTCTATATTCATATCTAAAACACCAACACCTCTTAAACATGTTCAACAATTCATATAATCCAAGAGTTCCTTAAGAACACAACTTATTCCGACATCACATTCAAAATCCTCAAAAGATATAATCCGATGTGCTGTAACATCTAAACAATCCTTATTCACAATTCAAGGTGTATATAATCACGTTCTTCAACATATACTTCTCATAACCATGAATCGTAATAAACCACCAAGAACATCGAGAATACTACGATTCCATAATCATAACAACATAATCAAGGCGTTTGATCATCAATTCATTATCTTACCTTAACAAAATTCCCGTAATTACAAAGAATCATCACAACAATATCAATTCAATCACCATTCATACGAAAACGTGTAGAATTTCCCAGGTTCTACTCATTGAAGCATTTTATCGGACACTTTGAGGGCATAATCCAAATTAATCGATTTAATGGAGAAATTCTCGAATTTGTTCCACAAAACTTCAAGAGCAATGAATAATCTCAAGAATACAATAAGGTTCCATCAATAATCTGAGTTAAAATGAATCAAATCGGCGAAAACTTCAAGAAACTCCAAAAATATCCAAAACCAAGTGTTTAGGTGTTCTTACCTTCGATCCGGGCGGAAGAAGATGTTAAAAACGAATCCAACTTCCAAAATATGTTTCTACATGATGTTCTTACTGAAATCCATCAATTCTTGCTGAAGGAATCGCGAAAAAATGAAGAAAAAATGAAAAATGCCGAAGTGACCCGGTCCAGGCCTTTAAATAGCCGGGACCTGTCGGTTCCTTACGGCCGTAACCAGCCATGGCTTACGGCAGTAACCGGTCGTGGATACCCTACTGCCCAGTTTGGCCGACACCCTTACGGCTGATACCGGCACAGCCTTACGTACGTAATAAGCCCTTACGGCCATTATCGGCCAGTCCTTACGCCCAGCGAGTCACTGTCGACCGTGATCGGCCATCCCTGTGAGTCACTGCCGACCGTGATCGGCCATCCAGCGAGTCCTCGACTACGACTCGGCTAGCTGCCTCCTAACGTACGTAACACTTAATCCGTTGCGTACTTAATACGTACGTTGACTTTCTATAGTATTATACTCGTATTACGTACGTAATATACCCTGTATAGCGTACGTAAATCCATCTGTTGACTCACCTGTCCACATCCGCGCCGAAAGCCGCCAACCACGGGCCCACCTGTCCGATTCCTCTTGTTACGTACATAATGCCTTATGCATAACGTACGTAAAACATAGAATTTAGCATTCGTAAGTCCTTAAGCTTAGCGTACGTAATGGCCTTCTATACTTGGCCAAAATCCAACTGTTCTTGTCCGACGTCTCGACATACATAATACAAACATACGGCATACATAATACATATACTGGATCCGAAAATATTCTCAATATAACTATCAATCAAAAACGTCAATTACACAAGTATAATTGTCCCGGTTCTCAATTTATTTTATCCATACTGTATATACACCAAGCTATACAATATACCTTAGATAAAATAACGCAAAAAAATTTATACTGAAAATCGGGATATTATATACTAAAAATCGGGGTATTACACTAGGATGCTCCAAAACACCTTTGAATAGAATAAAATCAGCTAAGGTCACGAACCCTAGTCGCCCTTGACTCACACCCGCAGAGAGAAGAGAAAGAAGTGAGAAATGAGAAAAATAATTTGTTGTCAAGTTTATATACTGGACAGCTTAGCGTGCGCTAATCACCAAGTATTAGCGTACGCTATCGAAGCAACGCTCTGCCCAAAATCACAGTTAGCGTACGCTAACTGCAAGGGTTAGCGTGCGCTATCGGGACCTGCAGTCCCAGTCCAGTAGCTTCTGGACTGCCCCGAACTACCTGTTAGCATGCGCTACTCTTCTTATAGCGTGCGCTAACTGCTGAATCTTAGCGCGTGCTATAAAGCTGCATACCGTGCGCTACCGAACTCCCTAGTCGAATGCAGTAGCTTCTGGACTGCCTCGGCCCATCCAGGTAGCGTACGTTACGCGCCACAATAACGTGCGCTATCACCAAGTATTAACGCACTACACTACTACCATTAGCGTGCGCTATGCCTACTACAAAGGCAGTAGGACAGTTCTGGAAATACAACACAACACGGTACATCATACCATATACAACATAGGGAAAATTCCCAAATAATCTTCTACGGAACAAAATAACTGGTACAATCGATAAATAATTCAAAGTAATTAACCGGAAACGGAAATCTCGGGTATTAAACTCATGAAGTAATCATCAACAACAATATCAAAAACCCGAAAATGAAGTGTAGGATTGATCAACATACCTCTTAAGATGAACAGCACAATCAAATACCACAAGAATCGAAAATAACTCCAAGTCTCAAGTTCCAATCCATGCTATCAAGCTCACAATCAAGTTTAGAGTGTCTAGAAATCACTTACAAATGAAAGAGGATGATTTTGGGAGAGAAACCCTCAGTTGATTCATGAGGAAATGAAGATCAAACCTCACTTTATAACCAGCGAAATTATTAACGGCCGCTACTGCTCAACATTAGCGTACGCAACAGCTCTTTGCTACGCTACCTAATCTTAATTGTGTACGTAACACCAGTCTAGAGGCTACTGCCTCATTTTGTAAACCACTTAACGTACATAACGAAATATGGCCGACATAACCTTCCTTACTTAGCGTATGTTATCCTATTTTGCTTGCGTACGTTAGGCCTGTTGACTCGTCTGTCGTATTTACGCCGAAATCACATGACCCTACACGGCCGAAAGTCACCTGATCCAATGTTAGCATACGCAACACACTACTTAGCGTACGTTAACTATGAATAATATTGTATGTTATGACTTATTGTGTAACACCCCAAACTAGGCGGATATTACAGTGCCGTAGATCCCCAACTGGGACCCACCAGGCAAATGAAAATGAATGAATTACACAAGATAAATGTAGTACCGAACTACATTACAGCAATAATTACTCCGACGAGGAGTTTAGTTACAACACACCAGGACAATACCGAATACTAGTGTATTTTATATGAAGATAAAATACACAACACTGAATGAAACGGAGTATTCAAATGAAAGTCTGCAGCGGAAAATAAAGGACAATAACAAGAATAACTGAAAGATCGGGGCCCCCTACTAGTATCACTAGGACTCCTCGACATCAACATGCTATTCCCGTGCATTTGCCTTGCCATGACTGAAAAACAAAATCCCGGTAAAAGATTAAAAAGAAAAACAATCCTCAAGGGTTGAAAAAACAAAAACATGATTTAAATGAAGTTATGAATTATCCTTATTTATGAATTACGCTGAAGAGGGTTATCATAGTACGCCCTTAGTGTTATGTGCAAGAGTACAATACGAATGACAGGACACACCCGTCCTTGTAACTAATTTGTCTCACGGAGGTAATGCATTACCGTGTGCACATCAATGTATAACTCCCAATACATGGCCATAACGTGCCCGATTAAAAATTCCACACATCCGAACCCGCCACGCAATATGAACCCGGAAGGTCATATGAACGAGAATGACCGTAATGAATATCAATGAATAAATAATAATCGACAAAATCAAGAATGACTCACCGAGATGAGAGTAATAATGAAATGAATGATAGCTCAACGAAAAGATTGGAACCGTCGTTCCTTATGGTGAAGTGATTAATTGACAATAACAAGTTTTAATATGATTAATACAATGATGAATGAGTTATGATTATGAATGATCAACAACAAAAGGTATGAATATCCTTTTAACCGAGTAAGAATTAACTTACTAAATACCGATGAAGAAAGTCCTTCCACGAACAAATGTCCTAAATGAAGTGTCGGTCGCACGAACAACCTTAATTCAATACAATTACCGACAATCCGATCAATATACGAATCAAACACGAATATAACGAACTCAAAACGTCGATACGATAAAACTAAGTCCATTGAGGCATTAAAACAAACACGTTGCGTCACAACTCCGATTGTTTACAATCAAACTTCAATATACCAATATCAAATCCCCCAAGAAGTGTTTCAAACCAACAAAACATCTCCAATACGATCAATAATCCGCTATGAATATCCAAAAATGTGATTATAACAACAATTAGTCGAAAATCCCCAATTCCAACTCGATATTCAAGGTGTTCTTGAATAATCCCTCAATAATCCAATGAATCCTTATACAAACTCATAATCATATACATATCCCTTCATATAGCATGATTATAACGTCCAAAACATCATATCTCAACACAAAATCGAAGTCCAAAGTGTTGAAAGAATTACCTCTTGAAGATACAAGTACTTTAATCCGAAGAACACGCGTTAGATTGATTATCCGGGCTTCACGATCGAAAGGAGATGAAGAAAATCAAACACCCAAATGATTTGTGAAGGAAAAACCCTCCCTCAAGCCTTCTCTCTCGGTTTAAGGTGAAGAAAAGGAAGAAAAATGGGTGAAATGCTGAAAAAATGAATTTATAGGGGTTGACTACCTGTAGGACACGGCCGTGCCGATCGGCACGGTCGTGTCGCACACCGGCCGACGGTGGCGGCGAGGACTCGGCCGTGTCTGCTTGAAATGGTCGCGCGGCGCGAGGGCCTTCCGACGGTGACCCGTCAAGCCGACTTCGGCATGACTCGGCCGTGCCGGGCGACACGGTCGGGCGTCTTTGGCAGACGATTCTGGCTTATCCGGAAGGGTTCGACTCGGACGTGCCAGACGACACGGTCGGGTCCTGAGGCAGACACCTCGGCATTTTCCGGACGAGTACGGCACGGGCCGTGTCGGACGACACGGCCGAGTTCGTTCGGCAGTGATCGGCCAACACTGAAAAAATGAGCGGTTGAGCTAAAACGACCATAACTCTCTCGTCCGGACTCCGATTGACTCACCGTTTGAACCATTGGAAAGCTAACTCGATGCTCTATAATATTGAAAATATTTAGAATTTTTGGAGTTACCAAAAATTAAAGGTGATCTAACAAAGTCGAACTCATATGAGGAAAATTGAAACAATGAACAATAACGATACACAACTCGAAGTTTTTCCGAACGGTGAACACGGTGAATGAACATGATTGATGAATGATTATAATTGAGTAAAAATCCACTGAGTGACAATCACCAAATGAAATTACTGAATGATGATGACTGAATTACAACCGGGTATTACATACACCCTCCTTAAAAGAGTTTCGTCCCCGAAACTAAGGGTCAAACAACTCGGGATAACTCTCCCGCATACTATCCTCGGTTTTTCATGTAGCCTCTTCGACTCCGAGTCTGGACCACTGAATCTTGACCAAAGGAATCGACTTATTTCTCAACTGTTTGATTCGCCGCTCCAACACTCGTACAGGACGCTCCTCGTACGAATGCTCATCCGCGATCTCGATTTCGTCGAACTGAAGTATGTGACTCGGGTCGGCAACAAACTTCCGCAACTGAGAGACATGAAACACATTATGAATTCGGCTCAAAGCCGGAGGTAAAGCCAATCGATAAGCTAACACGCCTACTCGATCCAAAATTTCAAACGGTTCAATGAATTTTGGGCTCAACTTCCCCCGTTTTCCGAAACGGACAATACCTCGACTCTGGAATACCTTGAACAAAACATGGTCACCCGTCTCGAACTCTAGTGGTCGACGACGATTATACGCATATGATTTACGCGACTCGAAATCGACATACGACTCTTGATCAAAGCTACCTTCTCCCGGCGGCTATAAGCATATCGGGCTCGGTGCGATTGATTCGACAAGTCATCCCAACACAAAGGAGATCGACAACGGCAACCGTGCACCAGCCTCGTAAGGTGCTATCTTCATGGAAGCATGCCAACTATTATTATACGTGAACTCGATCAATGGTAGTTGGGCTTCCCAATCGTCCTTCCAATCGAGGACGCATGCCCTCAACATGTCCTCTAATGTCGAATAGTTCTCTCTCGATTGTCCGTCGGACCGAGGATGAAAAGCGATCGAGATTGAGCTGAGTTCCCATAGCACGATGAACTGATTTCCAAAAATGAGACACAAATCGATCGTCACGATCGGAAACGATACTCTTAGGAGTATCGTTCAATCTCACTATCTCCTTGATGAATAATGGGCAAGTCTCTCGGGACCCCAAGTATCCTTAATCTCAAGAAAATGAGCTGATTTAGTTAAGCGGTCCACAATCACCCAGATCGTATTCATGCCACGACAACTCGTCGGAAATTCGTGATGAAATCCATAGAAATGTCTTCCACTTCCACTCCGGAATAGGGAGAGGTTTCACATACCACGCCGATCGATGTTCAATCTTAACTTGTTGTGAGTTAAGCATCTCGAAACAATTTGCGACTTCTCGCTTTATATTACTCCACCAAATTTTGTTTCAAGTCCTTGTACATCTTCTTGGACCCGGATGAACAGAATAAGGGGTAGCATGAGCTTCTCTCAAAATCGAGTTTTCAACTCGTCATTCGCCGATACGCACAACCGGTTCTTAAATCTCAAAAGTCCATCCTCGTGGATCACGAATCAGGGTTTTCCCGAGCCACATCCTCAAGAATGCGCAACAATCCGGGTCCGAATCCTAATTCTCCTGATTGCATCCTCAAGAGATGATGAAATCTCTAACATACAAAGTCGTCCACTGAATTTGAAGCGGACCTCGATCTCGGGTCTAAGGAATTCTGTTGGAGCTCCTTCCGAATTGTTAAACGAGCAAGCATCCGCTCCCGAACGGACTTACGACTCAAGGCGTCGACGACAATGCTCGCCTTGCCGGGTGGTAAAGGATATCGATATCAAAATCTTTGATTAATTCCAACCACCGTCTCGCCGCATATTTAACTCCTACGAGTAAATATATACATCAACTCTTGTGATTGGTGAAGATCGGACGGGTGATGCCATAAAGGTAACGACGCCCAAATTTTCAACACGAAAACCACGGTTGCTAGCTCCGTCGTGGGTTGGATAATTAACCGACTAATCCGAGAAACATCGGATTTCCTTAACATCTTTCGGAGGTTGCAAATCTCGGATAGCCTCCGTCTTCGAGGGTCGACACGAACTCGCAGATGAAATTACATGCCCGAGAAAGTCACTTGACCTCCGTAACTCATATTTGGTAAACCTTCCATAAAGTTGCTCTCGTCTCAACACGTCGAGAACCTGATGAAGATGAACCTCGTATTCCTCTCGGCTACGAGAATAAATCAAAATGTCTTCGATGAAGACAACAACAAACTGATCCCAAAAAAAAATCGATGAAAACCCGATTCATTACCCCCATGAATACCACAGGTGTAATAGTTAGCCCAAACGGCATAACTACGAACTCATAATGACCATAGCGTGTATGAAACGTTGTCCTCACGATATCCGACTCTCGAATCCGCAACTGGTGATATCCAGATCTTAAGTCGATCCTGGAAAATACTGAGGCTCCCTGAAGTTGATCTAAAAGATCATCAATACGGGGTAAAGGATACTACTCTTGATCATCACCCTGTTCAACTCCTGGTAATTAATACACACACGAGACGAGCCATCCTTCTCCTTGACAGATCACACTAGTGCTCCTCACGGGGACGCAATCGGTCGGAGATGACCTTTCTCGAACTATTCCTCAAGTTGAATCTTCAACTCCTGCATTACAGTCGGGGCCATCCGATACGGTGCCTTCGATAAAGGGGACGTGCTGCTCCAACTCACTCTGAATTCCCTTACTCTATGTGAAGGCAACCGGATAACTCGTCTGGAAATACATCGTCAATCGATGACTATGATACCACGAATGATTGAACATTTCGATCTCGCTAGAATGGTCAATCGATAAAAAGAGATACCAATAATGATTGAACAACTCGATTGCCTTAGAAAGGCCAATCGATGAAGATGATACAAGGAATGTTTGAATAACTCGATTGCCTTTGAAAGGCCAATCGATGAAAATGATACAATGAATGATTGAATGACTCGATTGTCTTAGAAAAGTCAATCGATGGAAATGATACAAGGAATGATTGAATAACTCGATTGCCTTAGAAAGGTCAATCGATGAAAATGATACAATGAATGATTGAATGACTCGATTGTCTTAGAAAAGCCAATCGATGGAAATGATACAAGAAATGATTGAATAACTCGATTGCCTTAGAAAGGTCAATCGATGAAAATGATACTGATGAATGATTGGATAGTTCGATTGCGGAATTTCTCGCTTCCGCCATAAGAAAATTTCTCTGGAACAACGGGATTACTTCCTGAAGCACACATTCGACAACCAACGGAAAGATAGCGACCAAACGCTAACAAGCACCGAGGATAGTATCAAGACGGTTAAGCCAACTAATACCGAAAATTAAGTCGTCTAAGATAAATTCACCACGATTAGATCCATCAACCAATCGCGGTCATTAAGCTTAATTCGGTATGATTTGAAAATTCTTCCATCGTCAGTAGACCGATGGTATGATGTCCACAAGCAATAGGACTATCCCGAAATAAGTCTATTCAAGCATGATTCGAAAATGAATGAATGCGGTGTACCGGCATCAAAAGGTACACACAAGTTGAAATAAAATTACAGTATACCCGAAATCATTCGGACCACGGATCGTCGATCCTTCTCATCATATGAATCGGGACTTGCTGGTCCCGAACCAGACGCTCGTCGATAAATACGAGTTCCAACTCTATTTGCTTCCATTGTCTTAAACGACGATGACAAAGCGATCGATTCTGAAATCTTTGGTTGCTTCGGGGCTGAGATGCCGCGAGCCGACTTGGAGTCCTTCGCAAAACGGGCCCTATGCCCGGCAATTCCTGATTATGGCACGTGACATTCGCCGGACATTTGGTGCTGAAATGACCACATTCTTCACGGTTGAAACAGTGTGGCCGAATCGACCGCTCGGGATGAGATCCCGCACAACTATGCACCGTAGAGGTCGCTCGAAACGATAGGACTCACGAGGCTTCTTGAAGGTTGGTGACCGCCTTCGGATTGATTACGCCGTTGATTTCTTGTGACAAATGAAGGTTGTTGTTGACACTTTCCTTAGCAATGGCTCATACGGAGAGTTCTCTCGATTAATCCGGTCAGTGGCGCAATGATGATTGAGCAAGCGCACATGGGTCATCATGGCTGTATAAAAGTAAGTGGATCAGCCCGAACATCTTGATCGAGCCGAGTCACAGGCACGATTTCTGGCGGCAGTGATTATTTCTCGGGTTTCGGTCCGCACTGCCTTCTCTCCCCGTGCATCCGTGTGACTCTCCCCATCTTGAAGTAGGAAGGTCGCATAATGATTATATTCCCCGCATGATTATCACGTTATGATTATGTCATGAGATGATGAAAATGAGTATACATGTTCTAACTTAGTGATTATATGAATGATTTACTGAAGTGACATGATTACCTGGTGAAATTCTTGAAATTATTATCTTGAATAACTTAACAGGATTGATAATATGATCATCCAGATTGACAATTGAGTAATGAAATGAATTGAGTAATTAATGAGTTAACATGATCGTCCTGATCATTAACTGAGTAATGAAATGAATTAAGTAATTAATGAGTTAATATGATCGTCCTGATCATTAACTGAGTATTGAAATGAATTAAGTGATTAATGAGTTAATATGATCGTCCTGATCATAATGAATGATGATGTTTGAGGATTGTTAAATGATAAATGTTGAATGAATGACTATTGCCAGAAATTATACCATGGCGTTAGAAATCTTACAGTTCTTTCGGTCTGATTGGCTCGGCATTTGCACAGGTCACACGTGACGCGAAAGTCCAATGATACTAGTCTGATGACGATGATTTCAAATGAGACATGACTCGGAAGGTAGCATTCAAAACCACGCTCCGATACCAACTCTGTAACACCCCAAACTAGGCGGATATTACAGTGCCGTAGATCCCCAACCGGACCCACCGAGCAAATGAAAATGATTGAATTACACAATATAAATGTAGTTCCGATATACATTACAGCAATTTTTACTTCGAGGAGTTTAGTTACAACACACCAGGACAATACCGAATACTAGTGTATTTTATATGAAGATAAAATACACAACACTGAATGAAACGGAGTATTCAAATGAAAGTCTGCAGCGGAAAATAAAGGACAATAACAAGAATAACTGAAAGATCGGGGCCCCCTACTAGTATCACTAGGACTCCTCGACATCAACATGCTATTCCCGTGCATTTGCCTTGCCATGACCTGAAAAACAAAATCCCCAGCCGGGGTCAGTTAAACAGAACAACAATCCTCAAGGGTTGAAAATACACAAACATGATTTAACTGAAGTTATGAATTATCCTTAGTTATGAATTACGCTGAAGAGGGGTATCATAGTACGCCCGTAGTGTTCTGTGCAAGTGTACAAGACGAATGACCGGACACACCCGTCCTTGTACCTAATTAGTCTCACGGAGGTAATCTGTTACCGTGTGCACAGTCCAATGTATCACTCCCAATACATGGCCATAACGTGCCCGACTAAAAATTCCACACATCCGCACCCGGCCACGCAATATGAACCCAGAAGGTCATATGAACGAGAATGACCGTAATGAATATCAATGAATAAATAATAATCTGACAAAATCAAGAATGACTCACCGAGATGAGAGTAATAATGAAATGAATGATAGCTCAACGAAAAGATTGGAACCGTCGTTCCTTATGACTGAAGTGATTAATTGACAATAACAAGTTTTAATATGATTAATACAATGATGAATGAGTTATGATTATGAATGATCAACAACAAAAGGTATGAATATCCTTTTAACCGAGTAAGAATTAACTTACTAAATACCGATGAAGAAAGTCCTTCCACGAACAAATGTCCTAAATGAAGTGTCGGTCATACGAACAACCTTAATTCAATACAATTACCGACAATCCGATCAATATACGAATCAAACACGAATATAACGAACTCAAAAGCGTCGATACGATAAAACTATGTCAATTGAGGCATTATAAAAAACTCGTTGCGTCCAAACTCCTATTGTTTACAATCAAACTTCAATATACCCATATCAAAACCCCAAGAAGTGTTTCAAACCAACAAAACATCTCCAATACGATCAATAATCCGCTATGAATATCCAAAAATGTGATTATAACAACAATTAGTCGAAAATCCCCAATTCCAACTCGATATTCAAGGTGTTCTTGAATAATCCCTCAATAATCCAATGAATCCTTATACAAACTCATAATCATATACATATCCCTTCATATAGCATGATTATAACGTCCAAAACATCATATCTCAACACAAAATCGAAGTCCAAAGTGTTGAAAGAATTACCTCTTGAAGATACAAGTACTTTAATCCGAAGAACACGCGTTAGATTGATTATCCGGGCTTCACGATCGAAAGGAGATGAAGAAAATCAAACACCCAAATGATTTGTGAAGGAAAAAAACCCTCCCTCAAGCCTTCTCTCTCGGTTTAAGGTGAAGAAAAGGAAGAAAAATGGGCTGAAATGCTGAAAAAATGAATTTATAGGGGTTGACTACCCTGCCGGACACGGCCCGTGCCGATCGGCACGGTCGTGTCGCATACCGGCCGACACTGGCGGCGAGACTCGGCCGTGTCCTGCTTCCGGCGGTCGCGGCGCGAAGGGCCTTCCGACGATGACCCGTCAAGCGGCGACTTCGGCATGACTCGGCCGTGCCGGGCGACACGGTCGGGCGTCTTTGGCGAGACGATCAGCTTATCCGGAAGGGTTCGACTCGGCCGTGCGACGACATGGTCGGGTCTGAGGCGAACACCTCGGCATTTTCCGGAGGAGTGCGGCACGGGCCGTGTCGGACGACACGGCCGAGTTCGTTCGGCGATGATCGCCACCGAAAAAATGAGCGGTTGAGCTAAAACGACCATAACTCTCTCGTCCGGACTCCGATTGACTCACCGTTTGAACCATTGGAAAGCTAACTCGATGCTATATAATATTGCAAAGATTTAGAATTTTTGGAGTTACCAAAAATTAAAGGTGATCTAACAAAGTCGAACTCATATGAGGAAAATTGAAACAATGAACAATAACGATACACAACTCGAAGTTTTTCCGAACGGTGAACACGGTGAATGAACATGATTGATGAATGATTATAATTGAGTAAAAATCCACTGAGTGACATCACCGAATGAAATTACTGAATGATGATGACTGAATTACAACCGGGTATTACATATTGTACATAGCGTATGTAACACATTTGACTTTCCTTTTCGCCCCCAGCTGTTCTCTGGCTCCATATGTCAGGTCCTGATTTCTCTGTTCGATTCTTCTCACAGCGTATGCAATGCTTGCTACGTAGTGCACACTACTCTTAGCATATTAGCATACGTTAACTTCTCAACTTAGTGCATGTTATGGCTTATGTACTTAGCTAAATATAACTGTTCATGCCTGTCGTCTCAACATACTGAATACATTTACTCATCCTAATAATATTCTCATATAATCCTGATATCAAAATTAAGACAACCTGATACATGATATCCTCAAATATAATTATCGACCAATTATGTCAATTATACCAATACAACTGTCTCATTTCTCAAATTATTTTATCCATACTGTACAGATGTCATGCTATCCAATATATCTCAGATAAATAATGCGAACAAAATCATTCTGAAAATCCAGGATATTATAGTAAACACATGACCTGAAGTAGACTTGGACTTTTCTTTGTCTGTTGAAAAATCTACGTCAGTATAACCCATAGGACATATGTCATCTGATTGATATACTAGCATGTACTCCCTAGTCCTTCTTAGGTACTTAAGTATATGCTTGACAGCATTCCAATGTCCTGGTCCAGGGTTCGACTGATATCTAGCAGTCATGCCTACAGCATGACAGATATCTGGTCTAGTGCAAAGCATAGCATACATGAGGCTTCCCACTGCTGACGCATAAGGGACCAGCTTCGTGTCATCCATCTCCTTTTGTGTCTTAGGACATATATTCTTTGAATTCCATGTCTTTAAGGTAGAAAATATTTCTTGGAATTCTCCATGCTAAGCCACTTTAGTACTGTATCGAAATAGAATGCCTCAGATAAGCACAACATTATTTTCTTTCGATCACGAAAGATTCTAATCCCAAGGATGTGTCCTGCTTCTCCCAAACCCTTCATATCAAACTGCTCAGACAGACATACCCGTACGTCCGACAATTCCTTCACGTTGTTTCCAATCGGAAGGATATCATCTATGTACAGTACAAGAAACACCAACACATTTCTATCGCATTCTCTTATACACACAACTCTCACTTGGACATTGGACAAATCCATATGACTGGACAACCTCATCAAATCGATTGTTCCAAGATATGGATGCTTGCTTAAGTCCATAAATTGATCTCTTACGCTTGCACACTAAGTGCTCTTCTCCTTCAATAATGAATCCCTCTGCTTGGCGCATATAGATCTCCTTGTCCAGACTACCATTCAAGAATGAAGTCTTGACATCTATTTGCCAAATCTCCAGATCCAAATACGCAACTATAACCAAAAGAATCCGGATTGACTTGAGCATGGCTACCAACGAAAAGGTCTCATCGTAATCGATGCCCTTTGTTGAACATTATTTGTGCATGTTAAACACGATTTATTTATAGTTATTTGGCACAATTTAATCCTCATTGATAAAAATATGATGGAAATTTTTTTTATTTAAAGGTTGAAGGCGTAGTGTAATTAAAACCAGTCAAACTGGTGGAAAACGCCAATTTTAGTGGAGGGACGCGTCACACAAAGCTGGGACGCGTCACAGATTCTACACGCAGTAAGCTGTACCGAGGGCCGCGACACATATTACTCCGGGCCGCGGCCCATACTGAATTAATGCCCAGACTGGGCAGTTGCGTGATTGGGGCCGCGGCACACTTACTCTGGGCCGCGGCCCACAACGGCGAACACCTAATACAATTCTGTGACTTTGGCCGTTTTGGGGGGAGACTAGACACGTTTTCCTGGACGCGATTTGGAGAGATGAGAGGGTATATAAAAGCTGAAACTAAAACACAATAAAGGAGGCATGGAGCAAGGGTCCAAAATCAGACCTAAGGGAAGAACAGCACAGAGGACGCGAGGAATTTCTTCTTCGTTGAGAAAATTCATCAAGACTCATGTTTTTTATTTTGATGATGAATTCTTTTACTATCATGTCTGGCTAGTTTACTATTTTAGGGTTGTGATGAAACCTAGATTTTGAAGATGTGATTTCATATATTTTCATGTTTTTCATCTGTTCAACCGGATTGGATTTTACTTATTGATTTTAATGCTTTCAATTATCTGGCCAATAGTTGAATTGTCTTTAACGCTTTTATTTAATCAGAAGAAGAGATTTAAGCGTGGAACTGATGAGGAAAATTATAATTGTTCTATGAGATAAGAATATACTCGTAGGAATTGTGAAGCTTGTTTCTGTCGAGAAACCACTGTACCGTATTAGCTATTGAGTATTAATTCATATAGGAATATATTGAGTTGATAAATTAATAGTATTTTCTATTGATCTCGAAAGAGGTTTTAGATTATTTTAGGGATTCTCCTCTTCCAATCGGTTGAACTAGAATGTTAGAGCACAATACATAAACGATCACATCGAATAAATCGTGGTAAAAACACAACCCTAATTCGTCTCATTTGAATTTTTACCCTGTTTAGATTGAGCCATTTTTATTTAATTGTTAGCTTATTATTAATTTATTAACTAGGAAATTATTTCGTTTCGTTACATCATTTTGATTATTCAAATAATACTGGTAGAAGACCGTACAATTGGTACTTAGTACGTTATTCCCCGTGGGAACGAAACTCTACTCACTACTTTATTACTTGTTTGCGATAGCGTACACTTACGTTTACCAAATTTTACAACACCCTTCTTCTGTGTATAACATTTCGCTACAAGCCTTGCTTTGAAGGTTTCAACCTTCCTGTCACTTCCTTTCTTTCGCTTTTAGACTCATTTACTCCTAATGGCTTGTACCCCATCAGGTAGTTCTACTAGCTCCCACACTTGATTGGAATCCATAGATCCCATTTATGATTCCATTACTATTTTCCAGGAGTCTTAATCTTTACCTTCGATTGCCTCTTTGTAAGTCCAGGGATCTGATTCATCTTCGACTGAGTCCGAAGACTTTCCCATGCCTATGAATCATTCCGATTGACGAACAACCCTCCCACTACGATGAGGAAAATCGATATGTGATGCAGTGTTAGTTAGTGCTTGTACGATTGGTATAGATGGAATCTCGCCCCTCAAATCTTCTAGAATTATTTCACTCATGAGCTTATGACTAATCACATAATCCTCTTCCAAGATTCACAAATTAGAAATGACTCAACTTGGAGGTCATCCAATGGACCATCATCTACCAATATCTGAATCTTTCTAAGGTTTACATGACCTAACCGTAAATGCTACAGATATGTTTGGTTTATGCTTGAATGTTCTTTTTCTTTTTAGGTTTTAACAAAGAGTTAAGTGATTTATGTTTATATGTGGGAGTTTGGGCAGTATTAATGACATACAGTCCATCAGTATAAATACCTTTGCAAATGTATTAACCGTTTCTTCTAATAATAGCATCACCATCAAAAGAAACTTAATAACCATCACAACTCAATTTAGAAACTGAAATTAAATTCATTCTGAAATCAGGTACCAATAATATATTTTTTAAGACTAATATCTTATTACTAATCCTCAACTGCACGACTCTCACTGCTATAGCCATAAGCCTGGAATAATTACCCCAGTTGATGGTGATCCAACCCGCTCTAAGCTATCTGGTTACCTAAAAACCATGTGAGTCAAAGCAAATATGATCAGTGGAGCATGGATCTGCTATCCACGAAGTGATAGAACAAGCTGTCAAACATGTTTTGACTACTAGCGCATAAGACGTACCTTTCTTAAGAGCAGGGCAGTGCTCTTTAAAGTGTCATCTCTGACCGCACTTGTAGCACCTTCCCTTTGGCTTTTTCTTCGCCTCAAGCTGAGGAGCCTTGACTTTTACCTTGAGAGTTGCCACTTGCTTCTGGCCCATTTGGTTCGTTCTCTTCCCCTACTTGGGTTTAGAAGTTGAAAGATGAGTTGCCGCAAGAACTTGATACCCTTGTCTTAAGAGTCCTTCCGAATCTTGAAGCTCTGTCAACAATTCCGCCAAGATATATTCCTTACGATTCATGTTACAGTTTAAGCAGAACTGTTCAAAGCTTCTAAGTAAGCTGCCTAGGATCATATCGACCTGCGTTTCTGCATCGATAGTAGCCCCTAAGATTTCAAGTTCTTCTAAATGATAAATCATCTTTAGAACATGAACCCTTACCAGGGTTCCTTCAAGCATCTGGGTCGTCATCAAGACCGTCATAACATTTTGCCTAGCTGCCCGGTTCTGATGACCAAACATCTCGCCGAGATTTTTCATCATTTCCACGGCTGTGCCCATACTCTGATGCTTATGCTGCAATACATTTGCTAAAGAATCCAAGATGTAACAGTGAGCCATCTCATCATATTTCTTCCATTTAAGGCATTTTTATCACCTCCTCAGGGTTCGAATACTCATCTGGTTCTAATGGGCATTCCTTAGTTAGAAAGAACCTGTGTTCTTCAGCAGTCATGACAATATTAAGGTTACGTTTCCAATGAGCAAAGTTAGAGCCTTCAAGTTTGTTTTATTTGAGAACTACAACAAGTGGATTCAAAGACATCGAGATAAAATTAAAACATTCATCACATAATGCATAGCAAAATATATTGAAAAACCTCAAAACACAATATATAAGCTAGCAACCAACACCTCGAAATCCACGCATGTAAGCTACGATCGTGTGGACGTTTACACACACATTTTTCAAGTAGAATTTTACGTCTTTAATTTTACTATCTAGATAATTTACGTTATGACAAGTAAAATTAATAGTTGGTTCCTATTGGCCATTTATTAATTAACATAGACTCCGACGAGGAGCATATTAATTAATACACCTAAGTGAACACCATAATTTAACAACCTTAAAATATTATCTTTTAGATAATAATCCTACAAATGGAGAGGTCCTATCATAAAAAATAATATTTAATTTTTGTTATCATTTGAAATTTAAAACAAGTGAACCTATAACTAGCACATCCGATATATAGGAACACCCTTATGTCTACGCGCATGCTAATTAATTCACAATTTAAATTAATTATGGAGGTCAATTTGATTTAAAAAATAAATTAATTTAACCACTTAGTTATTTTAGCCTTAAGATTCTTAATTTTCTCGTCCTAGCATGCAAGAAAATATATCATACATAATTCATACATGTCATACATTCAAAATAGTAAAACCAAAATAAAATGCAAGGATAATAAAATTATCCAATTATCATGGTCTTCGTCTCCGAATTGAATCCAAGAAAATCTTCGACTCAATATCTCCCACTGAATCAAGCATCCTTTCACTCCTCTCAGACCGGGCCGTGGATTTTCAAATTAAAATTTTCACTCTTTATGCAAACTTAATTACTTAAAAAACTTAATTTTAAAATTCTGACTCTCCGGCGGACGCAACAAACGACGGTGAAACAGACCGAACCAAATACTCAACAAGCGGTAGTGTCTTGCTCAGCCTGACCATTCTTTGCCAGCCCATCCAATGATCAGGTGTCTGGTTCTCCTTATTTCTTCGTGATTTTGTCTTTTGCAAATTCGATTATAATTTTATAAAAAAATAAAGTACATCGAATTACAACAAAATTACATTAAAAATAAAATCTTAGATCTGCCCGTGAATTTTATCACGGGAAAAATTATTACATACCTCAAAATCGGGCCAAACCAACAATTGCATAAATAATAATAAAAAATAACCATTCGCATAACTATGATAATTGGATCATATTCCCTGTAAGAAATCTTCTAGCAAAATATTCCAACATTATATTACATGAATATTTAAATTGCTAGCAATTAATCACCAAAATTAATTAAAATAGAAAAAACCTAAAAATCTGTCTCTGATACTAATTATTGGAAGTAAAATACAGCGGAAGAGAAATTTGAATAATTTGAATAAAGCGTTTTACACATCCACGAGCACAAAATCTATTTAGGCATGCTAATTAATTAATTACTAAGACTAATAAGCAATTTAAATATAATTTATTATTTATTAAATAATATTATTGGTGAAATTAATATTCTAATCTAGATAAAGAGATCATAAGATATTATTTTTTAAGAGAAGTGGTTGCTACGTTTGATCTCTTCCTTAAAATATTCTAGAGTATGTCCCCGCCTTAATCCAGACGTTGTGTCTGTAACAAGCTACCGGATCTTCCTTGACTTGAAGATGAATCGACCAAAGCTTGTATTCTCACAACTCTCGACTTTTATTTTTCTTCAAGTAATTCTGATTGATAACAAGAATTAAAGTGTTATCTCAATTGTACATAGAATCAAAGACACAAGTCAAGATCCATAATAAAACACTTAAAAAATCAAAATTCTTGTGTAGGAATATATGTCACGGCCGAATCCTCTCCCTAATGTCATATTTATAGGTTTTGGGCTACTCTAGAGATCTTAAGGAGGATTAGGGTTAGAACTCCTATTACCAGTTCAATCCACTAAAGAATAAATATTGCACTTTCAACTCAAATCCCAATTTACGAAATCGGACTCCTTATTTAAATATATTATTTCCCGTATTTAAGATACTGAACATTAATTAATTTAAGGTACCGACAGCTTTAAATAATTGTAATATCCGCAATTTTCGATTTTCGGTAAATTTCTTTTTCAGCCGGAGTCCGTTTTGACGACTCGCTCATGACCGTCTCGTCATTTCGAGAATGATTAATTCTGCACTTTTTGTCATCCGAGTTCGTTTCAGTATCGTTTTGTTGAATTCCGAGCTTTTTAGCGACTTTTCCGCACTTGAGTTCGATTCTTGCGAATCTCGTCCGAAACTGTTGTTTCGAGTTTCTCGTAAGTTCATTTAATGATATTATTCATGTTGCGAGCTTTGGTTTGGTGTTTCGATCGCGTATCGTGAGTTTCGGACGTTTTGGGCCATTTTCGTAATTTCCCAAAGTTTTGGGTAATTACTTCCGTTGTCGAATTCGAGCCTTCGGGTGGTGAATCGTGTGTTCTATTAGCTCTTAGATTCGTCTTTGCGAGTACTTCGTAACCGTAACTTGATTCGTATTCGAGTTCGGGTTTGGGTCGTTCGGACGTAATTTTCGGGTGTCGGGAGGGCTGCCAGTGCTGTGCAACACGGCCTGGCAGCCTGCTGTGCGCCGTGTCTGCGCCGGGTCGGCCAGATGGCAGCTGCCGAGACACGGCCGAGACACACGGCGCTATGCAGGCGTTCTTTGCGCCGTGTCCGTGAGGGTATAAATATGGCGAGCGATCGGGTTTTTCTTCATTTTTATCACTCGTTTCATACCCTTCCGCGTGGAGATTTCATGATCATGGAGGGATGTTGTTAGGGTTAAATCCATGAAGTTTTGGAGTTCATAACATCGATTAATCCTTCCATAACTTGCTCCGATCGACCGAATCAAGGCAAGTTTTCTTAAAATCTAGTTTTGGGGGTTTTAGTTGATTTTGTCCGATTTGATCGTTTTAACTCATATTTCTGATGGATAATTGTAGATTAAGTAGTATTCTATCATTTTTATCATCTTTCCATGGTTTTACCATTTCGATTAAATCGTTTATATGAACTTTCGTTTGGCCTTCAAGGTGTCAGGAAAATGCCGAGAGAGAAAATTGGTCATTTTGCGATGTTTTCCTCGTGTGATTTGTTGTTTATTTGATGATAGGATACTAGGGACGAATTCCCTACAAAAATCTAGTGTTGAGCCTTTAGATCGCCGTTTTCATTGGAGTTCGGATTTTCCAATCAACCGCATTTTCTGAAGTATTCGTGAGAGATTTCCAAGGCAAGTACCTTGATATACGAATTGTAACTGCGTGAAATCATTGTTGTCGAAGTGTATGAATTTATACGGATGTATAAATGTGTGTATATATATATGTGCATGTATATATATATATATCTAGTTTTATACATGTATATATATTTATATGTTAAATATATGTATGTATATACATATATTGATATAAGTGCCTATATTGGTGAATGACGAGTGATGAATACTAACACTAGACGACGTACTCGACTTGGATTGATGGGTAAACTATATTTGTTCTTATAATATAGTAAGGTTATATATATATATATATATATTCGGTTGAGTCGCAATATAGGGATATATGTGTGGTGTTGGTTGGTTATGCTTGAGGGCTTATTGTGATTGAGTTTGATTGATAACGTGCGTGTTATTGTTTATTTGTGTGGTTATGGACTAGCGGAGAAAATTGTGTAACTTGATGTATCGAGTTGATAATTGTGGTGACGTTTGTCTGTGTGCTTGATGTTTGAAACAATGTGGATACTTGTTGTGAGAAACGTCATATCCGGGAACCTCTGAGGGCGGGGCGTGCACTCCGGCACAGTGTCTGTTGCAATGTGCGGCTCCATATGGGTGGTGAACGCCGGTGTTACATAATGCGTGTGTCAAGGGGCGGCTCTTGCGGGAGTGATCGCCGGCGCAGTGACATGTTCAAGGAGCGGCCAACATAGTGGAGTGAACGCCGGTACACAGGTGAGCAAGGGAGGCGCCTGGCAGGCTTATTGGTTTCGGGTATTTGAGTGATAGCTAAGACCCCGTTACCGAACGATGTTCGTATCTAAAATCTTTCAAACTCTCTCTTAAATGTTTGTCTTGATATAGACCGCGATTCGCATTTTTGAAAAGTTTGTTTCAACTTGTTTTTAAAGCGTTGGTATCAGGGTTAATTAACCAAGGAGGTTTGTGAAATCTCAGGGTTAATTAATCGGGGTCTTGAGCGGGATATGTCGAATGAGAGATGGTGCCTTTGATTGTATTGTGGTGCTATTCTGTGTATTGGGTCGAGGGCCCTGTGAAACGTTGAGATGATTGATCTCGTGATGATGTTAATTGGATTGGGTTGAGAAACCCGTGAGATGTTGTGGTGATTTTGTTTGTGACTGTGTTCTATAAATTGGATTGAGGATCCTGAATGATGTTGACATATTTTCGTGCAATCATTTTCCATATCTTGGGTCGAGAACCCGAGAGCTCTTGAAATTATTTTCTAAAAGCATCCCCATTCGATTTTCGTTTAAAAACCCCAAGACGACCCGAGTCATTAATAATGTTTTCAAACTATCTTATCAAAATACTTTTCCCTTTATAAGAATAGATTTACAAAGTAGATCTTTTGACTCCTTGGGTTCGTTTAAAGTTTAATTGGTGTTACGTTCCATATAGAGAATATGACTATGTGATTATTTCTCACCTTGTGTATGCGAGTGCTATACTTTGTTGACTATGGGAATGTATGGTTTGTGTTAAGGCTTCGCGGCTGTTGAGTTTTGTGTTGTTATTATTCGTATATCTTGAACATTATGTACTTGCACTAGCAAAATTCCAGTTTGCTAACCCCCGAGTTTTCGGGGGGTGGGTGCCTGTTATGCGCTCAGGTTTTGGCAGCTCGGGAGCGATCACGGGATTGGCTTGGAAGGAGATGGAGGACAACGATGCTAATCACACCAGAGTCAGAGTCTTTTCTTTTGTTTCATCTTGGTCGGTATTTTTCCCATTTGGTTAAGTATTCACCCTTGCACGGGTGTAGTTTTCATTTATTGAATGGAGTCGTCATCCCCTTTTGTGTGAAAGTTTATTTTTGTCATTGAGATGTAAAATTCATTAGTTTGATTGTATAATGACCTTGTCGGTCTGCGTTGTATTTAGATTGACCCGGTCGGTCAATCATTGTGTAGTCTAGTGGAGTTTGCTTTGGTAGATCCTTGTGAGAAGGGCTACGGCGTGTAACATTCCGGACGTATTGCAGGGTGTTACATTTATGGTATCAGAGCTTAGGTTTGCGAAAAACCTAGGCCGTTGGGTCAAGTCCATGTCCGGTGTAAGTCGCGCGCATCAGAGTTGTGATTAGTATCGTGGTTCCGACATCATCTTCCGGCAATCCGTGATGGTAAGCCTCCCGATCGTAAGTCCCCTTATATACGTATTTGATTATATTGTGCTAATATGTTTAATGTGAACTAGGAATTGGAACTTGTTGGTGATATTATTGTTTTTAGATATAACATGCGTATGCGGTCCGAGTAAAAATGGTTATGTAATATGCTTCGGAAGTCGAGCATATTTATTTGTTCTTGCACTTTATTAGAATAAATTTATGAATGTTAAATTTATCCGCTGCGTGAATATTTTGAGATGGCTTTTGGTGTCTTGCAAACCGAGTTTTGATATTTTGATTTTTGCACGTTTTGATTGTATTCTTATGATGGTATTTGATATTTTATAAATGACTTTTGTGAGTATTTGAGAATATTACCGACATCGGCCTTTTTGGCATTTTGAACATTTTTTTTTAAATGATTTTTAGCCTGGTGGGTTCCGGTACGGGGCCCACGGCGCTGTAGTATCACGAATATTTTAAAGTGGTGCTTTGCAATTTTCTAACGTTGTGGAAAGCCATGATTTAATGTCGTCATGTCAATTCGTCACGTATCTCGGTGGAAAATTCTTTCAAAATAAACGTTTTGGTAGGAGAGGGTAGATTTTCAAAATTGTGGTATTTGGGACTCAACACTTTTGAAATACTTCAAATTGGTTACAATTCATTTCCAATTTTCTTTTATACATCACTCGAAAATAAATTTTAGAGTCGTATAAACTTCCTCTTACGAAATAAAGGACAATATTTACAAGCTTTGGGCGTAACGTGACTCGCTCTCTTTTTCAAAAATTTGTTTTTATTAAGCACATATATATATGTAATGATCATCCTAGTCGAAGGACCGGAGTTAACTTCATAAAACTTTATGCTTTACGATATTACCGTTATTCTATAGATGTTAACTAAACCTTGTGTTGATAAGTGTGGTATCTGTACGACCGATTATTTGATAATGTGAATGGTACTATCTGTATTAGTATGTCGAGCCTTGGCGGACGTAAGTGTGATGACGGAAGTGGAAAGCGACAAGGTGGTTCGTCGATAACTATCCATGCTACGGTGAAGGAGTATCGAGATCAAACGATATCTATGAAATCTCCTCGGTGATCGAGCCCACGAGCGAAGCAAAGAGACCAGGGATATCGGGAAAATTTACAGGCGGTGAAGAGACTAAGGCTCCCAAGCCCTCACGTCGTTGAAAGCGTCATCTTCGCGGTCGGGAGTGAGCATTTGGAAATCCCAAACCGGCATCGGTGACTCGCGGTAAGAAGAGAAGATGTTTCAATCAGAATCGCCGGGACATGTTCGTGCAAATTGTCCCTCTCCACTCTTGACTTGTTCTGGTGTGGGTGTGAAGGTCATCGGGAGAAACACTGTGAGACAGGTTTCGAATTGGCAAAGAATGCCGCCCGAGAGAGAGCGAGCTAGTGATCGGGAAGTGTCCCGAAACCACATGTTTCCTTCGAAGATCTGGCATGGGAGAATGAAGATTTTGTACTATGTCTTAAGCGTTCTTTGTTTCAAACAAACCTGACGTCGATCGTAATTCCTTTCATAGCTTTACGTATCCAACCCTTGTTGTTCTAAGTTTCGGTCGTAATATCTTTTTAGTATGTGGGAATGTGTTACCCGTACTTTTCTTGATATTTTCGGTATTGTGTGACCTTTCATTGTTGGTAATTCAATTGTTACCCGTACTTGTTTCTATCGCATAGCCGTTTTAGTCGGGTGCGACTTGTTGTAGCGTACGTTTCTTCGATTAAATGTGTGCATGTGATGTGGTATGTGATGCGTTGTTAATTGCTCGTTATTGTTTGAAACATAGTCGGTGGCGTTGCGTTAGTCGTCGTGGGGCGTGTTTTCACGCCGTATATTCCTTTGCGTTACTTGTAACGTTTCGCCGATGGGCGTAAGTTACGCGCTTCCTTGCGTATCTTGTTGAGTTTTCCTGGCGGGATATTGCTTCTCCTACTTGTTTTAAGTTTCGGACGAAACTTCTTTTAAGGAGGGTAGAATGTAATATCCGCAATTTTCGATTTTCGGTAAATTTCTTTTCAGCCGAGTCCGTTTTGACGACTCGCTCATGACCGTCTCGTCATTTCGAGAATGATTAATTCTGCACTTTTGTCATCCGAGTTCGTTTGATATCGTTTTGTTGAATTCCGAGCTTTTAGCGACTTTTCCGCACTTGAGTTCGATTCTTGCGAATCTCGTCAAACTGTTGTTTGAGTTTCTCGTAAGTTCATTTAATGATATTATTCATGTTGCGAGCTTTGGTTTGGTGTTTCGATCGCGTATCGTGAGTTTCGGACGTTTTGGGCCATTTTCGTAATTTCCCAAAGTTTTGGGTAATTACTTCCGTTGTCGAATTCCGAGCCTTGGTGGTCGGAATCGTGTGTTCTATTAGCTCTTAGATTCGTCTTTGCGAGTACTTCGTAACCGTAACCCGATTCGTATTCGTGTTCGGTTTCGGGTCGTTCGGACGTAATTTTCGGGCATCGGGAGGGGCTGCCAGCCTGTGCAACACGGCCAAACGCCCTGGCAGGCGCCGTGTCTGCGCCGGGTCGGCCAGGTAGCACTGCCGAGACACGGCCGAGACACACGGCGCTGCTGGCGTTGCTTGCGCGCCGTGTCCGGCAGGGGTATAAATATGGCAAGCGATCGGGTTTTTCTTCATTTTTATCACTCGTTTCATACCCTTCCGCGTGGAGATTTCATGATCATGGAGGGATGTTGTTAGGGTTAAATCCATGAAGTTTTGGAGTTCATAACATCGATTAATCCTTCCATAACTTGCTCCGATCGACCGAATCAAGGCAAGTTTTCTTAAAATCTAGTTTTGGGGGTTTTAGTTGATTTTGTCCGATTTGATCGTTTTAACTCATATTTCTGATGGATAATTGTAGATTAAGTAGTATTCTATCATTTTTATCATCTTTCCATGGTTTTACCATTTCCGATTAAATCGTTTATATGAACTTTCGTTTGACGCCTTCAAGGTGTCCGGGAAAATGCCGCAGAGAGAAAATTGGTCGTTTTGCGATGTTTTCCTCGTGTGATTTGTTGTTTATTTGATGATAGGATACTAGGGACGAATTCCCTACAAAAATCTAGTGTTGAGCCTTTCCGATCGCCGTTTTCATTGGAGTTCCGGATTTTTCCAATCAACCGCATTTTCTGAAGTATTCGTGAGAGATTTCCAAGGCAAGTACCTTGATATACGAATTGTAACTGCGTGAAATCATTGTTGTCGAAGTGTATGAATTTATACGGATGTATAAATGTGTGTATATATATATATGTGCATGTATATATATATATATCTAGTTTTATACATGTATATATATTTATATGTTAAATATATGTATGTATATACATATATTGATATAAGTGCCTATATTGGTGAATGACGAGTGATGAATACTAACACTAGACGACGTACTCGACTTGGATTGATGGGTAAACTATATTTGTTCTTATAATATAGTAAGGTTATATATATATATATATTCGGTTGAGTCGCAATATAGGGATATATGTGTGGTGTTGGTTGGTTATGCTTGAGGGCTTATTGTGATTGAGTTTGATTGATAACGTGCGTGTTATTGTTTATTTGTGTGGTTATGGACTAGCGGAGAAAATTGTGTAACTTGATGTATCGAGTTGATAATTGTGGTGACGTTTGTCTGTGTGCTTGATGTTTGAAACAATGTGGATACTTGTTGTGAGAAACGTCATATCCGGGAACCTCTGAGGGCGGGGCATGCACTCTGGCCTGGTGTACGCTGCAATGTGCGGCTCCATATGGGTGGTGAACGCCGGTGTTACATAATGCGTGTGTCAAGGGGCGGCTCTTGCGGGAGTGATCGCCGGTGCAGTGACATGTTCAAGGAGCGGCCAACATAGTGAAGTGAACGCGGTACACAGTGAGCAAGGGAGGCGCCCGCGTGCTTATTGGTTTCGGGTATTTGAGTGATAGCTAAGACCGTTCTGAAACGATGTTCGTATCTAAAATCTTTCAAACTCTCTCTTAAATGTTTGTCTTGATATAGACCGCGATTCGCATTTTTGAAAAGTTTGTTTCAACTTGTTTTTAAAGCGTTGGTATCAGGGTTAATTAACCAAGGAGGTTTGACGAAATCTCCGAGGGTTAATTAATCGGGGGTCTTGAGCAGGATATGTCGAATGAGAGATGGTGCCTTTGATTGTATTGTGGTGCTATTCTGTGTATTGGGTCGAGGGCCCTGTGAAACGTTGAGATGATTGATCTCGTGATGATGTTAATTGGATTGGGTTGAGAAACCCGTGAGATGTTGTGGTGATTTTGTTTGTGACTGTGTTCTATAAATTGGATTGAGGATCCTGAATGATGTTGACATATTTTCGTGCAATCATTTTCCATATCTTGGGTCGAGAACCCGAGAGCTCTTGAAATTATTTTCTAAAAGCATCCCCATTCGATTTTCGTTTAAAAACCCCAAGACGACCCGAGTCATTAATAATGTTTTCAAACTATCTTATCAAAATACTTTTCCCTTTATAAGAATAGATTTACAAAGTAGATCTTTTGACTCCTTGGGTTCGTTTAAAGTTTAATTGGTGTTACGTTCCATATAGAGAATATGACTATGTGATTATTTCTCACCTTGTGTATGCGAGTGCTATACTTTGTTGACTATGGGAATGTATGGTTTGTGTTAAGGCTTCGCGGTTGTTGAGTTTTGTGTTGTTATTATTCGTATATCTTGAACATTATGTACTTGCACTAGCAAAATTCCAGTTTGCTAACCCCCGAGTTTTCGGGGGGTGGGTGCCTGTTATGCGCTCAGGTTTTGGCAGCTCGGGAGCAGTCACAGGATTGGCTTGGAAGGAGATGGAGGACAACGATGCTAATCACACCAGAGTTAGAGTCTTTTCTTTTGTTTCATCTTGGTCGGTATTTTTCCCATTTGGTTAAGTATTCACCCTTGCACGGGTGTAGTTTTCATTTATTGAATGGAGTCGTCATCCCCTTTTGTGTGAAAGTTTATTTTTGTCATTGAGATGTAAAATTCATTAGTTTCTGAATTGTATAATGACCTTGTCGGTCTGCGTTGTATTTAGATTGACCCCGGTCGGTCAATCATTGTGTAGTCTAGTGGAGTTTAGCCTGGTAGATCCTTGTGAGAAGGGCCTACGGCGTGTAACATTTCCGGACGTATTCTGGGGGTGTTACAATAATCAATCATTTATCCAAGAGTAGTACCACTCGAACTTTATTATTAAATCGGAATTAAATCCACCTGTAGGATTTAATATAATAATCATTATTGAGCTCCTCAATGGGACATCATCACCCACACCAATCGATACATGATTCTTATTTATAATATTAATTATCATATAAGTAATATTATTGCCCAAGATACGAAGCATGTTGAGTCAATCGCTGTGACTCTTACCCATGGTAAATCAAATCAATAATTATTATAAATACATAATTAAATATTATATACTTAGAATTCAAAAATGATAATTATCTGAAATTTACGTTCTTCTTACAGTCAGTATAGAAGACACTATCTCACTGCGATCCAGCTCAATGCATGCTAATAGTCAAGACCAACTAATCTCAAGCATACATTACAATATTTCGTATAATTTGTCTAATAATTATATAAGTTGTGAACTATTATATTATTTTATAAGACACCGATAATGTGATCACCCGCTTGACACCAACACACCACATTATCTACAATATAAAATAAATAGATAATATATCTGCATAATCATAACGTGAATAAATATGCAAAATATGTAATAAAATGTAATTAATATTATCTAAGGTAGTTTATAGAGAAATAAGGTAATACAAGCATAAAATATGTTTTGAAATATACAATCCTAACAATTGATTCTTGCAATTGGACTTTGGGTTTAGGCTACTTGGGCCTTGAGACTTGTGGAACTTACTTTTCACACTCGAGAGTTGTAATATACAAAATTAAAGTGGTGTCTTAAGCCACTATGGAGGTGACTCTTTAAATAACCTTTTAATCTATTGTAACCCTCCACTTGATGGAGGTTAAGGTAATCCTTATAAAAGGGAATCCATGCATTATTTTTCATGTCGTTTCATTTCATACACAGACATCAAAGTCTATTGAGCTCATATTTTTTCTTGTCATTTTGTACCCAGTTTCTAACACAGTCCAGTTCGCCGGAATTTTGCGTCTATGGAGAGGATGTAACTCAAAGATGAAAACAATTATATCTTTAAGACTTATTGATTGGGATGTCTGCTCTTATACGAGGACAAAATTACCTTACGAAAAGAGGGTTTAGTTTATTTTTACATCTATTTCTTGTTTCAAAATTTCACTTTTAGTAGGATTTGTAGTAGGCATTACATGTTAGTTTTTATGTAATTACATTGTCGGAAATATATAGATCCAACAGGTGTGGTTGTCTTCTCTTGGGTCTTTTGTCGTAGGAATCTGATTCTATCTTAGTTCATCATTATATAAATAAACTGAAATAAATTTAAATCCTACTAAATTATTTTGCACCGTCAAAAGTTAAAGTCTATTTTGGAACAAGACTAGTTATATCACACATATTATCACTTGATTTATTTTATAGACGAACACAACAACAGAAGTAAGCTGATTAATCCTCGGGCTGCTTATGTGTTAACACACAACAACATGTGAATCTGGTTTGGCCATGGCAACAAATTGAAAAATAAAATAAAAATAATTTAATAGAAAAGGAAGAAAAAAAAGTGCTGGTCCCAATTAGAAGTGAAGATAGAGAGAGAGAGAAAAAAAAAAAGGATTGGTGGTGGGCTTTAATATGGGTGGTTTTCATATAGAATTAGTTGGAAAACATGGACCACCTCATCTCAGGACCTCCACAGGGTCCAATCTAAGCAACATTTTGCACAACACAGAATTGGCATCTCATTCCCATTCTCTCTCTCTCTCTCTCTCTCTCTCTCTCTAAAATCTCATTGTTGTATTGAGTGATCTGATCAGATTATTGATCGGCCCCCGCCCCCACAACAGCAACACAGCACAGAAAAAGCCTGCTAAAAACTGCAGTTTAGCTTCAGTTCTGGGGAATCACACCCTAGAAGCGGGCACACAGCATTTTTTTTTTAGTTTTTTTTATTTAAATATGAATCTAATATTTGTTCTATTTTTATTCGAAAAAATGGGATTGTAAAGTTCGGGAAATGCTTTTCTATGTTCTCTCTCACAAAGGTAAAGAAAAAAGTACACACAAAAGAAACACAGCATGTGTGTGTGGCGGCTGATTGTATATATTGGCTATTGCTGCTATAGGCCAGCCATATATAGGACCGTAGTAAGAGAGGTACGTATTATGTCTCAAACCCAACACATTGTTAATTCTTGTATATATATATATATATATATATACACCATGTAATTAAGAATTTTTTTTCATTATATATAGATTATTAAAGAGACTTGTAGAAAAGTCTTGGATGGTTCTAATCAGTATTTTAATTGTGGAGGGTGTGAATAATTGAGGGGTTTAGGCCCCTTGTGGGGGAAATATATATAGGGAAGTATATATATATATATATATGATATATGACCCACTTATGTGTCCTAGAGAGAGAAAGTGAGAGCAAAAATATCAAATGATGAACGCGGGTTTACTTTTGCAGGTCATGATCGAAAAGCCTGTATCAGCTTTCTTTTTCTTCCTGTTTTTTTTTGTATATATCTTTGTGATGATATATATATATATATGTATATATATATATATATATATGTACTGTATACCATCTCTGGTTCCTAGGTTTATGCATGTTTCATGGCTCACCATTTCCTGTTTGTTGGGTTATTAAGAGCACACTTCTGAGAAAGATCAAGAGCAAAAACATGGCCCAGTTTGCTTTCACTCTCACCCACCAATTTCTTTCTCTTTCTCTCTCTACTGTTAAAGATTCAAACTTTCAAGCTTAAGAGGTCATCACGCATATAGAAAATTAAAGGAGATATATTACTGGTTTAATTATTTCATTTATTTATTTTATTTCTGCACAGTTTATTGGTTGATGGGTTTAATGAATCATGGTCGATTTTTTCAGTCAGAGAATCGTAAAACACTTTAAGAGTCAAAAGCGAGATATTTACATAAAGGATCAGAGATAGGAAGAAGAAGAAGAAAAAGACGAAGAAGCAGAAAGAAGAGGATCTGTATACATCCATACAATATATATATGTCATGTATGGCTGGTCCAAGTGATGATGAAGAGAAAACAAGGGATCACATAATCGGATCCACTGGATATAACTGCTACTCAGAGGCTTCTCCAAATGGAAACCCAAATATCCAGAAACATTTGGTACTGAACCAGTTACAGAACTTCGGGCCGACCGGCCCGGAGATCTACAACTTGTCGACCGGCGTGGAGAACATGCTAGGGTTTCCATCCAAGAACTCACACCACGACCACAACGGCCCCGTTTCATGGAAAGGTTTTTTCACCAAGCCGCCTCCTGGTGGAGGTCCACCCTCTTCCAAAGAAGTCAGTCACGAAAACGGGTTTTATAACCAGCACGATTTAACAGAGGTGCTCCTTGTACATGAAGATCCATCGTCGTCGTCTCTGAGGTCGTGCGTTTTCCCTTGTGAAGGAAACGAAAGGCCAAGCCATGGCCTTTCTCTCTCCTTGAGCTCTTCTAATCCTGCGAATATAGGACTTCAGTCCTTTGAACTCAGACAACAGCACGAAGAATTACTCAGATTCGGGCCCTCCTGTTCCAGGGCCGTGGACGATATTCCAGAACACGCTTATGTCAAGAACTCTAGGTATCTGACCCCTGCACAGGAGCTTTTGGGTGAGTTCTGTAATCTTGGAACGAAGGTAAACGATGATGAAACAGACTCGAAGATGAAGGCTATTCAGAAAAACAGTGAATGGCAGGCTAATGAGAATGCCATTAAAATGCTTCATTCGCTCGACCTTCTTGAATTGCAGAGAAGAAAAACCAAGCTGCTTCAAATGTTAGAAGAGGTATATTCATCGTTATTATTACTGTTTTATTATTAATTATTACAGTTTCTTGTAAGATTATGGCCACTTTCATACATCTATCTTTCATATATCTTGCATGATAAAAAAATAATATTATTTTTTATATAATTTAATGAATCAAGTATATCTATTGACCATATCATAGGTAGATAGAAGGTATAAATACTACTGCGATCAAATGAGGGCTGTGATATCATCCTTCGAATCGGTGGCTGGGAATGGAGCCGCAGCAGCGTATTCAGCCTCGGCTTCGAAAGCCATGTCCCGCCATTTTAGATGCTTAAAAGATGGAATTTTGAGTCAGATTAAGGCTACAAAGAAGGCTATGGGAGAGAAAGATATGGCTGTATTACTGGGGACAATGAAAGGGGAGACCCCAAGACTAAGACTTCTTGATCAAACACTTAGGCAACAAAGGGCATTACAGCAAATGAGCAACATGGAGATCCATCCTTGGAGGCCCCAGCGTGGTTTACCGGAGAGATCGGTGTCCGTCCTTCGGGCCTGGCTATTCGAACACTTTCTACACCCGTAAATATTTTTTCGACTTAGTTTGAAGTTCCTTTTTTTTTTTTTCTTATTTTCATTAATTCATTTTTCAATATCAAGATTCATGCTTGCTTACAATATAGGTGTGTGTTTTAGTGATGTTTGGTTCTTGATTCTTGATTCAATAATTCTTTTGCAAGTCGCATGTCGAAAAAATCCAATGGTGCGACGACATTATGTTAAGGGTAGCAAGAATATCATGTGTGGAATTGTGGAAAAACATATTTTAGCCCTTTTTTGTTGATTTGCCCATATTACTCTTATTTTTCTAGAAAAACATATTTTAGCCCTTTTTTGTTGATTTACCCATATTATATCAAGATCTTTTCTTTTCTGGCGAGACAGCAATCATATTTGACATCGAGACTTGCTATCTCAAAGTTGAGATTACAGTGTCGACATTGAGACAGTCAATCTCGACATTCAGACAATTAATTATCTAAAATTGGAGAATATTTTTTCCACAAATTAAAAGGTTTAAGAAATATCTTTTACCTATTAACATTTTTTTCCCTTGGATAGTTGTTGGTGTCATATTATATTTGGATTTTATTTTGTTACATTCTCCCATATGTTGTTCTTATGTCACCAATTACTGAAAAGTACAACCGGCATAAAAAATAGCTTGCAATTTTTTTTTTTTGAAATTACTACTGCATGGCTGAGTTTTAAAATTTTCTTAAAAAAAATGCAGGTATCCAAGTGATGTCGATAAACACATTTTAGCCCGCCAAACAGGGCTTTCCAGAAGCCAGGCAACCCTTCTTCTTTCTTCTTCCTAGTCCTTAAAATAGGAACCTGCGTCGATTGCATATACCTAGTATGGTTTCATGCATACGTAATATTGTGTAATGCATATTCATTTTCGGATCACTGCAGACATATAGTATGGATTCGCCGTGCATTGAGAGAAAAATGAATATACATTATAACATATTACGTGTACGGTAAATCCATAGTAAATATATACAGATTGACGTTCTCATTTTAAGAACTAATTCTCCATTTGAACCAATTATGTATACATATATATTGGTTATAATATTATTTAAAGATTAAAATTATTTTTCCTTTTGTCCAGGTTTCAAATTGGTTCATCAATGCGAGAGTGAGGCTGTGGAAGCCCATGGTGGAGGAAATGTACTTGGAAGAGCTAAAAGAGGACCAATTAGCTCCAAACGACGTCGTCGGCCCATTCGATGATATTATTGGCCAGGAAAATCACACGATGAACCCTTCAGATCAAAAGCCGACCCATGATCAACTCGCCAGAATTCATGATTCCGAGTGTCTTTCTTCCATCGTCAACAACCCAGACAGAAACGACGCCGGATCATCAAGGGACAGAGCCCTTCAGCAGAATCACGAGCAGCTGCAAAACCCAATCAGCTACGGTAGATTGGACGCGTTTGGCGCCATGGAATACGATTTCTGTTCGTACGGCACTGGCCATTCAGCAGCCTCCGCCGGCGCCACCAGCTACGGAGGAGGGGTGTCCCTGACTTTGGGTTTGCATCAGCACGGCGGCGCAAGTGGCGGCGGCGGCATGAATCTACCGTTTTCTCAGAGTTCGCTTTTTTACCCCAGATCAGATGATCATCAGATGGAAGATTGCCAGACGGTTCAGTACTCATTGCTGGATGGTGAAAGCCAGAATTTACCGTACAGGAATCTGATGGGTGCACAGCTGCTTCATGACTTGGCTGGTTAGTTTAGCAGTTTTTTTTACCTCTGGGTTATTAAAACTGCAAGGGAAAATGTTTTTGCTTGTTGTCGGTGAAAAATTTGGAGGGGGCGGCGCACTCTTTTGCTTTGTCGGTGAAAGAAAGAGAATGGGTACTTGGTGATAGGAAACCTTAATACAGTATTAATTACATAATGCTAGAGCTCATGTGGTATACATAAAGTAGTGGGGATAGGGAACATTTATCTGCAATTTGGTGTTAGGGTATGTATACGATGAAGAGATATTTGGTTTTATCATGATTTGATTTAGGTGTCTAAAGTAGAAATTAATTAGTACTCCCTCTATCACCGTTGCTTATGTCAGACTTTCACCATCCATTGAATTTTTCTATTTTGGAAAATAGACCCACACTAAAATTTATATTTATAGTCTTCGATTTCATAAATTATTATTAAAATACATGATGGGCTTACAATTTAAATTTCTCTAAACCTAATTAATCTACCTTATCCAAAATCTAATAATTAAATCAATCTACCTACCCAATTAATCTATGTTCTTGAACTTTCTCTCCCGATCGGGACCCACTCGATCCGGTCATCTCCTTTCTCTCTCGAAATCCTAATTCCCTCCACTCTCTATCGCCGTGAAAGGCGTCTCAATGGAGTCGCCTTCTTCAACATCTCCTAAACCTGACCCAAGTCGCCTTCTTTCTTCGAAGACACGGTGGTTTGGGAGACACCAGAATTTGAACGCAATGGAGAAAGCTTGGAGGATTTGCCCGAATTGGGACATGCAGTCTCCGATTCGTTGGTAGATCTGGAAGGCTGGGCGACTATTATTAATTCGGTTTTTTATTCAAATGTTTTTAATTATTTTTATATAAATGTTTTTAGTTAAATGTTTTCATTAATTCATTTATATTTAATCTATAAAAATATTAGTCCTTAATCACTAACAATTAAAATAGCTAATTTACTCTAACAAATGGGACCTAAAAGAATCATTTTAACACATCATCATAGTAATTAAATATCGTGTCCAGCATTTTGGGTCAAGAGATCATGGACGGAGAGAGTATTATAGTTAATCACTCCATTTCAAATTAATTGTAATTTTTTTATTGTAGATTTTTTTTATAAAATTATATATAATCAAAAAATTCCCAAGAACTCATGTATTGTTAGATTCGTGTTTAAAAATATCTTATATAATATAATTTTTAAATATTTATTCTAATTATTCTGAACATAATTTATAGTTAAAGTTAAAGCTAAAAGAAAATGAAGTTAAAGTTAAATCTAAAACAAAATGATAATTAATATGAAACTGATGGGGAGTATATTATTTGAATATCGTTGTCTTGGTTTACAAAATTTAATTATACGAGACGTTCAGACCCGTGCGATGCACACAATTTGTATAAAATTATTCCTTAATGTTCAAGGTAAACCGTTGAAGTATAAATCTAATGGTGCATTTGATTAAACGTGCATCACAATTCTTATCCAAATAGTTTTAAAAGAAGTTTAGTAAACCTCGAATCTAACATAACCGTTAAGTGTTTAGCCCCATATCGACTTGATCAATTCACGTAGCTTGATAGTTTGATTTCCACAAATACTCGATAAATATAAACTTAAACAACCCAAAATGAAAATCAAACGCATACGACTGTTAAAAACTGTAATATTTTGAATTCTCAAAATAAGTCTTAACATTATTATACATTTACATTATTATAAATTTACATTATTAATTAATTTCTTTAACAAAATAATAACCATAAAAAAAAGTCAATCACCTCCTCCCTCCCACAGTCTCGGTCAAGAAGCAAAAACTCACACGTCTCATAGCAGTGCGATATTGTATAAAATTATTTGCTACATAATGTTTAGCGTAAAGTTTTAGAAGTGAAGATAAAAGCATGTATTTGAACAAAACGGGCATCATAATTCTTAGCAAATAGTTTAAGACATAAACAATAATGAGAAGCTTTATAAAAGTGTGTAGTGTTTGTAAGAATACAAATTGAATGCATTTAATTATTTGATAAATTGCCTCTCAATCTTGCTAGCATAAATCATAATAATTTTCTTGTGAGACGAAGAGACTCAAATTTCATTACCATCGTTTAACTATGCTTAACTTTTATGTTTATTTTTTACTACCCAAATTTATTGAAAAAATTCAATTTTATACTTCATATTATAAAATTTATTTATTACAAAAATATCAATTTAACCATAGTTTGAAAAATTAACAGTTTATAGCATTGCATTTAATCATCTTAAGTGTGAGGTATTTACTCACCTCAAAAGTTAATTTCATGGGTTATATTTTTTACAATAATTTATTATTTTTACACATCAATTCTCTATATCTAATTCATAAAAGTAACAAGTTATATATCCTCATTCATAAAACTATAAGTTTTTGATACCAAAATGTGTTAAAAGACTTTATTACCCTTAAAGTCTACCAATAAGAGAAAAAAAAAAACTAAAAAAGAAAAAGGAAGATTATTAAAACGAAACAACAATAAAAAAAGGTCCCACAACTCAATATTCCAAAAAACTCTCCTCCTCTCTGCAAAAAAAGTCTCCCGTCGTGAAACCCTTCGCCGGCCAGAAAATGTCGACCTCCGACTACCACAGAGAATTTGAAGACGCCAGAAGTTCTGCTAGTGACACTCCATCTGAAGAGCAATTAAATCAATGAGCCGGTTAGTGTATTTTCATTAACACACGATCGTGCCACGACGGTTGTTCATCTTCCCACGATCGTCTTGAAGAAGATGAGACCATCGTGTACACGATGGTCTTTCGTGAAACACGATGGCTACACGGCGGCCGTCGATCGTGTGTGCCGTCGTGTCTAGAAGTGCAAAAGCTCTGCCTTGCACACGATCGCGAGCACACGATCGTTTCCGTCGTGTGAACCGTCGTGGCACACGATGGTCTTCACCACGACGGGCATCGATCGTGTGCATGCGATCGTGTGCAAGGCGAAATTTTTTCGTTCTCTTAAGCATTTTATCATATTCTTATGAGTTGTATGTCCATGTGCGGTGGTTGCATATGGAAGAGACCTACATTGCGTTTTGTTACACGTCAAGTGAATCTTTACATACGGGAGGCGGTATTTAAAGAGATCATTGAGACATTAAGGAGTATGGGCCGCAATTCCATTCTTGATCGAGCTATCGAGAGCTTGACCGAGGGGGTCTGGGCGCTTGATTAAAGTTAGGAGGAATGGGAGTTCAAATCGCCCTACATCACTTGATTGCTCGTCAATTGGAGGGTGATCAAATCCCCCCGGATGAGTCGTGGTTCCAGGTTTGCGGGAGGACCATTCGTTTTACGGCCCATGATTTCGCCTTGATCACGGGACTCCATTTTGGAAACTCTACCTTCCATCCCCAGGACGACCATCTCCTTCCGTCCGACGGTATTTTCCACAGAATACTCCATGGCAAAAACATTAAGGTTAGTGTTCTGCGGAAGAGGTTCAATGCTCGAGATTTTGGTAGAGACATAAGAGATTATCTCAAGGTTGCCAATTTGCTTATATACTACTACTTTATCCTATGCCGTGACGACATGATGGTCGAGACATGGGCATGGGCATTAGTGGAGGATTTCGAGCAGTGGGATATGTTTCCTTGAAGTTCTTATGCCTTTGGGGTTTTATCTTACTACATAGGCAACGTTGCCATGAAGGAGGGACAAGAGCACAAGGACTATCACTTCTATGGTCCTGTTTGGGCTTTACAAATATGGTCGTATGAGATGATTCCTGCATTGGGAGCATTGTGTGGTAGTCGAGATAAAACTGTCCAAGTCCACCGGTGTTTGATGTGGACTACGAGGAAGATGTTTTGTGATTTCACTCATTTCTTCGACGATAAGGTACATAAATTTGTAAACGTATTTTCTCCTAACTTCACTCATCTCTTCAACATTATGTGATTGCCCATCTAATGGTATGCTTTAATGACTATTGTTGCGGACAAAGTACTTCCTCTTTACCGCATCTGGAGGAGGATGAGGTGAGTACTACTACCCGAGCTTTGAGAATGGCTCGCCTTATGACGTTAAGTTCATTAAGCCTGTAAGAATAGGCATGAGGAATAAGGAGGATGAGCTGCGCCGATCCAGGAAGAAAGTTATGGATAGGTTGAAGAAGGCTACCGGAAAATTGATTACATATGAGTCGGCACATAAAGTGTCGAAGCAGCCGGCAGTACCCCACCGGTAGATGGTGCGAGACATCGGACCAGAGAGGCGGCCGAGAGAGGGTGTGTTGTGTCCACGGACTTCCTTGTCGGACCACACCAGGACACGAGCGAGGATGAGTACTTGATCGCCGTTTGAAGGCGATCTTGTGCAACGATTCGAGTCGGATTTGTGCTCGAGTTTCTCGTCGGGTGCTTTAGGATCGTGGATTTCTTCGGACCTATGCATAGGCGTTCTAGGAGCCGGTACACTACTCACTGGGAGCCATGATAGGCCTCGTCATTACGCATCTGTAGCGGCGCCCGGCGGAGAATTCACGACCCTCCACGTCACTCGGTCTCGGCGCGGCCACCACGGTCACCATTCTCATCATCGGCTAGTCATCATTCGAGTCACCATTCTCGGCGTCGGCCGAGTCACCATTCTCGGCATCCGCCTACCCACCATTCCGAGGTCCAAGACACCACCATTCTCGATTCATCATTACATTGAGCGGACTCGGCCCCTTGATTACGAGCATCGGTATGAGCCATTTGAGGCGCCGTTTCAGATGTGGGATGATGTTCGACCGGTTTCGGGGCGAGCATCATTACGGTGCGATGTTTCGCATGAGGGTGGTGGTCTGGCGGCAACCTCCATTTCGGATCGAGCATCCAGCTTTTGAGATCGAGCGGCCGACTATACTGACTCTCTGATCGTTATAGTTGTGAGAGGGATGCGAGGGTGACGAAGATGGTGAGAGTGCCGAACGCGGCATTTGGGTGAGCGTAGTCTTCCACCGCGAGTGAGTCGACCATCTGCTTTGCTCTTCGAGAGCCTTTTGTGGTTTCGCCTCCCGGAGATAGCGAGGCTCAAGAAGTTGTACCTACGGTTTAGGAGGAGCACCACGTGATGCTATTGTCGGTGTTTGGAGGCTGGGCATGCTCTCACCCGGGCGTTATTTGGCCGGATAGAGTCTAGCCGTGAAGACTTTGATGCCGAGGTGATAGGCGTATGTGCTTGCGACTCGGCGAGGCTTCGGAGGAGTCCGTAGTGTTGGTGTCGGTAGAGTTGGCACTGTACTTTCCGGCTCCCTATTTTACGTAAGTTCTATAACCTACTCACTTGTATATCATTGGTTTGATATCGATATTTTTTAATTTTGTGGTTTGGCTTTTTGTAGTTAGTTTTGGCCAACGAGTTTGCAAGACTCCATCCAGATGATCCACTTGGCATCAAGGTGATGGGGAAGCCGGTTTACAAGGAGTGGAAAATTCCTAAATGCATCGAGGACTACATGAAAGGTCTTGATACACCACATGCGGTTCCATGGTTAAATTGCAACGAAGTAAGTTTGAAATTTATATTTATAAATAATTGACGATTTGTTGCCATTTGAAATTTATATTTATAAATGATTCGCTATGTTTGATGTGATGATCTTATATGATTACATATTGTGTTTGAACAGATCATTGCCATTTGTTGCCTCGACCAAAGCCACTGGGTGACTATCAAGATTGACATCATAGCATGGACCGTGGAGTTGTACGATTCCTTGTCACACCACCACGAAGATGGTCGTTACCGATTCAACCAAGCTGCGACCAGATTATGCGTCGATGCCTCGTGTGCTAGCTCAATCCGGTATTGGATGAACAACCAATCGAAACGAAGTATGACACGGAGATGAGTTTCAAAATTATGCCACGAGAGCTACGGTTCATACAAAGCGACAATCACGATTGTGGCCCCTTCGCGTGCATGTACTTGGATCGACTCGTCTCTGCAAACCCGAGCAAGGCACCAAATCAAGGAACTTAATGAAAAATATATTAAGAAATATCGATATGGCCTATTTGCTAAAATCTTTATGTTGTCTTTAGACATGTTGAATGTTTTTTGTTGTTTTGTACAATATTTATGTTGTATTTAGGCGATTTTGGATGAATGTGTCGGTGTTGTTAAATCTTAATGTGTTGACTCGTATTTACACACGATGGATGCACACGATCGTGGCCATCGTGTGTTGCGATCGTGTGCAACCTACCCACGGTCATGCGTCGATCTTTGTCGTGCGCACGATGTCGGCATGACCGTGTGCACACGACCGTGAGTACCATCGTGGAACGGCCGTGCACGATCGTGTGTTGATCGTGGCCATGGCCGTGTACGATCGTGTGTGTAATACCGGTTGTAATTGATCATTATCATTGATAATTTCATTCGGTGATTGTCACTCAGTGGATTTTCACTCATTTATAATCATTCATCAATCATGTTCGTTCACCGTGTTCACCGTTCGGAAAAACTTCGAGTTGTGTAACGTTATTGTTCATTGTTTCAACTTTCCTCATATGAGTTCGACTTTGTTAGACCACCATTAATTTTTGGTAACTCCAAAAATTCTAAATCTTTGCAATATTATAGAGCATCGAGTTAGCTTTCCAATGATCCAAACGGTGAGTCAATCGGAGTCCGGACGAGAGAGTTATGGTCGTTTTAGCTCACCCGCTCATTTTTTTGATTATTGGCGATCCTTTGCCGAACTTCGTGTCGTCCGACACGCCCGTGCACGTTTCGTCCGGAAATGCCGAAGTTTCATCACAGACCCGACCGTGTCGTCCGGCACGGCCGAGTCGAACTCTTCCGGATAAGCCAGAACCGACTGCCGACACGCCCGACCGTGTTCCAGGACACGGTCGAGTGATGCCGTGTTGCTGTCGGACGGGTCACTATCGGAAGGCCCCTCCGCGCCGCGACCGTGTCAAGCAGGACACGGTCGAGTCCCTGCCGGCCAGCTGCGCGCCGCGACCGTGTCAGGCGGACACGGTCGAGTCTGTCAGCCGAGTCAACCCCTATTAATTCATTTTTTGAGCATTTCAGCTCATTTCTTCCATTTCTTTCCCACTTCTTCACCTGCAACCGAGAGAGAATAGCTTGAGGGAGAGATTTCTTCATCAATTATCATTTGAGTGTGTATTTTTCATCACCTTCAATCATTTGGGAAGCTTGGATAGTCGATTTTACACGTTTTCATCAGATCGAATTGGTTGGATCTTCAAGAGGTAACTTCTTCAACATCTTGGATTTCGATTTTGTGTTGAGATATGATGTTTTGGACGTTATAATCATGTTATATGAAGTGATATGTATATGATTATGAGTTTGTATAAGGATTCATTGGATTATTGAGGGATTATTCAAGAACACTTTGAATATCGAGTTGAAATTGGGGGTTTTCGATTAATTGTTGTTGAAATCACGTTTTCGGATATTCATTTTGGATTATTGATCATTTGGAAGATGTTTGTTGGTTTGAAACACTTCTTGGAGGATTTGATATTGATATATTGAGATTTGATTGTAAACAATCGGAGTTTGGCCACAACGTATTCGATATAATGCCCCAATGAACTTAGTTTAATCGTATCGACGCCTTGAGTTCGTTATATTCGTGTTTGATTCGTATATTAAGCGAATTGTTGGTGCTTGTGTAATTCAAGGTTGTTCGAGTGGCCGGTATTCCCTATTAAGGACGTTGTTCGTGGAAGGACTTCCTCGCCTTCGGTTTGAGGCAAGTTTTATACTTGTACTAGTCAATGAGATTAATGTCATCATATATGTGTATAAATGTGTTGTATCATTCCGAGACTTAGTCTCTTCATGAATTCATTGATATTAAGAGATCGTTCGATACGATACCTTTCGGCAATTTTGCCAAATATTTATTGTTGTTCGTTAACGGCCGATTCAAGGCATTGTGATACTCATTATTAATGTCATTGTCGATAGCCGGTTCGCGGGGTCGATGTATCGATTGTTGTTAGTATAGATGTCAATTTAAGACATTGTTGAGATCATTTTTATTCCTGTTTGGATTGTCATTAAAACTGTACACACCGATTAAAGGCATTGGCTTATTCATTTCTCACCTTCGTCGTCGGTAACCGATTAAAGGTGCCGAGGCATCCTTCATATCATTGTTATCGAATTTCCGTTCGCAGGCAAATCGAAGTATTCAATCATTCATCATATCGTTCACATCGATTAGCCATTATAAGGAAATCGAAGCGCTCAAGCATTCATGGAATCATCCGCTGCATCATTGTCATCGGTTAGCCGTTCTAAGGCAATCGAGGTGTTGAGTTGGGACTGTCGAGGATGGTGCTGGCCGACTCAAGACAGCATACCATCCCCTAATTGTGATACGGCTTTCATGCCGTGGCTTCGGCCCTAATTGTGATACGGCTTTCATGCCGTGGCTTCGGCCCTAATTGTGATACGGCTTTCATGCCGTGGCTTCGGCCCTAATTGTGATACGGCTTTCATGCCGTGGCTTCGGCCCTAATTGTGATACGGCTTTCATGCCGTGGCGCCCCTAATTGTGATACGGCTTTCATGCCGTGGCTTCGCCCTAATTGTGATACGGCTTTCATGCCGTGGCTTCGGCCCTAATCAATAACAGCTTCGGGCCGTTTCGGCTTCATGTGATTGTGATATTTGTGATTTACCGAGTGGTTTTTAGGCCTTGTGATTGTCTTGTTAATTTCATTGGAGCCTCCGGCATTGTGATTCATATTTCATCCTGCTCGGTTTGGTTCATGTCGTGTAAGTCATTGTGGTATTCTGTGATTATGATTCGCCGTTGGGCACTTATGTTCTAACCTTTCGAACAGGTATTAATAGTATGCCGTGGGCATAGTATTTCATGAATGATCGGATCTTACCTTGGTTTGTGAGAATCTCGTATTATTATAATCATAATACCGTTTCATTACGCCTTTGGATGCATATCATGTTATACATGTATTTGATGTTCATTATCTGGATGACTGACCACTATGGGGCGGAACATGTTTTCATGTTTTAGGTGCTTGCGAGGAGAGAGTTGAGGCACAGGGGCATGACGATGGCGACGAGGCATTCGAGCGATACTAGTCCGAGTTGTTCATTGTTGGTCAGTCAGTTGGAGTGTACTCCAGTCTTGTCAGTTGTTGTCGTGTTGTATTACCCGAACAGATGTTCGTGGATGCTGTTGTATTTCATTTTGGCCATGTAGGTCACTTTTGTCGTTGAAATTCCTTATCGGAATATAGTGTCGGATGTCATGGTAGGGACTATGATTTTCCCTTGTTGTTTAATTTAATATATTTTAGTCATGTTCGCCTGGTGGATCTCCTGGCGTGGGGTCCACGGCACTGTAATAACCCAATAGAATTTGGGGGTGTTACAGAAATGGTATCAGAGCTTTTGGGTTGTGAGATACCCTGATATGTGAGTTATGTGGCTCTACCGACGCGGTAGTAGTGGGATTGTCAGGTTATGACAATCTAGTCAGTCAGGTTTTGTGAGTCGTAATATTAGTGCGACTGCACGAGTCATTCATTCATCGAGTCGTCGTCAGTGAAGACTAGTATCGCGAGACCTCGAAGCTTCGTATGACCTATGTAAGGACTCGATTCTCTTTATGTTCATACATTCATCATGTCATTAATTATTCATGCTTTGTTGAAACATATATGTGATATTATTGTTATGATTGATTCATGACTAATTGTTTTGGAGCACGTGTGACCTGTGTAAGTGCTAAGGATCAACTCATTCATCAGTTAATAATCCTCAATCACCATTTTGATCTTGTCGATCATGTTAATTCATTCATCACTCTGTTAATCTCATCGTTCAATTAATTCATTCATCACTCAGATAATTCATTCATCACTCGGATAATTCATTCATCACTCAGTCAATATCATTCATCACTCAGTTAATTCATTCATCACTCAATTAATTAATTCATCACTCAGTTAATTCATTCATCACTCGGTTAATTCATTCATCACCCAGTCAATATCATTGCTCAGTTAATTCATTCATCACTCAGTTAATTCCTTCATCACTTAGTCAATCTCATTGTTCAGATTAATTCATTAATCACTCAGTCAATCTCATTGTTCAGTCAATTCATTCATCACTCAGTTAATCTCATTGTTCAGTTAATTCATTAATCACTCAGTTAATCTCATCGCTCGATTAATTCATTCATCACTCAGTCAATCTCATTACTCAAGTAATTCATTCAGTACTCACTCGATCTCATTATTCGGTTAATTCATTCATCACCCAAATAATCTCATTGCTCAATTAATTCATTCATCACTCATCGATCTCATTACTCAATTAATTCATTCTTCACTCGATCTATCTCATTGCTCGATTAATCATTAATCACTTATTCAATCTCATTGCTTAGTTAGTTCATTCATCACTCACTCATTGCTACCAATTCATTAATCATCCATCCATCTCATTGTTCGGTTGTTGATCTTGTGGATTGAATTTTCAACCTTGTTAACTTGTTCAAGGTAATCATTTCAGGAATTTCATCAGGTAATCATGTTACCTCATTTGATCTTTCATGCGATCTTATCATATTCCGGTGTCATGTGGACGATCATTTTACCGCATTATTAATGCATTCATTGTGTTAGAGCGTGTATGCTCATTGTTATCATTCCGTCTCATAATCATAATGCGATCTTCATACGAGATCTGTAATTATCACGTGACTTTCACCTCGGTATGGAAAGAGCATCGAGGAACATCGGACTCCGGCGTCCAAGGGATCGTTTTCTAGTCGTCTTCGTCTTTGGAAGAGCATCTTCATCTCAGACGACAAGTTCGACTGTTGTTTACTTTAACTGTGATACAATATGACATCCATCACCGGTTTTGAGCAAGTTAATTCTTGTTCGGTAATAGGATAATCATTCATTTCATTGTCGATCATTCATTCACATAAGTCATTCATCATATATCAATCATGTTGAGACTTGTCATCATGAAATTAAACATTTAATTCACGAGGAACAACGGTTCCAATAATTTCACTTGAACTATCACTCATGACGTTATTAATTCACCTTGGTGAGTCATTCCAAATCCTTGTCGGATTTGTAGTCATTTATCATTCATCATTCATTTTAGTCACTTTCATTCTCGTGACCTTCCGAGATCATATTTAGCGGCGAGTTCATCTGCGGATATACCTTAAATCGTTGAGATAGAGGAGATCGATGACATGGAAGGATAACGATGTTGACTACATTTGAGATGTAACCTTGTTTTTGGATGACTGTGTAACTCAATCCGTAGTAATGTATCGTGACTGTGGATCATTTATCCTTGATCTATTTTATTATGATCATATTTGAGAATCTTGAGATTTGGGTCAACTGTTGGGAGTTCACCCCTTCGGCGTTGTGCTCAAGATTTCTTGATAATTTGGGAAATCATTCACTGAGATTCGAGACGTCAAGTCTTGGGGACTTGGGCGTGCGATTGATTTGGTCCCGAGGACTAGATATGCATTATTGTTTTCAGATCTTGATGGATAGTTCATATCCCGAGTTGTTTACCCTGAGTTTCGAGGACGAAACTCCTTTTAAGGGGGGGTGTATGTAATACCCGGTTGTAATTCAGTCATTATCATTCAGTAATTTCATTCGGTGATTGTCACTCAGTGGATTTTCACTCATTTATAATCATTCATCAATCATGTTCGTTCACCGTGTTCACCGTTCGGAAAAACTTCGAGTTGTGTAACGTTATTGTTCATTGTTTCAACTTTCCTCATATGAGCTCGACTTTGTTAGACCACCATTAATTTTTGGTAACTCCAAAAATTCTAAATCTTTGCAATATTATAGAGCATCGAGTTAGCTTTCCAATGGTCCAAACGGTGAGTCAATCGGAGTCCGGACGAGAGAGTTATGGTCGTTTTAGCTCACCCGCTCATTTTTTTCAGTTATTGGCCGATCACTGCCGACCGAACTCGGCCGTGTCGTCCGACACGGCCCGTGCCGTACTCGTCCGGAAATGCCGAAGTTTCTGTCACAGGACCCGACCGTGTCGTCTGGCACGGCCGAGTCGAACTCTTCCAGATAAGCCAGAACCGATTGCCGACACGCCCGACCGTGTTCCAGGACACGGTCGAGTCATGCTGAGTCGCTGTCGGACGGGTCACTATCGGAAGGCCCCTCCGCGCCACGACCGTGTCAAGCAGGACACGGTCGAGTCCCTGCCGGACAGCTGCGCGCCGCGACCGTGTCAGGCGGACACGGTCGAGTCTGTCAGTCGAGTCAACCCCTATTAATTCGTTTTTTGAGCATTTCAGCTCATTTCTTCCATTTCTTTCCCACTTCTTCACCTGCAACCGAGAGAGAATAGCTTGAGGGAGAGATTTCTTCATCAATTATCATTTGAGTGTGTATTTTTCATCACCTTCAATCATTTGGGAAGCTTGGATAGTCGATTTTACACGTTTTCATCGGATCGAATTGGTTGGATCTTCAAGAGGTAACTTCTTCAACATCTTGGATTTCGATTTTGTGTTGAGATATGATGTTTTGGACGTTATAATCATGTTATATGAAGGGATATGTATATGATTATGAGTTTGTATAAGGATTCATTGGATTATTGAGGGATTATTCAAGAACACTTTGAATATCGAGTTGAAATTGGGGGTTTTCGATTAATTGTTGTTGAAATCACGTTTTCGGATATTCATTTTGGATTATTGATCATTTGGAAGATGTTTGTTGGTTTGAAACACTTCTTGGAGGATTTGATATTGATATATTGAGATTTGATTGTAAACAATCGGAGTTTGGCCACAACGTATTCGATATAATGCCCCAATGAACTTAGTTTAATCGTATCGACGTTTCGAGTTCGTTATATTCGTGTTTGATTCGTATATTAAGCGAATTGTTGGTGCTTGTGTAATTCAAGGTTGTTCGAGTGGCCGGTATTCCCTATTAAGGACGTTCGTGGAAGGACTTCCTCGCCTTCGGTTTGAGGCAAGTTTTATACTTGTACTAGTCAATGAGATTAATGTCATCATATATGTGTATAAATGTGTTGTATCATTCCGAGACTTAGTCTCTTCATGAATTCATTGATATTAAGAGATCGTTCGATACGATACCCTTCGGCAATTTTGCCAAATATTTATTGTTGTTCGTTAACGGCCGATTCAAGGCATTGTGATACTCATTATTAATGTCATTGTCGATAGCCGGTTCGCGGGGTCGATGTATCGATTGTTGTTAGTATAGATGTCAATTTAAGACATTGTTGAGATCATTGTTATTCCTTTTTGGATTGTCATTAAAACTGTACACGCCGATTAAAGGCATTGGCTTATTCATTTCTCACCTTAAGCCAGAATCGATTAAAGGTGCCGAGGCATCCTTCATATCATTGTTATCGAATTGCCGTTCGCAGGCAAATCGAAGTATTCAATCATTCATCATATCGTTCACATCGATTAGCCATTATAAGAAAATCGAAGCGCTCAAGCATTCATGGAATCATACGCTGCATCATTGTCATCGGTTAGCCGTTCTAAGGCAATCGAGGTGTTGAGTTGGGACTGTCGAGGATGGTGCTGGCCGACTCAAGACAACATACCATCCCCTAATTGTGATACGGCTTTCATGCCGTGGCTTCGGCCCTAATTGTGATACCGCTTTCATGTCGTGGCTTTACTAATTGTGATACTTTCATGCCGTGGCTTCGCCTAATTGTGATACGGCTTTCATGCGTGGCTTCGCCCTAATTGTGATACGGCTTTCATGCCGTGGCTTCAACCCCATTGTGATACGGCTTTCATGCCGTGGCTTCGGCCCTAATTGTGATACGGCTTTCATGCCGTGGTTTCGGCCCTAATTGTGATACGGCTTTCATGCCGTGGCTTCGGCCCTAATCAATAACAGCTTCGGGCTGTTTCGACTTCATGTGATTGTGATATTTGAGTGGTTTTTAGGCCTTGTGATTGTCTTGTTAATTTCATTGGAGCCTCCGGGCATTGTGATTCATATTTAATCCTGTTCTGGTTTGGTTCATGTCGTGTAAGTCATTGTGGTATTCTGTGATTATGATTCTCCGTTGGGCACTTATGTTCTAACACATCGAGCAGTATTAATAGTATGCCGTGGGCATAGTATTTCACGAATGCTCGGTTCTTACCTTCGTTTGTGAGCATCTCGTATTATTATCATCATTATAACATTTCATTCTGCCTTTGGATGCATATCATGTTATACATGTATTTGATGTTCATTATCTGATGACCCGACCCGTGGGGGCGGAACATGTTTTCATGTTTTAGGTGCTTGCGAGGAGAGAGTTGAGGCACAGGGGCATGACGATGGCGACGAGGCATTCGAGCGATACTAGTCCGAGTTGTTCATTGTTGGTCAGTCAGTTGGAGTGTACTCCAGTCTTGTCCGTTGTTGTCGTGTTGTATTACCCGAACAGATGTTCGTGGATGCTGTTGTATTTCATTTTGGCCATGTAGGCCACTTTTGTCGTTGAAATTCCTTATCGGAATATAGTGTCGGATGTCATGGTAGGGACAATGATTTTCCCTTGTTGTTTAATTTAATGTATTTTAGTCATGTTCGCCTGGTGGATCTCCTGGCGTGGGGTCCACGGTGTAATATCCGACTGTAACTTTTCATTTTTACCTGTCGTTGTATTATTCGGATAATCTGATTATCATAAATCGTTGCATTTAGTATTATGTTGAGGTATTATAGATTTGAATATCATATCGTTGTTATTTCATATGTGATGATTCGATGTTATTAGAGTGCTACATTTTCGAATTTTTGTTAATGTAGCGTACGCTACACAGTACTATTAACGTACGCTAATCATGTGACTTAGCGTGCGTAAGGTTTCCTCGGTTGCGTACGCTAAGAAGGAATCTGGTAGCAGTTGACTTCAGCACGTGAACTCTTTTTAACCGTTAGCATGCATGAGATCTAAATCTGAGCTGGCGTGTCGGTGAGAATCTACTTTTATTAGCGTGCGTAACCCATTTCTCGTTAGCGTGCGCTAACGGCCTGCGATAATTCAAGACAGTAGCCACTATAAGCCGCTTACGTACGTAATATCGACCGGATAGCGTACGTAAGGGCATTAGCGTACGCTAAACTGTCCTGGTAGCGTGCGCTAAGGATGTCCAGTCTATTTATAGGGCCAGCCTGTTTTTCATTTCTTCACAACTCTAAACCGATTCTCTCTCCATTTTATCGTCCCTCTGCACTCTAAAAACGATATCAACCTACACCAACTTGTTTCTAATCCTTGAATCTCAGAGTGGAGCTCATTTCCTTGGAGATTTGGAGTTGTTTTTAAGCTTGGAACATATTCTCTCATAGCATTAAAGTTGTTCTTCATTTCTGGAGGTTGGTGTGTTTTCTTCTCTGCATTATTTTCTTATGTTGATGTTAATGACGAATTATACTTCACCTAGAGTTAGATTAAGCAAGTAAAACATAGCTCTAATCCAACCTTTTTAACACTTTTGATGAATATGTTAAATGAGGGTTTAGTTTAGAGGAGTTCTTGATATTGTAGTAATGGTAACCATGTTTGTAGCTATCATTACTCATCTTCTGGACGAATTTAGCTCAGTAGGACATTGTTGGATCGGTTAGCTTCATCATAACTGGACTTAGTCAAGAACTTGATATCATATAGTGATTAAACACCATTTTAGGTATTTAATTACCTTGAGAGGAACTTGATGATGTTAAAGATGATATTAGATGATCTAGTTCAGGAATCTTAGAAGCTTTAACAAATCATGATTGTTCAGTTTCACAAGTCTTTGAAGATTGATAAGGATCTTGATAATTTCAACAATAATTTTTCATTAATCTAATGTATTGAGAACTTAGAATATTTTGATCATCATACTAAAATTGGTGAATTCACCATCATGTTAATGAATCCTCCAGCCTTGTAACAAAGACTTCGATAACCTTCATGAGTATGGTGTAATCTCAGAACTTATGAACTTGTTGTTAGCTTAAAAGTCAATTTAAATGAGAGGAGAATAATCATAATGTGCAGATTTTACCTTTCAACCTTTTAATGTTTTGGAAAGTTTAATCATCATAAGACGATCTTAACATCATGATTAGTTATTCAACATACCCTTGATAGAACTCTTGTTTATGTTGAACAATGCGAACATTCGGTAAATTTTGTAAACCGATTCTTATAGTTGTATTGATGTTAGAAGGACTCCTGGCATAAGGCTTCAATAATTTGTAGTAACAAACTATTCTAAAGGATTGTAGGTTGACGTCTTACTAATCCTATATCGATAATTATACGAATATGTTTTGAGTAAAATGTATTTCGTTTAAGGTTGGTTGTTCGAGTAAAACTTGTCGAGGACCGTCCGTTCGTTCCGATAAGAAGAGGACTATTCTCGTCTCCGTATTAAGGCAAGTTATCTTGCTTGGTTATAATGATGATTAGATTCTTGTGATGATTATATATATTTCATGTGTATGAATTGTCCATGTGACGTTTGTCGTGATTTGATATTGTCCTTGACGTTATGGGATTGCATTCCCAAGTACGCCGTTTCGAATCGTTGATCTCGTTGGTCCTTATTTTCATTTTGGTGAGTTTTTCTTGATCCTTAATTGGATGTGTTATCCTTTGAGTTTCGTTGTCATGTTGTATCGTGACATATCCGGAATCATATCTGCGTGCCGATTGGTTATTGTGTAGGATTTTTAGCCAGGCACACGATGGTCATGCGTGGATGTTTCCGCATTGGACCGTGCACACGAGACGTTAGTTCGTGAGGCTAATTAGGTACATTGTCCCACGTATATCTCTGGATTCCGTATACGGGGTGGACATGTGCACGAACACATTTTCGGATCGGGCGTACTGTGATGTCCATCTTGAGCCATAATGTTAATCGTTCACAGACCATGTTTGATTGGATGTGTTCGATATTTTGTGACTGATTGTTTCATACGCCCGAGGGGTATGATTAATAGTCGGAATGATTTTCTTGAGATCTATATATGTGAATTGTATAATGTCGGAAGAATTGATTATCATGTATATCTGACCCTGTGTTGGGCGAAATACTTGTATTGTATTTTAGGTCGAGGCAAAGGCAAGACACGGGAAGAGCATGTCGACGGCGAAGGGTTCGGAGGATACTAGTTCGGGGCCCCCACATCTCTTGTTGTCCGGTTATGTTAAACCGCGTTATGTTATCTCCTGTTTCATTTAAATTACTTTTTGGTTGTATTTGACATTTGAAGTATTCTCCATCTCCATATGGTTTATACTTGTTTTTCGGATCCTGGGTGTTGTAAGGCCGTTGGCCATATTTTAATAAACTCCTAATCGGAGAAATGACTATTCATTGTGATTCGGTATCACAAATAATATTTATTTAACCTGTTTTGGATATCGCCTGGTGGGTCCCAGTGTAGGATTCACGGCACTGTAATAACCGCCATTTGGGGTGTTACACACGGCACTGTAATAACCCAATAGAATTTGGGGGTGTTACAGTGTGCATATGAACTTTTGGTATTTTTGCAAATTTGAAGTATTGTGTTATCTAGAATGATCTTTTGTGATTCAAACATCGCTTGTTCAAACATTAATTACAATATGGCTTCTTATACGAACTCCTATTTGTCATTTCGTTGTAATTCATTAGTATATGAGGTAATTCATCCAGATGATTGAACTTATCCGTACGTACTAATAGAACAATTGGACGACACATGATATGCAATATATTATGGTAATTCAATCAATAACTTTTTATATAAGTGTATCATTAACAAATAATTGTTAATATATAAGTAACAACACCTAAATTGACGAGTAATTTGAGAAATTGGTGAAAATTCTTGACGTTCTTGTGCACACGATCGTGTGTTCAATCGTGGCCACGACCGTGTACACGATCGTGTGCATATGAACTTTTGGTATTTTTGCAAATTTGAACTATTGTGTTATCTAGAATGATGTTTTGTAATTCAAACATCGCTTGTTCAAACATTAATTACAATATGGCTTCTTATACGAACTCCTATTTGTCATTTCGTTGTAATTCATTAGTATATGAGGTAATTCATCCAGATGATTGAACTTATCCGTACGTACTAATAGAACAATTGGACGACACATGATATGCAATATATTATGGTAATTCAATCAATAACTTTTTATATAAGTGTATCATTAACAAATAATTATTAATATATAAGTAACAACACCTAAATTGACGAGTAAATTGAGAAATTGGTGAAAATTCTTGACGTTCTTGTGCACACGATCGTGTGTTCAATCGTGGCCACGACCGTGTACACGATCGTGTGCATATGAACTTTTGGTATTTTTGCAAATTTGAACTATTGTGTTATCTAGAATGATGTTTTGTGATTCAAACATCGCTTGATCAAACATTAATTACAATATGGCTTCTTATACGAACTCCTATTTGTCATTTCGTTGTAATTCATTAGTATATGAGGTAATTCATCCAGATGATTAAACTTATCCGTACGTACTAATAGAACAATTGGACGACACATGATATGCAATATATTATGGTAATTCAATCAATAACTTTTTATATAAGTGTATCATTAACAAATAATTGTTAATATATAAGTAACAACACCTAAATTGACGAGTAATTTGAGAAATTAGTGAAAATTCTTGATGTTCTTGTGCACACGATCGTGTGTTCAATCGTGGCCACGACCGTGTACACGATCGTGTGCATACGTGGATACAGCGCCAATTTGACACCAGGTTGCCAACGTGTCACACGATTGGAACACACGATCGCGGCGATCGTGTACACGGTCGTGTGCATACTGTAATACCCACGATTTCCGTCCCGGTTATTTTTGGATTTTTTTCGGATATTTCCCGGTTGTCGAGTTCCGGTATTATTTTCTCGACAACTGATTTTGGCGTTTAAGACCGTAGGTGATGATTTGTTATCCGTTGTTTTCATTTCGGACCGATGATGTTGTCCCCGAGTATTTTGTCGTGTTCGTTCCGTGCGATTTCGGAAAATCGAGTCGTCGAATCATGGTGGTCGGACACTGGCCGGACGGTTGGGGATGGTGGCCGGACGGCCGGTGATCGCCGGACGAGTGCGACCGCCGGGCGGTTGCGGCAGGAACCGGCATAGCGCACGCTACGTCCGGAGAGTAGCGCACGCTACGGCCAGAGGCGGCGCACGCTATGCCCGGCTGCCGCGCGCTAGTCGGCCGAGGCGTAAGGCGAAAGGTTCAGGATCGAAGATCGGCAGTAGCGCACGCTCTCGCCGGACATCTGCGCGACGCTACGGCCGCAGAGCGCACGCTTCTGGCCGGAAGGTTGCGCACGCTTACTGGCCGAGCCAGAAGTCTCGATTGTGGTCGGGCCGACGCACGTGTTCGGCGCATGATGGCGGGCCCGGCCGAACATTCTCGACCATGACCGCCGCTAGCGCACGCTAGCTCTGCGATCTAGCGCACGCTAGGCCGCACCGAGATAAATATGACCGAGCGATCTGTTTGCCCTCATTTTTCATTTCCTTCCTTTCGTACGCCATCGAGTCTTGGAGGTGACGAAGGAATGTTGTTATACAACTAATCCACGAAGTTAGTGAGCAGATAACATAGATTAAACACTCCAAAACAACCTTCAATCCACCTAATCAAGGTTAGTTTTCCTAAAATCCTAGTTTTGGGAAAAATTGGGGATTTTGTTGATTTCGCCCGTTTGATTCGTTATAACTTAGAATAGTGATGGATTGATGATTATTAAGTTGTTTTATATCGAATCCCTTGTTTTTCCACGGTTGGATTGCCGAGGATTCGCTGTTTATTGAGTTTCTAATCGACACCTTGAAAGTGTTCGATAAAATGTCACAAAGGGGATTCGGGCGTTCTACGATTATTCTTCCTCGTTCGATCGTCAATTTATTCATGGTATGATGTTGGGGTCTGGTTCCTTGCGAAGAACTCGAGTCGGAACCCTTCCATTCGCCGTTTTCCGATCGGTGGTGTTACCGTCGTTTCCGCCGGAGAGTTGTGAGCATTCAAAGTCTTCCGGTTAAGAGACGTTAAATCGAGTGTCCAGTATCAACTATTGAGGCAAGTATCTTGCCTATACACTTCATATTTCGTAGTGGTTATAGTCGGTAATGGACTAGGTGTGCAATTGAATTATTTTTAATGAACTTATAAAAGAATCGGTATATTCTCGATAAAGGTCTTCTATAAAACCTACTTATGTGTTTGTGAACGATTGTGTGGTTCTGAGAATATGTACTAGTGGTGTGCTTTGGAATATCTTCTTTACGTTTGGTAGTGTTGTGCGTGATTATGTTGATAGTGGACTTAAGGTTATGTCTTTCTGACAAGAAGTGTGTATATGTGTGTGGACGTGTGTACTATTGATGAGTTTGTGATGATGTGTGATGTGAGTATGTGTCGGACGTTGTGGCCATTCCTAGCAAGTACCTTGATTTACATTTGAAGTACTTCGGGGGAATATGTTTTTGAATCGTGATTTTGTGAAAGTGGTAATTTCCGAAAATGTGGTTTGTGCCATGTGGTTACTGAGAGTGTGTGAACCGAGTAAAACCAGTGAGGGTCCCCTGGGGTCCGGTAGGCTGCGTATCCCTATGGATCACTCGGTGGGCTATACACCAGGGAGGGCCTGACGAGGTGTCTCTGGGGTGTGTATCTTGCTTGAGAGGTACAGGCCGTATAGCTCGGGAGGTTGTTTTGTGATGATGAATATGGCACGATGTTGTTTTCGATAATTGTGATATGTCCGGAGTATCACATATGCAAATTCCCAAAGTGAGATACATCATATGTAAGGTCTTGGTACTTGGCTAAAATGGCACCGGTATAAGCGTCGTATATTATTTGTTTCATGGTTGCGATATTTTTGGCATAAGGATACGGGACCTATGATTGTTTCCGTACATTGTGGTTTGGTTATGTATCGAGTGTGACCGTTGTGTTATTCACTCGAGTATGGGATATGGATGATTTGGGTCGTGGACCCTGTGTTTGAGACCAGATTGGTATCTTTGAGCAAAAACAATTCTTTGGCCCGTGTCCCTATGTGGTTTGTCGAGTTAAAGATTTATTAGCCCAGAAATGTCTTTCTAAAACTCCCGAGACTTTTTAAATGCTTTTCAAAGAGCCTGCGTGTCTCATTCCAATTTTTTTATGGTTTGAACTATTTTATTCAATGAAATATCTCGGGAAATCTTCACTGGGTTGAATTGTGGAATTAATCAAGTTTTTATATTCTTGGAATATGTCGTGTATAGCTCGTATTTGCACTTTATACTTGCACTAGAAAAACAGTGGAGTTTTGCTAACCCCCGAGTATTCGGGGGGTGGATGTCTGTATTGCGTCCAGGTACTTGCAGGTTGCTGGGGAGCGAACCACAGGATCGGTACGAATGATGATGGAAGACGACGATGCTAATCACATGAAGGCCGTGTTGGGTATTTGGTGAAGTCTTATTGTTTTGTCTTTTTGTTGGGGTATTTTCTAATTTTCGGGAAGTATTAATGTATCCTAACCCCTGCGTGGGTACGAGTTAGAAAAAAGAGTTTTGTATGTTCGATGTAAGATTTTTTGGTATAAGACCAAATCGGTCTAATGGTTCATTATTGAGCCATATCGGCTTAAAATGTGATGTATTGTTTTCGTATTTAGCCTGGTAGATCCTCATGGAGAGGGTCTACGGCGCTGTAATATTCCCAAGTGGTTTGGGGGTGTTACAGAATATGGTATCGGAGCTTAGGTTGTGGAAACCTAGGCTATCGGGTCCAGTCGGGTATTGTCGTGTCTTGTTCTGTCAGATTGTGTCTGTCTAAGTCATGTCGCGACGCGTCGTCTGTGATGTCGGCCGTGATTAGTATCGAGGTGCAGCCATCATCTTCGTGCGACATGTGGATGTAAGTCTCCCTACTATATGGTGCCTTGTGATATACGAGCCTGTATGATTTTGTGTTATGACGTGGAGTTTAAAGGTGATTTGTGATTATGTGGCCTATGTTGTTTGATCCTCGTATGATGGTAGAATGGAAGTGGTGCCAACATATATGTAGTTATACACACATCCTGATATAAGTCGTTTTTACAAGAGTAGTAGCCTTGGTGTGGTTACGCAAAGAAAGATTCATCAATGTGATATTTTAAAACTTTACATGTTTTTGGGGAGTCACGTATATTTTGTTTTAAAACATCCTCCAAAGGGAGGAAAAAGTTGATTTTTGTATAATGACCTGAGGACCGAAAATTTTTTTAGAATTCAAACTACCGATATTTTATTTTCATCTTGTATTATAAGTTTTCAAAACACGATTTTTGAACTCAAGTGAAATCTACAAAATGTAGACAAGACGTGACTCTCGTTTTCAATTTATCGGTTTTATGTTAGTCGGCAAATATGTGATGATGTTCTTGTTGTTCGGGCGGTGTTGCCGTTTTAAATTAAAACTATGATGTGAATCTTTGGAGTCGTTCGATTTGTGGGCATTGTGATAGCTCTCTTTAATAAGAGGTGAGATTTCTGGATTTGAATAACAATTGTCTTTTGATGGTTTCTCATGAAGTGTCGAATCAAATGATTTTGGACTCGAACGTTTTGTATTTCATTTGTGACCATAGATTTTAGTAATGTCGTATATATGTTCGTAATCACGTCTTGAATTTGGTATTAGCGCACGCTAAGTACAAGGCTAGCGCGCGCTAATGTGGCATGAATAGCGCACGCTAAATAATTGTTGTAGTGTGCGTTAATTAGCTGGGACAGAGGATGTGAAACCGCATTTTAGCCGTTAGGTCTAACTTTCTACAGTCAGTCGTCTGTGACTGTATTCTATGTGCGTTGTCTAGTGATGACAACCATTTTATGTGGACGAGTGTTGTGACCTTTCATTCGCGCTAAGTGATAATTGATTTTGTTCGGTGAGTTGATAAATTATGTCTGTTGTGTGTGTGTGTTCGAAATGTTTTCCTGTGCAAGTTGCGGAAATCAATTTTTGAAACTAATTTGACGTTGCGATTAAGCCGGCGGCTTTGTATGAACTTTGGAAATTGTTTGAAATTTGCGAGCCGGCCTAGGATTCTCAAAATAAAACCTCGAAGGTATTGAAAGAGTTGTTTTAAAATACCTTGAACATTTTGTAAAATGTTACCGTCGTTGATTCTTGTGTAGTGTTGGGAGAATTTTCAGAAATGACTTTAACGTACTATTGTATTTTCGAATAATTCGAGTACATGATTTTCAAAATCTTTCACATCATAAAATAAATTTTTTCAAAAACCCGAGGTGATGCAAAAGTACCAAAAGTACTTTTAAAGTTTATTTTGAATAACATATCAAAAGATTTTCTTTAAAGGGATACCTCGTAGATTTTCTTTCCGAGTTGTTATTGGTTACCTTATGTGATATGTCATGCTAAGTTGGTACTTTAGCATATTTGTTTTTGCGAAGTGATGCAATCATATTGAGTGAGAATCCGCTTAGTATGCCGAGAACATGGACGCGACCGTGACCATGATCTGATTGGTTATGGAGACTAGATGCGGGACCAAGAGGATATGGCCGGGAAGGTTGATATTCAAACACTTCGTTTTCGTTGTTTAGGTTTCGAGGACGAAACCTCTTTTAAAGGTGATATAATGTAATACCCACATTTTTTTTCTCGTTTCCGTTTCGTTCGATCGTATTGAGGCGATTGTGTTCGTTAATGCTTCTGACCTTGTGTTGTTTCTCACATTTGTCATTCGAGCGAGTTCTGATATTGTTCCAAATTGATGTGCGTATCGTTGTGATCTTTCCAAGTTCGGATCGATTTCTGGTGAACCGTGTTCGAAACTAACACCTCGTGCTTCCTACAAGTTATTGATGTCTTGATTTGGGGTATGAACTTCAAAGGTTATCGTTGTTGTTCGATCACTGCTATTCGTTCATTGTTGTCCAATCATTATCGTTTGACCTCGAAACCGTGATTATTGAACATTTGGGCCATTTTGCGATTTCCATAAGTGTTGGGAAATTGTCTTCGTATTTGATCTTCCAAATCTGTGAGTTATTTGAATTTCATACCTTTCGGCGTTGGAATCGTGATTCGATTTTTGTATTGCTCGGTTTTATCAAACGCAGCGATTCATGCTCGTTGCTGTTCGTAAGAATTCTTGCGTATTGAATCGGATCGTAGTGGCTTTATACTACCTGGAGTTCTGGTGTGTTGTCGAGAGTCGCTTTGCTTTTGTTTTAAGTTTCGGGACGAAACTTATTTTTAGGGGGGTAGAATGTAATACCCACGATTTCCGTTCCGGTTATTTTTGGATTTTTTTTCGGATATTTCCCGGTTGTCGAGTTAGGTATTATTTTATCGACAAGCGATTTTGGCGTTTAAGACCGTAGGTGATGATTTGTTATCCGTTGTTTTCATTTCGGACCGATGATGTTGTCCCCGAGTATTTTGTCGTGTTCGTTCCGTGCGATTTCGGAAAATCGAGTCGTCGAATCATGGTGGTCGGACACTGGCCGGACGGTTGGGGACGGTGGCCGGACGGCTGCCGGCACTGGCCGGACGAGTGCAGGCACTGGCCGGGCGGTTGCGACAGGAACCGCGTAGCGCACGCTACGTCCGAGAGTAGCGCGCCTACGGCCAGGAGCGGCGCGCACGCTATGGCCGGTTGGGCTGCCGCGCTAGTCGGGACGAGGCGATAAGGCGAAGGTTACGGGTAGGAAGATCGGCGAGTAGCGCACGCTCTTGCCCGGACATCACTGCGCCTTCTGGCCGGCAGTAGCGCACGCCTACGGCCGGAAGGTTGCGCACGCTTACTGGCCGAGCCAGAAGTCTCTGGATTGTGGTGGGCCGGCAGCGGCGCACGTGTTCGGCGCATGATGGCGGGCCCGGCCGAACATTCTCGACCATGACCGCCGCTAGCGCACGCTAGCTCTGCGATCTAGCGCCACGATAAGTGCACCGGTATAAATATGACGGCGATCTGTTTGCCCTCATTTTCATTTCCTTCCTTTCGTATGCCTACTGAGTCTTGGAGGTGACGAAGGAATGTTGTTATACAACTAATCCACGAAGTTTGGGAGCTTATAACATCGATTAATCACTCCATAACATCCTTCAATCAATAATCAAGGTTAGTTTTCCTAAAATCCTAGTTTTGGGAAAAATTGGGGATTTTGTTGATTTCGCCCGTTTGATTCGTTATAACTTAGAATAGTGATGGATTGATGATTATTAAGTTGTTTTATATCGAATCCCTTGTTTTTCCACGGTTGGATTGCCGAGGATTCGCTGCTTTATTGAGTTTCTAATCGACACCTTGAAAGTGTTCGATAAAATGTCACAAAGGGGATTCGGGCGTTCTACGATTATTATTCCTCGTTCGATCGTCAATTTATTCATGGTATGATGTTGGGGTCAGGTTCCTTGCGAAGAACTCGAGTCGGAACCCTTCCATTCGCCGTTTTCCGATCGGTGGTGTTACCGTCGTTTCCGCCGGAGAGTTGTGAGCATTCAAAGTCTTCCGGTTAAGAGACGTTAAATCGAGTGTCCAAGATCAACTATTGAGGCAAGTATCTTGCCTATACACTTCATATTTCGTAGTGGTTATAGTCGGTAATGGACTAGGTGTGCAATTGAATTATTTTTAATGAACTTATAAAAGAATCGGTATATTCTCGATAAAGGTCTTCTATAAAACCTACTTATATGTTTGTGAACGATTGTGTGGTTCTGAGAATATGTACTAGTGGTGTGCTTTGGAATATCTTCTTTACGTTTGGTAGTGTTGTGCGTGATTATGTTGATAGTAGACTTAAGGTTATGTCTTTCTGACAAGAAGTGTGTATATGTGTGTGGACGTGTGTACTATTGATGAGTTTGTGATGATGTGTGATGTGAGTATGTATCGGACGTTGTGGCCATTCCTAGCAAGTACCTTGATTTACATTTGAAGTACTTCGGGGGAATATGTTTTTGAATCGTGATTTTGTGAAAGTGGTAATTTCCAAAAATGTGGTTTGTGCCATGTGGTTACTGAGAGTGTGTGAACCGAGTAAAACCAGTGAGGGTCCCCTGGGGTCCGGTAGGCTGCGTATCCCTACGGATCACTCGGTGGGCTATACACCAGGGAGGGCTGCGAGGTGTCTCTGGGGTGTGTATCTTGCTTGAGAGGTACAGGGCCAGTATAGCTCGGGAGGTTGTTTTGTGATGATGAATATGGCACGATGTTGTTTTCTATAATTGTGATATGTCCGGAGTATCACATATGCAAATTCCCAAAGTGAGATACATCATATGTAAGGTCTTGGTACTTGGCTAAAATGGCACCGGTATAAGCGTCGTATATTATTTGTTTCATGGTTGCGATATTTTTGGCATAAGGATACGGGCCCTATGATTGTTTCCGTACATTGTGGTTTGGTTATGTATCGAGTGTGATCGTTGTGTTATTCACTCGAGTATGGGATATGGATGATTTGGGTCGTGGACCCTGTGTTTGAGACCAGATTGGTATCTTTGAGCAAAAACAATTCTTTGGCCCGTGTCCCTATGTGGTTTGTCGAGTTAAAGATTTATTAGCCCAGAAATGTCTTTCTAAAACTCCCGAGACTTTTTAAATGCTTTTCAAAGAGCCTGCGTGTCTCATTCCAATTTTTTTTATGGTTTGAACTATTTTATTCAATGAAATATCTCGGGAAATCTTCACTGGGTTGAATTGTGGAATTAATCAAGTTTTTATATTCTTGGAATATGTTGTGTATAGCTCGTATTTGCACTTTATACTTGCACTAGCAAAACAGTGGAGTTTTGCTAACCCCGAGTATTCGGGGGTGGATGTCTGTATTGCGTCCAGGTACTTGCAGGTTGCTGGGGAGCGAACCACAGGATCGGTACGAAGGATGATGGAAGACGACGATGCTAATCACATGAAGGCCGTGTTGGGTATTTGGTGAAGTCTTATTGTTTTGTCTTTTTGTTGGGGTATTTTCTAATTTTCGGGAAGTATTAATGTATCCTAACCCCTGCGTGGGTACGAGTTAGAAAAAAGAGTTTTGTATGTTCGATGTAAGAATTTTTGGTATAAGACCAAATCGGTCTAATGGTTCATTATTGAGCCATATCGGCTTAAAATGTGATGTATTGTTTTCGTATTTAGCCTGGTAGATCCTCATGGAGAGGGTCTGCGGCGCTGTAATATTCCCAAGTGGTTTGGGGGTGTTACACATACGTGGATACAGCGCCAATTTGACACCTGGTTGCCAACGTGTCACACGATTGGAACACGCGATCGCGGCGATCGTGTACACGATCGTGTTTACTTCAAAGGTCAAATTATTTTATTATAAAATCCCGTCGGTCCCCCCCCCCTTTATTATAAGTCGGTCCCCCCCCCCCCTTTATTATAAAATCCCGTGTCCCCCTTTACTTTTAAATACCATAGTCTGTCGGTCTCCTCCCCTTTTTCACTTCAAACCCTAATCAATTTACATCGCTTAAAATTCATTAAAATCAAATACGCGAAATGAGCGGCCGATTACGAGAAACCGATTTAGGAGAAGCGAAGCACCACCACCAAAAAGAAGAAGGAGGATACCTACTCCCAACCCACGATCTGAGAACTAGTCCGAGAGGAAGATACTCAATGCTCGAGTAAGTTTTTGATTTTGTTGTATGTGTAGTGACTATCATTGCAAATTAATGTGTTCCATGAAACAGGCCTATTTAAAAACACTGCGAGCACTCCACCATACTAGATGGTGATGATGATAATGATTTGGAGATTTAGAATAAAAGCAAAAATTTATTTTGGAAGAGGAAGTTCATGAAGACGGTGATACAAGACTAAAGATACAGCAGATTGGGGAAAAGGGATCCAATTGATTGTTTTGTTATGTTATTATTAGATATTTTGTGTGATGGTGATTAAATTTTGTTTTGTAAAGTTATATGCTTTGGGCGTAAACTATTGCTCTTTGAAGTGAGCTACTTTGTTATGGTTAATGTTTGGCTCCATAGTCACCTTTATTTGCTTTAAATTACTGAACACTTAAATTTCAATTCAAAGGTAAAGAAAATAGACACAAAATTATGCATTTCAACTAATAATCAGAATACTGAATCAATACATGGTCCATCGAGGATCAAAATATCAACACATGATTGTTGCTAGTAAGTCACAAAATATAAAAATACATAAGCAATTTAAGTTTCACGGTATGGACATCCCCTTATGTCATGGTCATCATTACGGCAAATGCTACACCTCTTCTTCTGCCGGCGCTTTTGCCTCGGTTGTGCATCAATTTCTTGAGTTTCTTCAGGGATATTCAAATCCACACCCTCTATGGGAATGAATGCTTTGCAAGATTTTCTATTGTGGCCGGTTCCTTTACACCTACCGCACACCTGAGGCCGTCCACCTGCGTGCAAATTTTCAACAGCGGACCGTGCGCGACTCATCCTTGGTCGGCCGGCTTGTCGTACCTCCTCTGGCGGTACGCAAACGATGGATGAGATCTCCGGTGGGACATTCCACTCATCAGGATGTGGGATGGGACTAATATGATCCTTATAAGTCTCTCTAAGGCCTTGTTGCTTGAAATAACGACTAACAAAATCATACACGGACAAACCATTGCCGGCGCGCCTGTTACAATAAGCAATTATGTCAAGGATGTTGTATAGGATAATGTATTTTTTATATTGATGAGGTGATAAATCCATCAATAGAGTTCCTTTATTCCTTCCCTTTAGGTGGGTCCCATCAACTATAATCACCGGTCGAAGGCACGTATCAAATGCCCTAATACTCTGTCCGAGTGCAACGAACATGTGGCGAAACACTCCCTCACGAGTCGTCTTCAAATCATAAATTGTCCCTGGATTACGCTGTTTTAACAAATACAGATAAGATGGGAGCCTCTGATACGACTCATCGAAGCCGCCATATGTATTCTCTATCGCTATATTCCTCGTCCGGAGAGCAAAACTGTATAGCATGTCAATGCCATACTCCCTACACATCTCTGCAATCATCTCCTTTGGCCTCAAAGTGACCCCCTCACCGGTCAATCTTTTAGCAAAATAATGGGCGGCAACCTCAGAAGTGACCGATCGTGCGGCAGCACGGTTCAAATCAGGGTAATAGCTGTGCTCCAATGTCAACTTAGTAATTCTCCAAATAGTTGCACCCTCAATAGCACACAACCTAAACTGACAATTTCTTCGCCCACTCTTACAGACAAACACTATACGTTTATCGGCGGAACGATCAGTGATACACTGTAGCATGTTTTCCAAATGATACATTCCTACAGTTATCCTCAACTCTGTCTTCGAACGAAAGGTGGACCCCACCTCTAGCTGACCGGTAACCGGTGGAGGCTACTCGACCCAACCCAAAGTCCCGGCACTACCGGGGTCCGGAAATGGAATGATCCAGTTACGCATTGATTGTAGATGCTCATGCTCGCTCACAGATTGATGGTCGAATGAGAAGTTCCGACAATTCATAATCATATCCATTTGGGCCGGTTGGCGAACCCAAGCAAGAAATTGTAACACCCCCAGAATATGACCGGGAATGTCACACGCCGTAGACCCTTATCGCAAGGATCTACCAGGCTAAACTCCAAAAGACTACTCGATGATTGACCGACCGGGGTCAAAATTAAATAGAAAACAGACCGACAAGGTCATAAACCAATTCAGAAACTAACGACATTCATATTACAATGACCACAATAAACTTGAACATAGAAAAGAATGACAACTCAATTTAATAAATGATAACTACACCCATGCAAGGGTGAATACTCGAACGACAAAGAAATACCGACCAAAATGATACAAAAGAAAAGACTCGACTCGTGTGATTAGCATCGTCGTCTTCCATCTCCTTTTAAGCCAATCCCGTGATTGCTCCCGAGCCGCCAAAACCTGAGCGCATAACAGCACCCACCCCGAAAACTCGGGGGTTAGCAAACTGGAATTTTGCTAGTGCAAGTACATAATATACAAGATATACGAACAGTAACAACATAAAATTCAACCGCCGTGAAGCCTTAACATAAACCATACATTCCCATGATCAACACAGAGTAACACTCGCATACACAAGGTGCAAGATAATCACATAGCCATATTCTCTTTACGAAACATAACATCAATAAAATTTTAACCAAGCCCAAGGAGTCAGGAAAATCCCTTTTGGAAAAAGGAAAAAAAATGTTTTGATAAGGTAGTTTGCAAACGTTATTGTTGACTCGGGCCGTCTGGGGGTTTTTAAAATCGAAAGGGAATACTTTTGGAAATAATTTCAAAAACTCTCGGACCCTTGACCCAACGTATGGAAAACGATTACACAAAAACCAAGTCAACTTATTTGGGGTTCTCGACCCAATTTATAGAACACCGTCACAAACGAAATCATTACAACATCTCATAGGGTTCTCAACCCATTCCAAATAACATAATCATGAAATCAATCATCTCAACATTCCACAGGGTCCTCGACCCAAAACACAGAATAGCACCACAATACAATCAAAGGTACAAAACTCTCATTCGACATATCCTGCTCAAGACCCCCGATTAATTAACCCTCGGAGATTTCACAAACCTCCGTGGTTAACTAACCCCGATACCAACGCTTTAAAAACAATTTGAAACAAGCTTTCAAAAACATGAATTGCGATGCAGTATCAAGACAAATATTAAAAAGTGAGTTGAAAGAATTTGAGATACGAACATCGTTCGTAACGGGTCTTAGCTAACACTCGAATACCGTAACCAATAAGCTGCCAGCGCCTCCACCGCACACACAGTGCCGGCGTTCACTCCACTATGTCGGCCGCTCCTTGAACATGTCACCTGCTGGCGATCACTCCGCAAGAGCCGCCCCTTGACACACGCATTATGTAACACCGGCGTTCACCACCCGTATGGAGCCGCACATTGCAGCGTACACCGGGCCGAGTACACCGCCCCGCCCTCGTAGGTTCCCGGATATGACGTTTCTTACAACAAGTATCCACATTGTTCAAACATCAAGCACACGGACAAACGTCACAACAATTTTCAACTCGGTACATCAAGTCACACAATTTCTCCGCCACCATATCCACACAAATAAACAATAACACGCACGTTATCAATCAAACTCAATCAACACCGCACATATATCTCTATGTTGCGACTCAACCGAATATATACACATTTATATATATAGATATATATATATATATCCTTACTATATTATATGAGTAACTATAGTTCGTCCATCAATCCAAGTTGAGTACGTCAATTAATGTTAGAATTCAACACTCGTCGATCACCGACATAAACATATATATCAATATACGTATATACATACATATATTTAACATGTAACTATATATAAACACATATATATATATACACATACGTATATATACATCCACATAAACTCATACACTTCGACAACAATGATCTCACGCAGTTACAATTCGTATATCGAGGTACTTGCCTTGGTAATACGACGCGAAGGAGACGACGAAGGAATAGGTTTCGGTCCAAACAATCCTCTCAAATCCGACCCTAACACAATAATGATATACAATCAATCTCAAGATCATGAATACGAAGAAATTACTCCTAGTTCTACCCGTTGGGACAATTTATCGAACACCAAGAGTGCGTAGGGAATTGAAATCGGTTAACGGTGAATTAACGGAATTTCATCCCAACCATAAACAAGAAAACCAAGGGTCACGAGAGCACTATCAAAATCTAACAACAACATCGGTTAATTCGGATTAAAACACAAGATCACCACCAAACCCTCCCCAAAAATCATACTAGGGTTAAAGGGGTTCTTACCTCTTGAATATTCAAGCCCAATAATCCGAAGAACACGTGCTAGATCCACAATCCGAGCTACACGATCGAAGGAAGATGAAGAAAAACACACAATCAAAAGGGTAGATGGAGAAGAAATCCCCCTCTCAACCCTCTCTCTCGCACGGTTGGAGAAAAGGAGGAAATGAGCGAATCTCGCCGAAAACACAGCTTATAGCGCCGACCGCATTGTGTGCCGCGGCTCGGACCAGGCCGCGGCACAGGCCAAAATTGCGCCCGGTGGTCGGTGACCGCTCGTTGTGCCGCGGCTCATTCGGAGTGTGCCGCGGCTCGACTGCATGTGCCGCAAGATCGCTGCCCGTGCCGGGCACGCGGCAGAGGTTTTAGCCGGCAGTGCCACACGGGTGTGCCGCGGCCGGACAAGTGTGCCGCGCATCGACTACTGCGTGTGCCGCGGCACACAATCCTTGTGCCGCGGCACACCTGCATGCTGCTCGCCAACAATCGGGTAGTATGTGTGCCGCGGCGCACAATCCTTGTGCCGCGGCTCACACCCCCTCGGGTCCCAAAATGACGAAAAAAAGATCCTAAAGAGAATAAAAGCAATAGGAATCGATATTTGGGCAACAATAACACGAAATGGAAGTACGGAACCCCAAAACGATCTGAGGTATACAACCAAAGTTGAACAAGGAACAAATTCCCTAAATTTCTAGGAAATTACAAAAACGGCCCAAACATCCGAAAATCACGACACAACGTCGGATTAACCATCCGAAACTCACAACATGCTCTAATCAAGCATACTAACTCATGGAAGTAAGAAAGTGACGGAATCGAACGAGTTTAAGGAGAATCGAATACGCATGAGACAAAATATACCACAAGATGAAATTACGTAAAAGCATCATCGAGACCCGCCTAAGCGGAGAAACTCCAAGAACAAAATAGGTTCAGAATTCCAAAACAGTGCCAAGCGAGTTATCCGAAACGAATATACACTGAAAATAGAAATTATTAAAAATAGAAAACGCGGATATTACATTCTACCCTCCTTAAAACAAGTTTCGTCCCGAAACTTAAAATAGAGAGCGGCGGAACAATCAAGGAAATAACTACTTGCTCAGCCCCAAATCATCACGAGCAAAGTGCGAATGCAAGGTTCCAGAAATACGATGAACTGACCTAGCAAGCATCTGATACGTGAGTCGAGACGATAAAACTGTATGGGAACACGATAAGTTGAGGTGGAGGAGTATGAATTTGGATACCAAAGCTCCCAGAGTGAAGAAAATCACAAAATAGTTCAGACGTCCTGAAAATCATGTTTCGAGCTCAACCAACCGCATCCAAGTTCATAATACATCCGGAAATGTTAATTGCACGCGAGGGAATATTAGCTTCGAACAAAATTCTGCAAGAATCAAGCTCAGATGTGGAAAGACCACAATAATTCACGAGTCTAACAACACGGTTCAAATTCGTTCGAGAACGGTAGGCTAAGTACAACAGGTAGTTTAAAAAATTATCAAGAGGGTCATAGATGAAGTACCAAAGAATGAAAATCACCCAACACTGAAAATACTATGAAGAGTACGGGTAGTACATTTCCCCATACTAAGAAAACATTTCGATCCCGAACTTAGAACAGCAAGAGTTGGTAACATAGAGCAATGAAATGAAGAACGATCAAAGTCACGATTGTCCAAAACAGCAACGATTAGGGCATATTACAAAATATTCATCCTCCCATGTTAGGTTCTTCAGAAGGAGACATAGGGTTTCGGGACATTCTCCCGTCACTTGCTCTGTTCGCCAATAGGGTAGCATTCTTTGCCGCCTGAAATTATCTCACAATGCTTCTCCCGATGACCTTCACACCCGCACCGGTAACAAGTCAAGAGTGGAAAGGGACAATTTGCACGAACATGTCCCTGACGATTGCAGTTGAAGCACCCTCCCTTATTACCGAGAGTTACCGATGCTGGCTTGGGATTCCAAGCGCTCACTCCCGATCACGAAGACGACGCGTTCGAACGACGTGGGGGTTTGGGAGCCTTAGACTCTTCACCGCCCAAAAACTTCCCAGATATCCTCGGTCTCTTGGCTTCGCTCGTGGGCTCGACCACTGAGGAGATTTCATAGGATATCGATTGATCTAGATACTCCTTCACCGTAGCATGGATCGTGGTCGTACGAACCACCTTGCCGCTTCCATTTCCATCATCACGTCCACGTCCGCCGAGGCTTGGCATACTAATACGGATAACACCGATCAACAGTATTAGTTTATCAGTCGTACAATATACCACAATTATCAACCCGAGTTTTAGTTAGCATCCTTAGAATAACGGTACTATCGTAAAGCATAAAGTTTTATGAAGTCAATTTCGAGTTCCTCGACGAGGACGGTCATTATATGTATGCACTTAATGAAAACAAATTTTTGAAAAAGAGGGCTAGTCACGTTGCGCCCAAGACTTGTAAACACCGTCTTTTATTTCGGAAGAGGAAGTTTATATAACGACTCTAAAAATTATTTTCGAGTGATGTATAAAAGAAAAAAAAGAAATTGAAAATAATTTCGTAACTAATTTGAAATATTTCAAGAATGTTGAGTCCCAAATACCACAATTTTGAAAATCTTTCCTCTTCTTCCAAAATGTTTATTTGAAAGAATTTTCCACCGAGATACGTGACCAATTAACATGACGATATTAAATCATGGCTTTACACAATGTTAGAAAATTTCAAAGCATCACTTTAAAATATTCGTGATACTACAGCGCCGTGGGTCCCGTGCCGGAACCCACCAGGCTAAAAATCATTTTAAAAAAAAAATGATCAAAATGCCAAAAAGGCCGAAGTCGGTAATATTCTCAAATACTCACAAAAGTCATTTATAAAACATCAAATACCGTCATAAGAATACTATCAAAACATGTAAGACCAAAATATCAAAACTCGGTTTGCAAGATACTAAAAGCCATCTTAAAATACTCATGCGGTGGATAAAATTGTCATTCGTAAATTCATTCTAATAAAGTACCGAAACAGATAAACATGTTCGACTTCCATGTAATATCCTAAAACGATAATATCACCAACAAGTTCCAATTCCTAGTTCACATTAAGCATATTAGCACAATGTAATCAAATACGTGTATAAGGGGACTTACGATCGGGAGGCTTACCATCACGGATTGCCTAAGATGATGTCGGAACCACGATACTAATCACAACTCGATGCGCGCGACTTACACAAGACATGGACTTGACACAACGGCCTAGGTTTTTCGCAAACCTGGCTCGATACCATAAATGTAACACCCCCTGAATATGACCGGGAATGTCACACGCCGTAGACCCTTATCGCAAGGATCTACCAAAGCTAAACTCCAAAAGACTACTCGATGATTGACCGACCGGGGTCAAAATTAAATAGAAAATAGACCGACAAGGTCATAAACCAATTCGAAACTAACGACATTCATATTACAATGACCACAATAAACTTGAACATAGAAAAGAATGACAACTCAATTTAATAAATGATAACTACACCCATGCAAGGGTGAATACTCGAACGACAAAGAAATACCGACCAAAATGATACAAAAGAAAAGACTCGACTGTGTGATTAGCATCGCTGCCTTCCATCTCCTTTTAAGCCAATCCCGTGATCGCTCCCGAGCCGCCAAAACTCGAGCGCATAACAGCACCCACCCCGAAAACTCGGGGTTAGCAACCGGAATTTTGCTAGTGCAAGTACATAATATACAAGATATACGAACAGAATAACATAAAATTCAACCGCCGTGAAGCCTTAACATAAACCATACATTCCCATGATCAACACGAGTAACACTCGCATACACAAGGTGCAAGATAATCACATAGCCATATTCTCTTTACGAAACATAACATCAATAAAATTTTAACCAAGCCCAAGGAGTCAGAAAATCCCTTTTGGAAAAAGGAAAAAAATGTTTTGATAAGGTAGTTTGCAAAGCGTTATTGTTGACTCAGCCGTCTGGGGTTTTTAAAATCGAAAGGGAATACTTTTGGAAATAATTTCAAAACTCTCGGACCCTTGACCCAACGTATGGAAAACGATTACACAAAAACCAAGTCAACTTATTTGGGGTTCTCGACCCAATTTATAGAACACCGTCACAAACGAAATCATTACAACATCTCACGGGGTTCTCAACCCATTCCAAATAACATCATCATGAAATCAATCATCTCAACATTCCACGGGGTCCTCGACCCAAAACACGAGAATAGCACCACAATACAATCAAAGGTACAAAACTCTCATTCGACATATCCCGCTCAAGACCCCGATTAATTAACCCTCGGAGATTTCATCAAACCTCCGTGGTTAACTAACCCTGATACCAACGCTTTAAAAACAATTTGAAACAAGCTTTCAAAAACATGAATTGCGGTCTGTATCAAGACAAATATTAAAAAGTGAGTTGAAAGAATTTGAGATACGAACATCGTTCGGTAACGGGGTCTTAGCTAACACTCGAATACTCGTAACCAATAAGCTGCCGGGCGCCTCACCGCACACACTGTGCACCGGCGTTCACTCCACTATGTCGGCCGCTCCTTGAACATGTCACTGCGCCGCGATCACTCCCGCAAGAGCCGCCCCTTGACACACGCATTATGTAACACCGGCGTTCACCACCCATATGGAGCCGCACATTGCAACGTACACCGTGCCGGAGTACACCGCCCGCCCTCGCAGGTTCCGGATATGACGTTTCTCACAACAAGTATCCACATTGTTCAAACATCAAGCACACGGACAAACGTCACAACAATTTTCAACTCGGTACATCAAGTCACACAATTTCTCCGCCAGTCCATATCCACACAAATAAACAATAACACGCACGTTATCAATCAAACTCAATCAACACCGCACATATATCTCTATGTTGCGACTCAACCGAATATATACACATTTATATATATATATATATCGTTACTATATTATATGAGTAACTATAGTTCGTCCATCAATCCAAGTTGAGTACGTCAATTAATGTTAGAATTCAACACTCGTCGATCACCGACATAAACACATATATCAATATACGTATATACATACATATATTTAACATGTAACTATATATAAACACATATATATATATATACACATACGTATATATACATCCACATAAACTCATACACTTCGACAACAATGATCTCACGCAGTTACAATTCGTATATCGAGGTACTTGCCTTGGTAATACGACGCGAAGGAGACGACGAAGGAATAGGTTTCGGTCCAAACAATCCTCTCAAATCTGACCCTAACACAATAATGATATACAATCAATCTCAAGATCATGAATACGAAGAAATTACTCCTAGTTCTACCCGTTGGGACAATTTATCGAACACCAAGAGTGCGTAGGGAATTGAAATCGGTTAACGGTGAATTAACGGAATTTCATCCCAACCATAAACAAGAAAACCAAGGGTCACGAGAGCACTATCAAAATCTAACAACAACATCGGTTAATTCGGATTAAAACACAAGATCACCACCAAACCCTCCCCAAAAATCATACTAGGGTTAAAGGGGTTCTTACCTCTTGAAGATTCAAGCCCTATAATCCGAAGAACACGTGCTAGATCCACAATCCGAGCTACACGATCGAAGGAAGATGAAGAAAAACACACAATCAAAAGGGTAGATGGAGAAGAAATCCCCTCTCAACCCTCTCTCTCTCGCGCACGGTTGGAGAAAAGGAGGAAATGAGCGAATCTCGAAAACACATGATTATAGCGGCGACCGCATTGTGTGCCGCGGCTCGGCTAATGTGCCGCGGCACAGGCCAAAATTGCGCCCGGTGGTGGTGGCCGCTCGTTGTGCCGCGGCTCATTCGGAGTGTGCGCGGCTCGGACTCGGCATGTGCCGCGGCATGCCGGAATGTGCCGGGCACGCGATGCAGAGGTTTTAGCCGGCAGTGCCACACGGGTGTGCCGCGGCCGGACAAGTGTGCCGCGGCTTGACTGCTGTGTGCCGCAGTGCACAATCCTTGTGCCGCGGCACGATGCACTGCTGCTCGGCCAACAATGGGTAGTATGTGTGCCGCGGCGCACAATCCTTGTGCCGCGGCTCACACCCCCTCGGGTCCCAAAATGACGGAAAAAGATCCGGAAAGAGAATAAAAGCAATAGGAATCGATATTTGGGCAACAATAACACGAAATGGAAGTACGGAACCCCAAAACGATCTGAGGTACACAACCAAAGTTGAACAAGGAACAAATTCCCTAAATTTCTAGGAAATTACAAAAACGGCCCAAACATCCGAAAATCACGACACAACGTCGGATTAACCATCCGAAACTCACAACATGCTCTAATCAAGCATACTAACTCATGGAAGTAAGAAAGTGACGGAATCGAACGAGTTTAAGGAGAATCGAATACGCATGAGACAAAATATACCACAAGATGAAATTACGTAAAAGGATCATCGAGACCCGTCTAAGCGGAGAAACTCCAAGAACAAAATAGGTTCAGAATTCCAAAACAGTGCCAAGCGAGTTATCCGAAACGAATATACACTGAAAATAGAAATTATTAAAAATAGAAAACGCGGATATTACAGAAATTCCGCAGATAGTGACTCAAGCAAGTCTTTACAACAATCTTCATCTTCGGATGTATGCACCTCTTCATCTTCCTCATCTTCCTCGTCTTCCTCATCTTCCTCGTATTGATACTCTTTGGAAGGCATGTCATAATTTATGTTGCCGGGCTCTACTCTCATTGCTACATCCCATATTAACCTCGGGAGTGGAGGAGCTGCTGTTCTCAACATAGACCTCAGGATCCTCCTTGTATTCTACTAGTAATCGAAGTATCTCGGTATCGCCCCTTAATAGGACTTTTACTTTATTTCCTTTGGCCATGTGTGTCAAGTACCATAATTTGTAATCGGACTCATTTGGACCACCCAAACCCTCTCTGATAACCCCCACGAGGTTTGCACGACTAACTTTGCTCGTGTCGATATAGACAAAAAAGGAGTCCCCGTCTACATATGTCGATCGCTCCCAATGACCACCGTGATGTATCAAAATATGCTGCCACGACATCTGATTACAAAAAGATGAATAACTATTCAGAAAAATGAGCGAACAATATTACGGTCTGCCTTGGACACGACCGATGCACACGGTCGTATACTACCGTGTGCAGTGATCGTGTGCAAGTTTCTGTCCATGAACACGATCGCTGCACACGATTTTATATGATCGTGTTAAACGATCGTGTACACGTTAGTGTTGCGCACGATGTTAAGGTCGTTGCGCACGATCGTTGCACACGATCGTTGCACACGGTGGCTTCCCATCATGTGCAGCGATCGTGTCCGTAAGAACAGATCTGGAATTTTTTTTTCATCGTTCAAATAATGATACATACCTTCTTTATGAACTCAGAAGCACGACAAATGAAGTCCTATTTCAACGTCAACTTTTATTTTCGAACAATCTTGTGATTTCTATAAGATTTTTTGAGAGACCCTTTGTCAAAAATAAAATGGGTGTTGTTTTGATGTATATGTTTGTAGTTAAATTTTGGTTCTGGACATTAATATCGATCGGAGGAGGAAAGTAAAAAGAAAAAGAGAAGAAAAATAGTTTAAATTAAATATATAAAAAAAAAGAGAGAAGTCAACTTTTAACACAAAAAGAGAGGACATTTTAGTCTTTTCAATCAAAATGGTACCAAAAACTTATAGTTTTATGAATGAGGATATAGAACTTATCAATTTTATGCTTTGGTATTAAAAAATTGATTCCCACATTTTTTTTATAAAATTATATATAATCAAAAAATTCCCAAGAACTCATGTATTGTTAGATTCGTGTTTAAAAATATCTTATATAATATAATTTTTAAATATTTATTCTAATTATTCTGAACATAATTTATAGTTAAAGTTAAAGCTAAAAGAAAATGAAGTTAAAGTTAAATCTAAAACAAAATGATAATTAATATGAAACTGATGGGGAGTATATTATTTGAATATCGTTGTCTTGGTTTACAAAATTTAATTATACGAGACGTTCAGACCCGTGCGATGCACACAATTTGTATAAAATTATTCCTTAATGTTCAAGGTAAACCGTTGAAGTATAAATCTAATGGTGCATTTGATTAAACGTGCATCACAATTCTTATCCAAATAGTTTTAAAAGAAGTTTAGTAAACCTCGAATCTAACATAACCGTTAAGTGTTTAGCCCCATATCGACTTGATCAATTCACGTAGCTTGATAGTTTGATTTCCACAAATACTCGATAAATATAAACTTAAACAACCCAAAATGAAAATCAAACGCATACGACTGTTAAAAACTGTAATATTTTGAATTCTCAAAATAAGTCTTAATACATTTACATTATTAATTAATTTCTTTAACAAAATAATAACCATAAAAAAAAGTCAATCACCTCCTCCCTCCCACAGTCTCGGTCAAGAAGCAAAAACCCACACGTCTCATAGCAGTGCGATATTGTATAAAATTATTTGCTACATAATGTTTAGCGTAAAGTTTTAGAAGTGAAGATAAAAGCATGTATTTGAACAAAACGGGCATCATAATTCTTAGCAAATAGTTTAAGACATAAACAATAATGAGAAGCTTTATAAAAGTGTGTAGTGTTTGTAAGAATACAAATTGAATGCATTTAATTATTTGATAAATTGCCTCTCAATCTTGCTAGCATAAATCATAATAATTTTCTTGTGAGACGAAGAGACTCAAATTTCATTACCATCGTTTAACTATGCTTAACTTTTATGTTTATTTTTTACTACCCAAATTTATTGAAAAAATTCAATTTTATACTTCATATTATAAAATTTATTTATTACAAAAATATCAATTTAACCATAGTTTGAAAAATTAACAGTTTATAGCATTGCATTTAATCACCTTAAGTGTGAGGTATTTACTCACCTCAAAAGTTAATTTCATGGGTTATATTTTTTACAATAATTTATTATTTTTACACATCAATTCTCTATATCTAATTGTTTGAAGTAATATTCGAAAACCCTTAGTTATGGTTCATAATAAAATATTTAAATTATGATAACGTTATTGAAAGGATTGTAAGCGTCTAAATATATTATGAAAATCATCATATGATCTAAAATAATAAATCAATCTGAGACATTGTATCATCTGAATACTTGATTTACCACAACGGAGTATAATTTAATATATTTCGAAACTCTACAAATAGTTGATATGAGTAATTAGCCGATGGCATAATAAAGTCATTTTAAACTCTAATGATACAATGTAGACGAACAACACGTTAAGTAGATAACGTAGTAGTCATCGTCTTCTATCTCATTATTGCTTGCAGCTCAATCGCATTATTTGAGTATTGGTATTCTGCCAAGTTGTTAAAGAAAGTTAGGATGATATCGTAGACTATTAGGATTTTTGTTCATTTGATGATTTAATATTGGTTTTCATGTAAATTGTACTATTTATATTTGAAATATGTTGTGTATGTAACAATCTTCTAAGGACATGAATAGCCTATTAGCCTTCTTTAATTATAATGTATTAATCAAGCTAATTAGAAGAGAAAATGAACAGATGCATCTAAACACCTTTACACTATTTGGGATTGCATATATTAATTAGATAAATTTTATTGCAAAAATCTAATATTAATTAGTCATGGATAGATCTATTGCAATCACTAAACATGACTCAAACTAATCGGTTTAAACGTATTCGGTCAAGTCTTCTTGTGTACTTGAATATTGTCATGTCTCAACGATATCTCGGGTCTTGTCATGTTTCCAAAAGGTGCTTGAGTGCCTGTTTTGAGAAGTAATGCATTAGGATTAAATGGTGCAAACATATAACACTTCAATATACAAATTTTGAACATAGATATTCAACTTCATACGTCTATAAAAGACATCATTGATGGACTAATAGTGTTTTGTTGATTGACCAATAGTGTTTCGAGTTTTATGTAGCTAAGTAATTATTAGGCATGCATCATCAACTCATCATCGAATATTTAGACACAAAAGAAAGTTAGTTTCAAGCCATTTATAATATCATTTATTACTTTTATGGTTTGGTATTATAAAAGATAGAACCCATTAAATAATGAGAATTACAATTAAGAGAACGGAAGCACCGTAAAATTTAAAGTGTCACCGTCATCTCTACATGCTTCAAGCCTGGAAAAAAAAAGTATACTCTAAATGTGAGACTTACGAAAAGTGTTATCGGTGTCTCTAAAATACTTCATGCCTGAGAAAAAAAATTGTTCAATGCATAAGCAACCTAAAAATAAAGTTATTGATATTGAAAAAATACAGTATATACCAGACAGCATGAAGCAAACATATTAAAATGAAAGCTGTTTAAATACTGAAAACAAATTAGCACGTACATAAAATATGTAAAGTGATATAAGAAGTACCTGTGCTTGGAGTACCAATACCGAATATGTGTATGTAAAAACAAAAGGATCGGTATATATAGATGTTAAAAAACGACTTTTCGATTCCTAAATTAGCCTTTGAGCTTCCTCTTTATTAATTAAAAATTTATTACGTTGCACATTCCCACAAATTCTTTATATAATAGTTTAGTATGATTTGCTTGTAATATAACTCATGGGAGGTAAAGGGATGGAGGGCATGGCAATGAGACGTAAATGTCAAGCCTTTACTCACTCCAAACTTAATTTTTAATAAGCTACCTCAAGTTTTTACTCACCCTTAAACTCAACTTATTAGATATCTATTATAATAAGTATTTTTGTAGTCATTAAAACTCCACATAAATGAATGGACTCAATCTTTTAGTATTATAGAAGATTGTTTTGTTTGGTTCATTAATATGGGCTCGCACAAGCTCCTAAATTTGTGAGATCATTACATAGGGTCAAACAAGCTCCTAAACAATGCATATGAAATTTGACATGATTATGTTAAAAAAATAGATTTGTGATTAATGAAATGGTAAGTGGGTGTACATTATTGATACACATGAATCATTTGTCATACTCATAGTTTGTTTATACGTAGACGATCAATGAAATAACCATGAATACAAAAAGATTGTTGAATTGAAATTTTGAATATGAATGATTTGGATTTAGCTGATGTGATTCTAGATATCAAAATCAGCAAACTATCTTGTCACAATCACTTTATATTGAGAAAGTGATCAAGAATTTCAATACTTTTGAAAACCCACTTATGGAAACACTCGTTGATAATTGTATTCACTTAAGTAAAAAAAAATGATCAGTGACTGAGCTCGAATATTCAAGAGTACTCGAAAGTCTAATATATATTACAAATTGTATATGACCAGATTTAGCATTTGTTGTGAACAAGAGAGCAGGTTCATACGTAATTCAAGTAAAGAGCAATGGAATGGTTTAATTAAGGTTTCTAGATACTTAAAGTACATCGTAAGTTATGGACTACCTTACAACAAGTATACTGTTGTGTTGGAAGGATATTGTGATGCTACATAGAATTCAGACACGAAATACTCTTATTTTACAAGTGTGTATGTATTTACTATTGAGATGGAGCAGTATCATAGAAATCAACCAAGCAAACTTGTATACCCTGTCCACCGTGGAATCAAAATTCATAACTCTAGAAAAAGTTGGAGAATAAGCTTAATGGCTTCATAACTTTTTCAAAGATATTCCATATTGGAAAAAGTATGTGCTTAGTGTTATGATCCATTACGACAACCAAGAGATGACTGAAAGAGCACAAAATATTGTGTCTAAAAATAAGTCTCAACACATTCTTGGAGACATAATACTGTGAGATAACTGATCTTAACTGGAGCGATTTCAGTCAAATGTTAATTTGGCAAATCAACTCACAAAAGATTTGAATCGAGATTAATTTTATAAAGTGCTAGAGATAATGAAATTAAAATCCACAGCTTAAAAGAACGATCATATATAACGCTGTTAGGCGTATTTTTATACGCTTATTTATCATTATTTTGTATTATTTTGGCGAGTAAAATTTCATAAATGAGCTTTTAATGTCTTATTCTTGTATGTTTGACAGGAGATTGTAGTCCGGAAGCTAAAACCAGGCGAAACGGGCGAAAACAGTGAATTTTGCCGTGGGCCGCGGCGAAAGGCAAGTGGGCCGCGGCACACGCAGAGGACCAGCGGGCAACAGAGTAATTTGTACTCTGTGCCGCGGCACAGTCCAGGTGAGCCGCGGCCCAGAAGAAAGTCACAGCGCCCAGTTTTTAACCTGGACGCCATGTGCCGCGGCACAGATTAAGTGAGTTGCGGCACACCAGGCGGTTTTGGTGTGCTCCGCGCGGATTTGGCCCGTTTTGAAGCCAGTTCTCGACCTACTCACACGGACGCGATTTGGAGACTGTGAGAGCTATAAATAAGGGTTGAAGACCCTAATTAATGATCTTGGAGGCTTGGGAATAGGAGGATCACAGAAGATTATCGCAGACGAGAGAAGCAGAAGAGATCAAAGGCGGAGGGCGGAATCCAGAAGAACAGAGGAATCCGATCTCTTCATCTGCGTTTGATTTTCATGCTTTTATTTATTAATTCTGTATTTTCATTATTTAGCATGTCAGACTAAAACCCTAATCTAGGATTTTGATGAAACCTATGTTTTGACGGATTTGCTTGAGATTATCTATTTAATTCCCTTTTTGTTGAGTTTTCCCAATCGTGTTTAATGCTTTCAATTATCTGGCCAATAGTTGTATTGTTTTAATCATTCAATTCGAATCGGGAGAGGAGAGTTGGTGAGGAACTATTGGTGAGGACCGTTTTATCTTGTGAGATAGAAATATACTCATAGGAACTGCGTGGCCTTTTGGAGATTTTATGCTTTTTGCCTATTGACGAATTAATTCACCTAGGGATAGAGTGCGTTATTCGCCTTTAGAAAAATCTATTGACCTCGGGAGAGGCGGTAGAGTATATTAGCAATCTTCGCCTTCAATAAATTGGGAAAATCATTAACTTCAGATAATCGAGAGTAAATTCGGATAAACCGAGGTGGATTCAGAATCCTAGACTTATTCATCATTTGATTTTCTTTCTTCAAGCAATTGTTTTTACTGTTTAGTCTTTTATTCATTTTCTTTAGTAATTAATTGCTACCCAAAGTTCGATTGTTCAAATAAAACTGGAATACACAAAATTCGGTAGTTAGTGATTCAGTCCTCGTGGGAACGATACTCACTCATCACTTTATTACTTGTATACGATAACGTGCACTTGCGTTCAAGAAAAATCGCAACAAGTTTTTGGCGCCGTTGTCGGGGACTGAAATTTTGCTAATATCGATTTCAGTATTTCTAGTCTTAGTTTGAACATTTTGTTTTATTTATTTTCGTGTATTTTATTTTATTTTATTTGTTCTTCCTTTCAGGATCTTTCGCGTAGTGCATGAGAAAATTCGGTAACGAAGGCCTACTACCTTTGGATACCGAACTCGAGCGCACTCTTCGAAGGAACAAGAAGGAGAAACGAGAGTTACAGACGACAGTGACCATGGCCGAAAATATCGAAAATCACGGAGGAAATAATATTGTGCAGCAAGCTCAACCGGAAATGGCACTTCGAGATTATGCTATGCCGCAAATTAACGCAAACTTTTCGAAGATTCGGTGTCACACCATTCAGGCGAACAACTTCGAAATCAAGCCTGCGATCATTCAGATGGTGCAGGCTAGCCAATTTTGTGGATTGCCGAACGATGACCCCAACGCACATATTGCTTCTTTTCTCGAGATTTGTGACACGTTCAAGAACAATGGTGTCACCGACGATGCTATCCGATTACGGATTTTCCCTTTCTCTTTGAGGGATAAAGCGAAATTTTGGCTGAATTCCTTACCACCGGGCTCGATCATGACATGGGCAGAGTTAGCGCAAGCCTTCCTTGCTAAATTCTTCCCACCTTCTAAGACGGCGAGACTGAGAAACGAGATCACTACCTTTGGTCAGTATGATATGGAGTCGCTTCACGAGGCGTGGGAGCGATGCAAAGATTTGTTACGGAGCTGCCCACATCACGGCCTTCCGGACTGGCTTCAGATTCAGACGTTCTACAATGGTTTGAGTGCCTCTACACGCACTCTCGTGGATGCAGCCGCCGGTGGAGCTTTGATGGGAAAGACGATGGCTGAAGCACACTCGTTGTTGGAAGCTATGGCCGCTAATGCTTATCAATGGCCATCCGAATGAATAACGCCGAAGCGAGTAATGGAAATTTTGAGTAATGACCCGATATCTACATTGTCAGCTCAAGTCGCAGCATTAACGCAGCAGCTTCAAGCATTTTCGCATGCTCCTTCCCCCGTTACCATTGAGTCTTGCAATTGGTGTAACGGATCTCACCCTAGCGCGGAGTGCCAAGTCGGAAACCCGTTCGAGCAGCCCCAAATTGAACAATCTCAGTTCGTAGGAAACGGAAACCGGCAAAATAATCCGTACTCCAACACGTATAATCCGGGGTGGCATAATCATCCCAACTTCTCGTGGAGAAACGGACAGAACTCGAACCAGCCTCCGTTCACTCAAAACCAACAACAACCTCCTCCCACTCCAAAAGTTTCTCTCGAGGAAGCAATTGCGAAATTGGCAGCGAATACGAGTCAATTCATGACCCGTACAGAAGCGACATTGCAAAATCACTCCGCTTCCATTCGCAACTTGGAAGTCCAGCTGGGCCAGATTGCTAATGTGTTGGTGACCCGCCTGAGGGAGCATTGCCAAGTACGACCGAGACAAATCCTAGAGAAAGTCTAAATGCGATTAGTTTGAGAAGCGGGAAGGAGGTGTGTGACCAGCCCGAGAGAAGTGAAAAGAGGAGTGAAATTGAGGAGAAGAAAAATTTAGCGACGTAGGAACCACAAGATTGGAGACCCTCGATAACGTTTCCAGATAATCCAAAAGTATATGTGCCTTCCATCCCGTTTCCGCAGAGATTACAACAGAAAAAGGCGGACAAGCAATTCTCTAAGTTCCTCGACGTGTTCAAGAAGCTTCATATTAACATTCCATTTGCCGACGCGTTGGAACAAATGCCAAGCTACGTTAAATTGATGAAAGAGATCTTGTCAAAGAAGAGAAAACTCGAGGAGTTTGAGACAGTCGCCTTGACGGAGGAGTGCAGCGTGATTCTTCAGAAGAAGCTTCCACCAAAATTGAAAGATCTGGGAAGTTTCAACATACCGTGCACCATGGGGAATCTCTCTTTTAATAAGGCGTTGTGCGATCTCGGTGCTAGTATTAACCTCATGCCTCTGTCTATTTTCAAAAAGCTGGGAATTGGAGAAGCAAAGCCGACGACGGTCTCCTTGCAATTAGTAGATCGATCTATTAAGTATCCGAGAGGAGTGATTGAGGACGTGTTAGTAAAAGTGGATTAATTTATCTTTCCAGCGGATTTCATTGTTCTCGATATGGAGGAAGATCAAGATATCCCGATTATCTTGGGACGACCACTTTTAGTGACCGGCCGAACTCTTATAGACGTGGAAAAGGGGGAATTAACTCTGCGGGTTCAAGACGAGCATGTTACGTTCCAAGTGTTCAAATCCGTTTCATGTCCGGGAGGTGTTGATAAGAGCTCACAAAGTGAAAGTGTGGAGGCCGTTGCGAAAGAGAGACACCGAAAAAATCGTCGGTCGAAAAATTCAGATTCCGTTTCAGATAGTCCAACTTTTAAGAAAGATATAGAATGAGTAGCATTTCTCGAGCATGTGAACATGCAATCATCGCCATCTGACCAGCCACAATCGGAAAAATCTGCTGCTGTCATAAGTTCGTTCGTGAAAGAGGGAAATAAGCCGGAAATCAAACGGACATCTAGCCATGAGAAAAACGGGTGTTTCGGAAAGTTGTTCTCGTCAAAACCTTTCCGCAAACAACATTGGATGTCCGGACCGAAAATCGAATCGTTAATGACCGATGGTCAAAATTTTAAAAATCATATTAACGGTTCGATGAACGGGGCGGAGATCAAATGGAGTCTGCGAAAAGCGAACTGATTTTTAAATAGGTCCGACTAAAGACTATAAACTTAGCGCTTCTGTAATACCCGGTTGTAATTCAGTCATTATCATTCAGTAATTTCATTCGGTGATTGTCACTCAGTGGATTTTCACTCATTTATAATCATTCATCAATCATGTTCATTCACCCGTGTTCACCGTTCGGAAAAAACTTCGAGTTGTGTATCGTTATTGTCCATTGTTTCAACTTTCCGCATATGAGTTCGACTTTGTTAGATCACCATTAATTTTTGGTAACTCCAAAAATTCTTAATCTTTGCAATATTATATAGCATCGAGTTAGCTTTCCAATGGTTCAAATGGTGAGTCAATCGGAGTCCGGACGAGAGAGATATGGTCGTTTTAGCTCACCCGCTCATTTTTGATTATTGGCGATCCTTTGCCGGCCGAACTTCGGCCGTGTCGTCGACACGGCCGTCTTGCACTCGTCGGAAATGCCGAAGTCTGCCCACAGGACCCGGCCGTGCAGCGCACGGCCGAGTCGAACTCTTCCGGATAAGCCAGAACCGACTGCCCAGACGCCCGACCGTGTTCCAGGACACGGTCGAGTTATTGCCGAAGCGGTACCAGTCACTGTCGGACAGGTCACTATCGGAAGGCCCCTCCGCGCCGCGACCGTGTCAAGCAGGACACGGTCGAGTCCCTGCCGGCCAGTTGCGCGCCGCGACCGTGCCGATCGGCACGGGCCGTGTCCGGCAGACCAGTCAACCCCTATAATTTCGTTTTTTGAGCATTTCAGCTCATTCCTTCCATTTCTTCCACCTTCATACGAGAGAGAGAGTCTTGGGGGAGAGATTTCTTCATCAATTATCACTTGAGTGTGGTTTTTAATCATTTTCATTCGGTTGTGAAGCTCGGATCATCGATCTATCGCGTGTTCTTCGAATCATAGTGCTTGGATCTTCAAAGGTGACTTTCATCAAACCTCTTGGATTTTCGATTTGTGTTGAGATATGATGTTTCGGATGTTAAAATCACGTTGTATGAAGTGATATACGTATGATTATGGATGTGTTCGATTATTCATTGGATTATTGAAGGATTATTCAAGAACACTTTGAATGTTGTGTTGAATTTGGGGGTTTTCGATTAATTATTGTTGAAATCACGTTTTTTGGATATTCGTTTTGGATTAATAATCGTATTGAAGATGTTTTGTTGGTTTGAAACACTTCTTGGGGGATTTGATGTTGGTATTTTGAAGTTTGGTTATTAACAATCGAAGTTGACCACAAAGTGTTCGATATAATGCCCCAATGAACTTGGTCTTATCGTACCGACGTTTTGAGTTCGTTATATTCGTGTTTGATTCGTATATTGAACGGGTTGTTGGATATTGTATAATTCAAGGTTGTTCGAGCGACCGATATCTCAATTAGGACGTTGTTCGTGGAAGGATAATTGTCACCGGTATTGTGTAAGTTAATTCTTACTCGGTTAAAAGGATATTCATCCCTTTTGTTGTTGTCCATTCATAATCATAACTCATTCATCATTGTATTAACCGTATCAAAACTTGTTATTGTCAATTAATCACTTCAGTCATAAGGAATGACGGTTCCAATCATTTCATTGAGCTGTCATTTACTTCACTATCATTCCATCTCGGTGAGTCATTATTCATTTTCGATGTCACTTTTGTTATATCGTGGCATTCCGGGTCATACTGGCGTGCCGGTTGGTATGTGTAGGATTTTCATGTCGGGCACATTTATGTCGTGTGTTGGTTGTTGGCCTCACATTGGACTGTGCACACGAGTCGATTGCTTCGTGAGACTGATTAGGCACAAGACCACGCGTGTATTCGATTGATACTCGTTGGTGGCTTGTGCACGGACACATTTCCATCCCGGGTGTAGTTTGGCGCCACCCTTTGAGCCGTACTGTTAGTTGATTCATACAGCATGTTTGATTGCGTATGTTTTCAACAAGTTTGGGTTATAATCTAACCGTTTCATTTTGATCGAACTTGTGGTTTATACTATATATTATATGATTGTGTTTATTCAACTCTGGAGGATTGTTGTTCTGTTTAACTGACCCCATTTGGGGATATTTTGTTTTCAGGTCATGGCAAGGCAAAAGCACGGGGATAGCATGTTGATGTCGAGGAGTCCCAGTGATACTAGTAGGGGGCCCCAATCTTTCAGTTATTCATGTTATTGTCCTTTATTTTCCGCTGCAGACTTTCATTTGGATACTCCGTTTCATTCAGTGTTGTGTATTTTATCTTCATATAAACTACACCGGTGTCAGTATTGTCCTGGTGTGTTGTAATTAAACTCCTCATCGGAGTAATTACTGTTGTAATGTGGTTCGGTACTACATTTATCCTGTGTAATTCATTCATTTTCATTTGCCTGGTGGGTCCCAGTCGGGGATCCACGGCACTGTAATATCCGCCTAGTTTGGGGTGTTACAGCTTCTCGGGAGGCAACCCGAGTTCTTAGTTGTAGATTGTTGCGTTTCTGTATTTTTCTTGCATTCTTGAATTTTTATTTTTCATCATTTTGTGCTTTGATTTGCTTTTACCTCTCGCTCTTGACGTGTTCTTCTTAAAATTCTGTGCAGGAGAAGTCCCAGGGGAGAAATTTATGCCTGAGCCGCGGCACAAGGCTTGTGAGCCGCGGCACACATAAATCGAAAGGTAGAGCTAAACTTTCTGTACTATGTGCCGCGGCACAACATTACTAAGCCGTGGCACACTTGAGCCCTGAGCCGCGGCACACGGAAGCTGAGCCGCGTCCCAAAACAAAACAAACGAGCAGGTAAAAAGGACTGTACTCGGTGCCGCGGCTCACTTGAGTTGTGCCGCGGCACACCATGCAGAATTTGAAGAGCCCAGGTATCTTATAACTCTCATTCGGCCGACTACCCAGGTACGCTTCCCTTCCCTTTCCTCTCCCTTGCGCGCGCGATCGGCCAACCTTCATCTCCCTTCTTCTTCTTGCAATTTTCTTGCACTTTTCACAATCCAAGCAAGGTAAGTCTAAATTTCTAATCTCAAATTGTTCTATGAATTTAAATGTGAAGTTGTGTTATGCATTTGATGGTTGAATATGTTTATTTCTTCTTTCAAAAGTTCTATGATGGTTAAGTGAAGGATATGATGGTTTTTGGTTGATTTTTCATGATTATTTTCGATTATGAATGAGTTGAATGTGTCGTTTGTCATGACGAATGAGTCTTGTTTTTGTTCTTGGGGATTTAATCGAGCTATTGCCATATTTGTTCTTCACTTGAACTCATGCCCTTTAAGTGTTTGATGAAATGTCTGAATGAAAAAAAATTTCTTTGTTAAGGTAATATTTTGAATCTATGCGCAACGTATTCGTTCTGTAATTACAGCAACCCCAAGCCGTACGTCTAGTTTAAACGTTATGGTTCAATTTCATTTTTATCTCACTGCTGTGCTATCTCGTTAAATTTCTGATTTACGGCCGGATATCCTTAGCCGAGTGATGATTATTCTCGTTATTGTTTGAGTAAGTAAACTCCGGTGTTTAATTTTTTTCAGGACTCGCTATGGCTAGGACTAAAAAGCTGAGCATGAGGGCTAGGACTCAGTCGTCCCCCAATTGAGGGGAAACTTCTCGTAGCCGCGCCGAGTCGGAGGCGCACCAGTTTTCTGACCCGGAGATCCACAAAATCTTCAACGAGAAGAATTGGCCGCGACCTCTAATCCCGGAGAGGGGATTCACTCCAGCCCCCCAAGACGGGGAACTGCTTACCATGATAGACGAGATGGGGTGGGCCCGTTTCGCTGCACCCCCCGAGCCAGCGGTGATCTCGATAGTGCAGGAGTTCTAGGCCAGCGCGTTATTGAAGCACATTCGGGCAGGCCAGATGTTGCAGCAGTCAGACACTCGGACTCAGGTCGATGTCCGAGGTATTACGGTTGATTTTTCTGTAGCTGCTATTCGGAGGTTGTTTGGGCTGCCAGTGGTAGATGAGACGGCTTATGACCGAGTTATGGGTAGCCTCACGAAGGAGGCTCTGCTCGAGACTCTTGCGCAGCCCGACTCCGACTGGGAGCGGCGCGCTCCGGGTTCTTCCACTTTCCACTTTAAGAGCTTGCGCCTCAGTCGGCTCGGGCGTGCCTGGCTATACTTTATCTGCGCTCGTATAGACCCCACCTCTCAGATCCATACTGTTTTTCTCTCCCGAGCCCGGACACTATATGCTATCACATCCGGGCTGCGATTCGATGTGGCCCCTCTCTTGGTCCGATCAGGGAGGGGCCAAGACGGGGTTGAAGCACCCCTCTCTTATCTGTGCTCTATGCCGGCAGTCGGGGATGACGTGGTCGGACGACGAGCCGATGCTAGCTCCTCAGGTCCCGATCGACCACCGCATCATCTCACATTTTGAACAGTGGGGAGGAGCGCCGGCGCATGCTCGGGGGAGAGGATTTCTACTGGATGAGGCCCACGAGGGATCCCCCGAGCCTCTACTGCTGACACAGGGGCAGGCAGATGCCGGCCCGCCGCCAGACAGAGAGAGATTGCAGGCGATGTTCTACGGGCTGAGGGAGGATATGAGGAGAGAGAGAGGAGATGAGGAGAGAGAGGGAGAGTATGCTGGCTGCCATGAGAGAGGAGCAGCGGACGGAGAGAGATAGCATTATTGCTGTCGTCAGGAGTGAGATGCGAGAGCAGGCCCGCCGGGCCAATCGACGAGAGGCGAGGCGTCTAGCAGCGAGGGATGCCTACCACCAGGAGCACCTAGCTGCATGGACGGCCCATATCATGCACCCAGACGGGCCATTTATTGCACCTGCTCAGCCAGCCACACCACCCTCCTCACCGGATGATGCCGGCACCAGCTCGTGAGAGGACTGGAGGGGAGTACTTGACCTTTCACTTTTATCGCATATTATATTTTGTCCATTGAGGTCAATGTACGTCCTAAGTTTGGGGGGGTCTATTTCTGTTGCTACATTTACTGCTGTACTTATTTCGTTGCACTTTTTGTTATTTTTAGTTATCTTTTTGTCGATAGCCTTGCTTGTCATGATTTTTCTCTTATTCGTGAATTTTTCGTGCTTCTATTTGTGTAATACTGATGTTACGACACTGTTTTTCTCTCTGAAGAAACGGTCGAGTTTTAGTCGAGTTGTAGTCAGTGATTTCTGTTTCTTCTAAGTCCTCATTTAGGTCCGAAATTTTTTCGTAATTGTAGAGGTCTTAGCGGATAAGAGAGGATGCATACGTGTTTTAAAATCACCGTCGATACGTTTGGTTACATTTTTTGGTTAGCTAGTCGTCCAGTTACATAAGTTGTGTTGGCGCTTAGATTGAGTTTAGAGTTGGTCAGTTTTTCCCAAAAGTCGAGATATTTTTGTTCTATGATGGGAAGTCTAGTAACCGGGGGTATTCACGTGACCCGTTGTTTACTCTCGCGTAAAACGACGACCCTGATTAGACTAGTGATTTAGAAATTTCGCATATGCCAATGATAGGGAGCCTAGTAACCGGGAGTATTCGCGTGACCCGTTGTTTACTCTCGTGACAGCGACCTTGATTCGAACCTGCTGGAATTAGCTATTCGAGTTGTTTCTCTGCTGTGGAGGGGAACTTAGTAACTAGAAGCATCCATGTGCCCCATGAGTGTCTTTTACGTCAAACGGTTTCCCAATACATGAGAATGGAAGTTCCACCCTAGGAGTATCCCGATGAAACATCCCGAGATCTGAACCTACTGGTCAACTCGAATCAATTTCTTGAGCATATATATATAAGGGAATACTGTCTGAGGGTTATTTTTTTATGAAACTCGTGAAAATTTTGCCATTAGATTGTGGAACGGGGCGAACTAGCTTGTTTATTTTAACCTTTCATATTGACGGTTGATTAGATTCACGTTTGTTAATCTTTGAGATGGATTTTCTTCATGAACGAGTGATTAGGACTGAACTTGGTTACTTTGTGGAATCAGTGTTCTGAGTGTAGCTCGCTATTACGATACTCGTATTATTCAGAGAGAAATTCAGGATAGTATTGATTAGGTTGAGCACTATGAGTTGCATGATTATTCACGATATTCTTTTGTTGAAATTAATTCTTTTTTCTTGAGGACAAGCAAAGGCTCAAGTTTGGGGGTATTTGTTAGGCATATTTTTATACGCTTATTTATCATTATTTTGTATTATTTTGGCGAGTAAAATTTCATAAATGAGCTTTTAATGTCTTATTCTTGTATGTTTGACAGGAGATTATAGTCCGGAAGCTAAAACGAGGCGAAACGGGCGAAAACAGCGAATTTTGGCCGTGGGCCGCGGCACAAGGCAAGTGGGCCGCGGCACAAGGCAAGTGGGCCGCGGCACACGCAGAGGACCAGCGGGCAACAGAGTAATCATGCTCTGTACGCGGCACGATCCAGTGAGCCGGCCCGAGAAGAAATCCTGGCCTTGATTTTAACACGGACGCCATGTGCCGCGGCACAGATTAAGTGAGCCGCGGCACACCAGGCGGTTTTGGTGTGCTCCGCGCGGATTTGGGCCGTTTTGAAGCCAGTTCTCGACCTACTCACACGGATGCGATTTGGAGACTGTGAGAGCTATAAATAAGGGTTGAAGACCCTAATTAATGATCTTGGAGGCTTTGGAATAGGAGGATCACAGAAGATTATCGCAGACGAGAGAAGCAGAAGAGATCAAAGGCGGAGGGCGGAAGCCAGAAGAACGGAGGAATCCGATCTCTTCATCTGCGTTTGATTTTCATGCTTTTATTTATTAATTCTGTATTTTCATTATTTAGCATGTCAGGCTAAAACCCTAATCTAGGATTTTGATGAAACCTATGTTTTGACGGATTTGCTTGAGATTATCTATTTAATTCCCTTTTTGTTGAGTTTTCCCAATCGTGTTTAATGCTTTCAATTATCTGGCCAATAGTTGTATTGTTTTAATCATTCAATTCGAATCGGGAGAGGAGAGTTGGTGAGGAACTATTGGTGAGGACCGTTTTATCTTGTGAGATAGGAATATACTCATAGGAACTGCGTGGACTTTTGGAGATTTTATGCTTTTTGCCTATTGACGAATTAATTCACCTAGGGATAGAGTGCGTTATTCGCCTTTAGAAAAATCTATTGACCTCGGGAGAGGCGGTAGAGTATATTAGCAATCTTCGCCTTCAATAAATTTGGAAAATCATTAACTTCAGATAATCGAGAGTAAATTCGGATAAACCGAGGTGGATTCAGAATCCTAGACTTATTCATCATTTGATTTTCTTTCTTCAAGCAATTGTTTTTACTGTTTAGTCTTTTATTCATTTTCTTTAGTAATTAATTGCTACCCAAAGTTCGATTGTTCAAATAAAACTGGAATACACAAAATTCGGTAGTTAGTGATTCAGTCCTCGTGGGAACGATACTCACTCATCACTTTATTACTTGTATACGATAACGTGCACTTGCGTTCAAGAAAAATCGCAACAAACGCTAACCCAACCTTGAAGATTGGAGATCCGAGAAACCACTTTTTATGGGTAATCAAAGTTATACAAGTTCTATTGAAGTACTTATTTTAAATACATCCTTATAGAGCAATGTGGTGAGGTTAAGTCTTTTGGACTTTTAATGGTTCATAGACCTTGGAAATGAGAACTATTACCAGGTACTTTATAAAGGAGAATACATATCTAAGTGTGAGGAAGGGTTTCCCGATTAAGCACTTAGGAACCAAGATATTTTCCCAGGGGCAAAATGGCCACAACTATGAGAACACGATGTGTTAAGATATTTTTGTGTAAATATTGTTGATTCGGTATTCACCAAGGATGATTAGTTCAAGGTGTTGTGTCACGATTTATTCATCCCGACAGGCGATCGACTATAAGGCCGAGCGACCAAGTCAACTCCAGTCAAACCCCGACTAGCTCGCCAAGTCGAAGATATCAAACCACCATCAGGTACCTAGCGATCGACTCCCAGGGCGATCGCCCTTTGCTGTAGCGATCTGCTCTACTAAACCGGCTAAGGCAATCGACTGCGCCCGGCGAGACGATCGCCCGTCAAAACCATCAAGGCTGGATCTCGGAAAGCACCCACGTGCGAGATCCACCAAAGGCGCCGACGAGATCTTCGCGGCGAGATAAGATCTTTCTGTGAGACAAGACATTTGACCACGGCTGTCACCTACCTCACCTACCAAAGGCGCGCCGAAAGTTGTCGGTGGGACCACCGCGGCGGCAACTCGGGCAGCGTGTAAGCTCCCCATTGGACGCCTGATTGGCCCGGCAACTCCTGCGAGCTTTGAAGGGCAGGCCCATGTGCTAAAAGACGATCGCCCGATTATTATATTACAGTAAAGCGATCGCGGCGTATCAAGCCACATAAATAGAGAACCTCCTCCTACCGGAAAAAGGTTCTCGATTAAATTCATTTGAACCTACGGCTCGGAATTCACTCTCTGGTTCCCGATTCACATTCTCTCACATTCCGATACATTCACGGAAATCTTGAAGAACACACATATCATCAAGCTCCCGGCTATCTCAGGAATCCATCTCGGGACTTCTCTCTCCAAATCTCTCGTCCGTAAGACGATCGGCGGAAATGAGTCCCCACTAGACAGATTCCAAGGGTTTCATAAGCCCGAAGCCCAAACATCCGGCTAAATACTCGCCGTGAGAGGCGGTCGATCTCTCACCGCCGCACTGTTCATCACCTTTGTTACAAGAACTCACGAGCATCAAATCTGGTTCTTAGGCAATCTACACGCTCACTAGCTAAGATAACAAGAAACTTTACACTCATTGTAATTGTATTCTTACATTAATACTTGTATCCCGAATATCGGTATTAATAATATCTCGCGAGCATTCAAGCCCGGGACTAACAACCCGGCAAATCTTGTGTTATTTATCTTTCTCTCGGAAGTGCTCTTGTATTTGTTTGCTATCCCATCCGTTCCGAGAATATCTATCTCGGATAATATTTTGGGTAGCAACAATTAGCGCTAGAGGAAGGGCATCTAACCCTCACATTTTTATTTCTACCGTCCGAAGAACACTCATTGTTCTCGGGCGGATACTTGAAGTGACACTCACGCACTTCAAAGAAAACCTCGAGAATCATGACATCCGCCGGTCCATCAAGAAAGGCTGTTCTCGAACCGCCGGACACCATTTCCCGGCTCGGTCGAACCCCAACCGACAACGGGGAAGCGCGGCAACGCGAGACTCTCGATCTCGCATCGAGAGATGGCCCCAACCTCTCACTCGATCGAGATCAGGCGAGGAAGCAGATCGAGGAGGCTATGGCCATCCTGGAGGAGCGACGGAGAGCATGTGCGTCGCTGCAATAACTCCCTCGATCATCCGCCGCATGGGAAACGGAAATTCGGCGGAGCTCTTGAGCGAGCGATCGTCGAGAAAGCCCCAATGCGCGAGGAAAAGCTCTCGCTCGGCCGGACGGATCTATATTCAATCGCTTAGGACGCGACCCATCCGGCGGCCGGGCATTCGATCTCCAACCTTGGAAAGACGGAATCCGAATCCGTCACCAGGACTTGGCCTACCCGCCTCACACCGAACGCAGTCGGCCATCGACTCCGGCCCGATCGCCGGGGACTCGGTGCTCAATCGCCTCGGCTCCCGCTCCGATCGCCGAGCCGCTAACAGTCAGGCCACGGCGATGGCCGCCATGCAACGCCAGCTCGACGAGATGAGAGCACTCTTGGACACTGGGGCAAGCACCAGCAAGAAGATCGCCGGGCCGACCGAGCCACTCGCGGTCCACCTCGAGCTTGCCCCCATACAACCAACGATCGCTCCTCCTAAAACACCTCTGTATAAGGGGAGATCGGACCCAGAAACCCACCTGAGTAAATTCCGAATTTACATGGTAGGTGTGGGGCATCGATGCAACCAAGTGCCGGATCTTCCGTGACATTGGGCGGCGGCCCATAAGTGGTACGTCTCACTACCACCACGATCGGTCACCTCTTTTAAGAAAGCGGCGGATGACTTCACGTCATACTTCGCGGCAAGGTCGCCAGACCGAGAAGGCCCCAGCGCATGATAAAAATCAAGCGGGGAAGAATGGCCAGCCTTGATTACATCGGCCGGGTAGACGAAATCATCCTCACCGGCGAACCCGTCAGTGATGAGCTCGCTCTCTACTCGGTCATGGGGGGATTCCACGGTCACTCTCCCATGTTCAGACATCTCTCCAAGGATATCCCCCCAACTTACACGATCTTCCGCGCTAAAGCTGCCAAATTCCTGGCCAGGCAAAGGCTACTCACCCTCCGCATAGACGAGGAAACGCCACCTCTTGCCCAGAAGATAGCGATCGCCAAAGCAAAGAAGGCGATCGCCAAGACACCCGGAGATCTCAAAGCTTTCGAGGACATGGAAGCCCATCTCCTCCATACGTTCAACAGAACACCGGCACATATTTTCTATGCCATCAAGGGGCACGAAGAGCTAAAAAAGCCTAAGGCGATAAGGGACCACGGTCACCTGGACAACAATCAATATTGTGCCTACCACAAGAGTCCCGGCCACAGCACCAACAATTGCCGCGACCTCCTCAAACAGCTCTGGAGATTGTTCGAGGAGGGCAAGTTGGACAGCTTATTGGTTTAGCCGAAGCCCCCGCCTATCCCTATAGACGATCGTCCGAGTCGAACGCAAAGCAGTGGGAAGCTCATACGAGCCGACCCCTGGATCAACCTCGGCGACCGTCTCTATATGCTTCAGTCAAGAGAGGGAGACCACGGAAGTCATCCCGATCTCCCTCCTTATTCAAGAAACCGGAGGACTCGATCGCCATCTACAGTTCACCATATAACATGATGGACTAAGGCACGAGATCGCCTCCCCCGCACAACGTACACCGTCGAAGGTCGGCATCTACATGACGATCGAGGTGGAAGAGTGCGACCATGGTCTGGCGGTCGATGGAACCGATTGCTTAGGCCATGCAAGGTCCCTTTAGGCCAAGATCGCCCGCCCTTCGTTTAAATACGAGGCCGGCGTAGTCGAGGGCCCTCCAAAATTAATCGGTGGACACGATCGCTCGCCCTCAAAGGTTCATCACCTAACATGGTGAACCCGGACAATGCGACGTGCCGCAACCCCGTCTCAACGTACCGTCGAGGTCGGCCATCTCCATGGTGGCCGAGGTGGAAGCAGAGCTAACAAGCCGCGGGCGCGGAGTTGATTCATCCGACGCCGCCCGCGCAAGGACTCCTCTAGGCCGAGACCGCACGCCCTTCGTTTAAATACGAGGCGGCGCGGCTAACAGAGGACCCTCATAATAAAGTGAGTCACGATACACTCAATGTCTTCGCGCATCAAGACGCGATCAAGGAGTCGGTCCATTGAACTCCGCGATCGTGCACGGTTCCTCAAGACGGACGACCGTCCCCGAGGATTCGACAAACTTGAAGACCGCTCACTCAAGGAATTATTTTCATCCCCTTACTTCCACTAAGTGAATAAAAACAAGGGGCAAGAAGAGTGCGGACTACCTACACGACGATCGTCGCTATTCAACCACATACGGAGATCGTCATTTTTTCTGATGTAGTGCGTGATCGAACTTGTTGTAAAAGTTGTCTTATGATTTTATCAATTCATTTGGAACTACCCTGCAGCGATCTCTCCTCACACATTTGTACAAAGTCAAACAAAGACTTAAATATAACCTTTCATTCAAGTGTTAAGTAAGAAAGACAAATGCTCATTTCTTTACTTATAATAATAGAGTACATGATCGCCAGAAGGCCTAAGTGCTACAAAAGAAAGCTACAAACTACAAAGAAAGTAAGCTAAAAACATCAAAGGAAGCGCCTCGAGGCCCTCGCCATCGGCATTCGGCGCGGTTCCCTCATCTTAGGAGCATCGGGATGAGCAAGACTATCTGGAGACGGATACCGGCTCAAATCCACACCGATGTCCGCCGGAGTCCAAGATCGGCAAGGAGAAAGCCGAATTGAGAGGATGCTCCAATGCATATGACTTGAACTTCTCGGCAAGAGGACCGACCTCCAAGCCTCCCTTCTTAGCCGCTCGGATCGAGTCGGCGAACGCCAAGTAATAGGCGAACTCGCCGACATACTCCAAGTTTTGGAAGGGATCGGCCTTGGTCGCCTCAACCTCTCCTCTCGGCTCGGCCATCGCCATTGCGATCCACAGGCTCGGCCTCCCTCGCGGCAACCTTCTCTTTCGCCTCCGCCCGGCTCGCTCATCGGTAGAGCGATCGTCCTGCTCAGCGATCGGCCTCCTCCTCGGCAACATTCCTCGCACGGGCGGCACTCTGCATCTGGTCCCGAAATCGGTCGACCGCCATTCGGAATTTCTCAGTCTCCTTCTTCTCCAGCTCAAGCTCAAGGCTCGCCCGCTTGGCCGCCTCCAAGGAGTCCTTCTCCATCGCTGCAATCTTGTCAGCAAACTCGGCGTTCTCTTTACGAGCTGCCTCAAGATCCTCCTGAAGGCGAATAGTGGAGGGCCGCCCCTCAAACTCTGGCGGCACAGGCGGCCATGGTCGCCGTCCCGAAGAGAAAGGGCGACAACGGCATCCATCGAACTCGGCGATCGCGGCCGGGCGATCGCATCAGTCGATTGTCACGCCTTCGGCAAGGCGGCAGCCTTGCTCACATAGGGAGGAATGTCGCGGGAATGGCGAGAGATCGACTCGCCAGAAATCCACGACCATCGGTGGACAAGGCAGTGCAACGCGGCGGATCCTGCACCAAAACACCAAGGTTAATACAACTCCTACGCAGATGTGATTGTCAACACAGAAATGCTATCTACCTCTCAGCCTTCGTGGGATCCCGACCGAAAAACGGTTTCCCTCGAGGAGTTTCCGCATCCGCGATTGCCGTCTCCCGCAGAAAAGCCGCGAGAGGCGGCTCGCGCTCGGAGCAACGATGGTGATCGGAGGCGCGCGATCGGCCCTTCATCGCCGGGCGAAAGCGAAGTTTCTTGCGGCCTCGGCCTCTTGCGGTCGCCGAAGACCTTCCTCGGAATTTCTTCCTCAACCACGACCTGCTCCACGCGAGGCTCCGGCTCCAAGCGAGGCTCCGCCTCCGGAACTATAGGCAATGCAACGGGTGGAACCCGAGTCGACCTCTTCGCCTTAAGACGGCCTAGGACTCCTGGGTTCGACATAGAGATCTCATGGAGGCTCCAAAGCGAGAAGCGAACCTCTGCGATTAAAGACGATCGACTAACGGTCGAGACACTATCTTCAAATAAGGCGATCGCCTAGAAATTGAAGGTCGCATAAAGTCATACACAGCACCGCGAGATGTCTCGGGAAGTGGAATAGTCGAGCCGACAACCGGCGACTCTCCTTGTTGATCCGAGTGGCGTCTAGGTCGTCGTCAGGCAAGCTCCTAATTCGCTCCCAAACAACGAGGAAGTCGAAGGCGGCTCCTCGATCGCGGGATATGAAAGCACAAAGCAATCAAATTAGATCAGTCAACACGCATCAGCGAAGGAGAGTCTAAACCCTTCAGGATTCCTCTCCCGAAATTCGGTGGGGATCTCGGTTCGCACTGTGGGATTGTCGCTCGCGAAGCTCTCCACTTGCCGGCGACCGAGAACCACTTCGTCGATCGCCGTATCTTATTCGAACTCCATGAATCACCGGCCGGATCGGCCTTGAATATGGTAACCGCCGACCAACCCTCTATGTGCCGTCGTTTAAACAAATAGTTCATCTCCAACGGCGGAGAGGCAGTACGAGCGGTGACCGCGAAAAGGGTGAGAGTGCATATGATTTGGAGCCGGGCGTTCGGCGTCGAAGTGGCGCCACATTCCAAGCGGCCAGCAGATGGGAGACCGCAAGGACGAGAGGAAGCGCGGCCGGCCTCCATGCGGCCTCACTCACTGCGACCATACCCATCGGAGGCTGGTCGGCTCGTTCATTCTCCGCGGGCGCGAACATGTCCACATCTCGAAGGAACATGGAATCGGTCCTCCAGACGGCCGGATCTCTCACGGACGTCGAGCTCCGTATTTGGCGGCGACCACAACGATCGGCTGCACGGCACGATCTGCGACCGCTTGGGGAGCACATAGGGATAAGCGACCGAATATCCCCGAAATCGAATCGCGGAGTAGGACCGGCCAATCTATCCATTATTTCAAAAAGGCCCTATAGGCCGTCCAAAATCACTATGTTGCTCCCGGTAAGCCACGATCGCGAGATCCCTCTCGATCTGCGATCGTCTCTCCTCGGCCGACTCCCTAGCAACATCGGCCTCATTGAACAAAGCCTCAACTTCGGCCGGGTCGATTCCTCGAATGGCTCAATGCCGTCTCCAGTGGAAGACGGAAGAAGTTTCTCCCAGGCGTGCGATGTCCGGCGGCGAGCGGTTCCGCTCCAAGCAGCGATGAGGTTCCGCCATTTTCGAGTTAGAAAGGAAGAGAAGGATTTTTCTTACCCTAAAGTGAAATCGATCGACGATCGGCGCTTAGATCTTGAAGAAAATTCGGCGGCGGGACCTTCTTTCTCCAATGCGTACGCGTGAGTAAGGCTGCGCCCGCGCCCCTTTTATAGGAAAGCGGGGACCCGATTGCAATAAAGGAAAACCTCGGGGTCGGATCTCAAACGGCGCACCGGTTGACCCCCTCGAGACCGCGTACGCGTCTTTTCGAGGCGCGTCGGCCGAGGAGTCATTAATGACCGTTGGCGTCCTCAATAGAAGCGACACGTGCACGGAGACTTTTCAACGCCCGATGCTTTTTCCGCGCGATTCGGCCAACAGTCGTCGAAATCCAGTATATCGGCTCGAAGACGATCGCCATTCAATAAGACACTTAGTCGCTCGTCAAAAATTCAGCGATCGCCAAGAAAGCCACCTCACCCCACGTTTCCAACGTATGAGCGGTAGGGGGCAATTGTTGTGTCACGATTTATTCATCCCGACGGGCGATCGACTATAAGGCCGAGCGACCAAGTCAACTCGGTCAAACCCGACTAGCTCGCCAAGTCGAAGATATCAAACCACCATCAGTACCTAGCGATCGACTCCCGGGCGATCGCCCTTTGCAATTGGCGATCTGCTCTACTAAACCGGCTAAGGGCAATCGACTGCGCCCGGCAGAGCGATCGCCGTCAAAACCATCAAGGCCGGATCTCGGGAAAGCACCCACGTGCGAGATCCACCAAAGCGGCGAGATCTTCGCGGCAGATAAGATCTTTTCTTTGACAGACAAGACATTTGACCACGGCTGTCACCTACCTCACCTACCGGCGGCGCGCAAAGTTGTCGGTGGGACCACCCGCGGCAACTCAGACGCGTGTAAGCTCCCCATTGGACCGCCTGATTGGCCCGGCCAACTCCTGCGAGCTTTGAAGGGCGAGCCCATGTGCTAAAAGACGATCGCCCGATTATTATATTACAGTAAAAGCGATCGCCGTATCAAGCCACATAAATAGAGAACCTCCTCCTACTGGAAAAAGGTTCTCGATTAAAATTCATTTGAACCTACACTCGGAATTCACTCTACGGTTCCCGATTCACATTCTCTCACATTCCGATACATTCACGGAAATCTTGAAGAACACACATATCATCAAGCTCCGGCTATCTCAGGAATCCATCTCGGGACTTCTCTCTCCAAATCTCTCGTCCGTAAGACGATCGGCGACGGCGAGTCCCCACTAGGCAGATTCCAAGGGTTTCATAAGCCCGAAGCCCAAACATCCAGCTAAATACTCGCCGTGAGAGGCGGTCGATCTCTCACCGCCGCGACTGTTCATCACCTTTGTTACAAGAACTCACAGAGCATCAAATCTGGTTCTTCCGGCAATCTACACGCTCACTAGCTAAGATAACAAGAAACTTTACACTCATTGTAATTGTATTCTTACATTAATACTTGTATCCCCGAATATCGGTATTAATAATATCTCGCGAGAGCATTCAAGCCCGGGACTAACAACCCCGGCAAATCTTGTGTTATTTATCTTTCTCTCGGAAGTGCTCTTGTATTTGTTTGCTATCCCATCCGTTCCAGCAATATCTATCTCCGGATAATATTTTGGGTAGCAACACAAGGTATTGCGTCCATTAACTTCGCTTTATCCGACGATATTTTATTGAAGAATCTTTAAAACAACAAACTACCTTTCCTGATGCAGTAATATTTCACAAAAATTGGGTATATGAGTCTGCAATCATGCATTAATTTATTTCCACTCATATGCGGATTGTTGTAAATTAGTTAAAAAAAATAAGTATTGACTCCAATTTGAACCAATTTAATGATGGTAAAATATTTAATTCTTAGGAATTAAATCGTAAATTGTGAATCTAAATTTCGAGGAGATACACACTGTATTTTATTTTTCTCAAAATCGTTCATGAGTGAGAAATAAATAATCAAGTTGGCCATTTAATTTGAATGTAGTGGGAAGTTGAAGAGTTAAAGTGGCACACAAAAGGCATCACACATTAAAAAATGAAGGTTTCTTGACTACATTTTTAGTAAGAAGTTGTCAAACAAGCTACTAGTTTAGACTAGTGGACCGATCGATGTTGTGGATCCTACACACACGTGTGCGTCACCTTCATACAAGCCCACACGCCAGTTCGGCTTGGCAGGGCTCACGCTCGAGCTTGGGCTCGGGCTCGGACTCATGCTCGTGCATGAGCGTGGGCCTTGGATCTTGACAATTAGATTTTGAGCTGGACTAGACCACCTGAGCTTTGCGGCTTGGGGACTTGAACTAAAACTATATATAGTTTTTGTAGCCAATCCCAACCAAATAAAATATCCAGACTTGTGAACTGAACCCAAAGAATTATCAAGCTCAATGAAAAATCTTCTGGAACCTGGCTCGTGGATAATCTGATTGGATCTTTAAGCTCAACAATTGGGAGTTACTGAATACAGGGTATGAATGCCATTTCTGGGGACTTTATGAGACCCAGTACAACTTTAGACTCTGAATGCTTTTAGTTTTACTACTCTACTTAATTCCAGATGGAGGTTCATGGGAGCAATAAAGGGAGCTCTTGTATTTCATTTTAGAGATGCAAACGTATTTAACATCACAACAGAGTATTTTTTTTTCCTTGTCATTTTCCAATTAAGCTTCAAACATTTGGTTTCAAGAAACCAACATATTTCGTTAGTTACCCTAGGAGGTTACCTTGGGAAGTTTTAAAGTAAACTGTACACACATGGATACCATATCTGCACTTATATTCATTATTCGATTCATGATCAAGAAAATCATTTGATACAGATATAATAGTGAATAAACATACATGTACAGTTTTCATGTGCGTATCTTAGAATTTTTCTCATATTTTCAACATTATGTTCGTCATATAGTAGTATAATATTTTTACGCTAGGCCCAATATAAAACGAAAAACATAAACTGAAAAAAAAAAAAAAAAAAAAAAAAGTTGAGATATATCTATAGATGGCAAAATACCCGAACATGATCAGGGATCTCCACTCCGACTATGTCAATGGAGCAGGGTCAGGTTTAGGTCTCCTAGCACGCCTCGCCTCCGCTACACATATGTAAAATTGTGTAACTTATATATAATATATATGAAATTATTGTAAATAAGTAATGTATTTGATAAATGATTAATATCTTGCGAAGCACAGATGTGTGCATATAAATGAAGTCTACGCCCATAATGATATATACAATTTCATTTATTTCTCTCATCTTCTCTCAAATTTTCCTCTTTCTCTCAATGTTTATAACAAGTTATCAGCACGATATTCTACCAGTAAAATTTTTATCACTCCGATTTTCAAAAAGAAAAAATGCGGACAGATTTTCTACACTGCAAGACCGCGCAAAAATCGCGATTCCCACTTTGTCAACCGTCGGATCATCATAGTATCTTCCTGACAAACAGATCTACAAATTCAACGATGGAGATCGGATTCTAAAACGTATTGCATACATAAAAAAAGTCCAAGCAGAAATAATGTTTTTTTGCATTGGTGAACGGCATTAATTCTATTTACTCCTTCAAAAACTTTCTTGCATATGATGATTTTGAGAAAAAATATATATTCTTTAGTTATTAAATTTTATATTTTCGTGTGCATCATATATAAATAATATATATGATGACCTCGAAATCTATTATCAAATCATATTCCTCTTTGTTTCCAGAAGAAACACGATTCAACAATACTTAATAATCCAGAAGATTATAGATTTGTTGTAGTTCTTGAAGAAGGACAACGTTATCTCGTCATATTCTAGTTGAATACGATGTGTTCATGAAGAACACTATGAGATCTAATAATTTGTGCAATTCATAATGGAAAATACAAAATAATATTCCTGAAAAATATTGTAAGTGCTCTTGAAGAAGCAACTATCTTAGTTTAGTTATTTCGAGCCTTGATTAATTCTCGTACTATTTTTTTTCCCTTTGTATATTCAATTATGGATCTTAAAATTATTGCTCCCGAAGTAGCACAATTAATTGTAATATTCTTGAAGATTATTACTATTCTAAATGAATAATTCTTATTTATATATGAATTATGTGATAATACAATATTCCGGAAGAATATTGATTTGTTACTTATAAATATAATAGCATAATTAAATCATTATGCTCTTGAGGTAGCATGATATTATCCTTGAAGGAAAATATAACTTATATCTCAAATAAAAAATATTAATATAATTTGAGAATACTTTCTATCGGGATTGTATCGTATATGATATACACCACAATCATAATCCGATTGTGCTCCAATAGTAGCAAGATTAGTGAGTGGTCGAATATTCCTATCAAGTTGTTCCCGGAAGTGAACAATATTAAATTAAAAACTTCAATATTACATGGCTCAAATTTTACCTCCCGAAGTAGATAAAATTTAGAGTTTATCCCTTGTAGAGGATAATTACTTATAAATTTTATCTCGTGGATTGGATATTATCAATTGTTAATGATAAGGACACAAAAATGATAATCTTAAGATTATATATCAATATCTAATCTTATATATCGTGTAATTTAATATTTTATTATCTCTTATAATATATTATGAGTATCAATATGAGATATGATGTCATACCTGAAGTATGATTTGAATTGATCGTTGCTATATAATTAGTGATAAAAAGGTCAAATATCCTGAAGATATTTGCATCATTCAAATTCTTGGCTTATCTTATTTCTTCTTTTTGTGAATCGAATGCCAAGTTCTTGGGATTAAATAGTGATCATAATTTATTGTCTCATCAAAGTGCAAATATGCATGATATCTTTAGAAATAAATCATACTTTTTGTGTGAAAAAAAAGGTAGTGCCAAATTTATTGATAGCACATGAAGAAACACTAAATTCCTCCCTAAAGGGTTGAAGATTATGCACTATTATCTTCTAAGTATCGATAAATTTATGGGTTTCTAAACTATCACTTGAAATGTATAAGATTCCGAGATAACAAGTGAGACAAATGACATATACAATTTCTGAAAAAAAGAAATTGGTATTAGAGAAATTATCAATATAAATGACGTATTAATCCCAATACTTTCAATATTTACATGTTTAAAATTACATGTTTGATGTTAAAGTCTATTTATATCATGTTTATATTTTATTTAACTACATGTTTATTTATGATATATATCTTGAAGATGTATTAATACAAATTCACACATGTTGTATGATAAATATCACAGATTACTAGTAAATATCATGACGTATATTTACACTTAAAATTGTATTATTTTGATTTGACCAATTTTCATCAACATACTATAGATGTTGGATTAATTGTATAATAATTATTGCATTTTCTTCTGGAAGAAGAGTAATAACGATAGTTATTACATATAATATTGATGACGATACCTATATTATTGATAAAGTATAAATATGCAGTTGAGAAAAATAAATGCTCTTGAAAGATATATCTCATTGAAGGAGAAATTACTACTATCTTTTAATGTTTAAAGATAGAATATTACTGATATGTCTTGAAGTAGATTATCGAATTAAAAATTCAATAAAATAAAGATTGATTATGTCACAAACTCATTCAACAACGAATTCGAGGTTGACATAGTTGTCTTTATTCTTATTTTAAATTCGAATCATCATCACAATAAACTTAAAGTTTACATATTTGAATAATTTATGATTTGATATCGATAAAAGTGCTTTATTTTGAATTCGGACAAGTAATTCAGTGTACATATCCCCCTTTATGTCTCCAAAATGAATATTAAAATATGTCGGGTGTGGTCCTCTTTATGACAATACATGAAGTATTGATGGGTGATATGAATAAGATTGATATTGTAAGACAGTATCATTCCCGACATTAGGGGGAGGAAAGTATCAACCGATCATGAAAATTGTTTGAAAAATTATGAACTTGAAGTTCAAATGATTATCGTTTGCAGAAACTGCAATCAATTATATGTAAATACTCCGGAAGAGTTTAAATTAATCCAACTGGAAATTGATGTCTTGGAAGACACATGCAAGTGCTACAATTGAGTTTAAGGCTAGCCCACCTAAATGGTGAGAACTATATTATATATCTCCGAAGATCAAAAAATAAACATTAGTGACAAAATTCAACGTCCTGAAGACGTCGCTCTTGAAGAGCATACTCTTGAAGAGAATTAAATTATAGAACGTTCTACGAATTTTGTTACAATGAAATTTGGAGCCTATATCAATAGATTTAACAATAGCACTTGATACAAATAAAGATCATAACGATCTAAGTTGATTAATGTCGTAAATAAAATATTTAGTCAAGATGGATAACACAATCTAATATGATTTAGATTAATGTCAATACTTTGTTATTTAGCCTGCAGTTCAAATAGTATATTGAATAAAGTTTGTTGAATATTGATTAATATTCATACATTATATGATTATGATGATTGGAACTCTTGAAGAGTTACCAATAATTTTAAGCATTACTCATGCAAACATGAGATATGAAGCACGACTTTTGTAATCAAAATTACTTACAATGATTATATTTTTTATAAGACCACTCCTGAATTGAATTATATATAGATATTGAGTGAGATTTGGAAGTACATGAAAATTTGTCTTATGAATACATAAAATCCTAGAAGGGTGATATGCGTGAAGCATATAAATCAAATCTAAATATATGTATTCCTTCAGATTGCAAGTCTTTATATAGATTCAAATATTATAGTCGAATTTGAAATAACCATCTTAGTCAATATTAATCGACTAAAGAAAGGTATATTAATCACTCAATGTAAATGATCTTAAATTGATTGGAATTCCAGAAGAGATCCAACTGACACTTGAATATTTGAAAAGATAATTTGAGATCGTATTGAAATATCTAGAATATACCTTGGGTTACAAACACTTGGAAAGTGTATTATTATATATCAACTCACTTATACCTAGAAGGTATAGAGCGATTTACATGAATGAAATACGCTCATAAAAATGATTGATCCGTCACCTGATCTTATTAAGGACACCTTTATACCAAATGACGATGAAGATATTCATGGTCCGGAAGCATCACATCTCAGTGCAATTATTGCATTTGTATATCTTACTAGTTCTACATGAACTAATATATAATCAAGGCTTAATTCATCATATAATGGTCAACATTCAAAGAATGTATTGAAAGCTTCAATGCTATCTGCAAAGATTTTTTTTTATATTTATTTATATGTTTCTATGCATTTACAATGCATTGAGAGTGCGTTGAAATAAAATCAATCACCCACTAGATCTCAAAGAATTGTGGGCTATAATAGAAGAATGAAGTTATCCCAACTATTTGCATAGAGTCAATATGGTGTGTGGTGAGAAGAAGATATATCCACTCGTGATCTACAAGTGATGTGTGGATCAGGGGGAGAGACGATATAAATGATGTTGTCCAATCCGAAAGTTTCATAAAGAAAATAAATAACAGATTTGCAATTATAGCAGTATAAGTTGATGTTTAAACTTAATTGGGACTCCTGAAGAGCTCAATAAAACTGCCACTGAAAATCTATGAAGTAAGTCTTACTAACAACATCTCCCAATCATTATGAAATTATTGCAACACATGAAGCTTAGAATATTATGGTTGATGAGTTTAACCACAATTAATATGAAATTTCCAGAAGAGATGATATGTCTCACCAAGGTATATTTTCAGAACTCTCTTAAGTGCGAGAACTGCGAGAACTCCTCTAAACCAATGAGATTTTTTTAAATATTAAAAAATATTATTAATTCAAAAGGGTATTATAGTAAAATACAATTTTTATTACGGGAGATAACTCCTACTGATGATAACCCATACTATAATAGCCCCTACTGATGATAACCCCTACTATATATATAACCCCTACTATATAGTAGGGGTTATGATCAGTAGGGGTTGTATGCATTGACATGATGTACATTATGTATTATTAAGAGTACAAAAGATGGTTCTCACAGTTCTCGCACTTAACAGAGTTCTGAAAATAAAGTTACACTATATATATATATATGTGTGTGTGTGTGTGTGTGTGTGTGTTTTGTGTGATAATTTATAATTTTTACCATATATTTATATTATTTTACTTTGATAGATTTTTCTATAATTTTGTATTATTTTTGGATAATTAATTAGAATTAAATTATATATAAAGATTAACCAATCGGTACAAGACAAATCAATTGGTTCAATGGCGATATTTTTTCAGAATCCAAATATAGACATGAGTGGTCTCATTTTATTCGTCTCGTTGAGATGATCGTTTTGAAATAAAATTCACTCAAATCCGAGTTCGTACGAAAAAATCATGGTCGTCGGAAGTTTGGATGACAATTAAACACACGGACCAATTTTATCGCGTTACGTGTCAAAATCGAATTGGACAAGACTAGTCAACTACAGAGTGACATCATCCATGATGTCATCAAGCACATGTGTTATCCTGGTCGGATGCGGCATCAGTAAAAGCACATGTCAAAAACACGCCAACATGTTCCAGCCAATCAGAAAATGTTGGAATATTTTATTCTAAATATTCAAATTTTGATAATTAGTTGTTAAACAAAGAAAAACAACAAAGAAGTGAAACAAAAGTACAAAAAAGTCGAAGACGCTCGATCCAGACTTAAAAGCAAAGAAGTTCAACTTTAATGAAGGTAACGTACGTAACATGTAATGAATAACGTACGTAATGACAAGTTACCTGATCAGATGAGAGTATCACCTGATGGAATAACGTACGCAAAGTATAAAGAATAATGTACGCTAAGACAAAATAATAATGTACGTAAAGCGGAGGGCATAACGTACGTAATGAAGATACAAATTCAAATATTGGAACCGTTGAATGGACAGATGATGTCATGGAGTACGTCAGCATGCAACGGATATTTTGGCTGAAGATAACGTACATAATGGAGATATGATAACGTACGTAATGGAAGAAACGAAGCTACTGGACTGAGCTGTGAAGAGCTTAACGTACGTAACAAAGATGAGTTAACGTACGTGTAATACCCGGTTGTAATCCAGTCATTATCATTCAGTATTCATCATTCAGTAATTGTCACTCAGTAATTTTCACTCATTAATGATCATTCATCATTCATTTCATTCATTGTTTTCACCATTCGGAGTATATTGGTATCGCGTATCAGTTTTATTCCGGTTGGATAGTCGGGCCGAGCGTATCATCATTGTCATTTTCATTGTGGGCTGTGTGTGAGGAGTAGCGCACGCTACGTACTCTCTTTAGCGCGCATTAATTGAGTACAGGTAGCGCACGCTATCACTCAGCATTAGCGCACGCTAATGTTGTCCTGGCTGCAGTCCAGAAGGCACTGGACTGCAGGTGAGTTATAAGTAGCGCACGCTACGAATGGTAAGTAGCACGCGCTAGTGGTTTGTAGTAGCGCACGCTAATATTTGGTGTAGCGCGCGCTAAGGTCGGACAGGCAGAGTCCAGTGGGTACTAGACTGAATTGGATTAATTCATAGTGATTCAAAGCCACCATCTAGAAGAATTGAATTCAACATTCAACCATTCAACATTCAACATTCAACCATTCAACCATTCAACATTCAACATTCAACCATTCACATTATCATTTCATATTGTATTTTTTTTCTCTATAAATAGATTACTCTCCTATGTATTAAATCATATTGAAGTTAAGAAATAAATTGAGTGTGTTTAGAAAAAGAGTTCTCTCTTGTTTTTATCTCTTGTTTCTATACCATATTGGTACCGGAGCAAGTTCTTAGATCCCGGAGTTAAGTTTGAGTGAAAAAATCAACGGAAAGTTGAGTGTTTTTTGGTGAGAAAGAGTTGTCTGCCAAAACTCCACTTTGCGGCCATCTTTTCACAAAACTAATACCGCCATCACGTCCGCAACGTCGAAAAACCTTGGGAACCCAAGTTTCGCGTCCAATGGAGCCTCCACCCGCCGCCACGAAGGTCACTGGAAAATTCGCCGGAAAATATCTCGTAGCCGGAAAATCCACCGGAAAAACTCCAGTCGCCGGAAATTGCAGAGCTGCCGACGGACCACTGCCGAAAAAAAAAACTGTCGGAAATTTGAGGTTGAAGACGACGCCACGTCACCATCCACATCATAGTGCCACGTCACATCGTCAACCACTCTCTTCACGCCACGTGTCAAGAGAGCCACCTTAGCACCACCTCACTGCCACGCCACCTCACTGCCACCTCGCTGTGACATCATCAGTAAAAATTTGACCAGTCAAAGTTTGACCAGTCATAGTCAGAGTTGACCCGAAAAAAAAAACTCCACATCAAAAACAAGTTTTTACAATTTTATTCATTTTGCAACATGTCTCCGCGAAGACAACCTCTACGAGACATTGAAATGGCGGACATGCGGAGACAAATTCAGGAATTACAAGACGCGTTGCAGGCCCAACAAGTCTTATTAAATGAACGCCAACAACAGTTAGAAGATGAAGACTCTTCGAGTGATTCTTCAGCACCTAGAAACCGACGTCCCCAAAGACCGCCGATTAGACATGATGACATCAAAGTTGACATTCCTGACTTTGAAGGAAGACTTCAACCGGATGATTTCATTGATTGGCTTCAGACAGTTGAAAGAGTGTTCGAGTACAAGGAGATTCCAGACGAGAAAAAGGTAAAAATTATTGCTGTGAAGTTAAAGAAACATGCTTTTATTTTGTGGGAAAACCTTAAGAAAAGGCGAGATCGAGAAGGAAAAAGTAAGATCAAGACATGGGAGAAAATGCGAAAGGAATTAAGCATAATGTTCCTTCCTCCTCAATATTACCAAGATAAATTCATCCAACTGCAAAATCTTCGTCAGAAGAATTTATCAGTCGAAGATTACACAAGAGAATTTGAGAAGCTGATGATGCAGTGTGATATACAAGAAAAAGAGGAGCAGACCATTGCTAGATGTCTTGGAGGATTAAACACCGATATTGCTGATCGTGTTGAACTTCAACAATATTGGTCGTTAGAAGATGTTATTCGTCTTGCTATACGAGTAGAGAAGCAATCACCCAAAAGATCCACTTATAGAAGTTTCTCTCCATCAAACCAACCACCTTACACCCGCAAAACACCCACCAACCAACCAAGTTCCTCCAACCAACCCATTGTCAAACCCACTTCTACTGAGAACAAAACCAAGGCCATCAAATGTTTTAAATGCCAAGGTTTTGGTCACATTACCTCCAACTGTCCAAACCGAAGAACTATTACGATTATCAAAGGAGAAGCCTATGAAGTATCTGAGGAATACGAGGCTCGAGAAGAATCCGAAGGAGAAAAGGATATAGATCCAATATATGATGAAGAAATTACTGTTGCTGACCATGGTGAATCTTTAGTAATCAGACGGAGCCTACATACCATGACCACAAACGAAGAACCTTGGTTTAGGCGCAATATTTTCCACACCCATTGCACTTCCGCTAAAAAAATTTGTGATGTCATTATCGACAATGGAAGTTGCGAAAATGTCGTTTCGAGTTACATGGTAGAAAAGTTGGATCTACCAAACCAGATTCATCCACACCCCTACAAGTTGCATTGGCTCAATAAAGGAAGTACAGTAAAAGTTGACAAACGATGCCTTGTGACATTTTCAATTGGTCAGAAGTACCAGGATCAAGTTTGGTGTGATGTTGTGCCTATGGATGTTTGTCATCTTCTCCTAGGCAGGCCATGGCAGTTTGATCGTCGAGTACTTTATGACGGTTATGCAAACACCTACTCTTTTGTCAAAGATGGGGTAAAAATCAAGCTAGCTACTCTGCCGCCGAGTGAGCTTGATAAAAACAAGAATGAGGTCAAACCGTTGGTGTCCCTAGTCACGAAGGAACAACTGAAAGAAGTTGTAGAGGAAGTTCAAAACATGAGCTTGATTCTATTATTCGAGTCAAATAAGGAGACTACTATTCAAGTAGAAATTAAACAACTACTTGAGGAGTTTCCCGATGTGGTACCAAAAGAAATTACATCTGGACTGCCACCAATGCGAGACATCCAGCACGCCATTGATTTCATTCCAGGAGCAGTGATTCCAAACAGACCAGCCTACAGAATGAGTCCTCGGGAGCATGCTGAAATTCAAAGTCAAGTGGAAGGACTATTAAAAAAGGATTAATACATGAAAGTGTTAGTCCGTGTGCGGTTCCTGCCATTCTAGTCCCTAAGAAAGACGGAAGCTGGAGAATGTGTGTTGATAGTCGGGCTGTCAACAAAATTACCATCAAGTATAGATTTCCAATTCCCAGACTTGATGATTTGCTAGATCAGATACATGGTTCCACTATCTTTTCAAATATTGATCTTCGAAGTGGATACCATCAGATCAGAATTCGACCCGGAGATGAATGGAAGACTGCCTTTAAAACCAGAGATGGTATTTATGAATGGACTGTTATGCCTTTTGGGTTATCCAATGCCCCGATTACATTCATGCGACTCATGAATCAAGTCCTCCGACCTTTTATTGGTAAATTTGTCGTCGTCTATTTTGATGACATTTTTATCTTTAGTAAGGATAAAGACGAACACTTGAAGCACCTTCGACAAGTGCTACAAACTCTTCGTGAACAAAAACTCTATGCCAACTTGAAGAAATGTTCTTTCTTGACCAATGAAGTTAGTTTTCTTGGTTATATCATCACCTCTGAAGGCATACGAGTTGATCCTGAAAAGATAGAAGCAATCAATAGTTGGCCTATCCCACAATCAATTCGTGAAGTAAGAAGTTTCCATGGATTATCTTCTTTTTACAGAAGATTCATAAAAAATTTCAGTTCAGTTGCCGCCCCACTTAAAGATTGCATAAAAGGAGACAAGTTTCAATGGACCGAAGCCGCGCAGAAAAGTTTTGACAAGTTGAAGAAATGTTTGACTGAAGCACCAGTATTAGCTCTTCCCAATTTTGATCAAGTATTTGAAGTTAGCTGTGACGCTTCCAACGCTGGAATTGGTGCTGTTTTAAGTCAAGAAGGTCATCCTATAGCCTTCTTCAGTGAAAAGCTCAACGATGCTAAACTCCGATATTCAACATATGACAAGGAGTTTTATGCAATTGTTCGTGCTTTGCACCATTGGAGTCATTACTTGCTGAATAAAGAATTTATTCTTTATTCTGATCATGAAGCTTTAAACACTTGAACTCTCAACAGAAGATTAGTCGTCGACATGCTGCTTGGAGTGAGTTTTTACAGTCTTATCCTTTTCTGATCAAGCACAAGGCTGAAGTTCAAGATATTGTTGCAGATGCCCTCAGTAGGCGCCATACTCTGCTTTCTACCCTCCAAACAAAAGTAGTTGGCTTTGAAATGATCAAGGAGTTGTACCCGGATGATCATGACTTTCAGAAAATATGGGATGCTACTGAATTGCAATCCTCCCAAGATTACTACAGGCATGAAGGATTTTTATTCAAAGGGAAAACTTTGTGTATTCCTCAATGTTCACTGTGAGAAGCCATTATATGGGAAGCCCATGACGGAGGATTAGCAGGTCACTTTGGCCGAGATAAAATGGTGGCCCTGGTGAAGGAGAATTTTTATTGGCCAAGACTGGAAAGAGATATCAATCGGCATATACAACGATGCAGAATCTGTCATTTGGCTAAATCTAAACGTCAAAATACCGGATTATATATGCCACTTCCAGTACCAGAATCACCATGTGAAGATGTTAGCATGGATTTCATTCTAGGACTACCACGAAGTCAACGCCAGAAAGATTCAATCATGGTTATGGTAGACAGATTTTCAAAGATGGCTCATTTCATTCCCTGTCAGAAGACCAATGATGCTGTTCAAGTTGCTGATTTGTATTTCAAAGAAATAGTCTGTCTTCATGGAATTCCAAAAACTATCACTTCTGATTGAGATATGAAGTTTTTAAGTCATTTTTAGAGAACTTTATGGAAGAAGATGGGAACTAAGCTTCAGTTCAGTAGTGCCAGTCATCCACAGACAGATGGACAAACCGAAGCTGTCAACCATCTATTGGGAAATTTACTTCGAAGTTTTGTTGGTAAAAATTTGAAGCAATGGGATCTTATTCTTCCTCAAGTTGAATTTGCCTACAATAATTCAACTAATCAAGCCACGGGAAAATGTCCATTTGAAGTAGTATATGGCACCCGACCTCTTAGTCCACTTGATCTGACTCCGTCAACCGACAAACAACAATTCAGTTCAGATGCAGATAGTCGAGCAAAGGAAATCAAGAAACTACATGAACAAGTTCGAGAGAGGATTCAAAAACAAAATTCGAAATATAAAACTCAGCGTGACAAACATCGGAAGAAACAAATTTTTAAAGTTGGAGATTTGGTCTTGATTCATTTGCGAAAAGAACGTTTTCCAAATCAACCAAATACCAAGTTGTCCCCTAGAGCTGATGAGCCATTCAAAATTGTCCAGAAAATCAACGACAATGCTTACAAGGTGGAACTACCTGGAACATATGGTGTTTCTGCAACTTTCAACGTCGCTGATCTTTCGCCTTATTTAGATAATGAAGCAGATTAAACTCGAGGGCGAGTTCTTTGTAACCCGGGGAGTATGATTCAAAGCCACCATCTAGAAGAATTGAATTCAACATTCAACCATTCAACATTCAACATTCAACCATTCAACCATTCAACATTCAACCATTCACATTATCATTTCATATTGTATTTTTTTCTCTATAAATAGATTACTCTCCTATGTATTAAATCATATTGAAGTTAAGAAATAAATTGAGTGTGTTTAGAAAAAGAGTTCTCTCTTGTTTTTATCTCTTGTTTCTATACCACATAGCGTACGCTATGAGTGGTTTTTAGCGTACGCAAACGGTGTAGTAGCGCACGCTAAATGTTAAATGTAGCGTACGCTACCGAGAGCGAATCCGAGAACAGTAGGTTCTGGACTCCAGTACTGGGCATCAATAATTCGTTAGCGCACGCTAACCATTGGTGTTAACGCACGCTAATTAAATGGTTGTAGCGCACGCTACAAAAGGTACGTAGCGCACGCCACCGTTGCGAACATAGGGTACTAGACTACCCAGTACACCCGTTAGCGCACGCTACGCACAGGATCTAGCGCACGCTAACTGGGATTTTCTATATATAGGACAGTCCAGTCCTTTAACGTTATTTATCATTTCTCTTCGTTTCTTCGGCGGTTTTGGGCGATTCCGGGCGTTTTGGAGAGTGTTCTTCGAGGTGTAATCATCAATCATCATATTCAAGCTTATCATTCGGATTAATCATCATTTCATCATCCCTATCACATCAAATCAAGGTAATAATCTTCTTGGATCTAGAATTTTGGATTTTTGGGTTTTTCCTTCCGATTTCTTCGTGTAAGCTTGGATTTTTGTTGGAATATGTTAGATATGGATTATCTACCTTGGACAAATTGTAATACCCGGTTGTAATTCATTCATTTTTATTCAATATTAATCAGTCAGTAATTATCATTCAGTAAACTTCACTCATTATTAATCACTCTTCATTCATGATTCAATCATTTCGTTCACTGTTGGCATGTTGTAATCGTATATCAATTACCGATCGTCATTTCATCTCCGTTTCTGGATTGAGACGGGAGTATTATCATTTTCATCGTGATTAGTAGTCTTGTACTGGGAGTATCATTTTTGGCATGTGTTGGACTTGTTCACTTTCACATTCGTATGATATGTCGGATCATTCATCAGTCGTAGCGAGGAATCGGAGTTATCGGATTTTTCACCTTGTCCAGCATTGAGTTACGGCCGTAAGGATTGTAGGTTACGGCCGTAACAAGTGTCCGTTGATTTCAGGCCATTTTGGATGAACGGGACTTACGGCCGTAAGGTTTCGGAATACGGTCGTAAGTTGAGCACGTACGGCCGTAAGACTTGGCCGGTTACGGCCGTACGTGTCCAGCAGGCTGCCCAGGCATTGTTGGCCGAAGGCGAGTTACGGCCGTAAGAAGGGTAGGATACGGCCGTAAGTGGTATTCGTATATTTCAGGTTTTGTCGATCGGGAGAGACTTACGGCCGTAAGGGTTGCGGCATACGGCCGTAAGACGAGGAAGGTATGGCCGTAAGGCTTGGCCGGGTACGGCCGTACGCTACAGGCAGGGTGCCTGGTCATTTTTGACGAAGGGGGCTTACGCCCGTAAGTTTGGCCGGATACGGCCGTATCATCCGAGTTACGCTCGTAAGATGTGCGGGTACGGCCGTAAGGATGTCGGCAGATGTTTTAGACGAGGGCGAGTTACGCCCGTAAGTCAGGAGCGGATACGGCCGTAAGGCTGTCGGCAGGTATTTGGACGAAGCCGAGTTACGGCCATACGAGTTGGCCGGTTACGGCCGTAAGGCCGTTGACCTGGGATGTTACGACCGTAACTTCCGGCAGTATATAAGAAGTTGGCCGGGACTTTTTTTCCTCATTTCTTCATTTCTCCAACTTTTATCCGAGAGAGAGGGTTGAGGGAGAGATTTTCCATCACCTACCATTTGAGTGTTAGATTTTCATCATCTTCATTCATTTGGGAAGCTTGGATACTCGATTTAACTCGTGTTCATCGGATCGAAGTGGTTGAATCTTCAAGAGGTAATTTCTTCAACATCTTGGATTTCGATTTTGTATTGGAATATGATGTTTTGGACGTTATAATCATGTTATATGGAGGGATATGCATATGATTATGAGTTTGTATAAAGATTCATGGGATTATTGAGGGATTATTCAAGAACACTTTGAATATCGAATTGGATTTGGGGGTTTTCAATTAATTGTCGTTATAATAACGTATTTGAATATTCATTATGGATTATTGATCGTATTGAGGATGTTTTGTTGGTTTGAAACACTTCTTGGGGATTTGATGTTGGTATTTTTGAAGTTTGGTTATGAACAATCGAAGTTGGCCACAAAGTGTTCGATATAATGCCCCCAATGAACTTGGTTTAATCGTATCGATGTTTTGAGTTCGTTATATTCGTGTTTGATTCGTATATTGAACGGAGTGTTGGTAATTGTACTTATTCAAGGTTGTTTAAGCGACCGATATCTCAATTAGGACGTTGTTCGTGGAAGGATAATTGTCACCGGTGTAGTGTAAGTTAATTCTTACTCGGTTAAAAGGATCTTCATTCCTTTTGTTGTTGTTCATTCATAATCATAACTCATTCATCATTGTATTAACCGTTTTGAGACTTGTAATTGTCGAATAATTATTTCATTCACGAGGAATGGAGGTTCCAATAATTTCATTGGGTTATCAATCACTTCACTATTATTTTCATCTCGGTGAGTCATCCTTGACCTTGTCGAATTATTATCCATTGATATTCATTGTGGTCATTCTCGTTCATATGACCTTCTGGGTTCATATTGCGTGGCCGGGTGCGGATGTGTGGAATTTTTAGTCGGGCACGTGATGGCCATGTATTGGGAGTGATACATTGGACTGTGCACACGGTAAAGATTAATTCCGTGAGACTAATTAGGTACAAGGACGAGTGTGTCCGGTCATCCATCTTGTACACTTTTACAAAACACTACGGGCGTACTATGATACTCCTCTTCAGCGTAATTCATAACTAAGGATATTTCATAACTTCAGTTAAATCATGATTGTGTATTTTCAACCCTTGAGGATTGTTGTTCTGTGTAACTGACCCCGGCTGGGGATTTTGTTTTTCAGGTCATGGCAAGGCAAAAGCACGAGAATAGCATGTTGACATCGAGGAGTCCCAGTGATACTAGTAGGGGGCCCCGATCTTTCAGTTATTCATGTTGTTGTCCTTTAATTTCCGCTGCAGACTTTCATTTGGATACTCCGTTTCATTCAGTGTTGTGTATTTTATCTTCATATAAAATATGCTAGTATTCGGTATTGTCCTGGTGTGTTGTACTTAAACTCCTCATCGGAGTATTTGGTAATATAATGTGGTTCGGTACTACAATTATATTATTTAATTCATCATTTTCATTCGCCTGGTGGGTCCCAGTCGGGGATTCACGGCACTGTAATATCCGCCTAGTTTGGGGTGTTACAGAGTTGGTATCGGAGCGTGGTTTTGAATACTACCTTCCGAGTCATGTCTCATTTGAAATCATCGTCATCAGACTAGTATCATTGGACTTTCACGTCACGTGTGACCTGTGCAAATGCCGAGCCAATCAGACCGAAAGAACTGTAAGATTTCTAACGCCATGGTGTAATTTCTGGCAATAGTCAATTATTCATCATTCATCAATTAACTGTAATACCCGGTTGTAATTCAGTAATTATCATTCAGTATTTATCATTCAGTAATTGATACTCAGTAATTTTCACTCATTATTAATCAATTGTCACTCAGATTCAGTCATGGTATTCATCATTCAGAGTAATTGTATCGTATATCAATCGTCATTCATCACTAATCGGTTTGGAGTTTCGTGCCGTGTTTATCATCATTGTTATTTTCGTTGCGAGCTGTGCGTGAGGAGTAGCGCACGCTACGTACTCCTTTTAGCGTACACTAATTGGGTATAGGTAGCGCACGCTACCACTCAGCTTTAGCGCACGCCGAGGTTACCAGGCTGCCGCATCCAAGGTACTGACCGCAGTTGAGTTATAAGTAGCGCACGCTACGAATGGTAAGTAGCGCACGCTAGTGGGTTGTAGTAGCGCACGCTAATATGTGGTGTAGCGCGCGCTAAGGACAAATCAGGTTGAGTCCAGTGGCTACTGGACTGCACTGGATTAACTCATAGCGCACGCTATGTGTTGTTTTTAGCGTACGCAATCGATATTATAGCGCACGCTAAATATTGGTTGTAGCGCACGCTATCGAGGTCAGATCAGAGGACATGCAGTTTCTGGATTTCAGTACTGGGCATCAAATATTTCGTTAGCGCACGCTAATAATGGATCTTAGCGCACGCTAGTAGTATGGTCGTAGCGCACGCTATAAAAGGTACGTAGCGCGCGCTACCGTGTTCGGACAGTGGGTACTGGAATACCCAAATTTCCCGTTAGCGCACGCTACGCATTAGGGCTAGCGCACGCTAACCTGGAGTGACTATAAATTGGACAGTTTAGTCAGAGTTCGTCATTTATCATCCTAATCTCTTTCTCTCGTCGGTTCTTGGCGATTTGGGCGATTTTGAGAGTATTCTTCAAGGTGTAATCATCAATCATCATCTTCAAGTCTTTGAGTTGGATTATCATCACTTCATCATCTCCAATACATCAAATCAAAGGTATTAATTTCTTGGATCTTGGATTTCGGATTTTTGAGTTTTTCCTTCCGATTTCTTCGTGTAAGCTTGGATTATCATCGGAATATGTTAGATATGGATTATCTACCTTGGATAAATATATTCCTACGGATTTAATGGTTATTTTCGGAACTATTTCAAGAACCCTTGGGGTTGACTTTGGTTAATTGGGGATTTTCCGATTAATGTTGTTGTAACCATGAATTATGGATTCCTAATGGATTATTGATGTCATTGAAGTATTTTGTTAGTTCGAAATACTCATTTTGGTTTGGTTTCGACATATTCGGGATTGGATAATTCCGAAGTTGTGTGGTTGGTTATGTATTCGTTGGAATGCCTTATGAGTTTGATTATCGTTGTTTCAGTTGGGTTAGTCGTGTTTTGTTACTTGATGCGTGTATTGAACGATTGTTGGTAATTATTGTTATTCAAGGTTGTTCGAGCGATCGGTATCTTGGTTAGGACGTTGTTCGTGGACGGACATTCTTCATCGGTATTGTGTAAGTTAATTCTTACTCGGTTAAAAGGATATTCATTCCTTTTGTCGTTGTTCATTCATAATCATAACTCATTCATCATTGTATTAATCGTATCAAAACTCGTCATTGTCAATTAATCACCTCGATCATAAGGAACGACGGTTCCGATCATTTCATTGAGCTATCATTCATTTCACCATCATTCAATCTTGGTGAGTCATTATTCATTTTCATTGTCACTTTTGTCATATTGTGGCATTAGGGTCATCTTGGCGTGCGGTTGGTATGTGTAGGATTTTCATGTCGGGCACATTATAGTCGTGTGTTGGTTGGTGGCCTCACATTGGACTGTGCACACGAGTCGATTGCTCGTGAGACTGATTAGGTACAAGACCACGCGTGTTTGATCGTTGGTGGCTTGTGCACGGACACATTTCCATCCCGGACGTAGTGTGGCGGCATTCCTTTGAGCCGTACTGATAGTTGATTCATATATCATGTTTGATTGCGTATGTTTCAACAGAATAATTCATAATTTCAGATATATCATGATTGTGTATTTTCAACCCTTGAGGATTGTTGTTCTTTGTAACTGACCCCGTTTGGGGATTTTGTTTTTCAGGTCATGGCAAGGCAAACGCACGGGAACAGCATGTTGATGTCGAGGAGTCCTAGTGATACTAGTAGGGGGCCCCGATCTTTCAGTTATTCATGTCATTGTCCTTTATTTTCCGCTGCAGACTTTCATTGAATACTCCGTTTCATTCAGTGTTGTGTATTTTATCTTCATATAAAATACACTAGTATTCGGTATTGTCCTGGTGTGTTGTAACTAAACTCCTCATTGGAGTAATTATTGTTGTAATGTAGTTCGGTACTACATTTATCCTGTGTAATTCATTCATTTTCATTTGCCTGGTGGGTCCCAGTTGGGGATCTATGGCACTGTAATATCCGCCTAGTTTGGGGTGTTACAGAGTTGGTATCGGAGCGTGGTTTTGAATACTACCTTCCGAGTCATGTCTCATTTGAAATCATCGTCATCAGACTAGTATCATTGGACTTTCGCGTCACGTGTGACCTGTGCAAATGCCGAGCCAATCGAATAAGAACTGTAAGATTTCTAACGCCATGGTATAATTTCTGGCAATAGTCATTCATTCATCATTCATCAATTAACAATCCTCAAACATCATCATTCATTGTGATCGGGACGATCATATTAACTCATTAATCACTTAATTCATTTCATTACTCAGTTGTCGATCTGGATGATCATATTATTAATCTTGTTAAGTTACTCAAGATAATCATTTCAAGAATTTCATCAGATAATCATGTCACTTCAGTAAATCATTCATATAATCACTAAGTTAGAGCATGTATACTCATTTTCATCATCTCATGACATCATCATAACGTGATAATCATGCGGGAAATATAATCATTATGCGACCTTCCTACTTCAGTATGGGGAGAGCTGTTAGGGGATGCACGGGGAGAGGCCGCGGTACGGGCCGAAACCCGGGGAATAATCACTCATTGTCAGAAATCGTACCCAGGACTCGGCTCGATCAAGAGATGTTCGGGTTGATCCACTCACTTTTATGCAGCCATGATGACCCATGTTCGGTTGCTCAATCATCATTGCGCCACTCTGGCCGGTTTAATCGGCGAACTCTCCCGTATGAGACGGCTGCTAAGGAAAGTCTTGAACAACAACCTTCATCTTTCGGCAAGAAACCAACGGCGTAATCGGTCCGAAGGCGGTTGGTCAACCTCCAAGAAACCTCGTGCGGGTCCTACCGTTTCGGCGTCCTCCTACGGCACCTAATCTGCGGGATCTCGCCCCGAGCGGGATTCGGCCATCATCTGTTTCAACTGTGGGGCGCCGGGCCATTTCAGTACTAGGTGTACGACGCCGTCTATCACATGTCATAATTGTGGGAATTTTGGGCATAAGGCCCGTTTTTGCCGAAAGAACTCCAAGTCGGCTCCGGTGGCATCTCAGGCCCCGAAGCAACCAGCGTTTCAGAATCAGACTGCTTTGTCAACTTCGTTTAAGACAATAGAAGAAAATAGAGTGGGAGCTCGTATTTATCAGACGGGAGCGTCCGGTTCGGGGGCCGGCAGGTCCCGGATTCATGTGATGAAGAGGATCGACGATCCGGTGGCCCGAACGATCTCAGGTATACTCGTAATTTTATTTCAACCCGTGTGTACCTTTTGATACTGGTGCACCGCATTCATTCATTTTCAAGTCATGATTGAATAAACTTAATTTGGATAGTCCTATTGCTTGTGGACCTCATACCATCGGTGTACCTGACGATAGAAGATTTTCGGAAATCATACCAAGGTAAGCTTAATGACCGCAATTGGTCAGTGGACCTAATCGTGGTGAATTTATCTAAGGACGATGTAATATTGAGTGTTAATTAGATGGATTGTCATGATGCCGTTCTCAATGTTCGTAAGCGCATGGTCACTATCATTTTCGTCGTTTGTCGTATATTGTGTAATACAGTTAGGTATTCAACGTTGTCCCAGAAGGATTACTATTATGATGGAAGCAGAGAAATTCCGCAAGCGAGTTGTTCAGTCATTCATTGTATCATTTTCATCGATTGGCCTTTCTAAGGCAATCGAGTTATTCAATCATTCATTGTATCATTTTCATCTATTGGCCTTTCTAAGGCAATCGAGCTATTTAATCATTCATTGTATCATTTTCATCGATTGGCCGTTCATGGGCAATTGAGATATTCAATCATTCATTATATCATTGTCATAGATTGGCCGATCATAGGCAATCGAGTTATTCAATCATTCATTGTATCATTTTCATCGATTGGCCGTTCATGGGCAATCGAGTTACTTAATCATTCATTATATCATTGTCACCTATTGCCGTTCTTAGACAATCGAGGTGTTCAATCATTCATGGTATCATTGTCATCGATTGACGATGTATTTCCCAGACGAGTTACTTGGTGGCCTTCACATAGAATTGTGGAATTCACGAGTGAGTTGGAGCCCGGTACGTCCCCGTTATCGAAGGCATCATACCGGATGGCCCCGACCAAATGCAGAAGTTGAAGACTCAACTTGAGGAATTGTGCGAGTAAGGTTATCTCCGACCGAGTGCGTCCCCGTGGGGAGCACCAGTGTTACATGTCAAGGAGAAGTATGGTTCGTTCGTGTGTGTATTATTACCAGGAGTTGAACAGGGTGAGGATCAAGATTAGTATCCTCTATCCCGTATCGACGATCTTTTGGATCAACTTCAGGGAGCTTCAGTATTTTCCAAGATCGACTTAAGATCTGGATATCATCAGTTGCGGATTCGAGAGTCGGATATCACGAGGACGGCTTTTCGAACACGCTATGGTCGTTATGAGTTTGCGGTTATGCCGGTTGGGTTGATTATTGCACCTGCGGTATTCATGGAGTTAATGAATCAGGTTTTCATCGACTTTTGGATCAGTTTTGTTGTTGTCTTCATTGATGACATTTTGATTATTCTCGTGACCGGGAGGAACACGAGGTTCATTTTCATCAGGTTTCCGACGTGTTAAGACGAGAGCAACTTTATGGGAAGTTTTCCAAAGGTGAGTCTTTGGACGTCCAGTGACTTTTCTCGGACTGTAATTTCATCGGATGGAGTGCGTGTTGATCCTCGGAAGACGAAGGCTATCCAAGATTGGTCACCTCAGAAGAATGTTAAGCAAATCCAAGCTTTCTCGGATTAGCCGGCTATTATCGGCGGTTTGTGGAAGGATTTTCTAAAAATTGTTCGATTAATTCATTCATCACTCATCAATCTCATTGTTCGGTGAATTCATTCATCACTCGATCAATCTCATTGTTCATCAATTCATTCATCACTCATCGATCTCATTGTTGATCGATTCATTCATCACTCACCAATCTCATTGTTCACTAATTCATTCATCACTCGATCAATCTCATTGTTCACCAATTCATTCATCACTCGATCAATCTCATTGTTCATCAATTCATTCATCACTCGATTAATCTCATTGTTCAATTAATTCATTCATCACGAGTCAATCTCATTGTTCGATTAATTTATTAACCATCCATCCATCTCACGGTTCGATTGTTGATCTTGTGAATCAAATTTTTCAATCTTGTGAACTTGTTCAAGGTAATCATTTCAGAATTTCATCGATAGGCTTGTCACCTCACTTGATTTTTCATGCGATCTTCTCATATTACGGCGTCATGTCGATTTATCGTTTTATTGCATTATTAATGCATCCATTTTGTTAGAGCATGTATGCTCATTGTTATCATTTCATCTCGTAATCATAGTGCGATCTTCATACGAGATCCGTAATTATCACGTGACTTTCTGCCTCGGTATGGAAGGAGTTAGAGGGACATCGGACTCAGACGTCGAAGATCGTTTCTAGTCGTATTCATGCTGGGAGAGCATCTTCATCTCAGACAACGAGTTCGACTGTTGTTTGCTTAAACAGTGATACAACGGGACATTCATCACCGGTGTTGAGCAAGTTAATTCTTGCTCGGTAATAGGATAATCATTCATTTCATCGCCGTTCAATTATTTGCATAGGTCATTCATCATATATCAATCACGTTAAGACTTATATTTATCAACCAATCATTCACTTCACGGGGAACAATGGTTCCAATAATTTCATTTGAGTTATCACTCATTTCGTTATTAGTTCACCTCGGCGAGTTATTCTTGATCCTTGTCGGATATCTAATCATTTATCATTCATCATAGTCACTCTCGTTTTGGTAACCTTTCGGGGTCATATTAAGCGGTGAGTTCAGGTTTGGGTCTTCGTCGAATCGTTGGGATCGAGGAGATCGATGGTATGGAGGATATCGATGTTGGGTACATTTGATATATAGCCTTGTCTTTCGAGATGACTATATAACTCAATCCGTATTAATGTGTCATGGTTGTGGATCATTTATTGTTGATCTATCTTATAATGATCGTATTTGAGAATCTTGAGATTTTGAGATCGTTTGATGCATTCCTTTTGGTGTCATACCGAGACTTCGTGATATTTTTGGGAAATCGTTCATTGTGATCCGAGACGTCAAGACTTGGGGACTTGGGCGTGCGATTGATTTGGTCAGAACTATTTGGACATTATTGTTTGCGGATCGTGATGGATAGTTCATGTCCCGAGTTGTTTACCCTTAGTTTCGAGGACGAAACTCTTTTAAGGGTGTATGTAATACCGGTTGTAATTGATAATTATCATTCGGTATTTATCATTCGATAATTGATATTGATAATTTTCACTCATTATTAATCAATTGTCACTCAGTTCGATCATGGTATTCATCATTCGAGTAATTGTATCGTATATCAATCGTCATTCATCACTAATCGGTTTGGAGTTTCGTCGTGTTTATCATCATTGTTATTTTCGTTGCGGTATGCGTGAGGAGTAGCGCACCCTACGTACTCCTTTTAGCGTACACTAATTGGGTATAGGTAGCGCACGCTACCACTCGGCTTTAGCGCACGCCGAGGTTACCACTTGCCGATCCGGAAGGTACCGACCGCAGTGAGTTATAAGTAGCGCACGCTACGAATGGTAAGTAGCGCACGCTAGTGGGTTGTAGTAGCGCACGCTAATATGTGGTGTAGCGCGCGCTAAGGACAAATCAGGTTGAGTCCAGTGGCTACTGGACTGCACTGGATTAACTCATAGCGCACGCTATGTGTTGTTTTTAGCGTACGCAATCGATATTATAGCGCACGCTAAATATTGGTTGTAGTGCACGCTATCGAGGTCAGATCAGAGGACATGCAGTTTCTGGATTTCAGTACTGGGCATCAAATATTTCGTTAGCGCACGCTAATAATGGATCTTAGCGCACGCTAGTAGTATGGTCGTAGCGCACGCTACAAAAGGTACGTAGCGCGCGCTACCGTGTTCGGACAGTGGGTCTTGGAATACCCAAATTTCCGTTAGCGCACGCTACGCATTAGGGCTAGCGCCGCTAACACGGGTGACTATAAATTGGGACAGTTTAGTCAGAGTTCGTCATTTATCATCCTAATCTCTTTCTCTCGTCGGTTCTTGGCGATTTGGGCGATTTTGAGAGTATTCTTCAAGGTGTAATCATCAATCATCATCTTCAAGTCTTTGAGTTGGATTATCATCACTTCATCATCTCCAATACATCAAATCAAAGGTATTAATTTCTTGGATCTTGGATTTCGGATTTTTGAGTTTTTCCTTCCGATTTCTTCGTGTAAGCTTGGATTATCATCGGAATATGTTAGATATGGATTATCTACCTTGGATAAATATATTCCTACGGATTTAATGGTTATTTTCGGAACTCTGTCAAGAACCCTTGGGGTTGACTTTGGTTAATTGGGGATTTTCCAATTAATGTTGTTGTAACCATGAATTATGGATTCCTAATGGATTATTGATGTCATTGAAGTATTTTGTTAGTTCGAAATACTCATTTTGGTTTGGTTTCGACATATTCGGGATTGGATAATTCCGAAGTTGTGTGGTTGGTTATGTATTCGTTGGAATGCCTTATGAGTTTGATTATCGTTGTTTCGACCGTTGGGTTAGTCGTGTTTTGTTACTTGATGCGTGTATTGAACGATTGTTGGTAATTATTGTTATTCAAGGTTGTTCGAGCGATCGGTATCTTGGTTAGGACGTTTTTCGTGGACGGACATTCTTCATCGGTATTGTGTAAGTTAATTCTTACTCGGTTAAAAGGATATTCATTCCTTTTGTCGTTGTTCATTCATAATCATAACTCATTCATCATTGTATTAATCGTATCAAAACTCGTCATTGTCAATTAATCACCTCAGTCATAAGGAGCAGCGGTTCCGATCATTTCATTGAGCTATCATTCATTTCACCATCATTCAATCTTGGTGAGTCATTATTCATTTTCATTGTCACTTTTGTCATATTGTGGCATTAGGGTCATCTTGGCGTGCCGTTGGTATGTGTAGGATTTTCATGTCGGGCACATTATAGTCGTGTGTTGGTTGGTGGCCTCACATTGGGTATGTGCACGAGTCGATTGCTCGTAAGGCGATTAGGTACAAGACCACGCGTGTTTGATCGTTGGTGGCTTGTGCACGGACACATTTCCATCCCGGACGTAGTGTGGCGCCATTCCTTTGAGCGTCGATAGTTGATTCATATAGCATGTTTGATTGCGTATGTTTCAACGAATAATTCATAATTTCGATATATCATGATTGTGTATTTTCAACCCTTGAGGATTGTTGTTCTTTATGCGACCCCGTTTGGGGATTTTGTTTTCCAGGTCATGGCAAGGCAAACGCACGGGAACAGCATGTTGATGTCGAGGAGTCCTAGTGATACTAGTAGGGGCCCCCGATCTTTCAGTTATTCATGTCATTGTTCTTTATTTTCCGCTGCAGACTTTCATTGAATACTCCGTTTCATTCAGTGTTGTGTATTTTATCTTCATATAAAATACACTAGTATTCGGTATTGTCCTGGTGTGTTGTAACTAAACTCCTCATCGGAGTAATTATTGTTGTAATGTAGTTCGGTACTACATTTATCCTGTGTAATTCATTCATTTTCATTTGCCTGGTGGGTCCCAGTTGGGGATCTACGGCACTGTAATATCCGCCTAGTTTGGGGTGTTACATTAACAATCCTCAAACATCATCATTCATTATGATTAGGACGATCATGTTAACTCATTAATCACTTTATTCATTTCATTACTCAGTTAATGATCAGGACGATCATGTTAACTCATTAATTGCTTAATTCATTTCATTACTCAGTTGTCGATCTGGATGATCATATTATTAATCTTGTTAAATTGTTCAAGATAATCATTTCAAGAATTTCATCAGATAATCATGTCACTTCAGTAAATCATTCATGTAATCACTAAGTTAGATCATGTATGCTCATTTTCATCATCTCATGACATAATCATAACGTGATATTCATGTGGGAAATATAATCATTATGCGACCTTCCTACTTCAGCATGGAGAGAGTTGTTAGGGGATGCATGGGGAGAGGCCGCGGTGCGGGCCGAAACCCGGGAAATAATCACTCGCTGTCGGGAAATCGTACCCAGGACTCGGCTCGATCAGAAGATGTGCGGGTTGATCCACTCACTTTTATGCAGGTCATGATGACCCATATGCAATTGCTCAATCATCATTGCGCCACTCTGGCCGGATTAATCGAGAGAACTCTCCCGTATGAGCCTACTGCTAAGGAAATTGCTGAGCAACAACCTTCATCTGTCAGCAAGAAATCAACGAAGCGTAATCAATCATAAGGCGGTCGGTCAACATTCAAGAAGCCTCGCGTGAGTCCTATCGTTTCTGAGCGACCTCCTTCGGCGCATAATCGTGCGGGATCTCAATCCCGAGTGTCCAGTTCGGCCATCACCTGCTTCAACTGTGGAGCGTCGGGTCATTACAGCACTAAGTGTCTGAAACCGTCTATCACGTGCCATAATTGTGGGAATTTTGGGCATAAGGCCCGTTTTTGCCGAAAGGACTCCAAGTCAGCTCCGGTGGCATCTCAGGCCCCGAAGCAATCAACGATTCAGAATCAGACTGCTCTGTCAACGTCGTTTAAGACAATGGAATCAAATAAAGTTGGAACTCATATTTATCAGACGGGAGCATCCGGTTCGGGGGCCAGCAAGTCCCGGATTCATGTGATGAAGAGGATCGACGATCCGGTGGCCCGAATGATCTCAGGTATACTCGTAATTTTTATTTCAACCTGTGTGTACCTTTTGATACTGGTACACCGCATTCATTCATTTTCGAATCATGTTTGAATAGACTTATTTTGGGATAGTCCTATTGCTTGTGGACCTCCTACCATCGGTCTACCCGGCGATGGAAGAATTTTCATAAATCATACCGAAGTGAGCTTAATGACCGCGATTGGTTGGTGGACCTAATCGTGGTGAATTTATCTAAGGACGATGTAATAATGGGTATTAGTTGGATGGATCATCATGATACTATCCTTAGTGCTGTAAGCGTTAGGTCACTATCATTCCGTCGTTGGCTGTCGAATGTGTGCTTCAGGGAGGTAATCCCCATTGTTCCAGAAGAATTATTATTATGATGGAAGCAGAGAAATTCCTCAATCGAGTTGTTCAATCATTCATTGTATCATTTTCATCGATTGGCCGTTCTAAGGCAATCGAGTTGTTCAATCATTCATCGTATCATTTTCATCGATTGGCCGTTCTAAGGCAATCGAGTTATTCAATCATTCATTGTATCATTTTCATCGATTGGCCGTTTTAAGGCAATCGAGTTGTTCAATCATTCATTGTATCATTTTCATCGATTGACCGTTCTAGGGCAATCGAAATGTTCAATCATTCGTGGTATCATTGTCATCGATTGACGATGTATTCCCAGACGAGTTACCTGGTTGCCTTCACATGGAGTTATGGAATTCACGAGTGAGTTGGAGCCTGATACGTCCCCATTATTGAAGGCACCATGCCGGATGGCCCCGACCGAAATGCAGGAGTTGAAGATTCAACTCAAGGAATTGTTCGAGAAAGGTTATCTCCGACCGAGTGCGTCCCCATGGGGAGCACCAATGCTGTTTGTCAAGAAGAAGGATGGTTCGTTCCGTTTGTGTATTAATTATCGGGAGTCGAATAGGGTGACGATCAAGAATAAGTATCCCTTACCCCGTATTGATAATCTTTTAGATCAACTTCAGGGAGCTTCAGTTTTTTTTCCAAGATCGACTTAAGATATGGACATCATCAGTTGCGAATTCGAGAGTCGGATATCGCATGGACAGTGTTTTGTACACGCTATGGTCATTATGAGTTCGTAGTTATGCTGTTCGGGCTAACTAATGCACCTGTGGTATTCATGGAGTTAATGAATCGGGTTTTCATCGACTTTTTGGATCAGTTTGTTGTTGTCTTCATCGATGACATTTTGATTTATTCTCGTGATCGAGAAGAACACGAGGTACATCTTCATCAGGTTCTCGACGTGTTAAGACGCGAGCAACTTTATGGAAAGTTTTCTTAATATGAGTTCTGGATGTCCGAAGTGACTTTTCTCGGGCATGTAATTTCATCAGACAGAGTTCGTGTCGACCCTCAGAAGACGGAGGCTATCCGAGATTGGCAACCTCCGAAAAATGTTAAGGAAATCCGAAGTTTCCTCGGATTAGCTGGTTAATTATCCGACCCACGACCTGGAGCTACCAGCCGTGGTTTTTCGCATTGGAAATTTGGCGTCGTTACCTTTATGGCGTCACCTGTCAGATCTTCACTGATCACAAGAGTTGAAGTATATATTTACTCAGAGAAAGTTAAATATGCGACAAAGATGGTGGTTGGAACTAATCAAAGATTACGATATCGAGATCCTTTACCACCCGGGTAAGGCGAACGTTGTCGCCGACGCCTTGAGTTGTAAGTCCGTTTAGAAGCAGATACTTGCTCGTTTAACAGTTCAGAAGGAATTTCAATAGGAATTTCTGAGAACCGAGATCGAGGTCTAGTTACAGCGATTACAAGGGCAACTTTGTACGTTAGAACTTTCATCATCACTTGAGGAGGCGATCCGGGAGAATCAGGGTTCAGACCCAGCATTGTCGCGCATCCGTGAGGATGTGGCTCAGGGGAAAGCCCCTGGATTCGTGGTCCACGAGGATGGACTTTTGAGATTTAAGAATCGGTTGTGCGTACCGGCGAATGACGAGTTGAAAAACTCGATTTTGAGAGAAGCTCATGCTACCCCTTATTCGGTTCATCCGGGGTCTAGCAAGATGTACAAGGACTTGAAACAAAATTACTGGTGGAGTAATATGAAGCGAGAAGTCGCGGAATTTGTTTCGAGATGCTTAACCTGTCAACAAGTCAAGATTGAACATCAGCGACCGGCGGGTATGCTGAAACCGCTCCCTATTCCAGAATGGAAATGGGAAGACATTTCTATAGATTTCATCACAAGTTTGCCGACGATTCGTCGTGGCATGAATACGATCTAGATGATCGTGGACCGCTTAACTAAATCAGCTCATTTCCTTGAGATCAATGATACGTGGGGTTCCGAGAGACTTGCCCAGATGTTCAATAAAGAGATAGTGAGACTGCACGGTACTCCTAAAAGCATCGTTTCCGATCGTGACGGACGGTTTGTGTCTCATTTTTGGTAATCAGTTCATCGTGCTATGGGAAACCAGCTTAATCTCAGTACCGCCTTTCATTCTCAGTCCGACGGACAATCAGAGAAGACTATTCAAACACTAGAGGACATGTTGAGGGCATGCATCCTCGATTGGAAAGACGATTGGGAAGTCCAACTACCTTTGATCGAGTTCACGTATAATAATAGTTGGCATGCTTCGATTAAGATGGCACCTTACGAGGCCTTGTACGGTCGTCGTAGTCGATCTCCTTTGTGTTGGGACGACTTATCAGAATCAATGGGCATCGAGCCCGATATGCTTTTAGCCGCCCGTGAGAAGGTAGCTTTGATCAGGAGTCGTTTGTTGACCGCTCAGAGTCGACAAAAATCTTATGCAGACAATCGTCGTCGACCACTAGAGTTCGAGATGGGTGACCACGTTTTGGTCAAGGTGTCCCCGAGTCGAGGTATTTTCCGTTTCGGAAAACGGGGGAAGTTGAGTCCGAGATTTATTGGACCATTTGAGATTTTGGAATGAGTAGGCGAGCTAGCTTATCGTTTGGCTTTACCCCCGGCGTTGAGCCGAATTCATAATGTGTTTCACGTCTCTCAGTTGCGGAAGTATGTTGCCGACCCGAGTCACATACTTCAGTTCGACGAAATCGAGATCGCGGATGATCATTCGTATGAGGAGCATCCTATACGAGTTTTAGAGCGGCGAATCAAACAGTTTAGGATCAAGACGATTCCTTTGGTCAATATTCAGTGGTCTAGGCACGGAGTCGAAGAGGTTACTCGGGAAACCGAGGAGAATATGCAGGGGAATTATCCCGAGTTGTTTGACCCTTAGTTTTGGGGACGAAACTCTTTTTAAGGGGGGAGGTATGTAATACCCGGTTGTAATTCATTCATTTTTATTCAATATTAATCAGTCAGTAATTATCATTCAGTAAACTTCACTCATTATTAATCACTCTTCATTCATGATTCAATCATTTCGTTCACTGTTGGCATGTTGTAATCGTATATCAATTACCGATCGTCATTTCATCTCCTTTTCTGGATCGAGACGGGAGTATTATCATTTTCATCGTGATTAGTAGTCTTGTACTGGGAGTATCATCTTTGGCATGTGTTGGACTTGTTCACTTTCACATTCGTATGATATGTCGGATCATTCATCAGTCGTAGCGAGGAATCGGAGTTATCGGATTTTTCACCTTGTCCAGCATTGAGTTACGGCCGTAAGGATTGTAGGTTACGGCCGTAACAAGTGTCAGTTGATTTCAGGCCATTTTCGACGAACGGGACTTACGGCCGTAAGGTTTCGGAATACGGCCGTAAGTTGAGCAGGTACGGCCGTAAGACTTGGCCGGTTACGGCCGTACGTGTCCAGCAGGCTGCCCAAGCATTGTTGGCCAAAGGCGAGTTACGGCCGTAAGAAGGGTAGGATATGGCCGTAAGTGATATTCGTATATTTCAGGTTTCGTCGGTCGGGAGAGACTTACAGTCGTAAGGGTTGTGGCATACGGCCGTAAGACGAGGAAGGTACGGCCGTAAGGCTTGGCCGGGTATGGCCGTACGCTACAGGCAGGGTGCCTGGTCATTTTTGACGAAGGGGGCTTATGCCCGTAAGTTTGGCCGGATACGGCCGTATCATCCGAGTTACGCCCGTAAGGTGTGCGGGTACGGCCGTAAGGATGTCGGAAGATGTTTTAGACGAGGGCGAGTTACGCCCGTAAGTCAGGAGCGGATACGGCCGTAAGGCTGTTGGCAGGTATTTGGACGAAGCCGAGTTACGGCCGTACGAGTTGGCCGGTTACGGCCGTAAGGCTGTTGACTTGGGATGTTACGGCCGTAAGAGGGCCGAGTTACGGCCGTAACTTCCGGCAGTATATAATGAGTTGGCCGGGACTTTTTTTCCTCATTTCTTCATTTCTCCAACTTTTATCCGAGAGAGAGGGTTGAGGGAGAGATTTTCCATCACCTACCACTTGAGTGTTAGATTTTCATCATCTTCATTCGTTTGGGAAGCTTGGATACTCGATTTAACTCGTGTTCATCGGATCGAAGTGGATGAATATTCAAGAGGTAATTTCTTCAACATCTTGGATTTCGATTTTGTATTGGAATATGATGTTTTGGACGTTATAATCATATTATATGGAGGGATATGCATATGATTATGAGTTTATATAAAGATTCATGGGATTATTGAGGGATTATTCAAGAACACTTTGAATATCGAATTGCATTTGGCGGTTTTCAATTAATTGTCGTTATAATCACGTATTTGGATATTCATTATGGATTATTGATCGTATTGAGGATGTTTTGTTGGTTTGAAACACTTCTTGGGGATTTGATGTTGGTATTTTTGAAGTTTGGTTATGAACAATCGAAGTTGGCCACAAAGTGTTCGATATAATGCCCCAATGAACTTGGTTTAATCGTATCGACGTTTTGAGTTTGTTATATTCGTGTTTGATTCGTATATTAAACGGATTGTTGGTAATTGTACTTATTCAAGGTTGTTCGAGCGACCGATATCTCAATTAGGACATTGTTCGTGGAAGGATAATTGTCACAGGTGTAGTGTAAGTTAATTCTTACTCGGTTAAAAGGATCTTCATTCCTTTTGTTGTTGTTCATTCATATTCATAACTCATTCATCATTGTATTAACCGTTTTGAGACTTGTAATTGTCGAATAATCATTTCATTCACGAGGAACGGCGGTTCCAATAATTTCATTGGGTTATCAATCACTTCACTATTATTTTCATCTCGGTGAGTCATCCTTGACCTTGTCGAATTATTATCCATTGATATTCATTGTGGTCATTCTCGTTCATATGACCTTCTGGGTTCATATTGCGTGGCCGGGTGCGGATGTGTGGAATTTTTAGTCGGGCACGTGATGGCCATGTATTGGGAGTGATACATTGGGTATGCACACGGTAAAGATTAATTAGTGAGACTAATTAGGTACAAGGACGGGTGTGTCCGGTCATCCGTCTTGTACACTTGCAGAACACTACGGGCGTACTATGATACTCCTCTTGGCGTAATTCATAACTAAGGATATTTCATAACTTGATTAAATCATGATTGTGTATTTTCAACCCTTGAGGATTGTTGTTCGTATGGCCCGGCCATTTGAGGATTTTGTTTTTCAGGTCATGGCAAGGCAAAAGCATGGGAATAGCATGTTGACGTCGAGGAGTCCCAATGATACTAGTAGGGGGCCTCGATCTTTCAGTTATTCATGTTGTTGTCCTTTAATTTCCGCTGCAGACTTTCATTTGGATACTCCGTTTCATTCAGTGTTGTGTATTTAATCTTCATATAAAATATGCTAGTATTTGGTATTGTCCTGGTGTGTTGTACTTAAACTCCTCATCGGAGTATTTGGTAATATAATATGGTTCGGTACTATAATTATATTATTTAATTCATCATTTTCATTCGCCTGGTGGGTCCCAGTCGGGGATTCACGGCACTGTAATATCCGCCTAGTTTGGGGTGTTACATAAATGTATTCCTACGGATTTATTGTCGTATATTTCGGATTTCATGAATATTGGGGTTCGATTCAAGAACACTTTAGAGTTGACTTTGATATTTTTGGGGGTTTGCAATTAGATGTTGTCGTTAACTCGAATTGTGGATTCCTATGGGATTATTGATATCATTGAAGTTGTTTTGTTGGTTTGAAATACTCATTTTGGAGTTGGTTTTGATATATTCGAGAATTGGATATTATCGAGGGATGTGTGTTTGCTAAGTGTTCGTTAGAATACCTCTATGAGTTTGGATATTGTTGTATCGACGTTTGAGTCGGTTATAATCGTGTTTGATTCGTATATTGAGCATTGTTGGTAATTGTGATTCAAGGTTGTTCGAGCGACCGACATCTCATTGTAGGACGTTTGTTCGAGGAAGGACATTCTTCACCGGTTGAGTAAGTTAATTCTTACTCGGTTAAAAGGATATTCATTACTTTCGTTGTTGTTCATTCATAATCATAACTCATTTATATTGTATTGACCGTATCGAGACTTGTCATTGTCAATTAATCACATCAGTCACGAGGAACGATGGTTTCAATCTTTTCATTGATCTATCATTCATTTCACTATCATTTCATCTCGGTGAGTCATTATTGATTTCGATGTCACTTTTGTTATCTCGTGGCATTCCGGGTCATACTGGCGTGCCGGTTGGTATGTGTAGGATTTTTATGTCGGGCACATATTAAGTCGTGTGTTGGTTGTTGGCCTCACATTGGACTGTGCACACGAGAAGATCACTTCGTGAGACTGATTAGGTACAAGACCACACGTGTATTCGATCGATACTCGATGGTGGCTTGTGCACGGACACATTTCCATCCTGGGCGTAGTGTGGCGCCACCCTTTGAACCGTACCATTAGTTGATTCATACAGCATGTTTGATTGCGTATGTTTTCAACAGGATTTGGGTTATAATCCGACCGATTCACTTTTGATCGCATGTGTTCGACGGTTTGAGATTTTTGATCGAACTTGTGGTTTATACAGCATATATGATTGTGTTTATTCAACTCTTAAGGATTGTTGTTCTGTGTAACTGACCCCGTTGGGGGATTTTGTTTTTCAGGTCACGGCAAGGCTAAGGCACGGGAAGGGAACGTTGACGGCGAGGAGTCCGAGTGATACTAGTAGGGGGCCTCAATCCTTTCATTCACCGTGTTTCCTTATTTTATTTCCACTGCAGATTTCCGTTTGGATTTTGAGTTCATTCAGTGTTGTATATTTTATCTCCATATAAAATATACTTGTATTCGGTCATTTCCTTGGGTGTGTTGTATGAAAACTCCTCATCGGAGTAATTAATGATGTAATGTGGTTCGGTACTACATTTACCCTGTGTATTTCATTCATTTTCACTCGCCTGGTGGATCCCAGTCGGGGGTCCACGGCACTGTAATATCCGCCTAGTTTGGGGTATTATAGAGTTGGTATCAGAGCGTGGTTTTGAATACTACCTTCCGAGTCATGTCTCATTTGAAATCATCGTTCATCAGACTAGTATCATTGGACTTTCGCGTCACGTGTGACCTGTGCAAGAGCCGAGCCATTCAGACCAAAGAACAGTAAGATTTCCTCATTTATCATTTCATTTTAATCATGTTGATCATGTTAACTCAATAATCACTCAATTCATTTCATCACTCAGTTGTTGATCTTGAAGATCATATCATTAATCTTGTTAACTTGTTCAAAATAATCATTTCAAGAATTTCATTAAATAATCATGTCACCTCAGTAAATCATTAATGTAATCACTATGCTCATTCTCATCATTTCATAACTTAAATCATAATGTGGTACTCATATGAGATCTATGATTATCATGCGACCTTCCTACTTCAGTATGGAGAGAGCTATAAAGGGATGCACGGGGAGAGGCCGCGGTGCAGGCCGAAACCTGGGGAATAATCGCCCACTGTCGGGAAACCGTACCTAGGACTCCGCTCGATCGGAAGATGTTCGGGTTGACCCACTCACTTTTATGCAGGTCATGATGACCCATATGCAATTGCTTAATCATCATTGCGCCACTCTGGCCGAATTAATCGAGGGGACTCTCACGTATAAGCCTGCTGCTAAGGAAATTGCTGAGCAACAACCTTCATCTGGCAGCAAGAAATCAACAAAGCGTAATCAGTCCGAAGGCGGTCAGTCAACCTTCAAGAAGCCTCGTACGAGCCCTAACGTTTCTGAGCGACCTCCTAAGGCACCTAATCCTTTGGGATCTCAGTCCCGAACGGCCAGTTCGGCCATCACCTGTTTCAACTGTGAAGAACAGGGTCATTTCAGTGCTAAGTGTCCGAGGCAGACTGTCACATGCCATAACTATGGAATTGCGGGGCATAGGGCCCGTTTTTGCCGAAGGGACTCCAAACCCACTCCGGCGACATCTCAGGCCCCAAACAAGTCAGTGGTTCCAAATCAGGCCACTCAGTCCGCGTCGTTTAAAACGACAGGAGCTAACAAAGGTGGAGCTCATATGTATCAGACGGGAGCATCCGGTTCGGGGGCCGGCAAATCCTGAATTCACGCGATGAAGAGGACCGACGATCCGGTGGCCCGAATGACCTCAGGTATACTCGTAATTTCATCTCAACCTGTGTTTACCCCTTTTGATACTGGTGCACCGCATTCATTCATTTCCGAATCATATTTGAATAGACCTCACTTGGATAGTCCTATTAATTGTGGGCCTTATATCATTGGTCTACCTGGCGGTAGAAGAATGTTCGAAAATCATGAGGTTAAGAACTGACTGGATTAAGCTCAAATGACCGCGATTGGTTGGTGGACCAAATCGTGGTGGTTTTACTTAAGGACGTTGTAATATTGGGTATTAGTGGGATGGATCGTCATGATACCATCCTCAATGTTCGTAAACATATGGTCACTATCATTTCTGTCGTTGGAGTCGAGTGTGTACTTCAGGGAGGTAATCCCCGTTGTTCCGGAAGAATTATTAATATGATGGAAGCCGTAAAATTACTCAATCAGAGTTGTTCAATCATTCTTGGTAGTATTGTCATCGATTGGCCGTTCTTAGGCAATCGAGATATTCAATAATTCATTATATCATTGTCATCGATTGACCATTCTAAGGCAATCGAGGTGTTCAACCATTCGTGGTATCATTATTATCGCTTGACGATGTACTCCCAGACGAGCTACCTGTTTTACCTCCACCGAGGGATATGGAATTCATGATAGAGTTGGAGCCTGGTACGTCCCCATTATCGAAGGCACCGTACCGGATGGCCCCGACCGAAATGCAGGAATTAAAGAACCAACTTGAGGAGTTTTTCGAGAAAGGTTATATCCATCCGAGTGCGTCCCCGTGGGGAGCACCAGTGTTGTTTGTCAAGAAGAGGGATGGTTCGTTCCGCTTGTGTATTGATTACCGGGTATTGAACTGAGTGACAATCAAGAATAAGTATCCTCTACCCCGTATCGTTGATCTTTTGGATCAACTTCAGGGAGCTTCAGTATTTTCCAAGATCAACTTAAGATCTGGATATCATCAGTTATGAATTCGAGAGTCAGATATCGCAAGGACGGCGTTCCGAACACGCTATGGTCATTATGAGTTTGTGGTAATGCCGTTTGGGTTAACTAATGCACCTGCGGTATTCATAGAGTTAAGAAATCAGGTTTTCATTGACTATTTGGATCAATTCGTGGTTGTCTTCTTTGATGACATCTTGATTTATTCTCGTGACCGGGAGGACCACGAGTTTCACCTTCATCAGGTGCTCGACGTGTTAAGACGAGAGCAACTTTTTGGGAAGTTTTCCAAATGTGAGTTCTGGATGTCCGAAGTGACGTTTCTCGGGCATGTAATTTCATCAGACGGAGTTCATGTCGACCCTCAAAAGACGGAGGCTATCCGAGATTGGTTACCTCCGAAGAATGCTAAGAAATCCGAAGCTTTCTCGGATTAGCCGGTTATTATCGGCGATTTGTGGAAGGATTTTCTAAAATCACTCAACCATTGGCAAACCTTTTTCGAAAGGATAAGAAATACACGTGGTCCGACGCGTGTCAGCGGAGTTTTGAGGAACTCAAGAGCCGGTTAATTTCAGCACATGTCCTTTCTTTACCGCAAGGGACGGAAGGATTTGTGGTCTATAGTGATGCGTCCGGAAAGGGTCTCGGATGTGTACTAATGCAGAACGGGAAGGTCATTGCTTATGCTTCACGGCAATTGAGACCTTATGAGGTTAATTATCCGACCCACGACCTGGAGTTAGCAGCCGTGGTATTTGCATTGAAGATTTGGCGTCATTATCTTTATGGCGTTACCTGTCAGATATTCACCGATCATAAGAGTTTAAAGCATATATTCACTCAGAAGGAGTTAAATATGCGACAGAGACAGTGGTTGGAACTAATCAAAGATTATAATATCGAGATACTTTACCACCCGGGCAAGGCGAACGTTGTCGCCAACGCCTTGAGTCGTAAGTCCGTTCAGGAGCAGATGCTTGCTCGATTATCAGTTCAGAAGGAACTTCAGTAGGAAATTCTGAGACCCAAGATCGAGGTCTGGTTACAGAGAGCACAAAGGCAACTTTGTACGTTGGAGATTTCATCGCCACTTGAGGAGGCGATCAGGGTGAATCAGGGTTCAGACCCATTTCTGTTACGCATTCGAGAGGATGTGACTCAGGGGAAAGCCCCCGAGTTTGTGGTCCACGAGGATGGACTTTTGCGTTTTAAGAATCGGTTGTACGTACCGGCGAATGACGAGTTGAAAAACTCGATTTTGAGAGAAGCTCATGTTGCCCCTTATTCCATTCATCCGGGGTCTAGCAAGATGTATAAAGACTTGAAACAAAATTACTGGTGGAGTAATATGAAGCGGGAAGTCGCGGAATTTGTTTCGAGATGTTTGACCTGTCAGCAAGCCAAGATAGAACATCAGTGACCGGCGGGTATGCTGAAACCTCTCCCTATTCCAGAATGGAAGTGGGAAGATATTTCAATGGACTTCATCACGAATTTGCCGACGAGTCGTCGTGGCATGAATATAATATAATATGGGTAATTGTGGATCGCCCGGCTAAATCAGCTCATTTCCTTGAGAATTAAGGATACGTGGGGTCCCGAGAGACTTGCCCAGTTGTTTATCAAAGAGATAGTGAGATTGCACGGTACTCCTAAAAGTATCGTTTCCGATCGTGACGGGCGATTCGTGTCTCATTTTTGGAAATCAGTTCATAGTGCTATGGGAACTCAGCTTAATCTCAGTACAGCTTTTCATCCTCAGTCCGACGGATAATCGGAGAGGACTATTCAGACATTGGAGGACATGTTGAGGGCATGCGTCCTCGATTGGAAAGACGATTGGGAAGCCCAACTACCGTTGATCGAGTTCACGTATAATAATAGTTGGCATGCTTCGATTAAGATGGCACCTTACGAGGCCTTGTACGGTCGTCGTTGTCGATCTCCTTTGTGTTGGGATGACTTATCAAAATCAATCGGCACCGATCCCGATATGCTTATAGCCGCCCGTGAGAAGGTAGCTTTGATCAGGAGTCATTGTTGACAGCTCTGAGTCGACAGAAATCATATGTAGATAATCGTCGTCGACCATTAGAGTTCGAGACGTGTGACCATGTTTTGGTCAAGGTATCCCCGAGTCGAGGTATTTTCCGTTTCGGATGACGGGGGAAGTTGAGTCCGAGATTCATGGGACCATTTGAGATTTTGGATCGAGTAGGCGAGCTAGCTTATCGATTAGCCTTACCTACGGCGTTGAGCCGAATTCATAATGTGTTTCACGTCTCTCAGTTACGGAAGTATGTTGCCGACCCGAGCCACATACTTCAGTTCGACGAAATCGAGATCGCCGATGATCATTCATACGAGGAGCATCCTATGTGAGTCTTAGAGCGGCTAATCAAACAGTTGAGTAACAAGACATTCCTTTGGTGAAAATTCAGTGGTCTAGACATGGAGTCGAAGAGGCTACTTGGAAAACCGAGGATAGTATGCGGGAGAGTCATCCCGAGTTGTTTGACCCTTAGTTTCGGGGACGAAACTCTTTTAAGGGGGGTGTATGTAATACCCAGTTGTAATCCAGTCATTATCATTCAGTATTCATCATTTAGTAATTGTCACTCAGTAATTTTCACTCATTAATGATCATTCATCATTTATTTCATTCATTATTTTCACCGTTCGGAGTATATTGATATCGCGTATCAGTTTTATTCATCATTCAACCCGGTTGGATAGTCGGGCCGAGCATATCATCATTGTCATTTTCATTGTGGGCTGTGTGTGAGGAGTAGCGCACGCTACGTACTCTCTTTAGCGCACGCTAATTGAGTACAGGTAGCGCACGCTACCACTCAGCATTAGCGCACGCTAATGTTGTCCTGGCTACAGTCCAGAAGGCACTGGACTGCAGGTGAGTTATAAGTAGCGCACGCTACGAATGGTAAGTAGCGCGCACTAGTGGTTTGTAGTAGCGCACGCTAATATTTGGTGTAGCGCGCGCTAAGGTCGTACAGGCAGAGTCCAGTGGGTACTGGACTGAATTGGATTAATTCATAGCGTACGATATGAGTGTTTTTTAGCGTACGCAAATGGTGTAGTAGCGCACGCTAAATGTTGAATGTAGCATACGCTACCGAGAGCGGATCAGAGAACAGTAGGTTCTGGACTCCAGTACTGGGCATCAATAATTCGTTAGCACATGCTAACCATTGGTGGTAACGCACGCTAATTAAATGGTTGTAGCGCACGCTACAAAAGGTACGTAGCGCACGCTACCATTGCGAACATAGGGTACTGGACTACCCAGTACACCCGTTAGCGCACGCTACGCACAGGATCTAGCGCACGCTAACTAGGATTTTCTATATATAGGACAGTCCAGTCCTTTAACGTCATTTATCATCGGCGGTTTTGGGCGATTACGGGCGTTTTGGAGAGTGTTCTTCGAGGTTTAATCATCAATCATCATCTTCAAGCTTATCATTCGGATTAATCATCATTTCATCATCCGCATCACATCAAATCAAGGTAATAAGCTTCTTGGATCTAGAATTTCGGATTTTTGGGTTTTTCCTTCCGATTTCTTCATGTAAGCTTGGATTGTTGTTGGAATATGTTAGATATGGATTATCTACCTTGGATAAATGTATTCCTACGGATTTATTGTCGCATATTTCGGATTTCATGAATATTGGGGTTCGATTCAAGAACATTTTAGAGTTGACTTTGATATTTTTTGGGGTTTGCAATTAGATGTTGTCGTTAACTCGAATTGGGGATTCCTATGGGATTATTGATATCATTGAAGTTGTTTTGTTGGTTTGAAATACTCATTTTGGAGTTGGTTTTTATATATTCGAGAATTGGATATTATCGAGGGATGTGTGTTTGCTAAGTGTTTGTTAGAATACCTTTATGAGTTTGGATATTGTTGTATCGACGTTTGAGTCGGTTATAATCGTGTTTGATTCGTATATTGAGCATTGTTGGTAATTGTCATTCAAGGTTGTTCGAGCGACCGACATCTCATTGTAGGACGTTTGTTCGAGGAAGGACATTCTTCACCGGTTGAGTAAGTTAATTCTTACTCGGTTAAAATGATATTCATTCCTTTCGTTGTTGTTCATTCATAATCATAACTCATTCATATTGTATTAACCGTATCGAGACTTGTCATTGTCAATTAATCACTTTAGTCACGAGGAACAACGGTTCCAATCTTTTCATTGAGCTATCATTCATTTCACTATCATTTCATCTCGGTGAGTCATTATTGATTTCGACGTCACTTTTGTTATCTCGTGGCATTCCGGGTCATACTGGCATGCCGGTTGGTATGTGTAGGATTTTCATGTCGGGCACATATTAAGTCGTGTGTTGGTTGTTGGCCTCACATTGGACTGTGCACACGAGAAGATCACTTCGTGAGACTGATTAGGTACAAGACCACACGTGTATTCGATCGATACTCGATGGTGGCTTGTGCACGGACACATTTCCATCCCGGGCATAGTGTGGCGCCACCCTTTGAACCGTACCATTAGTTGATTCATACAGCATGTTTGATTGCGTATGTTTTCAACAGGATTTGGGTTATAATCTGACCGATTCACTTTTGATCGCATGTGTTCGACGATTTGAGATTTTTGATCGAACTTGTGGTTTATACAGCATATATGATTGTGTTTATTCAACTCTTGAGGATTGTTGTTCTATGTAACTGACCCCATTGGGGGATTTTGTTTTTCAGGTCACGGCAAGGCTAAGGCACGGGAAGAGAACATTGACGGCGAGGAGTCCCAGTGATACTAGTAGGGGGCCCCAATCCTTTCATTCACCGTGTTTCCTTATTTTATTTCCGCTGCAGATTTCCATTTGGATTTTGAGTTCATTCAGTGTTGTATATTTTATCTCCATATAAAATATACTTGTATTCGGTCATTTCCTTGGGTGTGTTGTATTAAAACTCCTCATCGGAGTAATTAATGATGTAATGTGGTTCGGTACTACATTTACCATGTGTATTTCATTCATTTTCACTCACCTGGTGGGTCCCAGTCGGGGGTCCACGGCACTGTAATATCCGCCTAGTTTGGGGTGTTACAGTACGTAACATGAATAACGTACGTAATGGGTTGTACGTAACGTACGTAATGAGGCAGCAGTGAGCTAACGGCTATTTGAGGATTTGGAGCCTATAAATACCACTTCCTATGGTATTGAACCTACAACAACTTCAAGAAATCGAGACATTGATCTGATATAGTTATACATTCTCTCGTTGTTGTATTTGAGCTTATATTGATAAGTGTTTGAGTGTTATACACGAAAACATACACGAGAGAAAAAAGAAAGGATAAGATTGGATTCAGTGTTATTAGGATCAAAGATCTGGCATTGTTAGAATCGCAATCTATATTCGAGTGAGGTTTGTCTACTATCCATAGAAAGCTAGATAGGTTGATTCCTTGTCCGATAGAAAAGGAAAACGATTTAACTTGGACCGACAAAAAGATAAGTGATTATACGGTTTATCTCGGATCGATAGAAGACGAGATTGTAACGGTAATCCCTCGACTGAGAGAGGTGCAGATTGTTGATATTCATCCTATAGAAAAAGATACCGAGAGAGGACGTAGGCACGTTTGGCCGAACCTCTATAAATCCTGTGTCGATTTATTTTTCGCACCATTTATTTACGCTTCCGCACAAATAGCGCGTACAGCCGATATCGCAACAACAATTGGTATCGGAGCGGTACCTCCTAGAAGCGGCTTAACATCCAAGGAGAAGATCCAAATGGCGTTTCAACTTGCCCCGGTCTAAGGTCTTGCTCTAAATCGACCACCATTCTTTGATGGATCGAACTTCATGACATGGAAGAAGAAGATGTCGATATTCATTCGAGCCTACGACATCGAGCTATGGAAAGTCATATGTTTTGGTCCAAAAATTCCAATCAAATTCGACGGTACGCTTAAATCTTTTGAAGAGTACGATGATTCCGATTGGAAAAATGATCACTATAATTGCAAAGCTACGCAATTATTATATTATGCCTTAAATCTGGAAGAACGCAAACGGATATCTTCGTGCGATAGTGCCAAAGAAATTTGGAAGACGCTAGAAGTCACACACGAAGGCACAAATCAAGTCAAGGAGACGGAGATTAACATCCTTCTCCACGACTATGAGCTATTCCAAATGAAGGACGATGAATCCATCACAATCATGCTCGACTGATTTTTGGTCATTATAAATGAATTGGCTTGTTATGGAAAACCTCTCTCAAGTAGTGAAAAAGTAAAGAAAATCCTACGATCACTACTTCGGGAATGGGACGGCACGGTGACGGCGATTATGGAATCGAAATATCTCAATAATCTTGATTTTAGACCCTCGTTGGTTCACTAATAAATTACGAGATAGTCCTTAAATCTCGAAACGCAAGGCCGAAGCCGAAGGAACGATCAATAGCTTTAAAAGCTAAGATGTCGCGCAAAGAATATATCCCGGTGGATGAAAGTGATGAAGAATCGGCATATTATGCCAATAATATTAATAAGTTTCAAAACTTATTAAACTGGAGAAAGAAAGACATCAAGATGGGCGAATCTAAGAAATTCGACAACAACTGTCGAATCTGTGGTAAACCAGGCCACTTTGCTAAAAATTGCCGGAACGCAAATCTTAAGAAGGAAGTTCTCATTGCAACATGGAGCGATAAAGATGAAGATGATGATTTCAATCAAGATAATCTCGCTCTTATGGCTAGAAGTTCATTCGACGAAAGCGACGTCGAAAGCCAGGTTAGTACATCATCTCAAGACGAATTATTTGAAGCATTCAAATTATTGCATATCGGTTTTCAAAATGCTTTATCCGAATTAAAATCCCTCCAAATGAAAAACAAATTATTGGAAACTGAAATTTCCAAAATTCTTGAAAAAGGGAAAATTGTCGAGACCGATCATTCTAAATGCCTTGAGAATGAGAATAATTAAAAGAATGATTTTTTGAAAGTTCAAGACGAACTTAAAGTTTTGACAAAGAAATTTTCATGCGGTAATGATAAATTTGAACAAATGCTATCGGTTCAAAAATTCACTTTGAATAAACAGGGGATAGGATTCAACCGCATATTAAAAACAAATCCTTAAATTTGAAAATACCCCGATGTGATAAATATTTAAAAATTGGGCACCATATTTCAAACTGTAAAAGCCCACGGCGGACGATTAAAATTAAAAAGATTTGGATTCCTAAAGGAACCACTATTCCAAACATCGTCTACATAAATGAAAAACGACCGACTTTTGGTTGGATCCCCAAAAGCAAAAATTAATTTTATTAATTAGTATTTAACTAAGGGGGAGTTTATATTTTTTTTGCGGGATATTTTTGTCAGGGGGAGTTTACCCTTCATGCATATTTATCATAATTTTATCATAAATTGGTATTTTTATACACTTTTTACTGATAACAAAAATGGGGAGAAGAATGGAATAAAAGAAGAATGATATAAGGGGAGAAATACAAAAAGCGTCATGGAAGAATGACAAGAAAAATAAAAATATATACGAATGATGAAAAGAGGAGAGAAGACGAAGAAGTTGAAAAGGAGAAAAAGAAAAGATAGGAGTTGGAAACTATCGAAACGGGCAAAGTCAAAAACTTTGATCTGTGCTTGTATATATATATATATATATATATATATATATATATATATATCTTATATTTTGCAGGTTTTATCTCATTCAATGTGTTGTTTTGTAATCATCAAAAAGAGAGAGATTGTTGTAATATTTTATTCCAAATATTCATTATCGAGTTTTAATGAAGGTAACTTACGTAACATGTAATGAATAATGTACGTAATGACAAGTTACCTGATCAGACGAGAGTATCACCTGATGGAATAACGTACGCAAATTATAAAGAATAACGTACGCTAAGACAAGATAATAACGTACGTAAAACGGAGGGCATAACGTACGTAATGAAGATATAAATTCAAATATTAGAACCGTTGAATGGACAGATGATGTCATGGAGTACGTCAGCATGCAATGGATATTTTGACTGAAGATAACGTACGTAATGGAGATATGATAACGTGCGTAATGGAAGAAACGAAGCTACTAGACTGAGCTGTGAAGAGCTTAACGTACGTAACAAAGATGAGTTAACGTACGTAACATGAATAACGTACGTAATGGGTTGTACGTAACATACGTAATGAGGTAGCAGTGAGCTAACGGCTAGTTGAGGCTTTGGAGCCTATAAATACCACTTCCTATGGTATTGAACCTACAACAACTTCAAGCAATCGAGACATTGATACATTCTATCGTTGTTGTATTTGAGCTTATCCTGATAAGTGTTTAAGTATTATACACGAAAACATACATGAGAGGAAAAAAAAGGATAAGATTGGATTCAGTGTTATTAGGATCAAGGATCCGGCATTGTTAGAATCGCAATCTATATCCGAGTGAGGTTTGTCTAGTACCCATAGAAAGCTAGATAGGTTGATTCCTTGTCCGATAGAAAAGGAAAACGATTTAACTTAGACCGACAAAAAGACAAGTGATTGTACGGTTTATCTCGCACCGATAGAAGACGAGATTGTAACGGTAATCCCTCGACCGATAGAAGAGAGGTGCAGAGGTTGATCTTCATCCTATAGAAAAAGATACCGAGAGAGGACGTAGGCACGTTTGGCCGAACCTCTATAAATCTTGTGTCGATTTATTTTCCGCACCATTTATTTACGCTTCTGCACAATAGCGCGTATAGCCGATATCGAAACAACAGAAAATGCCACGTAGCAAGACACGTCAGCACAGCGCACGACACACGCCATGCCAGCGTGTCAGAAAATCACCATGTCAGCTGATGACGTGGCAGATTGGATTGAATGAATGGGGTGATTTTCGGCATCTTTTGGAGGTGTATTACTAATGAGTGTTTATTAAAATAATTAGTGATAAGTTTATTTATTATTTAGTTGTATTAAAAAATTCTAAAATAGTAGTATAAATAGGAGAAAAGGTTTGGAGGAAAAAAGTGTGGAAAAGGGTGGAGAAGGGAAGAACGTATAGAGAGAGATTTATATTCTAGAGAGAAAGAAAAAAGTGTAATAAAATTATATTTGAGAAATAATATTATGAAATATTTATTTCTTTGTGTTATTTTTATGGTTGAGTAATTTTTTTTTATTGTGGCTATTAGACCCGGCAAACGGGCCGGGAAAAAACGGGCGGACCAAATTTGGGCCGGGCCAAAATGGCCCGATTTTTTTGGACCGAAAATATTAGGCCCGTGGCCCGCCCCAGGCGGGCTCGGCACGGCCCGCAAGCCTCAACTCTTTTTTTTTTTGAAATATAATTTCTGAATAAGTAGAGAAATATTTTTCGATCCTTAATTATTATATTATTCACTATACTATCACAATCAGATAAAAAATGTACAATTATTTTTATTTGATAATTACATTATTTACTACACTACCACAATCAAAAGACAAATATACAAATATTTTTATTTGATCATCATATCATTTATCACTACTACTTTCTTATAAAAATCATAAAATAATACTCACTCTGTCCACCAAGTTAGTGCACACTTGAGAGTGGCACGGGTTTTAATAAAAATATATGATGTGTTAGTTAATGGGCATTAAGTAATTCGTAATTAAAAAAAAAAAGGTGGCCATGTATTTTTTTTTTTTTGGAAAAAGGTGTATGAAATGAGGGTAAAATAGGAAAGAATTGTGTCCAAAAATAAAAAGAATGAAGTGTGCGTTGACTCAAAAAGTATTTTGATGATAATTTCATTCAAAATATTTAATAAAATCAATCTCAGCAAGCTGTTATATTGAAGGAGAAAACTGGACTTAGCGCACGCTACATGCTTCAGAGTAGCGCACGCTATCGAGACACATTTTCAGACAATTCAACTCAACTGCATCCTAGTCAGAACCTACCTAATGGATAGCGCACGCAAGATCTTCAACATTTGCGCACGCTAATTTACTAATATTAGCGCACGCTATATCACATTATTAACGCACGCTATCGCATCTCCAGTCAGAGGACAGTAAGGTCTGGAAAGAAAAAGAAAAAAGGACTTGCGCACGCTACGGACGTTCATTTACGTACGCTACTATGAGATCTTAGCGCACGTTACTCTTTATGTCTTGCGCACGCTACCGGATAACATGGTTAGTAGTCCAGTAGCCACTGGACTCAAAATGAAAAGGCACTTACGTACGCTACACAAGGTAACGTATGTTACTGAGGAAATCACATAGCGCACGCCACAATATATACATTAGTGCACGCTAAATCAGTCAAAAGATTACCGTTGGATTTTCTACCGTTGGAACGCAAGAGCCAAAGAAGATCCATGAAATCTGGAAAAGCCGATATTAAACAATTGCTAGCGCACGCTATGGACAACTACTAGCGCACGCTAAGTACAAATTTAGCCGTTGGATAAAGAGACGTTGGGGAGACAAACCAACACATTTCAAAGTCAAGACTGAAGACCTGTTGACCAACCAATAGCGCACGCTAAGAAGGTATTACTAGCGCACGCTAGCCATATAATTTTACCGTTAGAACAGTTTTGTGACCGTTCAGAAAGGCCAAGTCAGAGACCGATTGCGCACGCTAGAAGGTATTATTAGCGCACGCTAGTAATAGAAATTTCAGTGTTTGAAGAATGGCTGACACCTATAAATACCCATAGGACTTGGGTATCATATACACAACTTCAATCAAACAAACATACAAGCAATCAAAGCATACCTGAGCTCAGTTTTATATCGTTTATTGCATTCTAAGTTGTGAGAAGAGAGATACAAAGAGTGATATACCTTGTAATATTTATTATACTTTGTATTCTTTTATTTGGTTATGAGTGTTGCATCACTCATACTTGAGCTTTAGAAAAACGAATCAAGAGTCACTAATCCGGTATTATTAGGATCTTTTGATCCGGCATTGTTAGGATTACACTCCAATATTCGTATAGTGAGGATTATCTAGTTCCTATAGAACACTAGATAAACAAAGTTTATTTTCGAGAGTGGTTGAGCTTGGACCAATAGAAGACAAGCAGTTGTAACAGTTGTGTACTCGGACCGATCGAAGATGAGTCAAGTTTGTGGTTGTTCTTGAGCCAATAGAAAAAGAAATCGGAGAGAGGACGTAGGCAAGTTGCCGAACCTCTATAAATCTTTGAGTCTTTTATTTTCCGCACTATTTCCATTTATTCGCAAGAAAGTTCGATATTCCGCATTACCACTATTCAACCCCCCTTCTAGTGGTAAATTTATCTCTTCAGTTGGTATCAGAACGGGTCTCTTTTTAAAGGTTTAACCACCTAAGGGAAAAAGATCCGCAAATGGCACTTTTTGGCCAAATCGAAGGAAATGCTCTCAACTGTCCTCCCTTCTTCGACGGTTCCAATTTCATGACATGGAAAAAGAAAATGGCTATCTTCGTTCAAGCCTACGATATTGAAATTTGGAAAGATATTGTTCTTGGACCGAAGCTTGCAAAGAAAGAGGATGAATCGTTGAAAATGCTCCACTACAACGCACTAAGATGGGCCCTCAAAGGAGGATTGGGATGAATGTTGGATACGGCTCTCTATCAATCTAGAGCCAATAACAGGGAATTTATTTAAGGATGAGAGACCACTTGGTTCCAAAGATAAGAAATACTTGGCAAAGAAACGGAGCAGAAATTAAAAATGGCAAGACCGAGAAAGTAAAGAATTGTGAAGGATCTCCTGAAGAGACCTTAGACATGCACAATGAGAAATCCAGAGTTCACAATAATAATCATCGCTATATGCATTATAAATGAAATGAAACTGAAACCATTCATTAAATATTATAACTGAGCAAGTAATAACTTGCCTCGATACCGATACCACGAAGCTGCTACCGAACACATTGCCTTTGTCTACGAGCTCCTCAGCCCCGATCAAAAGCAATACAATGGACATACTCGAACACGACCGCAATATCCGGTTATAATCACCGATCAATAATCTCAACCTATCGAAGAAATCAAATAACACATATCCGATAACAATCAACAACCGACAAAACTAACCAACCAAACTCAACGGTTCAACACAACCTCGAATAAACACAGTCAGAACCAACCAAGTCAAACCATCACGAATTCATAATCAAAACATAAAAAATACTGCACTGTCTGCCTACTTAGCGCACGTTAAACGCATAACGTAGCGTGCGCTAAGTTGTCCCGTTAGCGTGCGCTAGCCAGTAAGCTTAGCGTGCGCTAATGCTGTACAGTGGCATGCATTCCAAACATCGACTCACATCTTGCGACTACGAATCCGAATGAAGGGAGACATAAATCTCCATATCTCTTGAAGATAAACGATCCCATAATTATCACAATGATCATGTCAATGTCCATATATCAATAACAACATCAACAGTCAGACCGACTCGATAACAAAGATCGTATCATGCTAAATCTGGAACTCAACCTAGTATCATGATTCATCTCATCTAAATCGACCAATATAATTACCAAGATTCAGAAATCCTTCTTAGATCGGGTTAAATGAATCAACATCCTTACAGTATGAAGAATCTTAACTAACATCCGAAACTCTTATCAAAATTCCATTGAATCTCATATAACATCATCATATGATTATCCAACATGCTCTGTGCATGAAATCATCCAAGAAAAACGAACCACTAACGAAGGAATACGAAGATTACCTGGTTTAGATGAACCAAAAAGAAGAACACTAGAACTCCATCCAAAGAATCATGAACAGTTTGAAGGACAAGGCTTGAATCCAAGCTCTCAATCTAATGTTGTTAAAGATTATCATTATACAGTGTTTGGGAACCTCAAATATATCCCAACTCTCTCTCTCGACTGAAAGAAGAAAAAATGACGAAATGCTTCTCAGCACCCTTCTGTCCCCTTTTATAATATCCATTATTAGCGTGCGCTAACATCTCATGTTTAGCGTGCGCTACAGCCTTAGCGTGCGCTAACTGACTTTGTTAGCGTGCGCTATCGCAGCCCAGAGGCTACTGCCTTGCTTCGTAAACTAGCTTACGTACGTAATGCCCAGGCATTAACGTACGTAAAAAGTCCTGCCTAGCGTACGCAAGTCACTGACCTTAGCGTGCGCTATCCGAAGTTGACTTGCTACAGTACACACCTACCACTCGTGCCCCCACATGCCAAAGCATCCGCGATTATCGGGATTCCTTTGACCAATCTGGAATTAGCGTGCGCTAACCATACGGTTTAGCGTGCGCTAACCCTACATGACAAACACCCGCTGACCTTATCTGGACACGCGTCGCAAGTGGCCCGGTCCACCCGTCGAAAGCTAAGATTCCATTATTGGCGATCTGATGTTAGCGTGCGCTAACCAACATACGTTAGCGTGCGCTAACTGAATATAAAAATCAACCTAGGCCTACCTGTCGGCCACCTTTCGGAACTAACCCAGCAAGTCGTTACGTACGTTAGGGGTCCTCCTTAGCGTACGTAACCGAACCTCTTAGCGTACGCTATCAATACTTCGTAGCGTGCGCTACCTGTACCCAGTAGCGTGCGCTAATGAACACTTGGCCATTTTCTGCAATTTCTGTCCAACATCTTAACGTACCAAAAACGAACATAAGACACACTTAACACAAACATTGAATCCAATAATATTCTTATATGATATACTCTATATCGAAAGTACGATAACCTGATACACGATATCCTCAAATGTAACTGTCGCCAGATACGACAATTATACCGATACTGACATCTCAGTCCTTTATTTATTTTATCCCTACTGTACAGATTCCACGCTGTACAATATAACTCGGATAAAATAATATCAAACAACAGTAGTAGAAATTCCGGATATTACATTCTACACCACTTAAAATAAGTTTCGTCCTCGAAACTTGCAATCCGTCATACAACAAACAAACATACCTTTCAACCCAAAATATCCTAAAACCATCACGACAACGATCAATTATCGTCATCACCGAATAACCAAACGAGCATACTTACAAATATGTAGGTCGACGATCTCCTGAGATACTAGCAAGTGATCTCACTGTACAATCTCAATACGCTTACGATCACAATTCCCTGAGTCTCAACAAAATATATCATCTTCGGATGAAACAATCTGCCCGAATCAAATCCTGTCTGCCTGATTCCATAATCAAGTCCCAATTCCGATAAGACGAATAATACACAATACATCTGCAAAACAACTGCCCAAAACAACGACACGAATCCCGAAACATCAACACAAAATCCGAACGCTCAGATGATCACCAACAATGATCAACAATCAACCGAATTTATCATCGACATGATAAATTCCAATATGACCAACCCGAGGTCAAAACACAATCGAGAATATAATCAACGTGATAAACTCCAATATTACCAACGAACGATCAACGAAAATCGAGAATACCTCCATACGGTAAACTCCAACACGATCAACACAGAACCACAGAAACAGATATACGAAAGAATAACATTCTCAAAACGACAAATTAATCACGTACAGTAGATCTCAATAAACATACCCAACTCATATCCTCGGCATACGAACAACGAATCGCAAATCGACGAACATACCAATTCATACAAGGAGTGGGAACGACCACTCAATATCCAAGACAACCAGCATGGGGTCACCATCCCCAAATTTACACTTACAAAGAAATCATTCAAAGATCACTATGGTAAGATTGCGCTACTACCGCACCAATGGACTCACATAGCACATACGTCCCGGTTTTACAAAGTCCAAAGTTCCAAAATTACATCCTGCACATGAATCTACAACACGCAGTATATTTCTCTTATCTGATCAATCAACCGATCATCCTTGCATAACCAATCTACCATACTAACCTTCGAATCTCTTTTCCTTGTACCATCGATATGATATGCCCGATGCACTAAATGCGTATGAACATCAATCACATTTTCAAAACCAGTTTGAAATCATATATTCTTGTCACGAAGACAATTTTCAAAAGTTCTTTCAAGAGTTTGAAAACTCAAAACATAAATTTTCGTAAGACCACGAAATCAATTTTAAAAATTAAATCGGCTAGCTGGTGCCAAGTTCTCGATAAAATTCTTTTCGAATACACACGATTAAATAAAATGGAATTTATGCAAATGCTTGTGCATATCCATACTCTTGTATACCACTTCGGCTCGTCACCAATATCCACTGATATTCCATCGGAAAACCACACAATAGAGTTCCAAAATCTCAAATATATAAACTCTGATAAAAACTCCTCTCCATATACTACTCGCAACGTCATTCCTTAATCCATCCCGGATCACCTCAAATATGATATGACAAAACATTGAAACAAATCAACAAATCAAACACAACGAAAGACTTCCCGAGAAGTTCCATTTGAACGAGTAAACCAAAAACCTCAAAAGGTAGGAACAAAATAGATAAACGATTGATAAAGAGTTTTACAAATCTCGGGAGTTTTAGAAAACAGGAAAGCTTTCTTTTGAAACATTTAGGGTCTCAGCCCGTATCTTATTCCGCATTACAAGAAGTTTAAAAAGTAGAAAACTCTTTCCGGACTCCAAGTCCTGAGTTACAAAACTATTTCAAAATCGATTGGGTCTCGGCCCAAAAATCATTTTCCGTAAAACATCCGTAAAACATTCATTTTGAAAGGTATCATTTTCAAATGATCAAAAGCAGTTCATATATCTCAAAATGAATTAACATGCTACATGTTCTTCTCAACCATGCACAATATTTCTCCCCAAATGCACAATTCCGTTCCAAAATCTAACCAACATACTGATTTCCAAAATCATAGTTTCTCAAGATCATCAATCCTGTCCCACTCTGACATCTCATACTGTAACGCATGATATCTGCTGAATCTCAAAACATATCAACTTAGAATGGCAATAAATCTCAATGAAATTCAAAAATTCAAATACTTACAGATCGTGAAGCAGACGATTCCCCGTGATACTGGCACATGTCTCGACTCTAGAAAATACTCGACATGGATATTTTCAAAACACACGTTTGCCAAATCAGTTCGACTCAAGAACACAATACATCTCATTCTAGAGAATCTCGTTAACACCATTTGGAAAAGTTATAACAAGCCCAGTACGATACTGGCAAATCCGATAACGCACAAGCCTGAGTGAACAACAAAGACTCACGGCTCTAATATTTGTCAATCGACAACTCGAATGACGCAACAAAAACACGACCCAACTCGACCCAAATGCCTAGGTTTTCTCAACCTAAGCTCCGATACCATATTCTGTAACACCCCCAGATTTAACCGGAAATATTACAGCGCCGTGGGCCCCGAGATGGAACCCACAAGGCTAAAAGAAATTTTCGCAAACATTTACAAATGCCCAAGAGGCCAACGACGGTACTATCTTTAAAAATTCACAAAGACTTATAAAATCCATTTATCAAAAACCGTCGTAAAAACTCATTTGAAATCGCAAGGCCAAACAGCCGACACTCAAAAGTTTAGAAAACGATTTCCAAAGTAACCTCAGTTACTAGATACCAAAAGAGCATTTCAAAATACTCACGCAGCGGAAAAAGACCAACCATAAAGATACTCTAGCAGCGGAATACAAGAACCAATCAAGAAACTCAATGCACACAACATGTCCTAGCCAGTATCCTCCGGGAAGCTCATCTCTTCACGACCGCTACAAGCTCGATACTCCGAGAACCTAAAAAGAAATCCCACGACAGGGTCAGCCATAATATCCAACAATGATAACCGTCACATCACATTAATAATAACATACCAATGAGAATACAACATAAGAATACGACCAGTGTAATCTTACCGCCATAACTTTGCTTACTCAAGTAATTCTCATCAGAATAACCATTATCACATTTCACATCATGTACTCGATTAACCAATAAACTCGAACATAATATCTGTATTGTACCTCAAACAATAGTCAAGGTCCTCAAACTATCATAACCAACTCACGATACGGAAATCTACCATTTCTGACCAATACGATCCATCGAATAATATCATCAAATCCCAAGACGATAACCGATTGTCCACCAAAGACAAGACCAAATAAAATATGGAACATACCTCGAGATATGATGTGCCACGATAATCATATCAGTCTAATCCGAGATCAGAACAATGCAATACGGACAAGGTCCCAACACAAGACCTACAAATGCATACTCATATGACAACGTCAATATGCTCAAAAACAATAACAACTATGTATACTCAATGGAAATCCCATGATCCAGCGCCCTCAGCATAGATCCCAAGATGATCCTACAAGATCAACACGAGGTGGATAACCAACAATATACATATGCACAACAATAACACAATACTGGGTAATCCAACGATCCAGCGCCCTCAGCATAGATCCCCATGATGATCCCGTCGGACCAACGCATGGTGGAAAACCTGTCCAGCGATCCAGCGCCCTCAGCATAGATCCCATGATGATCCCGTCGAACCAACGCATGGTGGACATTCGATCCAGCGCCCTCAGCATAGATCCTCATAATCCCATCGGATTATTTACACAACATGAACAACACAATATGCATACACATATGCAAAGCAACACGTTCATCAACATGAACAACATAACATGCACGACAATATGACAATTTACTAGGACGACTCCATGTTCAACAACATGAAAGAAAATGTAAGAGACCAAAATAAATAATACTAAACCATTACCAATATGGAATACTTGCCCCGAGTCCTTCGGGAGCAACCTCGATGTCCAATCATCACCGACGATTATCCTCAATGCTCGGCGATCCAAACGTACAATGAACTATAGATATTCATATCCTCGTCTTTACCATAATGTAACCTTGATACTCGAACATACCAATAACTGAGATAAAGCATATACATTATGATTTATCTCCCAGAATCAAAAGAACGATATGCGATCCGAATACCCAGAGTTCACAATAATAATCATCGCTATATGCATTATAAATGAGATGAAACTGAAACCATTCATTAAATATTATAACTGAGCAAGTAATAACTTGCCTCGATACCGATACCACGAAGCTGCTACCGAACACATTGCCTTTGTCTACGAGATCCTCAGCCCCGATCAAAAGCAATACAATGGACATACTCGAACATGACCGCAATATCCGGTTATAATCACCGATCAATAATCTCAACCTATCGAAGAAATCAAATAACACATATCCGATAACAATCAACAACCGACAAAACTAACCAACCGAACTCAACGGTTCAACACAACCTCGAATAAACACAGTCAGAACCAACCAAGTAAAACCATCACGAATTCATAATCAAAACACAAAAAATACTGCACTGTCTGCCTACTTAGCGCACGTTAAACGCATAACGTAGCGTGCGCTAAGTTGTCCCGTTAGCGTGCGCTAGCCAGTAATCTTAGCGTGCGCTAATGCTATACAGTGGCATGCACTCCAAACATCGACTCACATCTTGCGACTACGAATCCGAATGAAGGGAGACATAAATCTCCATATCTCTTGAAGATAAACGATCCCATAATTATCACAATGATCATGTCAATGTCCATATATCAATAACAACATCAACAATCAGACCGACTCGATAACAAGGATCGTATCATGCTAAATCTGGAATTCAACCTAGTATCATGATTCATCTCATCTAAATCGACCAATATAATTACCAAGATTCAGAAATCCTTCTTAGATCGGGTTAAATGAATCAACATCCTTACAGTATGAAGAATCTTAACTAACATCCGAAACTCTTATCAAAATTCCATTGAATCTCATATAACATCATCATATGATTATCGACATGCTCCTTGCATGAAATCATCCAAGAAAAGCGAACCACTAACGAAGGAATACGAAGATTACGGTTTAGATGAACCAAAAAGAAGAACACTAGAACTCCATCCAAAGAATCATGAACAGTTTGAAGGACAAGGCTTGAATCCAAGCTCTCAATCTAATGTTGTTAAAGATTATCATTATACAGTGTTTGGGAACCTCAAATATATCCCAACTCTCTCTCTCTCGACTGAAAGAAGAAAAAATGATGAAATGCTTCTCAGCACCCTTCTGTCCCCTTTTATAATATCCATTATTAGCGTGCGCTAACATCTCATGTTTAGCGTGCGCTACAGCCTTAGCGTGCGCTAACTGACTTTGTTAGCGTGCGCTATCGCAGCCCAGAGGCTACTGCCTTGCTTCGTAAACTAGCTTACGTACGTAATGCCCAGGCATTAACGTACGTAAAACGTCCTGCCTAGCGTACGCAAGTCACTGACCTTAGCGTGCGCTAACCGAAGTTGACTTGCTACAGTACACACCTACCACTCGTGCCCCCACATGCCAAAGCATCCGCGATTATCGGGATTCCTTTGACCGATCTGGAATTAGCGTGCGCTAACCATACGGTTTAGCGTGCGCTAGCCCTACATGACAAACACCCGCTGACCTTATCTGGACACGCGTCGCAAGTGGCCGGGTCCACCCGCCGAAAGCTAAGATTCCATTATTGGCGATCTGATGTTAGCGTGCGCTAACCAACATACGTTAGCGTGCGCTAACTGAATATAAAAATCAACCTGGGCCTACCTGTCGGCCACCTTTCGGAACTAACCCAGCAAGTCGTTACGTACGTTAGGGGTCCTCCTTAGCGTACGTAACCGAACCTCTTAGCGTACGCTATCAATACTTCGTAGCGTGTGCTACCTGTACCCAGTAGCGTGCGCTAATGAACACTTGGACATTTTCCGCAATTTCTGTCCAACATCTTGACGTACCAAAAATGAACATAAGACACACTGAACACAAACATTGAATCCAATAATATTCTTATACGATATACTCTATATCGAAAGTACGATAACCTGATACACGATATCCTCAAATGTAACTGTCGACCAGATACGACAATTATACCGATATTGACATCTCAGTCCTTTATTTATTTTATCCCTACTGTACAGGTTCCACGCTGTACAATATAATTCGGATAAAATAATATCAAACAACAGTAGTAGAAATTCCGGATATTACAAACTTGGGCAAGTTTGATGCTAAATCCGACTCCGGAATATTTCTTGGTTATTGTACAAATAGCAAAGAATATCGCGTTTATAACATTAGAACCAATAAAGTTGAAGAATCCATTCATGTTAAATTCAATGATATGATCTCACCCCCGAGAAAGGTAGAATATTTTGACGATGCAGGTACTTTTCCGGATCCCTCAACCAAAGTGAAGAAAATTTCGGAAATCCAAACGAACACAATCGTTGATTTACCGAAAGATTGGAGGCACATCAAAGACCATCCAAAGGATCTAGTGATTGGAAACATTGAAGACGGTGTTCAAACCCGAAGGAGAACCACCGAATTTATGGCTCATTTTGCTTTTGTATCCGAAATAGTTTCCAATAATATATCTGAGGCTCTTAATGATGAATGTTGGGTGATGGAAATGCAAGAGGAGCTTGTGCAATTCATGCACAATAATGTATGGAATTTAGTTCCCACTCCTAAAGATAAAACAATTATCGGAACTAAATGGGTGCACAAAATCAAGAGTGATGAAGACGGTTATCCAATTCGAAATAAATCTCGTTTGGTCACTCAAGGGTATAATCAAGATGAAGGTCTTGATTATGAAGAAAGTTTTGCTACCGTGGCTCGACTCGAAGCCATCCGTTTGTTATGTGCATTTGCCGCCCACAAAAAGATCAAACTATTTCAAATGGATGTGAAAAGTGCATTCTTGAATGGCTACATTCAAGAAGAAGTCGATGTTAAGCAACCTCCCGATTTTGAAGATCATCAATTTCCGGATCACGTCTACAAGCTCAACAATGCACTCTACGGGTTGAAGCAAGCACTCCGAGCATGGTATGATCGTTTAAGTCAATTTTTAATTGCAAATGATTATAAAAGAGGTAAAGTCGATAATACCTTGTTTGTGAAAACATTAAATGATGATATACTTGTTTGCCAAATTTATGTTGATGACATTGTATTTGGAGCTACTAACGAATCATTGTGCCAAGATTTCTCTAATCTTATAAAAGGAGAGTTCGAGACGAGTATGATGGGAGAATTAACATTTTCCTAGGGCTTCAAATCAAGCAATACGAAGATGGAATCTTTATCCATCAAACGAAGTACTCAAACGATCTCCTAAAGAAATTCAAAATGGAAAGTAGCAAGATGATTTCTACGCCAATGTCTTCATCATTAAAGCTTGAAAAAGATGAAAATGGCAAATCCGTAGATCAAAAATTATATCGAGGTATGATCGGATCTCTGTTATATTTGACTGCTTCTAGACCAGACATAATATTTGCTACATGCTTATGTGCTCGATTCCAAGCTAATCCCAAGGAATCACATTTAATTGCTTGTAAACGCATTTTTTGTTACTTAAAAGGGACTATCGGACTAGGTCTATGGTATCCTTCTTGCTTGGATTTCAACTTGATTGCATATAGTGATGCCGATTTCGGCGGATGTAAAATTGATAAAAAGAGTACTAGTGGTACGTGCCATTTTATTGGATCATGCTTAATATCTTGGGGAAGTAAAAAGAAAACCAGTGTAGCATTGTCTACAGCTGAGGCCGAATATGTGCTGCAGGGAGCGCCTGTGCTCAGGTGTTATGGATTGAAAATCAACTCCGCGACTATGGCATATATTTTGAAAATACCCCTATTCTATGTGATAATACTAGTGCGATTAATCTGAGTAAAAATCCTCTATTGCATAGTAGAACTAAGCATATAGACATTAGACATCACTTTCTACGCGATCATCTGCATAAGAAAGATATCTGTTTAATTTTTGTCGGGACGAAGGACCAACTTGCTGATATTTTTACAAAACCTCTTCCCGAAAAATTGTTTAATTCTATTCGTTTACAACTTGGTATGGGACATCTAGACAATTTTTGAAATAAGTTTTCTACTCGAGAAATCAATATCCTTGAATCGTTCCATTCGCTAGCGCGTACTAGCTTCGTTTTTCTTAACGCGCGCTAACTATAATTTTCGATAGCATACGCTAACCCTCTATATTTTGCATGCGCTAATTCAAACTCTTCGTATTACAAATTGGCTACTGGACAGTCCAGTGAGCTTCCAATTTTCACCTAACGTACGCTAACCTTATATTTCTAGCGTACGCTAATTAAAACTCAGTTTACTATATAAACTCTGTACGGCACAGAAACCTTTTCATTCTATCTTAACGTACGCAAAAACAGAAACCCCTTTTCAGCAAAAAAACCCTAGCCGCAAAATCCGAACCATCAACTTCCGATTTCTCCCTTAAATCTTCCAATTTCTTCCAGATTCATGTCAAGCAAGGGACGCAAAGCCATGGAAAAATCTTACAAAAACCTAAAGCGCCCTCGCAACGCCGAATACAATGCGACCCGATTTGTCTCATACACCGCATCGAAGGTGTTCTCCGATATTCTTCCTCAAGAGCATCTTACCGACTGCTACTTTTTCAACTTCAGCAGTCTCGAACGAGCAAAGGTAAATATCCGTGACTTTTTTGAAGCTCTAGGGATAGCCCATTTCGTTGAGTGCAAGGAAATCATTTATCCTTCTTGTGTCCGGGAATTTTATGCTAATTTGCATTTGGGAGACGGTGATGGTGGATTTGTTCTCGGTAGTTTGGTGAAAGGAACCGTATTGAAAATTTCGTCAGAAATTCTTCACGAATTATTTGGATTGACGAAGGATGGTTTTGATTGTTGTGGGAAATCAATTGACGAAGAATCACTCGTGTCTGAGAAAGATGTTGCCGATCTTCTGTGCTCTAAAACTATCATCGAGGTTACGATGACGTTTTCGAAAATAATGACTTTGGAATTCATATCCGTTTGTTGTTGGCTGCACTCACTAAGTGCTTGATGCCGAAGGTGAACACCCAACACAAGTTAGTGGGAGTCGACAAAAACGTGGTGTACCGAGTGCTAAAAGACGACAAGGTGGATTTCATCGGAATTGTGTTGAATTGGATGAAGGCAAAAGGAGACTCATTTCGCTCAAAACACTACATGTCGAGGACGCGGAAGTCAGGGCTGCCTTTTGGTTCTATATTCACGGTGATCTTATGTCACTTCCGTGTCGACTTGTCTAGTGAGGCATCCGTTCCCGTGTCTCGAGGACACGAGATTAGCGTTCTCACCCTCAAGGCAATGCATTACATTGAAATATTCAATAGAGGTTGGGTGTTATTTTCGTATCTTCGAGAAGACGATCAAGTGCCGAAAGGGACGCGAACACCAACTCCGGCCAAACGTGTGCTACATCGAGGACCTCATACACTTCGGGAATTGCAAACCAGAAAGTTTGTTCGTCACCCGAAGACAAAAGGCAAGCGACCGATGAGAGACTCCATCATGGAAGAAGAAGAGAGTGATCTTATTGCTCGGATGCGGAGCATCGAGACCTCTCAAATGGAAATACGAGAGGATGTTCGGTCTCTTCGTTCGGAAGTCCGGGAAGTTCGCGGGCTAATTTCTGATTTCATCCGATACACTCACCCGTCATTCCCATTCCCATCCTCCTCTTCCGATCAAGCCCCTTAGAGTCTAGGAGTTTGATACGTGTTGTAGAAACTTATCTTTCGAATGACTTTCATGTCTCATGCTTTGAACGTTTGTGTAATGCTTGAACTTCTTTTAATGGAATTTGCATTTCTCTTCATTTGGTTGGTTGTAGTTTGGCATTTGCTGTTTATGTGCTTTCGTTTTGGTTCATGATATTTGGTTGGTATTATTTGTTAAAAATGCAACGATTCAGGGGGAGTTCCTTTTTGTTTATGTCAAAAAGGGTGAGAATACTCCAAAAATCGAAACGTACTAATATATCGAACAAGTTACCTTGATTCGAAGTTTTTAAAAACGTTTTTGCAGGTATAAATTAAATGTTTTGACATCATCAAAAAGGGGGAGATTGTTGACTCAAAAAGTATTTTGATGATAATTTCATTCAAAATATTTAATAAAATCAATCTCAGCAAGCTGTTATATTGAAGGAGAAAACTGGACTTAGCGCACGCTACATGCTTCAGAGTAGCGCACGCTATCGAGACACATTTTCAGACAATTCAACTCAGCTGCAGCCTAGTCAGAACCTACCTGATGGATAGCGCACGTAAGATCTTCAACATTTGCGCACGCTAATTTACTAATATTAGCGCACGCTATATCACATTATTAACGCACGCTATCGCATCTCCAGTCAGAGGACAGTAAGGTCTGGAAAGAAAAAGGAAAAAGGACTTGTGCACGCTACGGACGTTCATTTACGTACGCTACTATGAGATCTTAGCGCACGTTACTCTTTATGTCTTGCGCACGCTACCGGATAACATGGTTAGTAGTACAGTAGCCACTGGACTCAAAATGAAAAGGCACTTACGTACGCTACACAAGGTAACGTACGTTACTGAGGAAATCATATAGCGCACGCTAAATCAGTCAAAAGATTACCGTTGGATTTTCTACCATTGGAACGCAAGAGTTAAAGAAGATCCGTGAAATTTGGAAAATCCGATATTAAACAATTGCTAGTGCATGCTATGGACAACTACTAGCGCACGCTAAGTACAAATTTAGCCGTTGGATAAAGAGACGTTGGGGAGACAAACCAACACATTTCAAAGTCAAGACTGAAGACCTGTTGACCAACCGATAGCGCACGCTAAGAAGGTATGACTAGCGCACGCTAGCCATATAATTTTACCGTTGGAACAGTTTTGTGACCGTTCAGAAAGGCCAAGTCAGAGACCGATTGCGCACGCTAGAAGGTATTATTAGCGCACACTAATAATACAAATTTCAATATTTGAAGAATGGCTGACACCTATAAATACCCATAGGACTTGGGTATCATATACACAACTTCAAGCATACAAACATACAAGCATTCAAAGCTTACTTGAGCTCAGTTTTATATCGTTTATTGCATTCTAAGTTGTGAGAAGAGAGATACAAAGAGTGATATACCTTGTAATATTTATTATACTTTGTATTCTTTCATTTGGTTGTGAGTGTTGCATCACTCATACTTGAGCTTTAGAGAAATGAATCAAGAGTCACTAATCCGGTATTATTATGATCTTTTGATCCGGCATTGTTAGGATTACACTCCAATATTCGTATAGTGAGGATTATCTAGTTCCTATAGAACACTAGATAAACAAAGTTTATTTTCGAGAGTGGCTGAGCTTGGACCAATAGAAGACAAGCGGTTGTAACGGTTGTGTACTCGGACCGATCGAAGACGAGTCAAGTTTGTGGTTGTTCTTGAGCCAATAGAAAAAGAAGTTGGAGAGAGGACGTAGGCAAGTTGCCGAACCTCTATAAATCTTTGAGTCTTCTATTTTCCGCACTGTTTCCATTTATTCGCAAGAAAATTCGATATTCCGCATTACCACTATTCAACCCCCTCTAGTGGTCCAACCAATACACTTTGGCATTAAGCTATGCAACATCTTTACGGTTGCCAGTTGCATCACAAATATGCACGAGGGAGAATACGGTAGTTAAAACACTCTCATGGGCCGCACATGGGCTGCATTTACGCCTATTTGAGCCCACTCACGACACTAGGCCTGGACCAAATGATATCCTTCAACCATTTCCTCCACTCCAATTCAATAAATGATTAGCGTTCAACAAAATTCATTTACTCCAATTATTAGTCAGCCTAAGTACTTTAAATATCATAATGATTACATCTGTTACATGAGTACTGATTCAAGAACAATCTGTTGCCCATTAAAATTCTTATCTCGAGTATTATTCTTGGAAACTTGTGAGTTATATTCTCGGTCATTAAGTGTACGTTGTATACAAATTTTGAGATACTCCTTTTATTATCGATCGATATTAAGATGAAATTTCAGACTTTAACATGGTATCAGAGCAAACTGTCTATGTCTACGAGCCCAACAATCCACGATGTTCTATCTACGCGCCACCCGAATTAAGAGTCCACGTTGTGTGCCTTGAGTCCGACTATACGTGAGGTGACGTATTGAAATATTAATCCCATATTGAAAAACTACTATTAATTCAATATATTACTGAGTTACTCCTTTTTCATTGCCAACTAATTTTGAAGAATGAAAATTGAGACACTTGATCGAATCAAAGTTACATTCGTGTTTGAGCCCTTAGGGCACCAGGAGTTTTTGAAATGAGGATGACCTACATGCTAGAAGGTTGGGATCCTACGAGAACAATTAATTTTGTTCTGATCCAATTCAGTACGTGCCAAGTTTGTCGAGTCTACTGCGCAACAATCTATTCGAGATTGCTGAAGTACATATAAGGTATGATTTATGTACCATCAATAGTACATTTTTCTGCATATTGCAATATTTTTTTCTTTTGAAAGCCTGAGATTCCTAAATATAATATGTTCGTCGTGACTTTGAATATTAGAGTGCTACTTATTCAAAGTCGATAAAGTCGTCGTGTTGTTGAGCCAATTGTTCTAAATATGGATACTGTAGTGCAGCTTTATCGTTTGAGGGAGCGAATGTTCGGTAATGATTATTCATTCCTTGTTCACTTTGTATTGTAAACCATACTTTTTTTTCTACTTAATAATCGTAGGATAACATCTTTTTTTTTCCAAGAGATAGCTTCTACCAGCATTTTGTTCACTACAATGGGTGTTGTTCCGGCCCATGGCAAGAAACGAGCAAAGTTGTTGGCATGGATGTTAAACCGTTGTTGTGACCACCTGAGTTTATCCCGTTTTCTGGTGGACTGTCTTTTAAAGACGAGGGAACCGATACTCAAAGTCAAATTGTTGTGGATGTGGGGCAATACATGGATTTTTTGTGGACAAATTTTATACTCACTAGTTTAGGTGGCACATTATATCATGTCAGCGGTTCGAAAGTGTTGGGAAAAACACGACTAACGTCACAACGAGAAATGCGGAAACCCTCGTTTGACAACTTCCCACTCTTCAATTGTAACTTTGTGATTACCGACGAATAGAGCAAACCAATTACAACTCGATAATATAATACAAATGATATCCGAAAAACAATAAATACGAGACACAATATTTTAGCGTGGAAAACCCCTCAAGACGAGAGTAAAAACCACGGGACCGGAGCCGCTTAAATCCACTATCACCAATACACACAATACACAATTCGTCCCTAATACAAACTAGGGGTATACACCAATCGTCAAATACTTGGTAATAAATGTTCTTCAAGTATTTGGAATACACAATAACAACAAGATCGAGAAAAGAAAACACCGTAAATAGCTTACACAAAAAGCTAACGAAATACCCGAACTTCCGGACTCAAAATCTCGATCTACACTGGTGAAAAGATTTACCCAATAGCTACCAAGCTCTTGTCAAAAGATCACGACGATCCGATCGATAAATCTCCAGAAAATTGAAGAAATGTATTTCTCTCTCTTGTTTCTCTCTTTATCTCTCTTGTTCTTCTCTCAAAGGTGTGTAGGTGATTGTTGAAGAATCCCGCGGGAAAACTGCATAAAAAGGAAGACATCCGCCTGTTGACTTCGGGGGCCGCGGCCCAGCCACAGTGTGCCGCGGCCCATCCACAGTGTGCCGCGGCCTGTAGTACATCCTACACCATTGCTAATTTGTAGGGTGAGTGTGCCGCGGCTCGGCCGAGGTGTGCCGCGGCACGTACAGAAAATTCTGCCCAGGTAATTTAGCAGGGGCCGCGACCCGGAAGGAGAGTGTCGTGGCCCAGAGTACAGTTAGGTCGGCATTGGGCAGGGGCGATCGGCAGGGCCCGCTCGGCAGCCTTGTTCCAGCAAAATGACAGGGGCCGCAGTTCGGCAGGGATGTGCCGCGGCCCGGAGTACAGTCCACCCTATGTTTCAGAAATTACTCCTACAAATCTCCTTCTTTCCAGAATATAGGAAGAGTTCGCCATCCCGGCGATCGAACAACACACTTTCACCTTCTCTCTACTCAATGTCTTGGTTAACATATCGGAACCATTATCATCGGTATGAACTTTATCAAGTTCAAATAAACCATCCTCCAAAGCATCTCAGATCCAATGGTACCTCACATCGATATGTTTAGTTCTCTTGTGAAAATTCGTATTCTTAGCCAAATGAATCGCACTTTGACTATCACAAAGAACCATGTAATGTCGTTGTCGGAAGCCTAGCTCTCGTAAAAACATTTTCAACCATAAGAGCTCTTTACATGCTTCCACCGCCGCAATATACTCGGCCTCCGTTGTAGATAAGGTAACGCACTTTTGCAATCTTGATTGCCATGACACGGCTCCCCCTGCAAATGTCATCAAATAACCAGAAGTGGATTTTCGGTTATCTTCATTAGCGGCCATATCCGAATCAGAATATCCAACAAGCATTGATTTCCCATTTCCAAACGTAATCCCCAATTTGGAAGTACTCCATAAATATCTAAATATCTATTTTACGGCTTCCCAATGCTTCTTTCTCGGATTCGGTAGAAACCGGATCACCACTCCCACGGCATGAGCAATGTTGGGCCTAGTGCATACCATAGCGTACATCAAACTCCTCACCGCCGAGGCATAAGGAATTTTATCCATATCCTCAATCCCCTCCTTTGTCTTAGGGCAATCTTGACTCGTCAATTTAAAATTGTTAGTAAGAGGTGAACTAACAACTTTAGCTTGGTCCATGTTGAAGCGTTTAAGCACCTTCTCGATATATTGCTCTTGCGACATGTGTAGTTTCCGGGCTGCTCTATCACGAGTAATTCTTATCCCAAGAATTTGTTTAGCCTCCCCCAAGTCATGACAAAAGACTTATTCAATTCTTTCTTCAAGTTGGCAATCCTCTTGGAATTCTTGCCAACGATCAACATGTCGTCCACATAAAGCAATAAGATGATAAAATCATCATCTCCAAATTTCTTGAAAAATACACAATGGTCGAGAGTCGTCTTCCGGTAGCCTTGCTCCCCCATAACCGACTCAAACTTCTTGTACCATTGCCGTGGTGCTTGCTTCAACCCGTATAAACTCTTCCGGAGTTTACACACATAATTCTCTTTTCCTTCAACCTCAAATCCTTCTGGTTGCTTCATATAAATTTCTTTGTCAAGGTCTCCGTGAAGAAAAGCCGTCTTGACATCCATTTGCTCGACCTCAAGATCAAGGCTAGCCGTAATACCAAGGACCAAACGAATCGATCCTATCTTCACAACCGGAGAAAAAATCTCATCAAAATCAATGCCCTTCTTTTGACTAAATCCTTTCACTACGAGTCTAGCTTTGTATCGGGGCAACGAAGTATGCTCCTCTGACTTCACCTGATACACCCATCTGTTCCTCAAAGCTCTCTTGCCTTTCGGCAACTTTACCAACTCGTACGTGTTATTCTCATGCAAGGAACTCATCTCGTCTTGCATGGCATCCATCCACTCTTTCTTCTTTTCATCCTCCATAGCCTCCGCAAAATATTCAGGCTCTCCCTCATCGGTGAGTAAGACATACTCATCGGCCGAATAACGGGTGGAGGGATGACGGTCCCTCGTCGACCGCCTATGTGGAACAAAACATGGCATGTTCGTCACGGGTAGATCGGGATGAGCTCCATCGGTGTCATCTTGTCTCAATTCATCGTTGTCACCGGCATCATGTTGTTCATCATTTTGGACATCCTCTCCACCGGGTGTCTCAACATGTTGTGGAGGAACAGGGTCCAAATCAATAAGATCATAGTCGTGTTGTGGAGCCGACTCTCCATTCTCAACATCTTTCATCATTTGATCTTCCATAAAAACAACGTTTCTTGACCGAACAAGTCTTTTTGTAACCGGGTCATATAATCTATACCCGAACTTATCAAGCTGGTAGCCAATAAAAATACATGGCTTCGTCTTGTAATCAAGCTTCGACCTTTCATCATTCGGAATGTGAACAAAAGCTTTACATCCAAAACCCCTTAAGTGGTGGTATAAGATGTCTTTACCGCTCCACACCTTATCCGGGACATCAAACTCCAAAGGAACACACGACGTCAAATTAATAACATGAACCGCCGTGTTCAAAGCTTCTCCCCAAAATGACTTTGGCAATCCGGCATGTGAGAGCAAACAACGAGCTCTCTCGACCAAAGTCTGGTTCATTCTCTCCGCCAATCCATTGAGTTGCGGAGTCTTAGGGGGCGTCTTTTGATGTCGGATCCCTTGTTCTCGGCAATATTCATCAAAGGGCCCGGTGTATTCTCCACCATTGTTCGTCCGAATACATTTTAGCTTCTTCCCGGTCTCTCTTTCCACCGAGGCATGAAATTGTTTGAAAATGTCCAACACTTGATATTTGGTCTTCAAGGTGTATGCCCACACCTTCCTAGAGTGATCGTCGATGAATGTGACAAAGTATCGGCAACCACCGAGCATCCTAGTCTTCATAGGACCACAAACATCAGAATGAACAAGATCAAGTACATTTTCCTTCCGTGAAGGAGTATGACTCTTAAAAGTAACTCTCATTTGCTTCCCGGCTAGACAATGAGAGCATCTTTTAAGGTGTACCTTGTGAACCCCGGACAAAGCCTCCTTCTTCGACAATAGTGACATCCCTTTTTTGCTCATGTGACCGAGCCTCTTATGCCATAGCTCGGCCATGTCATTATTGTTGATTGTGTTCACGGAACTAATCGTGACCTTCGGAAGTGTCACATACAGTTTCCCTTCTTTTTCTCCTCTCCCGACAATCAAGGAACCTCTAGTGAGTTTCCACAACCCCTTGCCAAAACCGCTATGATAACCATCATCATCGAGTAAACCAACGGACATAACATTAAGCCTCATATCCATAACATGTTTTACATTCCGTAAAACAAGTTACATACCGGTGTCGAATCTCAAATGAACATCTCCCATTCCAACAATTTTAGATAACCCATCTTACCAATCTTGACTATACCAAAGTCACCAGGAGTATAGGAGGAATAAAAATCTATACGTGATGTAACATGACACGTAGCTCCACTATCGACCACCCAACTCGAATCACCTCTTGCAAGATTCACCATATCATAGTCACAACAAACAAAGAATTCTTCGGTGGTAGTATTTACTTCGGCTTTATCATTACTATTGCTCTCCTTCTTTTGTGAATTCTCTCGGTCTTGGCGATTCTCCTTCTTCAATTGTCGGAAAAATTTCTTTATATGCCCTTTCTTACCACAATGGTAACATTCGATATTGGTATACTTCCCTCGGGAATTACTCCTTTGTGGCCCTCTATTACTCAGGCCTCTACTTTGACCTCTCCCCGTCTTTCGGTAACTAGAACATCCGACTGTCACGAAGATCCTTGTGCTTTTCTTCAGACCTCCTCATTCAACATGTTCCCTTTAGCTAATTCCATCGAAATGACTACATCAGGGGCGAAGTTAGACAACGACGTTCAAAACGTCTCCCAAGAGTCCAGAAATGTGCCTAACAACCACAAAGCTTGCACCTCCTCTTCGAATTTAATTCCCATTCCGGCAAGTTGATTAATTATGCCTTGGAATGCATTCAAGTGATCCGATAGAGAAGTCCCGTCTCGATACTTCAAATTCATCATTTGTTTAATGAGGTAACTTATTATTCCCCGTCTTCCGAGCATACAATTGCTCGAGCTTGTGCCATAACTCTCGAGCATCCTTCTCTCCACTAATATGGTTCAAAACGTTGTCATCAACCCATTGTCGAATATATCCGCAAACTTGGCGATGCAAAATAGTCCACTTCGTGTCGGACTTGCCTTCCGGTTTATCTTTGCTAAAAATCGGTAAATAATAATCCTTCACATATAAAAGGTCTTCCATCTTCCCCTTCCATACGTGGTAGTTCGAACCATTCAAGTTAACCATTCTACTCGTGTTGGCTTCCATCTTATAATTGAGATACTAAACAACCACGAAACAACAAATCCCGTGGCTCCGATACCACTTTGTTGGAAAAAAAACAACTAACGTCACAACGAGAAATGCGGAAACCCTCGTTTGACAACTTCCCACTCTTCAATCGTAACTTTGTGGTTACCGACGAGTAGAGCAAACCAATTACAACTCGATAATATAATACAAAGGATATCCGAAAATAATAAATACGAGACACAATATTTTAGCGTGGAAAACCCCTCAAGACGAGAGTAAAAACCACGGGACCGAAGCTGCTTAAATCCACTATCACCAATACACACAATACACAATTCGTCCCTAATACAAACTAGGGGTATACACCAATCGTAAAATACTTGGTAATAAATGTTCTTCAAGTATTTGGAATACACAATAACAACAAGATCGAGAAAAGAAAACACCGTAAATAGCTTACACAAAAAGCTAATGAAATACCCGAACTTCCGAACTCAAAATCTTGATCTACACCGGTAAAAATATTTGCCCAATAGTTACCAAGCTCTTATCAAAAGACCACGAAGATCCGACCGATAAATCTTCGGGAAATTGAAGAAATGTATTTCTCTCTCTATCTCTCTTGTTCTTCTCTCAAAGGTGTGTAGGTGATTGTTGAAGAATCCCGCAGGAAAACTGCATAAAAAGGAAGACATCCGCCCGTTTACTTCGGGGGCAGCAGCCCAGCCACATTATGCCGCGGCCCGTAGTACAGCCTACACCATCGCTAATTTGTAGGGTGAGTGTGTCGCGGCTCGGCCGAGGTGTGCCGCGGCATGTACAGAAAATTCTGCCCAGGTAATTCAGCAGGGGCCGCGGCCCGGAAGGAGAGTGTCGCGGCCCAGAGTACAGTTAGGTCGGCATTCGACAGGGGGCGATCGGCAGGGCCCGCTCGGCAGCCTTGTTCCATCAAAATGATGTGGGGCGCAGCTCGGCAGGGATGTGCCGCGGCCCGGAGTACAGTCCACCCTATGTTTCAGAAATTACTTCTACAAAAAGCAATGTCGAAAGAGTTACAAAGATTTTGGGAGAGGGAGTACAAGCTGTAAAATACACACGTAAAGAAATTTTTTGTGAGTAAATTTCTCAACTCCAAGATGGTTGATACCAAGTCGGTGATCATTCAAGTGTGAGATATTTACATTATCCTTCATGACTTGTTGGCCTAAGTATGGTATTGAATAAATCTTTCTAAGTAGTTGCGATAATCAAATAATTTCACCACTTGGAAAATATTTTACGAACTATCTCAAGCGCAAATACAAAGCTGTGGGGCTTGATAGTTTTATAGTTCGGCTTCAGATAATCAGAAATCTAAAGTGAAGTCCAAAAAAGAGCAAATTAGAGGCAAAGGCTAATTTGGCTTAGCCAAGCAGTATAAAGAAACGAAAGTAGTCTGTTAATAACAAAAGTAGGGAAGTATCAAGAACTTCAAAGGGAATTTCATAACTATGGGAGATGAAACTACATACCGAAAGATTGTGTTTAACCAAATAACGTAATAAAATGGCAACAAAGAGCTTGTAAATAGGACTGGGATAAGTCAGTTCTGATATATCTGCCAGAGCTCGATCTTACCATCATTGCTTTTGAAGCTAATATAGTGGATAACACAAAAAAATAGAGGATAGATATTAGGGCTACTCATCATATTTGTGCTGATAAGAAAGTGGTCTCTCTCTACATGCCAATCAGTCGAAGAAAGCTATTCGTGAGACTTCTTCGACTCCTTGTGGGACTTGAAAAAATAGCACTTGATATGACTTCAAAGATTTGACACTCATTTATATGCCCCATATTCTGAAAATTAACAAGAACCTGGTTTTCGCTTCCCTAATAAGTAGTCGATTTTAAACTATTGTCATTTGAATCAAATAAGTTTGTAATAACCAAAATGGTCTCTTTTTAACCAAATGGTACCTTGGGAAGGCTCTTTAAAATGAGTATAATGTATGTTTTCCTTTTTACGTTCTAACCAAAAATAATATTCATTTGTCTTCAATTTCATTTGGTTGATGATGTGGCAAGGATGGCTATAACCATCTTTGGTTGCATATTTGGAACCAACTACCCATTTATCAATTTATGCACTTTTACATTCATTTATTTCTATGCATTGGAGTATCATTTTATGATCTAGTTCAATATTTTAGCAATGACAAACCTTGCATTGGACTTGCTCTACATGGAATTCATATTTGTTTTCTACTTTTGCAACCAAACAATCTTAATATAATAAATGTGCTAGAAAATGGATATGAAGTAGGATGTCCATCTGATATTGATTTGGAAGCAAAAATATATACTTTATATAGTCAATTAGATATAGGTTTGGCCCACACGAGTGCAAGCAATCGATTCTTGTAGACTTGTCTCGGTCGGCTCAACTTAGCATCACATGGATCGAATAGGGCCGAGCTCACACTGCGGGTCATTGGTCATAGGTCATGGGAGTGGAATTCTAAGATTATATTGGATTAGAACTCTTCAATCTAATTTTTACGATGATGCACACCAGTCTATTTGAGATTGATGAACAGATTCGCCTGCTCCTTATTGCATAATAATTTGTTCGAGATTACTGAACGTCTAATTGAGATTATTAAGCAAATTCGTCTAAATGCTGAACTGGTGCTTCACTCGCTAAACATATGCTTCTACTGTTTAGAAGTTGCATTTTTCGACCCATATGTTTTCTCAACATAAGTTTCCAATATAAATAATCACACTGCATAATGTATTGCGAATTCGATTGATATACTTACGCTTGTTAAACATAGTTGTGTTACTTATTAGAAATCAACAACACTGTTGCATCTTAGGGGTGATTACTAGTAACTGTGGTCACTATAGCAGAGAAATATCATCCTATAGAAAGAATAATCATATTCACCTGGATTTTCCTAGTTCCTACCCCCATTGTTTTTTTCTTGTTCACTATGTAAGTTTTGGAAAGTGTAGTCATACTCACCTCGACTTTCCTATTTCCTACCCCCATAGTTTTTTCCTTGTTCACTATTTACGTTCTGGAAAACATATCAGTTTTCGAACAAGATTTCTAATAGAATAATATTTCAAAAAAACTACTATCACTTACTATAGTTACTTGAAGGTTTGGAAAGACAACTTTAAATAGTACTACATCTGTCCCATTTGAAGGGACATTTGATTAATACATGAAGTCTTAATTTCGTCATTTTAGTGAAAGTATAATACGTTTTAAACCATATGTTGTCACATTCTAAGAAAAATTCTAATCAATCAATATTATAATTTCTATGACGAAACATATTAATTTGAAGGCATATTATATAATTTTAATCAAAATATAAAAACTTATTTTGAAAATATTTTTTTTTTGGGACAAAATTATATTTTGAAGTATACTTTCAAGTGGATCAGGATTATTATTTTGTCACAAGAAGTTAAAATCAAGAATTAATTAGGAGATGCCAATGAGCCCTGTAAGTGACGCAGAACGAAAGCAAGGGTTAGCAAACGCTAAACCAAAAGGATAAACAGACAGGCTGCAAGCGACACACCTATCAAATTAGGGTTTCCGAAATCAACCAGAATTGAGAAAAGTCTCGAAAATATTATCAAATCAAAAGTGCCTCTTTGGCTGCATAAGTTCTGTTCAAATACTAAAGGAAATAACAACCCTATGGGTCGGGCCGAAAAATAACAAACTGGAACAAAACAGAAAAATAACAAATATGCTGAAATATTAAAATGCGGTTTTGGGCTTCCAATTGATCTCGAATGACTAAATTCACCCCTCCATCATGGCGAAGCTATATGTCTTGCTCGTGAGGATGCCAAATTTGCACTATTCCGAGTGAACCTTTTCTTGCGCACCACTTCATGTTCGATACGTGCTGCCAGTTTGCCTACATCAGTCTCCTCCACCTCTGAAGAACTCGACCCCGAGTTCTTATCTTGATAAAGGACCTCATCTGCATGGTATTCATATATGTCTTGCCACATTGAAAGTGTTGGAAATGTTCATAGAATATGGAAGTGCCACCACGTACACATTATCATTGATCTTGCGAGTCACTTTGAATGGACCATACTTGCGCGGTTGTAGCTTGCTGTAGGTACCAATTGGAAATCTTTCTTTACGCAGGAACACCATAACATCATCACCCACATTAAAAACCTTGACCCTTCGCCTTTTATCCACAGGAGTTTTATTTTTCAATCCGGTAGCTTCTAGCTTGGCCTTGACAGAATCCTTCACTACTATAATGTCTTCAGCTATGTTTTCTGTAGCTACACTAACTCCAGGAGCTCTAGGCAACTAAATCAAATCAACCACATGCCTAGGGACAGAAGTGTAAACAAGTGCAAAAGGTGTTTCACCACAAACACAACGAATCATATTTCCCAAAGCCCTGTTCGTGACCTCAGTTTGCCCATCAGTTTGGAGGTGAGCGGTAGAACTCCTATTCAGTGATGTCCCAAATAATTTCCATAGGGTGATCCAGAAATGACTGAGGAATTTGGTGTCTCTGTCCGAGGTAATAGATGTGGGAACCCCGTGAAGGCGCACAACCTCCCTGAAAAACAGTTTGGCTATGTTGGATGCATCCGCAGTCTTCTTACATGCAATGAAGTGGGACATCTTGCAGAATCGGTCCACAACCACAAACACAGAATCCACACCCCGTTGGGTATAAGGAAAACCCATCACAAAATTCATAGATAAATCCTGCCAAATGTCATCAGGAATGGGTAAAAGCATGTAAAGACCACTGTTCTGCGACTGAACTTTAGAAGACAAGTGTAGCATTTCTTGATTATGGTTCCAGCATCTCTTCTCATGTGCGGCCAATAAAACCTCTCTTTTAGACTAGCAATGGTCTTGTCTCGCCCCATGTGTCCACTAAGACCACCACTATGGAGGTCCTTAATTAATTTCTCCCTTAAGGATTAACAAGGAATGCACAGTTGGTCTCCTTAAAAAAGGTATCCCTCTCGAATATGGAAATATGCACAAGGGTGATCATTGCACTTGGCCCATAACTCTTTGAACTCAGCATCATTCTCATACAACTCCTCCAAACATTCAAAACCCACAACCTCTTGTGCTAAAGTGACAAGCAAAAAAGCTCTCCTACTTAAAGCACCAGCTACCTTATTAAGAGCTCCAGATTTGTATTGAATAATGAAAGGGAATTTCTGCAGAAAACTCACCCACCGAGCGTGCATCTTGTTGATTACTCTCTGACTATGAAGAAATTTCAAAGCTGGATGATCAGTGAAAAGAATGAACTCTCTATGAATCAAATAGTGCTCTCATTGGCGAAGGGCTCTCAAAATGGCGTAAAATTCTTGGTCATAAGTACTCCATTTTTGTCGAGCTTCACTCAACCTCTCACTAAAGAAACACTTTTTCAAAATCAGGAAGGGCTAAGATAGGGGGCGGTGCACAACTTCTTTTTTATTAAGGCAAAACTTCGCTCTTGCTCGGAACCCCACTTAAATTTTCCTTTTTTCAAACATTCGGTGTGCAGTGACAGTGCTGAAGTCTCTGATAAATCTCCTACAAAAATGGCCAGCCCATGGAAAATACGCACTTCAGTAACTGATGTAGGTGCAGGCCAATCTCTGATAGCCCTCACCTTTTCTTCATCGACCTGGATTCCTTCTTCACCAACTACAAACCCCAAGAAAAGTAATTTTTTGGTACTGAACGTGCACTTTTTCAGATTTATAGCTGATTCTCTTGTAAAACATGCAATACTTGTCTCACATGTTCCAGGTGCTCTTTCTTGGACTTACTATAAATCAGAATATAATCAAAATAAACCTCTACAAAAGATCCAGTAAAGGGTCACAGGACCTGATTCATTAATCTCATGAAGGTGCTAGGGGCGTTTGACAATCCGAAAGGCATCACTAGCCCTTCATAAAGTCCATCCTTGCTCTTGAAAGCCGTCTTTCATTTTATCTCCAGGTCTAATTCTGATCTGATGATATCCACTATGCATGTCTATTTTCAAAAACAACTTAGATCCTGCCAACTCATCAAGCATGTCTTCTAGGCGGGGAATTGGAAACCGGTACTTGATAGTTATCTTGTTGATGGCCCTACTGTCAACACACATCCTCCACTAATTTCCTTTCTTTGGTACCAAAAGGACTGGAACGGCACAAGGACTCATGTTTTCACGGATGAACCCCTTCCTTGGTAAACCCTCAATTTGTTTTCTTAAAATCTCGTTCTCCTTAGGACTTATGCGATAATGAGGAAGGTTTGGTAGACTAGAACCCGGAATCAAGTCGATCTAATGTTAAATATCTCTCATGGGAGGTAACTCATTCGGAATCTCATCTGCAATCAGCTCATTGAAATCCTTTAGGATTTCTAAGACTTCACCTGGTATTGGAATCTTTTCTTTCACAGCACTCATCAGCCATTTGATCACCATGCTATGAGGCGATTAACACGCCTCAATGGCGATCGGCACAAGGGCCGAGCGACCAAAAGCCAATGTCAAAAGAATCGAGGCAAACTTGCCAAACGAAGACGCCAGATCAAAGATCAGGTACCAAACGATCGACGTCCAGGGCGATCGCCTCTTGGCACCTAGCGATCATCGCCCAGGGCGACCACCTCTTGACGACCGACTTGTGCCACGCGTAAAGCCAGCATCCGTAAAGTCTGCAAAGACCGAATCTCGGGATAAAGACCTACGTGTAGATCCGAAAACGGCGCCACAAGATAATGCTTTCTTGACTCCAGCCCATCACCAGCTGTTGGTGATAAGGACAGCATCCCACCAACCTACAGACCCGCCGAAAGGTCCTAGGTGGGACCTCCCAAGACCGCGACAATAGATGCGTGTTGTCCTCTCATTGGCTCGCACAATTGGCTGCCAGCAGCAGCCGCAGACTTTAAGGAAACCGACCTACGTGCTGAGACGATCGCCTAATTAATTTAATACGGAAAATGCGATCGCTCGTTTTGGATTAAGACATCCCGAACAACTTCCTCTCCTATAAATAGGAGACTTCCAACAATTGGAAAGGGAACTAAGCGATCGAACATCTGAGAGTTAGAGCTGACATCAAGAGAGAGAGAGAGAGTTGTCTACACAGAATTCTACACACAGTGGTCCTCACAGTAGATTTCTATACAGCATTTCATCTTTGTTACAAGATCTCATAGAGCACCAACTCTGGTTCTTCCGGCAATCACCAGCACTCAAGAGCTAGATAACTAGGGTCGTTACACTCTTTGTAATCGTATTCGAACGTTAATATTTGTACTCCAAAGCAGTATTCTTATTAATAATATCTTGCGAGAGCATTCAAGCCCGGGACTAACAACTCCGGCAAATTTTGTGGTATTTACATTTCTTCGTACGTGCTCTTGCATTTTGTTTGTTACCCACCCAAAGCTATTTCCATCAAACCATTCCGAATAATATTTTGGGTAACAACAATTGGTGCTAGAAGAAGGGCTGTTGTTGCACTACCTTTATTTTCTCTTCGACTGTTTCGAAGAACACTAACTGTTCTCCGGAACATATACTTGAAGAAACACTCACTGTTCTTCAAAGAAAAACCTTTGAAACCATGACGTCTGCCACCACTTCGAAGAGAGCCACCTTACGGTCCGTCGGACGCCTTATTCCGGCCCAGACCGAGTCCCAACCTATGACGGAAGACGGCCGCGGCAACGCCATGCTCTCACTCCCGCCCCCGAGGGACGGCCCCAGCCTCTCACTCGATCAATTCCAAACCACGGAACAGATCGAGGAGGCTATGGCCATCTTAAGGGAGCGACGGAGAGCATGCGACACGCCCACTATTACCCTGTCAGCCATCCGCCGCGCGGGCAAATGAAAGCTCAAAGGTTTATATGTCGAGCAATCGTCAGAAAGCCCCGAATCGCAAGAAAAGGCGCTCGCAAGGCGGGATAATTCCATTTCAGCTGGTTAGGAAGTGATCCCTCATGGCAACCTGGGCATTCTGGCCCCAGCAATGAGACGTCGGAGTCCGAATCCGTCACCAGGAGTTCGGCATATCCGACCCCCACAAAGCAGACCAGCCGTCTGGCACTCGCTCGCCGAAAAATTGAGCTCGGCGGCAGAGACCTCGTCGCCTACAACGAGGCCAGGAGATCAGTACATGACCACCTCGGCTCCCGCGCCGAGAGCCAAACCGCGAGCAGCCAGGCTACAGCGATGGCCGCAATGCAGCGCCAGCTCGACGATATGAAAACGCTCTTGGAAACTGGGGCAGGCGCCAAGAGAAAGGTCGACGGACTGAGTGAGCCGCTCGCGGTCCAGATCGAGCTTGCCCACGTGCAACCAAAGATCGCTCCTCCTCAAACACCTTTGTATGAGGGGAGATCGGACCCCGAGACTCACTTAAGCAAGTTCCGGATCTACATGACCGGATGCGGAGCGTCAGACACGACAAAGTGCCGAATATTCCCTTTAACATTGGGCAATCTCGCCCATAGGTGGTACATCTCATTGCCACCACGCTCAATCAACTGTTTCGAAAAGCTGGCGAGCGACTTCACGTCATACTTCGCCGCCAAGGTCGCTCGGCCAGAAGGTCCCCACCGCATGATGAATATCAGGCAGGGGAAAGACGAGTCCGATGAAGATTACATCGACCGAGTGGATGAAATAGTCCTCATCGGTGAACCCATAAGCAACGAGCTCGCCCTCTATTCGGTCCTGGGGGGATTCGATGGTCTTTCGCCCATGTGACCTCACAAAGGACATCCCCTCGACCTACGCGATCTTCCCCGTATTAATTAAGACAAGTCAAACAAGTACTTACACTACTATAATTTTTTTTATATTAATTGCAAATTATGGTCAAAGTTTATGAATTTTGACCAATAAAAATGAAAATGGTGTATTTTGGATGGACGAAGTAATACATTAATCGTGATACATTATATGTTCTTTTCCCCACTATAATTACGAGTGATTATGTTATATATCAGTTGTAATTATACTAGTAATTCAGGTGATGTGTATCTTGCAAGGTGTATCATATTGTGAGATATACCAATTCAGTATATTACCCAACATGATGCAAGATGGAAAACATACACCAATCATGATTATTTACATTAGTCATAATTAATATATAATATAATCAAAACTCATATTTTCTCCACTTATAATATATGATGTATCATAATTATTTTATCACATAATTATATTAAGATACAAATATAATATATTCGTAACTAATATACCACATATATCATCTTGCACAATATAATTTTCGGAGCGTGTGCTTTATATTATGAAATGTCGACACATCCGCCAAAAAATTCTTGACCCGACCCTGTAAAAATCAAATCAATCCTGTTGTCTTCCTCTCTGCGATCTGTTTCACAGGTAAATGTCAATAGTTTCTCAATTTAGGGTTCATTTATTTTCTTCATTGTTATGTTGATTTTTGTGCGCAATAATCGGTGTTGCGTGAACCCAACCGTATATTCGATGCTCTGACCTCTGATTTCTGCTTACGGATTTATTAACTTGATACTCTGTCGTCTTTGATGCATCGCGGAAATTCAAGGTGTTTGGTTTTTTAGGTGATCCAGTATGGATTTTGTATCTAAGTACCAGGTATATTTTTTCTTTATATTTCTTTTAAATTCACTGTTGTTTCAGCTTTACTGCTTTCTGGTATTTTAAAAAATTTCCTTTGGTTCGTCGTTGATTGGTTACTGTGAACGCTGTTCATTTTGTACTAATCAGGTTTTAATGTAAGGTTAGCTTTTGAAATGTAAGACTGGTTTGTTTAGATTGCTGATGATCTTATAGACGTAACTCTTCTCCTTTTATTTCTATACTAGATATTCTCCCGGGTGATACACCAGACAAAATATTCTCTTATTAGAAAATAATTTCTCGATCTCCAAATTTATTCTTGAGGATCTTCAACATGAGTCACATTAGCATAGTGTTAATAAAAAACTTATTGAATGTATTCTGGAATGTAATATAATTGAAGAAAAAGTATCACATTAGCGTAGGGTTAAGTCAATTTGTATCCATTACATGAACAAATCTTCTGAACATACCGAAAAAAAGTAGGAATAAATTTTGGGGACGAAAGCAATATGTGATTAAGTCCTAATATATGTGTGCAATGTGTTTTATTATTTTTAGTTATTATAATTAAATAAATATCATATTTTAATTTTTATGTAAGCAATATGAGTTTTAAATCTAATTTCATAAAAATGAGTTAATTTATTTTTAGTTTGCATCAATTAATTTTACTGAAAATTAATATTTATTTTTTCTAGTATAATTTTTTTTTTTTGCAATCGGCCATTAATGTAAATCCATTAAATAATACGGATGTCTAATTGAAAATCGTGAAATATGAATTAATTTGATATATTTTTCATTAAATATAAACTTGATATAAAAAATTATAAATATTTAAAATTTTAAGCTAAAAAAATAAAAGAAATTTTTTTTTATTCGTAGATGAGTAAAAGTTGTGTAATAAAACTCTCACAACACATATCCAATTTTTTTTTTTTAGAAATTTAAGAATACATCCATGTATATATAAGCTACTTTTAGAAAAAAGAATAAAAATAATTATAAAATGACATGTGTCGCGACTCTCTTTTAATAGAAGTATAGATTTCTCATCTTACACTTTTTTCGTTCGATGATTTGAATTGCTTTTTCATGCAGGGTGTTGTTGGGCGTGTTTTTGGAAACGAGAATTCAAGTTCAAACGAAGATAGGTAATCTTTTTCCTGCTTAAATGCTGCCTACAAGCACAATAATGAACAATTCCACATCCCTAAAAATGAGCGAAATGCCAACATTAATTCTATATTTATCTCTGAACAAATTGTAATTTTGATTTTAGAAATTGTTGGTTAGATGCTGAAAATATTTGTCTACTGACAAAGGAAGGGTGTGTAGCAGATTTGTTGTACTTGTAAATTATGTTATACTCCCAAAAACTTGTATTAGACGGCTTGGTATGAGTATGCCACTGTAATAATATGCAGTTAGCAACTGCTTCCTCTGAAGAAATGAACTCGAAGATGCCATCTCCATGAAACTTTTATATCTTGTCGAAATCCGTGCTACCTAAATAATCATCGTGTTAAGTAGTTTATATTGTATTTTTTAACATGCTTCCATGATTAATATTTATTGACAGCATAATTCATGCTTATGTTACAGTTATGTCGAGCGCTTGCTGGATCGCATTAGCAATGGTGTCCTGGCTGACGATAGGAGGAATGCCATGGCTGAGCTTCAGGCAGTTGTAGCTGAAAGTCATGCTGCCCAGTTATCTTTTGGAGCAACGGGTTGGTATTTTTTTAGGATAACTACTTTTTCTACTTCATCCGACATTCAGGAAAATTGGTATCATTTGTTCCCTTCGCTTATATGGCAGGTTTTCCAGTACTATTGAACGTATTAAAGGAGGAGCGCGATGATGTAGAAATGGTTTGAGGCTTCTTTTGTGTTATTTTGTGTAACATTGTTTTTTAAGTGGTCAGAGTTTCATCAAGTGGCTGCCGACCCACGTAATATTTGCATTGAAAACTTCTACACATGCCCATGTTGTTTGTCGAGTCTATGGTTGGATTAAATTTGACTGTCTCCCTACCCTTGTATTCTTAATGAGTTTTTGCTTGCCTATGATTTCATATTTATCGGATTTTGCTGATGTAAAAAATGTTCTTTGGAGGTATGAAGGTGCGAGGGGCTCTGGAAACTCTTGTAAGCGCCTTAAGTCCAGTTGAACATGCAAAAGCATCAAAGAACGAGATTCAACCAGCTTTAATGAATAGTGATTTACTTTCAAGAGAAGTGGAAAGCGTTTCTCTTCTCTTGAGTCTACTGGTAAGATAGCTCTATACCAAATGTTGTAGAATGTTTGAACTAGGATCATGTATGTTTTGCTAATACAGTACCTTTGTAGTCGGAGGAGGATTTCTATGTCCGATATTATACATTGCAGTTGTTGACAGTGCTTCTAACAAATTCTCAGAATAGGTATGCGTTTCATTTTTTGTTTTGACCCTTGTCAATAAATTCTAATGGTTCCTTTTTGGAGATTTATACAGGCTGCAAGAAGCTATTCTTATGATTCCTCGAGGTATCACAAGGCTTATGGACATGCTTATGGACCGTGAGGTATCTTGCTGGTATACTTTTTTAGATTCATTGTATTTTCAACCGTCTCCACTGATGTTATATTGAAAAAAAAAAACGTGTTTCTATTCTCTCTCTCTCTCTCTCTCTCTCTCTCTCTCAGGTCATACGCAATGAGGCACTATTACTTCTCACGTACTTGACTCGAGAGGCTGAGGTTTTTTTTTTTTTTTTTTTTTTTTTTGATGCCATTGTTGGTAAAATGTGTCCTCCCATATAAATTTTTTATCCTTATATTATTTTTTGTTGATTTTACATTCAGGAAGTTCAAAAAATTTTGGTCTTTGAAGGTGCTTTCGAGAAGATTTTTAGTATCATCAAAGAGGAAGGAGGTTCCGAAGGAGGCGTTGTTGTGCAGGTGTTTAAAAACAAACTTAGAGTTTATGGAAAAACTTACGCTTATCAACCAGTGAAAGCTTTTTTATTGCATCTTTGTTTAGATGGAATCTGATTCCTTTTTTTTTTTTTTTATTCCATGTTATCTTTTAATTTATTTTTCAGGATTTTTCATTTTTTTTTAACATTCATTCTCTTTTTTTATTTGCTTTTTTCTCTACTTTTTCCCCTCTTTTTTCCTTTTATGTTATTTATGTAACGATTATTGACGGTTTCAAAGTTTGATTCATGTTAGCCGACCCCAAATCATTTTGGGACTAAAGCTTAGATGTTGTTGTTTTGTTTATTTGGTATTGGAAGCCGCAGGTTCACGTGATTAGATTGCATGTCTGCTGAATACCACCCACATAAGTCTTTTGATTTTAATTCACATACTTTTCGTGTATACTAATGATTAGGGAAATGTTATCATCTACTTGGTAATACATTACTTCATAAATCTTCTATGCTCCTGTTGGATTTGCAAAATCCCCTATATGTACACCTTCTACGTTCATATATTTGTAAGCCTTCAGGTAGCATTGTTATGTTGATCCTTATGAAGAGTGCTTTTTGTTGAGCACTGGGCAGTCTGTTAATAGGACGGGTATTAATCTTATTATGTGCTGCAACCAGGACTGTCTGGAGCTGTTGAATAATCTTATCCGGAACAATGCCTCAAATCAGGTTTCTGCTCATTTATTCTTTACTAATTGTACTGGTTATTTCTATATCTGTAAGTGGATGACCTTAACTGCATTTAAGCTGATTGGAAAGTGGCGTAGGTATTGCTTAGGGAGACAGTCGGCTTTGACCCTTTAATATCAATTTTGAAACTCCGAGGAATCACCTTTAAGTTTACTCAGCAGAAGGTTAGACTTTAAATGTTTATATAAGTTTCATTTCTGAAGCTTAAGCTTGTTCACTAGAGACCTATGTTTCCCTGCAAGTTCAGTGCTCTAACTTTTCCATGTTTTCCTATTAACTGGTTGCCAGTAGACAATTAATCTACTCAGTGTATTGGACACAATTAACTTGCTAATACTTGGAGGTCAACAAACTGATTCTGGAAAAGACATGAATGGGTTGGCAAATAAAACAGTCTTGGTTCAGGTAATATTCTATCACAGCTTTAAATTTGAAGCGTTGAGAAAATAGTCCAATTTTCAATTTTCTCATAGAAACGTTTTAGTGCTGAAAAGGATAAAGTGCACAAAAACATTTTCCAAATAGTCCTATTTGTATTTTTTTTCTCTAATATGTTTTGGTCATTGTAGAAAAAAGTGTTGGACCATCTTTTAATGCTAGGAGTTGAGAGCCAATGGGCTCCTGTTGCTGTCCGTTGTATGGTAAGACAACTGTTTCAGGACAATGTATTCTTACCGATACTTCAAATCTTCCCTTGTTTCTCATCCGTATTATTTTTATCTGCGGTGATGAAAGCCATTTACTATGTAGACAATTATAGAAAGATCCTTAAATTGAAGTATGTGAATTTGCTATAGGTGCGTTTGTATAAGTTTCTGAGAAATATTTTATATTTATTATATGATCGGTTATTAAAAAAATAATGTTCTAAATTAAATTTTCAGATATATAAATGGGTTTTTTGTTGATGCGGCCATGATATATGATAACCTTGTCATTACGTGGTTCAAATAGGAAGAACAATGTTTAAGAGCTTACTATTTCATTAAGAAAATAAGTTGGAATCTTCAACTTTATTTTCCTGAACGGACATTTTAGTTGTTGACAACTTATTGTTTAGTTACCTGTGTTTTCTTCTAAAAACTTTATTGTAACACTTTGCAACAGATTGTAATATTTGCAACACATATTTTTACCAACATCTTAGTCAGGCAATCACTATTTTTCTCCTGCATTGTAGTGATTACTTGTGTAGATTGCATGTCATCATAACTGGTTGCAGGATAGTGTGTTTTTCTGATGTTCCTGATATGACTTTTCCAGGCACTGCAATGCATTGGTGATCTAGTCGTCAATCATCCTAAGAATCGTGATGCCCTTGCAAGTAAATTACTTGGGGAGGAGCCTCATAGTGAGGCTGCCCTTAATTCTATCCTTAGAATTATCTTGAGGACTTCCAGCATGCAAGAGTTCGTGGCAGCCGACTATGTTTTTAAGAGTTACTGCGAGGTTTGTTTAAACCTAATCTGGGATTGGACGTTAGAGCTAGATTATTTTCACCAATAATATTGTCCTCGTAATTGTTTCATCATAGTAATTTTCTACATCCTTGATATACCGATTTCAAGATAAATTTGCTTCGAATTTTTGTATTCTTCTTATGTTAGCTCAGAGTTGTTTATTTACTTCCATTAGCTGTTAATTTGGAACAGAAAAACCCTGATGGTCAGACAATGTTGGTTTCAACTTTAATTCCTCAACCAGGCTCATTCCTCAATGCACCACTTGATGAGGATGTCCATATGTCATTTGGAAGGTTAATTTCGTCTTATCAGCTGTTTAGGGATTGTCAATTTTCAGTGAGTTGTTTTAAAAGTTCCATTTTTCTTGCAGTATGTTATTGCATGGTCTGATACTGGGTGAAAGTGATGGTGACCTTGAGGTATGCGACACATTTTGTGTGATTTTATATTTGACAAATTTCATGGTTATGAAAAGTCAGTCTTTGAGAATTATGTCCAACTGAGCTAGATTTGTCTTCTTTCGACTTTTAGTGCCCATTACTTCATGTCATTTTTTTTATTTGGGTGGGAGGGGGTGGAGTTGGGAATATCTGGTCTTTTGATAAGATGTTGCATTTGTAAAAAGGGATGAATCTCAACAATGAGATGTTACCTTACTTTAACTATATTGTATTTGGGTTGTCAACTGTTGATTTTATTATGCACGTTTCAAAAATGTTTCCCTGAATGAGGGCATCTGACTCCCTCGTGTCAATGCTCTACCACATTGACCTATTTTGTGTTTTCATAATTTCAGAAAGTGCTGTATTCCTTACACAAGCTTGAGTTACATCTCCTTATTCTTTTCCGCAGACTTGCTGCCGAGCTGCAAGCGTCCTATCTCATGTTTTGAAGGATAACATTCAGTGCAAGGAGAGGGTACAGACTTATTTCCTTATGTGTGTGTGTGTGTGTGTATATATATATATATATTCTTTGGATCTTAAGAAAACATAGTAGAAAACTTGTGTTAAAGATTCTTTTGAGTTTTCTTTCTCTCTCAAAAAGGGAAAAAAAGATATTCTTTTGAGTATCCCACCTAGCATAGGGTGTGGAGTCCCACATAAAATGCATCTCTTACTTTAACATGGAAACTACTGCAGGTTCTTCAAATCGAACTTGAAGCGCCTACACCATCATTAGGGGGACCAGAGCCTCTAATGCACCGTATGGTTAAGTACCTTGCACTTGCCTCGTCCATGAATAAAGATGGAAAATCTAGAGCATCCGGGCCTATGAATGTTCAGCCAATTATCTTAAAGCTACTAATTGTCTGGCTATTTGACTGCCCAAATGCTGTTCACTGCTTTCTTGATTCACGTCCCCATCTCACATACTTGCTCGAGTTAGTTTTGGATCAAGCTGCAACTGTATGTGTAAGAGGATTGGCTGCTGTACTGTTAGGATTGTGTGCTATATATAATAAAGTCACCGACAGCGGAAATGATGCATTTAGCATCGTTGATGCCATAAGCCAAAAGATTGGGCTTTCTTCATACTTTCTAAAGTTTGATGAAATGCAGAAGAGTTTGCTTTTTACATCTGCTATGCCAGCACTTGCTCGTAAACCGTTGACTCGATCTATAGCTGCTAGCATGTCTGAGATTGATGATGTTGAGGAAAATGATTATACCGTCCAGAAGAATGAGGATCATCCTTTGCTTGCTATGGTGCTTGATTCTCAGTTTGTTTTCTTCGTGAAGGGCTTGGAAGGAAATATTAGAGAACAAATTGTGGGAATTTACAGTCATCCGAAGAGCCAGGTGGCAGTGGTCCCAGCAGAATTAGAACAGGGTAGTGGGGAAGGTGACTCGGAGTACATCAAACGCCTGAAAATATTTTTGGAGAGGCAATGCCTTGAGATACAGGTATTTTTATTTGTTTATTCTATTTTTATTTTTGTTTCTCATCTGTATATAGGAACTACTTTTTGCAAATGTAGTTTTGGGATCCTCATGCCTTTTAATCTTCACCTTCGAAATAACTTTAATACCCCATAAAATTTGATCTCCACCTCACAAACTGGGTTGCTCCTCTTTCATCAATAAATACATCCCACCTTAAAACCTGTCCCCAGGATTCCATGCAAAGGGGCGGAGGGAGTATTAGCTAGTTAAAGCTTGCCAGTTGTGATCAGCTATGTTTATCTTAGGTCTTACAGTCTTCTTTTGTTTTGCTTGTTTTATTTTTACAAGGACCTTTTAAGTCGAAATGCTACTCTGGCAGAGGACATAGCAAAAACAGGCGGTAATGGTTTGTCCCAGCTTGAACATAGAACTAGCAGCGGACCCGAGAGAGTCATAATCGAAACTCTACGTAGAGATCTTCACGAGACATCCCAAAGATTAGAATCCCTCAAATCCGATAAAGCAAGAATTGAATCTGAGGCTTTCAATCACCAAAATTTAGCTAGTAAACTAGAATCGGATCTCAAAAGCTTGTCCGACGCATACAATAGCCTTGAGCATGCTAATTTTCAGTTAGAACGTGAAGTGAAAGCCTTAAAGAGCAACGGTGCTGTGCCTGCACCAGATATCGAGGAAATAAAAGCAAAAGCAAGGGAAGAAGCTCAAAAGGAGAGCGAAGCTGAATTGAGTGATTTGTTTGTGTGTCTTGGGCAAGAGCAGAGCAGAGTGGAGAAGCTTAGTGCGAGGTTAATGGAATTGGGCGAGGATGTGGATAAGTTGCTTGAAGGTGTTGGAGATGAACCGGGCCTTCAGGATGATGAAGAAGAAGAAGATGAGTGAGGTCCGTTTCTTTGCAGGTTATTGAGTCGATTTTTATTTGGTTGTGTCAACATTTTAGTTAGTATTGAAAATGGATTGCCAGGTTGTTGTCTTTCTTCTACATTGTTTGTGAGGGCACACATTTGTTGTTATTTATCTTGCTGAAATTGAATAATGAACTCGAATTTCATTTCAGTGTTGAATCAATTGTTTTAGGTTTCAATTCTCCTTTTCTGTTTTCTCAGTTGGAAATAAGTACACAAAACTCCTCCTCCTCCCCTTTTTTTTTTTCAACATACTCTAACCATTATGATACAGTTCGCCTATCAGCAACACCATTTTATTCTCTATTCAAAGAAAAACAATCAATTATGATATACGTAAATACCACATGATTATTGCCAATTCACATTAATTACCTTTAGTCGGCCTTTTTTTCATACCTAAAACTTGAGTTTTTGGCCAAAAGGGTGTTTTTGAAAAACTTATTTATCAAATAGATATAGTTTCAAAAATCTCTACCAAATAGGTGTAGTTTCAAAATTTTATATTTTTTTAAAATTTCAGTTTTATTAATTATTTCTACTGTTTTTTTAATATAATTTTTTTGATTTTTTTTTTTAACTTTTTGCTATTAATGTCTATCAAATTTTTGTTACAAACACCATTATAATCAACAATTTTTTGAATCTAAACTAACAAGGGCTTCTTACAAAAACCAACAAATTTTTTTTTGTAGGAATGGCAATGGGGCGGGTCGGGACGGGTACTTGAGACCCAGACCCGCCCCACGAGGTGAACGGGGCGGGACGGGTTGACCCAATGCGGGTCGCGGGGCGGGGCAGGTCGACCTGCGTAGGGAAAAATGTTATTTTGAAGTGAATAAAATAAATATTTTTATGAGTTTCTATCTAGTATTTTATTTTAATAATATATATTATTAGAAATTTGTCAAGATTAACATAAATATATAAGATATATTACTAAATGTATAAAAAGTATATAAATATAAATACTATATGTATAAAATATATATTAAATATATTTAAAATAATTAAAAAGTAATGTGGGGCAGGGCGGAGCGGGCCAGGACAGTCCAGGTCGTGCCAAAATTGTCATCCCTAATTTTGTGAATCTAAACAAACAAATACCATCTTAAAATAAAACCAATACCATATGTACAAGGTTTTAGGTACAAAACCAACAATTACTTCTTACATAAAACAAAAGAAAATAAGAAACATTCGGAATAGCTTGATTCGATATCCACTATATGCAAAAAAAATATTGTATCATTTACCTTGGCCTAGAGGGACATTTTATTTCGAGGTACCTAAAACATTGTACCTACGGTATTTGTTTTTTTGGTTTAGATTCAAAAAATTATTTGTTGGTTTTTGTAAGAAGCCCTTGTTGGTTTAGATTCAAAAAATTATTGATTATAATGTTGTTTGTAAAAAAATTTGATAAATATTAATAGCAAATAGTTAAAAAAAAGTCAATAAAATTATATTAAAAAAACAGTAAGAATAGTTAAAAACTGAAATTTTAGAAAAATATAAAATTTTTGAAACTACACCTATATTGTAAATATTTTGAAATTAAACCTATTCGGTAAATAAATTTTTCGAAAACACCATTTTGATCAAAAACTCCCTATAACTTGCACAACTTTTCAGAATGCTTATTTCAAATCAGATTGTCCCAAATTTTCTCTAATATAAGATGATGTCCGAAAATATCTTGTCTCTAGTATTATATAAGAGGAAAGTGTAGTTTTTAATGTATATTTGTTGGTGAAGTGTTATTTTTATTATTAAATTTTGTTGTTTTTCAACTGCTTATTTGGTGGTGTATTTTTCATGACACAAGTATTTAGTGAAGGCATATTTGAAACTCTGTAAAAGTATAAACATGTTACTTGAATAATTCCAGCTCAAATTAGTACTCATGGTTTGAATATTTATAAATTCGTTCATATATTATATTGTGTTTTCAAGCTTATTACAAACAAATTCAAAAGTCAAAGGCATTGGCGATGTCAGCTCTAAGGACACGTCACACATGCTGACACATGTCTTGGCCTACCTAATGTTTAAGAAGTAATTATTTGTGAGGAATTTGTTTGTAATTGAATGAAATTGAGTTAGAGAATGTATGATTGGTTTTTCATTATGACCTGTATGGATTAAGATGATTGTATAGATTAAACTGTCTTATGACTAAATATTGGTTGTTATTTGTTTTGGGTCTGAATAAAGTATCTGAATTATTTAATCGATCATTTTATCCTCCCTATGAATCAAAAACCAAAATCAAAACAAAAAACAATAAGGATTAGTATTTAATAAGAGTTAATAATTTTTATTCTTAAATATTAATAATAATATATGTATTATAATAATCAAATAATTATTTAATAACAATTATTTAATAATAATTATTTTTTCAATAATAATTAATAATGTTAAATAATAACAAATATCGTATAATTATAATGTTAATTATCATTAATTATTGGTTGATTATTTTTTAATGAACAGTATTATAAAATAATGATAAACATAATTATTATATTGAAAATGGTATTAATTACTAATTTTTATTTATTAATTAATAGACATTAGTATTGAATTTAATCTTAATGTGAATTTAATAATTACTCTATTATTAATTAATTTATAATAATTATTAAATGATGGTAGAAAATATTAGGCAAAATACACCAGAGGTTCTTTAAGTTATTTATTTATAACAAACAGGTCCTTTAAATTTTTTTGGTACCATTTTGGTCCTTTAAGTTTCGTAACGTGTACACCGTTAGTCCTTTTTTGATTTTCCGTTTCAAACAATCCCAGTTGGCATTAAATGCGCTGACATGGCCGTGATGGAGCCTACATGTCTTGTGCCTTGTAACAATTTGGTCCTTTAAAACTACTATCATGTAATAATTTGGTCCTTTAAGTCTACAATTTAGCTACAGTTTTGTCCAAAGTGAGTTGTGGTTCTTATTCTTCATTCAAACCGAGAAAATTCTCCAAACTCAGATATGAAAATTGCTTTGAAATTCTAAATCAAAATTTAAGGACCGTCACTACCCCATAACTAATCATTCATAATAACAAGTTGTGATTACAATTGCATTTTCATAAAATTTCATTACCTAATTTTGTTTCAAATTACGGAAATTAAATATCAATTTTCATTTTTGGCAATTTTGGTTATCACGTTTTGTAGAAGATCAGATGTTTTTGCTTGAACGTGTAGTCTACATACTTCTTTTTCTTTAATAAATTTGAACTGTTTGCAAACACTTGACAAAAATTATTGTCAATTTTTAGTTAGAAAAATCACATTTTATTAATTACAATTGTCATTAGTGATTTACCTCATTTGGGGTTTGCTTGGTTGATGGATAGGAGATACAGTTAAACCTCGGTAAATGAATGTTCGATAAACGAATAATCTCGTCAAATAAATAATTTTCTTTGGTCCCAACTCTTTATAACATGTTCAAATTTTCTTTCGATAAATGAATAATTTCGCTAAATAAATATTTTCCTCCGGTCCCGATCATATTCATTTATCGAGACTAATATCTTATTTCACATTGAATCAGTTTCTTAGGCTGCGTGATAGAGTCCTCATCAGCTTGTAGTTTATCTAATATCAGAGATAGCACGTGACATAATGGTACGGTGGCGGTTTTATAATTGAATTAAATTAATTAAGTTACCAGATTACCTTGCTAGAAAAAAATTATGTTGGTTCCCAAAAATCTATCAGTGACTGACGGGTCTTCCGGTAAAAGAAAAAGAAATTAACGGGGCTGCCGAAAAGCAGGTCGGCAGGCCTGCCATTAATAGAAAAAAATACTAGTTGGCCGTCCGAGGTCTGCTGGCGGTGGGCGGGCCTGAATTAAAAAAAGAAAAAAATTGTCCTGCCGCTGGAGATATGTGGCGGCTGGCGGCGGTCCCACCGGAAAAACTGATTGGTCGGAGGTACATCGAAGATCCGCCTCACAAAAGTTTTTTTTTAAGATTAATTGTCCTATTTAATTTAATATTTTAAAGGTATTTCTTAAAATTTATTGTTGTTGAATATTTGATATTATTATTATTATTATTATTATTATTATTATTATTATTATTTTTTTTTTTTTATAAAACATCACTTTATTAAAAACTCAAAGGATTTACAAGAAATTAGTGGGAAGCCGAGAAACCAACTGGGCCTCCACTCCTCTAGCAATAGCGAAACTAATACGATTAAAAATATGACCCGCAGCACGAGCCCCAATGTCTTGAGTCAAGAAGAAACGTCTAATACGCTTTAGTAAGGTTGCCGCCGCTTTATTATTATTATTATTATTATTATTATTATTATTATTATTATTATTATTATTATTAAATAAGTTGATTAGGGGTAACAGTCCCTTTTAGGGCATAGTATTTTTTGTAGTAAGTTCTCATCTGATTATTTCATTGGATTTTTTTAACAGTCTGAATTAGTTCATACTTTTTTGAAAAAAGGGGTAACTGTATAGAGTATCGAAAATTAGGGGCCCAATCCCCATACACGATCGAGGGACCCACTTGGGTCCTAGACAACAACAATGTCGTACCAAACATGCCAAAAAATCAAAATAATGAACAAAGGTGACTACCTAAGTCTTATATACGGAATTTGCCTTTGATCGAGTTTAATGAGGCCTAACAATTTCCCTCGGATATTAGAGATATCGTACAACAAAAAACCTTTATGTCTGCAACCTTCATTAGCTAGTAGGTTCGCAGGGGTGTTACCGTCCCTATAAATGTGGGTGAACCGGATATCCATAGAGCCGAAAAGCCCCCAAATTTTTGCAATGTATTTGAAGTTGCCAATTCCCCGTACGAGGTTTTGGAATAAGATTGATGGCTGTCTCCTATTGTAGCAATATTGGTCGGTATTGCCGTTTGGAGATAGAGTTGTAAAACTCTTTCGCGTTGCAGAAGCGATTTAAATAAATGTGCGGAAATCAAATCGACACAGGATTTATAGAGGTTCGACCAAACATGCCTACGTCCTCCCTTCGGTATCTTTTTCTATAGGCTAAAGATAAACCTCTGCACCTCTCTTCTATCGATCGAGGGATAACCGTTACAAGCTCGTCTTCTATCGGTCCGAGTAAACCGTTCAATCACTTGTCTTTATGTGGGTCCAAGTTGAACCGTTTTCCCTTTCTATTGGACAAGGAATCAACCAATCTAGCTTTCTATGGGTACTAGATAAACCTCACGTAGATATCGATTGTGATTCTAACAATGCCGGATCATTGATCCTAATAACACCGAATCTAATCGTATCCTTTCTTTTTCCTCTCTTGTATGATTTCGTGTATAGCACTCAATCACTAAACAATATAAGCTCAAATACAACAACTAGAATGCTTACAATGATATCTCAAGTACGAGTGCTTTGCTCAATGTTGTTGTGTGGTTTGATACCAATTGGTTTGGTATTTATAGCCATTTTCATCCAACTAGCTGTTAGCTCCTTTTGACTATGTAGCGTGCGCTAGCCTTTCTTCATAGCGTGCGTTATAGCTCATTACGTACGTTATTGATGTCATGTAGCGTACGTTATCGACTTCCAGTTCCAGTCTAGTAACTTTCATTTCTTCCTTTACGTACGTTGTCACTTCATATTACGTACATTATGCTGTCTCATTAGCGTACGTTAATCTTTCATCGTAGCGTGCATTAACTCATATATCCATTGTATGCAATTGTCAAAGTATCCGTTTGAATTTTGACTTTGACCAGAATCTTTCCAACATTTATCCGTTTGAATTCGTATTCAAACTTCGTTACGTACGTTAACACATATGTGTTATGTACGTTAATCGCCTTCGGTAGCCTACGTTAAGCTTGTGACTTAGCGTGCGTCAAACACATCAGGTAACTTGACTTCAGGTAACTTTGAACTCATCTAACCTGCAGGTAGCCTCGTTAGCGTGCGCTAGCTTTGCAGTTTGAGCGACTTTTTGCGTCTTCGACTTCTTCGTTGTTTTGTTTGCTTTTTTATTGTTTTTCGTTGTTTAACAACTAATCATCAAAACTCAATTAATGAATATTTAGAATAAAATATTCTAACAATCTCCCATCCCCCTTTTTGATGATTACAAAACAACACATTGAATTGGATAAAACCTACAAAATAATCAATATATTTGTACGAATCAAAGTTTTCGGCTTTGTTCGTTTCGTTAGTTTCTCCCATCTTTTCTTTTTCTCCTTTTCGACTACTTCTTTTTATTTTTCAACTTCGTCTTTTGGTTTTCAACTTCTCCGTTTTTTCTTTTTCGACTTTTTTTCTTTTCATTTTTCTCTCCCCTTTTTACTTTTTAGTTTTCTTGTCATTCTTCATGACGTTTTTAATCTCATTCAACTCTTTTCCCCCCTTTTTGTTATCAGCAAAAAGTGTAAAACAAAGTATACCAATTGATGATAAAATATGCATAAAAAAGGTATAACTCCCCTGACAAAAATCTCCCCCTTTTTGAAAAAATATAATACTCCCCCAATTAGTCATGAATCAATCGTAACACTAATATCACATATAGGTTTCAACAAAGCATGTATAATTAATGACATGATGAATGTATGGACATAAAGAGAATCGAGTACTTACACAGGTCATACGAAGCTTCGAGGTCTCACTGATGAAAATAAATTTTTGGGGATCCAACCGAAAGTCGGTCGTTTTACATTTAAATAGACGATATTCGGAATGGTGGTTCCTTTAGGAATCCAAATCTTTTTAATTTTGATCGTCTGTCTTGGGCTTTTACAGTTTGAAATATGGTGCCCAATTTTTAAACATTTATCGCAACGGGGTATTTTGAAATTTAAGGATTAGTTTTTAGTATGCGGTGTGAATCCTAACCCCTGTTTATTCAAAGTAAAATTTTGAACCGATAGCATTTGTTCAAACTTATCATTTCCGCATGAAAATTTTTTCGTTAAAACCTTTGGTTCGTCTTGAACTTTCAAAAGATCATTCTTTAAAATATTTTTATTTTCAAGACAATGAGAATGATCGATCTCAATAAATTTCCCTTTTTCAAGAATTTTGGAAATTTCGATTTCCAATAATTTATTTTTAGGCTGAAGGGATTTTATTTCACTTAAAGCATTTTGAAAATCGGTATGTAATAACTTGAATGCTTCAAATAATCCGTCTTGAGACGATGTACTAACCTGGCTTTCGACGTTGCTTTCGTCGAATGTACTTCTTGCCATAAGTGAGGTTATTTTGATTGATGAAATCCTCATCCTCGTCTTCGTCACTCCACGTGGCAATTAGAACTTCCTTCTTTTGATTTGCTCGGCAATTCTTCGCAAAGTGGCCTGGTTTACCATAGATTCAACAGTTGTTGTCGAATTTCTTAGATTCGCCCATTTTGATGTCTTTCTTTCTCCGGTTTAATAAGTTTTGAAATTTATTAATATTTTTGGCATAATATGCCGATTCTTCGTCACTTTCGTCCACCGAGATTTCTTATTTCCGAGACATCTTAGCTTTCATGGCTATCATTCTTTCCTTCGGCTTCGGCTTGGTGTTCCGTGATTTTAGAACTATCTTATAATTAATTAGCAAACCAACGAGGGCGCTAAAATCGAGCGTATTGAGATCTTTAGATTCCATTATTGCCGTCACGGTGCCGTCCCACTCGCTAGGTAGTGATCGTAAGATTTTTTTGACTTTCTCACTACTTGATAGCGGTTTTCCGAAAGAAGCTAGTCCATTGGTGATGACCGAAAATCGATCGAGCATGTTGGTGATTGTAACACCCCCAATCCGCTCAGGGATATTACACGCCGTAGAACCTTTCCTCAAGGATCTACCACACTGGTAACAACATCAAACATCTCAACAATACCTTTAAGGCTAAAATAACTCAGTAGACCGATTTGGTTTTCAATAAATACATACAACTCAATCTCAATACATGCCCACGCAGGGGTCAAATACAACATACTCTCGTACAACGGGGAAAATACTGCAGCGGAAATTAAGGTACAACTGAACCAATACAACAACGTACGAGTCCTCATGTGATTAGTATCGATCATCTTTCATCATCCTTCATGCCGACCCTGTGCTATTCTGCCCAAAACCTGAATGCAATACAGACATCCACCCCCCGATTACTCGGGGGTTAGCAAAATTCTACTATTTTGCTAGTGCAAGTACAAAGTGCAAAATACGAGTCATACAATTCACATTCCAAGAATAACAATAATCAGGAATCCTCAAAGATCCAAACATAACAAAAAGTACTTCCCGAGGCAAGAGTTTGAGTAAAACTTTCTAAATTCGAAAGATCACAAATCATGAGAACAATTTGTAAAACGGTTTAAAATGCCCTCGGGAGCTTTAACGGAAAACAATTTAGGATTATCGAATCCGTTGTTAGGAGTATGCCCTCGAATGCCACTCAGAGGATGTTGAGTGAGGGAATTGTACTTGTAAATATGTAAATCATTTATATAAGGCAATGATTGTTTCTTTATTTACTGGTAGTTACTGGCATTCCTAACTCGTAAATATACATATAGAAATTAGTCCGTGTATTTGAGAGCAAAACGTTCCACTCCTTATTGGATAAGGGGGACGGCACTTGAAAGGTTTATAGCTCAAATACTTAATCGTTCACAAGTCGATGAAACTTGACTAGGCGTTAAGTTTATGTGAAGACTTGTATGACGTGTTCTTTGACATAGAGAGTGCCTATCGAACACTAATGGTTAGTGGGCGCACACGTTATAGGTATGCTAATTGGATTAGTATACTCGAACTGACTCACCTTCGATTCGTCGCACGGATTTCATTCCGGGGCAGTCAATGATGGAATCGAAAGGTTGTGATAGGTATTCGTGAACCTTCGACTTGAGGATTTAGTAGGGATATGCTTATGACGTCAAGATTTTCATTATAGTAGTTCGACCCTGTAAACCGGGAGGAGGGGCTCAACCTCGACGTGCATCTTGACGGGCAAGTAGCAAGTCCTATAGAATACCAAGATAGAATTCTTTCTCTCGTTAGTGAGCGAGTTATATGTCCTATGCGGTTATTGGCAGATGAGATTAAAAGTCTTTGGCCAAAGAATTGGAGCTAGTTGTATTGGATACATGAGAGCTCTATGATCTCGATTTGCATTAATGCATGCATAGTGTCAAGTACAGATAGGGTTTGACTGACCGTGACCCTATAACTTGATCGGGACATTTGAAAGAAGGGTTTATACGTATACTGGTATTCACGACAGAATGGTTCTTGAATGATCCCAATCATTCGTTCTCAGTTGGGGTACAGTTAGGCCGCCAGGCTGGCTAGGTGGTGCTACTACTCTTTGGTTCCTCCCATTGCTGACTGAGACGGACCTACCGAGTCGCACAATAGGATTGACGACGGAATGAATCGAACTTATTCTCTCATTATGAATATTAGATATTGGATATCGAATTAATTGGGACATTGGATGTCTAAATTGATTTATTGGATAAATTAATTTACGGCCTAATGAATTAAATAGATTACTAGGTGATTAATTTAATTCATGAACATAATTATTTCTTGTAGAAATTAATTATGTTATTATGTATTTGATATGATTAATTAATTAGATTAATTAATTGATATAAATACATCAAAACGGAATTGGAGTTTATCTGTTTGGACTCGCGGGAGTCCGAAATGGACCGAACTCCACCTACCTTTCCAGATGGCCCCCCTTTGTCTTCCACCTAATGTGGTGGAAGACTTCATGATTTAATATCATGAAGTGTTTTGTCTTAGGGGACATGGAATCTCCCTTTTATATTAAAAAAGTGATTTCATGTGATTGATTGAAGAATAAAAGGAAGACTAACTCTCACTTACCAACCAAGGCATCATACGTGAGTTTTGGAGAGAGAGGGAGCAGGAAGAGTTTTCTTGGTCTTCAAAGTATTCTTCATCTTCATTATATTTTCTTTGAAAAATATTGTGAGGAATAATTGAGAGAAATAAATTATACACTTAAAGTGTTATAATCTGTTGTGTGGCGATTTATACGCCTCGACGGCGATCGGCATAAGGGCCGAGCGACCAAAGACAACATCAAATAATCCAAGGCAGACTTGCCAAGCGAAGAGTCTAGACCAAGTTCAGATACCGAGCGATCGACGTCCGGGGCGATCGCCTCTTGACACCTAGCGATCGACTCTGGTACCCGACCAAGGACGACCGTCCTATGCCACATATAAGGCCATCATCCGTCATATCTACGAGGACTGGATCTCGGAGCGAGGACCCACATGCAGATCCGCGAATGGCACCGCAGAATAAGGATCTTTGACGCCAGCCCATCAACAGCTGTCAACGACAAGGACTGCATCACCTACCGATAGACCCGCCGTAAGGTCCTAGGTGGGGCCTCCCAAGACAGCGACTCCGGACGCGTGTGGTCTTCTCATTGGTTCGTGCATCCGGCTGCCTGCAACTGCTGCGGACTCTAAGGAGACCAACCCATGTGCTAAAGACGATCGCCCGCTTATTATAATACAACAGAGGCGATCGCCCAACTACCTCCACTCCTATAAATAGAAAACCTTCAGCAACTGGAAAAGAGTTTGAGAGGTTTAGAAGTTCATAAATTATTTCCATACGAGAGTTCAGCTAATTCACACAGTGAGAGAACGTCGATTCCTCACAGTCAACACAACAATCCATCGTTGTTACAAGAACTCACATAACATCAACTCTGGTTCTTCCGGCAATCATCAACACTCAAGAGCTAGATAACTAGGGTCTTTACACTCATTGTAATTGTACTCTAACATTAATATTTCTATTCCCAAGTATTCGTATTAATATTATCTCGCGAGAGCATTCAAGCCCGGGACTAACAACCCCGACAAATCTTGTGTTATTTACTTTCCCATGGATGTGCTCTCACATTTGTTTGTTACTCATCCATTCCAGCAATCCCTTCCGAATAATATTTTGGGTAACAACAATTGGCGCTAGAAGAATCGGGGGCAAACCTTCATTTTCATTTCGACCGTTTCGAAGAACACTCACTGTTCTCCAGGGCATATACTTGAAGAAACACTCATTATTCTTTAAAGAAAAACCTTCAGAATAATGGCGTCTGCCACCACAGCGAAGATAGCCACTCTCCGATCTGCCGGACATCATATTCCGGCTCAATCCGAGCCCCATCCTACGGCAGAGGGTAGCCGCGGCGATGCGAGACTCTCGATCCCACCCCTGAGGGACGGCCCCAGCCTCTCGCTCGACCAGTTCCAAACCGCAGAACAGATCGAGGAGGCTATAGACATCCTAAGAGAGCGACGGAGAGCGTGCGCAGCGCCCGCTATAACCCCCTCGGCCATCCGCCACGCGGGCAAATGGAAGCTCAAGGGGTTATTGGTCGAGCGATCGTCAGAAAGCCCCGATTCAGGAGAAAAGGCTCTCGCGAGGCGGGACGGTTCCGTCTTCAGCCGCCTAGGAAGCGATCCATCGTGGAAACCGGGGAATTCTGGCCCCAACCACGAGACAACGGAATCCGAATCCGTCACCAGGAGTTCGGCATACCCAACTCCCAACCAAAAACAGGTCAGCCGTTTAGCCCCCACCCGCCGAAGAATCGAGCCGTGCGGCAAGGACATCATCGATAGCAGAGCCCGGCGGTCAGTACTGGATCGCCTCGGCTCCCGCTCCGAGTGCCTAGCTGCAAGCAGCCAGGCCTCGGCGATGGACGCTATGCAACGCCAGCTCGACGAGATGAAAGCGCTCATGGAAACGGGGGCAGGCGCCAGTAGAAAGACCATCGGACCGAGTGAGCCACTCGCGGTCCACATCGAGCTTGCCCTCGTGCAACTAAGGATCGATCCTCCTCAAACACATTTGTATGAGGGGAGATCGGACCCCGAGACCAACTTGAGCAAGTTCCGGATCTACATGACCGGGTGTGGGGCATCAGATGCGACCAGGTGCCGAATATTCCCATTAACATTGGGCGAAGTCGCCCATAGGTGGTACGTCTCACTGCCACCATGATCAATAAATTCCTTTGAGAAACTGGCGAGTGACTTCACGTCATACTTCGCCGCCAAGGTCGCCAGACCAGAAGGCCCCCACCGCATGATGAAAATCAGGCAGGGGGAAGACGAGTCCGACACAGATTACATCGACCGGGTGGATGAAATAGTCCTCACCAGCGAGCCCATAAGCGACGAGCTCGCCCTATACTCGGTCCTGGGGGGATTCTATGGTCATTCACCCATGTTTAGGCACCTCACGAAGAACATCCCTCCGACCTATGCGATCTTCCGTGCCAAGGCTGCCGATTTTCTGGCCAGGCAAAGGCTCCTCACCCTTCGTCTAGGTGAGGAAACGCCGCCTCCCGTCCAAAAGACGGCGATCGCCAAATCTAACAAGGTGATCACCAAGCCACCCAGTGGTTTCAAGGCCTTCGAGGAGGTGGAAGCCCATCTCCTCCACAAGTTCAACCGAACTCCGGCTCATATTTTTTACGCCATCAAGGGGGGCGAACCGCTAAGCAAGCCAAAGACGATAAGGGACAACGGTCATCTAGACCACAATAAATACTGTGCTTACCACAAGAGTCCCGGTCACAACACTAACCAATGCCGCGACCTCCTCAGACAACTCTGGAGATTGTTCGAGAAGGGCAAGCTGGATAGTTTATTGGCCTAGTCGGAGCCCCTTCAATCTCCCAAATCGGGCGCCAGAGTCGAACGCGATAGGCCGAAAGACTCATACGAGTCGACCCCCCGATCAACCTCGGCGTCCGGATCTATATGCTTCAATCAAGAGGTGGGAACTTCGGAAGTCTTTCCCCGATTCCCACCACGTCAAACCAAAGGCTACTGCCTGAGCAACGCCTCGAAAAAGAGGATGAGTCGTGTAATACCCGGTTGTAATTCAGTCATTATCATTCAGTATTTATCATTCAGTAATTGTCACTCATATTCAATCATTGTATTCATCGTTCAGGGTAATTGTATCGTCATTCATCATCAATCTAATTGGAGAATCGTGCCGTGTTTATCATCATTGTCATCTTTATTGCGGGCTGTGCGTGAGGAGTAGCGCACGCTACATACTCTCTTTAGAGCGCGCTAATTGAGTACAGGTAGCGCACGCTACCACTCAGCATTAGCGCACGCTAATGTTACCCTGGCTGCAGTCCAGAAGGTACTGGACTGCAGGTGAGTTATAGGTAGCGCACTGTCACGGGGTTGGGTTTGAGCACTCGAAAGATCTTCGGACCCGTGAGGCACTAGACTAGAATTGCCTCGATCTAGCAAGTAAGCCTAACTCACTCGATTGCTAAGTGTATAAGAAGGGGTTTAAACATTTGGGAGTTGAGAGTAAAACACTTCACTATTTCACAACACTTCACAAGTACAAGAATGTTGAGTCTTTGAGGGTTGGTTGCAAATGAGCCTCCCCCTCACCTATTTATACTACTCTTAAGAACCTAGAACCTTCTACTCCACCTCCTCATTTGGAGGGTTCTAGACCTATCTACAACATTACAATTCTAGAACGTAACTCTAGAATCATCCACACTTGTCTACAATATACAAGTCTTACAAACACATTCTAGAGTATTCTACTAAGTATAATCTAGAATGCTCCACAATCTTCAAGTACTTCATCCTTCTAGGAGGGTCCTAGAAGGTTCTTCCATCATCCGGGCGCCCCGTCCCGTCTCTGTCCGTCCCGGCCCGTATCGGCCCCTCCCGGCCCGTCCCAGCCCGCACCGGCCCGTCTCGGACCGACCATCTGGGCCCGTCTCTACAATGTTCCAGACTCTTCCCGAACCTCCTGGACCAAGCCGGTCCGCTTCTAGTTGCTTCCGGTCGAGTCTTTCTTGCTGAGTGGCTCCTCAGCTTTTCAATGTCTACTGCCCCCACAAAGCTTTTTCCGTCTAAGCCTATTATAGGGGGGGAGGGTCTCCCTCGCACCTCGCGCGCGCGCGCCGGCCGCGCCCGGCATCCCACGCCCGCGTCCGGCCGCCCAGCTCGAGTCTTGTTCCCCGACTCGGCCTTGTCCCGTCGTGCCTTGTCCCACACGACTGCTGCTTGTCCGGCCTTGCCCGCGCCCCCTGCGCTGCCGGACAGTTCCGGACATGTCCAGTCCGGAATGCCCCTTGGGCGATACGCTTCCCACAGCGGCGTCCGTGCTCCCACGGCTTACTCGCGTGATTCTCCGTCCGATCACGCCGTCCTGAAGGCTGACTCTTCACTTGCAGCCCGATGCCATCCTTGGCGTCCTACTCGTGCCGGTCCCTCGGCACCCTGTGCGACCGTCTGCGCACACCTGTCTCATTGTCGACTGTCGGCCGTGACATTATCCCCCGCCCATTTCGTCGATGTCCTCGGCGACGTGGCGGCCCCTCGATGAACCGAACTGCCCCAAGGTGGTAACTCGGCTCCTCCTCAAGCTTCCTCACGTACTTGAGTGCCGACATAGCTTGTCTCGAAGGCTCTGTGGTCAAGTGTATTTCCTGCAGCTTGGCTTGATCACACACGTACAACGCCCTCTTATGCGGAACAACGCCAACATTGTTCTTCCTCAGGAAGTCCATGCCCAGTATTATGTCCCGATCATCCATGCTCGTCACCTTGAAGTGCACGCGCGGTTCCCACGTGCCAATCTTTAGTCGCACCCCATTGGCGACCCCTGTAACTCGAACGGGTGGTACATTATTCGACTTCATCCAGCCCCGTCCCTCGATGACCTGAAGCCCCAACCTCTGTGCTTCAGCCTCGTCAATGTAGTTGTAATCGGCCCCTGTGTCGACCAACACCTTGACGGGTTTCCCATTGATCAGCCCCATCGCATACAATAAATTTCCCTCAAGCGGTGTTCCGTCCCGTGATGCCATCCCTATGGATGAGTTCAATACTTGCAACGCCATCGATGTTCCCTCACCCTCGGCATCGTCCCGTGCCTTGGTGTACTCCATGGCGGCTACCCTCAGAAACTTCGAGCATTGCCTCGTCGAATGCTCCGTGCTCCAGCAAATCTCGCATTTCTTCTTCTTCGGACACGCTGCTACGAGATGGTCTGCACTCCCGCACCCATGGCAAGTCCGAGTCCACCCTGACTGCTTGCCGTCTTTGGGCCTGGACATCCTCGCGCCCCTATCCGCATCCTGGTACGACTTGTCCTGCGTACCGATGCCGTCCTCGTCCCTCCTGGACTTCTGGCTCTCCCATTTGGTTTCAACTCGATCGGCCCTGCTCATCGCACCGCCTCGGACACGTTCTGTGCCTTGGCCCTCTGCACTTCCAACTTTGCCCACGGTTTCAGTCCATCCACAAACTCGAACAAAGCTTCCTGCTCACTAAGGCTAGGCAACTCCAGCACGATCTCCTGGAACTCCTTCACATAGTCCTTGATCGCCTTGCTGTGTGTCAACTCCTTCAACCTAGCCCGGACCTCAAACTCAACATTCTCCGGGTAAAACTGCCGCTTAAACTCGGCCTTAAAATCCTCCCATGTCTCCATCCGACATGTTCCACGCGCGATCTCTGTCTTGCGCCTTCTCCACCATAGCAGCGCCACATCTGCTAAGAAGAATGGAGCCGTCTGCAACTTGGTCGCATCATCTACTATCCCCGATGCACCAAAGTAACGCTCCATGTTCCACAGGAAGTCATCCACTTCCCTACCATTCCGCGATCCTTGGAACGAACACGGCCGAGGGATGTCGATTCGATGGGGTGCCGCACCCCGCTGGTCCCTGCCGTGGGCCATCGCCCGCTCGTACAGTGCTGTCCTACCTTCGATGGTCTCGATCCTTCCTATGATCTTCTCTCGAAAGGCTGCGATCATCGACCGAACCTCCTTCCTGACAGCTTCAAGGATCTCTTCACACAACTCGCGTCGCAACGCGTTAAGGGTGCCCGTCACCCGATTCTCAAGCTCCTCCAATGACTCCCTCATCTCCGTCACCTGGTCGGCCACTCTGCTCCATGCCTCAAGAGCATCCTCGTGTATGCCCATGGTTTCCTCCAGCCGAGCCACTCGGGCTTCCATGGCAACACCTCTTTCCACGGACTTGTCCCTAGACCCTTTCCTGGACTTGTCCTTCTCCTGTCCGGGTTGAACTTTGGTGACGCTGGACGTAGTCTCCATCGGTCCTCCTTGCACAAAACCTCTCAGCAACGTCTCAATACGGAAGCTCCTTGAACCACTAGCGTGGCTCCGATACCACTTGTCACGGGGTTGGGTTTGAGCACTTGAAAGCTCTTCGGACCCGTGCGGCACTAGACTAGAATTGCCTCGATCTAGCTAGTAAGCTTAACTCACTCGGTTGCTAAGTGTATAAGAAGGGGTTTAAACATTTGGGAGTTGAGAGTAAAACACTTCACTATTTCACAACACTTCACAAGTACAAGAATGTTGAGTCTTTGAGGGTTGGTTACAAATGAGCCTCCCCCTCACCTATTTATACTACTCCTAAGAACCTAGAACCTTCTACTCCACCTCCTCATTTGGAGGGTTCTAGACCTATCTACAACATTACAATTCTAGAACCTAACTCTAGAATCATCCACACTTGTCTACAATATACAAGTCTTACAAACACATTCTAGAGTATTCTACTAAGTATAATCTAGAATGCTCCACAATCTTCAAGTACTTCATCCTTCTAGGAGGGTCCTAGAAGGTTCTTCCATCATCCGGCGCCTGCCTGCCTCTCGTCCGTCCCGGCCCGTATCGGCCCGTCCCGGCCCGCACCGGCCCGTCTCGGCCCGACCATCTGAGCCCGTCTCTACAATGTTCCAGACTCTTCCCGAACCTCCTGGACCAAGCCGGTCCGCTTCTAGTTGCTTCCGGTCGAGTCTTTCCTGCTGAGTGGCTCATCAGCTTTTCAATGTCTACTGCCCCCACAAATCTTTTTCCGTCTAAGCCTATTATAGGGGGGGAGGGTCTCCCTCGCACCTCGCGCGCGCGCGCCCGCGCACGCCGGCCGCGCCCAGCATCCCACGCCCGCGTCCGGCCGCCCATCTCGAGTCTTGTTCCCCGACTCGGCCTTGTCCCGTCGTGCCTTATCCCACACGACTGCTGCTCGTCCGGCCTTGCCCGCGTCCCCTGCGCTGCCGGACAGTCCCGGACATGTCCAGTCCGGAATGCCCCTTGGGAGATCCGCTTCCCACAGCGGCGTCCGTGCTCCCACGGCTTACTCGCGTGATTCTCCGTCCGATCACGCCGTCCTGAAGGCTGACTCTTCACTTGCAGCCCGATGCCATCCTTGGCGTCCTGCTCGTGCCGGTCCCTCGGCACCCTGTGCGACCGTCTGCGCACACCTGTCTCGTTGTCGACTGTCGGCCGTGACAGCACGCTACGAATGGTAAGTAGTGCGCGCTAGTGGGTTGTAGTAGCGCACGCTAATATTTGGTGTAGCGCGCGCTAAGGTTGGATCAGGTTGAGTCCAGTGGCTACTGGACTGCATTGGATTAATTCATAGCGCACGCTAGGAGTGGTCTTTAGCGTACGCAAACGGTGTAGTAGCGCACGCTAATTGTTGGTTGTACCGCACGCTACCGAGATCAGATCAGAGGACAGAAGGTTCTGGACTCCAGTACTGGGCATCAGATAATTCGTTAGCGCACGCTAACATGTTGGGGTTAGCGCACGCTAAGCGTATAGGCGTAGCGCACACTACAAAAAGGTACGTAGCGCGCGCTACCGTTTTCGGACAGTGGGTACTGGACGACCCAAAATACCCGTTAGCGAATGCTACGCACAAGGGGCTAGAGCACGCTAACCTGAAATGACTATAAATTGGACAGTGTAGCCCAGATTTCGTCATTTATCATTCCTTATCTTTATCTCATCGGATTTGGGCGAATTCGGGTGATTTGGAGAGTATTCTTCGAGGTGTAATCATCAATCATCATCTTCAAGCTCATCATTCGGATTAATCATCATTTCATCATCTTCATCACATCAAATCAAAGGTATTAATCTCTTGGATCTAGAATTTCGGATTTTGGGTTTTCCTACGATTTCTTCATATGAACTTAGATTGTTGTTGGAATATGTTAGATATGGATTATCTACCTTGGATTAATGTATTCCTACGGATTTTATAGCACATATTTCGGATTTCAAGAACTCTTTGGGGGTTGACTTTGATATTTTGGGGGGTTTTCGATTAGATGTTGTCGTTAACTCGAACTATGGATTCCTATGGGATTATTGATATCATTGGAAGTGTTTTGATGGTTTGGAATACTCATCTTGGAGTTGGTTTCGATATATTCGAGTTTGGATATTGTTGTATCGACGTTTGAGTCGGTTATGATCGTATTTGATTCGTGTAATGATCGAATTATTGGTAATTGTGTTATTCAAGGTTGTTCGAGCGACCGACATTTCATTCAGGACGTTGTTCGTGGACGGACATTCTTCATCGGTGTTGGGTAAGTTAATTCTTACTCGGTTAAAAGGATATTCATTCCTTTTGTTGTTGTTCATTCATAATCATAATTCATTCATCATTGTATTAACCATATTGAGATTTGTAATTGCCGAATAATCACTTCATTCACGAGGAACGACGGTTCCAATCATTTCACTGAGTTATCAATCACTTCACTGTTATTTCCATTTCGGTGAGTCATTCTTGAACTTGTCGAATTATTATTCATTGATATTCATTGTGGTCATTCTCGTTCATATGACCTTCTGGGTTCATATTACGTGGCCGGGTGCGGATGTGTGGAATTTTTAGTCGAGCACACGATGGTCATGTACTGGGTTCACCGATACATTGGACCGTGCACACGGTAAAGCTTAACTCCGTGAGACTAATTAGGTACAAGGACGGGTGTGTCCGGTCATTCGTCTTGTACACTTGCACAGAACACTATGGGTGTACTATGATACTCCTCTTCAGCGTAATTCATAATTAAGGATATTTCATAACTTCAGATAAATCATGATTGTGTATTTTCAACCCTCGAGGATTGTTGTTCTGTTTAACTGACCCCGTTGGGGGATATTGTTTTTCAGGTCATGGCAAGGCTAAAGCACGGGGAGAACACGATGACGGCGAGGAGTCCCAGTGATACTAGTAGGGCCCCCCGATCTTTCAGTTATTCATGTTGTTGTCCTTTAATTTCCGCTGCAGACTTTCATTTGGATACTCCGTTTCATTCAGTGTAGTGTATTTTATCTTCATATAAAATATACTAATATTCGGTATTGTCCTGGTGTGTTGTACTTAAACTCCTCATCAGAGTATTTGCTAATATAATGTGGTTCGGTACTACAATTATATTATTTAATTTATCATTTTCATTCGCCTGGTGGGTTCCAGTCGGGGATTCACGGCACTGTAATGTCCGCCTAGTTTGGGGTATTACAACTCGCTCGCCCTCTAAAGTTCGCCATCTAACATGATGGACCTAGGCAGACGATCTCCTACCCAGCACAACGTATACCATCGAGGATCGCCATCTAACATGATGGTCCGAGGTAGAAAAGTGCAGACATAGTTGTGGAGGACGATGAAACCGTTCTCTATGATCATGCAAGGTTCCTTTGGGCAGCGATCGCTCGCCCTTCGTTTAAATACGAGGCGGGCGTAGCCAAAGGGCCCTCCAAAACAGATCTGTGGACACGTTTGCCCGCCCTCAAAGATCCATCACTTAACATGGTGGATCCGGACAAAGCGACGCATCCCTCACCCATCACAACATATACCGTCGAGGATCGCCATCTAACATGACGGTCCGAGGTAGAAAAGTGCTAAAAAGCCGCGGTCGTGGAGTCGATTAATCCGACGATGCCCCGTGCAAGGACTCCTCCAGACCGAAACCACCCGCCCTTCGTTTAAATACGAGGCGGGCACAGCCTACGGAGGACCCTTGCAATTAAGTGAGTCACGAGAAGTTGGCCATCAGACGGAATGTCGCTCGTGCGCAAGACATGGTCGCGGAGGTCGGTTCCATCGAACTCTATGATTGTGCATGGTTCCTCTAGGCCGGGATGGTCGACCTTCCTCGAGGAATCTGCAAAATTGAAGACCGCTCACTAAACGATTTATTTTGGTCCCCTTACTTTCACTAAGTAAACAAAAACAAGGGGGAAGGGCGGAGCTATGTATATCACGATCGTCTCTACTCAAATACACGTACGACAGTCGGCATTGTTCAGATGTATATGCAGCGATTGACTTTGTTCTAAAGTTATCGATATGAGTTTATCAATTCACTTGGAGCTGTACACACAACGATTGTTCCTTAAACACTTGTATAAAATCATGCAAGCAAGAAATCAGAGAAGTGAACATTTATTTCATCACTTGGAATAAAAATACAAACCCGGTCGCCCGAAGGCAAAAGTACAACGAAAGCTACAAAAAATTACAAGTAAAAAGCAGAGAAGTTCAAGGATCGACGCCCGTTCCATCACCACCAGCAGGCTTTGAACCCCCATCCTCCGGGGCACCCGGATGGACAAGGTTGTCCGGTAACAGGTACCAGCTCAAGTCGATCCCAAGATCCACAGAAAGGTCGAGGATCGGCATGGTGAAGTCAGGCTGCAGAGGATGCTCCAGCGCATAGGCTTTAAAATTTTCAGCCAAAGGGCCGACCTTGAGCCCTCCCTTCTTAGTGGCGCGGATCGCGTCAGCATAAGCCATATAGTAAGCGAATTCGCTGACGTACTCCACGTTAACGAAGGGATCAGCCTCAGTCGCCTTCATCTTTTCCTTCAACTACACAACCGTTTGGCTCACGCCCTCGAGCTCAGCAGTTTTGACGGCCACCTCTTCCTTCGAGGACGCCAGCTCGCTGGTCAGTCGGGCGACGGTCACCTTCAGCTGGTCGGCCTCCTTCTGCACGGCCGTGTGCGACCTGCGGGCTTCCGTCATCTGGTCCCGCATCCGGTCAGTCGCCGCCCGCGCCCGATCAACATCCTGCTTTGCCTGCTTGACCGCCTCCGTGGAGCTATTCTCCATAGCCGCGAGCCGGTCGACAAACTCAATGTTTTGTCTTCGTGCGGTTTCTAGGTCCGCATGGAGACGGGCAGTGGATGGACGCCCCTCGTAGTCCCTCACGGCCTGAGATGCCATCGTCGCCGTCTGAAGGGCCAACGCGAAAGTAGCCTGCATCGCGTCAGCAGATCACCGGTGCGCGATCGCATCCAGATCGGTCGTCCAGGCCTTTGGGAGGGAAGCGGTAGCCCGAGCAACATAGGAAGGAATATCTCTGACCTCGCGAGGAGCTTTGCTCGACAGGAAGTCCAACACCATCGGCGAGCAATTCAGGTCGGAATGGCGGACCCTGCACAAATGACAAATGAGTTAAGTGTGTTTCATAACTTGGCAAAACGACCAGGTTTACCTCTCGACCTTCTCTGGGTCACGGCCGAAGAACATCCTGCCACGCGAAGTCTCGGCCTCAGCAGTCGCCATGGACTGAAGAAACGCCAAAGATGGCGTGGACCCCTCCACTGGAGGAATCGCGAAAATCGGAGGCACAGAGATCGGCGGCTCGTCTGCAATAACAGGGTCCGAGGGCTCCACAGTCTCCGTTTCTTACGAATAAGCCGAAGTTGCTCCTCCTCCCGAGGCTCCCGCCCTTCGAAGACAGGCTCCTGGAGAGGTCTTGCCTCTGGGGTCGGTCGCGGCGGAGCAGAAGGAGCTCGGCTCACCTTTTTCCCTTGGCGAAGACGGTTCATGACCCCTGGATTAGACATGGCAATCGCAGCAGGAGGCTCTGGGAAACAAGTGAAACGAATTTCTGCAAAAGAAAACAATTGACAAAGTTAGTAATCCTCCCCGGTCAAGGCGATTGACATGTCAAATAAGATCGCAAAAGTTCGTACCTGGAACCTTTAGATGGCGAGGGTAGCGAAATAGCCGAGCAGCCAACCAACAGGCTTCGTTGTTAATTTGGCGTGCGTCTATACGGTCGTTAGGAAGACTCTGTATCTTCTCCCAGACAATCGCGAAATCAAAAGCGAGGTCGCCCGCCGCCGGAACAATGACACCTGCAAAAAGAAGGCCAAAATCAGATCAGTTCAGAATGTATCCGAACAAAGGGAGAGTCTAAAATCTTTACTCGGATTCCTCTCCCGAAAGCTAGTGGGAATATCCAACTCGTCAGTCGGGTTGTCACTCGCTGCCGAATTCCAAGCGCCGCTGACCCAGAACCACTTTGACGGATCACCCCTCACTTTATTCGGGACTCCAAGAACCACCCGACCTGAGCGACCTTGGATATGGTAGCCACCGACAAAACCTTTTTGAACCGTCAGTTTGAAGAGATGGTTCATCTCCAACGGCGAAGGAAGACGATACAAACGATGGCCACCAAACAGAGTGAGGGTGCAGATGATCTGCAGCCAGGCGTTCGGCGTCAATTGAAGCGGCGCCATGTTCCAGGCAGTCAGCAAATAAGAGACATCAAACGGCAGTGGGAATCGCCGTCTAGCCTCCATTATCGCCTCATTGACGGCGAACATGCCCTTGGGAGGTTGATCGGCTCGCTCGTTCTCTGCAGGCACGTGGAGGCTGACATCAGAAGGAACATGGAACCTCGCCCTCCAACGGTCCAGATCCTTCCTGGTCGCCGAGCTCTTGATCTGGCCAAGGGTCCACGGAGAGCGTCGAGCAGCCCGGAACAACGTCCTCCTTACAGGTTCATAAGGATGGGCGATCGAATATTCGTTAAAGTTAAATTTGGGGAGTGGGCCGGCCAATCTCTCCATGAGTTCGGCAAAATCTGTGAAGGCTTTGCCAAACGCGCTGTCCCGCTCCCTGTGCGCCATCGCATCCGCCTCCTCCCGTTTCAGTGAATGGATCCCATCGGCCTCCACCGTCTGGGCTGCGTCAGCCTCATTAAAAGTTCCTCAATCTCCGCGGGCTCAATCACGGCATGGATGGCCTTGACTGCGGTGTCCACATGAAATTCCGCAGAAGGATCATCCCGGGCGGTCAAAGCCCCTACGACGAAAGTGCTACCCGACTCATACACATCTGGTCTTCCTCCGGACATATTCAAAGAGAAAGGAGGGAGAAGGAGTTTTTTGTTCTTACCTAAGGTCTGAGTCGAACGACGATCATCACACAGAGCTTCAAGAGAAATCGGCTATGTCTTCTCCTCAGGCAGGAATGCAAGGTTTTTAACCTTGTAACCCCAGTCCTTTTAATAAGCAGGAGCAGGGGCTTCTGAGCAATAAGCGGAGTCCCGAAGATCGAAGTGCAACCGTCAGATAAGCTGCGTTTAATGCTGTCCTCGAATCCCGCATGCTCGTCATTTCGAGGGCACGCCAAAGGACAGCCTGACAAAACCGTCGGACTCCCCCAACAGGATCCCAACACGTGCCCCAGTGACGTTTCCACAACCGCTTTCATTTCCCGCTCACTTCAGCGATCAACCAGGTCATCCAAATTCAAAGTCAGTCCGTTCGAGAGACGATCGTCTGTTCCGTAAAATGCTGAGTCGCTCATCTAAGTTAAGCGATCGCCACTAGAACCACCTCACCCCACGTCTCCAACATCGGAGCGAGTTGGGGGACAATTTTTGTGCGGCGATTTATACGCATCGACGGCGATCGGCATAAGGGCCGAGCGACCAAAGACAGCATCAAATAATCCAAGGCAGACTTGCCAAGCGAAGAGTCCAGACCAAGTTCAGATACCGAGCGATCGACGTCCGGGGCGATCGCCTCTTGACACCTAGCGATCGACTCTGGTACCCGACCAAGGACGACCGTCCCATGCCATGTATAAGGCCATCATCCGTCATATCTACGAGGACTGGATCTCGGAGCGAGGACCCACGTGCAGATCCGCGAATATCGCCACAGAATAAGGATCTTTGACTCCAGCCCATCAACAGCTATCAACGACAAGGACTGCCTCACCTACCGACAGACCCGCCGAAAGGTCCTAGGTGGGGCCTCCCAAGATAGCAACTCCGGACACGTGTGGTCTTATCATTGGTTCGTGCATCCGACTGCCAGCAGCTGTTGCGGACTCTAAGGAGACCAACCCATGTGCTAAAGACGATCGCCCGCTTATTATAATACAGCAGAGGCGATCGCCCAGCAACCTCCACTCCTATAAATAGAAAACCTTCAGCAACTGGAAAAGAGTTTGAGAGGTTTAGAAGTTAAGAAATTATTTCCATATGAGAGTTCAGCTAATTCACACAGTGAGAGACTGTCGATTTCTCACAGTCAACACATCACTCCATCGTTGTTACAAGAACTCACAGAGCATCAACTCTGGTTCTTCCGGCAATCATCAGCACTCAAGAGCTAGATAACTAGGGTCTTTACACTCATTGTAATTGTACTCTTACATTAATATTTGTACTCCCAAGTATTCATATTAATAATATCTCGTGAGAGCATTCAAGCCTGGGACTAACAACCCCAACAAATATTGTGTTATTTACTTTCCCATGGATGTGCTCTCGCATTTGTTTGTTACTCATCCATTCCAGCAATCCCTTCCGAATAATATTTTGGGTAACAACATAATCAAAAGCTTCATCATCAAGCTCTAGTCGTATCCTTAGAGGATAGCAAGGTGATAGTCATCCCGTCCATTTCTCCGGCGCGTGGCAAGTAGAGACGCGGTATTTTCGGCATTGAATCATCCAAGGGCTTGGAGCACTTTGGATTGTAGCTTTGGGAATAGCTCAAGAGAAGAACACCATATAATCAACACACTAGGAGGGTATGATTTCGAATCTTCCTTTGTTTATTTTATATTCGTATATGCGTAGCTTGATCGATCCTCGTAGGGATTCCGATCGAATTAATTTTCATTTTCCCGCTTCCGATGGGCCTTTGTTTTAGGCACCGAATCCCAACAGTGGTATCGGAGTGAGGTCTTGCGATTGTGTATACGATATTTAGCATTTGGAATACTTGTTTTGTGATTTAGAATCACTTTGATAATCGTAGATATTTTATTGTTCGTCGTAGTGTCGTTTTTCCGTGATTTTATGTTATGGTATAAATCAGGTTTTTCTTGGAAATATGATTTATAATAATATATAGAGCAGGAATAACAGGATTTTAGAAATCTGCCCGAAAACGAGCTGTATGCAATCGTTGGACTATTTATCATACAACTGAAAGCGATGGCGAGCACGCCCGCATAGCAATGGTGCTTGCCGATTCTGGGACGTGTCCCGATCAAGCGCCGAGCATTTATGTAGGCTGCCGAGTCAATGCCGAGTGAGTCCTGTAGGCGGCCGAGCGCGTTGTCAGAGCGGCCGGTAGCGTTGTCAGAGGCGGCCGAGCGCGTTCAGATCCCCGAGGCCGGGCTGTATCCGGCCGAGCGCTTGATGTATGCGGTCGAGTGCTTGCTGGATCCGGCCGAGCGCTTGCTGTATCCGGCCCAGCGCGTTGCTCCGTCGGAGTGCTTGCTGGATCCGGCCGAGCGCTTGCTGTATCCGACCGAGTGCTTGCTGTATTCTGCCGGGCGTGTCCTGACAGCGGCCGAGTGCTTGCTGTATCCGGCCGAGTACGTGCTGTATTCTGCCGGGCGCGTCCTGTAGGCTGCCGAGCAGGGTGCCTGGTGCTGCTTGGCAGTTTCCAGGCTGTCGGGCACTGGGTCTCGTTTTTCAGTATATTTTCGATAATTGATTTTCCCAGTATTAAAATCATTAATTTGGAATTTTTGATGAGGGAAAATTCAAAGAAAATATTTTAAGGGTTCACTACGGACGAAAATTAAATTGTCGATTATTGTTGAATTGATTGGATCAATTCTATTTATTGTTGATTATATATTGATTAGATCAATGTAATCTTCTCGCTTTCCATTTATAGAGTATTTATTGAATGAATGCTTTTGAATGAGGATGTGGTTCGTGGACTTAGTTTTTGAATCGTTCGTTTTTTTTATTGGGTTGTAAAGGCCGTTTTGAGCCTATTTATTTTACTAGAAATATTTGTATCTAGGATGCGATTTTCAATGTAAAATTCAAATGTAATGACGAAGACCGGAGGAAGATCCGTTTCGAGAAGACGAAGATTCAAGACGAAGACTTGTAATTAGATTACGGAGTTTTTGTTTTCTAGGAACGGTCTATGAACCACATGTTGGTAGCAACTAGGTTGTGAATGGTTGTTTCATATTGTATGAATGCCACAACGCGCTTAAATGAATAAATGTGCAAAGTGTAACATTAATCGCAAAAATTCTCCCACGTCAAATTATTAAGTTTATAAGGTTTCAAGGTTTTCCTTCCCTCCATCGAGTTTTTGGGAAATTGAAATCCAAACCGGATGTTCTATGCTTCCGAGTTATGGGGGTAGTCGTTCGGGGAGGATGGATAAATTACCGGGAGCGCATTGGATGCCTTCGGTTGGAGCAAATTTTATCCCTAGAAACCTGATAGGTTGCCGGATAAGATTCAATTATGAAACTGATTTGCGTCGATGGTATAAACTTAACTTGTTCACGAACCATAGAAATCATATAGGTTGAGGGGAGTGAACAAGGGGAAAAAAAGATCGAATCATCCGTTAGATGTGTTGGTATTGGACACCACTTTGTGAAAATTAATAGACTAGAAACCTGTTCGGTTGCCCTCTATTAAGATTTATAAAGAACTCGATCACCACTATGAAGTAGAGCGACGATACTTCCCGATTTCACATGGGAGTGTGTTATTCCGATAAAAATAGTGGGAGCTGGGTAATAAGAATAGAAAAGACCTTAATTCTATACTCAGATCATAATATAACAAGTCACTAATTAATCTGTTATACTTAATGCAGAGATAACTCTCAATATGACAATGAATCCACTCGCAATTCTACTCGAGAAGAACACCCTGATTGGACCTAAATTTGTGGACTGGCTCCGTAATATGATGATTGTCCTTAGTATAGAGGCACTGGGATACGTCTTGGAGACAGACATTCCGGCGCCTCCTGTGCGGACCAGAGCCAATCAGGAAAAGATCGAAAACCACGAAAAGTGGGTTAAGGATGACGTAAAAGTCCGTGCATACATGATGGCTTCTATGTCTAATGAGCTTCAGAGAGCTCATGAGAAAATGACTTCTGCTAGGCAGATTCTATCTCACTTAACCGAGCTTTATGGTTAGCACAACAGAACTGCTAGATATGAGATATTCAAGCAACTGTTCAGTGCAAGGATGAAGGAAGGTGAGAAGGTTGGGGAACACGTCCTCAAAATGATATCCATGGTCGAGAGATTGGAGGCTCTTGATTTTAAAATGGATACTTCTCTCCAAATCGACCTTATCCTTCAGTCTCTCCCTGATTCCTTCTCACAGTTTGTTATGAACTTCAACTGCAATGATATTGCATGTAACTTAGCTGGGCTAATGAACAAACTGGTGACCGCTCAGTCTCAGATGAAGACTCTGCGGATGAAGGAGTCTGCCCCTGTGATTTCTTCTGGACCTCGAAGGTCTAAGAACAAGAAGAAAAAGACCAAGAAGCAGACTGGACCACATGTCAAGGACTTCAAGGGCAAGGGCAAGGCCCCAATGGTTCCGAAGAACAAGAAGAAGAAGGATGCCTGTCTCAAGTTCGGTGAGCTAGGCCACTGGGCTAGAGACTGTTCAATTCTTCATGGCACTTCAGGTACAGAACTTTTAGTTTTGTAAACAAATTGTTCTGCTACTGTATTTTCTACTTCCTGGATACTGGATTCTGGTGCTAGTTCTCATATTTGTACCGTGAATCGGGATCTGGAACAAAGTAGGAAGCTTGGAGCTAGAGAAGTTATGATCACAGTCGGAAGCGGGCATAGTGTCGAGGCGACTGACATAGGATCACTTCTTTTGGGTTTAGAATCCGGCTTTGTTTTGACTTTAGAAGATGTACTTATTTTGCCCAAGGGGCACAAAAACATTGTATCCATTCCGGTCATGGATCGAAAAGGCTTTTCATTTATCATTGGTGATGGTTCCTGCAAAATTAATTTCAGAAATAAACTAGTGGGTACTGCTATATTGTTAAATGGATTGTATCATCTAAATCTCAGCAACAAAGTAGTTGTGAATACTATGACTAGAAAATGTGGTAGGGATGAAACCAATCAAGTTTTGAAATGGCATCTTAGACTTGGTCATGTTGGTCAGACCAATGTTTACAAGATGGAAAAATATGGACTTATGGGTCCATTGGGATCGGATCCCTTTCCTACTTGTGAATCTTGCCTTAAAGGCAAAATGACTAAGTCCCCCTTCACAAGAACTTTTGGAAGAGCTGCTGATAAACTGGGATTACTCCATACCGACGTATGTGGTGCTTTGGAAGCAGCACGTGATGGATATCAATATTTCATTACGTTTACAGATGATCATACTAGGTATGGTTATGTATACTTAATGAAACATAAATCCGAGGCCTTTGAGAAATTCCAGGAATCATATCAAAGCACTTCGGTCGGACCGAGGTGGCGAGTAAATGAGTACAGAGTTTGACGAGTTCCTTAAGGAACATGGAATAGTTTCACAACTAACACCTCCAGGTATTCCTCAGTTAAATGGTGTGTCAGAAAGAAGGAACTGGACCTTGTTGAACATGGTCTGTTCCATGCTGGGCTATACTGACTTACCGATTTACCTGTGGGGGTAAGCACTCCTAACTGCCGCTTATATCTTGAACAGATGTCCTTCCAAATCCGTTCCTAAAACTCCACATGAGATGTGGGAGGGCAGAAAACCAAGTCTTAATCATATTCGGATTTGGGGATGTCCCGCCTATGTCAAGAAGACTAAGGTGGAGAAGTTGGAAGCTAGGTCCGCGAAGGGACGTTTCATTGGATTCCCGTCTGGGATGATAGGATATCTATTCTACATGCCCGAAGATCGAAAGATCGTTGTTGCTTTATAAGCACACTTCCTGGAAGATGAGTTCATTCAGGAAGGCGGAGTAGGTAGAAGTATTTATTTAGAAGAATACAATGAAACTCCTCGGGAGACACCTGTGCGAGAAACTGGAACCAAACCTTCTGAAACACAAGTACAACCACTTTTTAGGTCTATTAGGGTGTCTCATTTACCTGAGAGGTATGGGCTTATGCACTTGGAGGAGCTGGGTCTCCATGAGGTTCAAAGTGATAGCCAAGAGACCGACCCAACGACCTATGACCAAGCGATGGTGGATGTAGACTCCGCGAAATGGTGTGAAGCTATGGAAGCTGAGATAGACTCGATGCATATCAATCAAGTCTGGACTCTAGTAGACCGCCCCAAGGGCATATTGCCTATTGGGAACAAATGGATCTACAAGAGAAAGACTGATGGTGATGGCAAGGTTGACGCCTATAAGGCCAGACTTGTGGAAAAGGGTTATACCCAGAAAGAAGGGATCGACTACCACGATACCTTCTCGCCCGTAGCTATGATCAAGTCTATTCGCATGACGCTTGCTATAGCTGCCTACCACGATTATGAGATATGGAAAATGGATGTAAAGACGACTTTCCTTAATGGATTCCTCGAAGAGGAAATCTATATGGAGCATCCTAAAGGCTTTGTATCCGAAGTCGATATTCAGAAAGTGTGCAAGCTTCAGCATTCTATTTATGGACTGAAGCAAGCGTCGCGTAGTTGGAACCTTCGTTTTGCCGAGGCGGTCAAAGAGTTTGACTTCTTGCAAAATGAGGAGGAACCTTGTGTATACAAGAGGGTTAGTGGGAGCAAGATTGCATTCTTAGTACTATATGTGGATAATATTCTACTAATAGGAAATGATGTGGGAATGCTCAGTTTTGTGAAAGCTTGGCTTTCGAGTAATTTCTCTATGAAAGACTTGGGAGAAGCAACCTATATTCTTGGAATTCGACTCTACCGAGATAGAGCGAAAAGAACAATAGGTCTTTCCCAAGCCCTTTATATAGATAAATTCTTAAAGCGATTTAATATGGATGATTCTAAAAGAGGGTTCCTACCGATGCGACATGGAATAAAACTCTCCTTAAAGATGTGTCCTCAAAGTGAGGAACAACGAAAGGAAATGAGTAATATACCATATGCTTCAGCCGTGGGTAGCCTTATGTATGCTATGTTGTGTACAAGACCTGACATTGCGCATGCTGTAAGCGTGGTGAGTAGGTTTCAGGCAAACCCAGGTAGGGAACATTGGACTGCCGTAAAGAATGTTCTCAAGTACGTAAGAAGGACTAGAGATATGGTTCTGATGTATGGCGGTGGAGAATTGGATGTGGTGGGATTCACTGATTCGGACTTCCAAGGACTGGAGGACAATTCGATGTCTACTTATGGCTACATATTTACTCTTAATGGAGGAGCAGTATCTTGGCGTAGAGCCAAGCAAAGCACGACTGCTGATTCCACCTGTCATGCTGAGTATCAAGCAGCCTCAGAGGCTTCTAAGGAAGGTTTCTAGATTAAGAAGTTTCTGGGAGAACTTCAAGTGATACCATGTGCTGAGCTGCCTGTTCCGCTTTACTGCGACAACGACGGAGCTGTAGCACAGGCCAATGAGCCGAGGTTTCACAACAGCACCAAACATATTGAGAGGATGTATCATCTCGTAAGATAATTTGTTCACAAAGGATACATTATGCTGCATAGAGTAGACTCAGCCGACAATGTCGCTGATCCACTGACCAAGCCACTTTCTCAGACTAGCTTGGAGCTTCATCTGGAGAACATGGGTATTAGATACCATAGTGTGTGGCATTAAGTGCAAGTGGGAGATTTTTAGGAATATGCCCTCGAATGCTACTCAGAGGATGTTGAGTGAGGGAATTGTACTTGTAATTATGTAAATCATTTATATAAGGCAATGGTTGTTTCTTTATTTACTGGTAGTTACTGGCATTCCTAACTCGTAAATCTACATATAGAAAATAGTCCGTGTATTTGAGAGCAAAAAGTTCCACTCCTTATTTGATAAGGGGGACGGCACTTGAAAGGTTTATAGCTCAAATACTTAATCATTCGCAAGTCGATGAAACTTGACTGGGCGTTAAGTTTATGTGAAGACTTGTATGATGTGTTCTTTGACATGGAGAGTGCCTGTCGAATACTAATGGTTAGTGGGAGCACACATTATAGGTATGCTAATTGGATTAGTATACTTGAACCGACTCACCCTCAATTCGTCGCACGGATTTCACTCCGGGACAGTTAATGACGGAATCGAAAGGTTGTGATAGGTATTCGTGAACCTTCAACTTGAGGATTTAGTAGGGATGTGCTTGTGACGTCAAGATTTTCATTAGAGTAGTTCGACCCTGTAAACCGAGAGGCGGGGGTCAACCTCGACGTGCATCTTGATGGGCAAGTAGCAGGTCCTATTGAATACCAAGATAGAATTCTTTCTCCAGTTAGTGAGCAGGTTATATGTCCTATGCGGTTATTGGCAGATGAGATCAAAAGTCTTTGGCCAAAGCATTGGAGCTAGTTGTATTGGATACACGAGAGCTCGATGATCTCAATTTGCATTAACGCATGCATAGTGTCAAGTACAGATAGGGTTTGACTAACCGTGACCCTATAACTTGATCGGGACATTTGAAAGAAGGGTTTATACGTATACTGGTATTCACGACAGAATGGTTCTTGAATGATCCCAATCATTCGTTCTCAGTTGGGGTACAGTGTAGGCCGCCAGACTGGCTAGGTGGTGCTACTACTCTTTGGTTCCTCCTATTGCTGACTGAGACGGACCTACCGAGTCGCGCAATAGGATTTACGACGGAATGAATCGAGCTTATTCTCTCATTATGAATATTAGATATTGGATATCTAATTAATTGGGACATTGGATGTCTAAATTGATTTATTGGATAAATTAATTTACGGCCTAATGAATTAAATAGATTACTGGGTGATTAATTTAATTCATGAACATAATTATTTCTTGGAGAAATTAATTATGTTATTATATATTTGATATGATTAATTAATTAGATTAATTAATTGATATAAATACATCAGAACGGAATCGGAGTTTATCTGTTTGGACTCGCGGGAGTCCGAAACGGACCGAACTCCACCTACCCTTCTAGATGGCCGCCCCCTTGTCTTCCACCTAATGTGGTGGAAGACTTCATGATTTAATATCATGAAGTGTTTTGTCTTATGGGACATGGAATCTCCCTTTTATATTAAAAAGGTGATTTCATGTGATTGATTGAAGAATAAAAAGAAGACTAACTCTCACTTACCAACCAAGGCATCATACTTGAGTTTTGGAGAGAGAGAGAGAGAGAGCAGGAAGAGTTTTCTTGGTCTTCAAAGTATTCTTCATCTTCATTATATTTTCTTTGAAAAATATTGTGAGGAATAATTGAGAGAAATAAATTATACACTTAGATTGTTATAATCATATTGTTACACTTAGATTATACACATATTGTGAAAAATATTGTGAGGAATATTTTCTTGGCAAGTAGAGATGCGGCATTTTCGGTGTTGGATCATCCAAGGGCTTGGAGCACTTTGGATCGTAGCTTGGGGAATAGCTCAAGAGAAGAACACCATATAATCAACGGACTACGAGGGTATGATTTCGAATCTTCCTTTGTTTATTTTATATTCGTATATGCGTAGCTCGATCGATCCTCGTATGGATTCGGATCGAATTAATTTTGGTTTTACCGCTTCCGATGGGCCTTCTTTTAGGCACTGAATCCCAACATCCGTTTCTTTCCAAAATCAACGGGGTCACAAACCAAAGATTTGCTTTCTCGAATAAAACCAACAATAATTCACAGGGTTCAAAACCCACGTCACGAGTCCTCGACGGACATAAAGTCAGCAACACATAACCACCCAAGATACGAAATCTCAGTCACACCCAAGGTACTCGATCTGGTCAACACATCCAAAATCATATACATAACACCGTGAACACATGCCACATTATCTCACGGTTGGATCAATCACTTATTGTCTCCTGACCACATGATCGCATGTCATGTGTCACCGTAGGTTCCTTATGCCACCGTGATCACTTGCCACATCATCTCACGGTTGGATAAATCAGTTGCTGTCTCCTGACCACATGGTCGCATGTCATGTGTCACCGTAGGTATCCTGAGGCTATCACGGTTGGATCAATCACTTGTTGCATCCTGTGTAATACACGCAATTTCGGATTTCAGTAATTTTATTTTTTCGGCGGGAGTCCATTTTAACGACTCTCTCATGACCTTTTCGTCATTTCGAGAATGATTAATTCTGCAGTTTTTGTCATCCGAGTTCGTTTCGGTATCGTTTTGTTGAGTTTCGTGTTCTTAAGCGGTTTTTCCGCACTTGAGTTCGATTCTTGCGAATCTTGTCCGAAACTGTTGTTTCGAGTTTCTCGTAAGTTCATTTAATGTTATTATTCATGTTGCGAGCTTTGGTTTGGTGTTTCGATCATGTATTGTGTATTTCGGACGTTTTGGGCCGTTTTCGTAATTTCCCGAAGTTTGGGGTAATTACCTTCCGTTGTCGAATTTCGAGCCTTCAGGTGGTCGGAATCGTGTGTTATCTTAGTGCTCGAATTCGTCTTTGCGAGTACTTCGTAACCGTATCTTCGATTAGTATTCAGGTTCGGGTTTCGGTGTCGTCCGGGCCGTCGGAGTTAGTCGTGAGCCGCATGGCCGGCAAGCCCAGGGCCAAGACCGCCGAGTTACGGCCGGTAGTGCTCGGCAGTTACGTACGTAAGGCCGGTTACGTACGTAAGCCTTGGACGGTTACGTACGTAACGCTGCCGGTATTTCTAGGCAGTGAGTCGGCCATGGCCGGTTACGTACGTAAGGCGGCCGGCAGGCAGCCTATTTAAGGCCCTGCAGACGGGGTTTTCACCATTTTTTTCATTCTTTTCCTTCTCTTCCGCGGCTGTAGGTGTGGTTATCATGGAGAGATGTTGTTGGACAATCAATCCATGAAGTCTTAGAGTTCATATCATCAATCATCCATCCTATAACATCCTTTGATCGAGCGAACCAGGTCAGATTTTCTAGAAATCTAGTTTTGGGGAATTTGGGTATTTTGGTTGATTTCGTCCGTTTAATCCGATTTAACTTAGGATTGTGATGGATTGATGATTATTTAGATGTATTATATCATTTCCCTTGTTATTCCATGGTTGGATCGTATCGATTCGTTGTTTTGGTCGAGTTCTTGATCGACGCCTTGAAGGTGTCCGGTAGAATGTCTTAGAGAGGTTTTTGGACGTTCTACGATTATTCTTCCTCGTATGATCATTTATTTATAGATTATATGATGTTAGGGTCAATTTTCTTGCGAAGAAACCGTGTTGAACCTTTCCGTTCGTCGTCGTCGGGCATTCCGAAGCTTCCCGGTTGAGCTGTGTCCGTTCGTGGTTCCGTGCACGTGGTATCGAGGCAAGTATCTTGCCCATACGTTTCATGTTTCGTTGGCATAATTTTAATAAATGATTTTGTGCGAAATCCAATGTTTATTGAATGTAAAACGGGATCGGTATGTTCTCAATAATTGTTGTCTTTCAACGATAATTCGTATACTTCGTGAATATGTGTTATCGGAATATGTGTGTTGGTTTTGTATGTTGAAAGATAATATGATCACTTCGAGTGAGTTTAATAGACCGTAATCCTTTGCCGGGGATTACGAATTGTTATTGTGTACTTGTTCGGTAAAAACGTAATGTGTGTGATATTAGTTGTTACTCCTTGAAAGGAGGTTGTGATGTTTAAGTGTTGCTTGGCTTCATGTTCTGCTCATTGTTATGTGATCGTTGGAAGTGATGTGCCTCCGGGTAGGATTGATGAATCTCCGGGATCCATACTTGTTAGTATGGGTCGGGCGTGATCGTAGGGTTATCCAATCCGGGTATGTCTTGCGGGGACTCCGAGGTTCGTGGCTTGTTAGCCCGATGCCGAGATAACTTGTGGGGTTATCATCGGGTATGTTTTGCGGGGACTCTGAGGTTCGTGGCTTGTTAGCACGATGTCGGGATAACTTATGGTTGTGATTTGGTTATGAATGTATCTGTGCTTGTGGTCACGTGACTGTTGTTATGGTGACATGTGATTTGGTATGGCTTCCTATTGGGTTATTCACTCGAGTATGTTCTGCGGGAGCATCTGAGGTTCGTGGCTTGTTAGCACGGGACGCGAATAATCCTTAGGAATATGTGTTTGATGATTTGGGTCGTGGACCATGTGGTTTATGATTTGGGTCGTGGACCCTGTGATTTATGATTTGGGTCGTGGACCCTATGTTTTGTGATTTGGGTCTTGGACCCCGTGTTTTGTGAATTGGATTGTGAACCCGTGTTTTATTATTGGAATTGTATTTTGGGAAAGATGAATTTTGGGCCACGTCCCCAAGCGTTTTCGAAAGACTTGAGAATTCTTTAATCCCAAATGTTTTTACAAACTCCCGAGATCGTAAAATGTTTTGTAAGATGTATATTGGGTTTATTCCCACCTTTCTCATTTTGAACAGTTTGATCAAGTGATTTACCTCGGGAAGTATGATTTCTAAGTCCTTGGAGTATGATATGTATGGCTTGTTTTCGTATTTTATACTTGCAATAGCAAAACAGTGGAGTTTTGCTAACCCCCGAGTATTCGGGGGGTGGATGTCTGTATTGCGTCCAGGTACTTGCAGGTTACTGGGGAGCAAATCATAGGGTCGGCATGAAGGATGATGAAAGATGATCGATACTAAACACATGTGGGACCGTACGTTGTGTATTGGTTCGGTTGTACTTTATTTTCCGCTGCAGTATTTTCCCCATTATACGGGAGTTTGTTGTATTTAGACCCCTACGTGGGCAAGTATTGTTATCGAGTTGTATGTTTTTATTGAAAGACCAAATCGGTCTACTGAGTTATTTTAGCCTTGAAGGCATTGTTGAGTTGTTCGATGTTGTTACCAGCCTGGCAGATCCTTGAGGAAAGGTTATACGGCGTGTAATATCCCTGAGCGGATTGGGGGTGTTACATCCTGACCACATGATCACATGTCATGTGTCACCGTAGACCCCGCCCATATACACACATTCACACACATAACATAGCACGCCAAGGATATCCAAACAATTCTCCCAAAGGCAACAAACATATAGCACGACACAAATGTCAAACCACAACGCACCGAAATGAGATAACATATGTATATATATATATATATTATCAAAGCACAACAACAACATCAAGCGTATTCATAGGGTTCACTTAACCATTCACGAAACACACCATTCACAAAACACACGCGTTTTGAAAGTGAGCCCTTAACGAGGCTAAACCGAATCTTTTGAAAGTTCATTTCAAACAACCAAACAAACACATTTAGACGATCACCGACCATCATATCCACGAAACAAGAAATGTATGAACAAGGTACTTGCCTCGAATAACCACAAACGCGGAGAATCGACCGAAGTAGGTTGGCACGACCCGTCTACGAACCCGCCGACAATAAACTACGAATGATAACAACAACAATGAATGTAAATTCCATAGTACTACCCAAAGCCGCCGAATTAAAGGAACAAACGACGAACGTTCAAGGGTTTCCCCCAAAACGGCCAAAAACACGACGAAAACATGAAAACGGAATTTCAACCCTTGGGTTATGATCAACACGAATAGATAACGACAATAGAACCAACAATCTCGGATTGAAATCATGAAATCGAGACAAACCCAAAATATTTCAAATAGGGTTCTAAAACCTTACCTTGATTCAGAGAAGAAGGAAGGCTAGATGATGATGAACACGAAGGAGACCCACCGAGATGATTACTACCATCAAAGGCCGATGAAAGCTCGTCCAAATCCACCCCAAATCGCCAAAAACGCAGCAAGGGATAAGGGAGGAAGGAAATGACCCGAAATCGGTCAACCCTCAAATATATATACCCGCATGAGGCTAACGTACGTAAGCAATAAGGCTTAATGTACGTTAGTGAGGTTACGTACGTAAGGAACAAGCCATTACGTACGTAAGAGTCATCTAGACTCAACTGCCCGAAATCCTGAACACAATAACGTACGTAAAGAAGGGTTCATTACGTATGTAAGAAGGCATCGATAGCGTACGCTACTCATGAAGAATAGCGTGCGTTATTCATCTGGCAGTATAGAACAGCTGCCAGATGTTGAATTCGAAAAGGATCACGGAACGCGACGAACACGAATTACTACGGTCGAACAAGATGAGTAGTACGACAATCAAAACACGAGCTTAAGCTTAAAACAAACACAAGATCCCGACAACCCGGAGGTAGGTATAAGCGAGTACGATAACAAGTACCCACAACTATGGAAAATTACAAAATGGTCCCAAATGTCCGAAAAATTATGATACGACAACGAATAATCAAACCGAACCTCACAACACGTATAAAAACGTTAAATGAACTTACAAGAAACCCGAAACAACAGTTTCAAATGAGATTCGCAAGAATCGAACTCAAGCACGGAAAAGTCGCCTAAAAACATGGAACTCAAAAAAACGACACCTAAACGAACTCGGATGTCAAAAAGTGAAGAATTAAATATTCTCAGAATGACGAAACGTTCACAAGAGAGTCATTAAAATGGACTCCTGCCAAAAAAGAAATTTACCAAAAATCGAAAATCGCGGATATTACATACTACCCTCCTTAAAAGAAGTTTCATCCCGAAACTTAAAACAAGTAGGGAGAAGCAATATCCCGCCAGGAAATACTCAACGAGATACATAAGAACCAAAAACTCGCTGCCAATGGCAAAATATTACAAGTAACGAAAGAGACATACGGCGTGAAAACACACTCCACGACGACCATCACAACGCCACAGGTAGAGACATAATAAAACCAACAAGTGACAAGCGTCATAAAATAGATAATACAATAAAGTCAATTATCCGAACAATCACAAAACAGGAGGTACTAATATAAGAAATATGCACAATCAAAAAAACAGAAAATAAACACAAAATGATCCAAAAGACAATCACAAATAATTCGGACTACTCCGAAATCCTCAAAAACCACACTAGGCATCTCCGTGTCCTTTCGGAGAAGAGATGCAACCTCGATCCCAAAATCTCTCAGCTACCGTCTCGCAATGCACAGCTCGGTGACCCACCTAGCCACACTCGAAACAGCTGACTAACGGTGAACGACAATTCTTCGCGGTATGGCCCGCTCGACTACAGTTATAACACGTCTTCATGTTGCTCACATTACTTACTGCAGGGGTACTACTCTTCTGATCACGCGACCGAGGAACCATCTTGGGATGACAACACGAAGTCCCAGCCTCAAGGGGCCCACTCCCCTGTTTTCCTGAAAAGTTCCCAACCGTCTTCTGTTTCTTCGACTCTGACATATGCTCAGTCGATGATATGGATAGCTCGTAGGCTAATGCCCTATTCTGATACTCTCTCAACGAAGTACAAGTGAGACCCGCCATGTACTGACGAATCTCCGGCTTCATTCTCCTACTAAAATGACAGATCTTATCTTCTTCTGTCCTTACCTGATCCTGCACATAGCTGAGCTGTTTGCTAAAATTAATAATAGCTTGAGACAGCGCTACATCTTGTGGTTTCACCGAAAAGAATTCATTAATCCTCTGATTCAGGATCGGCTCCGGACAAAACTCATCTCTCATGAATCTCTGGAACTCTGCCCACGTGTCAACACGATCTCGAGGCTTAACAGCCTCTCACTAGTTAGCGGCATCCTTGTCGAGAAGATACTGAGCTACCGGTACCTTACGTTCTTATAGACAATCAACTACCTCGAGTATCTTTTCCAACTGGAAAAGCCAACCATCCCAACCCAAGGCATCTGCGGCACCAGCCGAACGAGGGGGATTCATGCGAACCACTTCTCGAAGCCACTGATTTGCGCCAATGTTCCGGGTCACATCTATATTACGTTGAACTGCTTGAGTCAACTGAGTCATCTGTGCAGCTACCTGCTGCAAAATAGTAGCAACACCGATACCGACACCATCACCGGCAGCATGATCTCGACCACGCACCTGATCGCCACGACCACGACCTCTGCCCCTCGGCATACTGAATAAGTAACCACTCAGCACAACGGAATATCATAACACACAACACATACAACGATTACCATCGTAAAGTAATACACATACAAAAATCACAGCAATGACGGTATTGTTCGACGATCTCAACGGCCCGAACAATAACCAACACACAATTACAAAACATCATGAAGCAATCACATCTGTACACAATCATACAAACCCAAGCTCTAACAGCTCGCACAGGTGCGATAACACGCAAATCACCACGAAACGACAATATTAAATACCAACATCACACCTCTCACAGAGGGTTAACACAACAAATGCGTGGCGATCGGCTCAATGCTCACACCACCAATTCAATCACAACTCGGGGGCTAACACCCTAATGACAATGCTAACATCATACATATCTTCTCTGACCACAAGCAAGAAGTGATAGGTTCTAAAAATGAGAACCACCTTTTAAAAAAAATTGGAAACACCAGTTGATCTTGAGTATCATATCTCGAAAGAGTAATGCAAACATCGTTATCGAGACTTTGAAAACCATCTTGCGTTTGATAAAAATGAGGACACTTTTCTTTTAGTGAAAAACAAAATTTTCAGAAATATTCGACCCTCGAGTCTAAGCAAATGCGTTTCTAAATAATTGAAAATATGTCAAAATATTTTGGTCCTTAAGTGGAATAACTTTGAATCATACTGTGGCACCTAGAAAGTACCGCGAGAAAATAATTCATTTTAAAAGTACGTCTTGAAATTTATTTTCTAAAATACTCAAGATTTTCAGAAAAAAAAAATCCACTAGGCCAGAATGCCCAAAACCTACACGTATCGACATTCGCTTATACACATCATAGTACACACATCAATTCGTTCAAAATCAAGACAATACATGTCTTTTGCCGGAAAACAAACAGTCAAATATCATAGTCAAAAGGACATAATAGCGACAACACTCCTCATATAAACAAAATATGAGAGTCACATAAACACACATCACGAAACCAAGAATCTGCATAAAGATTCTATCACTTAACACATAATCATACCAGTAACTCATGTCACACGAGGCACAACACAAAGAAGGGAGACTTACATCCATAGGTCGCACGAAGATGATCATCGCCCCACGATACTAATCACGACCAACCAACTCAGATGACGCGTCGCGACACGACTCAGTCAGACAAAATCCGACGAGACAAAACTCAACAGACACAACTTGACCCAACAGCCTAGGTTTCCACAACCTGGCGCGCTCCGATACCATTTATGTAACACCCCCAATCCGCTCAGGGATATTACACGTCGTAGAACCTTTCCTCAAGGATCTACTAGGCTGGTAACAACATCGAACGTCTCAACAATGCCTTTAAGGCTAAAATGACTCAGTAGACCGATTTGGTCTTTCAATAAATACATACAACTCAATCTCAATAAATGGCCACGCAGGGGTCAAATACAACATACTCCCGTACAACGGGGAAAATACTATAGCGGAAACTAAGGTACAACTGAACCAATACAACAACGTACGGGTCCTCATGTGATTAGTATCGATCATCTTTCATCATCCTTCATGCCGATCCTGTGCTATGCTCCCCAAAACCTGAATGCAATACAGACATCCACCCCTCGATTACTCGGGGGTTAGCAAAATTCCACTATTTTGCTAGTGAAAGTACAAAGTGCAAAATACGAGTCATACAATTAACATTCCAAGAATAACAATAATCAGGAATCCTCAAAGATCCAAACATAACAAAAAGTACTTCCCGAGGCAAGAGTTTGAGTAAAACTTTCTAAATTCGAAAGATCACAAATCGTGAGAACAATTTGTAAAACGGTTTAAAATGCCCTCGGGAGTTTTAACGGAAAACAATTTAGGATTATCGAATCTTTTTCTTTCCAAAATCAACATGGGTCACAACCCAAAGAATTGCTTTCTCGAATAAAAACCAACAACAATTCACAGGGTTCAAAACCCACGTCACGAGTCCTCGACGGGCATAAAGTCAGCAACACATAACCACCCAAGATACGAAATCTCGGTCACACCCAAGGTACTCGACCTGGTCCACACATCCAAAATCATATACATAACACCGTGAACACATGCCACGTCATCTCACGGTTGGATCAATCACTTGTTGTCTCCTGACCACATGATCGCATGTCATGTGTCACCGTAGGTTCCTTATACCACCGTGATCACTTGCCACATCATCTCACGGTTGGATCAATCACTTGTTGTCTCCTGACCACATGATCGCATGTCACGTGTCACCGTAGGTATCCTGAGGCTCTCACGATTGGATCAATCACTTGTTGCATCCTGACCACATGATCACATGTCATGTGTCACCATAGACACCGCCTATATACACACATTCACACACATAACATAGCACGCCAAGGATATCCAAACAATTCTCCAAAAGGCAACAAACACATAGCACGACATAAATGTCAAACCACATATATATATATATATATATATATATATATGTACATATATTATCAGAGCACAACCACAACACCAAGCGTATTCATAGGGTTCACTTAACCATTTACGAAACACACCATTCACAAAATACATGCATTTTGAAAGTGAGCCCTTCACGAGGCTAAACTGAATCTTTTGAAAGTTCATTTCAAACAACCAAACAAACACATTTAGACCACCGATCATCATATCCACCAAAAACAAGAAATGTATGAACAATGTACTTGCCTCGAATAACCCCAAACATTAGAATCGACTGAAGTAGGTTGGCACGACCCGTCTACGAACCCGCCGACTCCGCCAAATGACAACCCGCGACAATAAACTACGAATGATAACAACAATAATAAAAGTAAATTCCATAGTACTACCCAAAGCCGCCGAATTAAAAGAACAAATGACGAAAGTTCAAGGGTTTCCCCCAAAACGGCCAAGAACACTAATCGGCCCGACGAAAACATGAAAATGGAATTTCAACCCTTGGGTTACGATCAACACGAATATATAACGACAATAGAACTAACAATCTCGGATTGAATTTACGAAATCAAGACAAACCCAAAATATCTCAAATAGGGTTCTAAAACCTTACCTTAATTCGGAGAAGAAGGAAGGCTAGATGATGATGAACACGAAGGAGACCCACCGAGATGATTACTACCATCAAAGGCCGATGAAAGCTCGTCCAAATGCACCCCAAATCACCAAAAATGCAGCAAGAGAGAAGGGAGGAAGGAAATGACCCGAAATCGGTTAACCCTATATATACCCGCATGAGGCTAACATACGCAAGCAATAAGGCTTAATGTACGTTAGTAAGGTTACGTACGTAAGGAACAAGCCATTACGTACGTAAGAGTCATCCAGACTCAACTACCGGAAATTCTGAACACAATAACGTCCGTAAAGAGTTGTAGCAATATTGGTCGGTATCGCCGTTTGGAGATAGAGTTGTAAAACTCTTTCGCGTTGTGAAAGCGATTTAAATAAAGGTGCGGAAATTAAATCGACACAGGATTTATAGAGGTTCGGCCAAACGTGCCTACGTCCTCACTTCGGTATCTTTTTCTATAGGCTAAAGATAAACCTATGCACCTCTCTTCTATCGGTCGAGGGATAACCGTTACAAACTCGTCTTCTATGGTCCGAGTAAATCGTTCAATCACTTGTCTTTATGTCGGTCCAAGTTAAACCATTTTCCTTTTCTATTGGACAAGGAATCAACCAATCTAGATTTCTATGGGTACTAGATAAACCTCACGTAGATATCGATTGTGATTCTAACAATGCTGGATCCTTGATCCTAATAACACCGAATCCAATCGTATCCTTTCTTTTTCCTCTCTTGTATGATTTCGTGTATAACACTCAATCACTAAACAATATAAGCTCAATAAAACAACTAGAATGATTTCAATGATATCTCAAGTATCAATACTTTGCTCAATGTTGTTGTATGGTTTGATACCAAATGGTTTGGTATTTATAGCCATTTTCATCCAACTAGCCGTTAGCTCCTTTTGAATATGTAGCGTGCGCTAGCCTTTATTCATAGCGTGCGTTATGGCTCATTACGTACGTTATAGATGTCATGTAGCGTACGCTATCGACTTCCAGTTTCAGTCCAGTAGCTTTCGTTTCTTCCTTTACGTATGTTGTCACTTCATATTATGTACGTTATGCTGCCTCATTAGCGTACGTTAATCTTGCATCGTAGTGTGCGTTAACTCATATACCTGTTGTATGCAATTGTCAAAGTATCCTTTTGAATCTTGGCTTTGACCAGAATCTTTTCCAACGTTCATCTGTTTGAATTCATATTCAAACTTCGTTACGTACGTTAACACATATGTGTTACGTACGTTAATCGCCTTCGGTAGCGTACGTTAAGCTTCTGACTTAGCGTGCGTTAAACACATCAGGTAAGGGGATGTTTACCAAACTTGTCTGTCTGGGTAAATTGTGTCTGTCAGGTTAAATTTGTCTGTCTGGGTAAATTGATGATGTTGTTTACTTTTTCATCTGAATAAACTGTCTGAATAATAGAAATGACCGATTTACCCCTGAATATGAATTATAAACTGTTTTATAAATTGTTGTTTATTTTTTAAGCAATATAAATGATATAATCCAAAAATAAAAACATAAATTCATAAAGTACTTAAAAATCCAATTTCAAACACAAAAAAGTCAAGTTCAATCACAAAGTAGCCAAATTCAAACACAAAATAGACAAATTTAAATATTATTAAAAAATCAAGTTTGACTCATCTTCTAGATATATATTATTTAAATTTAAACAAAATATTATACATAAATGATTTAATTTTATATGTAAGTAATATATAAAATATTTAATACGTATATAAATAATACATATAATTTACAATATATATTTATATATAGAAATATATTTTAAATATATAAGAACATATATAATAAATATTATACATATGAATAAAATGTTAATATATAAGTAATATATAATATTTATTTATATATTCATAATATATATGATATTTTGTAGATACAAAAGTTTATTTATACAATAATATATAGTAACAAATATTATATATAAATTAATAATGTATATTATTTATATATGAATAATATATATTACATTGATTTATATTAAGACCTAAATTTTTATATTGTATATATAAATGAGTATATATAATGGGAACAGGAAAGTCATTTTTTTGTCCTAAATTATTTATATTGTATATATAAATGTGTGGTTTTTAATTAGGGGTAGGGAAGTCATTTTTTTGTCTTAATCTTTTCATGCTTAATGAATAAGCCATTTTTGTCTTCCCGGATAAGCCATTAAGCCAAAAGTAAACACCTCCAAACGTCTGAGCGAATAAAACATTTTACCCATTAAGCTGATTAAGTCACAAGTAAACAGCCCCTAACTTGACTTCAGGTAACTTTGAACTCGTCTGATCTGCAGGTAGCCTCGTTAGCGTATGCTAACTTTGATTACTAGCGTGCGCTAGCTTTGCAGTTTGAGTGAATTTTTGCATCTTCGACTTCTTTGTTGTTTTGTTTGCTTCTTTATTGTTTATTTATTTAACAACTAATCATCAAAACTCTATTAATGAATATTTGGAATAAAATATTCCAACATCTCCGAGTCTACTTCATCCAAGTCCAGTTGATGTTCCTGTCATGACAAAAATCAAACCCTCCAAATTGCATAGAGCTGTTAGGAATATGCCCTCGAATGCCACTCAGATGATTAGAGAGTGAGAGCATTGTATTGTAATTATGAATATAATATTAAATAAGGCATATATTATTTCTATATTATTGTATATCACAAACATTGTGATTTGGTATATAGAGTAATAGTCCTTTCATTTGAGAGCAAACATTCCACTCCTTATGGAGATGAGGAGATATGCACTGGAAGTGTTTAACGCTCGAATGCTTAATGGGTTTGTAAGTCGGGATAACTTAACTGGGCAGTAAGTTCAGACAAGGCTTGTATAACATGTACTTTGACATGAAGAGTGTCTGGCTTCACTAAAGGTTAGTAGGGGAGCACACGTTATAGGTATGCTAATGGGATTAGTATACTCGAATGCGACTCACATCGATTCGGTCACATAGACATCACTCAGAAATTATCAATGATTGAATCGATATGTTGTGATAGGTATACGTGGACCTTTGACTTGAGGTTTCAGTAGGAGATGTGCTTGTGACATCAAGCTAGTCATTAGAGTAGTTCGATCCAATCACCGGTTGGTGGGGGTCAACCTCGAAATGCAACTTAGTGGGCAAGTAGAAATCTTTACTGAATATCAAGATAGGATTCTTTCTTCAGTAAGTGAGCAGGTAAATGTCCTATGCGGTTAATGGCAAATGAGATCATAAGTCTTTGGTCAAAGTATTTAGAGCTAGTTGTATTCGATACAGAAAGCTCGGTGATCTCGGTTTGCATTAACAAAATGCATAGAGTCAAGTCACAATAAGGTTTGACTTTACCGTGACCTAATACTTGACCGGGACATATGATTGAAGGGTTTATACGTATACAGTATTCACTACATAATGGTTTTGGAATGATCCGATCATTCGTTCTTAGTTGGGTTATGGTGTGGAGCACTAGACTGGCTAAGTGTTACCCGTACTCCTTGGTTCCTCCTATTGCCGACTAAGATCGGCCTATGGAGTTGCGCACAAGGATATTTGATGGATAAAATATGTATTTATTTTCTTTTCATTAATATTGGATATTGGATATCTAATTTGATTTAGTTGATAAATGATAGCGGTCTTGTGAATTGAAATTAATTACTGAGTGATTAATTTAATTCATAAATAATTATTTCTTAGAAATATATTATTATAATTTTGTATTGATAAAATTAATTAATTGGATTAATTAATTAAATGTAAATACATTTGAGATAAAATAAAGTGTACTTAATGGACTAGTCACGCGAACATCCGGTATAGAACCAAGTGGCTCGGCTCGTTTTCTCACCAACCATGTAGGTCGCCCCCTTCCCTCACTCTTCATTTTACTTCTTTTGTCATTTGTCATGTGGGGTGTGATTAGTTCACATTATGAGATGAGGACAAATAGATGAGATATCATATCTCATCATTTGATCTCATTTTAGGATGACACACACATTATAGGATGCCGTGAGCATTACCAAGGAGGGGAGAAATTTTTCTTTTATTTTCTTGTTCATCTTAGAGAGAAAGAATCCTAGCCGTGTTCTTCGAGAACGAATTGATATATAATTTTTTCAATCAATATCCTATGCGTGATAATGTAGAGACACTCGGCATATCCAGTGTTTGATTATTCATCAAGTTTGAAGGAATTGGATTCGTGTACGTGCTGGTGATCGGAAAAAGCTTGGCTCGGGTTTTTCCTTCAAGAAGATATTATCAAAGGTCTACGAGGGTATGACTTCTTAATCTTATCTTCATCAATTTATATTCATTTATACATGCTTGGTCGATCTATTTTAGGGGTTTAGTTTTTATCCGGTTAGACTGATTTATTTTCCGCTGCGTAACTCGTTTTTAATCACTGAATCCCAACAAGAGCTTCGCAAATACATTTGTTTTTTGGCCTATGAATTCGTGAAAATGAAAAACGGGCGGTTGTGGTCATATCGAGCAATCCCCCGGACCGCCGATTCGCCTGGGTTTCCTCTCGAGGTGCCATCTGTATTAATTTTTACAATCGCGGCCGAAGGAAGTAACCAACAGACCACAAATAGTTTGGGTGTTTTTTTAATACAGTTTACAAATAATACAATGACCAAAATTATAGGGGCAAATTTTAATATACAAAATATCACTAATCATAGACAGAAATTTCCAGAATGATGGAGATATCGTCCTGGAAGTCTTGATCTTATTGAGATGATGACAGATGCGGGATCACACTCTTTGACCTGTAAAGGGGATTCTTTTGACACGCTTGTCTATCCTCGAGCACCACAAAACCACAAAATAAAAATGGGAATGATGTGAAATATATGCATTTTACCTATTGCCTTGGTAAACCAATATTTAAGAATAACTGGAAGTTTTGATCATATTCAGATGATGCCAGATGCGGGAGGACACTCTTTGACTTGTAAAGGAGATTCCTTTGACACGCTTGTCATTTCTCGATCACCAAAAAATCACAAAATCAAAATGGGAATGATGTGAAATATATGCATTTTACCTATTGTCATGATAAACCAATGTTTAAGAACAACTGGAAGTCTTGATCGTATTGAGATGATGTCAGATTCGAGAGCACACTCTTTGACTTGTAAAGGGGATTCCTTTGACACACTTGTCATTCCTGGAGCACCACAAAACCACAAAATCAAAATGGAATGATGTGAAATATATATGCATTTTGCCTTGATAAACCAATGTTTAAAAACAACTTGAAGGTCTTTCGTATCTAGCAAGAAAATCCCTGCAAGATTATAAATGTTGGTACAAACAACAATTACAACGTGCCTTTGAAAAAAGAAAAAGGATATTACTAAATACCGCCCTAAATTACTAGACACCACCCTTAAACATTACCTTTTTGCACATTTGACAATTTTTCAGTATTTCTACTCAACACACAATTCTTTACCAACAATCAAGTTTTTCGAATTGAAATCTAGAAGCAATTTTTCATTTATTCTACCCAACACATAATCAAATAAATATCGTTAATATCATCGACAACCACGAAAATGGGCGAGAATTCAGATCTGGAGGTAATTTTTCGGAGAAAATGACGCAGGCGTCTGAATATTCCGCCTGAACCATGGCACGGGTGTCCACAGATTCCGCCTGGACCATGGTACAGGCGTCTGCAACGGACGCTCGGTCCAAGGTCTAGGCGTCTAGACGAGACGCCTGAACCATGGTCTGGGCGTCCGACTCAGACGCTTGTACCATGGCCTGGGCGTCCGATTCAGACGCCTGTACCTTGGACAGGCGTCCGCTCTAGACGCCTCTGCCATGGTCCAGGCACAATTTATGGACGCCTGGACTTTTTTTTTGCATGATTTTAAATTTTAGTACTAATATTATTGGTATTATTATTAACATTCTGCAATTAAAAATTTCAAGTTAGATTGGAAGAATTTGAAGGTGACGGCGTTGATTATAGTGGTTATTTCGTCAATGACGGAATATTCGATAGTGATTGTGATGCGATTGGTTGGGCGAAAAAAATTGCTCTTCAAATTGGTTTTGAGTTGATCATTTCATCGTACAAGAATAAAGGAAAGACAAAGCTATTGAGATGTAACCGTGGTGAAGGGTACAGAGGGGTATTAAGAGATTTGGATGTCGCTGCTCGAAAGGACACAAAGACGAAAGCATGCAAGTGTACATTTCAGATAAAGGCCGAACAATTGCATGACTTGAGTGGTTGGATAATCAGACCGATGCCTGGGAGTAAGGGTATGCACAATCACTCATTTATTGTATATCCGGAGGGACGTCGTCAAATGAGTGGACTGAGTAAATTGGCCAAACAAGTTGTTCATGAAATGAGTGCTGCTCAAGCCAAGCCGTGTACCATCTTGGCAGAATTTCCCGAGGACAAACCAACTAGACGACATATCTATAACTATAGAGACCACTTGAGGAAGCATGATTTTGAAGAAAGAGATGTCGTCGGTCAGTTTCACCATTTGGCTGTGACGAATAACTACGTACATTGGATGCAGGCCGACCCGGATACAAATGCTGTTACCCACGTGTTCATGGCACATCCAAGATCAATCAACTTAATCCGGACCTACATATGGTTCATTGGAATGGATTCTACCTACAAAACGAATAAGTATAATATGCCATTCCTCGAGATAGTCGGGATGACTCCATGTAACAAGAACTTCCTAATCGCCTATGCAATTATGAAAGATGAGACTGAATCGAGATATGCGTGGGTGTTGGAGAAGTTGAAAATTTTTCTTGGGTTTTATGTTCATCTGACGGCTATTGTTACGGATCGTGAGTTGGGATTGATGCGTCCTATTGGAGAGATATTTCCAGAGAGTTCCCACTTGCTTTGTACATGGCATATTAATAAGGATGTTGAAGACAAGGTCTACAAAATTTGTGGAAAGATAAAGAAATGGGCCAAAAGTTTAAAAATGGGAAATGGAAGAAAATCATGGAAGCGGCGACCGAAGAGGAATACGATCAAGCGGTGCAACTCATGAAGGATACATGGAGAAGGAATCCTAAAGTGATATCCTACGTTGAGGGTACATGGCTAAAATACAAGGAGATGTTCGTTGTTGCGTGGACGAATAAAGTGCTTCATTTTGGAAACACAACCACTTGTAGAGTAGAGAGTGCACATGCCGAGTTAAAGCAATGGCTTAACTCTTCCATCGAAGCCCTCGATACCGTCTGGACCAAAGTGAACCAGGAGATTGAATCACAACTAACGCACATCAGACACACACTTGAACAGTCTAGGTGTCGTACATGCGTGGTGTACTCTGGTTTTCCATTCAACTACTTGCGCTGTCGTGTTTCCCATCATTATCTGCGATTACTGTCGAATGAATTGACATGTATGAGAGAATTAAGTGATCAAGTGTACCATCGTTGCGGTTGTGTACTCCAAACCACCCATCAGATTCCTTGTGCGTGTGAGCTCAAGAGAGTTATGGAATCGCGGACCCCATGTAGTGTTAATCGTATTCACATATTTTGGCAAATACTTATTATGAGTGATGGTGTGGACACGACCGAATTTGTCGATCCTTCTACCGGTGCTGAATCGGAGGACCAGCGGTACTTCCAACCCCTTGTCGATGAGGTCAGACAGAGCGATCCTGCAGTTGTCCGTAACGTATCACTTATTATCCACTATCATTTTCACCTTGATCAAACGCGTTACGTTGAACCACAAGTGAATACGGCAGTTAAGGGTCGACCAAGAAGAAGTTCATCGGCTAGACGCGATCCAAGTGGTTGGGAGTATAGCCAAAGGGGTCGTGGCTATTCCCGGTCATTCAGTGGTCGTGGCCGCAACTCTTCTGCATCAGTCCACAATGCCTCTTCATCGGGTATGAACAAATTTATTAATACTCGTGATACGCTTTTTAAGTTTGATATTATTACGATAATATGTAATATATTGAATATGGGTTTGCAGTTGCACACCACCAAGTGGATATTGGTAACTATCACCATATCGACAAGATACTGGGTATTATTTTTTCGTTTGTAGAAGGTTATCTTAATGTCCCCGGAGACGGTAATTGTGGATTTCGTGTTATCGCCGACTACATATTTGGCGACCAAGATAAATGGCATCTTGTACGTGTATGCATTGCAAATGAAATTATGGCTAACTGTACACTCTAACGATCGATCTACTATGATGGGATTGAACCTCGACGTATTACATGGGATGGTGGTGCGTGTGGATCGGATCATTGGATGGTTGTGGCTGAAGATGTATTCCCTATTACTACTATTTTCAATGTTGCCGTCATACTATTCGGATTCAGAAACGGTAGATCTTTATTTTCATGTCTCACTGTGCTGCCGTTGAAAGCACCCTCAACGGAAACACAGCCTAGCCAGGAGATTGTCATTTATCATTTAGGAGATACGTACAAACATTTTATTCGTTTAGATTTAATGCCCAATTTTCTTGTACCGCACATAGTGACTAACTGGTTTAAATACCATGATAGTTGTGTTGGTGGCTGAGAGAATTTGTATACGAGCAGGGCAAAAAAATGGAATAGATTAGTCGGTATGATGTAAAAATGAATTTGTTGTATGTTCCTTAATTATTAAAACTTTCGTTTTTATTGATCGTGATAGTTGATTTTTGTTTTTGTTGATCGTGATAGTTAATTTTAGTTTTTGTTGATCGTGATAGTTGACAGGAAAATTTTCGCTATTTTTAAATGCAGAAGAGAAAAAACATCAAAATACAAAATACAAAAAAAAAACGAAAGTGACAATCAAAATATCGTCATACGCGTCATACGCAAAGCAAACAAAATAGAAAATGTTACAGATGAAAAAAAAATCAATTGGCCAAATGCCAATCCCTCATGTACTCCTCAAGCATCGTCGTCGCTTCTGCCGTCTGGTCTGGGGGAAGGTGTCTGATACAGTGCTGGGTAATACCGGCCAATCGACTCACCCACTGTAAAAAATATAGACAATATAGTACAATGAGTAATGTATGATGAAATGAAACAAAGTACAAAGTTAACCAACATACGTAATCGCTGCTAGAACGAGAAGGGATCACTGATCCAGGTGCAACACCGTCGTTCAGCAGTTGAGGGTGCGAATACCGATAATACCACTCAATTTAATCATCGGCGCATGTAGCCTGATCATGAGTAGCAGCCTGATAGTCAACGAGAGGAAGCCTGTATGCGCCCGGAAACATCATCCAAGCATCAGATGACATCCGAATGGGATACTCAACTCGGTACAATCTGCTCGACCACGCCCGAACCGCTTTCTCCGGTCTGGTGATCGGTAAAGGGATGGTCTGCACATAACCGAGCTGCCGTAATGCCCGACCAGCATTAGGCGTATTTTTATGCGCTTATTTATCATTAGTTTATATCCATTTTGAGCCTAAATCAGCATAAATGAGCTTTTAATGCACTATTCTTATATGTTTTTAAGGAAATCGGAGTCCGAAAGCCGAAATGATGAAAAACGGGCGAAAACGGTAAATTTTGGTCTGGGTCCGCGGCACAAACCAAGTGAGCCGCGGCACACGAAGACAGCCAGCGAGCCCCGAGTGTGTAATATCCGTAATTTTTTCCATTTTTAGCAGTTTCCATTTTTGGTGTATGTGTATTTTTATCGACTCGCTTGTAACCGTTTCGACATTTTGAATCTACCTTATTCTTGGAGTTTTTCCATTTGGACGAGTTTTGGTGATGTTTTCACGTAATTTTATTTTATGACATGTTTTGCCGTATGAACGTTCGATCCTCGTAAAACTCGTTCGTTTTCGTTGTTTCTTGGTTTGTACAGGTCCGTATGGTTGAGTTGGTCATGTTGAGACTTCCGGTTTGTAAATCCGACGTCGTATCGTGATTTTCAGACGCTTGGGTCAGTTTCGTAATTTCCTATAAATTTAGGGAAATTCATCTCCTTGTCGTATTTTGGATTCCTCGGTAGTTGGAAGTGCATTTACTTTCGAGCACTCAGCTTCGTTGTTATGAATACCTCGTATTTACACTTTTGATTCTATCCTCGTGTTGTAGTTCCGCCGAACCGACGGTGCGTAATTGGTGTTGTAACTAGGTGCATTACGCGTGCATAACGTACGTTATGCGTGATCCATAACGTACGTTATGACCCTTCACATTCAGTACAGACATTTGGTTACGTACGTTAACCAGCATTGGGTTACGTACGTAACCATCATAACGTACGTTAACAGCTTGTGTTAACGTACGTAGCGCGCTGTCAGCGTTTTTAAACCTGACTTAACCTCAGTCAGTTTCTTTTCATTCTTCTTCAACCCTTCTCGCGACGTGAGTGTTCTTGAGTGCCTTTGGAGCGATTTGTCCATAACAATCCGTGGATTTCCTCTAGAGATTGATTATTGTGTACCAAGGGAGATTAATCTACAACATTCACATCTTCCATCGGTCGAATCCAAGGTATTTCCTCAGGAACCCTAACTTTGACGAATTTGGGGGTTTTTCGGGATTCTAGGGTTTAGTTCCGGATTGTTCATCTATATAACGATATTCTTTATCGATTGTGATTATTGAGTGATTCTAAATCCAATTTCCTTGATTTTAATCCGTGAATAATTAATACGGGGAGATTTTGCGTGAACCCTCGCCCGTATCGATTGATCGTCTATTATCGTGAATTGTAATCGGGGTTTTGGGAGTATTCCTTTCGATTATTGATGTCCGTTGGGACTGAGTTATGCTAATTCTTCGTTTAGGAACCGTTGTTTTCCATTCGGATCATCCGTAGTCACTTTTCACTTCCGATTCTTCGAAGATGTCACAAAGGCAAGTACTTTACATTTGTTTGCATGTTCTAGTATTTGAATTATGACTGTATTGTGGTTGTTGTGGATGGTTGTGTGAATGTTCACCTAGGGATGGTCCGACGGGGCCTCTAGGGATACGTAATGCCGTGAGTGTGCGTATCGCGAACTGTGGTTAGCCACCCAGGGATGTCCGACGGGGCTCTGCGGGGTACGGTGGCCGTGAGTCTCGTACCAACGGTTAACTTTGAATTGTGATTTGTTGGAGATAATGTGTTTTGTGATTATACATCATAAATATTCCGGAATATAAAACGTTTTCAAAAATGATTTTTGGCGCATTATTCATCTGATTAGAATGTAGTTCAAATGGATTGTAGTTGCACTAGCAGTTGTCGCTAACCCCTTAAATGGGGGAAATACTTTTTGTATTTCAGGTATTGATCGTGGGGACAAGCGAGCACCCGAGCCGTATGAAGATGATGGGCAAGCATGATATTGTCCAGTGGTTGATTATTGGTGTTATGTTCGTCAATTATTATTGATGTCTGATTTTGGGATTTCTGTAATATAAATTGGTTTAAGTATTCGAGTACTTCCGGTTTGAGTTTGTTAATGTTGTGTTCCCGTTTTGGGGAAATGGATTTGATGTCAGAATTTTATTTGTCGGTTATAGTCTTTTATTTAGCTTGTCATTTTATTTATGATGGTTTGTCGTTGTCGAATGTCTTGTTTGGTACGTTAGCCTGGTGGATTCCACAGTGTGGGGTCCACGGCGCTGTAATATGCCCCGAACGTCTTGGGGGTGTTACAGAATATGGTATCAGAGCTTAGGTTTATGGATACCTAGACTGTCGGTTATTTGGGTCTAGTTAAGTGTTGTTTTTGGGACAGTATCATTGCTATGCCATCATCTCAGTACGCCGGTGCTCGTAAGTTTTTCCTAACTTGATTTGTTTCGCTGTTCTGTTCTATTCCTGTCTTAGTATCTTGTTGCGTTTTGCGTTTGAATTGTACTTACCCGTTACTTCTTCAGAATTCCTGCTGGTAGAGGGCGCGGACGCGGTCGCGGACGCGGTAGGGGACGTGGCACAGCCGGTGGGGCGGCCATGTCCGATCACTCGGGAACTGATTCGGCGATGCCTTCTTTGTCGGACAGTGTTCCCCCTAGTTCCGGAGGTCAGCAGGACCAGTCTGCTATCTCCGGAAATGCACATGAGAATGTTGGAGAGTGGCCAACATTCTGCAACAAGTAGCGAACCAGATGACGCTACTGACTCAGGCCGTTCTAGTCGGCCAAGCTAATGCCAACCCAGTTCCGCCTACTGGATCCGGCAGTGATAAGTTACTTCAGGACGTGATTCGTATGCGTCCTCCGCAGTTTGATGGTGCTTCCGACCCCTCTGGTTGGGAGAATTGGCTATTCGAGATGGAGAAAGTATTCGAGGCTGCTAATTGTTCTGAGGAGAGGAAAGTACCCATTGCCCAGTACTTCCTCGCCAAAGAGGCAGCAACATGGTGGCAAGCGGTGAAACCGCGTGACCGGGCAGCCACGTGGGCAGAGTTTCGGGATCTGATGGAAGATGAATTTTGCCCATGACCAGTGAAAGAGGGGAGAATCCGAGCCTTCTTTGAGGCTAAGCCCCAAGATGTTCCTATTTCTCAAGCTATCAAGGACTACAATCAACAGCTGCATTATGTGAGGAACCAAGTCCGAGATGAGCTTGATAAGATCCGCCACTTTGATATGCGGATGAAACCGAGGGTGCGCCACTACATGTCCAGTCCAGGGTGCACGACTTTGAAAGAATATCGAATAAGGCGATGGCTTATGAGATGTCGTTTTCTGCGACTGAGACGGCAACCGAAGGAAAGAAATAGAAAACCGCCGGCCGGGCCGGAGGCAAGTCAGGAGGGTATCCGAAGGCTCAGTCTGGTTCGCGAGTCTTCGGGAGTCAGTCGCCATCAGTTGGGCGAGGAAACGGTTCTAGGTCTGCTCCTGCTGGTTCCGTTCGTGGTCCTACGTGCTTCAACTGTAGTCGCCCGGGCCACATGATGAGTGAGTGTGATAGGCCTCCGATTCAGTGTCTTGCTTGTGGTCGGATGGGTCATCGTGCCAAGTTTTGTACGGATGCAGCTCGGGCTCCAGTTACTCTGATATCAGCCCCAGCCGCGGGAGAGCCGAGTATGAATCAGGCACCGACAGTTCCTCAGCCGCAGCAGAGTTTTGGTAGAGGTCGAGGGCGTGGTCAGCCTTCTAGAGGGGGAGCTTCTAGTGCGGGGTCTGTTCCGCCCCGGGTTTATGAGATGAGACGAGCTGGAGACCCAGATGCGATGGTGGCTACAGGTACCGTCCACATCCTTGATCATCCTGTTTCCGTATTGTTCGATTCTGGTGCTACGCATTCTTTTATATCTATGGATTGTGTGCATCGTCTGCATGTTGATTGCCTTGTTGCTTGTGAGCCTTTTGTTGTTAAACTTCCTAGCGGGGATAGCATCGTGGGGAATCGTGAGATTAGAGATTTTTCTGTGAGTATCGCGGGGAGGGATTGGCCTTCTAATCTGATTGTGGTAGATATTAGAGATGAGGATTTGATTCTTGGTGAGGATTGGCTGGACCGTCATGGGGCGATCATGAATTATAGAACGAGAACCGTTTCGATGTTAGCTTCTGACGGTACCGAGCATTTCTTTGTGGGATGTAAGCGGAGTAGCAGAGACCCTTGATCAGCGCCTTGAAGGCGTTGAGGCTTCTTCGGGGAGGTTGCACGGGTTATTGGTGTTACGCCTAGAGATCGGAAGAAGGGGGAGTCGAGCTCTCGTCTATTCCGGTAGTGTCTGAATATCCTGATGTTTTTCCAGACGAGTTGCCGGGTTTGCCGCCGGACCGAGAAGTTGAGTTTACCGTCGATTTAGAGCCGGGTGCAGTACCGATTTCTAAGACGCCATACCGGATGGCGCCTGCCGAGATGCTTGAGTTGAAGAAACAGTTGGGAGAATTGCTAGACATGGGGTATATTCGACCGAGTGCTTCACCTTGGGGCGCACCGGTCCTGTTTGTGAAGAAGAAGGATGGGTCACTTCGTTTGTGTATCGACTACCGAGAGTTGAACAAAGTGACCATCAAAAACAAGTATCCGCTCCCGAGGATTGATGACTTGTTTGATCAGTTGCAAGGGGCAACCGTGTTTTCGAAGATTGATTTGAGATCGGGGTATTATCAGCTCTGAGTGAAGGATACCGACATTCCGAACACGGCCTTTCGGACGAGATACGGTCACTACGAGTTTGTGGTTATGCCTTTTGGACTAACTAACGCCCCAGCCGTGTTCATGCAGCTTATGAACAAAGTCTTTATCGAGTACCTCGACAAGTGTGTAGTCGTTTTTATCGATGACATCCTGATTTACTCGAGGAGCGAGGAAGAGCACGCCCGTCATTTGCATATCGTGTTAGATATTTTGAGAACTCAGCACCTTTTTGCGAAGTTCTCAAAATGCGAGTTTTGGTTGCGGGAGGTAATGTTTCTCGGTCATGTGATCTCGGTCGAGGGTGTTCGTGTGGACCCACATAAAGTAGAGGCAGTGTTGGATTGGGCGCCGCCCAAGAATGTCAAGGAGGTCCGCAGTTTTCTGGGGTTAGCCGGGTATTACCGTAGATTCATCGAGGGGTTCTCTAAGCTCGCTCGACCGCTGACTCAGTTGTTACAGAAGTCAGAGAAGTTTGTGTGGACCGATGAGAGGTAGAATAGTTTTGAAGAGTTGAAGAAGCGGTTGACGACCGCTCCCGTTTTGGCTTTACCGAGTGGTAATGATGGTTTCTCAGTTTATAGTGACACTTCGGGCCAAGGGCTCGGATGCGTACTTATGCAGCACGGGAGGACGATTGCCTATGCTTCCCGTCAGTTGAAACCGTATGAATTGAATTACCCTACGCATGATATTGAGTTGGCCGCAGTCGTATTTTCATTGAAGATCTGGCGTCATTACTTGTATGGCTCGTCGTGTCAGATTTTCACCGATCACAAGAGCCTGGAGTACATTTTCACCCAGAAAGAGCTCAATATGAGACAGAGGAGGTGGTTGGAATTGATTAAGGATTACGATCTCGAGATCCTTTATCATCCGGGCAAGGCTAATGTGGTAGCAGATGCCTTGAGCCGGAAATTGGTATCGCTTCGGGCGCTTGAGTTACTCACGGCCCAGTCGGGACTTCAGCGAGTGTTTATGAGGTTGAGCATTGAGATTGTACTGCCAGAGAGTTCCGGGCAGTTGCGTACTCTTGAGATTTCGTCATCTCTGGTCGAGGACATTAAATCGGGACAGTTGGAGGACCCGATGTTTATTCAGCTTCGAGAGAGTGTAGGGAAGGGGAAAGCCCCGGGATTTGTTATTCATGAGGACGGAGTGTTGAGATTCCAAGGTCGGTTGTGTGTTCCGAACGACTCGGAATTAAGACAGAGTATTATGCGGGAGGCTCATGCGTCACCTTACTCAGTCCATCCGGGTTCGAGTAAAATGTATAAGGATTTAAGGAAGAATTTCTGGTGGAACGACATGAAGAAGGAGGTAGTTCAGTTTGTGGCTAAGTGTTTGACTTGTCAACAAGTCAAGATTGAGCATCAGCGGCCAGCCGGGTTGTTGAAACCACTTCCCGTCCCAGAGTGGAAGTGGGAGGATATCTCTATGGATTTTGTCACGGGTTTGCCGAGGACGAAGACGGGTATGAATATGGTGTGGGTGATTGTAGACCGACTGACTAAGTCGGCGCATTTTCTGGGCATCAAGGATACTTGGGGTCCAGAAAAGTTGGCTCGTATTTTTATCGCGCAGATAGTGAGACTTCATGGTACACCGAGGACCATTATTTCAGACAGAGATGGCCGATTTGTATCGCATTTTTGGCAGGCGGTACATAAGGCATTGGGGACACAGTTACGTTTGAGCACTTCGTTCCATCCACAGACCTATGGGCAGTCCGAACGTACCATTGAGACGTTCGAGGATTTGTTGCGCGCGTGTGCGTTAGACTGGAGTAGTGACTGGGAGGAACATCTGGCCTTGATTGAGTTTACTTATAATAATAGCTGGCACGCATCGATTAAGATGGCACCATATGAGGCACTTTATGGACGACGCTGTCGATCGCCGATATGTTGGGATGAGCCGTCCGATCTAGTCGGTACCGAGCCAGACCTTGTGTTAGAGACGAGGGAGAAAGTTGAATTGATTAGAAAGAGAATGTTGGCTGCTCAGAGTCGACAAAAGTCTTATGCGGATGTTAGGCGTCGACCCTTGGAGTTCGAGGTGGGAGATCATGTTCTGTTGAGGGTATCCCCGACGAAAGGAGTTTTCCGTTTTGGGAAAAAAGGGGAAGCTCAGTCCGAGGTATATTGGGCCCTTCGAGATATTGGAGAGAGTCGGTGAGTTGGCATACCGTTTAGCTTTGCCTCCGTCGTTGAGTCATGTTCATAGCGTATTTCACGTCTCCCAGCTGAGGAAGTATGTTCCGGACCTGTCCCACATTATTGATTTTGGAGACGTGGAGATCGAGAAGGATGTTACGTTTGAGGAGAGGCCCGTTAAGATTTTGGAGCGTCGAGACAAACAGTTAAGGCACAAAACCATTCCTTTGGTTAAGGTGCAATGGTCGAGACACGGAGTAGAAGAAGCGACTTGGGAGTTAGAGGAGGATATGCGTTCGAGACACCCCGAACTTTTTGATTCTTAAGTTTCGGGACGAAACTTTATTTTAGAGGGGGAGAATGTAATATCCGTAATTTTTTCCATTTTTAGCAGTTTTCATTTTTGGTGTATGTGTATTTTTATCGAATCGCTTGTAACCGTTTCGACATTTTGAATCTACCTTATTCTTGGAGTTTTTTCATTTGGACGAGTTTTTGTGATGTTTTCACGTAATTTTATTTTATGACATGTTTTGCCGTATGAACGTTCGATCCTCGTAAAACTCGTTCGTTTTCGTTGTTTCTTGGTTTGTACAGGTCCGTATGGTTGAGTTGGTCATGTTGAGACTTCCGGTTTGTAAATCCGACGTCGTATCGTGATTTTCAGACGCTTGGGTCATTTTCGTAATTTCCTATAAATTTAGGGAAATTCATCTCCTTGTCGTATTTTGGATTCCTCGGTAGTTGGAAGTGCATTTACTTTCGAGCACTCAGCTTCGTTGTTATGAATACCTCGTATTTACACTTTTGATTCTATCCTCGTGTTGTAGTTCGTCGTCGAATCGACGGTGCAAAATTGGTGTTCAGAACTGGGGTCTGTTACGTGCATAACGTACGTTATGCGTGATCCATAACGTACGTTATGACCCTTCACATTCAGTACAGATATTTGGTTACGTACGTTAACCAGCATTGGGTTACGTACGTAACCATCATAACGTACGTTAACAGCTTGTGTTAACGTACGTAGCGCGCTGTCAGCGTTTTTAAACCTGACTTAACCTCAGTCAGTTTCTTTTCATTCTTCTTCAACCCTTCTCGCGACGTGAGTGTTCTTGAGTGCCTTTGGAGCGATTTGTCCATAACAATCCGTGGATTTCCTCTAGAGATTGATTATTGTGTACCAAGGGAGATTAATCTACAACATTCACATCTTCCATCGGTTGAATCCAAGGTATTTCCTCACGAACCCTAACTTTGACGAATTTGGGGGTTTTTCGGGATTCTAGGGTTTAGTTCCAAATTGTTCATCTATATAACGATATTCTTTATCGATTGTGATTATTGAGTGATTCTAAATCCAATTTCCTTGATTTTAATCCGTGAATAATTAATACGGGGAGATTTTGCGTGAACCCTCGCCCGTATCGATTGATCGTCTATTATCGTGAATTGTAATCGGGGTTTTGGGAGTATTCCTTTCGATTATTGATGTCCGTTGGGACTGAGTTATGCTAATTCTTCGTTTAGGAACCGTTGTTTTCCATTCGGATCATCCGTAGTCACTTTTCACTTCCGATTCTTCGAAGATGTCACAAAGGCAAGTACTTTACATTTGTTTGCATGTTCTAGTATTTGAATTATGACTGTATTGTGGTTGTTGTGGATGGTTGTGTGAATGTTCACCTAGGGATGGTCCGACGGGGCCTCTAGGGATACGTAATGCCGTGAGTGTGCGTATCGCGAACTGTGGTTAGCCACCCAGGGATGTCCGACGGGGCTCTGCGGGGTACGGTGGCCGTGAGTCTCGTACCAACGGTTAACTTTGAATTGTGATTTGTTGGAGATAATGTGTTTTGTGATTATACATCATAAATATTCCGGAATATAAAACGTTTTCAAAAATGATTTTTGGCGCATTATTCATCTGATTAGAATGTAGTTCAAATGGATTGTAGTTGCACTAGCAGTTGTCGCTAACCCCTTAAATGGGGGAAATACTTTTGTATTTCGTATTGATCGTGGGGACAAGCGAGCACCCGAGCCGTATGAAGATGATGGGCAAGCATGATATTGTCCAGTGGTTGATTATTGGTGTTATGTTCGTCAATTATTATTGATGTCTGATTTTGGGATTTCTGTAATATAAATTGGTTTAAGTATTCGAGTACTTCCGGTTTGAGTTTGTTAATGTTGTGTTCCCGTTTTGGGGAAATGGATTTGATGTCAGAATTTTATTTGTCGGTTATAGTCTTTTATTTAGCTTGTCATTTTATTTATGATGGTTTGTCGTTGTCGAATGTCTTGTTTGGTACGTTAGCCTGGTGGATTCCACAGTGTGGGGTCCACGGCGCTGTAATATGCCCCGAACGTCTTGGGGGTGTTACAGAGTGGACTGTACCGTGAGCCGCGGCACAAGTATGTTGAGCCGCGGCCCAGGAAGAAAATATGCGCCCAGGCATGGGGCGCTGAACATGGTGAGCCGCGGCCCACCGGGCGGTTTTGCTGAATATTCCGCGTTCTTGGGCCGTTTTTGGAGCCTATTCCCAACCTAATTCCCGGACGCGTTTTGGAGGCTGAGGACGGCTATAAATAAGCATTGAAGGTCAGAAAAGAAAGGGGGGATCGGGAGGAGATCGATAGATAGAGCGAAGAACACAAGGAGGAGATTTGTGGGCGACGACAAGACCACGGATCCCTGCGGTTTTTCTTAATTTTTCCGCATCTGATTTTTTAGATCTGTTCTAGTAGGGTTGTGATTGTAGCCGATTACATAACAGTTTGATTTATTTATTTCTATTTCAATTTACTCGTTATTCGTATTGAGTTGGATTTTTCTCATTGTTCTTAATGCTTTTTAATTGTTTGGCCAATAGTTGAATTGTTTTGAATGTCTTTATGGATTCGGGAGATGAAATTTAGGCATAGTTCTTGTGAGAATAATCATGATTTTCGTGAGATAGGGATATACTCATGGGAATTGTGAAGCCTATTTATTGTGGGGATTCTTGAACTGTTTTAGCTATTAATTATCTAATTCGAATAGGGATATATCGAGTTAATAATTCGTAGTATTTTCTATCGACCTTGGGAAAGGCTTTAGAATAATTTAGGAATTCCTGGCTTACAATCAATTGAATAAAAGTGAATTGAATTGAATAAAAATCATTCTTGATTGTTTGAGGTGAAAATCATAATCCTACACCCTTATTATTATTATCTTTATTATTATTTTCTATTTATTTTTCTGCAATTAGTTTAGGTATAAATTCCATATAATTGTTCTTCAAATAAAATTGTGAGTTGACGATATTTTGGTACTTAGTGAAATCAGTCCTCGAGGGAACGATATCTTACTTATCACTTTATTACTTGTTGACACCGTGCACTTGCGGCATAATGTGAGGGATTTCCTCACAACAAGTTTTTGGCGCCGTTGCCGGGGACTGATTTTTCGCTAATATCAATACCAAGCGACTCTAATTTTAATTTGAAGTTTTTTTTTTAGTCTTTATATTTTTATTTTTTTCCATTATGTTTTCCTTTGATTATCGTGACCCTTGGCATTTCATAAATTTCGATAATCTTAATAATTTGCCTAATAGGGTCAGTCAGCCCCCTCCCCCGAAACAAAAGACCATGCTTGAACAATGTGTAGACGCTCTTAAAAATCCTGATAGTACCCCTTTTGAGCGAGAATGTGCACGTCGTGGTCTTGAGATTCACTATGGTTATTTTCTAACTCATATATTTAGTAGTGAAGTTGAGGGGGAGGTTGAGAGGAAAGACATGTAGAGTTTTAGGGTTGATCCCCCAGCACCTGATAATTACATAAAGTGTGATGAGTCTGTAGAAGAAGTTACCATTGATGACGTTTCCAAAGAAATTTCATTAAATTGTCATCAAACTTCGACTAATAAGGGGAACACTTTTGTGCCTAAAATTCTATTAACGGTGCCACGCATAATTTTTCCTAAATCCATAATGGGAGAGATTGACCCATTACTTGTGATTTTGTTTAGGCTGATTCTTTGAGTTCTAATGAGGTTGTTCATGATATGTCTTTATTATTTACCCATTCGAACTCTGCTTATTTTTTCGTGCCTTACAATTATTATATTCTTCCATTATTTTTTGGTTGTCCGCATAATTATTCTTACTCATTATTTTTGGAAACCGGGCATGAACCAAAGCCTCCCTTGTGGAATAAGAGGCTTATAGATTGCAAGAAGGGGGTATTTGGCAATCTCCCTAGAAAGAAGCCACGTTAAATTTTTTTTGCCACGTCATGCTCAAGACGTAAAATAGAGCGCTTGATGGGAGGCAACCCATTATTTTTACTTGCTTTCTAGTTAATTGTTTTTATTTGATTTTTAGTTAATAATTTTTTCCTTTGCTTTGTTATTTCGTTTGGATTCGTGTATTCTTGGTGGCCCTGATTTCTCTAATATTTTGTTTTACCCCAATGAGTATTATCCTTCATATTCTTTCTTGACTTAATGTCTATAGTTATTTCATGACTAGAGACGAAGTTTGGGGGTCCCTCGTGATGTTGGGCATTATTTGAAGTATGGATTGACCGACGATTCCACTCAGACATGTGCTGGCGTTCAAGAAGACATTTGGAATAAGATTCTCTTTTCCTTATCTCTTTTATTTTCACATGAGTTTTATTGTTGATGATTTTATGTGTAGTGGAATAGATTGAAGCATGCGTTATTTTCTTAATTTTCTTGGTTATAAATTGTGATTTCATCAGTGCTTTACTTTTCGTGAATTTTTCGTGATTCCGTGTGTAAAATTGATGTTACGATACTGATTTATCTTGAAAGAAACGGTTGAGTTTAGTCGAGTTGCAGTCAGCGATATCTGTTTCTGTTGAGTATTCAATTAGGTCCGAAATTTTATCGTTTTGTAGAAATCTTAGCAGATAAGAAAGGAGACATACGTGTTTTCAAATCGCCGTCTATATGTTTGGTTATACTTTTCGGTTAGCTAGTTGTCCAGTAACATGAGTCGTGTTGGCACTTGATTTGAGTTTAGAGTCGGACAGTTTTCCCTAGAAAAAGTCGAGATATTATTTGTTCTATGATGGGAAGTCTAGTAACCGGGGGTATTCACGTGACCCGTTGTTCACTCTCGCGTGAAACGACAACCCTAAATAGACTAATAATTTAGAAATATCGCATTACCAATGATGGGAAGCCTAGTAACCGGGGGTATTCACGTGACCCGTAGTTTACTCTCGCGTAAAACGGCAACCTTGACATGCGGGACTTGCTATTCGAGTTTTTTCTCCGCTGTAGAGGGGGACTTAGTAACTAGAAGCATCCATGTGCCCCATGAGTGTCTTTTAAGTCAAACGGTTCCCCAATATATGAGAATGGAAATCCACCCTAGGATCATCCCGATGAAATATCCCGAGAGCCGAAACCTAGTGGTTAACTCGAATCATATTGTTGATCATACATAAGGGAATACTATCCGAGGATTAATTTTGACGATGAAACTCTTAAATTTTTGCCACTAGACCGTGGGACTGGGCGAGTTGGCTTGTTTATTTCTAACCCTTCATATTGACGGTCGGTTAAATTCACGCTTGTTAATCTTTGAGCTTGATTTTCTTCATGAACGATTGATTAGGACTGAAATTGGTTACTTTGTGGAATCAGTGTCCTGGACGTGACTCACTATTACGATACTTGTATTATTCTTTGAGATTTTCAGGGTAGTATTGATTAAGTTGAGCATTATGGACTTGCACGATTATTCACGATATTTTTTATTTGGAAATTGAATTTTGCTTGAGGACAAGCAAAGGCTCAAGTTTGGGGGTATTTGTTAGGCGTATTTTTATGCGCTTATTTATCATTGGTTTATATCCATTTTGAGCCTAAATCAGCATAAATGAGCTTTTAATGCACTATTCTTATATGTTTTGCAGGAAATCGGAGTCCGGAAGCCGAAACGATGAAAAACGGGCGAAAACGGTAAATTTTGGCCTGGGGCCGCGGCACAAACCAAGTGAGCCGCGGCACACGAAGACAACCAGCGAGCCCCGAGTGGACTGTACCGTGAGCCGCGGCACAAGTATGCTGAGCCGCGGCCCAAGAAGAAAATATGCGCCCAGGCATGGGGCGCTGAACATGGTGAGCCGAGGCACAGATTAAGTGAGCCGCGGCCCATCGGGCGGTTTTTCTGAATATTCTGCGTTCCTGGGCCGTTTTTGGAGCCTATTCCCAACCTAATTCGCGGACGCGTTTTGGAGGCTGAGGACGGCTATAAATAAGCATTGAAGGTCAGAAAAGAAAGGGGGGATCGGGAGGAGATCGATAGATAGAGCGAAGAACACAAGGAGGAGATTTGTGGGCGACGACAAGACCACGGATCCCTACGGTTTTTCTTAATTTTTTCGCATCTGATTTTTTAGATCTGTTCTAGTAGGATTGTGATTGTAGCCGATTACATGACGGTTTGATTTATTTATTTCTATTTCAATTTACTCGTTATTCGTATTGAGTTGGATTTTTCTCATTGTTCTTAATGCTTTTTAATTGTCTCGCCAACAGTTGAATTGTTTTGAATGTCTTTATGGATTCGGGAGATGAAATTTAGGCATAGTTCTTGTGAGAATAATCATGATTTTCGTGAGATAGGGATATACTCATGGGAATTGTGAAGCCTATTTATTGTGGGGATTCTTGAACTGTTTTAGCTATTAATTATCTAATTCGAATAGGGATATATCGAGTTAATAATTCGTAGTATTTTCTATCGACCTTGGGAAAGGCTTTAGAATAATTTAGGAATTCCTGGCTTACAATCAATTGAATAAAAGTGAATTGAATTGAATAAAAATCATTCTTGATTGTTTGAGGTGAAAATCATAATCCTACACCCTTATTATTATTATCTTTATTATTATTTTCTATTTATTTTTCTGCAATTAGTTTAGGTATAAATTCCATATAATTGTTCTTCAAATAAAATTGTGAGTTGACGATATTTTGGTACTTAGTGACATCAGTCCTCGAGGGAACGATATCTTACTTATCACTTTATTACTTGTTGACACCGTGCACTTGCGGCATAGTGTGAGGGATTTCCTCACAACAACTAGGCATGTATGGCTCGATAATATCCCGATATCGTAGCCATCCAATGAATATGGTCCTCGGGACATCCCTCATTGGATCAGGGCCATAAGGCAATCACTGTATCTGCGTACATATAATCAACAAATTAAACAAGTCATCCACAAATGAATTGTGAGTTTGTTAGAAGGAATCGTTATATCTCTGCGGCTGTCAACTGATCAATGCGGCGACGCAAAGACTGGAGTCGGTGCTCGTCCTTACCATCAGGCTGGACACTCCATGTAGAAGCTCGAGGCTGCGTGGAGTCAACAATCATACGCTCTCGATGAGGTCGGAAGCAGGGAAAATACTCATAAATCCAAGCCTGAACGAGGGTAAGACATCCACAAATACCCATGGAGTCACCGCGACTAGCGATACCGAGCTGACGGTACATGAAAGCCAATGCGGCCGAACCCCATGAATACTGACCGGTCGTATCCATAACGTCCCTCACCTCCAATAAGTAGGACGGTCTAATCCGGTTACCACTCTTGTCAACAAACAAGGTGGATCCAAATAACAACCACATCCAAGCTACAGGCTGGGTGCCCTCCAATCGACCTCCATCACGGCATGACCTGGAAATCGAGTCCATAAGTACGCCGCCACCCCCAGTGAGTACTCAGTAGCTCCGACCGCAATACTCCAAGAACCTCCATCACATCCACCTGCAACTGTGTAGATGTGTTATCGGCATCAACCAATCGCCCCTCGACAGGAATGCGAAGGATCTGACACACATCATGCAACATGATGGTCATCTCTCCGAACGACATGTGAAAAGAGTTCGTATCGAGCTGCCACCGCTCAACGAACGCATAAATCTATGGGGAGTCAATGTGTCTGAACATGGCGTCCGTCAGGTGGGATAACCCAGTCCCACTGATCCAGCTCACTAAAGAGGGTGACATCACTGAGCGCCACTGACTCAAGCTCTGACAAGCAGCAGTCCTGGTGTGACACTTCAGCAAACCTCTCATCTCTCCAGTCCAGATATGCGTGGCGACATGCCCACCGAAAATCGGGATAACGCTGCCGTCGATAGGGCCACCAGGTATCTCCTCAGTAACCATCCATGATGTGTCATCCTCTGCCCTACGTCATTTACCACTGGTAGACCCAGAAGTGACAAACCTCCCCCCTCTCCCATTCCGAACCCGGCACGAAAAGAAAGAAGAATCATCACCGCCCTCCTGATCGTCGTCCTCGTCGTGCGAATAATGCTCACTCGAATCCTCAGTACGAAAGTCAGTATAAGGTACGTCCTCGAATCCCCTACGCTCTGCCTCCCGCTGTCTACGAACGGAAGCATCAACACCACGAGCTCTGGTGTGACGCGCTCCAGAACCCATCAATTCTGTGACTAGCGGCATAGATTTGCCCGCTCCTCCTCTCATCTGCATTTAGCAAATAATACAACTAATGAGTAATAATCATTCAAACAATACACATTATTAATTATTGATTGAAATTTTTTTTTCGAAAAAATGACTGGGGCGTCCGGCCAGGACGCCTGCACCAAGGCAGGGGCGTCTGGTCTGGACGCCACGACCATGGTTCGGGCGTCCATTTCAGACGCCTATCCATCGCATAGGCGTCCGATCTGGACGCCTCTACACGGTTCAGATGTCCGACCTGGACGTCTATACTGATGGTTGCGCGTCCGCCCTGGACACCTGCGCCATGGACAGGCGGGATCGGCGGACGCCTGTGCCTTGGCCAGACGTCATCGGCGGACGCCTGTGACAAAAAATCGACGGCGGCCTCCGTCGTGCACTCCGACATGGCGGCCGCGGCCAAAGTAGCAGTAACCCGCAAAAAATTATTTATCGAAGCTTTTCTTTTTCTGGTCATGGTGGCGGACAGCGGCGGTGCGGCGACTGTGCAGAGGCGGCTGGTGGTTTATTTCGAATAGGTCGAGAGAGAAAAGTATTGAGAAGGTAGGATTATAAATCTGCTGAATATGAAGTAAGGGTAAAAAAATAATATTATAGGACGGTGACTAGTAATTTATGGCGGTGTTTAGTAATCCAGAAGAAAAAATGTGTAGTATCCTCATCCTGATTACAGCAGAAGCAAGGTGATAATCCCTCTTTTTCTTAACCCATCTTTAGTCGGGAGCCCATTACAAAGAATTCGCATTATAAAAATAGAAAGAGTGGAAGTTAAACACAGGATTCCAACATTTCGTTGGATATTTTATCACATATCCATTAAGAATTGTTATTTTATGAACTCATATATTAGTATGGAGTTCTAGGGAAACATAATTCTTATAATTTTAATAAACAAAATTTAATGTGAGAATTTTTTAGCATTTTTATACTGTTATATATATATATATATATGGGTGGGTTATGGAGTGAAATGGGTATAAGTGTAAAAAATAGGAATGATTGTAAACCATTGATCTTTGGAGATTAATGACCCAGATTTCGTTCTGGTGTGCTAACACGGGAAACTAGGAGTGCTAATAAATTTAATTATTGGAGATACCAATGTAATTTGACTAATTTCACTTATGGAAAGTTCCTACAATCATGGGAAGTTCCTGTATTCATGGTATTTCATATTTTAGGTTAATATCTATTCATTATGGGATTTCATATCTTTTAGTCGTTCAAATATTTTATATTTTTGGTGTATTTTTTTTAAACTAAGATTATTTTTTTCTATTTAATTTGCATTTTTAAAAATCGGAACTGTTGTGCTAACTATTTGTTTTGTGTGTGCTGTAAATTGAAAAACAGAGTGCGGTTCTGGTTATGTTCCAATTATGTGATTTTTTTATTATGTTTTATTGTGTATAATGCGGTCAATTTTGATACAATATATATATATACATGGTATAATGTCTATCACGTGTCACGATAAGCACTACAACTTATATTACCTAGCACGTTATTCATATCAACGTTGCACACATCTGTTGAATAGTAATTTACCACAAGTTATATAAACTAGTACGATAAGCACCACAAGATATATTACCTAGCAAACTATTCATATCAACGTTGCACACAAGGTATAATACCTATCACGTGTAACAACATAAGCAGAAACTTGTACAACATTAATTTAACTAAATTCAAAACATACCAATTCAAAATATTTATCTTCCAAAAAAATAAAGCACAACACATTGTATCAAAATTGATTGCATTGTACACAATAAAGCATAACAAAAAAGTCACATAATTGGAATATAACCAGAGCCGCACTCTGTTTTTCAATTTGCAGCACATACAAAACAAATAATTAGCACAATAGTTCAAATTTTTAAAAATACAAATCAAATAGAAAAACGATAATGTTAGTTTTTAAAAAAATAAATATAAATACACCCAAAATATAAAATATTTGAACGACTAAAAAATATAAAATCCCATAAAAAATACATATTAACCTAAAATATGAAATCCCATGAACATAGGAACTCCCATGATTTATTATTGTGTATTTCATCTGTTGTTGAATCCTGTATTATTCGGAATTGTGATCTCGATAATTGGAATATGATATTTCCTATATCTGTATCCTTGTACATGAGTATAACAACATGTAAATTTTTTCATGCGAACACGTGATAACGTACGCTAAGAATGTAGCTTAACGTACGTTATCGGCTAAAACTAGCGTACGTTACGAATGAGGAATTGCGTGCGTTAGGCAGTCAATTATTGAGCTAGATGGCTAGCACATGCGCCAACCAGACATGGGTCCGGATAAGATTCCCTCGGATGAACCTGGATAGTTTTGGAGTTAACGCTAATTAGCGTGCGCTAAGGACAGTACGATAGCGTGCGCTAAACAGCTATCGTACAGAAACTTTATATAAGGGACAACACACCATTTCATTTGGTTTACGATTCTATCACTCGTTCTTCATAACTTGGAAAGTCCAGAGAGCCTTCCATACTTCTTAAACACATATAAACCCTCCTTACATGATCATTGAAGATTGGAGAGTACTTACACTTGATCATTGAAGAAGAAACTCACTTTGGAGTGACACATAAGCAACCGGGGCTGAAGTCTACCTATTGTTTCAGTGTTTTCTTCACTTTAAGGTATGTCAATACTATCTCCTACCTTGGATTCGTGTTAATAAGGATATGAGGATTATGCTATCAAGATATTGAGTTCCATTGATGAATTATCCAAACAACATCATGTTATAAGTTGGAATGTTTATACTTAAGATATCATCGTTGGAAACATCATGATTAGCATCCTACCACGTCGAATGATGAGAGAAATATTCTGAGATTGATTATCTGTATTGATGACGTTACCATATTGGTCGTAGACGTAAAGTTGTTATCACTTTTGTTAAATGGACTTAAGAAAGAATCATAGAAGATTTGCACCATTTCTTATAAGTTGGAATTGTTAGTTCATCTTCATGGTTAAATCGGGATGTAATGATGATATTGGAATCTAGTGCATCGACCTGAAGAACACCAAACTTCACATGAGAATTGTAATCAAGATGGAATATGGTGTTGTTATGATTATATATATCCTTGTGTCTCGAAGATGTTTGAATCCGTGAGATCATTTATAATAAGATGAACGTAACATGCATGGAGGTAACATATATTAAACACTGAGAATTTTGTAAGTTTCATCACAGTTAGAACAGTCGACTGCCCAGGGAAGAACTGTCATACATGTTTAGCGTGCGCTAAGCTTTATAGTTAACGTGCGCTACCGGGCATAAGTTAACGTACGCTATGCTTGGAACGTAATATGCGTTATATCATCAGACGAGTCAATCGACTGATCAGTGAGGTACTGACAGTGCATGGTTATCGTATGCTAGACTTCGTATTATTGCGTGCGCTAATGAGTAGCCTTAACGTACGCTACATAAGATACATAGCGTGCGTTAAGCAAACCAGGCAGATTACGTTTTATGAACTTCCGATTATAAATTAGATTGTTAACATTCATGCGACGGGAGATGAATTCTATATTATTTCTTTTGCTAAGGTTTGAGCTTAGCAACGTGATTGATCGAAGGGAACGACCTTCGAACGTTTTGTTATTCGTGGGAGTATTATTCTTGTCTTCGAATCGAGGCAAGTACCTTAATTATTTTATGTATTGATGTTATACATATTATTGTACATGTATGTTGTTGTTGTATGTCCACCTCGTGTTGGTCCGAAGGGATCATCGGGGGATCTATGCTAGCGTGCGCTGGATCATCGGACGAGTTTTTCCACCTCGGGTTGGTTTGACGGAATCATCGGGGGGTCTAGGCAGTGAACGCTGGATCATCGGAATTACCATGTGTATGTTGTGATATCATGTGTGTATGTTATTATTGAGTTTCTCGCAAGAGTAGACTAATTGGTTCTTTTGTCATTTATGTTATTATTATTCTTCGTGTGATGTTTAATAATATATTGTGGTACTTGTACTAGCATCGTTGTGCTAACCCCTTCAGGAGTGAACATTTGTTTATGTTCAGGATCCAAGAGAGCGGGGAAACAACCACTGGAGTTGCATGACGACGAGGGTGCAGAGTGATGTTCCGGCCGAGTTTATTTGTCTGTTGTTTGTACCGTTTTAATAAGTACTCGAGTACGTCGTCGTTCGTGATGATTTGGATTTGGTGATGTATTAATACTTTTCCTTTGACATTTGTATTTTTAGTATTGGTCAGAACTGTTGTATTTTAGTTACTTTCATACGTTAGTATCTGTTATTGTCTTTTCATTTATTTAGCCTTGTAAATCCTTATGTAAAGGATTTACGGCGCTGTAATATTCCTGAATATATCGGGGGTGTTACAGAATATGGTATCGGAGCTAAGATTATGGATATCTTGGCCATTGGGTTAAAATAGGGGTCGTATATGTCCTTTGAGGTAACCGGCCGCAAATAAAATCACTGTACTGCCTACGTCTTCATGCGAGCGGTGGTTGTAAGTTCCTAAACTCTATCTCGTCCTTTACATGTTGTATCTCTTTTTACTTGAACATTAGAACGATATTGTTTCTTGTATATTGAGTATTTATGCTTACAGTATGTTGAGAGGTGGACGTGGATATGGACGTGGTCGCGGCCGTGGGCGCGGATGAAGGAATGCCGAAATAGAAGCTTCACCTTCTAATCAGGCCAGCCACAGCTCAGGCGAGCCACAGAGATCTATTAATAATGAACCGGAACCTGCTGTGCCCGAAATACTTCATCAGGTGGTGGACCGAATGTAGGTGGCAGTAGGGGTACAACAGAGAGATCGACAACAGGGTATCCTAGACATGGGAAATCGAGGCGACCGATGGCTGCAAGAGGTGGCGAAGATGCAACCACCTAAATTCGACGGTATTTCTGAGACTCCCACTTGGGATCATTGGTTAAAGGAATTGGAGAAAATTTGTATCGGGATTAATTGCCCAGATGACCGGAGAGCATCTATTGCTCAGTACTTTCTGATAGGGGAAGCATCTGAGTGGTGGGAATCCATCCGGCTTGCAGATCATGATGCGAACTGGACAGAATTTAAATTGATGATGGAAGCTCAGTACTTGCCTCGTCCTGTGAGGGAAGCCAAAGTTAGGGAGTTCTTCTCCGCTCAGCCTTCAGATGTGCCAGTATCTCAGGCAATTAAGACGTTTAACCAACAGCTGGCATTTGTTCGACATCTAGTCAGAACAGATGCAGAAATGATGATCCATTTTGATATGAGAATGAAACCAAAAATCCAGAGGTACATGTACCGTTTTGAATGTACCACTCTCCGTCAATACCAGGATAAAGCATTGGCGTATGAAATCAAGGAAGCAGCAATGGAGAAGTTGGCAGAGTACAAGAAGCATAAGTCTCCGGTAATTTCACGGAGCACAAGAGTAGTGGGCCCCGTAAGGCCCAGTCATCCTTTCATTCTTTCAAGAAACCTCTGCACCCATCTAAGAGCAGAAAGAACTTCGGAGCAGCATCAATCACGACGGATGTCACCAGGAAATGATTTAACTGTGCCCAGATAGGGCACTATCGACGGAATTGCCCCCTACCTGCTGTGACTTGTTTCAATTGTGGTCGAGAGGGACATCGTGCAGTGTTCTGTGAAGAGGCTGCAAAGTCTTTTAGAGCCCGTACACCACAGTCAGTTCATAAGGAAGCCAGTATCCAACAGACGCACCATAGTGTTCAGATGCCTCAGAATTTCGGCCGCAGACGAGGCAGAGGACAGTGGGACCGAAAGGGTACATCGAGTGCCGGATCTGTTCCCCCACGTCTGTACGAGATGAGGAGAATAGACGATCAGGATGCTGCTGTCGCATCAGGTACTGTTCAGATCTTTTCCCAGCTAGTTAGCGTTTTATTCGATACAGGAGCTACGCATTCATTTATATCCTTGTCTTGTGTAAATCGTTTGAATATTTCTGGTTTTCATAATTGTGAACCTTATGTTGTGGGTTTACCGAGTGGAGAGAGGATTGTTGGAAACTTAGAAACTAGAGATTTCCCTATATCATTTGGAGGCAGAGAGTGGCTCTCAAATCTGATTGTGATAGAAATGCAAGGAGACGACCTGATAGTCGGAGATGATTGGCTTAATCGATATGGAGCTATTGTAAACTACCGAAAGAGAAATATCTCGCTGATCGCTGACGATGGTTCCGAAATACTGTTTGAAGGATGGAAACCAGGAAGCTCAGGAAAGATGATCAAAGCGATGAAAACTGTCAAATTGTTGAAACAGGGCTGTACCGGATACTGGTGCTATGCAATGAAGGAAGAAGACGAAATTGTGGAACTTTCATCCATTCCTGTTGTGAATGAATTTCCGGATGTATTTCCTGACGAGTTACCTAGACTACCTCCACGGCGGGATGTAGAATTCACCATCGAGCTGGAACCCGGAGCTACACCAATTTCTAAGGCGCCGTATCGTATGGCACCTACTGAGATGTACGAACTGAAAAAGCAACTGGAGCAGTTACTGGACAAAGGCTATATCTAGCCAAGCATTTCGCCCTGGGGAGCACCAGTTCTTTTTGTCCAGAAGAAGGATGGATCACTTCGACTGTGTATTGACTATCGAGAACTGAACAAGATGACGATTAAGAATAAGTATCCATTGCCACGGATTGATGATTTGTTTGACCAGTTACAAGGAGCAAAAGTGTTTTCTAAAATCGATCTGAGATTAGGATATCATCATCTGAGGATTAAGGAATTTGATTTTCCGAAATTAGTGTTCAAAACTCGCTACGGACACTATGAGTTTGTAGTGATGCCGTTTGGTCTCACTAACGCACCTGCTGTATTCATGCAATTTATGAACCGAGTGTTCATCGAGTATTTGGATAAATTTGTGGTTGTGTTCATTGATGACATTCTAGTGTATTCTAAGAGCCCGGAAGAGCATGCGCAGCATTTACGGATTGTGTTAGACCTGTTGAGAAATGAACAATTATACGCCAAACTTTCTAAGTGTGAATTCTGGCTAAAGGAAGTAATGTTCCTCGGCCATGTGGTATCAGCTGAAGGAGTCCGAGTAGATCCTCAGAAGATCGAGGCAGTTATGGATTGAAATCCTCCAAAGAACGTGAAAGAAGTCCGGAGTTTCTTAGGACTTGCGGGATATTATCGTCGGTTCGTGGAAGGGTTTTCCAAAATTACCCGCCCACTTACTCGACTACTGCAAAAAACTCAAAAGTTTGAGTGGGATGAGTTGTGCCAGAATAGCTTTGATGAATTGAAGAAGATATTGACGACGGCACCGATTTTAGCACTCCCACAGGGAACTGGAGGATTTATAGTTTATAGTGATGCTTCGAACCAAGGACTCAGATGCGTATTGATGCAGAATGATAAGGTGATCGCTTATGCGTCACGACAGTTGAAACCGTATGAAGTGAAATACCCAACGCATGATTTGGAGCTAGCAGCAGTAGTTTTTGCTTTGAAAATCTGGAGACATTACCTGTACGGGACTCACTGTCAGATCTTTACGGATCACAAGAGTCTCAAATACATCTTCAGTCAAAAAGAGTTGAACATGCGGCAAAGGAGATGGCTGGAACTTATTAAGGACTATGACTTGGAGATTCTTTATCATCCAGGCAAAGCAAATGTAGTGGCCAATGCACTTAGCCACAAGCCTATTTCTATTCAGATGCTGGAGGCTCTGACCTCCCAGCTCAGCATTCAACGAGAGATGATTCGATAAGGAATTGAAGTATGGTTGCAAAGAGTCCAAGGACAACTGTGCGTGATGGAGATAACTTCATCGTTAACCGAAGAAATCAAATCTAAGCAAGTAGATGATCCTCTGATGATTCGGTTACGTGATGAAGTGATCAAGGGAAAGGCCCCCAGACTTGTAATTCATGATGATGGAGTTTTGAGATTTCAGAACCGACTTTGCGTTACCGATGTCGATGTTCTGAAACAAACGATTATAAAGGAAGCTCACAGCACGCCCTATTCTATCCACCTGGGCACCAGCAAGATGTATAAGGACTTGAAGCAGAACTTTTGGTGGGGCAACATGAAGAAAGATGTAGCGGATTATGTTTCGAAATGTTTGACTTGTTAGCAGGTTAAGATCGAGCATCAACGACCTGCCAGAATGCTGAAGCCACTCCCGATTCCTAAATGGAAGTGGGAGGACATATCAATGGACTTTATCACTAGTATGCCGAGAACGAAGACAGGAATGAACATGATTTGGATGATAGTTGATCGTTTAACCAAATCAGCTCATTTTCTAGGCATTAAGGACACGTGGGGACCAGAGAGGTTGGCACGAGTATTTATTTCAGAGATAGTCCGATTGCATGGTACACCAAAGACTATTATTTCTCATTGAGACGGTCGCTTTGTATCGCATTTTTGGAAAGCATTTCATAAGGCCTTGGGGACCGAATTGAATTTCAGCACATCTTATCACCCACAGACAGATGGACAATCCGAGAGGAGTATTCAAATGGTGGAAGACATGCTAAGGGCTTTTGCCTTAGATTGGTCAACTGACTGGGAAGTTCATCTACCGTTGATTGAATTTACCTACAACAATAGTTGGCATGCTTCTATTAAGATGGCACCGTTTGAGGCATTATACAGGAGAAGATAAAGATCGCCCCTATGTTGGGACGATTCATCAGATTTGATCGGAACGGAACCAGAGTTGATCGTGCAAACTCGAGAGAAGATAGCTTTGATTCGCGAAAGGCTGTTGACCGCACAGAGTAGACAGAAATCTTATGCAGATGTACGCCGTCGTCCATTAGAGTTCAGTATTGGAGATCACGTGCTTTTAAAAGTTTCTCCTACTCGGGGAATCTTTTATTTTGGGAGAAAAAGAAAGCTGAGTCTGAGATATATCGTACCATTCGAGATCCTTGAGAGAGTTAGAGAGTTGGCATACAGATTGGCATTACCGCCGTCATTAAGCCATGTTCATAACGTATTCCACGTATCCCAGTAACGGAGATATATACCGGATCCTAGTCATGTCATTGATTTCGGCGAGATCGAAATCGCTCATGATGGAACGTTTGAAGAGAGACCGGTCAGGATACTCAAGAGTCGAGTTAAGCAGTTGAGAAACAAACTAATCGCTTTGGTCAAAGTTCAGTGGTCACTCCACGGAGTGGAAGAAGCCACTTAGGAAACGGAAGATAGCATAAAGTCCAGATATCCAGAGTTATTTTTGCCTTGAGTTTCGGGACGAAACTCCTTTTTAGTAGGAGAGTATGTAATATCCGGATTTATTATTGTGTATTTCATCTGTTGTTGAACCCCGTATTATTCGGAATTGTGATCTCGATAATTGGAGTATGATATTTCCTATATTTGTATCCTTGTACATGAGTATAACAACATGTAAATTTTCTCATGCGAACACGTGATAACGTACGCTAAGAATGTAGCTTAACGTACGTTATCGGCTAAAACTAGCGTACGCTGCGAATGAGGAATTGCGTGCATTAGGCACTCAATTATTGAGCTAGACAGCTAGCACATGCGCCAACCGGACATGGGTCCGGATAAGATTCCCTCAGATGAACCTGGACAGTTTTGGAGTCGACAGTACGATAGCGTGCGCTACACAGCTATCGTACAGAAACTTTATATAAGGGACAGCACCCCATTTCATTTGGTTTATGATTCTATCACTCGTTCTTCATATCTTGGAAAGTCCAAAGAGCCTTCCCTACTTCTTAAACACATATAAACCCTCCTTACATGATCATTGAAGATTGGAGAGTACTTACACTTGATCATTGAAGAACAAACTCACTTTGGAGTGACACACAAGCAACCGGGGCTGAAGTCTACCTATTGTTTCAGTGTTTTCTTCACTTTAAGGTATGTCAATACTATCTCCTACCTTGGATTCGTGTTAATAAGGATATGAGGATTATGCTATCAAGATATTGAGTTCCATTGATGAATTATCCAAACAACATCATGTTATAAGTTGGAATGTTTATACTTAAGATATCATCGTTGGAAACATCATGATTAGCATCCTACCACGTCGAATGATGAGAGAAATATTCTGAGCTTAATTATCCGTATTGATGACGTTACCATATTGGTCGTAGACGTAAAGTTGTTATCACTTTTGTTAAATGGACTTAAGAAAGAATCATAGAAGATTTGCACCATTTCTTATAAGTTGGAATTGTTAGTTCATCTTCATGGTTAAATCGGGATGTAATGATGATATTGGAATCTAGTGCATCGACCTTAAGAACACCAAACTTCACATGAGAATTGTAATCAAGATGGAATATGGTGTTGTTATGATTATATGTATCCTTGTGTCTCGAAGATGTTTGAATCCGTGAGATCATTTATAATAAGATGAACGTAACATGCATGGAGGTAACATATATTAAACACTGAGGATTTTGCAAGTTTCATCACAGTTAGAACAGTCGACTGCCCAGGGAAGAACTGTCATACATGTTTAGCGTGCGCTAAGCTTTATAGTTAACGTGCGCTACCGGGCATAAGTTAACGTACGCTACGCTTGGAACGTAACATGCGTTATATCATCAGATGAGTCAATCGACTGATCATAAATTACGTTTTATGAACTTCTGATTATAAATTAGATTGTTAACATTCATGCGACGGGAGATGAATTCTATATTATTTCTTTTGTTAAGGTTTGAGCCTAGCAACGTGATTGATCGAAGGGAGCGACCTTCGAACATTTTGTTATTCGTGGGAGTATTATTCTTGTCTTCGAATCGAGGCAAGTACCTTAATTATTTTATGTATTGATGTTATGCATATTGTTGTACATGTATGTTGTTGTTGTATGTCCACCTCGTGTTGGTCCGACGGGATCATCGGGGGATCTTTGCTAGCGTGAGCTGGATTATCGGACGAGTTTTTCCACCTCGGGTTGGTTTGACGGAATCATCGGGGGGTCTAGGCAGTGAACGCTGGATCATCGGAATTACCATGTGTATATTTGTAATACCCGTAATTTCGATTTCCGGTAATTTCTTTTTTTCGGCGAAAGTCCATTTTGACAAGTCGCTCATGACCGTTTCATCATTTCGAGAATGATTAATTCTGCACTTTTTGTCATCCGAGTTCGTTTCGGTGTCGTTTTGTTGAGTTCCGTGCTTTTTGGCGACTTTTCCGCACTTGAGTTCGATTCTTGTGAATCTCGTTGGAAACTGCTGTTTCGAGTTTCCCGTAAGTCCGTTTAACTTTGTTAGACGTGTTTTGAACTTCGGTTTGGTCTTTCGATCGTGTATCGTGTATTTCGGACGTTTTGGGCCATTTTAGTAATTTTCCAAAGTTTGGGGTAATTACTTTCCGTTGTCGAATTTCGAGCCTTCGGGTGGTCGGAATTGTGTGTTCTCTTAGCACTTGGTTTCGTCTTTGCGAGTACTTCATAACCGTATTTTCGATTCATAGTCAGGTTCGGGTTTCGGGGCCGTGTCGGACTTGATTTTAGCCTCCTATTGTATCACACGAGCAGGCCACGCGAGCACGTGGTCGTGCGTGGCGCTCGTGCGCTATCCAGCGCTCGGCAGTGAGCTCCAGGGACGCACGAGAAGGACACACGAGCTGCTACTCGTGCGCTGTGCTCGTGCGTGGTGTCAGTGGTTGGGCAGTGGCCTAGCGCGCGACCAAACACACGAGCACTTGGTCGTGCGTGATGGTCGTGCGTCGCTGGTGTATATAAGGGGACAGACGGGTTTCTCACCCCATTTCCTCCCCTTCTTCTCTTCTCTTCGTGGATGTCGGACGGGTGAGGCTAGGGTTCGACTTCTTGGTCGGTTCTACTCAATTCCAAGGTGTTTGGGAGATCTCTAGATGATTGTAACATCATCTAATCCCTTGTTCTTCGTTGGATTGAGGTAATTCTTGATTTTTCTTCGAGTTGACTTTCTTGGAGATTTGTTCTTGATTTCGATTCTAGTCCGATTTTGATGCATCGGTTGGTGTAGTATGATGTTATTAACCGTGTTTTATGGATTTTATATCCATACATCGAGTTTGTTTAACTCGATTGACGATTCGAGTGTTCTTGGGAATTATTGAACATTTAATGTTCGATTAAATGTCCCATTGAGTTTTCCTTCAATAGATTGATGGGTTTTTCGTTGTTCTTGGTCTTGGTTCTCGTTGTGATAGTGTTTTTGTTGTGTCTTCCAGAAGTTGTAGGTTTTCGGAGTGTCCCAGTCGAGCTGTGTTCGTCGGAGTACTTGCTCGTGGTATCGAGGCAAGTATCTTGTCCATACATTTCATGTTTCGTAGGCATAATTATTGATAAATGATTTTATGCGAAACCCAATGTTTAATGAATGTAAAAAGGGATCGGTATGTTCTCGATAAATATTGTCTTTCAACGATAATTCGTGTACTTCGTGAATATATGTGTTCTCGGAATATATGTGTTGGTTTTGTACGTTGAAAGATGCTATGATCACTTGGAGTGAGTTTATTAGACCGTAATCCTTTACCGGGGATTACGTAATGTCGTGTGTACTTGTTCGGTAAGAACGTATTGTGTGTGGTATTAGTTGTTATTCCTTTGAAAGGAGGTTGTGATGTTTAAGTGTTGCTTGGCTTGATGTTCTGCTCATTGTTATGTGATCGTTGAAAGTGATGTGCCTCCGGGTAGGATTGTTGAATCTCCTGGATCCATACTTGCTAGTATGGGTCGGGCGTGACCGTAGGGTTATCCAATCCGGATATGTCTTGCGGGGACTCCGAGGTTCGGGGCTTGCTAGCCCGATGCCGGGATAACTTGTGGGGGTTATAATCGGGTATGTCTTGCGGGGACTCCGAGGTTCGTGGCTTGTTAGCCCGATGCCGGGATAACTTATGGTTGTGGTTTGGAATGGTTCTGTGACTGTTGTCACGAGGATATGTGATTTGGTATGGTTTCCTATTGGGTTATTCACTCGGGTATGTTCTACGGGAGCATCTGAGGTTCGTGGCTTGTTAGCACGGGACGCGAATAATCCTTAGGAACAGGTGTTATGTGATATGGGTCGTGGACCCTGTGGCTTATGATTTGGGTCTTAGACCCTGTGTGTTGTGAATTGGATTGTGAATCCGCGTTTTATTATTGGAATCGTATTTTGGAAAGATGATTTTGGGCCGTGTCCCCAAGTATTTTCGAAAGACTTGAGAATTCCTTAATTCCAAATGTTTTCAAACTCCCGAGTATGAGATTCATGGTTCTATTCCTACCTTTTATAAATCAAACTGCTTTGATTAAGTGAATTATCTCGGGAAATATATTCAAGATTTTTATATTCTTGAAGCACGTTGTGTATGGCTTGTACTTCTGTTTTATACTTGCATTAGCAAAACAGTGGAGTTTTGCTAACCCCCGAGTATTCGGGGGGTAGATGTCTGTATTGCGTCCAGGTACTTGCAGGTTGTTGGGGGAGCGAATCACAGGATCGATACGAAGGATGATGGAAGACGACGATACTAATCACATGAAGACCATTCATTGAGTATTTTGGTAGAGTCTCAGTATTTGGATCTCCATTGTGTAGTTTTCCCGTTTTATGGGTATATTGATGTATTCCAACTCCTGCGCGGGTATGAGTTTTAAGTCGAGTTGTATATGTTTGATGTATGGTATTGTGGTAAAAGACCAAATCGGTCTAGCAGCTCATTATGTAGCCATGTCGGCATGTAATGTGAGGTATTGTTTTTGTTTTTAGCCTGGTAGATCCTCACGGAGAGGGTCTGCGGTGCTGTAATATTCCCAAGCGGTTTGGGGGTGTTACGATATTGTGATATCATGTGGTGATTATCATGTGTGTATGTTATTATTGAGTTTGTCGCAGGAGAAGACTCATTGGTTCTTTTGTCATTTATGTTATTATTATTCTTCGTGTGATGTTGAATAAGATATTGTGGTACTTGTACTAGCATTCATGTGATAACCTCTTCGGGGATGAACATTTGTTTATGTTCAGGATCCAGGAGAGCGGGGAAACAACCACTGGAGTTCAATGACGACGAGGGTGCAGAGTGATGTTCCGGCCGAGTTTATTTGTCCGTTGTCTGTACCGTTTTAATAAATACTCGAGTACGTCGCCGTTTGTGATGATTTGGATTTGGTGATGTATTAATACTTTTCCTTTGACATATGTATTTTCAGTATTGGTCAGAACTGTTGTATTTTAGTTACTTTCATACGTTAGTATCTGTTATTGTCTTTTCATTTCTTTAGCCTTGTAAATCCTTATGTAAAGGATTTACGGCGCTGTAATATTTCTGAATATATCGGGGGTGTTACATATATTTTCGTTCAATTCTCCTCCATGTGCAATAATTAAACAAGATGACCTCATCTGCATGAAATAAGTAACCAGTGATCAACTCTGTATGTAATGGTAACGAACGTAATGAGAAAACAAATGTCGTATCCGCTTATCGATACCTCGTGTACAATATTTCTTGTCTTCTTGTTAACCGGGTTACATTCCTACATGCTAGTAACTCGTTACGAAATGATTATTTCTTTATTGTGTTACTCTATTGTGTGTCGGTAACTCGTTAAGAAATGATCATTTATTTATTGGGTTACCCTATTGTGTGCTGGTAACCCTTGAAAGAAATAACCATTTCGTATTTTGATTACCCTTTTGTGTTACCATAATATTATACTGGTGGACGATTTTGGCTCTTGCAAAACTAGGGTTGTGCAATTTTTTTCTTATGACAACTTCTTGTCCAAGACCTTATATTTATACTAAGTAAATCCTAGAGTCAAACTCTAGTATTTGCCTAGTTGCCCCTCAACTTATTAAATAATACAATACATATAATATCTTATATTATATATTACTTATTGTTTAATCCTCTAATAAATATAATATCTAATATATTATATATTATTCATTATTTATTTTCTTTAATAAATATAATATCCACTATTATATCTATTAATTATTCTTGCTTGTCTTTAGTTGTCGTATGTGTGACCCAAAAGGCTTATATTATGTTGGCAATTATTTAATACCTTATTAAATAATAATTCATAAGCGGTCTCTAGCAAGACATTATGACTACCCAAATATTATAAGTTTATAGTCCATTAAACATTTAACGTGTCAAATTCCTTTGTCGCGCGATATCATATTTGAACTAAGTCATGGATATTGTCATACTTACTATGTTCACATGCTTTCTGGATCTTAAGTAGACTGATTGAATCAAATGACTCTTCATTTGAGTATGGTCATGCCTTTCATTCAGTCCTACTTATCGAGGGGCCCAGCCCAGTGGATATCTCTCTCACTAAAGAGAGGGACAACTCCCCATCTTGATTATTCATTGCCCTCTACATGACTCCCACTAATCCCGATCGCTAACCTTTATGATCACCATGTTTCAGATGACGTTGGATTACGTCAAGGCATAGCAGTTATCATGTTGGACTCTATGATAATCTCAGGTTCAAGGATTTATTGACATACTTTTATATTGAGATTCACTTATGAGATACCCATGCAGTGATCTCAATGCGGGTCTGTCCAGTATTGGTTCTCCAATCAATACTCATAAGATTGATCCATACCATACGCATAATCATCCGATGATTATCAATCAAACTTATACTAGTATATCAATCACTTGAGTCTCTACTCAACGCGATTAGACCAGAGACATTTGAATAATCATATTTTTTTTTAATAACTATTATCCGATTACTATAATATTAAAATATGCACGCATTATAATAATCAACGAGTAATAAATGATATCAAATAACTTTATTTACATGCGACAATTACAAATCTAGGCACATCGAATGTCCTAGGGCACTATTCCCAACAGGTAACTCGTTGTGAAATGATCATTTCTTTATTGTGTTACGAAATGAGCGTTTCTTTAGGCATTATATATGATCAATTAGCTGGGATGCTCTTGTATATGATGGTAACTCAGTACAAAATTATGACTTATTAGTTGGGTTAACATTCTATGTGATCAATTATTAACCGGGTTACATTCCTACATGCTAGTAACTTGTTACGAAATGATCATTTCTTTATTGTTTACTCTATTGTGTGCTGGTAACTCGTTAAGAAATGATCATTTCTTTATTAGTTCACCCTATTGTGTGCTGGTAACCCTTGAAAGAAATAATCATTTCGTATTCTAATTACCCTTTTGTGTTACCGTAATGTCGTACTCGTCGAATGTTATGCGCATAGGCGGAAGAGGAATGTACTCTTTTCTGCCTCCATCGTATATATTTTCGTTCCATTCTCCTCCATGTGCAATAATTAAACAAGATGACCTCATTTTCATGAAATAAGTAACCAATGATCAACTTTGTATGTAATGGTAACGAACATAACGAGAAAACAAATGTCGTATCCGCTTATTGGTACCTCGTGTACAATATTTATTGTCTTCTTACTTATTAACCGGGTTACATTCCTACATGCTAGTAACTCGTTACGAAATGATCATTTCTTTATTGTGTTACGCTATTGTGTACCGGTAACTCGTTAAGAAATGATCATTTATTTATTGGGTTGGTAACCCTTGAAAGAAATAACCATTTGGTATTTTGTGTTACCATAATATTATACTGGTGGGCGATTTTGGCTCTTGCAAAACTAGGGTTGTGCAATTTTTTCTTATGACAACTTCTTGTCCAACACCTTATATTTATACTAAGTAAACCCTAGAATCAAACTCTCGTATTTGCCTAGTTGCCCCTCAACTTATTAAATAATACAATACATATAATATCTTATATTATATATATTACTTATTGTTTAATCCTCTAATAAATATAATATATAATATTATATTTATCTAACCCAATATAATATATAATATATTATATATTACTCATTATTTATTTTCTTTAATAAATATAATATCCACTATTATATCTATTAATTATTCTTGCTTGTCTTTAGTTGACGTATGTGTGACCCAAAAGGCTTATATTATGTTGACAATTGTTTAATACCTTATTAAATAATAAGTCATAAGCGGTCTCTAGCAAGACATTATGACTACCCAAATAATATAAATTTATAGTCCATTAAACCATTTTACGTGTCAAATTCCTTTGTCGCGCGATATCATATTTGAACTAAGTCATGGATATTGTCATACTTACTATGTTCACATGTTTTCTCGATCTTAAGTAGACTGATTGAATCAAATTACTCTTCATTTGAGCATGGTCATGCATTTCATTCAGTCCTACTTATCGAGGGACCCAGCCCAGCGGATATCTCTCTCACTAAAGAGAGGGACAACTCCTCATCTTGATTATTCATTGCCCTCTACATGACTCCCACTAATCCCGATCGCTAACCTTTATGATCACCATGTTTCAGATGATGTTGGATTACGTCAAGGCATAGCAGTTATTATGTTGGACTCTATGATAATCTCAGAATCAAGGATTTATTGACATACTTTTATATTGAGATTCACTTATGACATACCCATGCAGTGATCTCAATGCGGGTCTGTCCATTATTGGTTCTCCAACCAATACTCATAAGATTGATCCGTACCATACGCATAATCATCCGATGATTATCAATCAAACTTATACTAGTATATCAATCACTTGAGTCTCTACTCAACGCGATTGGACCAGAGACATTTGAATAATCTTATTATTTGTGAATAACTATTATCCGATTATTATAATATTAAAATATGCACGCATTGTAATAATCAACGAGAAATAAATGATATCAAATAACTTTATTTACATGCGACAATTACAAATCTAGGCACATCGAATATCCTAGGGCACTATTCCCAACAGGTAACTCGTTGCGAAATGATCATTTCTTTATTGTGTTACGAAATGAGCATTTCTCTAGGCATTATATATTATCAATTCTTAGCTGGGATGCTCTTGTATATGATGGTAACTCAGTACGAAATTATGACTTATTAGTTGGGTTAACATTCCATGTGATCAATTATTAACCGGGTTACATTCCTACATGCTAGTAACTCATTACGAAACGATCATTTCTTTATTGTGTTACTCTATTGTGTGCTGGTAATGCGTTAAGAAATGATCTTTTCTTTATTGGGTTACCCTATTGTGTGCTGCTAACCCTTGAAAGAAATAATCATTTCGTATTCTGATTACCCTTTTGTGTTACCGTAATGTCGTACTGGTCGAATGTTATACTGATAACACTTATTTTTACACATATTTTTGGAAAGATTTTCCGGGTTTTAAGATGCTAAAATGTGTAGAATTGTGTCGTTTGTGCTCATATTGTGTTTATTGGACTCGATCACGCTTGGGTACGTTTTATTGATTTTATAGGTACTTTATGGACATTAATCAAGAAAGAACAAAGTCTCAAACCCCAATACATATCAAATAATGCGGAAACGAGAGATCGAGCCTAAAAAGGATTCAAAACAGATTCAAAACGGACCAACACGGGCTCGGCCGTGTCATTTGACACGGGCCGTGTCAATAGCTTGGCCGTGCCATATTGACACAGTCGGGTTTCACGTCCAGGCGATTGTGTTGCTTTTAGAGGAGTATGACACGGGCCGTGTCATTTGACACGACCGTGTCAGTTGCTCGGCTGTGTCAGCTGACACGGTCGAGTTCCCTGTCCAGCAACCATTGATGTTTCTAGAGCACTATGACACGGGTCGTGTCACTTTTCGGTGGAAAAATTACTTTTTTGATATTTTTGCAAGATTTGAGCAAGGAAAATGGTATTTTTGGCCTTATAAAAAAGGATCTTGGGCTAGACTTGAAGATATTCTGATTTTGAAGAGTTTTTGAGAGATTTGAGAGAGAAAAACAAACACAAGATTGAGAGCTTTTTCATCCAAAAAGAAGGAGATTTGAAGAAACCAAGGAAGAACACCTCAAAAATATTTGAAGGCTTCAACCGGGATCAATCAAGACACCATCCGAGTTTTATCTCCTTCCTATCTTTTATTCATTTTGTTGTTTTATTTAGCATGAACATGATGAACATGATGATTATTAATCTTTCTTTCATTACCATGTCCGGCTAAACTCGTTAGATTCCGGGCATGGGAGTGCATTGATTTGCTGTGGTTTTAGGGATTGATGATTATATATATCTAGTGTGATTTTTTTATCAAATACTTGGTTTTGATTCATGTTTAGACACTTGATCAATGTTTTTGCATGTTTAACTTAATTGCTCATAATTCGAGAGAAGAGGGCATTAATAGGTTTCGAGTATTTGACGTAGTAAATTATGAGATTGAGAAATCGGTGATGAACTATGATGATGTTTAATCTTATGAACATTTTGGAGTTAGATAATTTATAATAGACGGAGACGTTGTTATAGGTGTTTAATCTACGTTTTAATGCATCTCGAGAGAGACTTTAGAATATTGTTGTGATTATCATTTTGGAGACGCACTTAGAACCTTTTGGAACCAATCCCGACTAAACTTAGTAATCAACAGAAACCTAGCCTTGGAATCTACTTTTCTAAACTCTTGCAATTCTCTTTAATTCGGATATTTTCTTTTGTTGTCATCATTTTATTGTATTTCATTAACCATTCATACACCCTATCGATCGTCTAGATAAAATCAGGGTCACTATAATCTAGTACTCAATGCAATATGAATAATTAGTCTCTGTGGAATACGACCTTGCTCGGTGCTTTCTACATTTACTCCGTACACTTGCAGATTGTTTAAAAATATAGCGAACAAGTTTTTGGCGCCGTTGCCGAGGACTAAATTATTTTTATTAGTGTTGATATTACGATAAGTGTTTCTAGTCTTACTTTAGACATTTTCTTATTTGTTACTTAACTCATGTTATACATTTTTAAAACATACTCAGGGAGTGCATGAACACTCGTTCATCTCGAGTGCCTTTAGAAACTTTCATCCCGGAAGTAGAAGCATTTACCCGAAGAACAAGTGCTATCTCAAGAAAACTGAGAAGGGATCTTGTTGAAGACATGGAGAGAGCAGGAGATAACGTGGGAAGGGACAACACGAACGAGAATGCAATAATCCAAGACAATGAGGGCGGAAGGATTAAAAATCCAACAACTAGGGTGCAATCAATTCCGGATGGATTCCGACCAAAACTAGACCGAAACTTTGGAGGAACCACTCATGTTCCAATCAACGCCCTAAATTTCGAGTTGAAGCCCGCCTTAATTTCAATGGTTCAACAAAATCAATTTGGAGGATTTGTTGTCGAAGATCCACATGCCCATATCACTCATTTCATGCAAATATGTGATACTATCAAAATGAATGGAGTCTCAGATGATGTAATACGCTTACGATTGTTTCCATTCTCTTTGAGAGAGAAAGCAAGAAATTGGCTTGGAACTTTAGCTCCCGGAAGTGTAAAGACATGGGAAGAATTGAGCGAAAAATTTTTGTTCAAATTTTTCCCACCAAACAAGACAATGAAGCTAAAAAGTGAGATTACTCAATTTCATCAATTGGACTCCGAACCGTTATATGAAGCTTGGGAACGTTTCAAAGATCTACTAAGGTGATGCCCTCGACATGGTTTCCCCGAAGACCAACCAATGTGTTTCTTTTACAATGGTCTTATGGGAGAAACAAGAAATTTTATTGATGCTTCCACGGGAGGGGCACTGCTAGCAAGGAGCGCTGAAGAAGCTTATGGATTGATCGAAGAAATGGCTAGGAATACCTATCAATGGCCGATGGAAAGAGCAAATATTAGAAGGGTGGCTGAGTGATGAACAAATTATAAACTCGCAAGTGTACGAATCACTTTTGTAGGAAGCGGCAAGTAACTCCGAGGTCGATCTCTCGAGGAATTGGAAACGGTTTAAAGTTCAATAATGTTCGGCAAATAGTCGAATGAACAAAAGTAAAATAAATTAAAATACATCATTGGTTTGATAGGATTACAATTACTAATGCATAAAATTAAAATAAACTAAGCGTTATAAACACCAATTGAATAGTCGGATAATTTAGAGATTACAATAATGAGAATGATATGGGAATTTAGAATCACCGACACACACGTAATCAATTATTAGTTCCGATACACAAAGAATTAAGGTTTGGAATTATTGATTGCTCACGATTGAAAGAAATCCGTTTGATGGCGGTAATTCTAAAATCAAGATTGTTCTTAACGAAAATAAGAGACACTCCTTTGATGGGGACGAATCTCTAGTAACAATCGACTAGCTAATACCTTTGATGGGGTAATTCGCTAAAAGATCGCGGAAAAAGGTTTTAGAACATTCACAATCGCTACTATCGGGTCGTTTGATGGTGAACACCGGAAAAAACCCTCGATTTGAATAATAATAACAACTAAGAAATAGGTTTGATGATCTAAATCAAAAGTTCTTATACGAAGAACAAACAAGGAGGAACAATCCCAAACTTTTACCCGTAGAATCAATAGGAACTAAAAATCGATAACATGTGTGTGGCTCAATCTAAAAACCCATATTAAATGTTTAGCTACTCATGATTATTTCAACAATAATAATCGAAACTGTAAAACAAAACATGGTAGAAACTTCCCTTGTAAAAGCCGAAATTGAATTCCCGGTGAAGGTTTGATGATCTTGCTTCAAAAACTCATGACAATTGATACAAGGAAATGTAATATCTCACAAATGTATTTTTCACTCCAAGAACATACAATGAAGATGATGAAACAATCTCCCTTTTTCCTCACTTTTTGGTGTTTGTCTCCCTAAATTTTGTGTTTTTCACACCAAATTATCTCAAATAAGATCTGAATATCTTCCTTAGGGTCTCAACACCTTTTTTTATAGCAAAAGGATCAAGAAAATGGCTCAAAATCATGCAAAATTGTCAAAGAAAATGACTTGCACCGAAAAGTGACACGGCCCGTGTCCTGGGACACGGCCGTGTCGTACTACCCTGAAAAATAAAATAAAAACCACTGTCCAAGGACCCGGCCGTGTCATACTTCATTAGAATTGCGGTTTAGGCTGATAGGGACTCGGCCGTGTCCTATGACACGGCCGTGTTGTACTCATCCGGAAAGTAGAATTTTTACTGGAACGAGACCCGGTCATGTCATGTGACACGGCCGAGTTGCCTGGCGCGGCCAAGTTGTTTTCTTCTGTTCTGATTCCAGTTTTTGTTCTTCTTCGGCTTGATCCTTTGTTCTTGTATCAATACACCTAGGAATTTAGCATATGATATACTGTTTCGAAGCTAATTTCACGAGGAATTTATATCAAAGGAGAACACATCTCAATTAGGAGTGGTGATTCTGGAATTTAGAAGATACGACCGATATTGCTCCAATCTTTTACCGTTTTAGGCCCCGTTTTAGCTCTTGATCGTCATAAACTCCAATATTAGCTATGAAAGCGCATATTTCACCACAATCTTCGTTTGGTTACCTATAAATTAAAAACACAACATACCACGCATAAAAGAGAACAAAAATACTAAAAAGCAAACAAAAACACGACTAAATAGAACAGAATGAGTCGATCAAGAATCGACTCATCAAATCCCCCCAAACTTGAACTTTGATCGTCCCGAGCAATGCACTTTAAAATAACCACTCTCAAAGAGGAACTCAACTGTCAAAGTACCTCAAATGACCTCTTCGAAAATTTCATCAATACTCACAAGTAAAATAAGTCGAGTTCTACAAAGTTTTCAAACCTCCGGGGTGCTTCCTTAACATCATAGTCAATACTTGGCAATATAAACCTCACCGGTCAAGTGTATTCACTCACTCTCAAAGTGATAGGGATAAGTATACGCTCGGAACTCATTCAATGAAATAAGGAACCCCATAGGCTTGCCAATCGTCTTCATCTCTACCACTGTTTTGTGCATGCAAAATTTTCATGAATCAAAAAGGGCTTTACTCGGCTTGTAATGGAGGCTTGGGTCGGGGTGGGATAAATATGGCTAAAGTGACTTGACTTGAGCAATTTTTAGAACTAAATCACCATAGACGCTTTAGAAGCTCAAGATTTTTGAGGTTTGCTTCTTTCATCCCCTTAATTATGAACCACTTGCAACAAGCACTATTGAAAGTGAAAAACGCAGCGTCAAAACCCTCCTTATTGCTCCGATTTTTTTTTTGGCTTGGGTCGTTTTAGGATCCTTTTTACGCGAATATAAATGATGGGTCACATGAATACACCCGGTTACTAGGATCAAAACATACACAACTGCTTCCAAGCATACTCATATCTAAGGTAACCGTTTTACGCGAATATAAACATGGGTCACATGAATACACCCGGTTACTATAACACCCCGAGATATTCGGAATAATTACAGCGCCGTAAACCCTTTAAGTAAGGATTTACAAGGCTAATTTAAAAGAAATGTAAATATAAGACATCAATACTGCGGAAATTCAAGTTTACAAAACCATTCAACTGGTTCAACGAGTAATTAATACAACCATATCGAAATGATATTAATAAGACACACGTACTCGAGTACTGAAATCAATCCAAGAAAACAAATCACCAACAACAACAAACATCACTGAACCCCTTCGTCGTCACGCTTGCATCGCGTGGTCGCTTCCCTGCTCCTCGGCTACCTGAACATCAAAACAAATGTCCACCCCCGAAGGGGTTAGCAAAACGATGCTAGTACAAGTATCATTTAAACAAATCAAATATGCATCAACAATACATAACATGATACACCACACGGACTTCCGCTACCGGAATCCGACAATGCGAATCCACATGATTCCATTAACACAACAAGGGTATTCCAATGATCCAGCGCCCTCAGTATAGATCCCAAGATGATCCCGTCGGACCAACACGAGGTGGAAATAACCCGTCCAATGATCCAGCGCCCTCAGCCTAGATCCCAAGATGATCCCGTCGGACCAACACGAGGTGGACATCCGATCCAGCGCCCTCAGCATAGATCGTACAACGTACACAAACACAACTCATGCATACACATATGCCAAATCATTATGTTCATCAACATGAACATACAAACATTAGATAACGAATATCATGACAATTCAACGTAATAAATCTCATGTTCAACAACATGAATAATCACACGCATTCTCAAAATACCAATATTAATATATTACGATACTTGCCTCGAAGATGGCAAGAACGAAACACTTCAATGATCTCAACACACTCGAAGGCCGCCTCCTTCGATCAACGTAGCAAGCTCGAACCTTAACAAAAGAAATGATATACAAATCATCTCAAGTCGAACGATTGCCTAACAATTCGATCTACGGCCCAAAAGCTCCAAATATGCAATCTGCCTGAACTACTTAGCGTACGCTACGTACTCTACGTAACGTGCGCTAAGCCTGCCTGTTAGCGTACGCTATCGTCTAAGCCTAGCGTACGCTAGCCATGGACTGACAGTTCTCTCTGACCAGCCGACTGACTCGGCTGATATCATAACGTACGTTACGTACCAAACGTAGCGTGCGTTAGCTTATCCCCGATAGCGCACGTTAACTTACGTATGTTAGCGTGCGCTAACCGTGCATGGTAGATTACTACTGGTAGAAAACTGGATCTAATGGTTATGAACTCATGAATTCTATGGTGATAATACAAGTCATCCCCGAGCATATCATGCTAATAAGGTTTGTGAAAGTTCTATACGTACTAAATGACTATGACATACAAAGATACGTATAATCATCTCAACACCATAATTCATCTTAGATCTTCAAGGAATATCCTGAGTTCAATCCGTTATATGACCCAAAACGTATGATTCCTTTAAACGCATAAGAACTTGAAAATCTCCATATACTGATCACAAATCGGTTTGAAAATGCTTAGGAGTCCATATACTAAAACGGTTCAAAGGTTCATACGATGTATAAGTGCCGATACGTCAAACGTATCCTTCTAACATGAGATGATCGATTATAAACGAAATAACTGGCTATCAAAACATGATCAAACGTCCTTAAGAACACTACTAATATTGGTGGAGAATCACCTACCTCAAAGTAGTGAAGAACAAGGAGGAAATTGAAGCAATCCAACGTCGAAGGCTTGAACACCAATCCTCAATGATCTACAATCTTCAACACGAGCTAGGATGCTGATATGAAGTGTTTAGGATGAAGAGAGTAATACTCTAAGTATAAAGATTCGGATATGGGAGAAGAAAGGACTGAAAATACGAAAAGGATGCTGTCCTATTTATAGGAAATGGTTATTAGCGCGCGCTAGTCCATGTTTGTAGCGTGCGCTAACGGCTTACTGACTTCACTGTACTCAGCACTTAGCGTGCGCTATTCTCATGTCAGTAGCGTGCGCTAAGGCGTTGACTTGGCTTTTTCCCGAAAGCCGTCCAGGTTCATCCCGACACAATCCAACAAGGGTCCCCGGCCTGATCTCACCTACCACACGTCTCAATCATGCTGACTACGTATAGCGCGCGCTAAGGTCATGCACAGCGTGAGCTATGGATCCGACTTAGCGTACGCTACACATAGTCGATAGCGTGCGCTACATGCGCATAATCACAATTTTCATCACATTCATGAAATCATACGTTCAACAACATCGTATTATGAAATACGGAGAATAATACTCAGATAAAAGTGCAACAATAACATTGTCACAAGTTCTAAATACATAACCGAAATCTCGGGTATTACATCCTTCCTTCCTAAAAAAAGTTTCGTCCCGAAACTTAAGATGAAAACAACTCCGGATATCTAGTCTTCATACTGTCCTCTGTTTCCCAAGTGGCCTCTTCGACTCCGTGTCGTGACTATTGTACTTTAACCAAGTGTATTGGTTTATTCCTCAACTGTTTGATCCGACTCTCAAGTATCTTGATTGGTCTCTCTTCGAAGGTGCCATCATTAGCTATCTCGATCTCGTCGAACTCAATGACGTGACTGGGGTCCGGTACATACTTCCGCAATTGGGATACGTGAAACACATTGTGAACGTGACTCAGCGATGGCGGTAAGGCCAACCTGTATGCTAAATCTCCAACTCTCTCGAGGATCTCGAATGGTCCGATATATCTCGGACTTAGCTTACCCTTTTTCCCAAAACGGAAAATCCCTCATGTAGGAGACACCTTCAATAGTACATGCTCCCCAACGTCGAACTCTAGAGGATGACGACGTACGTCTGCATAAGACTTTTGTCGACTCTGGGCAGTCAACAGTCTTTCTCGAATCAAAGCTATCTTCTCTTGAGTCTGAATTATCAATTCCGGTTCCGTCCCGATCAAATCCGAAGAATCATTCCAGCACAAGGGTGATCGGCATCTTCTCCCGTACAAAGCTTCAAATGGTGCCATCTTAATAGAAGCATGCCAACTATTATTATAGGTGAACTCGATCAAGGGCAAGTGAACTTCCCAATCAGTTGACCAATCTAATGCACAAGCTCTAAGCATGTCTTCTACCGTTTGTATAGTCCTTTCGGACTGACCGTCCGTTTGGGGATGATAAGTCGTGCTAAAGTTGAGCTCAGTCCCCAAAGCCCTGTGAACTGCTTTCCAGAAGTGCGACACGAAGCGACCATCTCGATCCGAAATAATGGTCTTCGGCATCCCATGCAATCTGACTATCTCCGCAATAAATACTCGCGTCAATCTCTCGGGTCCCCATGTATCTTTAATCCCTAGGAAATGAACCTACTTGGTTAGTCGATCAACTATAACCCAAATCATGTTCATTCCCGTTCTAGTCCTTGGCATACTGGTGATAAAATCCATCGAGATATCCTCCCACTTCCACTCAGGGATCGGAAGCGGTTTTAACATTCCGGCAGGTCGCTGATGTTCAATCATAACCTGCTGACAAGTCAAACACTTCGAAACGTACTCTGCTACGTCCTTCTTCATATTCCCCCACCAGAAATTTTGTTTTAAATCCTTATACATCTTACTGCTGCCCGGGTGAATAGAATAGGGCGCGCTGTGAGCTTCCTTCAGAATAGTCCGTTTCAAATCATCATCATCGGGAACGCAAAGTCGACTCTGAAATCTCAGAACTCCATCATATTGCATCACGAATCCTGGGCCTTTTCCTTTCTTTACTTCATCACATAATCGAAGGATCATAGAATCGTCCAACTGCTTAGATTTGATCTCCTCGACTAGTGATGAAGTCAGTTCCATCACATATAGTTGCCCTTGGATTCCTGGTGCCCATACTTCAATCCCATCGTGGATCAGTTCCCGTTGAATAATGGTTTGGGATGTAAGTGCTTCCAACACTCGAAGAGAAACAGGTTTACGGCTCAAAGCATCGGCTACTACGTTTGCTTTCCCCGGATGATAGAGAATCTCCAAGTCGTAATCCTTGATCAATTCCAGCCACCTTCTCTGCCTCATGTTTAATTCTTTCATGAAAATGTACTTGAGGATATTATGATCGGTAAAGATCTGACAATGAGTGTCGTACAAATAATGTCTCCAAATTTTCAAGGCAAAGACTACAGCTGCTAGCTCCAGATCATGAGTCGGGTAATTAACCTCGTATGGTTTCAACTGCCGAGAAGCATAGGCAATCACCTTATCTCTTTGCATCAACACACATCCTGCACTCGATTTGAAGCGTCAGACACCATGAATCCATCGGTTCCATCCAGTAATGCTAATATAGGTGTCGTCAGGTCTCTTCTTAAGTTCATCAAAACCACTGGCATTTCTCATCCCACTTAAACTTTTGAGTTTTCAGAATAAATGAGTGAGCGGACGAGCAATTTTGGAAAATCCCTCTACAAAGCGGCGATAATATCCAGCAAGTCCTAAGAAACTCCGGACTTCTTTCACGTTATTAGGAGCTTCCCATTCCAAGATTGCTTCGACTTTCTTCGGGTCCACCTGAACTCCGTCAGCTGATATCACATGCCCAAGGAAAGTTACTTCCCTAAGCCAGAACTCACATTTAGAAAGCTTTGCATACAGTTGTTCCCTCCTCAAGGTGCTCAAAACTACACGCAAATATTCGGCATGCTCCTCTGCGTCCTTCGAATATATCAAGATGTCATCAATGAAGACGACCACAAATTTATCCAAGTATTCCAAGAATACCCGATTCATCAATTGCATGAATACCGCAGGAGCATTGGTAAGTCCAAATGGCATCACTACAAATTCATAATGCCCGTACCGGAATTTGAAAGCAGATTTCGGTATATCTGATTCCTTAATTCTTAACTGATGGTATCCTGATCGTAAGTCAATCTTTGAGAATACCCTTGCCCCTTGCAGTTGATCAAATAAGTTGTCGATCCGAGGTATAGGATACTTATTCTTGATCGTCATCTTGTTGAGCTCCCTGTAATCAATACACAGTCGGAGGGATCCGTCTTTCTTCCGGACAAAGAGAACGGGCACTCCCCAAGGACAAATGCTAGGTTGAATATAACCCTTCTGTAACAATTCCTCCAGTTGTTTCTTGAGTTCATACATCTCGGTTGGCGCCATGCGGTATGGTGTTCTGGAAATAGGAGCTGCTCCATGTAATATCCGCAATTTCGGATTTCCGGTAATTTTCATTTTTCGGAGGAGGTCCGTTTCGACGACTCGCTTTCGACCGTTTCGTCATTCTGAGAATATTTAATTCTACACTTTTTGTCATCCGAGTTCGTTTCGGTATCGTTTTGTTGAGTTTCGTGTTCTTAAATGACTTTTCCGCACTTGAGTTCGATTCTCGCAAATCTCGTCCGAAACTGTTGTTTCGAGTTTCTCGGAAGTTCATTTAATGTTATTATTCATGTTGTAAGTTTCGGTTTGGTGTTTCGATCGTGTATCAGGTATTTCGGACGTTTTGGGCCATTTTCGTAATTTCCCAAAGTTTGGGGTAATTACTTTCGTTGTCGAATTTCGAGCCCTCGGGTGGTCGGAATCGGGTGTTCTCTTAGTATTCGGATTCGTCTTTGCGAGTACTTCATAATCGTGTTTTCGGTTTACGTTCAGGTCGGAGTTTCGGGATTTTTCGGACCGTCGGATCAACCGAGGCCTGGCTGGCCAGGCCTGGCCGAGTAACGGCCGTAATGGCCCGGCAGTAACGGCCGTAATGCCGGTTACGTACGTAACAGCCTTCCGGTTACGTACGTAACATGTCCGGCAGAATCAGTCCAGGGAGTTCGGCCTTGGCCGATTACGTAGGCATCGGGCCGATTACGTAAGCGGCCGGCCAGGGTCGGCTATTCATAGGCCTGGACCGAGTCATCCGGCCATTTCTCATCTTTTCTTCATTCCTTCCGCGATTTTTCACCCTAGATCGATGGTTTTGAGTAGAATCAACTTATATAAACATGTTTTGGAAGTTGGGATCATGGATTAATATCATATTCCACCCGGATCGAAGGTAAGAACACCTAAACTTTTGGTTTTTGGATGTTCTTGAGGTTTCTTAGTGTTTTGGCCGATTTGCTTCGTTTTGATTCATATTATTGTTAGAACTTGATTGTATACTCGTAATCATTCAATACCCTTGAAGTTTTGTGGAACGGATTTGAGTATTTCTTTGAATAATCGATTAAATTGGACTACGCCCTCAAAGTGTCCGATAAAATGCTTCAATGGGTAGAACTTGGGAAGTTCCATACGTTTTCGTAGAATTGTGATTGAATTGATATCGTTGTGACTTAGGAGCGAATTCTTGTGAAGAACTCGAGTCGGAACCCTTCCGTTCGTTGCTTTCTTTGGGGTCCGAGCTTCCCGGTCGAACCGTGTTCTTCGGAGCGTTCGGTAGCGGTTATTAAGGCAAGTATCTTACTATACGACTTGTATCTTGCGACTAGTAATTACGTATGAGATGTATGATGACTTTGCTTGCCTTCGTAAATATGTTCCGTTTGAGTTGGTTGTGTTTTCCGCAATTTGAAGGCTTTGTGATAATAGTGTTATATCAGTATACGTGTTAGGCGTTGTGCCATTTGTGCAGGAATGCGACGTACATATGGGATGGTTGTACACTTGGTTGTACAATGTATTGTGTACCGAATGTGTGTTATGTTGGTTAAATGTCGTTGATTGATGATAGTTGTTGCGAGTGTCGAGGTTGTGTTATGTGCGTGCAATGTACGATTTTGTGGTGATCAAGGTGATTGATTAATTGTGCTCATTGTTGTATGTAATGTGAATGTGAATATGTGTGTGACCGCTAAGTTCACTCGTGTTGGTTCGAAGGAACCTACGAGGATTCGTGGCAGTGGACTACGGGATCAGAACTTAGTGAGGTACTGAGGTCCAATCGTCTTTGGTCCAGACGAGGCCTACGATAACGCATGGCGATGGACCATGAGTTTCGGACACAGTCGTCCAACCGGGTGAGATCGACGGGGCTTACGGTGACACGTGGCGGTGGACTACGGTGTCGGACTGTGTGTGTGATTGTTGTGATTGATATAGTCCGTGCGGGTTGTTATGCCTACGGAGACACGTGATAGTGGATCACGGTGTCGGAATTGGTTATGTTTGGTTAATAGTCCGTGTGGGTTGTTGAACCTTCGGAGACACGTGATGGATCACGGTGTCGGAATTGATTATGTTTGTTTAATTGTGCGTGATGTAGTCCGTGCGGGTTGTTGAACCTACGGAGACACGTAACGGTGGATCACTGTGTCATGAGCATGATACTTTTCAAATCAAAGTTTTTAAAGGAAAAGTTTTAAGAAAGAATGTTGGGCCGAGCCCCACGAGATTTATGGAAATGTTTCCGGTATTGTAAACTGTTGAATTATGAAACAAGTTTTGGGTTAAGGCCCTTAAGTTTTTCAAAGGTTTTGTGAATCGGGACTTGAGGTCTTAAGGTTTTGAAATTCTAAAAATTCCCGAGATGATAATCCTATTTTCGAATGCTTCATAGCTTATCTTCTCTTGTGAAAACCTCCCGGAATATTCGATACTTGATTATTATATTTGATCACGATTATTAATTGCTTGTTACTTTTCGTATGATTTGATACTTGCACTTGTTAATCAGTGGAGTTGTTCTATCACCCGAGTAATCGGGGGGTGGATGTCTGTTTTGCGTCCAGGTACATGCATTCGGGGAGCAACACAGGATTGGCACAAGAGGATGACGAGTGCGATACTAATCATGAGTCGATAGTTATTTTGATTTTTGTTGTGTTGTATGAGTTGATTTCAGTCTTTCGCCGTATTGTATTTCGTACCCTGTGTGGTGATTGTTTTTTATGTCAGTTTTATCTTTTGTGTTTTGTGACCTCATCTGTGTGTGTTTTCTCGTGTAGGTTTTCATATCGGTCCGTATCATTTTATTGTTTGACCCTAGTCGGGCAAGCATTTGGTTGTTTATGGATGTTTAGCCTGGTAGATCCTTGTGGAAAGGGTCTACGGCGTGTAATATTCCCATATGGTTTTGGGGATGTTACAATTATGGTATCGGAGCTTAGGTTGCGAAACCTAGGTCAGCCGGGTCGAGTCAAGTCGTGATTTGTCGAGTAATGTGTTGTCTTGTCGCTCGAGTCGCCGTGACAAATTGAGTTGCGCGTAGTCACAACGTGTCGATTATGTTGTCGGACGAGATTAGTATCGTGGGCGCTGTCACCTCCGTGCGACTGTGGATGTAAGTCTCCTTCTTTATGCGTAATACCTGTATCTCGATTTTATCTTAGTGAGTTAATTGCGGTGCATGATCTTGTTTACACGGTATTGTGTGATGTAGTTGTGTTTAATACTTGTGGTACATGGTATGAGTATAGTAGGCGTATTGTTGTTTTACTTTTGAACCACCGTGTGGGGTGGTATGGTGTGAAAGATGTAAACCTTGATGGGTTCTGTGAAGATATCAACGGTAGAGTTTGTGAGAAACTCCGATGAATGATTTTCTTTGTGTGTTTAAACTTGATACCACGAGATGCATTTGATTGAATTGGCGACCACAGTTGCCATTTGAGTATGTGGTTTTAAATTCATTTTTGGGATGTTGTAATTTTGTCCGCTATGGGTAACTTTAAGAATATTTTCTCAAGGACTTTACAGATTTGAGAATTTTTGTAGAAATCGATTTTTGAAAATATTTTGGTGGTTCGGTCAAACCACGATTTATATGGATTTTTAAAATTTGTAAATTTTGACAAATGGGCCGTGTATTTTCAAATGACACCATCAGACGGTATTTGAAAAATGTGTTTTGAAGTACTTCGGACATTGTAAAATATTACCGTCGTTTTGTTTATGAACTAAAGGATTTTGGGAAAACTTTATTTTGCGAGCGATTTTGGTTTTCGAATTTTGAACTTCTTATGTCCATGTGTTGGGGCTAAGTGGTTGTGATAAGTTTGTAGTGTTGTTGTGCTCACGAGAATGTTTTAGTGTTTTCTAAATGTTGAGATACATGGTTTTGATTAAACGATCGAGGTATTAAAAATGTCTTCAAAAATTTCATTTCACCAAATTTTTCAAACTTGAAAATTTTAAAATTTTATCATTTGAATAATACCCCAGAAATATTTTATTTTTGCTGCGAGTGTTTAATCCCTACGATACGTGTGTGGTTTTGACTGTGTTTGGTTTGGTAAAATCCAAACACCTCTGTTGATGTGACTGTGTGAATTATTTTTGAATGAAGTTCTTAAATTACAGTGTTGGTTCATGCCCTTGTGTGATGACTTGGAGTTGATGCTTTATCGTCCGCTATTATCGTCCTATGTTGACGTTGTGACGTTTGTTTGGTTGCGTTATTCTGTTTGGTCGTCTGCTCGAATGCCGAGAGGTCGTGGCCGAGGACGTGGTCGTAGTCGTGGTCGTGATCGGGAGCATGAGAGGCGACTCCTCCTTGCCGGTACCGATCAGCTCGGTCTGGATCGGGGACATTCGAATAGCGTTAATGTTGACGTTGGCGCTGCCACCATCCTTCGTCGGAGTGGTTGATCGGTTAGTGCGGATGAATCGGGCCGTACATCGGGATGAGAACCCGGATGGGGATAACGGGGCTAGTAAGTGGTTACGAGATGTGATGAAGATGCGGTAGCCCCGTTTTGTGGGTTCATCGACTCGTTAGGTTGGGAAGGTGGCTCTTCCAGGTTAGATGAACATTTGATGCCGTAGCTTGTCCGGATGAGAAGAGGGTACCCATTGCTCGATGCTTGCTTGACAAAGAAGGCTGCGGTGGTGGCGGTGTAGTGCCTGCAGATCGTACACCTACATGCGCTCAGTTAAAGACAGCCATGGATTCAGACAAATGCCCGTTGCCTGTTCGAGAACGCAGGAATGAAGAGTTTTTCACGGCCACACCCCAGGATGTGTCGATATCGAGCGATAGTCGATTATAATCGGCAGTTGGCTTATGTTCGTGATCAAGTGAGAAGTGAAGCGGACAAGGTCCGATACTTCAATATGCGCATGAAACCCCATATCCGTGAGAGTATGGCTCCGCTCATGTGTACCACCCTGAAGGAATATCAGGACCGAGCTTTAGCCATTGAGATGGCCGTTTACGTGACGGAATGCGGTTCGAGAGAGTAAGAGACAGAAGACCTCGAGAAATTTTTCAAGAGGCCGGAGGAGTGAGATCCGTGAGCTGTTGCTTGCGATTTCATGCAGGAGCACTCCTCGTTCGGTTGACGGTCTAAGAACCTTACCCCGAGGCGAGTAAGACGATCGGTGTGAAGACTGCTTTAACTGCGCATCGTGTAGGCCATGCGAGGCAATTGTCGTTCGCCACCGGTTAATTGTTTTAAGTGCGGCCAATCCAGGGCACCAAGCGGTGCATTGTGAGACCGTTGCCGGGATGTTCGGGAATCGGGTTTTCGTTCCTACTCGGGAGGGCCGGTGGTGTCCGGTGATGTAGTTGTGTATCGTACTTTGTCTTTGTAATTCGTGTAGAGATTGATATTTCTTTGCGTGAACTTTTTGGTTTTGTTTCTATTCTATCATGATGTTTTATTTTAAGTTTCGGGACGAAACTTAATTTTAATCGGATAGAATGTAATATCCGGTATTCTCGTTTTCCGTTATCTTGAATTGTTTGTGTTTTGACGTCAGACATTTTCTTGTTGATGAGAATCGGAATGATTTCTATCGTAATACTCTATTTGTTTCTGTCGCATAGCCGTTTTAGTCGGGTGCGACTTATTGTCGCGTATGTTTCTTTGATCAAATGTGTGCATATGATGTGGTATGTGATGCGTCGTTATTTGATCGTTATTGGTTGAATCATTGCCGGTGGCGTTGTTATGGTCGTCGTGTGGCGTGTTGTCACGCTGTATATTCTTTCGCGTTGCTTGTAACGTTCCGCCAATGGATGAAAGTTACGCGTTTCTTGTGTATCTTGTTGAGTTTTCCTGTCAGGGTATTGCTTCTCCCTACTTGTTTTAAGTTTCGGGACGAAACTTCTTTTAAGGAGGGTAGAATGTAATATCCGCAATTTCGGATTTCCGGTAATTTTCATTTTTCGGCGGAGGTCCGTTTCGACGACTCGCTTTCGACCGTTTCGTCATTCTGAGAATATTTAATTCTACACTTTTTGTCATCCGAGTTCGTTTCGGTATCGTTTTGTTGAGTTTCGTGTTCTTAAATGACTTTTCCGCACTTGAGTTCGATTCTCGCAAATCTCGTCCAAAGCTGTTGTTTGAGTTACTCGGAAGTTCATTTAATGTTATTATTCATGTTGTAAGTTTCGGTTTGGTGTTTCGATCGTGTATCGTATTTGGACGTTTTGGGCCATTTTCGTAATTTCCCAAAGTTTGGGGTAATTACTTTCGTTGTCGAATTTCGAGCCCTCGGGTGGTCGGAATCGGGTGTTCTCTTAGTATTCGGATTCGTCTTTGCGAGTACTTCATAATCGTGTTTTCGGTTTACGTTGTGTCGGAGTTTCGGGATTTTCGGACCGTCGGATCAGCGAGGCACGGTGGCAGCTGGCAGCTCTTGGCGGCCGTAATGGCCAGTAATGCCGTAATGCGATTCGTGCGTAACAGCCTTCGATTACGTCGTAACATGTCCGGCGAATCGATCCGAGGAGTTCGGCTTTGGCGATTACGTGCGTAGGCATTGGCGATTACGTGCGTGGCGGTAGGCCGGTCGGCTATTTATAGGCCTGGACCGAGTCATCCGGCCATTTCTCATCTTTTCTTCATTCCTTCCGCGATTTTTCACCCTAGATCGATGGTTTTGAGTAGAATCAACTTATATAAACATGTTTTGGAAGTTGGGATCATGGATTAACATCATCTTCCACGGATCGAAGGTAAGAACACCTAAACTTTTGGTTTTGGATGTTCTTGAGGTTTCTTGGTGTTTTGGCCGATTTGCTTCGTTTTGATTCATATTATTGTTAGAACTTGATTGTAAACTCGTAATCATTCAATACCCTTGAAGTTTTGTGGAACGGATTTGAGTATTTCTTTGAATAATCGATTAAATTGGACTACGCCCTCAAAGTGTCCGATAAAATGCTTCAATGGGTAGAACTTGGGAAGTTCCATACGTTTTCGTAGAATTGTGATTGAATTGATATCGTTGTGACTTAGGAGCGAATTCTTGTGAAGAACTCGAGTCGGAACCCTTCCGTTCGTTGCCTTCTTTGGGGTCCGAGCTTCCCGGTCGAACCGTGTTCTTCGGAGCGTTCGGTAGCGGTTATTAAGGCAAGTATCTTACTATACGACTTGTATCTTGCGACTAGTAATTACGTATGAGATGTATGATGACTTTTCTTGCCTTCGTAAATATGTTCCGTTTGAGTTGGTTGTGTTTTCCGCAATTTGAAGGCTTTGTGATAATAGTGTTATATCAGTATACGTGTTAGACGTTGTGCCATTTGTGCGGGAATGCGTACATATGGGATGGTTGTACACTTGGTTGTACAATGTATTGTGTACCGAATGTGTGTTATGTTGGTTAAATGTCGTTGATTGATGATAGTTGTTGCGAGTGTCGAGGTTGTGTTATGTGCGTGCAATATACGATTTTGTGGTGATCAAGGTGATTGATTAATTGTGCTCATTGTTGTATGTAATGTGAATGTGAATATGTGTGTGACCGCTAAGTTCACTCGTGTTGGTTCGACGGAACCTACGAGGATTCGTGGCGGTGGACTACGGGATCGAACTTAGTGAGGTGCGAGGTCCAATCGTCTTTGATGCAGCGAGGCCTACGATAACGCATGGCGGTGGACCATGAGTTTCGGACACGGTCGTCAACCGGGTGAGCTCGACGGGGCTTACGGTGACACGTGGCAGTGGACTACGGTGTCAGGACTGTGTGTGTGATTGTTGTGATTGATATAGTCCGTGCGGGTTGTTATGCCTACGGAGACACGTGACAGTGGATCACGGTGTCGGAATTGGTTATGTTTGGTTAATAGTCCGTGTGGGTTGTTGAACCTACGGAGACACGTGACAGTGGATCACGGTGTCGGAATTGATTATGTTTGTTTAATTGTGCGTGATGTAGTCCGTGCGGGTTGTTGAACCTACGGAGACACGTGACAGTGGATCACGGTGTCATGAGCATGATACTTTTCAAATCAAAGTTTTTAAAGGAAAAGTTTTAAGAAAGAATGTTGGGCCGAGCCCCACGAGATTTATGGAAATGTTTCCGGTATTGTAAACTGTTGAATTATGAAACAAGTTTTGGGTTAAGGCCCTTAAGTTTTTCGAAAGGTTTTGTGAATCAGGACTTGAGGTCTTAAGGTTTTGAAATTCTAAAAATTCACGAGATGATAATCCTATTTTCGAATGCTTCATAGCTTATCTTCTCTTGTGAAAACCTCCCGGGAATATTCGATACTTGATTATTATATTTGATCACGATTATTAATTGCTTGTTACATTTCGTATGATTTGATACTTGCACTAGTAAAATAGTGGAGTTTTACTAACCCCCGAGTAATCGGGGGGTGGATGTCTGTTTTGCGTCCAGGTACATGCAGATTCAGGGGAGCAGTCACAGGATTGGCACAAGAGGATGACGAGCTGCGATACTAATCATGAGTCGAGAGTTATTTTGATTTTTGTTGTGTTGTCAGAGTTGATTTCAGTCTTCCGCTGTATTGTATTTCGACCCCTGTGTGGGTAATGTTATTTATGTCAGTTTTATCGTTTGGGTTGTGTGACCTCATCGGTCTGTGTATTCACGTGTAGGTGATCATATCGGTCCGTATCATTTTATTGTTTGACCCTGGTCGGGCAAGCATTTGGTTGTTTATGGATGTTTAGCCTGGTAGATCCTTGTGGAAAGGGTCTACGGCGTGTAATATTCCCATATGGTTTTGGGGATGTTACACTCCAGGCTCTAATTCGATAGTGAATTCCACTTCTCTCTGCGGAGGTAACCCAGGTAGTTCGTCAGGAAATACATCTGAGAACTCATTCACAACTGAAATAGACGAGAGCTCTACTCCTTCCTCTTTCCTCATGGCATAACACCAAAGTCCATGACATCCTTGCTTCAGTAATTTCATGGCTTTCATTGCTTTGATCAATTTTCCCGAGCTTCCCGGTCTCCATCCTCGGAATAAGTGTTCGGATCCGTCATCAGCAATGATAGAAATGACTCTCTCTCGGTAATTCAGAATAGCTCCATAACGGTTGAGCCAATCGTCTCCGAGAATTAAATCGTCACCGTAGATGTCAACTACAATAAGATTCGATGGCCAATATCTCCCTCCTATAGATACTGGAAAATCTCTAGCCTCTAGGGTTCCCACAATTCTCTCTCCACTCGGCAAACCCACAACATATGGTTCACAATCAAATAAGCACGAGATTTTTAAACGATTTACACAGTTCAATGATAAAAAAGAATGTGTAGCTCCGGAATCGAATAAAACACTAACTGGTTGCAAAAGGATCTGAATCGTACGATGCAATGTAGGTATTCGATCGTCGATTTCCTCATCTCGTACGGGCGCGGAGGAACGGACCCAAGACTGGATGTCTCTCTCTTCCCAACGTTCTGCTGCGGAAATCCACTCTGTTGTGTCTGGTTCACACTTATCTCCTTGAATGGCGCTGAGTCGAGTACCAAAGATCTAGTAGCGGCTCCACGAGAAGGCCGCACGGTGCCTTTCTTGTCCACAATCGTAACAAGTCACGAGAAGATGCGGGGCAATCACGTCGAATATGCCCTGCCGACCACAATTGTAGCATTTCTTTGATGCGTCAAAGCTGCGATGTAGTTCGGAACTTCTTTCCGCCTCTAGAAGGTTGTGGAGGTTTCTAGCCGAATAAAGAAAGACGGCCCTTGCGGGGCCACCGCTCTTGTTTTACGAGAAGTGCTGGTCACTTTACGCTTCTTTGCCTCCACCGATTTCTCCACCGCCGCCTCTTTCATGTCGTAGGCCGGCGCTTTGTCTTGATCTTGTGCAACGTAGTACACTCGAATCCGGACATGTACTCTGAATCTCGGCTTCATCCGCATATCGAAATGAAAAATCTTTTCCGCCTCCGTTCGACCAAGTGTCGCACACAAGTCGGTGATCATTAAAAGTTTTGATTACATCATCACGGATGCTTCGAACTCGGGGTGAGAAAAACTCTCGGATCTTTGCCTCTCTAAGCTGGACGAGGACAATACGTGCTTCCATCATTAGTTTGAATTCCGTCGATCCGCATTATGATTCTCGGGTCGAATAGCTTCCCACCAATCAAAGGCCTCCCGGTCGGAAAATCTTGGGCAATAGGAACCTTCGGTCCTCGGGACGATTAAGACCCGCGAATATCTTCTCTAACTCCTTAAGCCAATGATCCCAAGTAAGTGCCTCACAGATCCGTCAAATTTTGGCGGGTGCAATTTGACCACCTCGGCCAAGCCATCTGTCTCCCGGTTATCCTCGTGGTCTTTCTTGTCCCATCGCCGTCTGCATGCGGTCGACTACCTAGGCGAACTGGTTTATCTGCGCCACCACCTGTTGAAGCACTCCCGGCATGTTAGGATTTGCGTCGTCATTCGCTGATCCTTGCTGCCCTCCAAAATGAGAATCGGTTCGACTAGCTGATAATTCTGGGGTAGTTGCGGAATCCTCCTGTCTCATGTCACCCCGTCCGCGTCCACGTCCTCCTCTCAACATACTGTAAACACAATTCCTCAATATCCAGGACAAAGTTTTCGAAATAAAGCCCGTCAATACTCACAAAACAGTAATTAAGTAAAACGGTAGTATAAGAGATTAGGAGACTTACAACCACTGTCCACATGATGACTTTTGGCTGAACAGTGATGTTACGAATGACTCATAAATCAATAACGTAAACAGACCCAACTTAAAACCCGACTGCCAAGATATCCATAAATCTTAGCTCCGATACCATATTCTGTAACACCCCGAGATATTCGGAATAATTACAGTGCCGTAAACCCTTTAAGTAAGGATTTACAAGGCTAATTTAAAAGAAATGTAAATATAAGACATCAATACTGCGGAAATTCAAGTTTACAAAACCATTCAACTGGTTCAACGAGTAATTAATACAACCATATCGAAATGATATTAATAAGACACGCGTACTCGAAATCACGAAATCAAACCAAGAAAACAAATCACCAACAACAACAAACATCACTGAACCCCTTCGTCGTCACGTCGGTACTGTGGTTGTTTCCCTGCTCCTCGGCTACCTGAACATAAAAACAAATGTCCACCCCCGAAGGGGTTAGCAAAACGATGCTAGTACAAGTATCATTTAAACAAATCAAATATGCATCAACAATACATAACATGATACACCACACGGACTTCCGCTACCGGAATCCGACAATGCGAATCCACATGATTCCATTAACACAGCAAGGGTATTCCAATGATCCAGCGCCCTCAGCATAGATCCCAAGATGATCCCGTCGGACCAACACGAGGTGGAAATAACCCGTCCAATGATCCAGCGCCCTCAGCCTAGATCCTAAGATGATCCCGTCGGACCAACACGAGGTGGACATCCGATCCAGCGCCCTCAGCATAGATCGTACAACGTACACAAACACAACTCATGCATACACATATGCCAAATCATTATGTTCATCAACATGAACATACAAACACTAGATAACGAATATCATGACAATTCAACGTAATAAATCTCATGTTCAACAACATGAATAATCACACGCATGCTCAAAATACCAATATTAATATATTACGATACTTGCCTCGAAGGTGGCAAGAACGAAACACTTCAATGATCTCAACACACTCGAAGGTCGCCTCCTTCGATCAACGTAGCAAGCTCGAACCTTAACAAAAGAAATGATATACAAATCATCTCAAGTCGAACGATTGCCTAACAATTCGATCTACGGCCCAAAAGCTCCAAATATGCAATCTGCCTGAACTACTTAGCGTATGCTACGTACTCTACGTAACGTGCGCTAAGCCTGCCTGTTAGCGTACGCTATCGTCTAAGCCTAGCGTACGCTAGCCATGGACTGACAGTTCTCTCTGACCAGCCAACTGACTCGGCTGATATCATAACGTACGTTACGTACCAAATGTAGCGTGCGTTAGCTTATCCCCGATAGCGCACGTTAACTTACATATGTTAGCGTGCGCTAACCGTGCATGGTAGATTACTACTGGTAGAAAACTAGATCTAATGGTGATGAACTCATGAATTCTATGGTGATAATACAAGTCATCCCCGAGCATATCATGCTAATAAGGTTTGTGAAAGTTCTATACGTACTAAATGACTATGAGATATAAATATACGTATAATCATCTCAACACCATAATTCATCTTAGATCTTCAAGGAATATCCTGAGTTCAATCCGTTATATGACCCAAAACGTATGATTCCTTTAAACGCATAAGAACTTGAAAATCTCCATATACTGATCACAAATCGGTTTGAAAATGCTTAGGAGTCCATATACTAAAACGGTTCAAAGGTTCATACGATGTATAAGTGCCGATACGTCAAAAGTATCCTTCTAACATGAGATGATCGATTATAAACGAAATAACTGGCTATCAAAACATGATCAAACGTCCTTAAGAACACTACTAATATTGGTGGAGAATCACCTACCTCAAAGTAGTGAAGAACAAGGAGGAAATTGAAGCAATCCAACGTCGAAGGCTTGAACACCAATCCTCAATGATCTGCAATCTTCAACACGAGCTAGGATGCTGATATGAAGTGTTTAGAATGAAGAGAGTAATACTCTAAGTATAAAGATTCGGATGTGGGAGAAGAAAGGACTGAAAATACGAAAAGGATGTTGTCCTATTTATAGGAAATGGTTATTAGCGCGCGCTAGTCCATGCTCGTAGCGTGCGCTAACGGCTTACTGACTTCACTGTACTCAGCACTTAGCGTGCGCTATTCTCATGTCAGTAGTGTGCGCTAAGGCGTTGACTTGGCTTTTTCCCGAAAGCCGTCCAGGTTCATCCCGACACAATCCAACAAGGGTCCCCGGCCTGATCTCACCTACCACACGTCTCAATCATGCTGACTACGTATAGCGCGCGCTAAGGTCATGCACAGCGTGCGCTATGGATCCGACTTAGCGTACGCTACACATAGTCGATAGCGTGTGCTACATGCGCAGAATCACAATTTTCATCACATTCATGAAATCATACGTTCAACAACATCGTATTATGAAATACGGAGAATAATACTCAGATAAAATTTCAACAATAACAATGTCACAAGTTCTAAATACATAACCGAAATCTCGGGTATTACAGTTACTAAGTTCCCAAAAATAGCGGAGTAATTATTTTCACCATTTCAACACTCCCAACAATATGTATATCACCAAATGTCACCACAATCTTTATATCCTCGTCAAAAATAATTTCTAATCGCTCAAGTATGGATCGAAGAATTATAGCAATGGAAAGCTCGATATATGGTTTAACAATGAAATAGACAATGACCTCAATTGGGTTTATTTAAGGAATGATCAAATGTCGGGTTGGCCAAAATCGAAGGGTTAAAATCAAAGGCGCCAAAAATCATTTTTACTCAATTGCACACACACACTAGTAGTTTTGAACAAGATACCAAGGCAAGTTCTAGAGTCTTAAATCAAGAATGAAACACTCGACAATGAAACTTGCATTTTAGAAAATGCATGAAGGCTCGATAGCTCACAAGTAGGTTTGTTCATACCTCCAAGATATTTAAACTACTTATTCAATTTCACACCCGTTTCGATTATCAACAATTTTTCCTCTACAAATTATCCTCGATTTGTATATCAAAACAACGAAATAAATCCCGAGACATTCCAAGAAAAGAGTTCATACTTCAAAGTTTTTATCAAATTTGCAAAATGCTCAAAACACACCAAATGTATAAAAACGTACCACAAAGAAGTCTACTCACAAAAACAATCAAAAATAAACAAGCATAATAGTATCCAAAAACAAATAAAAACAAGAGTAATGAAGTATTTCTTGACCAATCCCCCCCCAACTTGAATTAAAGAATATACGAACGAAGGGGGTATAGTATTTAAATAAAAGAATTTCATTGGTCAAGAAATACTTACGGCCGGTTTTACTGGTGGGGCGGAGGGAAGTGGCCTTGCTGGACATGCCACCCATGCATTTGTCTCATAACAGACAATATCTCGTGTCGCTCCTGTCTAGCCTCCTCTAGCCTCTATCTAGTCTCCTCTCGGAAGGCTACGAACTCCTCCCTTAATGTTGGGCGCGAGGGGGCATGTCCAATTTCGGCCTGCCTTGACGTCTCGGGCCGATCTCTGGGGCTTTTTTCTTCTTCTTCGTTCTCCTCTTCTTCCTCTTCATCCGGGCCTCTTTCATAAGCCTCATCCTCTTCCATCCTCTCGTCTCTATCTTCATCCATAATGCACCGAGGTCGATCATTTCGGTCGAGAGGGTTGTGACCCGGGGGAGCCAATCCAGCTGCCATCCGTGCTCGTCGGTGTGGTTCCGTAGCCATTTGCAGATTTCCCATGTCCCGAATATTATTTATGGTTGTTAATGGCGTATTCGGGAGAAGGAAGTGGTCATTGTCGGTCTGGAGGAAGACTGTGCGCGGTTCATAATCCAAGATGTTCATTACTTTCATCACGGAGATAGAGAGTAGCTTGTTTCCTGGAAAGGGAGTCCTCTGAGCTAAGGAAATCTCGAAGTGAAGTGCGATAGGGGTAATCAAACCCCCTATCCATATCTCCCCTTTTGTCTTTGTCACGACATCCTCAAAATGTTCCGCTATCATGGCCCCGGTTGCTGGAATTGAATTATCGAGCATGTGAGTCAGGATGTATAACTCTCGCAGTGAAATAGGCCCGGTTTCCTTTCGGCCATATATAGTATTCGCAATCACCTTGTGTAGATATCGGAGTATTGGATTGCGAATATTTGATCCTTTAGCCGATCTCGCAACATAATACCGTGTCTCGCTCCCCAGGTATTCGACCATGGCTCTCCAATAGGTTTCACATGCGAACCGGTTTATTGGGTAATGTATGTTGTGTCTCGCATGATAAATATCTTCCAGCTGGACGATGGTTAGTCTCTCTTCATTATTGTTAAGCCGGAATGTCATTTCGGTTGGTTCATGAGTCACGGGATCTCTTCTGACAGTAAGAGTGCTGAGAAACTCCGTCGTGAGACACCTATAAGTAGGCCAATGTTGCGTCATCATCTAGGACCAATTCACTCTTTCTAAGAATTTCATCACGTCTTCTCTTATTCCCATTGCGTTCATACATTCAACATCGGGCCATCGCGTAGGGAGCATCTTTTTCTGGCCCAGCATCTCCCACCTAACATTTTGTGATTCAGGGAGATCCATTCCGTAAGAATCTGGAGTTTCGACAGCCCTTTGGATCGCCATTCATGCCGGCTGCACTTGTTCTCCGCCATTCCTACCCCTTCCCCGCTGAGAATTTCCTCCTCCACGTCCTCGAGCCATTTCTGCAAAAAAAAAAATTCAATTTAGCATTTATCTAAGGACTTAATAACGTATTCCTCCCCCAAACTTATAGCAAACAATGAAATACCCCCCAATATAACCATTTTTGATCAAAACAACCCCCAAGCAAAATTTATCATTTGAATTCATCATCTTCATCATTGAAAATATCCCTTAACTACAAGAATTTCCAATCGAGAAATTTAATCATCAAGCATGGAGAATTATCGAAAATCCCCAATTTCATCACCTTCAATTTATTCAAGAACCCTAGATAATCAAGGACTAGTGATTCTAATCATCATAGCATGTTCATAACCAAGAATAATCATCAAAAACATGAGAAACATACCTTGATTTCGGAGATATTGAAGAGAGAGAAAAAAAAATTAAAAACCAGTCCCAATTCGTCCGATTTTCCCCTTTGAAGAGTGAAATTGGTTGAAAAATGATGATTATGTAATTGATTCTTGTATCTCCCCTTGATTTTGCACAAAATTCCTTTGAAATTGAAAAGAAAAATTAATAGGATTGATGCTAGGGTTCGGAGGGGAGGAAAAATAAAACCTGGGGAAGATGGAAATGGAGATTCGGTCGTGTTCCCCTTTATAAAGGCCCGACCGACACGGCCGTGTTTATATGACACGGTCGTGTCGAACTGTCCAAAATAAGCACAAACCCACTGTCTCACCGACTCGGCCGTGTCCTGTGACACGGTCGTGTCATACTGTCCTGGAAAAACAAAATCTCACTGTTTTGACACTCGGCCGTGTCCTGTGACACGGTCGTGTCGTACTGTCCTAGAAAATCAAATTCCCTCTGTTTTGAGACTCGGTCGTGTCTGAGGCAACTCGGCCGTGTCCAACCTGCCCAGATTGTTAGTTTCTGATAACGCGCTCATTTCCTGCAATTTTAACACCCACAGTTGAACCGGTCAGTTTCGAATCGAGTAAAAACAAATAAGGAAAATAAATTCGAAAAACAAAAGATGAAAAATCTAACTAAACTGTAGGGTTGCCTCCCAAGTAGCGCTTTTTTATAGTCATTAGCTCGACTTCTTCCCGTCTTGCTCAAGCTTCAACATCGTGCACTTCTATGCACTCAAACGCATTGATTTTTTCGATTCATCCGAAATACTGCTTCACTTTATGTCTGTTTATTTAAATTGCTCATTCTTTCGTGGATCAAGAAGTTCTACCGCTCCGTGTGGCCATACTTGAACGACTTTGAACGGTCCACCCCATCGCGACACCAATTTTCCGGGCATGAGCTTAAGACGGGAGTTATGTAACAAAACATCCATCCCAGGTTTGAGAGATTTGCGAACGATACGCTTATCATGATACCGTTTCGTCTGTTCTTTGTAGAGCTTAGCATTTTCGTACGCCTTAGATCGCATCTCATCTAGCTCATTTAAATGTAAAAGTCATTCCTCACCTGCCTTTTCTTGATCTAAATTGACCGCTTTGATTGCCCAATATGCCTTGTGTTCTAACTCAACGGGTAGGTGACATGCTTTCCCAAATACTAGGCGATACGGGCTCATTCCAATTGGAGTTTTGTAGGCCGTGCGATATGCCCATAAAGCATCGTTCAACTTCAATGCCCAGTCCTTCCTTGTCGGTTTCACCGTCTTTTCGAGTACTGCCTTTATTTGTCTATTGCTCACTTCGACTTGCCCGGAAGTTTGTGGATGGTAAGTCGTTGCGACCTTATGCATCACATTATACTTCTTAAGCAAGCCTGCAAGTTGTTTATTGCAAAAATGCGTGCCTCTATCGCTAATTACAGCTCTAGGCGTCCCGAACCTGCAGAAAATCACATCCCTAAAAAAATTGCAAACCACGTTAGCATCGTTAGTTCGGGTTGGAATTGCTTCCACCCACTTAGAAACGTAGTCCACAGCAACTAAAATATATTCAAAGCCAAGGGAAATTGGAAAAGGACCCATAAAATCAACCCCCCAAACATCGAAAAGGTCCACAACAAGATTGTTTGTCAACGGCATCTCATTCCTTTTGCTTATGTTCCCCGTTCATTGACAACGATCGCAACTCTTGCAATGGGAATAGGCATCCTTAAATAATGTTGGCCAGTAGACTCCCGATTGAAGGACCTTGTGCGCCGTTTTCTTTGCGCTAAAATGTCCCCCACAGTGCAACTCATGGCAAAATGACAATATGCTCTTGTGCTCTTCCTCCGGGATGCAACGTCAGAATATCTGATCAGGCCCCAACCTGAATAAGTAGGGCTCGTCCCAAAAGTAATGCCTGTACATGGAAACAAACCTCTTCTTCCCTTGATAGGTCAAGTCGGGCTTCAAAACACCACTAACAATGTAATTAACAATATCAGCATACCAAGGTGTCCTTGTTACATCGAATAATTGCTCGTCAGGGAAAGTTTCAACAATCAGCAAAGAATTATCGAGTTTAAAATTATCTCCCTCGGTTAACCTAGATAGATGGTCGGCAACTACATTTTCCGAACCCTTTTTATTCTTAAACTCCAAATTAAATTCTTGTAGCAGAAGAACCCACCGAATTAATCTTGGTTTTGCATCGGATTTTTTTAATAAATATTTCAATGCGGCGTGATCCGTATGCACAATTACTTTTGAGCCAACCAAGTAGGATCGAAATTTGTCTAAAGAAAACACAATGGCTAAAAATTGTTTTTCGGTGGTGGTGTAATTAGCCTGAGCTTCATCGAGCGTTTTGCTAGCATAGTAAATTACGTGGAAAAATTTATTCACTCTTTGCCCCAAAACGGCACCAATTGCAAAGTCGGACGCATCGCACATAATTTCAAATGGGAGAGACCAATCGGGAGCAACAACAATAGGTGTAGAAGTTAACTTTTCTTTCAAGGCATTAAAACCGACTAAACATTCCTCGGTAAAATCAAATTTGGCATCCTTACACAAAAGGTTACTTAAAGGGCGGGGAATTTTCGAAAAATCTTTAATGAAACGCCTATAAAACCCGGCATGCCCTAAAAAGCTTCGAACCTCTTTGACACATGAAGGCGGAGGTAATTTAACAATTAAATCAACTTTAGCCTTATCAACCTCCATTCCTTTATTGGAAACCACATGACCCAGAACAAGACTTTGTTTTACCATAAAATGACTCTTTTCCCAACTAAGTGTAAGATTACACTCAATACATCGTTCTAGCACAATAGTCAAATTATTTAAACATTCATCAAAAGTGGTTCCAAACACAGAAAATTCGTCCATGAATACCTCAATAGATTTTTCTAACAAGTCAAAGAATATGGAAAGCATGCACCTTTGAAAAGTAGCGGGAGCATTGCAAAGACCAAACGGCATCCTCCTAAAGGCAAAAGTGTCAAAAGGGCAAGTGAAAGTGGTCTTCTCTTGATCCTCCGGAGCAATGGGAATCTGATAGAAACCTGAAAGACCATCTAGAAAACAGTAATAATCATGCCCAGCTAAACGTTCCAACATTTGATCAATGAAGGGAAGGGGAAAATGATCCCTTTTTGTTACGGCATTTAATTTCCGATAATCAATGCACATTATTCAACAGGTTACTGTTCTAGTGGGCACCAATTCATTTTTATCATTACGAACCACCGTTATTCCAGATTTCCTAGGCACTACATGCACAGGACTCACCCACTTACTGTTGGATATTGGGTAGATAACTCCGACATCTAGCAATTTAAAAACTTCTTTTGTCACAACGTCCTGCATGTTTGTATTCAAACACTTTTGAGGTTGCCCTATAGGTTTAACATTATCCTCAAGAATTATTTTATGCATGCACCTAAAAGGACTTATCCCCTTGATATCGGAAATACTCCACCCAATTGCTTCCTTTAATTTAGTCAAAACTTCTACTAATTTGTTTTCTTGCAAGGGAGTTAATTCGGAAGAGACAATTACAGGGTAAGTGTCACTTTTGCCTAAGAAAACATATTTAAGATGTGCCGGAAGTTCTTTCAATTCAAGTTGGGGTGGGGTGATTTCAACGGGCTCCTCAAAATTTAATTCCAATGGTATCTTAAGACCGTAAACTTCATCAATGGTTTCGGAATTATCTAACAATGCAACATATTCTTCAATTTCTAAATTATTCAGTCCCATATCATGCTCAACGGTTAGAGCATCATGCAACGTGTCCCCTACATCATCATGCAAATATGTATCATTAACCAAAGAATCAACGCAATCAATAAAATTCACATCATGGGCAGCATAATTATGAGAAGGGATAGGAGATGAACTGAACACGTCGATTTCCACAGTTTCGCCCAAGACGGTCATGGTGACCTTTCCTTCATCAACATCGATGATTGTTTTTGTTGTATGCATGAATGGCCATCCTAAAAGTATTGTCCCCTCATTTTCGCTTGTTCCGAAATCGCTCATCTCCAAGATAACAAAATCGGCTGGAATCACCAACTTGTCCACTTGCACTAATAGGTCTTCAATGACTCCCTTGGGGTATTTCACCGACCTATCCTCCATTTGAAGAGTCATTCTTGTTGGTTTGATTCCCCCGAGTCCAAGCCTCAAATAGGTCGAGTATGGCATGAGATTCACACTTGCTCCCAAATCTAACATCCCACGAGCAACTTTCTTATCTCCCATAGTGATGTCGATCATAAAACTTCCGGGATCGCCTTTCTTTTGACCCCTTGCTTCTACCTCGTAAAGCACCACTTTCTCGTTCCCATTGTATCTTCTTTTGTTGGAGGTCAACTCTTTGAAAAATTTTGTATAAGTGGGAATGTTCTTCACAACATCCAAGAGAGGTAAGTTGACATGAACCTTTGAAAGCATGTCGTAGATTTCGGAAAATTGCTCATCTTGCTTTGCTTTTCTAAGTCTGATCGTAAAAGGGATTGGTGGCTTATATGGTTGAGCAGATTTGTGAAGCTTGGAAGTCGAAGTTGCTTCGTCTATTTTCTCTTCTTGATTTCCCGACTCGTCTTCTTTCTCAACGCCCCTTTCTTTTACTTCGGAATTAGCTTCTTTATTAATCACTTTACCACTTCGGAGAGTGGTAATAGCTTGAGCTTGCTCGGGTTGACTTGGTAGTTTACCCCTTTCTTGTCTACGTGCCTCGGTAGCAAGTTGCCCAATTTGAATCTCCATTTTCTTCATCGAAGCTTCTAAAGATTCGAACCTTTTATTGTTCTCCGCTCGGTTTTCCTTGCTCTCCTTAATGAATGCCGCAATACTCTCCTCAAGAGAGTTCCTTTGTTGTGGAGGTGGTTCACTTTGCGTTGGTTGTTGGGCTCGGTTTCCTCCGTTGTATTGAGCTTGGGCGCTTGTGTTGTATGGCATCGGGTTGTTGTTTCTCCATGAGAAATTCGGATGGTTTCTTAGCCCAGGATGGTAAGTATTTGGGAGAGGTGCATTTCTTGCGTTTCCGCCATAATTATTTCTCCTCTCTTCCCACTCGGGCCTTCCCGTGCTTTGTCCCATAGCCCAATTAACTTGTTCGGTTTGTTCTCCTGGAAAAGTATGAGGGCATGAATTGGCATCATGTCCGGGTGCTCCGCAAATTTCGCAAACTCATGAGCTAGAAGATTTATTTTGAGTCTTGAGTTGTCTTAGTTCATTTGTCAACTCATCGATTTTAGATTGCATCTCGTCCTTCTCGCTTACTTGGTGCACGGCTCCCCTACGAACACATACACTTTTTTGTTGGGAATTGGCTCCCAATGTTTCATACACATCATACGCTTGTCTCTCTATTAAACCCCAAAACGAACCACCGGCTGCATTATCTACCGCTCCTTGGCAATATTGAGTCAATCCATCATAGAAGAACTGATTAAGTAGTTGAAGCGGATAGTGATGGTGTGGGCATTGAATGAGGAGCATTTTGAATAGGTCACATGCTTCGTGAAATGCCTCTCTGTCTTGTTGTCCGAACGTCGAGATTTGAGTTCTCAATTGCGTAGTCTTTGAATGAGAGAAGTACTTGGTAATGAATTTATCGTAAACTTCATCCCATGTTTTTAGTGAGCCGGGCGCCAAAGTCATCAACCATTGTTTCGCCCCATCCTTGAGTGTGTAAGGGAAGCACTTCATTCTTAGTTGATCTTCGCTCAACCCATTTAATGGGAAGTTGTCAATCGCCACATAGAAGTCTCGGATGAATGATAACGGATCCTCACGTGCTAATCCGTGAAATGAGGGCAGTTGCTCGATGTGAAATCCGCTTATGTGGTAGTTCCTCGCTGTCGGTGCTAATTGGATGCATGAAATAGCGGTGTTCACCACGGGCTTTGCATAGTCCCGCATTAGATGTTCGACCGGAGGTTGTTGCGTCATGTTGTAGTTTGCTTCCATCCCATATTGAGGTCCGGGATAATAATTCGCTCCATATTGCACTCCAACGGGTGGTTGTCTCGGATAGAAGTATCTCCTTTGTTGAGCTTTGGGTATCCCTTGATTGCGCCCAACATTCTCATATCTCGGAAACCTTGGTTGGCGAATGTTTTCTTCATCTATATTTTGTGCAACATTCTCAACCCTCGGTTGACGAGGGTTTTTTTCTTGGAGCAAAACTCGCTCTTCAAGATCCGGATTCTCCTTGTCGTTTGCCATTGATGATGTGGCAATTATTTTTGGTGCTCTAATCCTTTGGATTTCGTCTATGGGTGGAAGAATCGGGTTTCCCAACGATCTCCTACCAAGCATAAACAAAAGAAGTTAGAGCGGATTTTTTTAGACTTTATCGAAAATAATGAAAACGGAAAAAATGATCAAGAAAAATAATTCAACTACTACTAAAACAAGATCAAAAATTAAACGCCAACTCCCCGGCAACGGCGCCAAAAACTTGATGAACAAATTATAAACTCGCAAGTGTATGAATCACTTTTGTAGGAAGCGGCAAGTAACTCCGAGGTCGATCTCTCTAGGAATTGGAAACGGTTTAAAGTTCGATAATGTTCGGCAAATAGTCGAATGAACAAGAGTAAAATAAATTAAAATACATCATTGGTTTGATAGGATTACAATTACTAATGCATAAAATTAAAATAAACTAAGCGTTATAAACACCAATTGAATAGTCGGATAATTGAGAGATTACAATAATGAGAATGATATGGGAATTTAGAATCACCAACACACACGTAATCAATTATTAATTCCGATACACAAAGAATTAAGGTTTGGAATTATTGATTGCTCACGATTAAAAGAAATCCGTTTGATGGCGGTAATTCTAAAATCACGATTGTTCTTAACGAAAATAAGAGACACTCCTTTGATGGGGATGAATCTCTACTAACAATCGACTAGCTAATACCTTTGATGGGGTAATTCGCTAAAAGATCGCGGAAAAATGTTTTAGAACATTCACAATCGCTACTATCGGGTCGTTTGATGGTGAACACCGACAAAAACCCTCGATTTGAATAATAATAACAACTAAGAAATAGGTTTGATGATCTAAATCAAAAGTTCTTATACGAAGAACAAACAAGGAGGAACAATCCCAAACTTTTACCCGTAGAATCAATAGGAACTAAAAATCGATAACATGTGTGTGGCTCAATCTAAAATAAGATCTGAATATCTTCCTTAGGGTCTCAACACCTTTTTTTATAGCAAAAGGATCAAGAAAAGGGCTCAAAATCGTGCAAAATTGTCAAAGAAAATGACTTGCACCGAAAAATGACACGGCCGTGTCGTACTACCCTGAAAAAAAAAAACCACTATCCACGGACCCGGCCGTGTCATACTGCATTAGAATTGCGGTTTAGGCTGATAGGGACTCGGCCGTGTCCTATGACACGGCCGTGTTGTACTCATCCGGAAAGTAGAATTTTTACTGGAACGAGACCCGGCCGTGTCATGTGACATGGCCGAGTTGCCTGGCGCCGCCGAGTTGTTTTCTTCTGTTCTGATTCCGGTTTTTGTTCTTCTCGGCTTGATCATTTGTTCTTGTATCAATACACCTCGGAATTTAGCATATGATATACCGTTTCGAAGCTAATTTCACGAGGAATTTATATAAAGGGAGAACACATCTCAATTCGGAGTGGTGATTCTGGAATTTAGAAGATACGACCCATATTGCTCCAATCTTTTATCGTTTTAGGCCCCGTTTTAGCTCTTGATCATCATAAACTCCAATATTAGCTATGAAAGCGCATATTTCACCACAATATTCTCTTGGTTACTATAAATTAAAAACACAACATACCACGCATAAAAGAGAACAAAAATACTAAAAAGCAAACAAAAACACAACTAAATAGAACAGAATGAGTCGATCAAGAATCGACTCATCACTGAGATATCCGATTCGGATCCTATAAAGGCACTAACCACGCAAATGACGATGTTAACTACTCAATTGGGAGCTCTAACAAAAGGAGGTGATTCGAAGGGAACTTCTCAAGGAAGTTCAAGTTCACTACCGTACGATCCATTGGGGGAGGCACATTACATTAATAATCGGAGTTACAACAATTTTCGGAATAATCCACCACCGGGCTTCTACCATCCCTCCAATCGAAATCATGAAAATTTTAGCTATGCTAATCCAAAGAATGCTTTGCAACCACCGGCCGGATTCAAAGTGTTGAATGGTGAGATAATTGAAGAAGCAAAGCCGACGTCAAATCTCGAGAATATTCTAGCTACCTTCATGATGGAGACAAAAAGCCAATTTAGTCGAGATGAGGAGAAATTAGACAAAATCGAAGGCCATGTCACTCAATTAGCTACCACCATGGGAGATCAAATAAAAAATCTCGAAACTCAAATTGGATAATTGGCTAAAGTTGTCAGGAGTCAACATCACCGGGGACAATTTTCGAGCAATACCGAAGTGAATCCAAAAGAGTCTTGTCAAGCGATCACCTTAAGAAGCGGTACGAATTATGAAGGGCCAAAGATGCCAATGGACCAACAAAAATAGGGAGTCAAGGAGGATCAAATCGAAATTGTAGAGGAAGAAGGGAAGCATGATACATCTAAGGGGGCTGAGAAGCCTAAAATATCTTCTAACTCTACTCCTAACATTCCTCTCCCTTTTCCTCAACGTTTCAAAAAGAAAAAGTTAGATGCACAATTCGCAAAGTTTTTAGATATCTTCAAGAAAATTAATATCAATATTCCTTTTGCAGATGCTTTGGAACAAATGCCTAACTATGCAAAATTCTTGAAGGATGTGATGCCAAGAAAAAGAAAGATGGAAGAGCATGAAACGGTTAAACTAACCGAAGAACGTAGCGCTATTATCCAACGCAAATTACCTCAAAAGCTTAAGGATCCCGGAAGCTTTACTGTTCCATGCACCATTGGAAACATCTCATTTGATAAAGCTTTGTGTGATTTAGGTGCTTTGATTAACCTTATGCCTTTATCTATTTTCAGGAAATTAGGTGTCGGAGAATTGAAAGCCACAACGGTTATGCTACAATTGGCGGATCGATCCATAACACACCCCAAGGGGATTGTTGAAGATGTGCTTGTAAAAGTCGACAAATTTATATTTCCAGCAGATTTTGTCGTTCTTGATATGGAAGAAGATGAAGATCTACCACTTATCCTTGGACGTCTGTTTTTAGCAACGGGAAAGGCTCTTATTGATGTTGAAAGGGGAGAATTAACACTACGTGTTAACAATGAGTATGTTCTATTTTCTATATTTAAAGCTATGAAGTTTCATGATGATAAGGAATATTGCAATGTTATTGACCATATAAGCTCGTATGGAAAGAAAAAAAATCTTACACTCATTGTCTTCGGATCCGTTAGAGTTTGCTCTTACGAACTCATGTTTTTCTAGTGATTCAACTTTGGAGTTTGACGATTCTGACTTGTTTGATTATATTTGTGAATTGAATTCTCTACAAGAAGAAACGCAAATAAATAAATCCGATTATTTTGACAAAGAAGGGCATGAAGTAGTCACGGAAATCAAGCTGACGGACGACTCGAACGTGTCAAATGACACGGTTCAAAATTTTGGGTCTGTTTCATCTCATTCGGATGTATCTCAACCAAGCTTGGACCTTAAAGCCCTCCCGGAACACCTCAAGTATGCATTTCTAGATGATAACAATACCAATCCGGTAATTGTATCCTCTTCACTTTCATCCACTCAACTAGATAAATTGCTTCGTGTATTGAGAGCACATAAGTCGGCTATAGGATGGTCCATCTCAGATTTGAAGGGAATTAGCCCTTCCATATGCATGCATAGGATTTTGCTTGAAGAAAATTTTAAATCTAAAGTGCAAAATCAACGAAGACTTAATCCCATAATGAAAGAAGTGGTGAAAAAGGAAGTACTCAAACTATTAGATGCCAAAATGATATATCCAATTTCCGATAGTGAGTGGGTGAGTCCTACGCAAGTTGTATCGAAAAAGGAGGGATGACCGTAACCAAAGACGAGAAAGATGAATTAATTGCTATGAGGGTAGTTATGGGGTGGCGAGTGTGTATAGACTATAGGGCTTTAAATGCGGCCACTCGCAAAGACCATTTTCCCCTACCCTTTATTGATCAAATGCTTGATAGATTGGTGGGGCATGAATTTTTCTGTTTTCTTGATGGATATTCAGGGTATAATCAAATCTACATAACACCGGAAGATCAAGAAAAAACGGCTTTTACATGTCCTTATAGAATTTATGCTTATCGTAGAATGCCGTTTGGTTTATGTAATGCCCCAGCCACTTTTCAACATTGTATGATGGCTATCTTTCATGGTTTGATCGAAAATATAATGGAAGTTTTCATGGATGATTTTTCGGTGTTTGGAAATTCATTTGATCATTGCTTGCATAATCTCACTTTAGTTTTGCAGCAATGTGAAGACACTAATCTCGTGCTAAATTGGGAGAAATGCCACTTTATGGTACAAGAAGGAATTGTCCTAGGCCATAGAGTGTCCGTCGCCGGTTTGGAGGTTGATAGGGCGAAAATTGTCGCCATTGAGAAACTTCCCCCACCAAAGAATGACAAAGCAATTAGGAGTTTTCTTGGCCACGCGGGTTTTTATAGGAGATTCATAAAAGACTTTATAAAAACCACTAAACCTTTGAGTAAATTGTTAGAAAAAGATACCACTTTCATTCTTTCTAACGAATGTTTGTAGGCATTTGAGACTCTAAAGAAGGCATTAGTGAGTGCTCCTATCCTCGTGGTACCGGATTGGTCTCAACCTTTTGAGATCATGTGTGATGCAAGTGATTATGCTGTCGGAACTATGTTGGGACAACGTCGTGAGAAACTCTTTCGGGCTATTTATTATGCAAGCAAAACATTGGACAGAGCCCAACAAAATTAAACAACTATGGAGAAAGAAATGCTCGCCATGGTATTTGCTTGTTATAAGTTCCGATCATACTTAATTGGGACAAAGACGTTAGTACACACGGACCACGCAGCTATCAAATACTTGTTCGAAAAGAAAGATTCTAAACCTCGCTTAATTCGATGGATTCTTCTTTTACAAGATTTTGACATGGAAGTTCGAGACAGGAAAGGTTGTTAAAATGTGGTAGCTGATCACTTATCTCGCCTCGAGTACAAAAAGGAGAAGGAGCCCGAGATCGAAGGGATTAAAGAAGAGTTTCCGGACGAGCGGCTTTTTATGATAGAAGCTAAATTTCCGTGGTTTGCTGACATTGTTAATTTTTTGGTCGCATGTGTGCTACCCCCGGATTTATCTTATTATCAAAAGAAGAAATTCCTACATGATATCAAGTTCTATATGTGGTATGAGCCACTACTTTTTAAGAGATGTGCCACATGATAGTGAGGAGATGTGTACCACAAGAGGAATGGGATGAAATTCTTCAACAATGTCATTCTTCACCAACCGGAGGACATTTCAGAGCAACACGGACTGCTGCAAAGGTGTTGCAAAGCGGATTTTATTGGCCTACGTTATACGAAGATTGCTATCTATTCATTCAACAATGCGATAGATGCCAACGAGTGGGGAATATTTCAAGACGTCATGAGATGCCCCTGACCAACGTAATTGAGGTTGAACTATTTGACGTTTGGGGTATCGACTTCATGGGTCCATTTTCCTCATCATTCGGGAATAAGTACATTCTAATAGCGGTCGAATACGTATCTCGATGGGTCCAGGCAATTTCTTCCCCAACAAATGATGCTCAAGTAGTAATGAAGTTTTTAAAGAAGAGCATCTTTTGCCGATTCGGAACTCCAAGAGCGTTAATCAGTGATCGGGGATCGCATTTTGTCAACAAAATCATGGATAAACTCCTTCAGAAATATGGGGTCCGATCAAAGAAATCATTGGCCTATCATCCACAAGCAAATGGACAAGCCGAAGCAGCCAACAAAGAGATTAAATTAATCCTGGAAAAGACGGTGAGTACATCTCGGAAAGATTGGTCATCCAAGCTCGACGATGCACTTTGGGCTTATCATGCGGCCTATAAAACTCCTTTGGGAACATCTCCATATCAACTCATATTTGGGAAATCATGTCACCTACCTTTGGAATTGGAGCATTAAGCGATGTGGGCGGTGAATAGAATAAATTTAGATTTTGAGGCCGCCGGAAAGAAAAGATTGCTAGAGCTAAATGAGTTGGAAGAATTCCGGGATGAATGCTACGAAAACTCTCGAATCTACAAAGAGAGATCTAAAAGATGGCACGACAAGATGATCGTTAAACGTGAATTTATGCCGGGGCAACAAGTACTTCTCTATAATTCAAGATTAAAATTGTTTCCCGAAAAATTAAAATCAATCAGGTCCATTCGTGATCAAGAAAGTACTTCCACCCGGAATAGTCGAGCTCATGAGCAGAGACGGAGAGCTATTTAAAGTTAACGGACAACGAGTCAAACACTACTATCATCCCAATCAAAAGGAAGCTGTATCTGTAATAACTTTGATCGAGCCATAAAAACTTCCAGTTGAAGACGTCCGACTGAAGGCGTTAAACTTAGCGCTAATTGGGAAGCAACCCAATAGTTTTTATTTTTATGTTTTGATCTTTTTCGCACTTTCTTTGTATTTTTACTTGTTGTAGAACTAACCGGTTCAACTATTGGTGTTCAATTCGCAGGTAAAAGACCCGAGGACAAAACTGCACTTTCCAGGCCTGTACGACACGGGCCGTGTCATTTGACACGGTCAGGTCGTGCAGGCAGATCATATCTCATTTTATGTGCAGGTACGACACGGGCTGTGTCATTTGACACGGTCGAGTCTGGGGTCCAGTCGATTTTCACGTTCCACGTTAGTTCGACACGGGCTGTGTCATTTGATACGGTCAAGTCAGATATTCAGGTGTTTTTTCTTTTTCTGGGCTAGTTGAGCACGGGCCGTGTCATTTGACACGGCCGAGTTAGGCGGACAGAGAGTTTTAATAAAATTGAGACAGGTATGACACGGCCGTGTTATTTGACACGGGCCGTGTCTGTCGGGCGGTTTAAAAAGCTGAATCAGCCGACTTTTCCCATTCTTCTTCTTCCCCAAATTTCTTTCTTCCCCAATCCAAAATCCTAGCCCGAATTCCCTACAATCCATCAAAATCAAGCAAAAATTGTGGTAAATCTTACATAGTAACAAGCTTTTCATCATTATTCCATAATCCAAAAGCTTCAGCGGGTAGGAATCGGACGAAATCATCCAGTTTTTGGGCCGCAATTTTTCCGAAATTTTCTTCAATTTTCACTCTGAATTAAAGGTATGATTCACGATTTTGGATGGTTTAATTCTTCATTGCATTGATATTATGTGAAATATGATTTATTAAGCAATTTAGGGTTCTTAAGTGGATTTTTGTTAGAATTTTTCGCGAGTAAAAAATATGTTGAAATTTTGTTGGTGATTTTCGTGAATTACATGTTGGACTTATATGATTGATAGATTTTATTACATGTTTAAAATTATTGGGATGTTATATACAATGACAATTGGTGTTGAAATTTACGGTTGTGGTATTTTTGAAGAAACGCTTATTTTGGGGAAAATGTGCAATTAGTAATAAGTTTGGGGGAGCGTATATTATCGATAAATAGTGACTTTGAGCTTTTGTGAAACAAATGATAATCGATGAATCTCTTGCAGAGAAATGGCCAGAGGTCGAGGAGGGACGTCGTGCGGCTCAAAGGGGATGAGGAAGACCCACAACGAAAATTGAGCAACCGGCGAGAATACCGACTCAATGGGTTGTCGAGACGCCCGAGACTTATGGAATTGAACTCCCGCCAAGCCGCCTAGCACGATGGAAGATATTGGGGCAGAAAAAAATGCTCCCCACTCGATGGTCGGACGAAGAATGCATGACGGCGATGGGAATAAAAGACGATGTCATAAAGCTGCTGGAAAGAATAAGTTGGACGACGATAATGACACAACATTGGGCCACCTACCGCTGTCTCACATTAGAATTCCTTAGCACGCTTACTGTTAAAAGAGACCCGATCACCCATGAGCCGACCACTTTGGAATTCCGTCTAAACAACAAGAATGAAAAACTATCTCCCGGTGAATTGGATGTTATATACGACACTCGAAGGTACATAGAATACCGAATCAATTGGTTCGAGTGTGAGACATATTGGCGGGCAATGGTTGAGTATCCTGTGAGCGATGCACGTCCCTACATCCTAAAGTCGGCAAAAGGATCCTCACTTCGCAATCCTATCCTCCGCTATCTACACAAGGTAATTGCGAGCACTATCTTCGGCCGGAAAGAAACAGGGCCAATCACTCAACGAGAGTTGTACGTTCTATCTCATATACTCGACAGAACGGATCCAGCAACCGGAGCTATTTTAATGGATCATTTTGAGGATGTTGCTACTAAACCGAGAGGGGAGATTTGGATAGGGGGTTTAATTACCCCTATCGCACTTCGTCTTGATGTATCACTAGAAAACCGAACTCCCCTTCCGGGAAATATGCTCCTATTTGTGCAAGTCATGAAGTTGATGAATATCCTGGACTACGACTCTCATGTTATATTCCTCCAGAATGACGGTGATCATTTCCTACTCCCGAATACAACTTTGACAACTATTAATAGTATTCGGGATTTAGGAAATTTACAAATGGCCACGGAGGCGCATAAATTGGCCCGGGAAGCAGTTGGATTGATCTCTCCTAGTGATAGACACTTTGCTCAGAATGTTCGTCCTAGGTGTACGGAAAATGAGGATAAAGCCGAGAGGATGCGAGAAGAAGATAGATCGGAAAGAATGGAGGAGGAATTTGCCTATGAGAGAGGCCCAGAAGACGAAAGAGAGACGGAAGAGGAAGAAGAAAGAGAGAGGGAACGGCCCGAGTCATCGAGACAGGCTGAATCAAGACATGCCACATCTCGGTCATCACTTAGAGCGGAATTTGAGGCATTCTGAGAGGAGACCCGACAAAAACTTGATGAGATGGGACAGAAACAAGACGAGATGCTGGACTTAATGCGAAAAATGCACGAATGGCATGTCCAACAAGGCCACTACCCTCCACCAAATCAGTAAAACCGGTTGCAAGTATTTCTTGACCCAAAGTTTTTATTGTTTAAATACTATACCCTCTTCATGTGTATACTCTTTAATTCAAGTTTGGGGGGAGATATTGGGTCAAGAAATACTTATATTGTTTGTTTGTTTTTATTTTGTCTTTTGGATTTTGGTGTGATTTTGATTTGCGTTTTTAGTGTGGTTTTTTTTTTGGTGTGTTTTATTTTGAACTCGGTGTGTTTGGAGTATGATGAACTTAGATGAAACTCGAAATAATGAACTCTTGTCTTGGATGCCTCGGGATTTATTTTGTTATTTTGATATGCAAATCGAGGATAATTTGAAGAGAAAAAAATTGTAGAATAATCAAAAAGGGTGTGAAATTAAATAAATAGTTTAATACCTTGGAAATATGAACAATTCTAACTTGTGTTGAGCCTTCGTGCATCATTAAATATGAAAGTTTCATTGTCGAGTGTACCATTCATGTTCTAAGACTCTAGAACTTGCCATGGTATCTTATTCGAAACGACAAGCGTGTGTGCAAATTAGTGAAAGTGATTTTAGGCGATTTTTTTATTAGCCCTTCATACCTTTTGGCCAACCCGGAAATTATTTCCCTAGTTAGCCCGATTGAGCTTAAAGTCTATTTCTTGTTAGCCACATTATGAGCTTTCCGTTCCATTATAAATTCTTTTTCCCTACACTTGAGCTTGTTAGAATAAAAATTGGTAAAAGAATGGAATAATATGTGTGGAGATGAATGGGAAAAGATTATCATGGTTCAAGATGGATTTGATTCTAAATGATTTATCAAAATAAACGGTGAGGTAGAAATGCTGTGATGATGATGTTGTCCGCTCTATGAAAAATCACACGGAGTTTACATGAATAAAGGGCAATAAAGATGAAGAGGTGAAAATAAAAATTAAATGGAGCGATAAGGAGACAATAAAATAAATGGAGCGATAAGGGGGAATGAGGTTGCGATTTCTACTTTCGAAAAAAGGCGCTTATTGCGATTCAAGGGGTTGAAGGAAGTAAATTCCATGGGAAACAAATTTGAGAAGTTCAAATTGATCGAAGTGATTACCGATATGATGTTCTAATTTGCTCAAGTTAAGTCACTTTAAGCCATATTTATCCTACCTCGACCAAAAAGCCTACATTACAACCTATAAAGTCCTTTTTGATTCGCCAAATTTGCATGCACAACCAGTGGTAGAGATGTAGACGATTGGCAAGCCTATGGGGGTTCTTATTTCATTGGATGAGTTTTGAGCGTCACTTATCCCATTATACACTTTGAGAGTGAGGGAATACACTTGACCGGTGAGGTTCATATTATTCAAGTATTAGCTATGATGTTAAGGAAGCACCCTTGAGATTTGCATACTTTATAGAACTCGACTTATTTATTTCTTGAGGCGTATTGATGAATTTTCAAAATGATCCTTTGAGGTATGTTGAGGGACGAGTTCCCTTAAGAGTGGTTATTTTGAAGTGCATTGCTCGGGACGATCAACGTTCATTTGGGGGATTTTGATAACACCCATTTTTACACATATTTTTGCAAAGATTTTCCGGGTTTTAAGATCCTAAAATGTGTAGAATTGTGTCGTTTGTGCTCATATTGTGTTTATTGGACTCGATCATGCTTGGGTACGTTTTATTGATTTTATAGGTACTTTATGGATATTAATCAAGAAAGAACGAAGTCTCAAACCCCAATATATATCAAGCAATGCGGAAACGAGAGATCGAGCCTAAAAAGGAGTCAAAACGGATTCAAAACGGACCAACACGGGCTCGACCGTGTCATTTGACACGGGCCGTGTCAATAGCTTGGTCGTGCCATATTGACATGGTCGAGTTTCACGTCCAGGCGATTGTGTCAATTTTAGAGGAGTATGACACGGGCCGTGTCATTTGACACGACCGTGTCACTTGCTCGGCCGTGTCAGCTGACACGGTCGAGTTCCCTGTCCAGCAACCGTTGATGTTTCTAGAGCACTATGACACGGGCCGTGTCACTTTTCGGTGGAAAAATCATTTTTTGACATTTTTACAAGATTTGAGCAAGGAAAATGGTATTTTTGGCCTTATAAAAAAGGATCTTGGGCTAGACTTGAAGATATTCTGATTTTGAAGAGTTTTTAAGAGATTGGAGAGAGAAAAACAAACACAAGTTTGAGAGCTTTTTCATCCAAGGAGAAGGAGATTCGAAGAAACCAAGGAAGAACACCTCAAGAATATTTTAAGGCTTCAATCGGGATCAATCAAGACACCATCCGAGTTTTATCTTCTTTCTATCTTTTATTCATTTTGTTGTTTTATTTAGCATGAACATGATGAACATGATGATTATTAATCTTTCTTTCATTACCATGTCCGGCTAAACTCGTTAGATTCCGGGCATGGGAGTATGTTGATTTGCTATGGTTTTGAGGGATTGATGATTATATATATCTGGTGTGATTTCTTTATCAAATACTTGGTTTTGATTCATGTTTAGACACTTGATCAATGTTTTTGCATGTTTAACTTAATTGCTCATAATTCAAGAGAAGAGGGCATTAATAGGTTTCGAGTATTTGACGTAGTAAATTACGAGATTGAGAAATCGCTAATGAACTATGATGATGTTTAATCTTATGAACATTTTGGAGTTAGATAATTTATAATAGATGGAGACGTTGTTATAGGTTGTTTAATCTATGTTTTAATGCATCTCGAGAGAGAGACTTTAGAATATTGTTGTGATTATCATTTTGGAGACGCACTTAGAACCTTTTGGAACCAATCCCGACTAAACTTAGTAATCAACAGAAACCTAGCCTTGGAATCTACTTTTCTAAACTCTTGCAATTCTCTTTAATTCGGATATTTTCTTTTATTGTCATCATTTTATTGTATTTCATTAACCATTCATACTCCCTATCGATCGTCTAGATAAAATCGGGATCGCTATAATCTAGTACTCAACACAATATGAATAATTAGTCTCTGTGGAATACGACCTTGCTCGCCGCTTTCTACATTTACTCCGTACACTTGCAGATTTTTTTAAAAATATAGCGAACATATACGCATAGGCGGAAGAGGAATGTACTCTTTTCTGTCTCCATCGTATATATTTTCGTTCCATTCTCCTCCATGTGCAACAATTAAACAAGATGACCTCATTTGCGTGAAATAAGTAACCAATGATCAACTCTGTATGTAATGGTAACAAACGTAACGAGAAAACAAATGTCATATCCGCTTATTGGTACCTCGTGTACAATATTTCTTGTCTTCTTACTTATTAACCGGGTTACATTCCTACATGCTAGTAACTCGTTACGAAATGATCATTTCTTTATTGTGTTACTCTATTGTGTGTCGGTAACTCGTTTAGAAATGATCATTTATTTATTGGGTTACCCTATTGTGTGCTGGTAACCCTTGAAAGAAATAATCATTTCGTATTTTGATTACCCTTTTGTGTTACCATAATATCATACTGGTGGGCGATTTTGGCTCTTGCAAAACTAGGGTTGTGCAATTTTTTCTTATGAAAACTTCTTGTCCAAGACCTTATATTTATACTAAGTAAACCCTAGAGTCAAACTCTAGTATTTGCCTAGTTGCCCCTCAACTTATTAAATAATACAATACATATAATATCTTGTATTATATATATATTACTTATTGTTTAATTCTCTAATAAATATAATATCTAATATTATATTTATCTAACCCAATATAATATATAATATATTATATATTACTCATTATTTATTTTCTTTAATAAATATAATATCCAATATTATATCTATTAATTATTCTTGCTTGCCTTTAGTTGTCGTATGTGTGACCCAAAAGGCTTATATTGTGTTGGCAATTATTTAATACCTTATTAAATAATAAATCATAAGTGGTCTCTAGCAAGACATCATGACTACCCAAATAATATAAGTTTATAGTCCATTAAACCATTTAATGTGTCAAATTCCTTTGTTGCGTGATATCATATTTGAACTAAGTCATGGATATTGTCATACTTAGTATGTTCAAATGTTTTCTCGAACTTAAGTAGACTGATTGAATCAAATGACTCTTCATTTGAGCATGGCCATGCATTTCTTTCATTCATACTTATCGAGGGGCCAACGAACATCTCTCTCACTAAAGAGAGGGAAAAATCCCCATCTTTATTATTCATTGCCCTCTACATGACTCCCACAAATCCCGATCGCTAACCTTTATGATCACCATGTCTCAGATGACGTTGGATTACGTCAAAGCATAGCAATTATCTTGTTGGACTATGATAATCTCAGGTTCAAGGATTTATTGACATATTGTTATATTGAGATTCACTTATGACATACCCATGTAGTGATCTCAATCCGAGTCTTTCCAGTATTGGTTCTCCAACCAATACTCATAAAATTGATCCGTACCATACGCATAATCATCCGATGATTATCAATCTAAGTTATACTAGTATATCAATCACTTGAGTCTCTACTCAACGCGATTGGACCAGGGACATTTGAATAATCTTATTATTTGTGAATAACTATTATTTGATTATTATAATATTAAAACATGCACACATTATAATAATCAACGAGAAATAAATGATATCAAATAACTTTATTTAAATGTGACAATTACAAATCTAGGCACATCGAATGTCCTAGGGCACTATTCCCAATAGGTAACAAAATACAGGCCCAGCGAACTGCCCTTCGTCGTTGCGAAATGATCATTTCTTTATTGTGTTATGAAATGAGCATTTATTTAGGCATTATATATGATCAATTCTTAGCTGGGATGCTCTTGTATATGATGGTAACTCAGTACGAAATTATGAATTATTAGTTGGGTTAACATTCTATGTGGTCAATTATTAACCGGGTTACATTCTTACATGCTAGTAACTCGTTACGAAATGATCATTTCTTTATTGTGTTACTCTATTGTGTGTCGGTAACTCGTTAAGAAATGATCATTTATTTATTGGGTTACCCTATTGTGTGCTGGCAACCCATGAAAGAAATAACCATTTCGTATTTTGATTACCCTTTTGTGTTACCATAATATCATACTGGTGGGCGATTTTGGCTCTTGCAAAATTAGGGTTGTACAATTTTTTCTTATGAAAACTTCTTGTCCAAGACCTTATATTTATACTAAGTAAACCCTAGAGTCAAACTCTAGTATTTGCCTAGTTGCCTCTCAACTTATTAAATAATACAATACATATAAAATCTTGTATTATATATATTACTTATTGTTTAATTCTCTAATAAATATAATATCTAATATTATATTTATCTAACCCAATATAATATATAATATATTATATATTACTCATTATTTATTTTCTTTAATAAATATAATATCCAATATTATATCTATTAATTATTCTTGCTTGTCTTTAGTTGTCGTATGTGTGACCCAAAAGGCTTATATTATGTTGGCAATTATTTAATACCTTATTAAATAATAAATCATAAGCGGTCTCTAGCAAGACATTATGACTACCCAAATAATATAAATTTATAGTCATTAAACCATTTATTGTGTCAAATTCCTTTGTCGCGTGATATCATATTTGAACTAAGTCATGGATATTGTCATACTTAGTATGTTCAAATGTTTTCTCGAACTTAAGTAGACTGATTGAATCAAATGACTCTTCATTTGAGCATGGTCATGCATTTCTTTCAGTCATACTTATCGAGGGGCCCAACGGACATCTCTCTCACTAAAGAGAGGGACAAATCCCGATCGTGATTATTCATTGCCCTCTACATGACTCCCACTAATCCCGATCACTAACCTTTATGATCACCATGTCTCAGATGACGTTGGATTACGTCAAGGCATAGCAATTATCATGTTGGACTATGATAATCTCAAGTTCAAGGATTTATTGACATACTATTATATTAAGATTCACTTATGACATACCCATGCAGTGATCTCAATGTGAGTCTATCCAGTATTGGTTCTCCAACCAATACTCATAAAATTGATCTGTACCATACACATAATCATCCGATGATTATCAATCTAAGTTATACTAGTATATCAACCACTTGAGTCTCTACTCAACGCGATTGGACCAGGGACATTTGAATAATCTTATTATTTGTGAATAACTATTATTTGATTATTATAATATTAAAATATGTACACATTATAATAATCAACGAGAAATAAATGATATCAAATAACTTTATTTAAATGTGACAATTACAAATCTAAGCACATCGAATGTCCTAAGGCACTATTCCCAATAGGTAACAAAATACGGGCCCAGCGAACTGCCCTTCGTCGTTGCGAAATGATCATTTCTTTATTGTGTTATGAAATGAGCAATTCTTTAGGCATTATATATGATCAATTCTTAGCTAGGATGCTCTTGTATGTGATGGTAACTCAGTACGAAATTATGACTTATTAGTTGGGTTAACATTCTATGTGGTCAATTATTAACCGGGTTACATTCCTACATGCTAGTAACTCGTTACGAAATGATTATTTCTTTATTGTGTTACTATATTGTGTGCTGGTAACTCGTTAAGAACTATTGGGTTACCCTATTGTGTGCTGGTAACCCTTGAAAGAAATAACCATTCCATATTCTGATTACCCTTTTGTGTTACCGTAACGTCGTACTGGTCGAATGTTATATGCAGAGACAGAAGAGGAATGTACTCTTTTCTGCCTCCATCGTATATATTTTCATTCCATTCTCCTACATGTGCAACAAATAAACAAGATGACCTCATCTGCATGAAATAAGTAACCAATGATCTACTCTGTATGTAATGGTAACGAACGTAACGAAAAAACAAATATCGTATCCGCTTATTGGTACCTCGTGTACAATATTTCTTGTCTTCTTACTTATTAACCGGGTTACATTCTTACATGTTAGTAACTCATTACGAAATGATCATTTCTTTATTGTGTTACTCTATTGTGTGCCGGTAACTCGTTAAGAAATGATCATTTCCTTATTGGGTTACCCTATTGTGTGCTGGTAACCCTTGAAAGAAATAACCATTTCGTATTTTGATTACCCTTTTGTGTTTCCATAATATCGTACTGGTCGAATTTTATACGCGTAGGCGGAATAAAAATGTACTCTTTTCTGCCTCCATCGTATATATTTTCATTCCATTCTCCTTCATGCGCAACAATTAAACAAGATGAGCTCATCTGCGTGAAATAAGTAACAAATGATCAGCTCTGTATATAATGGTAACGAACATAACGAAAAAACAAATATCGTATCCGCGTACTGGTACCTCGTGTACAATATTTCAACACGGTAAATACTATACGAAGTTGTGATCTCATACTGTGTTATCACATGACAAACAATGTCGTGTTGAGATAAAATAACACATGGTAACGAAATGATCATTTCTTTATTGTGTTGCGAAATGATCATTTCTTTAGGCATTATATATGATCAATTCTTCGATGGGATGCTCTTGTATGTTGTTGTTACCCAAAATATTATCCGGAGATGATATGCTGGAATGGACGAGTAACAAACAAAATGCGAGAGCACGTCCGTGGGGAAGTAAATAACACAAGATTTGCTGGGATTGTTAGTCCCGGGCTTGAATGCTCTCGCGAGATATTATTAATATGAATACATGTGAGTACAAATATTAACGTTAGAGTACAATTACAATGAGTGTAAAGACCCTAGTTATCTTAGCTCTTGAGTGCTGAAGATTGCCGGAAGAACCAGAGTTGAAGCTCTGTGAGTTCTCGTTACAAAGATGAGGTGTTCTCTGTATTGTTTGATGTGTGTAATCGTGTTAATGTTGTAACCTCCTCTTGCCAATGCTGGAGGCCTCCTATTTATAGGAAAAGAGGTTGCTGGGATGTCTCTGTCTCCCACGGGCGATTGTCGTTCCTGCATTTAAATAAGTCGGGCGATCGTCCCAGCACGTGGGACTGTTTCCTTAAAGTCCGCAGCTGTTGCTGGCATCCAGATGCGCGAACCAATGAGGAGGCGACAGGTGCCTCTTGTCGTTGTCTTGGGAGGTCCCACCTAGGACCTTTCGGCGGGTCTGTCGGTAGGTGAGGTCGTCCTTATCACTGACAGCTGCTGATGGGCTGGAGTATGGCCTGTTCTTGCGACGCCATTTGCGGATCTGCACGTGGGCCTTCATCCCAATATTCAGTGTTCGCAGACTTTGACGGGTGTCGGATTCACACGTGGCATGGGACGGTCGTTTCCGGTCGGATATTAGAGGCGATCGCCAGGTGCCAATAGACGATCTCCTTGGACGTCGACCGCTTGGCACTTGCCCAGCATCTGTCTTCTTTGGTTGGATTCCGACCATTATGCCGATCGCCATCGAGGCGTATAAATCGTTGCACAACAATTACCCCCCAGCTCGCTCCGATGTTGAAGACGTGGGGTGAGGTGGCTCTGCTGGCGATCGCTTGCATTAGACGAGCGACTCATCTACTTATGAAGCAAACGATCGTCTCCCGAACGAACTGATTTCGAATTTGGATGACCTCCCCAGACGCTGAAAAGAGCGGGAAGTGGAAGCGGGCTTTGAAATGTCACTGGGGTACGTGTCGTGCTCCCGTTGGGGAGTCCGACGGTGTTGTCAGACTTGTCGTCTGGCGTGCCCTCGAAGCGATGCATACGTGGATTTCGAGGGCGGCATTAAATGCGACTTATCCGACGGTTGCACTTCCGCCCTCGAGATTCCGCTTATTTGCCCAGAAGTCCATGCTCTCGCCTATAAAAGGGGATAGGGATTCTGGGGTTAGATCTTTATGCGCTTTTGCCTGAGAAGAAGACAAGGCTGAAATTTCTTGAAGCCTTGTGTGCCGATCGATGTTCGACTCAGTCTCTAGGTAAGAATAAAAACTTGTCCCCCCCCTTTCTCTTTGAATATGTCTGGAGGAGGATCCACCGTGTATGAGGCGGGTAGCACTTCCGCCGCCGCGACTTCGACTGCCCGGGATGAAACCTCGGCGGATTTTCACGTGGAGACGGCTGTCGAGGCCATTCGCGTTGGGATTGAACCCGCGAAGGTTGAAGAACTCTTCAACGAGGCTGACGCAGTGAGGTCGGCGGCGGCGGAGCAGAAGCGCTCGCCGGCCGACGAGGATGAGGCAGTGAGACTATACTGGAAGCAGAACAGTGTGTTCGGCCAAGCCTTTCTGGAATTTACCGAGCTTCTGGAGAGACTTCCTGGACCACGTCCTAAGTTCAATTTTCGCGCATACTCAGTCGCCCACCCCTATGAACTCGTAAATCGGATGTCATTTTGGGCCACGGACTGCTCCCCGTGGACCCTCGGCTAGATTAAGAGTTCGGCGACTAAGAAGGATTTGAGTCGTTGGAGGGCGGAGTTCCATGTCCCCTCCGACGTTTCACTGTATGTGCCTGCCGATAACGAGTGCGCCGACCAACCTCCCGAGGGTATGGTCGCCGTTAACGACTTGATCATGGGGGCCAGATTGCGGTTCCCATTGCCGTTCGCCATGTCATATCTGCTGACCGCCTGGAATGTGGCGCCGCTCCAACTGACGCCGAATGCCTGGTTGCAGATCGTCAGCACTTTGACTCTATTTGGCGGTCACCGGCTGTTCCATCTTCCTTCTGTGCTGGAAATGAACTATCTCTTTAAGTTGACGGCGCAGAAGGGTTCTGTTGGCGGCTACCACATTCAGGGTCGCATGGGCCGGGTGGTCCTTGGGGTGCCGAACAAGGTCCGGGGCGACCTGACAAAATGGTGTTGGGTCGGCAGAGCGTGGAAATTGGCCGCGAGCGACAAACCCGAGGATGAGTTGGATATCCCCACCAGCTTCCGGGAGAGGAATCCGAGTAAGGGTTTTAACTCTCCCTTCGTTCGGATACACCTTGAGCTGATCTAATTTGGTTTTCTTTTTGCAGGCTCCCTTGTTCCAGCAGCCAGCGACCTACCATTTGATTTTTCGATCGTCTGGGAGCGAATCTGTGGTCTTCCGGACAGTTACATCGACGCTCGCATGATCAACAACGAAGCTCATTGGTTGGGCGCTCGGTTGTTTCGCTTTCCCCGCCACTTAAGGGTCCCAGGTACAAATATTTACAATCTCCTTTTTGCTCGACGATCACCTTTGATTGAAGAAGACGTCTAACCTGGTTGATTGTCTTCTTTGACAGAGATCTAATTCCCCCACTACTCCGAGCCGCTGAGAGAAATCGCCATGTCGATCCCTGGTCTTATGAATCATTTCCGCCAAGGGAAGAAGGCGGGTTGTGACCCTGCGGCGACGACCCGTCCTATCCCAGAGGCGAGACCTATCATGGGGCCGATTGTCGTCGAGCCGGAGACTCGAGAAGAGGAGCAGCTCCAGCGCAACCGCAAGAGGCGGAGGCCAGAGGAGCCCTTGCCATCTGTTGCTGCTGAGGCGCCCGCGGTGGTGCCGCCGGTCGCCGCGCCTCCAATTTCTGCAGTTCCAATGGCGGAGGGGCCTACACCCTCATCGGCCTTCCTACAAGCCATGGCGACCGCTGATGCCCAGACCCCGCGGGGCAAGCCTTTCTTCGGCCGCGACCCCGAGAAGCTCGAAAGGTAAGCTTGGTTGATCTGCTGAGTATGTCACTTGTGTCGGGGACATACTAACTCCTTTGTTCTTGGTGCAGGGTCCGTCTTTCCGACCCGAACTGCTCGCCGATGGTGTTGGACTTCCTCGCGAGCAGATCTCCCGCGAGCCTAGCGACGTCCCCCATTACGTCTCTCAGGCTATCACCACCCTGCCGAAGGCTTGGACGACCGATTTGGATGCGATCGCGTGCCGGCAGTCCGGAGACGCAATGCAGGAAACTCTTGCTCTGACCCTCCAAGCGGCGACGATGGCCGCTCAAGCTGTGAAGGATTATGAGGGGCAGCCCTCTACTGCCCTTCTCCATTCAGACCTCGAGGCTGCTCGGAATCGAAACGCCGAGCTTGCCGACAGGATCGCGGCAATGAAGAAGGAGTACGTGGAGACGGCCAAGAGCAGGATCTCGACCGGATGAGGCAGGATCTCGACCGGGCCCAAGCAGCGACCGACCGGATGCGCGATGAAATGACGGAAGCCCGTAGGTTGCATGTGGCCTCGCAGGAGGAGGCGACCGGGCTGAAGACGGTGGTGGACCAGTTAAATGGCGAGCTGGAGTCGTCGAAGGGGAATCTGGCCGCCAAGATTTCCGAGCTCCAGGGTGCGGATCAAACAATCGCGGGGCTGAAGGAGAAGTTGGAGGCGACCGAGGCCGATCCCTTACTCAACGTGGAGTATGTCGGTGAGTTTGCCTATTACATGGATTACGCTGACGCCATCCGCACTGTCAAGAAGGGAGGGCTCGAGGTCGGCCCTCTGATTGATAACTTCAAAGCCTATGTGCTTGAGCATCCTCTACAGTCGGCCTTCTTTGTTCCGATCCTTGACCTCTCCGACCTCAGAATCGACCTGAGCTGGTATCCGTCGCCGGACAAAATCGTTCATCCGGATGCCGGCGAGGAAGCGCACGCCGATCCAGCAGACGGTGGCGAAGGCCGAACCGATCCAGCGGCCGGTGCGAAGGCCAGGCGGGGATAGCCTGAGTTAGATTGCTTTCATTTTGTTTTCACTTGTAATTTTTCAGTTTCATTGTGTTTTGCCTTCGGGCGCTTTTGCCTTCGGGCGCTTGTACAAATATTCTGAATGAAATGAAATGCATAATTGCATCTGATTCCTTGCTTGTACGATCGTCTGTCTGAATCTTTCGCATTTGACTTCACACAAGTGTTTGAGGAGCGGTCGTTGTATGTATAGCTCCGAGTGTATTGGTATACTTAAAATTCTTACTTGTAAATTTCTGAAAAAAAAAACCGATCGTCATATGTGTATTTGAACAAAGCCGATCGTATGTGGTTCCGTCCTACTGATCGCATGTATGGCTCCGTTCTGCCCCTTGTTTATGTTTACTTGGTGAAAGTAAGGGAACGAAAATAATTTATTTAGCGAGCTATCTTTAGTTTGGTTCTTGCAATCTTCGGTTTTGTTGATTCCTCGAGGGAGGCCGAACGTCCCGGCCTGGAAAGACTTCGCACAGTCGTGGGGTTCGATGGAACCGACCTATACGACTATGTCTTGTGCGCGCGCGACATTCCGTCTGATGGTTAACTTCTCGCGACTCACTTAATTGTGAGGGTCCTCCGTAGGCTACATTTTGCCTCGCAATGTACCGATGGGGCGGACGGTCTCTGCCTGGAGGAGTCCTTGCACGGGGCGCCGTCGGACGAATCGACTTCGCTACCATGACTTGTTAGCACTTTTCTGTCTAAGAGAGCATACGTTGTGACGGGGGGTGTAACACCCCCGATATATTCAGGAATATTACAGCGCTGTAAATCCTTTATATAAGGATTTACAAGGCTGAAGAACTGAAAAGACGTTAACAGATACCAACGTATGAAAATAATGGAAATAAGGTACAACAGTTCTGACCAATACTGAAAATACAAATGTTCAACGGAAAAGTATTAGTACATCACCAAATCCAAATCATCATAAACGACTACATACTCGAGTACTTATTAAAACGATTCAAACAACAGGCAAATAGACCCGGCCGGAACATCACTCTGCACCCTCGTCGTCATGCAACTCCAGTGGTTGTTTCCCCGCTCTCCTGGATCCTGAACATAAACAAATGTTCACCCCCGAAGGGGTTAGCACAACGATGCTAGTACAAGTAAGATAATCATACAATAGTGATGTAATCAATAATTATCATAACAAGTTTCTCCAACGAGAAATAACAACCACATATATCACATCATAACAGTCTCAACATACTGATGGTATTCCAACGATCCAGCGCACACAGCTGTAGATTCCCATGATTGTCCCGTCGGACCAACGCATGGTGGAACTACCTATCCAACAATCCAGCGCACACAGCTATAGATTTCCATGATGATTCCCGTCGGATCAACGCATGGTGGACATTTAATCACAACACATGTACATAATACAATCACAATATTACTGACATAATATAAACAATTCTAATTAAAGTACTTGCCTCGGTTCGATGACAAGAATAAAGCTTCCACGAATATCAAAACACTCGAAGGTTCTCCCCTTCGATCAATCACGATGTTAAGCTCGAACCTTAACAAAAGAAATAATATAGAATTCATCTCACGTCGTACGAATGTCTAACAATCCAATTTACGGCCGAAAGTTCATAAAACGTAATCTGCCTGAACTGCTTAGCGTACGCTACGTATTCTATGTAGCATGCGTTAAGCCTGCTCGTTAGCGCACGTAAACAACGAAGTCTAGCGCACGCTAACAATGTATCGACAGTCCTCTCTGATCAGCCGACTGACTCGCCTGATGACCTAACGTACGTTACGTACCAATCGTAGCGTACGCTAAACATGCCCGATAGCGTACGTTAATCTGCATAGCTTAGCGTACGCTAAGCGTGCATGGCAATCTCATTACTGGGCAGCAGACCGTTCTAACAGTGACGAAATTTACGAACTCCTCAGTGATTAACGTACGTTATCCGTCTACATGTCATGTTCATAAATTTATGAATGATCTTACGGATTCAAACATATTTGAATTCAAGGAAATGAATATCATCACAACTCTTATATCCAACTCGATTATCATTCTCATGTGAAGTTCGTGATCTCAGGTTGATGCACTAGATTCCATTGTCATTTACACATTCAAATTTCATCTTGAAGTTGAACTAAAAATTCCAATTACGATGTTTCAACGACGACATTATAAGCATAATCATTCCCACTTCTAAACATGATGTTTGTTTGAATAATTCACCAATGGAACTCAATATCTTGATAGCATGATTCATCTAATTCTTCAGAACATGAATCTAAGTCTGGAGAAAGAATTAACATACCTTAAGATGAAGAAAACACCGAGTCAAAAAGGTACTCCGGTTGTTTGTATGCCAATCCAAGGTGTTTCTCCACTTCAACGATCAATCACAAGTGACATTCAATCTCCAATGATCAAGTAGAGGTGGTCTATGTATGTGTAAGGAAGATATAAGGCTCTCTGGTCTCTCAAGAATGAAGGGTAGGTGAAGGAAATGTAAACCAAGTAAAATGGGTTGCTGTCCCATTTATAACATTTCTGTACGTACGTTAATTAGCGCGCGCTATCTCCATATCCTTAGCGCACGCTAACTAGCGTTGACTCCAAATCTGTCCAGGTTCGCCCGCGGGAATCTTATTCGGACCCACGTCCGACTGGCGCATGTGCTAGCTGCCTAGCTCAATAATTGACTACCTAGCGCACGCAATTCTTTATTCATAGCATGCGCTAGTTTTAGCCGATAATGCATGTTAAGTTACATTCTTAGCATGCGCTATCACGAGTTTGCATGAGAAATTCTGCATGTTGTTATACTTATGTACAGAGATACAAATGTGAGAACTATCACACTCCAATTATCGAGATCACAATTCCGAATAATACAGGGTTCAAATACAGATGAAATACACAAATATAAATCCAGATATTACATACTCTCCTACTAAAAAGGAGTTTCGTCCCGAAACTCAAGACGAAAATAACTCTGGATATATGGACTTCATGCTATCTTCCGTTTCCCAAGTGGCTTCTTCCACTCCGTGGCGTGACCACTGGACTTTGACCAAAACGATTGGTTTGTTCCTCAACTGCTTAACTCGACTCTCGAGTATCTTGACTGGTCTTTCTTCAAACGTTCCATCCTGAGAGACTTCGATCTTGTAACGCCCCAATACTTATTTAAATGCTATTTATTTTGCTAACAATCATGGATTTTGATTTTTTAATATTTACAGGTTGTCCGATACTTGGACCGATACGTTCCTAGCATAAAATGAAGGAGTTAAAAGGAAAAGATTTCAAAATAAATTATAAGAATCATTTTTAAAATTTATGAAACTGATTTCGAAAAATTCCGATGATTTTGATACGATAAAATTTTCATTACAGAACACTTATATTGCAAAAATAATATTAAATTATTTTATTATTATCAAAAATCCGTTCCGAGCATATCGAAGATTTAACTCCGACGAGTCCGGAACAGGTCGAAAAATCGAATTTGGACACCGTGAAGGGGTCGAACCGGCCGAGCCAAGTTGACAGACATCTGCCGGTCACCGCCGGACATGCCTACCGACAGCTGCCGGTCACGGCCGACAGAAGTTTCTCGACGCTCTCCGAATATGGCTGTCTGGATAAGGTCGGTCACGACCGACAGAAGCTTCTTGGCCAGCTGTCCGGATAAGGCTGTCCAGCTGTCCAGATAAGGTCGGTCACGACCGACAGAAGCTTCTCGGCCAGCTGTCCGGATAAGGCCTCCAGCTGTCCGAGTAAGGTTGATTTTAAGCCGACTTTGGACCCCTATTTATACATGTTACCCGATGTATTTTTGTACATATCACATATCAATTTGAAGATCTGGACCTCTACTATAAAACGCCCGTAAAATATTTCCCTTCCAAAAATTATAATGGCTTTAAAAATCCCGATGAAACTGGAAACTCAAATTTGACAGTTTTTCAAAGGTGTTTGATAAAAGTCCTCAAAGAGATTTCAGATTTTACATCAAGAATTTATGACCGGAAATATGAAAAAGTATTTCAAGTGCTAGGAGAAGTGTATCCGGGATCCAAGAAGGACAACCGAGCCAAATTCAAAGGAAGATATTTCAAGATTTCAGCAAACGAGGTGAGGTTATACTGTTTTAATATGTTACGGTCATCGTTGTGTCGTGTAACATGACGACCCGCGAGGGGTCGAAATAATGAAAGAAAGCCGAGACGAGTCTCACACAGATAAGAATGTTTTATGTGCATTACACAACATTATTTTGACGATTTATAAGGGTTTAATCTCACTGAGTATGCTCGCGTACTCACACCTCGTCATTTATGTTTTTCAGGCTAAGGAATCGATGAAAGGGACAAGCAGAAGATGAATACATACTCCCAACACGATGAAGTTCTAAATAATAAAAGATATTGTCGTCGTAATTATTATTATTTTTACGAAATACTTGATGTTCTTCAACGAATATAATTTCAACGGACTATGTCTGAATATTTGATTTCCCATGTTTTTGTAAAACTGTACTGATGGTTGAATAAACGAGTTTTATTGAAGATTTACTGACTAAAATGCTTCCGCAAATACTCCGGATTTATATAAAATTTTTAAGAAAAAATTGAGCCGTGTAACGTTCTTTTTAATTAAGAAAGCCAGGGCGTTACAGATCTCGCCAAAATCAATGACATGACTAGGATCCGGTATATATCTCTGTAACTGGGATACGTGGAACACATTATGAACATGGCTCAACGATGGCGGTAATGCCAATCTGTATGCCAACTCTCCAACTCTCTCAAGGATCTCGAATGGTCCGATATATCTTGGACTCAGCTTTCCCTTCCTTCCAAAAAGAAAGATTCCCCGAGTAGGAGAAACCTTTAAAAGTACGTGGTCTCCAGTACTGAACTTCAATGGGCGACGGCGTACGTCTGCATAAGATTTCTGTCGACTCTGGGCGGTCAACAGCCTTTCACGAATCAAGGCTATCTTCTCTCTTGTCTATATGATCAACTCTGGTTCTGTCCCGATCAAGTCTGATGAATCATCCCAATATAGGGGCGATCTGCATCTTCTCCCGTACAAGGCCTCAAATGGTGCCATCTTAATGGAAGCATGCCAACTATTGTTGTAGGTCAATTCAATCAACGGTAGATGAATTTCCCAGTTGATCGAACAATCTAAGGCACAAGCCCTTAGCATATCCTCGACCGTTTGAATAGTCCTCTCGGATTGTCCGTCAGTCTGCGGGTGATAAGCTGTACTGAAGTTCAATTCGGTCCCCAAGGCCTAATGAACTTCTTTCCAAAAATGCGATACAAAGCGACCATCTCGATCAAAAATAATGGTCTTCGGCATACCATGCAATCGGACTATCTCTGAAATAAATACCCGTGCCAACCTCTCTGGTCCCCATATGTCCCTAATGCCTAGAAAATGAGCTGATTTGGTTAAACGATCAACTATCACCCAAATCATGTTCATTCATGTCTTGTTCTCGGCATACTAGTGATAAAGTCCATCGATATTTCCTCCCACTTCCATTCAGGAATCGGGAGAAGCTTCAGCATTCCGGCAGGTCGTTGATGCTCGATCTTAACCTGCTGACAAGTCAAGCATTTCGAAACATAATCCGCTACATCTTTCTTCATGTTGTCCCCCCAAAAGTTCTGCTTCAAGTCCTTATACATCTTACTGGTGCCCGGGTGGAGAGAATAGGGCGAGCTGTGAGATTCCTTCATAATCATCTGTTTCAGAACATCGACATCGGGAACGCAGAGTCAGTTCTGAAATCTCAAAACTCCATCATCATGAATTACGAATCCGGGGGCCTTCCCCTTGATCACTTCATCACGTAACCGAATCATCAGAGGATCACCTGTCTACTTAGATTTGATTTCCACGGTTAACGATGAAGTTATTTCCATCACGCATAGTTGTCCTTGGACTCTTTGTAACCATACTTCAATTCCTTCTCGAATCATCTCTTGTTGAATGCTGAGCTGGGAGGTCAGAGTCTCCAGCATCTGAATAGAAACAGGCTTCCGGCTAAGTGCATCGGCCACTACATTTGCTTTGCCTGGATGATAAAGAATCTCTAAGTCATAGCCCTTAATAAGTTCCAGCCATCTCCTTTGCCGCATGTTCAACTCTTTCTGACTGAAAATGTATTTGAGACTCTTGTGATCTGGAAAGATCTGACAGTGAGCCCCGTACAGATAATGTCTCCAGATTTTCAAAGCAAAAACTACTGCTTCTAGCTCCAAATCATGCGTTGGGTAATTCACTTCATAAGGTTTCAGCTGTCGTAACGCATAAGCGATCACCTTATCATTCTGCATCAATACGCATCCGAGTCCTTGGTTCGAAGCATCACTGTAAACTATAAATCCTCCAGTTCCCTGTGGAAGTGTTAAAATCGGTGTCGTCGTCAATCTATTCTTCAAATCATCAAAGCAATTCTGGCATAACTCGTTCCACTCAAACTTTTGTGTTTTCTGCAGGAGTCGAGTAAGTGGGCGGGAAATTTTGGAAAACCCTTCCACAAATCGATGATAATATCCAGCAAGTCCTAAGAAACTCCGGACTTCTTTCATGTTCTTTGGAGGCTTCCAATCCATAATTGCTTCGATCTTCTGAGGATCTACTCGGACTCCTTCAGCTGATACCACATGGACGAGGAACATTTACTTTCTTTATCCAGAATTCACACTTAGAAAGTTTGGCGTACAATTGTTCATTTCTCAACAGGTCTAACACAATCCGTAAATGCTGTGTATGCTCTTCCGGGCTCTTAGAATACACCAGAATGTCATCAATGAATAAAATCATAAATTTATCCAAATATTCGATGAAAACTCGGTTCATCAATTGCATGAATACAGCAGGTGCATTAGTGAGACCAAACGGCATCACTACAAACTCATAGTGTCCGTAGCGAGTTCTGAACGCTGATTTCGGAACATCAGATTCCTTAATCCTCAGCTGATGATATCCTGACCTCAGATCGATTTTAGAAAATACAGTTGCTCCTTGTAACTGGTCAAACAAATCATCAATTCGTGGCAACAGATAATTGTTTTTAATCGTCATTTTGTTCAGCTCTCGATAGTCAAAACACAGTCGAAGCAATCCATCCTCCTTCCGGACAAAAAGAACTGGTGCTCCCCAGGGCGAAACGCTTGGCTGGATATAGCCTTTGTCCAGTAACTCCTCCAACTGCTTTTTCAGTTCGTACATCTCAGTAGGTGCCATACGATACGGCGCCTTAGAAATTGGTGTAGCTCCGGATTCCAGTTCGATGGTGAATTCCACATCCCGTTGTGGAGGTAGTCTAGGCAATTCGTCAGGAAATACATCCGGAAATTCGTTCACAACAGGAATAGATGAAAGTTCCACAATTTCGTCTTTTTTCTTCATTGCATAGCACCAATATCCGGTACAGTCCTGTTTCAACAATTTGACAGCTTTCATCGCCTTGATCATCTTTCCTGAGCTTCCTGGTTTCCATCCTTCAAACAGTATTTCGGAACCATTGTCAGCGATCAGCGAGATATTCCTCTTTCGGTAGTTTACAATAGCTCCATATCGGTTAAGCCAATCATCTCCGAGTTTCAGGTCGTCTCCTTGCATTTCTATCACAATCAAATTTGAGAGCCACTCTCTGCCTCCAAATGATACAGGGAAATCTCTAGTTTCTAAGTTTCCAACAATCCTCTCTCTGCTCGGTAAACCCACAACATAAGGTTCACAATTATAAAAACCAGAAATATTCAAACGATTTACACAAGACAAGCATATAAATGAATGCGTAGCTCCTGTATCGAATAAAATACTAACTGGCCGGGAAATGATCTGAACAGTACCTGATACGACAGCAGCATCCTGATCGTATGTTCTCCTCATCTCGTACAGGCGTGGGGGAAAAGATCTGGCACTCGCTGTACTCTTTCGGTCCCATTGTCCTCTGCCTCGTCCGCGGCCAAAATTCTGAGGCATCTCAACACTTTGCTGCGTCTATTGGATACTGGCTTCTCTCTGAGCTGGCTGTGTCGTATGGGTTCCATTGAACTTGGTGGCATCCTTGCAAAACGTCGCACGGTGCCCTTCCTGTCCGCAATCAAAACATGTAACTGGAGTACGCAAACAATCACGCCAAAGGTACCCTGGGCGACCACAGTTAAAGCACCTCCTAGCTGTATCCGTCGTGGCTGACACTGTCCCGAAATTCTTTCCGCTCTTAGATGGGTGCAGAGGTTTCTTGAAAGAGTGAAAGGATAATTGGGCCTTGCAGGGTCCACTGCTCTTGTGCTCTGTGAAACTACCAGAGACTTTCTGCTTCTTGGATTCTGCAAACTTTTCCATCGCTTCTTCTTTGATCTCATACGCCAATGCTTTATCCTGATATTGACGAAGAGTGGTATATTTAAAACCGGACATGTACCTCTGGATTTCTGGTTTCATTCTCATATCAAAATAGATCATCATTTCTGCATTTGTTCTGAACATATGTCGAATAAATGCCAGCTGCTGGTTAAACATCTTAATTGTCTGGGATACGGGTTCGTCTGACGGCTGTGCGGAGAAAAATTCCCAAACTTTGGCTTCCCTCATAGGACGAGGGCAGTACTGAGCTTCCATCATCAATTTAAATACTATCCAGTCAGCATCGTGATCTGCAGGCCGGATGGCTTCCCACCACTCGGATGATTCCCCTATCAGAAAGTACTGAGCAATAGAGGCTCTCCGGTCGTCTGGGCAATTAATTCCCGCAAAAATTTTCTCCAATTCCTTCAACCAATGGTCCTATGTGGGAGTCTCAGAAAAGCCGTCGAATTTGGGTGGTTGCATCTTCGCCACCTCTTGCAGCCATCGGTCACCTCGATTTCCCATGTCTGTGATCCCTTGCTGTCTATCTCCCTGATGTAATCCCACCGCCACCTGCATTCGATCCACGACCTGGGCGAACTGAGTCATCTGTTTCACCACCTGACGAAGGATTTCGGGCACAGCAGGTTCCGGTTCACTATTAATAGATCTTTGCTGATCGCCTGAGCTGTGGCTGGCCTGATTAGAAGGCAAAGCTTCTCTTTCTGCATTCCTTCGTCCGCGTCCGCGACCGCGACCATGTCCACGTCCACCTCTCAACATACTGTAAGCATAAATACTCAATATACAGGAAACAATATTGTTCTAATGTTCGAATATAAAGAGATACAATATGTAAAGAACGAGATAGAGTTTAGGAACCTACAACCACCGTCCGCATGAATACGCAGGCAGTACAGTGATTTTATTCGCGGCCGGTTACCTCAAAAGACATATATGACCCCTATTTTAACCCAATGGCCAATATATCCATAATCTTATCTCCGATACCATATTCTGTAACACCCCCGATATATTCAGGAATATTACAGCGCCGTAAATCCTTTACATAAGGATTTACAAGGCTGAAGAACTGAAAAGACATTAACAGATACCAACGTATGAAAATAACAGAAATAAGGTACAACAGTTCTGACCAATACTGAAAATACAAATGTTCAACGGAAAAGTATTAGTACATCACCAAATCCAAATCATCATAAACGACTACGTACTCGAGTACTTATTAAAACGATATAAACAATAGACAAATAGACCCGGACGGAACATCACTCTGCACCCTCGTCGTCATGCAACTCCAGTGGTTGTTTTCCCGCTCTCCTGGATCCTGAACATAAACAAATATTCACCCCCGAAGGGGTTAGCACAGCGATGCTAGTACAAGTACAATAATCATACAACAGTGATGTAATCAACAATTATCATAACAAGTTTCTCCAACGACAAATAACAACCACACATATCACATCATAACAGTCTCAACATACTGATGGTATTCTAACGATCCAGTGCACACAGTTATAGATTCCCATGATGATCCATTCGGACCAACGCATGGTGGAACTACCTGTCCAACGATCCAGCGCACACAGCTATAGATTCCCATGATGATTCCCGTCGGATCAACGCATGGTGGACATTTAATCACAACACATGTACATAATACAATCACAATATTAGTGACATAATATAAACAATTCTAATTAACGTACTTGCCTCGGTTCGATGACAAGAATAAAGCTTCCACAAATATCAAAACACTCGAAGGTCGTCCCCTTCGATCAATCACGATGTTAAGCTCGAACCTTAACAAAAGAAATAATATAGAATTCATCTCACGTCGTACGAATGTCTAACAATCCAATTTACGGCCGAAAGTTCATAAAACGTAACCGCTGAATCGCTAGCGACGCCACGTATTCTACGTAGCGCACGTTAAGCCCGCCGTTAGCGCACGTAAAAACGAAGTCTAGCGACGCTAACAATGTATCGACAGCCTCTCTCGATCACCGACTCACTCACTGCCGATGACCTAACGTCACGTTACGCACAATCGTAGCGTCGCTAAACATGCCCGAGAAGCGTCGTTAATGCATAGCTTAGCGTACGCTAAGCGTGCATGGCGCCTCTACCATCAAGCAGACCGTTCTAACAGTGATGAAATTTACGAACTCCTCAGTGATTAACGTACGTTATCCATCTACATGTCATGTTCATAAACTTATGAATGATCTTACAGATTCAAACATCTTTGAATTCAAGGAAATGAATATCATCACAACTCTTATATCCAACTCGATTATCATTCTCATGTGAAGTTCGTGATCTCAGGTTGATGCACTAGATTCCATTGTCATTTACACATTCAAATTTCATCTTGAAGTTGAACTAACAATTCCAATTATGATGTTTCAACGACGACATTATAAGCATAATCATTCCCACTTCTAAACATGATGTTTGTTTGAATAATTCACCAATGGAACTCAATATCTTGATAGCATGATTCATCTAATTCTTCAGAACACGAATCTAAGGCTGGAGAAAGAATTAACATACCTTAAGATGAAGAAAACACCGAGTCAAAAAGGTACTCCGGTTGTTTGTATGCCAATCCAAGGTGTTTCTCCACTTCAACGATCAATCACAAGTGACATTCAATCTCCAATGATCAAGTAGAGGTGGTCTATGTATGTGTAAGAAAGATATAAGGCTCTCTGGTCTCTCAAGAACGAAGGGTAGGTGAAGGAAATGTAAACCAAGTAAAATGGGTTGCTGCCCCATTTATAACATTTCTGTACGTACGTTAATTAACGCACGCTATCTCTATATCCTTAGCGCGCGCTAACTAGCGTTGACTCCAAATCTATCCAGGTTCGCCCGCGGGAATCTTATCCGGACCCACATCCGGCTGGCGCATGTGCTAGCTGCCTAGCTCAATAATTGACTGCCTAGCGCATGCAATTCTTCATTCGTAGCATGCGCTAGTTTTAGCCGATAACGCACATTAAGTTACATTCTTAGCGTGCGCTATCACGAGTTTGCATGAGAAATTATGCATGTTGTTATACTTATGTACAGAGATACAAATGTGAGAATTATCACACTCCAATTATCGAGATCACAATTCCGAATAATACAGGGTTCAAATACAGATGAAATACACAAATATAAATCCGGATATTACATACTCTCCTACTAAAAAGGAGTTTCGTCCTGAAACTCAAGACGAAAATAACTCTGGATATCTGGACTTCATGCTATCTTCCGTTTCCCAAGTGGCTTCTTCCACTCCATGGCGTGACCACTGAACTTTGACCAAAACGATTGGTTTGTTCCTCAACTGCTTAACTCGACTCTCGAGTATCTTGACTGGTCTTTCTTCAAACGTTCCATCCTGAGCGACTTCGATCTCGCCGAAATAAATGACATGACTAGGATCCGGTATATATCTCCGTAACTGGGATACGTGGAACACGTTATGAACATGGCTCAACGATGGCGGCAATGCTAATTTGTATGCCAACTCTCCAACTCTCTCAAGGATCTCGAATGGTCCGATATATCTTGGACTCAGCTTTCCCTTCCTTCCAAAACGAAAGATTCCCCGAGTAGGAGAAACCTTTAAAAGTACGTGGTCTCCAGTACTGAACTTCAATGGGCGACGGCGTACGTCTGCATAAGATTTCTGTCGACTCTGGGCGGTCAACAGCCTTTCACGAATCAAGGCTATCTTCTCTCTTGTCTGTACGATCAACTCTGGTTCTGTCCCGATCAAGTCTAATGAATCATCCCAATATAGGGGCGATCTGCATCTTCTCCCGTATAAGGCCTCAAATGGTGCCATCTTAATGGAAGCATGCCAACTATTGTTGTAGGTTAATTCAATCAACAGTAGATGAATTTCCCAGTTGATTGACCAATCTAAGGCACAAGCCCTTAGCATATCCTCCATCGTTTGAATAGTCCTCTCGGATTGTCCGTCAGTCTGCGGGTGATAAGTTGTACTGAAGTTCAATTCGGTCCCCAAGGCCTTATGAACTGCTTTCCAAAAATGCGATACAAAGCGACCATCTCGATCAGAAATAATGGTCTTCGGCGTACCATGCAATCGGACTATCTCTGAAAAAAATACCCATGCCAACCTCTCTGGTCCCCATGTGTCCCTAATGCCTAGAAAATGAGCTGATTTGGTTAAACGATCAACTATCACCCAAATCATGTTCATTCCTGTCTTGGTTCTCGGCATATTAGTGATAAAGTCCATCGATATGTCCTCCCACTTCCATTCAGGAATCGGGAGCGGCTTCAGCATTCCGGCAGGTCGTTGATGCTCGATCTTAACCTGCTGACAAGTCAAGCATTTCGAAACATAATCTGCTACATCTTTCTTCATGTTGTCCCACCAAAAGTTCTGTTTCAAGTCCTTATACATCTTACTGGTGCCCGGGTGGATAGAATAGGGCGAGCTGTGAGCTTCCTTCATAATCCTCTGTTTCAGAACATCGACATCGGGAACGCAGAGTCAATTCTGAAATCTCAAAACTCCATCATCATGAATTACGAATCCAGGGGCCTTCCCCTTGATCACTTCATCATGTAACCGAATCATCAGAGGATCACCTGTCTGCTTATATTTGATTTCCACGGTTAACGATGAAGTTATTTCCATCACGCATAGTTGTCCTTGGACTCTTTGTAACCATACTTCAATTCCTTCTCGAATCATCTCTCATTGAATGCTGAGCTGGGAGGTCAGAGTCTCCAGCATCTGAATAGAAACAGGCTTCCGGCTAAGTGCATCGGCCACTACATTTGCTTTGACTGGATGATAAAGAATCTCCAAGTCATAGCCCTTAATAAGTTCCAGCCATCTCCTTTGCCGCATGTTCAACTCTTTCTGATTGAAAATGTATTTGACACTCTTGTGATCTGTAAAGATCTGACAATGAGCCCCGTACAGATAATGTCTCCAGATTTTCAAAGCAAAAACTACTGCTGCTAGCTCCAAATCATGTGTTGGGTAATTCACTTCATAAGGTTTCAGCTGTCGTGACGCATAAGCGATCACCTTATCATTCTGCATCAATACGCATCCGAGTCCTTGGTTCGAAGCATCACTGTAAACTATAAATCCTCCAGTTCCCTGTGGAAGTGTTAAAATCGGTGCCGTCGTCAATCTATTCTTCAATTCATCAAAGCAATTCTGGCACAACTCGTTCCACTCAAACTTTTGTGTTTTCTACAGGAGTCAAGTAAGTGGGCGGGAGATTTTGGAAAACCCTTCCACGAATCGACAGTAATATCCAGCAAGTCCTAAGAAACTCTGAACTTCTTTCACGTTCTTTGGAGGCTTCCAATCCATAATTGCTTCGATCTTATGAGGATCTACTCGGACTCCTTCAGCTGATACAACATGGCCGAGGAACATTACTTTCTTTAGCCAGAATTCACACTTAGAAAGTTTGGCGTACAATTGTTCATTTCTCAACAGGTCTAACACAATCCATAAATGCTGTGTATGCTCTTCCGGGCTCTTAGAATACACCAGAATATCATCAATGAATACAACCACAAATTTATCCAAATATTCGATGAAAACTCGGTTCATCAATTGCATGAATACAGCAGGTGCATTAGTGAGACCAAACGGCATCACTACAAACTCATAGTGTCCGTAGCGAGTTCTGAACGCTGATTTCGGAACATCAGATTCCTTAATCCTCAGCTGATGATATCCTGACCTCAGATCGATTTTAGAAAATACAGTTGATCCTTGTAACTGGTCAAAGAAATCATCAATTCGTGGCAACGGATACTTGTTTTTAATCGTCATTTTGTTCTGCTCTCGATAGTCAATACACAGTCGAAGCAATCCATCCTCCTTCCGGACAAAAAGAACTGGTGCTCCCCAGGGCGAAACGCTTGGCTGGATATAGCCTTTGTCCAGTAACTCCTCCAACTGCTTTTTCAGTTCGTACATCTCAGTAGGTGCCATACGATACGGCGCCTTAGAAATTGGTGTAGCTCCGGATTCCAGCGCGATGGTGAATTCCACATCCCGTTGTGGAGGTAGTCCAGGTAATTCGTCAGGAAATACATCCGTAAATTCGTTCACAACAGGAATATATGAAAGTTCCACAATTTCGTCTTCTTTCTTCATTGCATAGCACCAATATCCGGTACAGCCCTGTTTCAACAATTTGACAGCTTTCATCGCCTTGATCATCTTTCCTGAGCTTCCTGGTTTCCATCCTTCAAACATTATTTCGGAACCATTATCAGCGATCAACGAGATATTCCTCTTTCGGTAGTTTACAATAGCTCCATATCGGTTAAGCCAATCATCTCCGAGTATCAGGTCGTCTCCTTGCATTTCTATCACAATCAAATTTGAGAGCCACTCTCTGCCTCCAAATGATATAGGGAAATCTCTAGTTTCTAAGTTTCCAACAATCCTCTCTCCGCTCGGTAAACCCACAACATAAGGTTCACAATTATAAAAACCAAAAATATTCAAACGATTTACACAAGACAAGTATATAAATGAATGCGTAGCTCCTGTATCGAATAAAACGCTAACTGGCCGGGAAAGGATCTGAACAGCACTGATGCGGCAAAGATCTCCGGTCGTCTGTTCTCCTCATCTCGCATGCATGTGGGGAAAAGATCTCGGCACTCATTGTACTCTTTTCGGTCCCATTGTCCTCTCGCCTTGTCCGCGGCCAAAATTCCGAGGCATCTCGAACACTTTGCCGCGTCTGCTGATACCGGCTTCTCTCGAGCCGGGCCGTGTGTTGTACGGGTTCCATTGAACTTGGTGGCATCCTTGGAAAACGTCGCACGGTGCCCTTCCTGTCCGCAATCAAAACATGTAACTAGAGTACGCAAACAATCACGCCAAAGGTGGCCTGGGCGACCACAGTTAAAGCACCTCCTAGCTGTATCCGTCGTGGCTGACTGACACTGTCCCGAAATTCTTTCCGCTCTTAGATGGGTGCAAAGGTTTCTTGAAAGAGTGAAAGGATGACTGGGCCTTGCGGGTCCCACTGCTCTTGTGCTCTGTGAAACTACCAGAGACTTTCTGCTTCTTGGATTCTGCAAACTTTTCCATCGCTGCTTCTTTAATCTTATACGCCAATGCTTTATCCTGATATTGACGAAGAGTGGTACATTCAAAACCGGACATGTACCTCTGGATTTCTGGTTTCATTCTCATATCAAAATAGATCATCATTTCTGCATTTGTTCTGAACAGATGTCGAACAAATGCCAGCTGCTGGTTAAACATCTTAATTGTCTGGGATACGGGTTCGTCTGACGGCTGTGCGGAGAAAAATTCCCAAACTTTGGCTTCCCTCACAGGACGAGGGCAGTACTGAGCTTCCATCATTAATTTAAATACTGTCCAGTCAGCATCATGATCTGCAGGCCGGATGGCTTCCCACCACTCGGATGCTTCCCCTATCAGAAATTCCTAAGCAATAGAGGCTCTCCGGTCGTCTGGGCAATTAATTCCGGCAAAAATTTTCTCCAATTCCTTCAACCAATGGTCCTATGTGGGAGTCTCAGAAAAGCCGTCGAATTTGGGTGGTTGCATCTTCGCCACCTCTTGCAGCCATCGGTCACCTCGATTTCCCATGTGTGTGATCCCTTGCTGTCTATCTCCTTGATGTAATCCCACCGCCACCTGCATTCGATCCACGAACTGGGCGAACTGAGTCATCTGGTTTACCACCTGACGAAGGATTTCGGGCACAGCAGGTTCCGGTTCACTATTAATAGATCTTTGCGGCTCGCCTGAGTTGTGGCTAGCCTGATTAGAAGGCGAAGCTTCTCTTTCTGCATTCCTTCATCCGCGTCCGCGAGCGTGACCACGTCCACGTCCACCTCTCAACATACTGTAAGCATAAATACTCAATATACAGGAAACAATATCGTTCTAATGTTCGAGTATAAAGAGATACAACATGTAAAGAACGAGATAGAGTTTAGGAACCTACAACCATTGTCCGCATGAAGACGCAGGCAGTACAGTGATTTTATTCGCGGTCGGTTACCTCAAGACATATATCACCCCTATTTTAACCCAATGGCCAAGATATCCATAATCTTAGCTCCGTACCATATTCTGTAACACCCCCGATATATTCAGGAATATTACAGCGCCGTAAATCCTTTACATAAGGATTTACAAGGCTGGAAAACTGAAAAGACATTAACAGATACCAACGTATGAAAATAACAGAAATAAGGTACAGTAGTTCTGACCAATACTGAAAATACAAATGTTCAACGGAAAAGTATTAGTACATCACCAAATCCAAATCATCATAAACGACTACGTACTCGAGTACTTATTAAAACGATACAAACAACAGACAAATAGACCCGGCCGGAACATCACTCTGTACCCTCGTCGTCATGCAACTCCAGTGGTTCTTTTCTCGCTCTCCTGGATCCTGAACATAAACAAATGTTCACCCCCGAAGGGGTTAGCACAACGATGCTAGTACAAGTGAAATAATCATACAATAGTGATGTAATCAACAATTATCATAATAAGTTTCTTCAACGAGAAATAACAACCACATATATCACATCATAACAGTCTCAACATACTGATGGTATTCCGACGATCCAGCGCACACAGCTGTAGATTCCCATGATGGTCCCGTCGGACTAACGCATGGTGGAACTACCTGTCCAATGATCCAGCGCACACAGCTATAGATTCCCATGATGATTCCCATCGGATCAACGCATGGTGGACATTTAATCACAACACATGTACATAATACAATCACAATATTACTGACATAATATAAACAATTCTAATTAAAGTACTTGCCTCGGTTCGATGACAAGAATAAAGCTTCCACGAATATCAAAACACTCGAAGGTCATCCCCTTCGATCAATCAAGATGTTAAGCTCGAACCTTAACAAAAGAAATAATATAGAATTCATCTCACGTCGTACGAATATCTAACAATCCAATTTACGGCCGAAAGTTCATAAAACGTAATCTGCCTGAACTGCTTATTCTACGTAGCATGCGTTAAGCCTGCTCGTTAGCGCACGTAAACAACGAAGTCTAGCGTACGCTAACGATGTATCGACAGTCCTCTCTGATCAGCCGACTGACTCGCCTGATGACCTAACGTACGTTACGTACCAATTGTAGCGTACGCTAAACATGCCCGATAGCGTACGTTAATCTACATAGATTAGCGTACGCTAAGCGTGCATGGCAGACTCACTACTGGGCAGCAGACCGTTCTAACAGTGATGAAATTTATGAACTCCGCAATTATTAACGTACGTTATCCGTCTACATGTCATGTTCATAAAATTATGAATGATCTTACGGATTCAAACATCTTTGAATTCAAGGAAATGAATATCATCACAACTCTTATATCCAACTCGATTATCATTCTCATGTGAAGTTCGTGATCTCATGTTGATGCACTAGATTCCATTGTCATATACACATTCAAATTTCATCTTGAAGTTGAACTAACAATTCCAATTACGATGTTTCAATGACGACATTATAAGCATAGTCATTCCCACTTCTAAACATGATGTTTGCTTGAATAATTCACCAATGGAACTCAATATCTTGATATCATGATTCATCTAATTCTTCAGAACACGAATCTAAGGGTGGAGAAAGAATTAACATACCTTAAGATAAAGAAAACACCGAGTCAAAAAGGTACTCCGGTTGTTTGTATGCCAATCCAAGGTGTTTTTCCACTTCAACGATCAATCACAAGTGACATTCAATCTCCAATGAACAAGTAGAGGTGGTCTATGTATGTGTAAGGAAGATATAAGGCTCTCTGGTCTCTCAAGAACGAAGGGTAGGTGAAGGAAATGTAAACCAAGTAAAATGGGTTGTTGTCCCATTTATAACATTTCTGTACGTACGTTAATTAGTGCACGCTATCTCCATATCCTTAGCGCACGCTAACTAGCGTTGACTCCAAATCATCTGTGTTCGCTCATGGAATCTTATCCGACCCACGCCCATTGGCGCATGTGCTAGCTGCCTAGCTCAATAATTGACTGCCTAGCGCACGCAATTCCTCATTCGTAGCATGCGCTAGTTTTAGCCGATAACGCACGTTAAGTTACATTCTTAGCATGCGCTATCACGAGTTTGCATGAGAAATTCTGCATGTTGTTATACTTATGTACAGAGATACAAATGTGAGAACTATCACACTCCAATTATCGAGATCACAATTCCGAATAATACAGGGTTCAAATACAGATGAAATACACAAATATAAATCCGGATATTACATACTCTCCTACTAAAAAGGAGTTTCGTCCCGAAACTCAAGACGAAAATAACTCTGGATATCTAGACTTCATGCTATCTTCCGTTTCCCAAGTGATTTTTTCCACTCCGTGGCGTGACCACTGAACTTTGACCAAAATGATTGGTTTGTTCCTCAACTGCTTAACTCGACTCTCGAGTATCTTGACTGGTCTTTCTTCAAACGTTCCATCCTGAGCGACTTCGATCTCGCCGAAATCAATGACATGACTAGGATCCGGTATATATATCCGTAACTGGGATACGTGGAACACGTTATGAACATGGCTCAACGATGGCGGTAATGCTACTCTGTATGCCAACTCTCCAACTCTCTCACGGATCTCGAATGGTCCGATATATCTTGGACTCAGCTTTCCCTTCCTTCCAAAACGAAAGATTCCCCGAGTAAGAGAAACCTTTAAAAGTACGTGGTCTCCAGTACTGAACTTCAATGGGCGACGGCGTACGTCTGCATAAGATTTCTGTCGACTCTGGGCGGTCAACAGCCTTTCACGAATCAAGGCTATCTTCTCTCTTGTCTGTACGATCAACTCTGGTTCTGTCCCAATCAAGTCTGATGAATCATACCAATATAGAGGCGATCTGCATCTTCTCCCGTACAAGGCCTCAAATGGTGCCATCTTAATGGAAGCATGCCAACTATTGTTGTAGGTAAATTCAATCAACGGTAGATGAATTTCCCAGTTGATTGACCAATCGAAGGCACAAGCCCTTAGCATATCCTCCATCGTTTGAATAGTCCTATCGGATTGTCCGTCAGTCTGCGGGTGATATGCTGTACTGAAGTTCAATTCGGTCCCCAAGGCCTTATGAACTGCTTTCCAAAAATGCGATACAAAGTGACCATCTCGATCAGAAATAATGGTCTTCGGCGTACCATGCAATCGGACTATCTCTGAAATAAATACCCGTGCCAACCTCTCTGGTCCCCACGTGTCCCTAATGCCTAAAAAATGAGCTGATTTGGTTAAACGATCAACTATCACCCAAATCATGTTCATTCCTGTCTTGGTTCTCGGCATACTAGTGATAAAGTCCATCGATATGTCCTCCCACTTCCATTCAGGAATCGGGAGCGGCTTCAGCATTCCGGCAGGTCGTTGATGCTCGATCTTAACCTGCTGATAAGTCAAGCATTTCGAAACATAATCTGCTACATCTTTCTTCATGTTGTACCACCAAAAGTTCTGTTTCAAGTCCTTATACATCTTACTGGTGCCCGGGTGGATAGAATAGGGCGAGCTGTGAGCTTTCTTCATAATCATCTGTTTCAGAACATTGACATCGGGAACGCAGAGTCGGTTCTGAAATCTCAAAACTCCATCATCATGAATTACGAATCCGGGGGCCTTCCCCTTGATCACTTCATCACGTAACCGAATCATCAGATGATCACCTGTCTGCTTAGATTTGATTTCCACGGTTAACGATGAAGTTATTTCCATCACGCATAGTTATCCTTCGACTCTTTGTAACCATACTTCAATTCCTTATCGGATCATCTCTTGTTGAATGCTGAGCTGGGAGGTCAGAGTCTCCAGCATCTGAATAGAAACAGGCTTCCGGCTAAGTGCATTGGCCACTACATTTGCTTTGCCTGGATGATAAAGAATGTCCAAGTCATAGCCCTTAATAAGTTCCAGCCATCTCCTTTGCCGCATGTTCAACTCTTTCTGACTGAAAATGTATTTAAGACTCTTGTGATCTGCAAAGATCTGACAATGAGCCCCGTACAGATAATGTATCCAGATTTTCAAAGCAAAAACTACTGTTGCTAGCTCCAAATCATGCGTTGGGTAATTCACTTCATAAGGTTTCAGCTGTCGTGATGCATAAGCGATCACCTTATCATTCTGCATCAATACGCATCCGAGTCTTTGGTTCGAAGCATCACTGTAAACTATAAATCCTCCAGTTCCCTGTGGAAGTGTTAAAATCGGTGCCGTCGTCAATCTATTCTTCAATTCATCAAAGCAATTCTGGCACAACTCGTTCCACTCAAACTTTTGTGTTTTCTGCAGGAGTCGAGTAAGTGGGCGGGAAATTTTGGAAAACCCTTCCACGAATCGACGATAATATCCAGCAAGTCCTAAGAAACTCCGGACTTCTTTCACGTTCTTTGGAGGCTTCCAATCCATAATTGCTTCGATCTTCTGAGGATCTACTCGGACTCCTTCAGCTGATACCACATGGCCGAGGAACATTACTTCCTTTAGCCAGAATTCACACTTAGAAAGTTTGGCGTACAATTGTTCATTTCTCAACAGGTATAACACAATCCGTAAATGCTGTGTATGCTCTTCCGGGCTCTTAGAATACACCAGAATGTCATCAATGAATACAACCACAAATTTATCCAAATATTCGATGAAAACTCGGTTCATCAATTGCATGAATACAGCAGGTGCATTAGTGAGACCAAACAGCATCACTACAAACTCATAGTGTCCGTAGCGAGTTCTGAACGCTGATTTCGGAACATCAGATTCCTTAATCCTCATCTGATGATATCTTGACCTCAGATCGATTTTAGAAAATACAGTTGCTCCTTGTAACTGGTCAAAACAATCATAAATTTGTGGCAACGGATACTTGTTTTTAATCGTCATTTTCTTCAGCTCTCGATAGTCAATACACAGTCGAAGCAATCCATCCTCCTTCCGGACAAAAAGAACTGGTGCTCCCCAGGGCGAAACGCTTGGCTGGATATAGCCTTTGTCCAGTAACTCCTCCAACTACTTTTTCAGTTCGTACATCTCAGTAGGTGCCATACGATACGGCGCCTTAGAAATTGGTGTAGCTCCGGATTCCAGCTCGATGGTGAATCCCACATCCCGTTGTGGAGGTAGTCCAGGCAATTCGTCAGGAAATACATCCGGAAATTCGTTCACAACAGGAATAGATGAAAGTTCCAAAATTTCGTCTTCTTTCTTCATTGCATAGCACCAATATCCGGTACAGCCCTATTTCAACAATTTGACAGCTTTCATCGCCTTGATCATCTTTCCTGAGCTTCCTGGTTTCCATCCTTCAAACAGTATTTCGGAACCATTGTCAGCGATCAGCGAGATATTCCTCTTTCGGTAGTTTACAATAGCTCCATATCGGTTAAGCCAATCATCTCCGAGTATCAGGTCGTCTCCTTGCATTTCTATCACAATCAAATTTGAGAGCCACTCTCTGCCTCCAAATGATATAGGGAAATCTCTAGTTTCTAAGTTTCCAACAATCCTCTCTCCGCTCGGTAAACCCACAACATAAGGTTCACAATTATAAAAACCAGAAATATTCAAATGATTTACACAAGACAAGGATATAAATGAATGCGTAGCTCCTGTATCGAATAAAATTCTAACTGGCCGGGAAAGGATCTGAACAGTACCTGATGCGATAGCAGCATCCTGGTCGTGTGTTCTCCTAATCTCATACAGACGTGGGGGAACATATCTGACACTCGCTGTACTCTTTCGGTCCCATTGTCCTCTGCCTCGTCCGCGGCCAAAATTCTGAGGCATCTGAACACTTTGCTGCATCTGTTGGATACTGGCTTCTCTCTGAGCTGGCTGTGCTGTACGGGTTCCATTGAACTTGGTGGCATCCTTGCAAAACGTCACACGGTGCCCTTCCTGTCCGCAATCAAAACATGTAACTGGAGTACACAAACAATCACGCCAAAGGTGGCCTGGGCAACCACAGTTAAAGCACCTCCTAGCTGTATCCGTCGTGGCTGACACTGTCCCGAAATTCTTTCCGCTCTTAGATGGGTGCGGAGGTTTCTTGAAAGAGTGAAAGGATGACTGGGCCTTGCGGGTCCCACTGCTCTTGTGCTCTGTGAAACTACCAGAGACTTTCTGCTTCTTGGATTCTGCAAACTTTTCCATGGCTGCTTCTTTGATCTCATACGCCAATGCTTTATCCTGATATTGACGAAGAGTGGTACATTCAAAACCGGACATGTACCTCTGGATTTCTTGTTTCATTCTCATATCAAAATAGATCATCATTTCTGCATTTGTTCTGAACAGATGTCGAACAAATGTCAGCTGCTGGTTAAACATTTTAATTGTCTGGGATACGGGTTCGTCTGACGGCTGTGCGGAGAAAAATTCCCAAAGTTTGGCTTCCCTAACAGGACGAGGGCAGTACTGAGCTTCCATCATCAATTTAAATACTGTCCAGTCAGCATCATGATCTGCAGGCCGGATGGCTTCCCACCACTCGGATGCTTCCCCTATCAGAAATTACTAAGAAATAGAGGCTCTCCGGTCGTCTGGGCAATTAATTCCGGCAAAAATTTTCTCCAATTCCTTCAACTAATGATCCTATGTGGGAGTCTCAGAAAAGCCGTCGAATTTGGGTGGTTGCATCTTCGCCACCTCTTGCAGCCATCGGTCACCTCGATTTCCCATGTCTGTGATCCCTTGCTGTCTATCTACCTGATGTAATCCCACCACCACCTGCATTCGATCCACGACCTGGGCGAACTGGGTCATCTGGTTCAACACCTGACGAAGGATTTCGGGCACAGCAGGTTCCGGTTCACTATTAATAGATCTTTGCGGCTCGCCTGAGCTGTGGCTGGCCTGATTAGAAGGCGAAGCTTCTCTTTCTGCATTCCTTCGTCCGCGTCTGCGACCGCGACCACGTCCACGTCCACCTCTCAACAGACTGTAAGCATAAATAATCAATATACAGGAAACATTATCGTTCTAATGTTCGAGTATAAAGAGATACAACATGTAAAGCACGGGATAGAGTTTAGGAACCTACAACCACCGTCCGCATGAAGACGCAGGCAGTACAGTGATTTTATTCACGGCCGGTTACCTCAAAAGACATATATGACCCCTATTTTAACCCAATGGCCAAGATATCCATAATCTTAGCTCCAATACCATATTCTGTAACACCCCCGATATATTCAGGAATATTACAGCGCCGTAAATCCTTTACATAAGGATACAAGGCTGGAGAACTGAAAAGACATTAACATATACCAACGTATGAAAATAACAGAAATAAGGTACAACAGTTCTGACCAATACTGAAAATATAAATGTTCAACGGAAAAGTATTAGTACATCACCAAATCCAAATCATCATAAACAACTACGTACTCGAGTACTTATTAAAACGATACAAACAACAGACAAATAGACCCGGCCGGAACATCACTCTGCACCCTCGTCGTCATGCAACTCCAGTGGTTGTTTTCCCGCTCTCCTGTATCCTGAACATAAACAAATATTCACCCCTGAAGGGGTTAGCACAACGATGCTAGTACAAGTACAATAATCATACAACAGTGATGTAATCAACAATTATCATAACAAGTTTCTCCAACGAGAAATAACAACCACACATATCACATCATAACAGTCTCAACATACTGATGGTATTCCAACGATCCAGCGCACACAGTTATAGATTCCCATGATGATCCCGTCGGACCAACGCATGGTGGAACTACCTGTCCAACGATCCAGCGCACACAGGTATAGATTCCCATGATGATTCCCATCGGATCAACGCATGGTGGACATTTAATCACAACACATGTACATAATACAATCACAATATTACTGACATAATATAAACAATTCTAATTAAAGTACTTGCCTCGGTTCGATGACAAGAATAAAGCTTCCATGAATATCAAAACACTTGAAGGTCGTCCCCTTCGATCAATCACGATGTTAAGCTCGAACCTTAACAAAAGAAATAATATTGAATTCATCTCACGTCGTACGAATGTCTAACAGTCCAATTTACGTCCGAAAGTTCATAAAACGTAATCTGCTTGAACTGCTTAGCGTACGCTACGTATTCTATGTAGCATGCGTTAAGCCTACTCGTTAGCGCACGTAAACAACGAAGTCTAGCGTACCCTAACGATGTATCGACAGTCCTCTCTGACCAGTCGACTGACTCGCCTGATGACCTAATGTACGTTACGTACCAATCGTAGTGTACGCTAAACATGCCCGATAGCGTACGTTAATATGCATAGCTTAGCGTACGCTAAGCGTGCATGGCAGTCTCACTACTGGGCAGCAGACCGTTCTAACGGTGATGAAATTTACGAACTCCTCAGTGATTAACGTACGTTATCCGTCTACATGTCATGTTCATAAACTTATGAATGATCTTACGGATTCAAACATCTTTGAATTCAAGGAAATGAATATCATCACAACTCTAATATCCAACTCGATTATCATTCTCATGTGAAGTTCGTGATCTCAGGTTGATGCACTAGATTCCATTGTCATTTACACATTCAAATTTCATCTTGAAGTTGAACTAACAATTCCAATTACGATGTTTCAATGACGACATTATAAGCATAGTCATTCCCACTTCTAAACATGATGTTTGCTTGAATAATTCACCAATGGAACTCAATATCTTGATATCATGATTCATCTAATTCTTCAGAACACGAATCTAAGGGTGGAGAAAGAATTAACATACCTTAAGATAAAGAAAACACCGAGTCAAAAAGGTACTCCGGTTGTTTGTATGCCAATCCAAGGTGTTTTTCCACTTCAACGATCAATCACAAGTGACATTCAATCTCCAATGAACAAGTAGAGGTGGTCTATGTATGTGTAAGGAAGATATAAGGCTCTCTGGTCTCTCAAGAACGAAGGGTAGGTGAAGGAAATGTAAACCAAGTAAAATGGGTTGTTGTCCCATTTATAACATTTCTGTACGTACGTTAATTAGTGCACGCTATCTCCATATCCTTAGCGCACGCTAACTAGCGTTGACTCCAAATCTGTCCAGGTTCGCCCGCGGGAATCTTATCCGGACCCACGTCCGGCTGGCGCATGTGCTAGCTGCCTAGCTCAATAATTGACTGCCTAGCGCACGCAATTCTTCATTCGTAGCGTGCACTAGTTTTAGTCAATAATGCACGTTAAGTTACATTCTTAGCGTGCGCTATCACGAGTTTGCATGAGAAATTCTGCATGTTGTTATACTTATGTACAGAGATACAAATATAAGAACTATCACACTCCAATTATCGAGATCACAATTCCGAATAATACAGGGTTCAAATATAGATGAAATACACAAATATAAATCCGGATATTACAGGGGGAAGGACGCGTCGCATTGTCCAGGTCCACCATGTTAGATGATGGATCCGAGGACGGGCGAGCGTGTCCACTGATCTGTTTTTGGAGGGTCCTTCGGCTACGCTCGCCTCGTATTTAAACAAAAGGGCGGCCGATCTCTGTCCAAAGGAACCTTGCATGGACGGGCTATCGGTTCCATCGACCCCCAGAACCATGGATGCACTTTTCTACCTCGGATCGCCATGTTAGATGACGATCCCCGACGGTATACGTTGTGCTGGGGGGGCGATCGCTTGACTAGGTCCGTCAGGTTAGATGACGAACTCTTGGAGGGCGAGCGAGTCGTCCTCTTTTTTATTTGTTTGTTTTGTCGAGGCGAATCATTTAGAGGGGATTGGAAAATCTCATTAAGCTCTTTGTACATTGCGTAACTGAATACAGTGTTTTTATTGATAGTATTTCTTCAAATGAACGGCGTTCCAGGGATATTGGTTCGGAGTGCCGTCTGGGTGTTGGAGCTCGTAGGCTCCTTTGGTCAGCCATTTGGATATCCTGAAGGGCCCCTCCCAATTCGGGCCAAATACTCCCGTGTGAGTCTGGACCTTTTTGAGGACTAGGTCGCCCACTTAGAATCGCCTTTCATTGACCTTCGAATTGAAGAATTTCTTGGATTTCCTTTTATGGATTGTGTTCTTCATTTCCGAGGTCAGTCGTCATTCCTCGAGTATATCCAAGTCGATCTGTCGAGCTACATCATTGTCCGTCGTCATTTGTTGTGCAGTTCGGTCGCTAAGAACGGCGATCTCCGAAGGGATCACTGCTTCTGTTCCGAAGGCGAGGGCGAATGGGGTTTCACCGGTTGAATTTCGGGTCGTTGTTCGGTAGGACCACAAAATATCTGGGAGCTCGCTCGCCCATCGTCCTTGTTTGGATTCAAGTCTTGCTTTGATCGTGTGTTTGAGAATCTTGTTTACAGCCTCTACCTGCCCGTTCGTCTGAGGGTGGTAAGGGGCCGAGAACAGCTTTTTAATTCCCCATTTATCGCAGAATTGCATAACTTGCAAACCGTCAAACTGCTTTCCGTTGTCGGAGATGATAGCATGAGGTAGACCGAATCGGCATATGATGTTCTTCCAAATGAACTTGATCACTTGTTCTTGGCCGATCTTGTTGAGTGGCTCGACCTCTGCCTATTTCGTGAAATAATCGACCCCCACGATGGCGAATTTACATCCCCCTGGCGCCATCGGCAAAGGACCGATGAGGTCGATGCCCCATTGGGTGAATGGCCACGGACTGTACATAGAAGTGAGCTGCTCGGGGGAAAGCTTGATGTTCGGGCCCATTACTTGACACCTGTGACAAGATCGGGCAGAGGCGATCGCGTCTTTTTGTAGTGTAGGCCAGAAAAAGCCATGCCTGGTCATCTTGTGGATGAGAGCTCGCCCTCGAGCATGATTTACACAGATGCCATCATGGATTTCGGCTAAAACAATTAGGCCTTGTTCCGGCATAATGCATTTGAGGAAAGGAAGGCTGGAAGCTCGCTTGTAAAGTCGGTCGTCCAATAGGGTGTATCTGGTTGCTCGGAGCTGAAGCTGGCGAGCTTTCATCCGATCTGCGGGGACCGTTCCGTCCTTTAAGTATTTAATGAACGGAGTCATCCAGTTCTCTTCGGCGATGGCAACTGTGGTGACCAGGCTTCTGCCGATCGCCGATTTTGCTGACTTCGTGATTTGGATGTTAGAGAAGTTTGCCGCCCCATCTGACGATGCGAGTTTAGAAAGAGCATCGGCCTGGGAGTTGCGCTCTATCGGGACTTGTTCGATTAGCACTTCTTCAAACTTTGTGCACATTTCGGTGACCAATTCTTGATATTTGATCATGTGTTCGCCGCGCGCCTCATATTCCCCCTTGACTTGGTTCACGATCAAGAGGGAGTCCATGAAGATGTGGAGGCGGCGTACGTCCATGGCGAGTGCTAGATCGAGCCCGCCTACTAGGGCTTCGTACTCGGCTTCATTGTTGGTCGCACAGAATCCGAAACGCACGGCATTTGTAAACCTTTGGCCGTCGGGGTTGATGAGGACAATCCCTGCCCCTGCTCGTGAGCTGGTTGCCGAGCCATCTACGTACAATTTCTAGGCAGGACGGCCGACCTGGGTCGGACTAGGTGGGAACGTTAATTCCACCACGAAATCTGCCAGAGCTTGGCCTTTGATCGCCGTGCGAGGAGCGTACGTGACACCGTATTGGGCGATCTCCAGTGACCACTTGAGGAGTCGCCTGTTGCTGTCTGGCCGGTGCAGAACTTGCCTTAGAGGGAGAGTCGTCAGAACCTTCACTTGGTGTTCGAAGAAGTAGGCCCTCAGCTTGCGAACACTCATGACTAATGCGTAAGCGAGCTTCTCCAGAGGCGTGTAATGCGTTTACGCATCATGAAGCGCTTGACTGACGAAGTAGATCAGCAAGTGGGCTTGCCCCTCTGCTCGTACTAATACAGCGCTCAGTGCGACCTCCGAGGCTGCCAGGTAGAGGAATAGCTTTTCGCTGGGGATTGGCTTCGCCAAAATTTGGGTATTAGACAGATACTCCTTGATTTTGGCGAACGCCATTTGACTTTCCTTCGTCCATGCAAATTTCTTATTCTTTATGGTGGCGAAGAATGGCTTGCTTTTGTCTCCGAGCCGAGAAATGAAACGGTTAAGGGCTGCTAGACAACCCATGAGGCGTTGCACCTGCTTGACATTCCGTGGCTCCTGCATGTCGAGGATTGCCTGGATCTTGGTGGGGTTCGCTTCGATCCCCCTTTGGCTCATGATGTGCCCCAGGAACTTTCCGGAGCTTACCCCGAAGTTGCATTTCTCGGGGTTCAGTTTCATGTTGAATTTCTCGAGGATGGCGAACGTCTCGTCAAGGTCTTTGAAATGATCTTCCTTTTTAAGGCTCTTGACCACGGTGTCGTCAATGTAAACCTCCATGGTCTTGCCGATCTGATCGGTGAACATCCCGTTGACTAGTCGTTGGTAGGTCGCCCCCGCATTTTTCAGACCGAACGGCATTCGGACCCAAAAGTACACGCCTTTTTCCGTGTGGAATGACGTGTGTTTTACGTCTTTCTCTGCCATTGGGATCTGATGGTACCTGGCGAAGGCGTCCATAAACGACATCATTTCGCAACCTACCGTGCTATCGACCAAGTGGTCAATATGAGGCATTGGAAAGTGGTCTTTTGGACATGCCGCATTGAGGTCGGTGAAATCGATGCATAACCTCCAGGAGTTGCTTGCCTTTTTGACGAGCACCGCGTTGGCTACCCATTGTGGCTCGTCGGTAGCTACTCCAATCAGTTTGTTGTCGAGTAGCTTTTTGACTTCTGCATCGAGTGCAGTGTATTTCTCAGGACCGGATTTCCTACGTTTCTGGTGAACAGGCTTCCTTGCCGGGTCGATCTTTAGATAGTGGCAAGCGTGTTCAGGACTGATGCCGACCATATCTTGATGCAACCAGGCAAAGATTCCGATGTTCTTACGTAGTAAACTGATCAGATCGTCTTTTAACTCGGGACCGACGCTTGAGCTGATCTGCACTTCCCGCTCCGGGCGAGTCGGATGGATTGTTATACTTCCCAACTCTTCAATGGGGATAGTAGCTTCTCATTTGGAATGATTGTCGGACTCGATCCTTGGATCAATGTCGAGGCTTGGCTCGAAACTGATCCTTAGCTTGATGTCGTCCGACAATTGATGCGAGATGTCGTCCTCTGATTCGGGCTGGTATGAGGTGCTTGGCTTGTCGATCTCCATTGGTTGAATGTCGATCGCCTCAATGTTATAAGTAGTATGGGAAATGTTTAAAGGGGAAGTTGCGACACAGGAGTAATTCAAACATTTCTTTGCCATTAGCTGGTCTCCTTTTATAGTACCGATTGTCCCATCGGTAGTGGGGAACTTGATACAGTAAAAGAAAGAAGAGGCGACCGCCTCAAAGGTTTCTAGAAAGGGGCGACCTAGGAACCCATTATAGATGTTGGGCCTATCTATGATTACAAAATTGAGGTTCCTAGTGATCTTAACCTTGGGATCGTAACAGCATATTAACTCGACAGAGAGCTTGATCCTTCCATAAGCTTGGACCGTGTTGTCGCCGAACCCTTGAAGCATGTTATCGAATGGCTTGATGAACTTGGTCAGGTTTCCGAGCTGGTCCAGAGCAGATTTTAATATGATATTGCAAAAACTCCCATTGTCAACCAGCACGCGGCCGACCATTTTCCCAAGGATATACGCAGAGATCACCAATGCATTCTCTTTGGGGCACTGCACTCCCTCCTATCCTTGTTGGAGAAGGAGATGAGCGCGTCTCTGGAGATGGTTGGCTCTGGGGGCACCACGACATGGACTCCGGCGAACGCCCTCAGCTCGGCCTTCCGCTTTCTATTTGATATGGTGGAAACCGGGGAAAGACCTTCGAGGTTTCACCTCCTGACTGAAGCATATTGATCCGGCCGTCGGGGTTGATCGGAGGGATCAACTCGTCTGAGTACTCTGGCTCATTTTACTCGATCCTGGCGACCGGATTGGGGGGGAGGCGATCGTCGTTCTGTCTGCGATCGCACCCCTCGGTCCTTTCTGCCCGGGGTTCTGGCTTGGTCACCAAATTGTCCAGCTTGCCTTCCTCTAACAACCTCTAGAGTTGTCTGAGGAGGTCGCGGCATTGGCTGGTGTTGTGACCGGGACTTTTGTGGTAGGCACAAAATTTACTGCGGTCCAGATGACCGTTGTCCCTCATCGGCTTCGGCTTGCTAAGCCATTCACGCCCCTTGATGGCATTGAAGATATTGGCCGGAGATAGGTTGAGGTTGCGGAGGAGGTGAACTTCCACATCCTCGAAGTCCTTGAACTCACCGGGCGGTTTTGCGGCCGCCTTTCTGAGCTTGGCGACCGCCTTCTTCGGAGCGGGAGATGGCACCTTCCCTTATCCGGTGGATCCCTCGCCTAAGCGAAGGGTGAGCATCCTCTGCCTGGCCAGAAAGTCGGCGGCCTTAACGCGGAAGATCGCGTAGGTCGGGGGTATGTCCTTCGTGAGGTGCCTGAACATGGGTGAATGGCCGTAGAATCCCCCCAGAACCGAGTAGAGGGCGAGCTCATCGCTAATGGGCTCGCTGGTGAGGACTATTTCATCCACCCGGTCGATGTAATCCTCATCGGGCCCGTCCTTCCCCTACCTGATATTCATCATGCGGGGGGGACCTTCTGGCCGAGCGACCTTGGCGGCGAAATACGACGTGAAGTCATTCACCAGCTTCTCAAAACAGTTGATTAATCGCGGTGGCAATGAGATGTACCTCCTATGGGCAAGATCGCCCAATGTTAATGGGAACATTCGGCACTTCGTCGCGTCCGATGCCCCGCATCCGGTCATGTAGATCCGGAACTTGCTCAAGTGGGTCTCAGGATCCGATCTCCCCTCGTATAGAGGTGTTTGAGGAGGAGCGATCTTCAGTTGCATGGGGGCAAGCTCGATCTGGACCGCGAGTGGCTCACTTGGTCCGACGATCGATCTCTTGGCGCCTGCCCCAGTTTCAATGAGTGCCTTCATTTCGTCGAGCTGGCGCTGCATTGCGGCCATCGCCGTAGCCTGACTGCTCGCGGTTTGGCTCTCGGAGCGGGAGCCGAGGCGATCATGTACCGATCTCCTGGCCCCGTGGTAGGTGACGAGGTCTCTGCCGCCGAGCTCAATTCTTGGGCGAGCGAGAGCCAGACGGCCGGACTGTCTTCTGGGCGTTGGGTACGCCGAACTCCTAGTGATGGATTCGGACTCCGATGTCTCACGGTTGGGGCCCGAATGCCCGAGTCTCCATGTGGGATCACTACCTAGGTGGCTGAAGATGGAATCGTCCCGACTTGCGAGCGCCTTTTCCTGCGGCTCGGGGCTTTCTGCCGATTTCTCGACATACAGCCCCTTGAGCTTTCGCTTGCCCGCACGGTGGATGGTTGATGGAGTAATGGTGGGCGAGTCTCATGCTCTCCGTCGCTCCCTTAGGATGGCCATGGACTCCTAGATGTTCCTCGGTTTAGAATTGATCGAGTGAGAGGCTGGGGCCGTCCCTCGGGGGAGGGAGTGAGAGTCTAGTGTCGCCGTGGTCGCCTTCCGCCGCAGGTTGGGACTCGGCCTGGGCCGGAATAAGGTGTCCGGTGGATCGTAGGGTGGCTCTTTTCGAGGTCGTGGCAGACGTCATGATTCTGAAGGTTTTTCTTTGAAGAACAGTGAGTGGTTCTTCAAGTATATACTCCGGAGAACAGTGAGTGTTCTTCGAAACAGTCGGAAAGAAAACAAAGGTTCACCCCCTTTCTCTAGCGCCAATTGTTGTTACCCAAAATATTATCTGGAGATGATATGCTGGAATGGACGAGTAACAAACAAAATGCGAGAGCACATCCGTGGGGAAGTAAATAACACAAGATTTATCGGGGTTGTTAGTCCCGAGCTTGAATGCTCTCGCGAGATATTATTAATATGAATACATGTGAGTACAAATATTAATGTTAGAGTATAATTGCAATGAGTGTAAAGACCCTAGTTATCTTAGATCTTGAGTGCTGAAGATTGCCGGAAGAACCAGAGTTGAAGCTCTGTGAGTTCTCGTTACAAAGATGAAGTGTTCTCTGTATTGTTTGCTGTGTGTAATCGTGTTAACGTTGTAACCTCCTCTTGCCAATGCTGGAGGCCTCCTAAATAAGGCGGGCGATCGTCCCAGCACGTGGGACTGTTTTCTTAAAGTCCACAACTGCTGCTGGCAACCAGATGCGCGAACCAATGAGGAGGCGACAGGTGCCTCTTCTCGTTGTCTTGGGAGGTCCCACCTAGGACCTTTCGGCGGGTCTGTCAGTAGGTGAGGCGACAGCTGCTGATGGGCTGGAGTAAGGCCTGTTCTTGCGGCGCCATTTGCGGATCTGCACGTGGGCCTTGATCTCGAGATTCGGTCTTCGCAGACTTTGGCGGGTGTCGGATTCACACGTGGCATGGGACGGTCATCCCCGGTCGTATATTAGAGGCGATCGCCAGGTGCCAATAGACGATCGCCTTGGACGTCGACCGCTTGGCACTTGCCCAGCATCTGTCTTCTTTGGTTGGCTTCCGACCATTATGTCAATCGCCATCGAGGCGTATAAGTCGCCGCACAACATATGTGATGGTAACTCTGTACGAAATTATGACTTATTAGTTGGGTTACCCTTCTATGTGATGGTAACTATGTAATAAAGATCAATTATTAACTAGGTTACATTCGTACATGCTAGTAATTCGGTACGAAATGATTATTTCTTTAATGTGTTACTCTATTTTGTGTTGGTAACTCATTAAGAAATGATCATTTCTTTATTAGTTTATCCTATTGTGTGCTGGTAACCCTTGAAAGAAATAACTATTTCGTATTGTGATTACCCTTTTGTGTTACCATAATGTCGTACTGGTCGAATATTATACGCATAGGTGGAATAGGAATGTACTCTTTTCTGCCTCCATCGTATATATTTTCGTTCCATTCTCCTCCATGCGTAACAATCAAACAAGATGAGCTCATCTTCATGAAATAACACATGGTAACGCAGTTACGATACAATAATACAAAAGGTAAACAACACATGGTAATGAGACGGTACGAAATACATATGTCGTAACGACTGTAATTTCGTAACCAATAACTAATGAGAGAGAAACTAAATTTAATGGTAACGAACAATGTAATGGTAACGAACGTAACCTAAAAAATCGTGCTAAAAAGAACGCCCAAAATATAGAGAAAAAAGAGAGAGAAAAAAGGAAGGGAAAAGAGGGAGGGAGAAAGTATTGGAGCTGGAAAGAGAAAAGAATATCCCAAAAGTGAATGGGAGAGAAAAAAAAGGAGAAAAGATAAAAGGGAATGAGGGAGATAAAGTGAATGAATTTGTTGAAAAGTAAGGATGTATTAGTTCGGAATTGTACTTTTTGGCTAGAGTTTATACAAACAAAGTCTCTTGACAAATATTGTTATTGTATAGGGCAAAGTGGCTAAATGAATGAATTTTCTCTAGTTTAATTGTACATTGTATGCTTCCTTGCAGTAAAATTGTGAGTTTGCAATGTTGGTAAATGTTGAAATTGTGAGTTTGCAATGTTGGTAAATATTGATTTTCGAAAATGGCCAATTTACGAAGTTAACGATTTTTGTAATAATGAGATAGGTGGCATTGTTACACTTCACTCATGCGGGTCTGACGAATCATGCGAGGGATTGAAGACAGGAATATAGATCATGAACTCGACTATGACGTTAAGGTTTAATTTGTGCGAGTTTGACAAAACCTACAGAGTGCAAATATATTTTTCTTATGCTTTGAAATATAATACATATAAATCTAGAATTTACACCAGTAATTTCATATTAACCTCTGCGAACGGATACGGATCCGAATAGTTGAATTCGGATACGGGTTCGAATTCGGATAATGCAATATCCGCTCGTATCCGAGTTTTCTCATATTTTATCGGATATTATCCGGATACCAATCCGGATAATAAATCCGGATATCCATATTTTTAAATTTTAAATATACTTTATTATATATATATATATATATAAACACTTTTAGACTTCAGTGTAATAAATTTTCAAACTTTCAAGAAAAAAATATTTTTTTTCAAAAAGAAAGGAAAAATATATTATTTTTTGAAAAAACATTATTTATGGAAATTTTTTATTTCTTCAAAAAAAAATTAAAAAAATATTTTCTGGAGAAAAATTATTTTTTGGCAAAAATAATTTTTTGGAGAAAAATTAAAATTATTTTCTGGATTTTTTATATTTTTTGAAAAAAATAAAAAAAAATACTTTTTGCGAAAAATAAAAAAAATATTTTTTGGAAAAAATTATATTTCGAAAAAAAAAATATTTTTTAAAATAAATGTATTAGCCAAACACTTTAATACTAACTTATAAACTATTTGTTTCATATGAAATGTATTTTAAAAGAAATGTTCTATTCAAGTAAATAGAGGGGCAATTATATATATTATAATAATGATTAAAAATAATTAAATTAACACTCTTTAGTCTTTGCTAAGTACAATGTTTTAAAAAACGGAAGACTCGAACGAGTCGACTCGCGAGTCGACTCGAGGCGGACGCCCGGCGAGTCAGGGCGTGCGAGTCTTCCGGGTTTCGTAAAACTTCCGAGATTGTCCATTGAGGCGGGCGAGTCGACTCGCAGCGAGTCGACTCGCAATGAGGCGGACGAGTCTGCATACTGGGCTTCTCAGCCTTTTGCAGCCTTCTACTTTTTTGAATTTAATAAAAAAAAATGTTTTACCTAGGGTTTTCAGTCTTTTAAAGCCCCGCCCGTCCCATCTCCTCTCTATCTCTCTCTGCGACTGCGATCGATTCTCTCTCTCAAACTTCACTTCTCTCTTCTCCCGTCGGACGCGTCTCCCTCTGCCGCACCTCCCTCTTCTCCCGTCGGACGCATCTCTATCACCAGGTATGTTTTTTTTTTCGTTTTTGTTTTCGAGTTTCTTTTTTTTTTTCTGTTTTTGTTTTTCCTGTTTTCTGTTTCTTATGTTTCTTATGCCTCTTCTTATTTCTACTTATGATTATCGAACAGGGGGCCCTCCTTTATTTTTTTAGAGTTAACCTCTGTTAAAAATCTCTTGATTTTTTTTCTTTAATTTGTGACCAAACAATTCTTTTTTATAATAACTGTAAAAACATTGTTAATCTGTTATGGGTAAACAACTCGTTTTTTTGGGTAAACAACTATAACTTTTTTTCCTAAACAGCTCGTTTTTTGGGTAAACAATTCTAATTTTTTTTCCTAAACAGCTCGTTTTTTTGGGTAAACAATTCTAAAAATTTTCCCTAAACAGCTCGTTTTTTTTTGGGTATACAGCTCTTAATATGGTGAAAGGATCAGCTGGACAAGGATGCACGGGTAATAGAAAAGACCCAGCTTGGAAGTATTGCACAGAAGTTGTGATGCCCGAAGGCAAGAGATATAAATATGTGAAGTGTAATTTTTGTTCAAAAGTTATTAGTGGAGGAGTGTCAAGGATGAAAATGCATCTCGCCGGTACACGTAAAGATTCAAAACCATGTGAACATGTACCTAAAGATGTGAGAAACGAAATTAAAATTTTTTTAAAGAAATCGGAGCAATCAAAGATCGTCAGAGAAAGACAATATGACGAAATGGTTGATAGTGGTGCGTATTATAATAGCCATGCATCACTAGGCAGGGGAGGGTCAAGTACTGGAAGTGTACCATCGAGAGGTGTTAGGGGACCTATGGATCGTTTTGTACTAACATTGGCGAAGATGATGTAGAAGACACGAGCAATCAAAACCAAACTAATGCAAAGAAAGCTCGAAATCGTTGTGCTTTAGATGTTGGGAGGTTCTTTTTTGAAAATGGCATTCCTTTTAATGTTGCTAGTAGCCCCTCATTTGTGAATATGTGTCGATCTCTTGGAAATTATGGTCGTGGCTTCAAACCTCCCACTCCATACGAACTTAGCACGTGGATCCTAAAAGAAGAGAAGAAAACTACTGAAGTCTTCGTCGATGAGGTGAAAAAGACCTGGGCACATACTGGAGTTTCAATATTATCTGACGGTTGGACAGATATTCGAGGAAGGAGCTTGATTAATTTTCTTGTTAATAACCCGTACGACACAGTGTTTCTGAAATCCGTTGATGCATTTGATGCAATTAAAAATGCAAATTTATTATTTGAACTACTCGATGGAATTGTGGAAGAAGTAGGAGAAGACATTGTAATTCAAGTCGTCACAGATAATGCACCTAATTACAAGGCAGCGGGGAATAAACTAATGTGTAAACGACCGCGCTTGTGGTGGACGCCGTGCGCCGCTCATTGCATTGACTTGATGTTGGAGAAAATTGGCGACTTGCCTCAACACAAAAATGTCTTGTTAAAAGCAAAAAAGGTAATCACTAGTCTCTTCGTATTTATGTAACTTGTTATGTAGTTTTTTTTTCTGTTGCATTATTATTAAAATGTGGCATTAAAAACAAAACAAAAAGAGTTTTTGTGACAACACACACAGCCCAAAATGAATCACATCATTTGCATGTTTTAAATGAGTTTTCGTGACAACACACACACAGCCCAAAAAGAGTTTTTGTGACAACACACAGCTCAAAATGAATCACATTATTAGTTTTTTTCTTTTTCTTTTTTCTGTTACATACATTGTTATATTTTTGAATGTTTTAAAATGTAGGTGAGTAAATTTATTTACAACCATGGGTGGGTTTTTGGCATTGATGAGGAAACACACGGGTAGAACTTCTTCGCCACCGCTACTGCTTTCGCCATCAAGCATTTAACATTGCAAAGCATGCAAAACTTGAGGCAACCCTTAGAGGCTATGTTCGCATCTGTTGAATGGTCCAGGTGCTCTTGGGCTAAAAAAGAAGAGGGAAAGTCCGCGAATAAAATTATCTTTAATCGTGGTTTTTAGTTGAGTATGGGATACACAATCAAAACCACACAGCCTCTTGTGGGAGTGTTGAGGTAGGGGTGTACATTTCGGTTTTTTTTCAAACCGGTTCGGGTTGTATAACCGAACCGATTTTTGGTCGTAGTCTAAAAACCGGTTTTTTGACCAAACCGATTCGGGTCGGGTTGGGTTGGGGACTGTAAAAACTCGACCCTATACTAATCGGTTTGGGTCGGTTTGTGACCGGTTCGGGTAGAAAAAACCGGTTATAACCGGTTTTTTTAAAAAAAAAAATTTTAAAAAATAATATATTTTTATTAAATAAAACCATTATACATTAAATATAATGTTTTATTAAATAAAATAATTAGAACATTAACTTTTATTCAAACATTTAGAATTTAAAACATAAACTTTTATTAAATAAACTCATTACAACATCAACTATTATTCAAACATTTAGAATTTAAAACATAAACTTTTATTAAATAAACTCATTACAACATTAACTTTTATTCAAACATTTAGAATTTAAAACATAAACTTTTATTAAATAAATTCATTACAACATCAACTTTTATTCAAACATTTAGAATTTAAAACATAAACTTTTATTAAATAAACTCATTACAACATCAACTTTTATTCAAACATTTAGAATTTAAAACATAAACTTTTATTAAATAAACTCATTACAACATCAACTATTATTCAAACATTTAGAATTTAAAACATAAACTTTTATTAAATAAACTCATAACAACATCAACTATTATTCAAACATTTAGAATTTAAAACATAAATTTTTATTCATCGAGAGTGATATCTTCTTCGGAGCTAGCCTCGCGCGAAGCTTCATCGAGAGCAATTTCTTCATCGGAGAGTGAGATTGCAAAACCTTCTTCCACCTCGATATCGTGTATTTCTTGTTCAATGTCTAGTTCTCCTTCAAGACTTTGAGTGTGTTGTATACGCTCGGATGCGTCCAAGTGATCCTTCAAGCAAATACACATCTCCAATGATGCCGGTGTGTCGTATAGATAATACCCTACCACTAAGAGAAAAGGCGGATTTCGAAGCTACCGTAGAAGCTTGGACGGTTAGTAAATCTCGGGTCATAGCGGTTAGAACGGGAAATTGAGTTTCCCTTCATTTCCACCAAGCCAAAATATCAAAATTTGCGAATTCATGGGGTCCCATAGTCGATAAAAAATCGGTTCCAATATATCTCCCATATTCGCTAGTCGATGATTGATCACCCTCACCCCTAGCCCGTTTAGTGTTTTCTTCTCTTAAACTATTATATAAGTTAAGCATGGGATCCGCGCTAGTAGAAGTAGAAAATGATGATGAAAACGAACTTGAAGAATCATTTCTTGAACCATACTTTTTAAAATAAACCCTAAAAAAGTCTTTGAAATTTTTGTTAAAAATGGCTTTGCATCTCTTGAATAGAAAACATTTTCGTTATGCAACTCTAAATCAATAGAGATTTTGTCGATAAGTAGTTCCACCCCGCTAATATTCATACATGGGTTCAAGGCGGCGGAACAAGTAATTACCGGTGGCATTTCTTTAAAATATTTTCTTAGTTTTTCTTTCATGGGCGAAACCATTTTTTCATATAAATCACCACTTAATTCGTAGTCGCTTAATTTTGAACACATTAAATAAATTTGATTAAGTACCAAATGACTCGTGGGATAATAAACACCCGATAATAAAGTTGTTGCGTTTTTAAAAACTTTGAGCAATTCGCTTATTTTTCTAACTATATCCCATTGTTCCGACGTAAATGGTGTAACCCTACTCGTCCTATTCGCAAGTTCATCATGAAAAAGTTGTAAAGTATCACGTTGGCGTAAACTACAACAAAACATTTTATAAGTCGAATTCCATCTTGTAGGAACATCCCAATTAGGGGTTAAAAAAATAGAATTCGTGTCCTTACACAATTTCATATATTGTTTATATCTAGCTTTACTTGAACAAAATATATCTTGTAACATTTTTTTAAAAGCGTCTTTTACTAAACTTATTTCGGGTACCGCTAATCCGTCTTGAACAACCAAATTTATAATGTGTCCAACACATCGACTATGATAAAAAATACCCTTCGAAGGCGGTTTATATGTTAATATTAATTTTTTTACCGCGTTTGTATTATTAGACGCGTTATCAAATGAGATCGAAAAAACTTTTTCTTGTAAGTTAAAGTTATTTATTACATTTTGTAACATATGAAATAAATTTTGACCTGTGTGAGGGTACTCAAAATTTTCAAAAGCAATCGTACGCTTCATCATTAGCCATGTATCGGGATCAATCCAATGTGCGGTAACACAAAGGTATGAACCGGGCAAACCATGAGGTGCCGACCAAACATGGGTTGTTAAGTTTACATTTGTATTTAAGTTTGTAAAACCGTTTACTAGTTCTATTTTAGCCTTTTTCCATAATTTAATACAATCACGTCTAAGAGTAGCACGACTTACTTGTTTATATCGCGGTTGAAGAGTATTTTGAATCACCTTAGTCAATCGAGGGTTATCGAAGTGGTTGAACGGCAAACCTTCTTGAATCACGTAGCTTGCAAATTGTTGTCGGCACCGCTCCGCCTCGTATGCAAAAAGACCGCCCTCTCGTGACATAGATGCTTGACCGGCTTCCGGAACGGATTTGAGTCCTTCGCAATACTTGTCGGTATGCATCTTCAACGTCGTGTTGGATTCATGTTTCGAAAACTTACCGCAATGTTTACAATGAGCCTTAAGTTGCCCATCCGACAACCTCACGAGGTTGAAATTACACCAAATTTTTTGGTTTCGAGTTGTTTCTATAACTTCAACAATCTCGAGTGCATTCGTGGAAGCGGAAGAAGATTGAGTTGCCATTTGAATTGAGAGAAACGAGAATTTTGTAATTTTTTTAGTACTTGAAGAGTGTTTGAGTATTGTGACTAAACCAAAACTCAAATAGGGTATTTATAGTTGGTTTATGGATGGCAAAATGGTAAAAAAAAAAGGGGCAAAAAACGGTCACATTTTTGAAAAAAATGGAACCTAACGGATACATGCAAAAACCGGTTTGAAACCGGTTTTTTCAACCCGGTTTTAGAAATCGGTTACCCTAAAAACCGGTTTGGACCGGTTTCTAACGGAAAAATGCAAAACCGGGTAGAAACCGCCGGTTTTGCGACAACCCGAACCGGTTTTGGTCAAAAACCGGTTTTGACCGGTTTCGGTTTCAGTTTTTTTTTCGGTTTCGGTTTTTTTGCCCACCTCTATGTTGAGGATGACAGACTCTGAGAAGATGCCCGGAATGGGTTTTTTGTATGGTGCAATGGACAGAGCTAAGGAAGAGCTAGCAAAAAATTTGGGCGGGGAAGAGGGGGCTTACAAGGAATTGTGGAGTATTATTGATGACAAATGGGATTTTCAAATGCATCGCCATTTGCACGCTGCCGCGTATTTTCTAAATCCACAATTTCAGTTTGATGAAGGTTTTTCTAACCATATAGAGGTGAAGGTGGGATTGTATGCATGCTTCGAGAAACTAATTCCTAATGTTCGTGATAGAGAGAAAGCCGATCTACAAGTGGATTTTTTTCGAAAGAGAGGGGGTTTATTTGGATGTCACCTAGCAAAATCATCTTGTAAGAAGCGCAGCCCAGGTAAATAACGTAATATTTCCGCACTTAAATTTCGCACTGAAATTTCCACACTTTAATTAAAGTAAGTTACTTAATACTCCCTCCGTCCCGCCCAAAGGTTTACATTTCTATTAAAAAGTAGTCCCTTTAGTAAATTTACATATATCACTTTGTACAATCAAATCAAACAATCACTTTTTACTTTTTAATCTCCACCACTCATTCATCATCAATACTTTTTACTTTTTAATCTCCACCACACATTTAATCATCATTACGTATACCAATCATTATCTAAAATACACCAAATATACACCCTCTGTCAACCTTTGGCTGGGACAGAGGGAGTATAATGTAGCCGACTGGTGGATCCAATTTGGAGATGAGACCCCAGAATTAAAAAGTTTTGCGGTAAAGGTTTTAAGTCTTACTTGTTCTTCATCGGCGTGTGAACGTAATTGGAGCACTTTCAATCAGGTAATTGAAAATAATTAGCTACCTTGTTTACTTATCAATTTACTAATTAATAGCTAATAACATGCTAATTGTGAATCAAATAAATTAATGTATCAGATACATACAAAGAAAAGAAATCGATTGACAACGACAAAGCTTAACGACTTGGTCTACATCATGTATAACAAGAAATTGAAATATAGGCATTTGAAAAGGAAGGCACTTAAGGAAGAAGAAGACCCGTTGGTGATTGACCAAATACCATCAGACGATGAATAGGTTGCTGATGACGGTGGTTATGATTTTCAAGAAAGTGTAATATGTGCTGATATAGAAATTAATGATGGAGAAGATGAAGGCATGCAAGGGAGTGGAAGTACACAACAAGATCAAAGTGGAAAAAGAAAGAGAGCAGGAAAACAAACACAATTGCCCAATAGGAGTAAAGGTTTATTCTCTCCTCTTTTTGATTGAGTAATATAAATATATGATCTTACTTACTAGCAAAATCATATACTAATTTATAAACTTGTTCATTTTATTATGCATAAAGGGAAGAGATTGTTGGATGAAGAACGTGAATGGGAGGATCTTGATTCCGAAGAAGAGGAGGATAGAGCGATTAGATATGACGACGACTCCATGAATGATCCTTTGAGTGGTGATGAAGATGAAAATGAAGAATTTGATGAGTTTTTCAAACCATTGGACACGGATGATTCCATATTTAAATAGGCTGAAACTTGGTTGTTCTATTTTGTTATTGTCACGGCTTTTGGTTCAAAAACACTTCTTATGTGTTGTTTCTATGGGTTTAACGGTGAACTATGTATTGACGTTTATGTTTTTATTCTAGTTTTTTGTTACATTAGTAGTAGTATTAAGTATTGTTCTTGAACTTTGTTTTAGCTAATTTTTTATATATTTTTTTAATTTTTTCGTTTCAACAAAGTTGAGGTGTACGCCTCATTCCGCCTCGAGGCGTACGCCTCGCCTCATTTGCACAAAACGCCTCGAATACGAGTCACGAATTTTAAAACATTGGCTAAGTATGGAGCTTATATTTTTTATGGGAGAGACTGAATAAGTAAAAATGAGAGAACCTTATTATGAAACGATTTTTAAAAAAATTACTATAATTTGCATTAGAACTTTTATGAAATATTGTGTAGGTAGTTTTTTTATATGCTGCAATCACTTCCAAACGATTTTTGTATGACACGTATTATCCGATTATATTTATTCGAATGCCCGAATCCGTTCTGTATCCGTCCCGTGTCCGTATCCCGAATAATCCGAATTCATATCCGTATCCGGCCTTCCTGTATCCGACTCCGAATCCGAGAGAAAAATATGAGTTAAGATACGAGAAGAGCACTATCCGTCCGTATCCGATTCGTTTTTACCCCTACCAAGTACTACATGTGGCATAAGGGAGCTACATAGACGAGGACTACGGGGAGGATGAGGCTCAGCAGCATACTGGTCAACGAGGAGTTTTATGTCATTTTCTTTCTTTTGCATACTGTTCTTAATGAAGTACTTGAATTGTTCCTTCTTTTATTTTTTTTTTTCTTTTTAGTTGAGACATTTGTTACTTCTCCTTAGGGCTGGGGGCAGGGCGGGTTGGGGCGGGGCGAAGGTAAAACCGCATCCGCCCTGCAATTTTTGTGCGGTGCGGGTTTTTGCGGGGCGGGGCATTTTTGATATTGAAAACCGCACAAAATCATAGTTTTGCGGGGCGGGGCGGGGAAATACAATATTTATATAAATATCTAAGTGTTTTCCCTTGTTATATGCGGGTAGGCGGTTTTGCGGGCGGTTGGGAAAAAAATAAAACCGCATTCGCCCCGCAATTTTGGTGCGGTGCGGGTTTTGTGCGGGGCGGGGCGAAATCAACATTTGAAACCGCCCCGCCTCGCTATTTTGCGGTGCGGTGCGGTGCGGGGCGGGCGGGGCGGTTTGTTTTGCCCAGCCCTACTTCTGCTGGCTTGGCTCGAGTATTGTCGTTGTCTCCGACATTATTATCATTATTCCTTTTTTTTTTTTTGTGCGAAGGAAGTGGAATTACCGGGATCTATCATGATTAAGCCCTTCATACTTAAGCCACGATTAATAGTTCCCGAGTTTTAGTAAAGCAAAGAAAAGAAATGAAAAGAAAGTTAGGAGAAAAAAGAAGAGAAAGGAAAGTGAAAAAAAATTGTATTTTGTATTATCGAGTTTGAAGGAAATGAAAGGAAAATTAACCATTTTGTTCTTTTCTCTCCAAATCCTTCCCAATCGGAAGGAAAGTTAGGAGGGAAAGTTTTCCTTCCATTTCTTTCCGTTTCTTTTCATTAAAAAACACAGAAACACCAAATATTTTTTCTTTCTTCTTATTTCCATTCATTTCCCTTCTTTTTCTCTCGTTAAATTAAACTCGGGAACTAAGCATAAATATACTATCCCCTCCGTCCAGACTTAATTGCTACATTTTTCTGGGCACAAATATTAATATTAGAGTTGTTTATTAGTTGTTGGAAATGGTTTAGTAATTAACCATTTATTAAAAATAAATATTGTTAATTAAATAATTATTATTTAATTAAAATATTTATTGAATGTTAATCTACGTCGTGAGTAGACGAACGTGGTATATTTAATATTTCTAAACCGATTTCCGGTGAGTGAGATATTATATGTTAAAGTTGGATGTTGGAGTAGGAACTAACATGAGGTATATGATGTTAGTTATCCCACATTGATTGTGGATGGATGTTTTGACTTGTATTTAAAGTTTTTGCCTTTATGAGCTTAATAACAAGTGGGTTGGTGTGTATGGGTGTCCTCGCGCACACACACACACACGCGCCGCCGACCGACCGACCATCCGTCCGGGTCGGTCTCGGGGTCGGTCTCGGTCTCGATCTCGGTCCAGGACTTGGATCTTGGTGCTTTGGGCTGGTGTTTGGGCTTATCTTTTTTGACCAAATCCGTAAGTCCACTAGCCTTTTGGTATGGACAAGACTCTTGAGTTGGCTTGACTCTTGAGTTGGCAAGACTCTTCATCCGACCAGGCCTTTGGGCGTCTGAAACTGCCAGCCATCATGGCAGGAGTAATGGCGACGAGTCCCTTCACCTGATCAAGGAGTGCTATATATATCAGCATTCTGGTCATTGCAGAACACACGAAAATCAGTGCATTTTTATCATATCATATACTGATTCGATCTTCGTTCGATCCGATTCGCAGTGCTTGGTCGATTTGCGGTCACTCGCCAAGATGTTCAGATCGTTTTAACCTTTGGGGACGAGCCGCTTCACCGTGAGCACTACCGGGGTGTATTCTCGTCTTGCGGGCAGAAGCTCTAGCTTCGGACGATCTTTAGTCCTTTTATTAAAAATTGTTCGTTACCTTCAAAATGTAATATTGTCTTTCTGTTCTTTGTTATAGTTAAGTTCAGAATTTTATTTGTAATACACGTGCAAGTATCGTATTATTCCAACAATCGCAAGACGAGAATAATCGACCATACTTGTTCGTGTCATCCTAAAACTTTTGCTGGAGAAAAATGTCGTTCAATGCAAGCACCAGCGCATCCACTAATCCATCCACCGGTTCTGGAACCATTGGATCATCAAGCTCTTCAATGGCTCCCATTCACAATGCTGCTCGACTAATGCCTATCGCCGAGAAATCTCCTGTTTTCTCGGGCACCGACTTCAAACGTTGGTCTCAAAAGATGCTATTTTACCTTACCACAATGGGGCTTGCGAGCTTCCTGCGTGAAGAAAAGCCTCCTGTCCCTGCTGAGAATGAGGCGAATGTTCAAGTGCGTACCGACTATGATACCTGGGTTCATTCTGACTATCTGTGTCGGAATATGTTGCTGAACGGGCTTGATGATGGCCTGTTCAATGTGTTCAACATCAAGGAGACTGCCAAAGAAATTTGGGATGCTCTTGAGTTGAAATACCGTGTTAATCATGCTAGCACGAAGAAGTTTGTTGTGACGAGGCTCTCCGAATTCCAAATGGTGGATTCTCGTCCAATGATGCCCCAAGTACAAGAGTTCCAAACTCTTATACATGATGTTCATTCTGAGGGGATGCCTCTACCCGAGGCGTACACTGTGGCACTCTTAGTTGACAAGTTGCCGCCTAGTTGGAAGGAGTTCAAGGGATACCTTAAGCATAAGCGAAAGGAAATGACTCTTGAAATTTTGGTTGCTAAGCTCCAAACTGAAGCTCAAGTCCGTGATCAAGACTTGAAAACCAAAGCTCCTATAGATGCTAAGGCTAATCTGACTGAAGGTAGGGGCGGACCTTCCAAAAAGCATCCACTTCCTACCAAAGTCAAGGGAAATAATGTGGCACCTCCGACGAAGTTTACCGGAACGTGCTACAACTGTGACAAGCCTGGCCATATGGCGAAAAACTGCCGAAAGCCGAAGAAGAACAAGGGAAAAGGCAAAGTCAACCATGTCGAGAAGGACTTTGACTCTTGGGACAAAGATGATCTTGCTGCAATGATCACCGAGGTAAATCATGTCTCGGAACCTAACCCTGTTACTTGGTTTCTTGATACAGGTGCGACTGTTCACATCTGTGTAAACCGAGACTTGTTTTTCACTTACAAGGAGATTCAAGACCGCTTCATCACAGAGGCAAGTGATCGTACCTCTCCAGTTCTTGGAATTAGAACTGTTGTGTTTCAATTCACCTCCGGTGTGGAGATAACTCTGAAGGATGTGTTGCATGCTCCGGCAATCCGCAAGAATTTGGTGTCTGGTGTCAAATTAGTTAGAGCTAAATTTTATGTAGACCTTCGTAGCGATTTTATGATAATACGCAAGTTTGGCAAGACTCTCGGGAAAGGTCATATTGTCGAGGACATGTTCAAACTTAGCGTTCGTACTTGTAAGCCTCCAAAGGCAGTTGCTAATAATAATGCTACTACTTCTGCTTATTTACTTGAGTGCTCAAATTTATGGCATTGTACATTAGGTCATGTGAATCTAAATGCTATAAAAAGATTAGTAAACTTATATTTACTAAAATTAAATGAAATCAAAAATCAAAACAATTGCGAGATTTGTGTTGAGGCAAAAATGACGAAACTACCATTTCATTCGGTAAAACGGGACACAAAACCCCTTGAATTAATTCACACAGACGTGTGTGATTTAAAATTTGTGCAAACTAGAGGTGGTAAGAAGTACTTTATCACTTTCATCGATGATTGCACAAGATATTGTTATCTTTATCTTTTGAGAAGTAAAGATGAGGCTATTGAAGCCTTTAAGAACTTCAAGAATGAAGCTGAGAATCAATTAGGTTGTCGTATTAAGATGGTTCGAAGTGATAGAGGAGGTGAATATGTAGCTCTATTTGAGGAATTATGCAACGAAAGTGGTATAATTCATCAAATCACGGCTCCATATGCTCCACAATCTAATGGTGTTGCCGAACGTAAGAATCGAACACTTAAAGATATGATGAATGCCTTATTAATTAGTTCAGGGTTGCCCCAGAACATGTGGGGGGAAGTTGTCTTGACAGCCAACTACATATTGAACAAAATTCCACGCAAAGGTAAGGATGTTACTCCTTATGAGTTGTGGAAAGGAAGAAAACCATCATACAAATATCTCAAAGTGTGGGGTATTTGGCGAAAGTTAAGGTGCCTCTACCAGTTAAAATTGGTCCTAAGACGATCGATTGTATCTTTATTGGTTATGCACTTAACAACAGCGCTTACAGGTTTGTTGTACACAAATTCGAGATACCCGACATTCATGTAAATATAACGATTGAATCAAGGAACGCTGTATTCTTTGAAAATATCTATCCTTATAAGAATAAGGTTGATCCTAACTCTAACAAAGGAGTTGATGATGAAGCTACAAGTTCTAAACTTGTAGATGAGCCTATGTGTTATGAAACCATAGATGAAGCCTCTAGCTCGAATCTGGTGTTATCTGAACGACCGAACAGAAAGCGACCTAGATCTACGCCAGTCAATGTAGATCCTAGACGAGGTACTAGAATACGGAAAATAAAGATATATGGACCCGACTACGTCGTTTTGATGTTAGATAGTGAACCGGTATCTGTAAAAGAAGCTTTATCCGGTCAAGATGCGGCTTTCTGGAAAGAGGCAATAGACATTGAGATTGAGTCTATTATGCTGAATCATACTTGGGTGTTAGTTGAACTACCACAGGGTTGTAAGGCTTTATGATGCAAATGGATCCTAAAGAAGAAGTACAAGTCTGACGGTACTATTGACAAATATAAGGCCCGACTTGTAGTTCAAGGCTTTAGGCAAAAAACCGGTTATGATTTCTTTGATACCTACTCGCCCGTGACAAGACTTACTTCTATTAGAGTGCTACTCGCTATTGCTGCTTTGCGCAATCTCGAGATTCATCAAATGGATGTTAAGACTGCATTCTTGTATGGGGAGCTAGAAGATGAAATCTATATGAAACAACCGGAAGGGCTTGTAGTACCTGGGAAAGAGCACATGGTATGCAAACTACAACGGTCTTTATATGGTTTGAAACAAGCACCTCTGCGGTGGCATTTGAAATTTGATGAAGTGATGTTGTCAAATGGTTTCAATATCAATGAGAGTGACAAATGTGTCTATGTTAAGAAAACGGGTGACAATTACGTCATTGTTTGTCTATATGTAGATGGCATTTTGATAATGGGTAGCAACTCTCGTGTGATTGGTGAAACGAAACGAATGCTAAGTAAGAATTTAGCATGAAAGATATGGGTTTGGCTGATACTATTCTTGGAATTAAGATTCTGAAAATTCCTAACGGAATTACTTTGACGCAATCTCATTATGTTGAGAAAGTGTTAAGGAAATTCAACGCTTTTGATAAACCCATTGCTAAGACTCATTGGGAACCGAATGTTCATCTGAATTATCATAAGGGTGAACATGTGGGTCAAGATGAATATGCTAAGATCATTGGGAGTTTGATGTATCTGTCAAATTGTACCCATCCTGATATAGCATGCTCGGTTCACAAGTTGAGTAGCTACACAGCTAATCCAAGTAAAGAACATTGGAGGGCTCTAGAACGAGTACTGAGTTATTTAAAATATATTCGAAACTTTGCAATTCATTATTCAAGAGAGCCTGTTGTACTTGAAGGGTATTGTGATGCTAATTGGATATCCGAATCGAAAGACTCATTTTCTACGAGTGGATATGTGTTCACTATTGGAGGTGGTGCTGTATCTTGGAAGTCCAAGAAACAAACTTGTATTGCTAGGTCTACCATGGAATCTGAATTCATAGCTTTGGATAAAGCTGGTGAAGAAGCTGAATGGCTTAAAAATTTCCTCGAGAATATTCCATGTTGGACGAGACCTGTGCCGTCAGTGTTGATACACTGTGATATCCAAGCTGCTATTGGACGGGCACAAAATATGTTTTATAACGGTAAGTCTCGACATATTCGTCGACGACATAATGCCGTGAGGCATTTGATCTTGAGTGGGATTATCTTAATTGACTATGTAAGGTCAATAGATAATCTGGCGGATCCACTGACGAAGAGTATTAATCGAGATCAAATGTATAAATTGTTAGAGGGAATGGGTGTTAAATCCACATCTTATGGATGATTATAGCGGAAACCCAACCTTGTAGATTGGAGGATCCCAAGAGCTTGGTTCAATGGGATAACGAAGTTATAATAATCCGTGTGTTAAAACACTCAAACATACCTATTCTCTGAGAACAGTGAGTGATTGTTTATCTACATGTGGTGAGGTTAAGTCTTATGATTTTTAATGATTCTTGATTACCTCGGAGAGGTCAAGTATAGTAGGATACTTGGGAATAAGAATCACCTATATAAGTGTGAAGTGAGGGCCGCTTCAGTTGATACACTTATGAATCCAAAGGGATGTCCAAGGCCGAAAAGGACACAAAACGTTAGAACGGACGGAATTGAGATGATATTGTGTCTATATTATTGTCTCAGTATACACCATGGAGGACTAGTTCAAGGTTTTCATGACCACTATGCCGCCAGTATACTCGATGATGTTGAGAATGGATAGGTTCAAGGTCACAAGCCACCTAGCCAAATGCAATATTGTCTCTTGAGGACTAAACTATGCATTTGCATTCATTTTGCATTGGCATTCTCACTCATGTGGGGGATTGTTGGAAATGGTTTAGTAATTAACCACTTATTAAAAATAAATATTGTTAATTAAATAATTATTATTTAATTAAAATATTTATTGAATGTTAATCTACGTTGTGAGTAGATGAACGTGGTATATTTAATATTTCTAAACCGATTTTCGGTGAGTGAGATATTATATGCTAAAGTTAGATGTTGGAGTAGGAACTAACATGAGGTATATGATGTTAGTTATCCCACATTGATTGTGAATGGATGTTTTGACTTGTATTTAAAGTCTTTGCCTTTATGGGCTTAATAACAAGTGGGTTGGTGTGTATGGGTGTCCTCGCGCACACACATACACATACGCGCGCCGCCGCCGCCGCCGACCGATCGACCGTCCGTCCGGGTCGGGTCGGGCACAGGCTCGAGCTCGGGCTCGAGCTCAGTCCAGGACCAGGACCAGGACTTGGATCTTGGCAATTGGTGCTTTGGGCTGGTGTTTGGGCTTATATTTTTGGACCAAATCCGTAAGTCCACTAGCCTTTTGGTATGGACAAGACTCTTGAGTTGGCTTGACTCTTGAGTTGGCAAGACTCTTCATCCGACCAGCCCTTTGGGCGTCTGAAACCGCCAGCCATCATGGCAGGAGTAATGGCGACGAGTCCCTTCACCTGATCAAGGAGTGCTATATATATATCAGCATTCTGGTCATTGCAGAACACACGAAAATCAGTGCATTTTTATCATATCATATCTGATTCGATCTTCGTTCGATCCGATTCGCGAGTGCTCGGTCGATTTGCGGTCTTTGCTCGCCAAGACGTTCAGATCGTTTTAACCTTTGGGGACGAGCCGCTTTACCGTGAGCACTACCGGGGCGTATTCTCGTCTTGCGGGCAGAAGCTCTAGCTTCGGACGATCTTTAGTCCTTTTATTAAAAATTGTTCGTTACCTTCAAAGTGTAATATTTTCTTTCTGTTCTTTGTTATAGTTAAGTTCAGAATTTTATTTGTAATACACGTGCAAGTATCGTATTATTCCAATATTAGTATTATGTGTAATAAAGTGATATTTTAAGAGGGATAATAATGAAAATTTTAAATCATATTAGTATTGTTTATTAGTTTTGTGTGTTTAATTGGGTGGGCCCATAATGACATTTTATGATAAATAGATGATCATTGGGGGTGTATATTTAGAGGGAATGATTGGTTTATTTCCTTTTATAGTAAGTAGCAGTTAAGTATGAGACGGACCAAAATGGAAATGTAGCAGTTAAATATGGGACGGAGGGAGTATAATACTCATACTCAATCAAATAAGTATTATAATATTAATATAGCTATAAATATTATTGTACGCATTTTGCTTATTACATACTACCAAATTAAAGACTTTAACATACGACACAAATAAAAACGATCGATCACCTTTACTTATATTATAATACTGATATAGCTAAAGTCGGAGGAACAATTTTTGGTTGGCTAAAGGACTTTAGTCGACGATATTTTGTGCGATCGTCGGTTAAAATTGGAGATGTCGTCGGCTCAAGTTTTTATTCTAATGGATGATTTTTTTTTAATTTATCCGACGACACCTCCCTACTTTAGTCGACGACTAATCCGGTGTCGTCGGCTAAACCTGAAAAAATAAATATATAAATTTGATTTGTGCCAAAACTAACCATTTTAAAGTTATTTTTTCACAACTCTATAAGAAAAAATTAGAAAGAGAAGGAGAAAGTTCGAAATCTATATGTACTGCACTCGTGAAGATATATTTTGAATATATAGATATGTTAATCATGTTAGTAAACTATACTTCATTTGCCAAATTATTAAATTTGATTTAGTGTGACTGAATGTGATGAATGCTGAAAACGTATGATGAATCATGATTAAATCTTGAAAATATGTTGAGTATTGTGGTTATACATGATGAATTTTGATGAATTTGATCATTTATGATGAAACTGTAACGAAAGTATAGAGAAAAATATGTTGAATTGATTTAGTATACTCATATTTTCATAATAATGGACAAAATTTGGATTGAGTTACAGAAATAGGATGCTAGAGTAATAGAGTTAGATTAAAAAATTCCAAATAATTTGTGAAGTACATGAGAATAGTAGTACATTGCACTATTATCCCTGCAATAAATATAGATGTCGTAGTGATTGTTAGGAATATGCCTTCGAATGTCACTCAGAGGATGAGAGAGTGAGAGCATTTGTATTGTAATTATGAATTGTACTTTTTGACTAGAATTTGTACAAACAAAGTCCCTTGACAAATATTGTTATTCTATAGAGCAAAGTGGCTAAATGAATGAATTTTCTCTAGTTTAATTGTACATTGTATGCTTCCTTGGAGTAAAATTGTGAGTTTACAATGTTGGTAAATGTTGAAATTGTGAGTTTGCAATGTTGATAAATATTGATCTTCGAAAATGACCAATTTACGAAGTTAACGATTTTTATGATAATGAGATAGGTGGCATTGTTACAATTCACTCATGCGGGTCTGGCGAATAATGCGAGGGATTGAAGACAAATGAATATAGATCATGAACTCGACTATGACATTAAGATTTAATTTGTGAGTTTGACAAAACCTACAGAGTGCAAAATATATTTTTCTTATGCTTTGAAATATAATACATACTCCCTCCGTCCACAATCAATGTTCCCTTTTTGCCATTTTGGTATGTTCACAAAAAATGTTCCCTTTCTATTTTTAAACACTACCCCACAATAAAATTTACTAAAATATTCTTATAATTTTTATATATTCACACATTTTACCAGACTGACCCACATATTAACATTAAATTACCTTTAATGTGGGACCCAAACTCCACTCACATCACATTCACCTAACATTTCTTAAAACCCGAACCCAAAAAGTTGGGGAACATAGATTGTGGACGGAGGGAGTATAAATCTAGAATTTACACCAGTAATTTCAGATTAACCTCTGCGAATGGTACACACTTTTTATGTGTCCAAGTACTACATGTGGCATAAGGGAGCTACATAGACGAGGACTAGAGATGTTAAACGGGCTAGCCCTAGCGGTTCCGGGCTAGCCCTAGCGGGCTTTTAAGCGGTCCCATTAAAAGCCCTGATTTAAAGCAGGTAGGAAATATCGGCCCTAATCCAAACCCTAACGGGTTTCGGGCTAAACGGGCTAAACGGGCTAAATATTTAAAAAATCTATTTTTTATTTTTTATAAGTCATAAATAAAAAAAAAAACAGTAACAATATATTTTATATATATAGTAACAACTATACTATAATAAATATAACAAAAAATATACTTTTATGTATATACATATATATATATACACACACTATATTAACAAATACTATAATAATATATATTATATATAATATTAATATATATATTACATATACTATAATATTAATATTTGTTATATAAATATAGTATTACTTTTATATATATATATATATATATATATATATATATATATATATATATATATCGAGAACATTTGGCTGTGAGCAAATTTCATGATCAGCCAAAAGCACTTGGTTTAAGCGGGTAGAATATCACTGCTAACCCGATTTTGGCGGGTTAAGCGGGCCAATCCTGCAGTCAGCCGTTTAACATCTCTAACGAGGACTACGGGGGATGAGGCTCTGCAGCATACTGGTCAACGAGGAGTTTTATGTCATTTTCTTTCTTTTTGCATACTGTTCTTAATGAAGTACTTCCAATTGTTCCTTCTTTTAGTTTTTTTTTGTTTTTTTTTGTTTTTTTTTAGTTGAGACATTTGTTACTTCTGCTGGCTTGGCTCGAGTATTGTCGTTGTCTCCGACATTATTATCATTATTACTTTTTTTTTTTTTTTTGTACGAAGGAAGTGGAATTAGCGGGATCTATCATGATTAAGCGCTTTGTTAATAGGATGTCAATGGCTAGGGTACGGTATGAGTATGCCTCCTTCATATTCTATTCTATTTGATTCGGATACGGGTATTGTTCATCGGGTTATCGGGTACCCAATAAGTATTCGGGTACCCGTATATCCTATAGTTACAAATATAAATATTTTTTAATATATATTATATATACATTTAATATAATTAATAAATTCAATTTAGTATAATAAATATTTAAAATATTATATTTTATATAATAGTATACATAATATATAATATAATATAATATTTATGCATAATACTCCCTCCGTCCCACCCCTCTTGAGCATTTGCTTTTCGGCACGGGATTTAAGAAAAGCTGAAAAGTAGTGTATAAAGTGATGGTATGAATATATATTATTTAAAGTTATGAGAGATAAATGTGTCTTAAAAAGGAAATGACCAAGTATCTTGGGACGGCCCTAAAAAGAATATGAACAAAGATCGGTGGGACGGAGGGAGTTTATAACAATAATGTATTTATATAATTTAAATGGGTACACGGGTCGGGTAATCGGGTCGGGTAATCGGGTAATATACTATACTCATACCCTACTCGTACCCAATCACAAAATTTCGAGTTCGGTCAATACCCGACCCGATTTCGGGTTTATCCGACGGGTAGGATCGGGTACGGATAAGATTGACATGCCTATTTGTTCAAAAAAAAATCATGATTAAGCCCTTCATACTTAAGCCACGTCCAGACTTAATTGCTACATTTTTCTGGGCTTGTTTATTAATATTAGGTGTAATAAAGTGATATTTTAAGAGGGGTAATAATGGAAATTTAAAATCATATTAGTATTGTTTATTAGTATTGTGTGTTTAATTGGGTGGACCCATAATGACATTTTATGATAAATAGATGATCATTGAGGGTGTATATTTAGAGGAAATGATTGATTTATTTTCTTTTATAGTAAGTAGCAGTTAAGTATGAAACGGACCAAAATAGAAAGGTAGCAATTAAATATGGGACGGAGGGAATATAATACTCATACTCAATCAAATAAGTATTATAATATTAATATAGCTATAAATATTATTGTACGCATTTTGCTTATTACATACTACCAAATTAAAGACTTCAACATACGACACAAAGAAAAACGATCAATCACCTTTACTTATATTATAATACTGGTATAGCTAAAGTCGGAGGAACAATTTTTGGTTGGCTAAAGGACTTTAGTCGACGATATTTTGTGCGATCGTCGGTTAAAATTGGAGATGTCGTCGGCTCAAGTTTTTATTCTAATGGATGATTTTTTTTTTAATTTAGCCGACGACATCTTCCTACTTTAGTCGACGACTAATCCGGTGTCGTCGGCTAAACCTGAAAAAATAAATATATAACTTTGATTTATGCCAAAACTAACCATTTTAAAGTTATTTTTCACAACTCTATAAGAAAAAATTAGAAAGAAAAGGAGAAAGTTATATTTTTCACAACTGCACTCGTGAAGATATATTTTGAATATATAGATATGTTAATCATGTTAGTAAAATGTACTTCATTTGTCAATTCTTTCATAAAATAAATTTACGTGAGCATTTTGAGCTTTATATAATTGATAATTTAAGTTTGACTAAGAATTAATCTCAAAATATAATGGTAAAATATTTAACAAAATTATATTGTGAAACTTCACCATCTAAAGTTTCATAATATAATTTTGTTAAATATTTTACCATTATAGTTTGAGATTAATTTATAGTCAAACTTGAAAATTATTGACCATAAAGTCAAAATGCTCATGTTAACTGGGACGGAGGGAGTATTAAATTTGATTTAGTGTGACTGAATGTGATGAATGCTGAAAATGTATGATGAATCATGATTAAATATTGAAAACATGTTGAGTATTGTGGTTATACATGATGAATTTTGATGAATTTAATTATTTATGATGAAACTGTAACGAAAGTATAGAGAAAAATATGTTGAATTGATTTAGTATACTCATATTTTCATGATAATGGACAAAATTTGGATTGAGTTACAGAAAGAAATAGAATGCTAGAGTAATAGATTTAGATTAAAAAATTCCAAATAATTTGTGAAGTACATGAGAATAGTAGTACATTGCACTATTATCCCTCCAATAAATATAGATGTCGTAGTGATTGTTAGGAATATTCCCTCGAATGTCACTCAGAGGATGAGAGAGTGAGAGCATTTGTATTGTAATTATGAATATTTACTAAGACAATTATTATTTCTATATTATTGTAAATCACTGGCATTGTCATTTGGTATATACAATAATAGTCCTTGCATTTGAGAGCAAATATTCTACTCCTTATGGAGATAGCGAGATAGGCACTCGAAGTGTTTAGAGCTCGAATGCTTAACTAGTTCGCAAGTCGATAAAACTTAATTGGACATTAAGTTTAGCCAAGATTTGTATAACGTGTACTTTGACATGTAGTGTCTGTCTTCACTAAGAGTTAGTGGGAGCACACGTTATAGGTATGCTAATGAGATTAGTATACTCGAACACGACTCACCTCGATTCGATCACATGGATATCACTCAGGGTTTGTCAATGACTGAATTGAAAGGTTGTGATAGGTATACATAGACCTTTAACTTGAGGTTTCAGTAGGAGACGTGCTTGTGACATTAAGTTAGTCATTAGAGTAGTTCGATCCAATCGTCGGTAGGTGGGATCAACCTCGAAATGCAACTTAGTGGGCAAGTAGCAGTCTCTACTGAATACCAAGATAGAATTCTTTCTCCTGGAAGTGAGCAGGTAAATGTCCTATGCGGTTAATGGCAAATGAGATCATAAGTTTTTGGCCAAAGTATTTAGAGCTAGTTGTATCTGATACACGAGAGCTCGATGATCTCGATTTGCATTAACAGAATGCATAGAGTCAAGTTACAATAAGTTTGACTTTACCGTGACCCTAATACTTGACCGGGACATATGGTTGGAGGGTCTATACGTATACGTTATTCACGATATAATGGTTCTGAATGATCCATTCATTCGTTCTCAGTCGGGATTTACAGTGCGGCCCGCCAGACTGGCTAAGTGCTGCCCGCACTCATTGGTTCCTCCCAATGCCGGCTGACAATGACCTACAGAGTCGCGCATCAGGATCGTCGACGGATAAATATGAATTTATCATCTCTCTATTAATATTAGATATTGGATATCTAATTATGATTTATTGGATAAATCAAATAACGGTCTTATGAATTAAATTAAGTTACTGGGTAATTGATTTAATTCATAAATAATATTTCTTATAGAAATATATTTGTATTTGATATAATTAATTAATTGGATTAATTAATTAGTATAAATACATTGGAGATTAAATGAAGTGTATTTAACGGAGTCGTTTGACGAACGTCCGGTACACGAGCCGAGTGACTCGGTCCGTTTCCTAGAAATTTCCAAGTAGGCCGCCCCTCTCCCCCTCATTTGTCTTGGTATGGTTTTTATTTATTATAAGTGACGAGGCATTTGGACCCGTGCGATGCACCGACTTTATTTTTTGATAAAAAATTGAACTTTTGCCTATGTCTAAAACTCAACTTTTTTAGACAGTCAATACTTCATCGTAAAAGCACATATTAATATTGTAGTTTAGGCTAGATTTTTAGTGTCAAAACCCTCTTGTTTATGTGTTTAATTCTTCTTGTTCATGTGTTTCTCGTGAGATGGATGTTTCAGCTAAAGTAGTTTTATTCTTTATTTTCGTTTAGTAAATGCACACTTTATTCCATAATTTTGAGTTTTATGATATAATCCATTATTTGTATATTTGTATTATAAGTAATAGATCGATAAGTCTAATATTTTAAAATCAAAGAAAAAAAATTAATTAGTTCATGTATGAGATTATTTTTTTAACACACCGACTTATACAATCAGTAATTAAGTTTCAAAGTAAATGTAATGACAAATTTTTAATGAAAGTCAAAATAGCATTTCATTCAAAATATTTCATGTGATTCAACCCTTGTATCATAATCGTATAACTGTATAAGTATTAGTTTTCAGGAAATGATATTTGTTTGTGTTCACTTTCTCAATAGGTTTTAACATAACATAAATGTAATGTTCATGTGATATCATAATAAAACAACACACTATATTATACATTTGTACTTGCTCTATTATGCGTGATGTTCTATGTGAGATACCACATGTAATAGAATTCTAACTAATATTTGGTGCAATTATATATGTAATTATCTTTAGTAAATACTAAAAGTGACCTTTTTACCATCAAATGAGAATCAGTCATGCATGTCTATAAATTTTGTTTCCATGCCATCGTGCAACTACATGAGAGTCAACACTTTTCACCAGTTAGATAAAAAAGTTGACACTTTTACCATCACATAAAAACATAAAATGTAGACCTCAAATAAGAAGCTAAAATTCACATAAAAAATAAAATGTAGACCTCAAATAAGAATCTAAAATCTAAACCTCAAATAAAAAGGGTCAGTGTATCGATCTTGACATTTTAGTTGTCATATCACTTACAACATCCCAACGCATCTATAGGAGAGTCGACAAAGCTCGATTATTGTAGCATAACTTAACAGGTTGGTTCAAAGTAAATAAAGAGACGCACTTAGTAATAATAATAATAAAAACAAAAGAAAGCTATTATATAAAAAGTCTTTGGAGTATATAATTCGCGTCTTCTACATCATTTCTACGGTCCCACTGATTGTTTAACATTCGTCCCTTGAACACCTTCATGCATGTGAGGCAATCTTCTTCTAGTTTACGACTCAAAAGTTGCACCATATTGTTCCTTGACGTAAAGTGTTACATTTCACTGTCAATTACACATGTTAATAATGTAAAATACATGGTTAAGGTTCTTACCCTCATATGAAACCAATGGATATTGTACGCATATAACTCACCTAAGGCATATCACCGTATGAGAGCATTGAGTCTTGTAGCTTACAGGTGAAGGAATGTTTTATAGTTGGTGTAAGATGCTATATACAACATTCCCCTGTCAAAGAATTTCGTACTCCCATAGCATCGATGGCTTCTTTGTAAACCTTTTATATAGGCACAAATAGATGAATGTAGAAGCATCTTATTAATGCTTTCGTAAGTTGAAAGGGTCTTATTAATGCTTCGGTAACAATATGAAATGAAGTTGAAAGGATTGTGCAAATTAATTAAAAACAGGTTTATTAACTCAACTTTTATATATTAAAATTATGTATTTGGTATGATGACATTTAAACTTTAATACTCCACATTACTAAAGAGGACTTAATCTTTATATATATATATATATATAAGATTAAGCATGTTCTTAAGATACTTTCAAAATGAAATGATTTGGTATCTTATCATATCATTTTGTTATCTTTCTTTTTATCATGTTAGTCTTTATAAAAGAAACAAAAACAACACCAACCTTACCTTATGCATGCTACGGCCGAGAGAGAGATCAAGAGAGGGAGAGAAATTTTCTTTGTTCATTCTTCATCTTAGAGGTGTGAGAATAGTAAGAAAAATTAGAGAGAAAATTTCAACGATAACTTCCTAGCGGTATTTTTGAAGAACGGAGTTTCGTTGAATTTTCCGATCAACATCCTACGCGTATGAAGTAGAGACACTCGGCGTATTCGGTGTTTTGATCATTCATCAAGAAAGAACGAATTGTATTCGTGTTCGTGTAGCTAATCGGAGCTTGCTCGGCTTTTTCCTTCGAAGATCATATTATCAAAGGACTACAAGGGTAAGTATTCTTTGATTCTCATATTCGTTATTTTTTATATTCATTTATACGATGCTTGTACGATCTGTTTTGGGGTTTGGTTTTATCCGGTTAGACTGGTTTTATTTTACGCTACGTATCTCATTTTTAATCACCGAATCCCAACAGTGGTATCGAAGCGAGGTCTACGAGATCGTATATTCGATATTAGAATTTGGAATGCTTGGTTATTTTTTTTATGATTTGGAATCATAATTGTTTTAATTGCTAATGTTGAATTGTTCATCTAAAAATTATTTTTCATGATTTTATATTACAATATAAATCTATTTTTCTTTTGAAAAACTAATTTAAATGTGTAATATAAAATTAAAAAAATATTATTTTTGGATTCGGGACGAAAAGACAAGCTGAAAAATGGCTGTGGTCACGGTGCCAAGATCGCTTGATAGCAAGTCGCCTGCCGAGAGGCGGCGGCGCCAAAGACTGGCTAGCCGCTTACTGGCTGATGGCGGCATGCGGGCTTGGCCCGGGTCGTGTGTTTTCGACTCCATTTTTTATATTTCGTTCGGTAATTAATTTTCCACAAATTAATTTGATTTAATTTGACTAAGATATAATTATAGTAATTTTATTCTTAAGGGAATTAATTTAATGAAATATTTTTTTGTTCGGAACGAATTAAAATTAACTATTATGTGAATTAATTGGATTAATTCTAATTGTTGGATTAATTTTTTGTTGATTAGATCAATATTCACATTAATCATTTTTACCATTTATTTTAATGTGACTGTTGCATTAATTTTGAATGGGAATGTAGTTCATGGAACTAGTTTTGAATCGTTTGTTTTGTTCGATTGGATTGTAAAGGCCGTTTTGAGCCTATTTATTTTACTAGAAAATTTGTTTAGGATGCAATTTTTCAAATGTAAAATTTATATATAATGACGAAGACCGAATGAAGATCCGTTCGAGAAGACGAAGATTCAAGACCGAAGACATGTAATTAGATTACGATGTTTTTTTTTGTTCAAAGAACGGTTCATGAACTGCATGTTGTTAGTTTTAGGTTGTGTATGTTTTCATATTGTATGACAAACAAACATACCGACAAACCGCGCTTATAAATGGATTAATGTGCAAAGTGTAACATATAATCGCGTTAATACTCCCACTTACAAACACTAAGTTATAAAGGTTACGAGGTTTCCTACCCTCCGTCAAACTCATGGAAAATTAAAATCTAAACTGAAATATTATTCTTCCGAGTATGTCGGGGTAATATTTTTAGGGATGGTTGATAAATTCCTAGAGTGCATTAGATTCCTTTGGTTGTGACAAATCAAACCCCTAGAAACCGTATGGGTTGTCGGGTAAGATTCAATTGTCAGACTAATAAGAGTTGACAGTTTAAACTTAGATAGTTCAACGAGCCATAGAAACCGAATGGGTTGAGGGCAAGTGAACTAGGGGTAAAAGAAGATCGAATCATCTATTAGATGGGTTCAGGTTAGACACCAATTTTCAAAGAATGATAGAATAGCAACCGTATGGGTTGTCCTCTATTAAACTTTGTAAAGAACTCGATCACCACTAAGAAGTCAACCGTGACTTCCAGATTTCACATGGGAGTATGCAAACGCTGATAAAATAGTGGGAGCCGAGTTATGAATAAAAAAAATCCTTAAATTCTTTACCCGGATCATAATTAAACAATCACTAACGAAACTTAAATTATTCTCTGCAGTTAACATAATCTCTCAAAATGACAATAAATCCACTCGCTATACTGCTTGAAAAGAACGCCCTGACTGGTCCGAACTATGTGGACTGGCTTCGGAACTTGAGGATTACCGTCACTATAGAAATACTGGGATACGTCTTGGAGGCGGACATTCCAGCGGCTCCTGCAAGAACCCGAGCAAATCAGGAAGATGTCGATGCCCATGAGAAATGGGTAAAGGATGACGTAAGAGTGTGCGGGTACATGCTAGGCTCAATGACTAATGAGCTTCAATATGCCCATGAAAATATGGCATCTTCGAGAGCCATCTTAGCACACCTGGCTGAGCTCTATGAAGAGTAGGGCTGTTCTCGGTCCGGTTCGGTCCGGGTATTGTCTTCCCGGGTCTGGACCGTTAAAGTATCGAGTATTACCGGTTTCGGTCCTTACCGGTTTCGGGTCCCAACTTCAATACTTGTATCCGGACCGCTAACATTTCGAGTGAGTATCGGTCTCGGGTATTTCGGGCGGGTTCTCGGGTATCTTGGATCATTGAAAGCCATAATCACCAAACCTCATAATCGAAACAAGAATCGAGGGTTTTTTCAAATGTATGGTAAGGAAATTAAGAGATAAAGGTCCTTTAAACTTAGTTTTTCTATATGTACTAATACGTTATACAATATTTTGTACAATGTAAGTTTATGAAAAAATACCGGGTTTTTTACCGGGTTACTGGTTTCGGTCCTTATCGGTTTCGGTTATAACTTTGGTACCAGTATCCGGACCGCTAACGTTTCGAGTGAGTATCGGTCCCGGGTATTATCAGACGGTTCTCGGGCGGTTCTCGAGTATACTTGAACCGCTAACAGCCCTAATGAAGAGCATAGTCGAACTGCTAGATATGAGATATTAAAGCAATTATTCGGCGCCAGGATGAAGGAAGGAGAGAGGATTATGGACCAGGTCCTCAAGATGATCTCAATGATTGAGAGATTAGAAGTGTTGGAATATTTTATTCTAAATATTCATAATCGAGTTTTTATGATTAAAGTTGTTAAACGAAACAAAACAACGAATAAGTCAAAGACGCAAAAAGTCATAATCTGGACAGCATGCTTAACGCATGCTATGCGTACTGCATAGCGCACGCTATTGAAGGGTAGTTAACGTATGTAACACGAATTGGTTAACGTACGTAATGACATTTCAAATCAGATGAACATTGGAAAAGTCAGGGTCAAAGTCAGAGAATCAAACAGTCAGATTGACAAATGCAGGCAACAGCTAGTGTGATTAACGTATGCTAAAACATATACTTAACGTACGCTACAACAGCAGAATAACATACGTAATAAGAAGAGGCAACGTACGTAAAAGAAGAAACGAAAGCTACTGGACTGAAACTGGAATACGATAACATACGCTACAGAATGACCATAACGTACGTAACGTGCATAACACGCTATGAAGAGAGGCTAGCGCACGCTAGCAAGTCAAAAAGGAGCTAACGGCTAGTTGGATGAAAATGGCTATAAATACCAAATCACTTGGTATCAATCAATACAAAAACCTTGAGCAAAGCATTCATACTTGAGATATCATTGTAATTATTATAGTTGTTGTATTTGAGCTTATATTGTTTAGTGATTGAGTGTTATACACGAAATCATACACGAGAGGAAAAAGAAAGGATACGATTGGATTCAGTGTTATCAGGATCAAGGATCCGGCATTGTTAGAATCTCAATTGATATCTATGAGAGGTTTATCTAGTACCCATAGAAAGCTAGATTGGTTGATTCCTTGTCCAATAGAAAAGGAAAATAGTTTAACTTGGACCGACATAAGGACACGTGATTGAACGATTTACTCGGACCGATAGAAGGCGAGCTTGTAACGGTTATCCCTCGACCGATAGAAGAGAGGTACAGAGGTTTATCTTTAGCCTATAGAAAAATATACCGAGAGAGGACGTAGGCAGGTTTGGCCAAACCTTTATAAATCCTGTGTCGATTTATTTTCTGCACTCTTATTTAAATCGCTTCCGCAACGTGAAAGAGTTTTATAACTCTATCTCCAAACGGCGACCAATAGTGCCTCAACAAGACTTGATTTTTAGAAGCATACATCTCTCCAAACCGACCTTATCCTGCAGTCACTTCCTGACTCCTTTTCCCAGTTTGTCATTAACTTCAACTGCAATGAGATTTCGTGTAACTTAGCTGGGCTAATGAACAAACTGACGACTGCCCAGTCTCAGATGAAGACAAAGGGAAATGAAGCTGCACTTGTGATTTCTTCTGGGACTTGGAACTCCAAGAATATGAAGAAAAAGAACAAAAAGCAGTTAGGTACAGTAGCCAAGATCGATAAGGGAAAGGGCAAAGCCCCAATGACTCAAAAGAGCAAGGGGCCCAAGAAAACGGATGTGTGCATTAAGCATTCGAGTCCTAAACACTTCCAGTGCTATTTCCTCATCTCATAAGAAGTGGAATATTTGATCTCAAATGCAAGGACTATTATTCTATATTCCAAATCGTGATGTCAATGGTATACAATATTATAGCAATAATAAATACCTTGTACGAATGATGTTCATAATTACAATACAATGCTCTAAGTCTCTCATCATCTGAGTGGCATTCGAGGGTATATTCCTAACAAAATACTACCTATCTCCAAGCAAATATAGGGTGGTGATCACATTAAAATTTGGAAAAAAAAGGAGAACCCGAATCCGAGCTCGAAATATATTTTTCCGTTCGGGATATTTGCAAAATCCGATAGAACGCGCAAAAATCCAAACCCAGGATAACATGATCGGGTTTTTCGGGTTTTTCGATTGAGTTCATTCTGCTTCAAACATGTACAATATTATATAAATTACACATTAAGCTTGTATGAAATACAAATCATACTTGTTTAACATGATCGGGTTGTTTGAGTTTTTTGTTTTTCAAGAAAAAAAGTAAAATCCGAATCTGGTCCATGGATTTCAAAATAGAACCCAAAATAAATAAAAACACGAGCAAGAAAATTACAATCCCCCAATCCAACCCCAAACCAATTTTCGATCGAATTCTCGAATTTTCGGGTTAAAAATCCCAATCGTAAGCAAATAAACATTATAGTATTCTCATAGCGTATTAAGGTTATAACCCTCTTTTTCACATTCCGTAAATATCTTGTATAGGATGGAATGCATTAAATCAACAAATAATATACTTAACCAACTGGCTTAGCCTAGTTGGCCACCACATGAGTGTAAAAACTCATGTGGGGTGGAGGTCAGAGTTTCTATCCCTCTTGTCTCCATTTCAAAAATCTTTCCCGGAGCATATACGCTCTAATTAAGACAGGACCTCATACTGAATATCATCCGTGTGAGTTCGATTCAGAGGGAGGACTTCATGTTCTCTTTACCTGGGAGGATCTGATTGTCGTCAGCAGAACCCGACAAGACACTGATCAGTTCGTGCACATTCCACAATTTAACTTGATGGTAGTAATGAGAAAATAAAATTGTTACCCTCAAATATAATTAAGTGTAAGTTTAGAAACTGAGTTATAAAAAAAATACTCTTTTGTTCTATATCATTGTCTTTGTTTATTGTTAAAGTGATTCTCTTCTTTATAATTTTATGCTAGATCACGCAAGTATATCAATCTCCACCAAGAAGGTAACATTTTCTTCTTATTATTGTTTCTATCACATTTTATTTTATTTTCATTTATCTGATTCATTTTAATAAAATATTCATTCTTTTCCCTTAAAATAGGTAGATCTGAATTATTTTTTTCTTGGGAAAAATCTAAAATAAGAAATCCAAACAAATATAGAAAAAGATAAAAAGAAAAAGTAATTATTGAATTAATTAAGGTCAGATGAGGCGTCCCCTTCGGAGTTCGGTCCAGTTACCTACACTACTTGTGCTCTTTCAGCTTTTCGTCTTCTTCTGTCCCTTCATCCCTTTCAACAACACTTCACACGCTTTTAGCAATTTTGAGTATCCTAAAATCACCCCATTTCCCTCTGGAATCTGTTGTTACAAGTTTTGTACAGAAGTAGATCTTTTCTCCACCCCCCACCTATACTTACAAACTCTGTACGTATCTACATCTGTATTAATTATTTGAGTAATGCTACTTGCACAATTCACTTGACAACAAGGGTGACAATCTGTATACGTGGCACGATCCTGTAAAGTGAAATGTCACAATCACATTTATCTCACTTCACAGGATCGTGTCACATACACAAATTGTCAACCGCGTTGTTATCCAGGTTGAGAAAGTAGCATTTTCCTAATTATTTTATTTAAAGGATTTTGTTTTTACAGTACATGTAAATTGTCAAGAGTGGTGGACCTGGTGGTGGGTTGGGGCAGAGAGAGAGAGAGAGAGAGAGAGAGAGAGAGAGAGAGAGAGAGACTGCAACCTGTGGCACCTCTGCATGCTCTGCATTTGCATTGATTTTATTCATTCATTTTTTTACTTTTCTTCTATTTTCACTCAGATCTGTGTTTTCCTATCCCACAAACACGCACACACACACACACAGAGAGAGAGAGGAGAAATCGAGCTCATTTAGGTTACACGGAGAATTTTGTTCTTGGAAGTTTGCAAGATTCATTTTTTTTTTTTTTTGATATTTTCAAATCTGGAATTTCTGGTGTTTGGCGTTAAAAAAAAAAAGAGGGGGGAGATGAAATTGGCCCAAAATAATCCTGAGAAATTCATCTGGGAATCGACGAGGAGCCCATCGGGGCCCGCCATGGCGGCCTCTCAAGGTAAAGCCTTGCCTAAGCTTATGGTGTGGCTAATTTTATTCGTCTCAGCTACTTATGTAGTCTACACATTAAAGCTGGTGTCGTCTTCTCACTCCTCTTGCGGCGAAGACGATGCTAATAATAATAATAGTGACGGCCATTTATCCATCAACCCTCACAAATCCGTTCATTTCATCAAGCCCCCTCAAAACGTCACCGTTTCGTCCTCCCAAAACATCGCAACAGAAACCCAATTGGACGTTTCGCAACAACCTCCCAACCAAACAGGCCTCGAACACATCGTCTTCGGCATCGCCGCCTCCGCGAAGCTATGGGACAAGAGAAAAGAGTATATCAAGCTGTGGTGGAAGCCCGAGAAGAAAATGAGAGCCATCGTTTGGCTCGACAGTCCTGTCAGAACTCACGAGAACGAGAGCTCCAGCCTCCCCACGCTGAGAATCTCCGGCGACACGTCCCGGTTCGCGTACAGGAACAAACAGGGCCATCGATCGGCGATTCGAATCTCGAGAATCGTTTCCGAGACTCTGAGATCGGGGCAGACGGAGAACGTGCGGTGGTTCGTGATGGGGGACGACGACACAGTGTTTGTGACGGATAATTTGGTGAGGATTCTGAACAAGTACGACCACAATCAGTACTATTACATCGGGAGCTTGAGCGAGAGCCATTTGCAGAACATATATTTCTCCTACGGTATGGCTTATGGGGGTGGGGGTTTCGCGATAAGCTATCCGTTGGCTAAGGCGCTTGAGAAGATGCAGGATATGTGTATACAGAGGTACCCGGGACTGTACGGGTCTGATGATAGGATGCAGGCTTGTATGGCGGAACTCGGTGTGCCACTCACTAAAGAACTCGGTTTCCACCAGGTTAGAGAAGTGAAACTCAGTGCGTGTTGTGTGTGCTCCTGTTTTTTTTTTTTAATTATTACTATTATTTATTCTTATACAGTTTTGGCCTTTTGCTTTGCCGCTTCCTTTATAGTCTGCTTTTGGTTTTGGTTGTAGCAGTAGATGCTTTTATCTATATGCACTTCGAATATATACACAGAAAAAGTTAAGATATTCCTCTAAATATTAATTTAGGATTTTTATTTTAAGAACAAATGAATTTATATTTTTTTTTTTGTTTTATATATTATTTGATATTACCTTTTTCCCAAAAAAGAAAAAAAAAACACTCACTTTGTATTACATTTGTTGTCTGAGGGATGACATTTTAAAAACAAAAATGGTGATAAAAGAGTTATTGCAGTTGAGTCAAAATTCTCTTTTTTTAGTGAATGAGAGATCTTTTGTCTACATGCATTTAGACTTGGTAGTGATAGTATTATGTACACACTTTGTTTGTGTTATAGATCTTATATTTTGGTCTTCACGCTTGACTCATGATTTTTAGCCGATTCTAGTCTCGGGTTTTTTTCACTCCCCAGAACCCAGTACATTTAAGTCTAGGTAGGATTTCATTCCAACTATACTACTACCATGCTCACAAACGTTAATGTTACCAGAATTGCAATGATTTTCTACCTAAACCTAGAGGTACTGAGTTTCGACTTCTGAGAAGGGCAGAAAAACCCTAGACGTGGCTCAGCGTGTGAAATAATGAGTGTCCCCCTGTCAAAACTTGTGTGTGTACAAAATCGATGGGCATACCTTGAAATCCTCATTGATGGTTTTTTTCAAGATTTGTGGACACTTGTTTTTGGAAATTTAGGCAATTGAATTTAAATGGGGGTCACTTGTTGGTAGCAGCAGCAGTACATAGCTCACGGGTTTCCATGTGTTGGTCTTCTAATTTGGATCCAATGAGGTGTTGGTTAGACTCCATGATGATGGTCTTCCTCATTAAAGCCTATGTTGTAGTATTAATATGTGGGTCCAAATGTACATAACTATTTAGTAGTATCATTGTCTTATACAATGACCCACTAACCCTAACTAATACTAGCTTGTCCTATTTTTTTCACTTGCAAAAAGAAAATGACTCGCTCTATCAGTCACTTTCAAGAAACCAAAGAAATATTACTATTGTTTTTTTTTAATACCCAATTTTGCCCTTAGTCTTGATTTCTTGAGAAGGGGATAAAATAGTCCTTTTGTGTCAATAATTATATCAATAAACGTAGTTCTTAGTCTTACACTTGCAGACTGAAACAGAGGGAAGAGGGAGTAATGATATTGTTTCAAAAAAAGTGCTAATTGAAATCTACGTATATTATTAGTATTGGTCCTTGTAAGTTTATTAAAAAAGTTGTGGTATTGGAAAAAATGCAGTATGATGTCTACGGAAACTTGTTCGGGCTCCTAGCGGCCCACCCCGTGACTCCATTGGTCTCCCTGCACCACCTAGACGTGGTCGAACCCATCTTCCCCAACGTCACCCGGCTACAAGCCCTGGAACTTTTGAAAATCCCGATGGAGCTCGACTCTGCCGGCCTCATGCAGCAATCAATTTGCTACGACAAGAAAAATGGCTGGACGGTGTCCGTTTCTTGGGGCTTCGCCGTTCAAATATTCCGTGGGGTCCTGTCCCCTCGGGAGATCGAGATGCCGGCGAGGACGTTTTTGAACTGGTACAGACGGGCCGATTACACGGCGTATGCGTTCAACACGAGGCCCGTTATGAGGAATCCATGTCAGAAGCCCTTTGTTTTCTATTTGTCGGATGCTAGTAAAATCGAGTCGGGCACGAACCGAACTGTGAGCGGCTACGTGCGCCATCGTGTTCCTCACCCTGTTTGCAAATGGAAGATGCCGGATCCGAGTGGAGTGGAACATGTCGAAGTTTACAAAAAGCCCGATCCGCAGATGTGGGATAGGGTAAGTGGAAATCTTCGTGCTTCTTTTATTTTTTATTTTTTATTTTTGGTTTGGTTCTTGTTTGCAATAATTGGTTGTGTGTTGGGTGTTTAATATTGGGAAAATTGAGCATGTGGGCCGACGGTACCAATGCACCTACCGCAATGAAAATTATGTAGGCCAAAGGTCAATTTGCTAGTAAGTTTCATAATTGCAAATTCATACTCTAAGACAACTACTTTATTGGGATGCTATTGAGATGCAACTCAAAACTAGCATATAAGTTAAACTATCTGAAAGTTCTCATTTAAAAAGTTGTAGTATTATAAAAGAAACACCGTCACTGGGGTGGTTTGTTGTAATTAAGTTATGAGCTTAGACCGCACGGCGTACGCCTTGCGGTTTAAGCTGATAAAGCTAGCTGTAGGCCGATAAATTAATTTAAGATAGGTTAGCATCTCAATAAAATACCTTATAAGTTAGTTTAGGACGTACCAAACGGAACTTCTTTAAATAAGCTCAGAAAATAAACCAACTTATAAACGGACTTATTTTTATCAAACGTACACTAAACCTCAGACATAATTTTTTATTTATCCACGAATATTTTATTTATTATTTTTTTTTTCAAATTCTTATTAATGGAAACTGATTTTTGATTATTTTTATTATTATATTTGGGGCAGTCTCCGAGAAGAAACTGTTGCAGGGTGTTGAGCTCGGAGAAGAAAAGCTTGGTGATAGATGTGGGTGTATGCAGGGAAGGTGAGATTAGTCAAGTATAGAAGAATATAAGTTTTCAACTTGTAGTTGTGTATTAGAAAAAAAAAACTTCACGCGGTTGTTGGTCTATTTTAATACTATTCCTTAATTGGTTTGTTATATTATTCAGTCTTTTAGCATCTCTCTTGGAACGGTGTTCTCGGTTACTCCCACAGCTAGAGTTTAGCCTTGCCCTTGCGGGACAAACTGAAATTAAATTGACAGCTAGAATTTAGAAATTGATCGGATGTAATTGATTGGTAAGTTTCATATAGATCGATGGTGAAGGTGTGATTTAGATTAAAAGGTAAAAAACACTCTGTTCAAGTCAAACATTGACATATGATGTATATTTGGTGTATTTTAGGTAATGATTGGTATAAGTAATGGCGATAAATGTGGTGGAGATCAAAATATAGAAAGTGTTGATGATGAATGTGTGGTGGATCAAAAGTAAAAGATAATTGTTTGATTTGATTGGTAACAGTGACATATGTAAACTTATTAAATAGACTATTTTTTGATAGAATTATAAACTTTTGAGTAGGACGGATGGAATATTAATGATAAATGAGCATTGAGGTCATGGTTTCCCAAAATAGATAAAATTTTGAGTGAAATATAAATCTTGAGATGGGAAAGAGTGATTAATTTAAAATGTGGTTTTGAGGTCGTGGTTTCTCAAAATAGAAAATCACAGGTCAGTTAATTTTTGTTGGTCACTTTCAATTCAGTCAATTAAAAATCCATGATTTTGATGTATTACATGCGGTCTTGGTGGAATTTCATTTTAGTGGTGATGTTGTCGATGGAATTTCAATTTAGTTACGCTTTTAGTTCGGGTTAGGTTAGACTTCTTGACAAATAGGTCAGATCTGTTGGCATATTAGTTAGACATACCTGAAATGCTTACGGGACCCAAAATTCTAACTCTTAACACTTCTTTCAAATCCATATTTTTTGAATATTGAACAGGTATTTATCAACTTTGTTAAAAATAATAATATTAGAACTTGTGAAAACAAAAATATAATGTTGTTAGAAAACTTCAAGAAACTAAAGAGAATACAATGAGAATAGAGCGGATATAGAGAATGTGTTTCTCTTGGAATGAATTTTTCATTAAGCACTGAAACCCTATTTATAGGAAAACTTTAGATGCACAAACGTAATTACATAATTTCATCAGGGGCATAATAGTCATTCACATGTTATAATATATTATCTTGTTGCGCATTTCCAGAGGTGATATACTTCAACGCTCCCCCCTGAATGACTATGTCTTATAGCTGCCTCATTAAAAACCTTAGCCTGTTGCTACGCATTTTCCTTCTGGGAGCACTCCTCGTTCAGTTGACCAGTCTAAGAACCTTACTCCAGAGGCGAGTAAGACGATCGGTGTGAAGACCTGCTTTAACTGCAGTCGTGTAGGCCATGCGAGACAGAATTGTCGTTCGCCACCGGTTAATTGTTTTAAGTGCGGCCAACTGGGGCACCAAGCGGTGCATTGTGAGACCGTTGCCAAGATGTTCGGGAATCGGGTTTTCGTTCCTACTCGGGGAGGGCCCGGTGGTGTCCAGTGATGTAGTGTATCGTACTTTGTGCTGTAATTCGTGTAGAAATTGATATTTGTTGCGTGAACTTTTTGGTTTTGTTTGTATTCTATCATGATGTTTTATTTTAAGTTTCGGGCGAAACTTAATTTTAATAGGATAGAATGTAATATCCGGTATTCTCGTTTTCCGTTATCTTGAATTGTTTGTGTTTTCACGTCGGACATTTTCTTGTTGATGAGAATCTAATGATTTCTATCGTAATACTCTATTTATTTCTATCACATAGCCGTTTTAGTCGGGTGCGACTTGTTGTCGCGTACGTTTCTTTGATTAAATGTGTGCATATGATGTGGTATGTGATGCGTCGTTAATTGATCGTTATTGTTTTGAATCATTGCGGGCGTTGCTATATGGTCGTGGGGCGTGTTTTCACGCTGTATATTCTTTCGTATTGCTTGTAACGTTTCGCCGTTGGGCGCGATTTTTTCGGTTCTTGTGTATCTCGTTGAGTTTTCCTGGCAGATATTGCTTCTCCCTACTTGATTTAAGTTTTGACGAAACTTCTTTGCGGTAGAATGTAATATCCGCAATTTGATTTCCTAATTTTCTTTTTTCGAGAGGCCCGTTTCGACGACTCGCTTGGGACCGTCTCGTCATTCCGAGAATGATTAATTCGCACTTTTGTCATCCGAGTTCGTTTGGTATTGTTTTGTTGAGTTCCGTGTTTATTAACGACTTTTCCGCACTCGAGTTCGATTCTCGTGAATCTCGTTCAAAATTAATGCTTTGAGTTTCCCGTAAGTCCGCTTAACTTTGTTAGACGTGTTGTGAACTTCAGATTGGTTATACGATCACGTATCGTGATTTTCTGACGTTGGGCCATTTTCGTAATTTCCCAAAGTTTGGGGTAATTACCTTCGGTTGTCGAATTTCGAGCCTTCGGGTGGTCGGAATCGTGTGTTCTATTAGCTCTTAGATTCGTCTTTGCGAGTACTTCGTAACCATATCTTGGTTTGTATTCGAGTTCGGGTTTCGGGTCGTTCGGATCGTTGTGATTCTTCATTTTGTGCCGGAGGTCGCTGGCCCGACTGGGCGAAACGGCCTCGAAACGGCGCCGCTGAGCCGTGTCCCGCGCCGGTCGGCCAGACCAGCGGCCGAGACACGGCCGAGACACCCGGCCCGGTGTGGGCGTTGCTTTGCGCCGTGTCCGGCAGCAGTATAAATATGGCAGAGCAGTCGGGTTTCACTCATTTTTTCTCACTCGTTTTCTTCCATTCCGAGGCTGAAGCTTGATCAATCATGGAGGCATGTTATAAAATAAATCCATGAAGTTTTGAGGTTCATATCATCAATAATCCGTCCTATGACATCCTTTGATCGAGCGAATCAGGTCAGATTTTCTAGAAATCTAATTTTGGGGATTTTGGGTATTTTGTTCGATTTCGTCCGTTTAATCCGATTTAACTTAGGATTGTGATGTATTGATGATTATTTAGATGTATTGTATCATTTGCCTTGTTATTCCATGGTTGGATCGTATCGATTCGTTGTTTTGGTCGAGTTCTTGATCGACGCCTTGAAGGTGTCCGGTAAAATGTCATAGAGGGGTTTTCGGGCGTTCTTTCTTCCTCGTATGATCGATGATTTATTGATTATATGTTGTTAGGGTCGAATTCTTGTCAAGAACTCGAGTCAGAACCCTTCCGTTCGTTGTCTTCTTTGGGGTACGAGCTTCCTGGTTGAACCGTGTTCTTCGAAGCGTTTGGTAGCGGTTATTAAGGCAAGTATCTTATTATACGACTTGTATCTTGCGACTAGTAATTACGTATGATATGTATGATGATTTTGCTTGCCTTCGTAATTATGTTCCGTTTGAGTTAGTTGTGTTTTCTGTAATTTGAAGGCTTTGCGATAATAGTGTTATATTAGTATATGTGTTAGGCGTTGTGCCATTTGTGCAGGATTGCGACGTACATATCGAATGGTTGTACACTCAGTTGTGCAATGTATTGTGTACCGAACGTGTGTTATGTTGGTTATGTGTCGTTGATTGACGATAGTTGTTGCGAGTGTTGAGATTGTGTTATGTGCGTGGGATGTACGATTTTGTGGTGATCAATGTGATTGATTAATTGTGCTCATTGTTGTATGTAATGTGAATGTGAATATGAATATGTGTGTGACCGCTAAGTTCACTCGTGTTGGTTCGACGGGACCTACGAGGATTCGTGGCAGTGGACTACGGGGTCAGAACTTAGTGAGGTACTGAGGTCCAATCGTGCTGGTCTGACGAGGCCTACGATAACGCATGACAGTGGACCATGAGTTTCGGACACAGTACGTCCAACCGGGTGAGCTCGACGGGGCTTACGGTGACACGTGGTAGTGGACTACGGTGTCAGGACGGTGTGTGTGATTGTTGTGATTGATATAGTCCGTGCGGGTTGTTAAGCCTACGGAGACACGTGACAGTGGATCACGGTGTCGGAATTGGTTATGTCTGGTTAATAGTCCGTGCGGGTTGTTGAACCTACGGAGACACGTGACAGTGGATCACGGTGTCCGAATTGATTATGTTTGTTTAATTGTGCGTGGTGTAGTCCGTGTGGGTTGTTGAACCTACGGAGACACGTGACAGTGGATCACGGTGTCATGAGCATGATTATTTTCAAATCAAAGTTTTGAAAGGAAAAGTTTTATGAAAATAAACGTGTTGGGATAAATAATTTTGTTTTGATAATTGCCAAAAGCTTGATACAGCAAGCCCTGTATCGAAAGCCGGTTGAAGTTGCAATCCTGTATCGAAGACCTTATCACAGCGCCAGCATACAGCAAGCTCTCGCGCTACCAAGATACAGCAACAAAGTCTAAGTAAGCACCAAGTATGGAAGCTGTCTCGAAACCTCAATACAACGCCCTTCCATACAGCGCCTGACTATTCCAATATGGCTACAGCTCTAGTGGATACAGCATTCACATCGGAACAAGACTGAAGACCGTTTGAAAAGGAATCTTTAGTATTCATTAAAGTCAAAGTACCGTTTGATAAAGAAGTATTTAAATACTGAAAGGATAAAGTATTTAAATACTGAAACTGTCAGAGATCTTCAAATCCCGTAATATCCGGATCCTGGTCTATTCAAGTTATCACAGAATCTTACCCAACGGATCTATTACAACAGATATATTATTCAGAAGACTATATATATCTCATAAGAGCGTTGAACTTGAAGATATATAGACACATATATACACATACTGAAGTTAACAAGAAAAGAAGCTATCATTATATACATCAGAGCAAAACATATCTCCAGAAGCTTTCTGCAAATCAGATCAAAAGAGATATACAGTGCTCAACATCAAGAACAGCCATCATCAGCTCAAGAACTTCATATTTAAAAGCTGTTGTTCTTACCCGGTTACCTACCTTTTTACCTTTGTGTAAAAACCGAGCTCTGTGTGAACTCAACAAGTTATTCTGACCTGTGTGGGACGAATAAGAGGACGAAGCTTTGGAACTGTGTGTGAAGAAGCAAGTCAAGAAGGAAGCTTTAACCAATCTGTGTGAACGGTTGAAAGCGACAGTCTTTGTATCTATCTGTGTGAACGATACAAGGATAGGTTTGATTATAAATACATAGTTGTGTACGCAGTATTTATAATAAACGTTTTACTCCTGTGTGGAGGACCAGTGGACGTAGAGGGGTTTACCTCGAACCACTTAAATACTGTGTTATTTACCTTTCACCGTTACTGTTTTCATAAATGTGATTTATACAAGTATACACTGCAAAACCCTGTACGCACCAAGCTAACAGGAGAATAGACCGAGTTGCTGTATCGACGACAACTTACTATATTAAAGACTTCCGCTACGCACTCAGATTCGAAAACCATACAGCCTGTTGCTCAAAAATTTCCCAAGCTGTATCGAGTATATCATAAAGGGACCAACAATTGGTATCGGAGCGGTTGATTCTAAAAAGAATCAGTCGCATTTTTAACTGAATCAGATCCTTAAAAATACTTATTTTCGAAAACAGTCTTTGTAATTCCCATCTTCTAATATGGATACCTTTATGTCTAATAAGATATCTATGTTTCACATTAACGAGTTTGATGACTGGAGAAACAGGATGAAGAACAAACTCAAGGCCCTCATTGGAGAATCAAAAGCTCCGCTCGCATCAACAAAGACCGAAGAATGTCTTCAGGTGGTCACTGATAGTGATTCGTCTGATAATGAGCTAGAAGATAGAGCCTATGTGTGCTCTATGGCCGAAGTTAAAGAGGAAAATGAAGACGATGATGATGAGGTAAGCTCCACCTCAACTATTCCCATAAATGCATCTCATACCTTTGAAAATATGCTGAATGAATTTAATAACATTCAAACGGCCCATGAGATATTGAAAGGAGAAAACATGCAGCTTGAAATTTCTAACTTAGAGCTGAAAGAAGAAAATGACTTGCTGAAGAATAATTACGAAAATATATCAGTTGATTGCGAAAACAGCAAAGTCAATTTAGAAAAACTCATGGAGAGCAATCATAAACTTGCTCATAATCTAAATGAGACTAAGTCTCATCTTGAAAGCAAGACAAATGATTTGGCTCTACTCGAAGCCAAAGTAAAATCTCTCGAGAAACGTGAAGGAGAATTAGAGACAATCTTGAAATCTTTCGAGAAATCCTCTAAAAGAATGGAAGAGATCCTAAGCACTGGGCAACATGCTCATGATAAACGTGGCTTAGGGTACAACTCGTTCTCCAACAAAGAAAAATCTAGTACAGTATTCGTCAGCAGTGAGGAATCCATCCCTGTATCGAAAGAAGTTCCGAGTTCTGTGAAGGAACCTGTTGCACCGCGAACAGCAAAAGCTGCCATTCCACCGCCGCAACTCTACTATTCGAGACAGTGGAACCAACAGCCACTCAGAAGGCGTACTCAACAGCATGCTCCACAAGCATATCATAAACGCCGTGATATTCAGAAGAAGGTCAGATTCCAACCAACAAAGGCACATGCAGAAGATACTCTCGATAAATACGCCAGTAATCGGATACAGGAGCCCCATTATCCATCAAGAAAGCAAGTGCCCGTTCAGTATCAACAACATCGTTGGGAATCCAACTGGAGACCCATAAGGCAAGATGTTAGGCCAAAGAAAATGGCTCCACCTCCGAGACGACAATCGTACTGGAATAACAACTATAATTCTCGATTTTTCATGCATTATAATGATTACAACGACTACGTGCCTGCCTCACGTAGATATCGATATAATGGACCAAAAGTAGCCTACAACAAACAAATTGTTGCCCGGCAAATTTGGGTACCGAAAGGCACTATCGGGAAACACTACAGCCAGAAATCCCTGTAAGTTTTTATGCTTTTACTCATTAAGTGAGGGGGAATGCTGTAAGACCCAAGAATACAGTATCTACCATTAATTAATCAGTACACTCGTAATCACAATACAAAGATCAGGACAAAGAAGGCATGAAACCTTCATACAGCTGACGTGTGCATTAATTAAGGGGGAATACAGTACGACCCATGAATACAGCGTTAATCCGAACATAAATTAAATCCTGTATGTACCTTTTAAGGAAGAACACTATACTATTTTCACAACAGGACATCAATTATGATTGATAAATTTATTGTGTATTGCTGTAAGAACTCGTCTGTAAACAGTTCATAGGTTAAGATGTACTCAACTAGATCAAAAATGTAAGATTGTGCCTGTGCGCCAATCATAAGTTTAAGATGTAATACACTTCCCTATTAGATGTTATCATTTTTAGAACTTGCCTGCAAGCAGTGCACATTTCTTGTAGACTAAGTGCTGAAGACCAGATCATCTGACAGAAGATCAAGAAGCCTGCTCAAAGATATTATCAAATAGAGAAGGAAACAGTGGGATTAAAACATCTCCTGTATCGAAGTCCTCTCAAGTTGCCAACAAGTGGTTATCGAAGGGGAAATTGTTTTGGCCTGAAGAGGTTTTGATATCAAGACCTTGGCATGATCAAGAAGTTTTCGAATCATCAAAGTAGTTTTGGAAATTATCAAAAAGGGGGAAATTGTTGGGATAAATAATTTTGTTTTCATAATTGCCAAAAGCTTGATACAGCAAGCCCTGTATCGAAAGCCGGTTGAAGTTGCAATCCTGTATCGAAGACCTTATCACAGCACCAGCATACAGCAAGCTCTCGCACTACCAAGATACAACAACAAAGTCTAAGTAAGCACCAAGTATGGAAGCTGTCTCGAAACCTCAATACAACGCCCTTCCATACAGCACCTGACTATTCCAATATGGCTACAGCTCTAGTGGATACAGCATTCACATCGGAACAAGACTGAAGACCATTTGAAAAGGAATCTTTAGTATTCATTAAAGTCAAAGTACCGTTTGATAAAGAAGTATTTAAATACTGAAAGGATAAAGTATTTAAATACTGAAGCTGTCAGAGATCTTCAAATCCCGCAATATCCGGATCCCGGTCTATTCAAGTTATCACAGAATCTTACCCAACGGATCTATTACAACAGATATATTATTCAGAAGACTATATATATCTCATAAGAGCGTTGAAGATATATAGACACATATATACACATACTGAAGTTAACAAGAAAAGAAGCTATCATTATATACATCAGAGCAAAACATATCTCCAGAAGCTTTCTGCAAATCAGATCAAAAGAGATATACAGTGCTCAACATCAAGAACAGCCATCATCAGCTCAAGAACTTCATATTTAAAAGCTGTTGTTCTTACCCGGTTACCTACCTTTTTACCTTTGTGTAAAAACCGAGCTCTGTGTGAACTCAACAAGTTATTCTGAACTGTGTGGGACGAATAAGAGGACGAAGCTTTGGAACTGTGTGTGAAGAAGCAAGTCAAGAAGGAAGCTTTAACCAATCTGTGTGAACGGTTGAAAGTGACAGTCTTTGTATCTATCTGTGTGAACGATACAAGGATAGGTTTGATTATAAATACATAGTTGTGTACGCAGTATTTATAATAAACGTTTTACTCCTGTGTGGAGGACCAGTGGACGTAGAGGGGTTTACCTCGAACCACTTAAATACCGTGTTATTTACCTTTCGCCATATCGTTTTCATAATCGTGATTTATACAAGTATACATCGCAAAACCCCGTACGCACCAAGCTAACAGAGAATAGGCGATTCTTTGTATCGACGGCAACTTACTATATTAAAGACTTCCGCTACGCACTCAGATTCGAAAACCATACAGCCTGTTGCTCAAAAATTTCCCAAGCTGTATCGAGTATATCATAAAGGGACCAACAAAACGTTTCCCGTATTGTAAACTGCTGAGTTATGAAACAAGATTTGGGTTAAGGCCCTAAAGTTTTTCGAAAGGTTTTGTGAATCAGGACTTGAGGTCTTAAAGGTTTTGAAAATCTAAAATAATTCCCGAGATGATAATCTTATTTTCGAATGCTTCATAGCTTATCTTCCCTTGTGAAAACCTCTCGGGAATATTTTGATACTTGATTATTATATTGGATTCACGATTATTATTTGCTTGTTACATTTCGTATGATTTGATACTTGCACTAGTAAAACAAATGGAGTTTACTAACCCCAGTAATCGGGGTGGATGTCTGCTTTTGGCCCGTGTACATGCAGATTCGGGGAGCAACACAGATTGGCACAAGAGGATGACGAGCTGCGATACTAATCATGAGTCGAGAGTTGTTTTGATTTTTGTTGTGTTGTCAGAGTTGATTTCAGTCTTCCGCTGTATTGTATTTCGACCCCTGTGTGGGTAATGTTATTTAAGTCAGTTTTGTCGATTGGGTTGTGTGACCTCATCGGTCTGTGTATTCACGTGTAAGTGACCATATCGGTCTGTATCATTTTATTGTTTGACCCTGGCTGGGCAAACATTTGGTTGTTTATGGATGTTTAGCATGGTAGATCCTTGTGGAAAGGGTCAACGGCGTGTAATATTCCCTTATGGTTTTGGGGGTGTTACATAAAACTCTATGGGACAAAACCATGATAAGGGAAAAAGAGTACAACTATATAGCTTCCCCTCGAGTTAACAAAGGTGAGTATCTTCATAAATCTCGGGGATGTCGCATAACAATATTGTGAACATATTTTCTGAAAACTGAGGTTGAGAGCGCCTCTGTAAATAAATCTGCAACATTGTCACATGACCGAATATATTGAACGACAATCTCGTTCTTCTCTTCACATCCTTGAGTGTATGCGAAGAACTTTGAGAGAATGTGTTTGGTTCTGTCGTTCTTGATATATCCTCCCTTGGCCTGGGCAACACATGCATCATTATCTTCAAACAATATTGTTGGATCTTTATTAACTGGTAATCCACTGGCTTCCTTAATGTGTTGAGTGATAGATCTAAGCCACACACATTCTCTACTTGCTTCGTGAAGAGCAATAACTTCAGCATGGTTTGAAGATTTAACAACAAGTGTTTGCTTTTGGGAACGCCAGGATATTGCAGTACCACCGATCATGAAAATATAACCAGTTTGTGATTTGCCTTTATGGGGATCTGGTAAGTACCCTCCATCTGCAAAACCGGTTATTTCATTTTTTGAATCTTTGGGATAACATAATCCCAAATCAATTGTTCCTTGGAGATAGCGAAATATGTGTTTAATCTCATTCCAATGTCTCCGTGTTGGACATGAGCTATATCTTGCCAATAGACTCGTAGCAAATGCTATATCTGGTCGCATATAATTTGCAAGATACATAAGAGCTCCAATTGCACTCAAATATGGTACTTCAGGACCAAGTACTTTTTCGTTATCATCACAATCATTTTCAACGTTAAGTCTCCTATTTATCATTGGGGTACTAAGCGGATTTGCCTTATCCATATTAAAGCATTTTAAGACCCTTTTTGTGTAATTGGATTGATGTACAAATATTCAACTATGGAAGTGTTCAATTTGTAAACCAAGGAAATATTTGGTCTGTCCGAGGTCTTTCATTTCAAATTGACTTTTTAGATAATTAACCGCTTCTTGAATTTCATTAGGAGTCCCAATGATGTTTAAATCATTAACATAGACATCAATAATCACGAACCCAGTCGTAGTTTTCTTGATAAAAACACATGGACACAATCGATCATTTTCATATCCATTTCACTAAAAAATATGTTAGGCAATTATACCACATGACCCCAGATTGTTTTAGCCCATACAATGATCGTTGTAGTTTAATTGCACATAACTCCCTTGGTTTTGATTTTAGTGCTTCAGGCACTTTGAATCCTTCAGGAATTCTCATGTAAATATTAGTATCCAAAGACTCCTTATTCTTTGGTTCTGGATTATAATGGAATAAAACAAAATGACTCACTAAACTGAATGCACTTCTTTTTCTCGTGAAGTACTAGTCGTTCCATGCAATTCTCGATGCGATTTTCATTTTGGATCATCCGGAAACATCATCTCTGTGTTAAGACAGGAGTAAGGCTGCGTACATCTGATCACTCCTTACCCCGCTTTTTGCAGGAGCCGTTGAGGCATTGGAGTAATGTTGATCCATATAAATAGGTCGTTACGACATCCATGAGGCGTATTTCTAGATTATTTGAAACTGATAAGCTGATCAAGTATCTAAAGGTAATAGCATCCATGACAGGAGAATATGTCTCATCATAATCAATTCCAGGTATTTGGGAAAAACCTTGTGCAACAAGACGAGATTTGTACACTACTACAAAAACAACATTTAACAGCGGTTCTGGAGCCCTTTTAACAGTGGTTCTGGAACCGCCGTTAAATGTCCCGCTGTTAAATTTAACAGCGGTTTTTTAAAAACTGCTGTTAAATTAATTTTTTCTAAAATAAATTGAAATTTTTTAACAGCTGTTCTTGTAGAACCGCAGTTAAAATTGTTGGAATAAAAAAAATTATATTGCCCTGCCCAGATCCCCCGCCCCCGCCCGCCCGCCTCCGAGCTCACCCGCTAGCGACTCCGCACATATATATAAATAAATGTGCATTTCTGCTACTCACCAGATTTGAACCGGTGACTAGGGGTGTTCAAAACCGGATATCCGGACTTTCGGATATCCGAAAGTTCGGATAGTAGATTTTGATATCCGATATCCGGAAAAAATATGAATTTTATTCGGATATCCTTATATTCGAAAAAAATATTCGGATTTGGATATCGGATATCCGAATATCCGAAAAAAACTTCGGATATGGATATCGGATATCCGAATATCCGAATATTTTCTATTATTTAAAATATAAAAACAGAAAATATAGGATTTTTCGGATATTTCGGATATCCGAATATCCGATTTTTCTGAAAAGTACTATCCGATATCCAAATCCGAAGTTCCGAATATCCGAAACTTTGGATTTTCGGATATTTCGGATCGGATATTTTTGAATACCCCTACCGGTGACCTCCATAAGATGGTGGTGGTATCAACCACTGAGCCAAAGTCATTTGTTGTACTTTTGTTGATCTATATTATATAAGTGTACAATAAACCACATATATATATATATATAATATTAATATTTTCAGAATTATATTATATACATTAAAGTATAATGTATATTACATAAAAAATTTCATGAACTGAGTATTAAGCTTTTATGATTTATATTATTAATTATTATTATTATAGAATAATAATATAAAATAATGAAAATTATTACATATTAAAAATTATAATGTATATATTGTATATAGCCATGCTGAAATTATAAATTTGTATCATATATTAAATATTAATAAGTTATATTAATAAGTCAACAATTATAATATATTTGAAGAATTATATTATATTATATATATATATTAATATTCAATATCGTGCACATTTAATATAATATAATTCACAAAACAATATGTATTATAATTTTTAATATATAATGTCATATAATTTTAATATTAATATATAACAAAATATATTAATATTCAATATATTGCACATTTAATATAATATAATTCATAAAACAATATGTATGTATTATAATTTTTAATATATAATGTAATATAATTTTTAATATTAATATATTTTGTGATATAATATAATTCATAAAACAACATGTATGTATTATAATTTTTAATATATGTTGTGTCACGATTTATTCATCCCGACAGGCGATCGACTATAAGGCCGAGCGACCAAGTCAACTCCAGTCAAACTATGGCTAGCTCGCCAAGTCGAAGATATCAGACCACCATCAGGAACCTAGCGATCGACTCCCAAGGCGATCGCCCTTCGGCGTCTGGCGATCGACTCTAGTGTCCGGCTAAGGACAGTCGACCTGCGCCCCGAGCAGAGATGATCGCCCGTCAAAGTCATCGAGGCCTGAGTCTCAGAAAAGCACCCACGTGCAGATCCACAAAAGGCGCTGGCATGCGAGATCTTCGCTGACAGATGAGATCTTTTGCTGACAGACAAGACCTTTGACCACAGCCTGTCACCTACCTCACCTACCAGCATGCGCGCCGAAAGTTGTTAGTGGGACCACCCGTGACAGCAACTCAGGACGCGTGTAAGCTCCCCATTGGACCGCACAGTTGACTGCCAGCAACTCCTGCAGACTTTGAGGGGACAGGCCCATGTGCTAAAAGACGATCGCCCGATTATTATATTGCAGAAAAGGCGATCGCCCGGCGTATCCAAGCCCTATAAATAGAGAACCTCCTCCTACTGGAAAAAGGTTCGAAATTCATTCCACCAACGGTTCCGAATTCACTCTGACTTACGCTCAGAACTCATTCTCTCACATTCCGATACATTCACGGAAATACTGAATAACATACATATCATCAAGCTCCCGGCTACCTCACCGGAATCCATCTCAGGACTTCTCTCTCCAAATCTCTCGTCCAGAAGACGATCGACGTAAGCACAAGTCTCCACTAGACGATTCCAAGGGATTCATAAGCCCAGAGCCCAAGCATCGACTAAATACTCGCCATGAGAGACGGTCGATCTCTCACCGCCGCGATGCTCATCTCCTTTGTTACAAGAACTCAGAGCATCAAATCTGGTTCTTAGGCAATCTACACGCTCACTAGCTAAGATAACAAGAATCTTTACACTCATTGTAATTGTATTCTTACATTAGTACTTGTATCCCCGAATATTGGTATTAATAATATCTCGCGAGAGCATTCAAGCCCGGGACTAACAACCCCGGCAAATCTTGTGTTATTTATCTTTCTCACGGAAGTGCTCTTGCATTTGTTTGCTATCCCATCCATTCCAGCAATATCTATCTCCGGATAATATTTTGGGTAGCAACAATTGGCGCTAGAAGAAGGGGCATCTAACCCTCAAACTTTTATTTCTACCGTCCCGAAGAACACTCACTGTTCTCGGGGCATATACTTGAAGTGACACTCACTGCACTTCAAAGAGAACCTTCAGAATCATGACATCCGCCGGTACATCGAAGAAAGCCGCTCTCCGAACCGCCGGACATCATATCCCGGCTCAATCCGATCCCCAGCCAACGACAGGGGGAAGCCGCAGCAACGCGAGACTCTCGATCCCGCATCCGAGAGATGGCCCCAACCTCTCACTCGATCAGTTCCAAACCGAGGAACAGATCGATGAGGCTATGGCCATCCTGAAGGAGCGACGGAGAGCATGTGCGTCGTCTGCAATAACTCCCTCGATCATCCGCCGCATGGGAAAACGGAAATTCAGCGGGCTACTGAACGAGCGATCGTCAGAAAGCCCCAATTCGCGAGGAAAGGCTCTCGCACGACCGGAAGGATCCATATTCGATCGCTTGGGGCGCGACCCATCCTGGCGACCGGGGCACTCTGTTTCCAACCTCGAAAAGATGGAACCCGAATCCGTCACCAGGAGTTCGGCCTACCCACCTCACAGCCGAACGCAGGTCAGCCATCTGACTCCCGCCCCGATCGCCAGGGAATCAGTACTCAATCGCCTCGGCTCCCGCTCCGAGCGCCGAGCCGCTAGCAGTCAGGCCACGGCGATGGCCGCCATACAACGCCAGCTCGACGAGATGAAAGCACTCTTGGACACTGGGGCAAGCACCAGTAAAAAGATCGCCGGGCCGACCGAGCCACTCGCGGTCCACATCGAGCTTGCCCCCATACAACCAACGATCGCTCCTCCCAAAACACCTCTGTATGAGGGGAGATCGGACCCCGAAACCCACCTGAGTAAATTCCGAATTTACATGACTAGGTGCGGGGCATCTGATGCAACCAAGTGCCGGATCTTCCCATTGACATTGGGCGAGCTGGCCCACAGGTGGTACGTCTCATTGCCACCACGATCAATCACCTCTTTTAAGAAACTGGCGAATGACTTCACGTCATACTTCGCCAGCAAGGTCGCCAGACCAGAAGGCCCCCACCGCATGATAAAAATCAAGCAGGGGAAAGACGAACATCAACCGGGTAGACGAAATCATCCTCACCGGCGAACCCGTCAGTGACGAGCTCGCTCTCTATTCAGTCATGGGGGGATTCCACGGACACTCTCCCATGTTTAGACATCTCTCCAAGGATATTCCCCCAACTTATGCGATCTTCCGCGCTAAAGCTGCCAACTTCCTGGCCAGGCAAAGGCTACTCACCCTCCGCTTAGACGAGGAAACGCCACCTCTTGTCCAGAAGATAGCGATCGCCAAAGCAAAGAAGGCGATCGCCAAGACTCCCGGAGATCTCAAGGCTTTCGAGGACATGGAAGCCCATCTCCTCCATACGTTCAACAGAACTCCGGCGCATATTTTCTATGCCATCAAGGGGCACGAAGAGCTCAAAAAGCCAAAGGCGATAAGGGACCACGGTCACCTGGACAACAATCAATATTGTGCCTACCATAAGAGTCCCGGCCACAGCACCAACAAATGCCGCGACCTCCTCAAACAGCTCTGGAGATTGTTTGAGGAGGGCAAGTTGGACAGCTTATTGGTTTAGCCGAAGCCCCTACCTACCTCTATAGACGATCGCCCGAGTCGAACATAAAACAGGCTGGAAAGCTCATATGAGCCGACCCCTGGATCAGCCTCGGCGACCGTCTCTACATGCTTCAATCAAGAAAAGGAGACCTCAGAAGTCTCCCCGATCTCCCTCCTTATTTAAGAAAACGGAGGACTCGATCGCCATCTACAGTTCACCGTCTAACATGATGGACTAAGGCACGAGATTGCCTCCCCCGCACAACGTACACCGTCGAAGATCGGCATCTACATGACGATCCAAGGTGGAAGAGTGCAGCCATGGTCCTGGTGGTCGATGGAACCGACTGCTTAGGCCATGCAAGGTCCCTTTAGGCCAAGATCGCCCGCCCTTCGTTTAAATACGAGGCCGGCGTAGTCTGAGGGCCCTCCAAAATTAATCAGTGGACACGATCGCTCACCCTCAAAGGTTCATCATCTAACATGGTGAACCCGGACAATGCGACATGCCACGACCCCCGTCTCAACGTACACCGTCGAGGTCGGCCATCTCCATGGCTGGCCGAGGTGGAAGCAGAGCTAACAAGCCGCGGGCGTGGAGTTGATTCATCCGACGTTGCCCCGCGCAAGGACTCCTCTAGACCAAGACCGCACGCCCTTCGTTTAAATACGAGGCGAGGCGCAGCCTAACAGAGGACCCTCATAATAAAGTGAGTCGCGAGACACTCAATGTCTTCGCGCATCAAGACATGATCAAGGAGTCGGTCCATCGAACTCCGCGATCGTGCACGGTTCCTCAAGATGGACGACCGTCCCCGAGGATTCGACAAAGTTGAAGACCGCTCGCTCAAGGAATTATTTTCATCCCCTTACTTCCACTAAGTGAATAAAAACAAGGGGCAATAAGAGTGCGGACTACCTACACGACGATCGTCGCTATTGAACCACATTCGGAGATCGTCATTTTTTCAGATGTAGTGCAGCGATCGAATTTGTTGTAAAAAGTTGTCTTTATGAGTTTATCAATTCATTTGGAACTACCCTCGCAACGATCTCTCCTCACACATTTGTACAAAGTCAAACAAAGACTAAAAAATAACCATTCATTCAAGTAATCGAAGATAATCAACATTCAGTTCATTGCTTGAGAAGATCAAAGTACATGGTCGCCCGAAGGCCTATGTTCTACAAAAGAAAGCTACAAAACTACAAGGAAGTAAGCTAAAAACGCCAAAAATGAAGCGCCTCAGGCCCCTGCCTGGCCTTCGCCATCAGCATTCGGCGCGGTCCCCTCATCTTCCGGAGCGTCGGGATGAGCAAGATTGGCCGGAGACGGATACCAGCTCAAATCCACGCCGATGTCCGTAAGATCCAAGATCGGCAAGGAGAAGGCTGAATGGAGAGGATGCTCCAACGCATACGCCTTGAAGTTATCGGCAAGAGGCCCGACCTCCAACCCTCCCTTCTTAGCCGCTCGGATCGAGTCGGCGAACGCCAAATAATAGGCGAACTCGCTGACATACTCCAAGTTTTGGAAGGGATCGGCCTTGGTCGCCTCAACCTCTCTTTTCAGCTCCGCCATCGCCTGTTGCGACCACTGGAGCTCGGCCTCCCTCGCAGTAATCTTTTCCCTCGCCTCCGTCATCTCGCTGGTCAGCCGAGCGATCGTCACCTTCTGGCGATCGGCCTCCTCTTCAGCAACGTTCCGCGCCTGGACGGCATTCTGCATCTGGTCCCGAAATCGGTCAACCGCCATACGATATTTCTCAGTCTCCTTCTTCTCCAGCTCAAGCTCATGACTCGCCCGCTTGGCCGCCTCCAGAGAGTCCTTCTCCATCGCCGCGATCTTGTCAGCAAACTCGGCGTTCTCTTTCCGAGCCGCCTCGAGATCCTCCTGCAGGCGAATGGTGGAGGGCCGCCCCTCAAACTCCTGAGCAGCCTGCCATGGTCACCGTCTGAAGAGAAAGGGCGAGAACAGCGTGCATCGAACTCGCCGATCGCTGTCGAGCGATCGCATCCAGATCAGTCGTCCATGCCTTCGGCAGAGCATAAGCAGCTTTGCTAACATATGGAGGAATGTCGCAGGAATGGCGAGGAGATCGACTCGCTAGGAAATCTACGACCATCGGCGGGCAAGAAGGATCTGCGCGACGGATCCTGCATCAAAACAACAAAGTCAATACAACTCCTACGCAGATGCAATTTTCAACACAAAAATGCTATCTACCTCTCAGCCTTCTCGGGATCCCGACCGAAAAACGGTTTCCCTCGAGGGGTCTCAGCATCCGCGATCGCTATCTCCCGCATAAAAGCCGTAGAGGGCGGCTCGCTCTCCGGAGCAACGATGGTGATCGGAGGCGCGGCGATCGGCACTTCATCGCCCGGGGCAGGAACCGAAGTTTCTTCCAGCCTCGGCCTCTTGCGATTCGCCCGAAGCCCCTCCTCCGGAATTTCCTCCTCAACCACGACCGGCTCCACGCGAGGCTCCGGCTCCACGCGAGGCTCCGCCTCCGGAACTATAGGCAACGCGACGGGTGGGGCCCGAGTCGACCTCTTATGGCGAAGACGGCCTAGAACTCCTGGGTTCGACATGGCGATCTCCGTCGGAGGCTCCAAAAAGCGAGGAAAGCGAACCTCTGCAGTTGAGACGATCGATCAAAAAATCAGTTACTGTCCTCAAGAAAGGCGATCGCCTAGAAAGTGAAGGTCGCAGGAACTCATACCTGGCACCGCGAGATGTCTCGGGAAACGGAATAGTCGAGCCGACAACCAACGACTCTCCTTGTTGATCCGAGTGGCGTCAAGGTCGTCGTCCGACAAGCTCCTTATCCGCTCCCAGGCAACGAGAAAATCAAAAGGCAGCTCCTCGATCACCGGAATGTGAAAACCTGCAAAACCGAAATCAAATTAGATCAGTCCAAAACGCATCCAAACGAAGGGAGAGTCTAAACCCTTACCGGGATTCCTCTCCCGAAATTCAGTGGGAATCTCCAGCTCGCCCGTAGGATTGTCGCTCGCCGAAGCTCTCCACTTGCCGGCGACCCAGAACCACTTCGTCTGATCGCCCCGCATCTTATTCGGGACTCCAAGAATCACCCGACCAGATCGGCCTTGAATATGGTAACCGCCGACCAACCCTTTATGAGCCGTCAGTTTAAACAAATGATTCATCTCCAACGGCGATGGGAGGCGGTACAGGCGGTGACCGCCGAAAAGGGTGAGAGTGCAGATAATTTGGAGCCAGGCGTTCGGCGTCAGCTGAAGTGGCGCCACATTCCAAGCGGCCAACAAATGGGAGACGGCAAAGGATAAAGGGAAGCGCAGCCCGGCCTCCATAATCGCCTCATTCACAGCGACCATACCCATCGGAGGCTGGTCGGCTCGTTCATTCTCCGCCGGCGCGAACATGTCCACATCTGAAGGAACATGGAATCTTGTCCTCCAGACGGCCAGATCTCTCCTGGTCGTCGAACTCCGTATTTGGCCAAGCGACCACAACGATCGCTGCGCAGCACGGTACTGCGACCGTTTGGGAAGCACATAGGGGTAGGCGACCGAGTATCCCCGGAAATCGAATATCGGAGTAAGACCGGCCAATCTCTCCATTATCTCAGCGAAAGCCCTATAGGCCCGACCGAAAACGCTATGTTGCTCCCAGTAAGCCCTGATCGCCAGATCTCTCTCGATCTGCGATCGTCTCTCTTCAGCAGCCGACTCCTTAGCAACATCGGCCTCATTGAATAAAGCCTCAACTTCAGCAGGGTCGATTCCGGCCCGAATAGCTTCAGCCGCCGTCTCCAGGTGGAAGACGGAAGAAGTTTCTCCCCGGACAGCCGATGTCCCGGCGGCAGAACTGGTACCCGCTCCAAATGATGATGAGGTTCTGGCCATTTTCAGAGATACAAAAGGAGATAAGGATTGTTCTTACCCTAAAGTGAAATCGAACGACGATCGGCGCTAAGATCTTCAGAAAATTCGACAGCAAGTCCTTCTTCCTCCAATAAGTGCGCGTGAGTGAAACTGCAGCACCGCCCCCCTTTTTAAAAGAGAAGGCAGGGACCCGTTTGCAATAAGGGAAAACCTCAGGGGTCGGATCTCAAGCGACGGCACTAATTGACCCCCTCGAGACCCGCGTACGCGTCTTTTCAAGGACGCATCAGCCGAGGAGTCATTAATGACCGTTGGCATCCTCCAATAGAAGCCCGACACGTGCGCGGAGACTTTTCAACGCCCGTTGCTTTTTCCTTGTGATTCGGCCAACAGTCGTCGAACCTGAATATATCACCAAAGACGATCGCCAGTTCAGCTAAAAACGAAGTCGCTCGTCAAAAGTTCAGCGATCGCCAAGAGAGCCACCTCACCCCACGTTTCCAACGTATGAGCGAGCTGGGGGGAAATTGTTGTGTCACAATTTATTCATCCCGACAGGCGATCGACTATAAGGCCGAGCGACCAAGTCAACTCCAGTCAAACTATGGCTAGCTCGCCAAGTCGAAGATATCAGACCACCATCAGGAACCTAGCGATCGACTCCCAAGGCGATCGCCCTTCGGCGTCTGGCGATCGACTCTAGTGTCCGGCTAAGGACGGTCGACCTACGCCCCGAGCAGAGATGATCGCCCGTCAAAGTCATCGAGGCCTGAGTCTCAGAAAAGCACCCACGTGCAGATCCACAAAAGGCGCTGGCATGCGAGATCTTCGCTGACAGATGAGATCTTTTGCTGACAGACAAGACCTTTGACCACAGCCTGTCACCTACCTCACCTACCAAAGATGCGCGCGAAAGTTGTCGGTGGGACCACTCGTGGCGGCAACTCGGGACGCGTGTAAGCTCCCATTGGACCGCCACTGATCGCGGCAACTCCTGCAGACTTTGAGGGGACAGGCCCATGTGCTAAAAGACGATCGCCCGATTATTATATTGCAGAAAAGGCGATCGCCCGGCGTATCCAAGCCCTATAAATAGAGAACCTCCTCCTACTGGAAAAAGGTTCGAAATTCATTCCACCAATGGTTCCGAATTCACTCTGACTTACGCTCAGAACTCATTCTCTCACATTCCGATACATTCACGGAAATACTAAAGAACATACATATCATCAAGCTCCCGGCTACCTCACCGGAATCCATCTCAGGACTTCTCTCTCCAAATCTCTCGTCCAGAAGACGATCGATGTACGACAAGTCTCCACTAGACAGATTCCAAGGGATTCATAAGCCCAGGAGCCCAAGCATCCAGCTAAATACTCGCCATGAGAGACGGTCGATCTCTCACCGCCACGACTGTTCATCTCCTTTGTTACAAGAACTCACAGAGCATCAAATCTGGTTCTTCCGGCAATCTACACGCTCACTAGCTAAGATAACAAGAATCTTTACACTCATTGTAATTGTATTCTTACATTAGTACTTGTATCCCCGAATATTGGTATTAATAATATCTCGCGAGAGCATTCAAGCCCGGGACTAACAACCCCGGAAAATCTTGTGTTATTTATCTTTCTCACGGAAGTGCTCTTGCATTTGTTTGCTATCCCATCCATTCCAGCAATATCTATCTCCGGATAATATTTTGGGTAGCAACAATATATAATGTAATATAATTATTAATATTAATATCAATATATTACACATTTAATATAATATAATTCATAAAACAACATGTATGTATTATAATTTTTAATATATAATGTAATATAATTTTTAATATTAATATATCACAAAATATATTAATATTCAATATATTGCACATTTAATATAATATAGTTCATAAAACAATATGTATGTATTATAATTTTAATATATAATGTAGTAGAATTTTTAATATTAATATATAACAAAATATATTAATATTCAATAGATTGCAAATTTAATATAATATAATTCATAAAACAATATGTATGTATTATAATTTTTAATATATAATGTAGTAGAATTTTTAATATTAATATATAACAAAATCTATTAATATTCAATATATTGCACATTAACCTAGAACCGCTGTTAAAATACAAGTTTAACAATGTTCTAAAACTGTTGTTAAATGTACAGTTTAACAATGGTTGTCAAGAACCGTTAAATGTACAAGTTTAACAACGGTTCTTATAGAACCATTGTTAAAGTACAATTTAACAATGGTTCTTCTAGAACCATTATTAAATATGCAGATTTAACAATGGTTCCAAGAAAAACCGCTGTTAAAATGCCGCCGCTTCATTTTAACAGCGGTTTTTTTAGAACCGCTGTTAAAATGCCTCTGTTAAATGCTGTTTTTGTAGTAGTGGTACCTCATAATCTCATCTTTCTCATTTCGTTTACGAATTAAAACCCATTTGTATCTAATAGGTTTCACATCTTCAGGTGTGACAACAATAGACCCAAATACCTTTCGCTTATTAAGTGAATCTAATTCAGCATGTATGGCACCTTTCCAACTGATCCAATCATGCCTCTTCTGACATTCACATATAGATGTTGGTTTCGGATCTTCATTCACGTTATCAATTTCTCGTGATATGAAATAACAAAACATGTCATTGATATCCTTCATTTCATTTCGGTTCCATATTTTTCTATTATTGATATAATAAATGGAGATCTCATGATTTTCTTCTTGCTGAAGGTTTTCTTCATCATTATGTGTTCCCTGATTTATTTCATCGTGTGTTTCTTCTCGAACACATACACCTAATTTGGCTTCATCAGGTTTTCCACATTTATTCTTCTTTCGAGAAATTTTATCTTTGGAACCAACAGGTCTTCCATGCTTCAAGCGTGTCTTGGATTCATTTGGTATATTTTCATTAGGCTGCTCTTTTGGAACCTCAATCCGAACAGGAGTATTTGCAGCGGCTATATGTGGCTTTGTCACTCTTTTTGTGTCTGTAAATGCATCTGGTAATTGATTCGCTATATTCCGCAAGTGTATGATCTTTTGAACTTCTAGTTCACGTTGTTTTGTGGGAGGATCAAGATACAATAATGACGATGTACACCACTGAATTTCTTTTTCCACTTGTTTCTCCTTTTCACCTAAGAGTGGAAATTCTCCTTCATTAAAATGACAATCAGCAAACCGAGCGGTGAAAACATCACCTGGTTTTGGTTCAATATATCTGATTATCGAGGGTGAATCATATCCCACATAAATTCTCAATATTCTTTGTGGTCTCATTTTTATACGTTGCGGTGGAGCAATTGGTACATAAACAGCACAACCAAAAATTCTAATATGTGAAAGATTTGATTCTTGACCAAATGCCAGCTGTAATGGGGAATATTCATGATATGCACTTGGTCTAATGCGAATTAGTTTTGCAGCATGCAAGATAGCATGTCCCCATATAGAGATGAGGAGCTTTGTTCTCATTATTATTGGTCTGGGAATAAGTTGGAGACGTATGATAAACGATTCAGCCAAACCATTCTGTGTATGAACATAAGCTACTGGATGTTCAACATCGATGCCCACCGCCATACAATAATCATTAAAGGCTTGAGATATAAATTCCCCAGCATTATCAAGTCGAACTCTCTTAATCATGTAATCTGGGAATTGTGCTCTCAATTTGATCGATTGGGTAAGAAATCTGGAAAATGCCAAATTGCGAGTTGATAAAAGACATACGTGTGACCATCTGCTAGAAGCATCAATTAGTATCATAAAGTATCGAAATGGTCAACAAGGTGGATGAATAGGTCCACATATATCACCATGAATTCTTTCCAAAAATATTGGCGATTCATTCCCAACTTTAGTTGGTGATGGTCTTATTATCAATTTACCTCGAGAACAAGCAACACAAGATAGTTCATGAGATTGAAAAATCTTCTGGTTTTTCAATGGATGACCACTAGAATTTCCTATAATTTTCCGCATCATTATCGAACGGGGATGTCCTAACCGATCATGCCAAACTTTGAATGTTTAAGCAAACTTCGGGTTTACTGTGTTATACGATTCAAGTATTTTTATATTAGTATAGTACAACTCAGATGATAAAGCGGGTAGTTTTTCCAACACACTTACTTCCGGAAGTGTTTGAAGTAATACAAAGATATCCATCATTATTTTTATCCATGGTTTCAACTTCATACGAATATCTTTGAAACTTAATAAATTTCTTTCGGACTTGGGAGGAAATAATGTATTTTTTATTTTGAGGTTCGTGCCTCGTGGCATCAGAAAATTAGCACTTTCAAATCCCTCAATTATTTGTGCACTACCAGATATGGTTTTAACACTTGTTTTGATAATTCTCAATTACTGAAAATATTTCTTATCTTTCAGTATAGTATGTGTAGTAGCACTGTCTACAAGACATAAGTCATCGTCTTGAATTTTGGATTGAGACATGTCTATTGTAATATCCGCAATTTTCGATTTTCGGTAAATTTCTTTTTTTCGGCGGAAGTCCATTTTGACGACTCTCTCATGACCGTTTCGTCATTCCGAGAATGATTAATTCTGCACTTTTTGTCATCCGAGCTCGTTTCGGTGTCGTTTTGTTGAGTTCCGTGCTTTTTAGCGGTTTTTCCGCACTTGAGTTCGATTCTTGCAAATCTCGTCCGAAACTGTTGTTTCGACTTTCTCGTAAGTTCATTTAATGTTATTATTCATGTTGCGAGCTTTGGCTTGGTGTTTCGATCACGTATCGTGATTTTCGGGCGTTTTGGGCCATTTTCGTAATTTCCCAAAGTTTGGGGTAATTACTTTCCGTTGTCGAATTTCGAGCCTTCGGGTGGTCGGAATCATGTCTTCTCTTAGTGCTCGGATTCGTCTTTGCGATTACTTCGTAACCGCATCTTCGATTCGTACTCAGGTTCGGGTTTCGGGGTCGTTCGGGCCGTCGGAGTTGGTCCCGGCCGAGTCATGGCCGGGCATCTTTGAGGCAGGCGACCACGGCCGTAACGTCACGGTAGTGATCGGCGATTCGTCGTAAGGCGATTACGTACGTAAGGCCCTGGCCGTGCTTGTCATTTAACGCACGGAATTTCGAGCGGTGAGTTCGGCCATGGCGATTCGTCGTAAGCCATGGTCGATTCGTCGTAACGTGGCGATCGGCTTTATTTAAGGCAGCGAGCGTTTTCTTGACCATTTCTCACTTGTTTTCTTCCCTTACGCGGCTGGAGCTTGGGTAATCATGTAGAGATGTTGTTGGACAATGAATACATGAAGTTTTGAGGTTCATATCATCAATCATCCGTCCTATAACATCCTCCGATCTACCGAATCAGGTCAGATTTCCTAGAAATCTAGTTTTGGGGAATTTGGGTGTTTTGGTTGTTTTCGTCCGATTAATCCGATTTAACTTAGGATTATGATGTATTGATGAATATTTAGATGTATTATATCTTTTCCCTTGTTATTCCATGGTTGGATCGTATCGATTTGTTATTTGGGTCGAGTTCTTGACCGACGCCTTAAAGGTGTCCGGTAAGATGTCTTAGAGGGTTTTTCGGGCGTTCTACGATTATTCTTCCTCGTATGATCGATGATTTATTGATTATATATTGTTAGGGTCGAGTTTCTTGCGAAGAAACCGAGTTGAACCCCTCCGTTCGTTGTCGTCTTTCTTTTCGATTGCATCGGGCGTTTCGAAGCTTTTCGGTTGAGCCGTCTTCGTCGGGATACTTGCGTGCCGATTTTGAGGCAAGTACCTTGTCCATATAATTCTTGTTTTGTGGATATGATAATTGGTGATCGTCTAAATGTGTTTGTGTGGTCGTTTGAATTGAACTTTCAAAAGATTTGATTAGCCTTGTTAAAGGCCCTCTTTCAAAACGCGTGTGTTTTGTGAATGGTGTGGTTTGTGAACAATGTGAATTCTATGGATATGTTTGGTGTTGATGTTTCACTTGGTATTGCGTGTGGACGTATATGGTTTCTTTTCGGTGCGTTATGGTTTGACGTGGTGTTTTGCTAAGTGTTGTTGGCATTAACTCATGATTTGACATATTTGTGATTGTGGAAAATGTGAAACCCTTGTCGTTGTGAACTCTATGCATTGATGATTCGACCACAAGGTTATCAATTCGGGTAGGTCTGGAGAGGGCTCCGAGAATCGTCACTTGCGAGTGCGATGTCACGATAACTTGTGGGTATGTTCGATTGATGTTTACCGGGTAGGGACCCGTGAGGCCTCCGACGGCGCGTTACTTGCGAGTACGGCCATTTGATATGATTTGACCATAAGGTTATCTAATCGGGTAGGTCTGGAGAGGGCTCCGAGAATCGGTACTTGCGAGTACGATGTCAAGATAACTTATGGGTGGTTTGAGTTTATTTAGCTAGCCAGCTCGGGAGGGTCCTTAGAGGCCTCGAGTGGGATTTGTGGCTTCGTCCCGGTCCTAGGCGATGCATGAGTGTGATTTGTTTAGCTATGGCCCTGTGAATTGTTGTCGGTTTTCTATGTGTGAAAACAAAAACCTTTGGGCTGTGACCCAGTTGATTTTGGAAAGAGAAGGATTTGATAATCCTAAATTGTTTTCTATTAAAACTCCCGAGGGTATTTTAAACCATTTTGCAAACCATTCTCGTTATTTGTGATCTTTCGGATTTGGAAAGTTTTACTCAAACTCTTGCCTCGGGAGGTATTCGTTTCATTGTATTTGAATCTTTGAGGATTCCCGGTTATTGTTATTCTTGGAACTTGAATTATATGGCTCGTATTTGCACTTTGTATTTTCACTAGCAAAACAGTGGAGTTTTGCTAACCCCCGAGTATTCGGGGGGTGGATGTCTATTTTTGCATTCAGGTTTTGGAGCATAGCACAGGGTCGGCACGAAGGATGATGAAAGATGAACGATACTAATCACACGAGGATCCGTTGATGTCGTATTGGTCTAGTTGTATTTTCTTTTCGGCGAGATCTTTTTCCCGTTGTACGGGAGTTTATTGTATTTTGACCCCTGCGTGGGTAAGTGTTTGGAATTGAGTTGTATGTTATTATTGAAAGACCAAATCGGTCTACTGAGTCATTTTAGCCTTAAAGGCGATGTTTAGATGTTTGATTTTAGTTATCAGCCTGGTAGATCCTCGAGGAGAGGGTCTACGGCGTGTAATATCCCTGAGTGGATTGGAGGTGTTACATCTATGATCTATGGAAAAAGAAAGTAATTAAATTGTTGAGAAAGGATTATAAGATATGACATGAAATGCATATTTATATTATTCCGAACAAACTATTACACACATAGAACACTCGTACATAATGAACTTTCACAACACTCCTGCAAACGGAAAACATAGATTTCTGTCAATTTATTTTCATCTTCACGATTGATCAATCATTTCCATGGTAGCAACATCAGCCACGTCCATCATATCATCGAAGCCATAATTAGAATCATCGGAATCATTCGTAATGAGATTTGTTTCAATATTTTTCCCTTCATTTTTCTGTGATTCCTGATAGAGGTCAGCAAGATATTTCGGCGTACGACATGTACGCGACCAATAGTCTTTCATACCACAACGATAATAAATTTCTTTCCTTTTTCTTTTGTTCAAACCACCATTATCTTTTTCTTGTGTTTCCTTCTTATCTGCCTTATTATAATAAGGTTGAATTTTATTATAATAAGGTTGAAAACCTCTCCCCCTTCCTCGTCCACGGCCACGGCCACGATCACGACCACGAATATAACCACGGCCGCAACCGTAGTTGTGACCAGATGATGTTGCATTCTCTTCAGGGAATGGAACAGATCTAGTGGGACGAGATTCATGATTTCTCATTAACAACTCGTTATTTTGTTCGGCCAAAAGAAGACACGAAATCAGTTCAGAATATTTTGTAAATCCACTCTCACGATATTGCTGTTGAAGGATTATATTTGAAGCATGAAATGTGGTGAATGTTCTTTCTAGCATATCACCATCAGTGATATTTTCGGCACATAATTTTAGTTTTGAACTGATTCGGAACATTGCCGAATTATATTCGCTGATGGAGTAAAATCCTGTAAACAGAGTTTAGTCCAGTCATAACGAGATTTTGGGAGAATAACTATTTTCTGATGATCATATCTTTCTTTCAATAATTCCCAAAGATCTGCAGGATCTTTGATAGTGAGGTACTCAATTTTCAGTCCCTCATGGAGGTGTTGACGAAGAAAAATCATAGCCTTTGCCTTTTCTTGTAATGGTGCTTCTTTTGATTTGATTATAGTATCACCGAGGCTTTTAGCATCAAAGTGGATCTCAGCATCCAATATCCATGATATGTAATTATTGCCAGTGATATCAAGTGCTACAAATTCCGAGCTGACAATATTTGACATGTTGAAGAACTATAAGAAAATGAAACATACATGTCATTAATTTCAAGAAACCTAAAAGATTTTATTCGGATATAAAAGGGGTATTATTACATATTAAGATTTATGAGGAGTCCAACTATAGGATAAAATAGAAAAAGACTTGTGATAAAGATCAAAGATTCCTCTTTTGTGTTACATTTTACATAAACAACTAATACAGTATATGCTATGACCAACGTAGCGTAGAATGCCAAAACAGTTGATGAATCATCTTGAAGAACCCTTTTGTTTTTGAAAATTTGTAAGAATATGAGAGAAAGTGAGTGAATTGTTGAATGAAATGTGATGTATTTATAGAATATAAAATAGCCGTTAATTAGCCGTTGGGAAGGGGGGAGAAAATAAAATATGATAATTATGAATGATTTAGTAAAACATTACTTTTATTTTATATGCAAGATTTAAAATAAGAATTTTATTAAAAATAATCAACCACAAAATAACTTACCCTTTTTGGTGCTCAGTAAATATTTCAAGTGGTACAATATACCCAGTTTATAGCTTGGGGTTATACCGCTTCAAGCATTAATAATAATATATACTGTACATAGTTTGGGGTCATACCACTCAAGCGTAATAATAATATATAGGGAAAACTCCATAAAATAGAAACATACTTTGCACTCGTTCCTATTTCTAGCAACCATCTTTAAAAATCACCAATAATAGAAACGAACTATTCATTTCTTGCAATTTTAGAAACTTTTAACAGAGGTCAATGTTAACTGGTGACGTGGCCGTTAAGATAATTTTTAAATATATTTATATTCCACTGTGTAGGTGAGTTGGATGCTGACCCAGCCCAACATTAGAAGTATAATTTATTTATTTTATGTGTACAAAAAAGCTGAAAAATAATTAAATTTTGTAATAAAAAAAAAACAGTTTTTTTTGGAGACAAAAAAATTTAAGTACCTGAAAATTTATAAAAAAAAAAAATTGGAAAATTTTAGAAAATAAATATTTAAGTACCGAATTCATATCTAATTACTTTTTTTCTTTTTTTCTTTGGAGACAAAACCGCTTTTTTTTATTTTTTATAAATTTTCGTGTACTTAAATATTTATTTTCTAGAATTTGCCACTTTTATTAAAATTTTCCAATTTTATTTAACAAATAGGTTTCTTTTTCATAAAAACTCAAAGTTCGGAAATACAAAAAAAAATCTAAAAATGTTAAACAAATCTCAACTTTTATTTCTAAAAATAATATATCTGGAATATTAGTACAAAAATATTTATTTAAAATTCCAAGATAAAAAAATAAGAAAACTTAAAAAATCGAGTATATTTATAGACTGCTTTTATTAAAAGCTGGAATAATATTTTTCATAAATAAGTAAAAACTAAATTATTTTACTAAAAAGCGCCAATTCTAGTTTTCGTAAAAAGAATTTACTTTTCATAAAAAAACTGCTTTATTTTAAAACTTAAAAAATCAAAAATAAATTAAAGATTAATTATTTAAACAATCTGAGTATATAATAAAAATTGTTATTTGTATTTCCGAACTTTGAGTTTTTTAATGAAAAAGAAACCTATGTGTTAAATAAAATTGGAAAATTTTAATAAAAGTGGCAAATTCTAGAAAATAAATATTTAAGTACCTGAAATTTATAAAAATAAAAAAAAACTTGTTTTGTCTCCAAAGGAAAAAAGAAAAAAAGTAATTAGATATGAATTCAAGATTTAAATATTTATTTTCTAAAATTTTCCAATTTTTTTTTTTATAAATTTTCAGTACTTAATTTTTTTGTCTAAAAAAAAGCTGTTTTTATTACAAAATTTAATTATTTTTCAGCTTTTTGTACATATAAAATAAATAAATTATACTTCTAATGTAGGGTGGTCAAGATCCAACTCACCTACACAGTGGAATATAAATATATTTAAAAATTATCTTAACGGCCACGTCACCAGTTAACATTGACCTCTGTTAAAAGTTTCTAAAATTGCAAGAAATGAATAGTTCATTTCTATTACTGGTGATTTTTAAAGATGGTTGCTAGAAATAGGAACGAGTGCAAAGTATGTTTCTATTTTATGGAGTTTTCCCTAATATATAATATATATAGCTTGGGGTCATACCACTCAAGCGTAATAATAATATATAATATATATAGCTTGGGGTCATACCACTTCAAGCATAATAATAGTATTAATATATGTAGCTTGAGGTCCTACCACTCAAGCATAATAATAGTATATAGTATATATAGCTTGGGGTCATACCACTTCAAACATAATAATAGTATTAATATATATAGCTTTGGGTCATACAACTCAAACATAATAATAGTATATAACTATAATATATATAGTTTGGGGTCATACCACTCAAGCATAATAATAGTATGTATATATATATATATATAATATATATATAGAATAAAACCATAAAGATGCTCCTACCGTGGAAAATATTTAGTAAGGATTAGAGCCTTCGTGCTGATAACGTGTTAAAAAACTTCAAAAAACTAAAGAGAATACAAAGAGAATAGAGATGATATAAGAATGAATTTTTAAATTAAATTTGACTCTGTTATAGAAAAAGCATCGGATAAGCAAACGTAATTACATAATTTCATCAGGGACATAATAGTCATTAACATGTTATAATATATTATCTTGTTATGCATTTCGAGAGATGATATACTCCAACAAATGTTCAAAACTTTTCTTAGAGTTTATATCTTTTTTGAAAGACTTAATTTCGTAATAGATTGATTAGCTTTCTAAAATATTTTTCAATTATTTAAAATTATTACTATAATTTTTAACAAAAAGTTAGTTTAACTTATGTGTAAGTCTAACATATATTGCTGTTTAAAATTATAGTGCCTAAATTAAAGTTGGATCAAGAATAGTCGGACAAAATTGAGATGATCAGGGATCACCTGGACTAACATAAAAGGTAGAAATTACCTGATTAAAGTGAAATTTATGTATCCTCAATCCACTCACTTGCAAGAACTCAAAATTTAGTACTCTCTTCTGTCGCAGCTCAAATGCAAACATTTAGGAGATATTTAGTGTATTTTAGGTGAATAATTGAATGTGATAATTATGTAAGTTTTGTAAGTTGATATTTTTTGGAATCAAATGTTGCAATTCGAATGGAACGAACGGAGTAAATGTAATGCCCTAGATTTTGACATGTGGTGGACGGTGGGGGGACGCATACAAGGTTAGTAATGTCACTAGCGGTATTTTGGTACTGGGGGAAGAAAATGTATTTTTAAGTCTTAGTAATGTTAAATATGTTTTGAGTAGGGCCGTCAGAAATTGAGTCTGATTTTTTTTTTTTATAGGAATCGAATCCGAATCGAATTGTGTATTTTGAGTTCAGTTTCATATTTTTTTTCATTCGAAACCGAACACAACCCGAACCGAAAATTTCGGTTCGGTTCTGACAATATTTTGGTTTCATTTTTTCATGTCTATATGAATATATTCATCTGTTTAAATCTAGAAAATTCAATTTTAAACAACAATAGTCTATTTAAAAGCAAGATAGTGAAGATACAATATTGAATGTTTAGTTGATACAATCAAAATATCAAACATAATGAAGCAACAAAGAGTAACTTGAACTTCAATAAATTAAGTAAGACGGTATACTTCTAGGATTTTTCTATTTTTCTTTATAAATTAACTAATATTAATAAAAAAAGGTAAATAGGTAATTTTGAGTTTTTATGAATTTTTTTTTTTGCCGGAACCGAATTCGAACCGAATTTTTAAATTCAGGTTCGATTCCAAAAAAATGCATAATTTCAACACTCAGGAATCGAACCGAACTGAGAATTTCGGTTCGATTCCGGTCGGTTCCACGAGTTTCGAGTTGAAAATTCCCAACCCTAGTTTTGAGAATTAAGATTCCGTCCTTCCATTAATATATCTTACCTAATACTATCCACATTAAGATATTATTATTATTATTATGAAATTCAACACAAAAAGAAGAGAAGAGAGAAAAAGGGTAAAATAGTCTTTTTACGTGCACACTACCAAAAATATTTTTGTTTTTTGAAATAGAGTAGAGATAACATGCCATAATGACACAGTGGCGGTGATATAATTTATTAAAATAATTAAATTCACTAGATTATTTGGTAGGAAAAAATATATTGGTTTAAATTCTATCGCCGGCTGACGGACCTGCCGTAAAAAAGAAAAAAAAAATGATAATCAGCGGGTCTCGCGTAAAAAAAAGAAAGAAAAGAAAAGTTGCTCGTCCGCCGAAAAGCAGACCGGCAGTCTGGCACTAAAAAAAGAAAAAAAAATGACGTCCGCCAGAGGTTCGCCGGCCGCCGGTGGTGGCCTGGCGTAAAAAGAAAATCTATGGACGTTGGAGGACCGCAGAAAAGTAGTCTGATGGCCTGGCAAAAATACAAAAAAAATCCGCCTATTGGAGGTCCGCCGGTGCCCCCGACCTGGCGTTTAAGACCGGCCATCAGCGGCGGAGGTCCGTCGAAAAGCAGGCCGGCGGACCTGGCCAAAAAAAAAAAAATGATCGACCGTTGGAGGTTTGTCGCCGACCGGCGGCTGCCCTGCCGAAAAGCTGGCCGGCCAAAGGTCCGTCGGAAATCTCCGTAAAAAAATTGAAGACTAATTGCCCATTTAAGTTAATTTAATATTCTAAGATTATTTTTTTAAAATTTATTGTTGTTGAACATTATTTGATATTATTATTATTATTATTATTATTATTAAATTCGATACAGAGAGAACTAAAGAAGAATGAAGGGGTAGAATGATCTTCTCAGGTGCCCACCACCAAAAAATACTATTGTCCTTCATATTATAAATATCAATTCTTCAGGATCCGTTTAATTGTCATCCCCTCACTCTTACTAGACAAATATTTCATTTTGAGGAAAAATTGAAACGAGACTAATCAGTGCAGTAAAGGAGCCGAGCTATTCGCTACCCGCTCGAAGATCCGGCTCGAACACCTGGTCTGATGGACCGTTCGATTCCTTAACAAGTGTGTTCCGGATAACTTGTTACCCGATAGTGAAATCGTTCAGTTCCTTAACAAGTGGGTTTGAGGTGACTTGTTACACGATCGGGAAACGAGTTATTTACCAAATAGGTGTATTTATAAAATATATTTACTTTTTAGGTGTAGTTTTGAATATATTTACCATTTAGGTGTTGTTTTCAATTTAAATGAATTTTTGTTTTATTTTTTTCAATTTAATATTTTTTATTGTGAATTACCTCTGCCCTAAATATTTTTTACTGCTTTTTATAAAGAGTGATTTACCAAAGGGATGTAGTTTTAAAATATATCTACATTATATGTGTACTTTCAAACATATTTACCAAATAGGTATAGTTTTATATTTAAGTGGGTTTTTATTTTTTTTACTTTTTTAAAATCATTATTTTTATGCTTTTTCATTATTTTTTTTGCTTTTTAAACTATTTTTTTTAAGAAAAAATATTTGTAATATTAATATTAAAATCCGGAAGTTTTTATTTAAAATTCATAAATAAAAATAAAGTGAAAAAAAAGATTTTGAAATTAATTTGTAAACTATTTTAATAAAAAAATAGAATATTATTCTACATGAAAAAAATAAAAAGTTGAATAATTTTTTTTAAAAACTGCTAGTTTATTTTCATAAAAAATTATTATGTTCTTAAAAAAAATCTAAAAATCTAAAGACAGATTAAGATTTTTTTACTGGTTTTTTAACTGTTTTCTAATGCCTTTACTAAATCGTTTTTCTTGCTTTTTCTTGCTTTTTTCGATTTTTACTTTTTTAAACTATGCTAACAATAAAAATTATTTGAACAATGCTAACAATAAAAATTATTCAAAAAAATTGTTTGAACAATACTTCTTCTTTGTGATGATGTTGGTTTTAATTTTTTTTTGTTAGCATTGTTCAAACAATTTTTTATTGTTAGCATAGTTTATAAAACAGTAAAAATCAGTAAAAAAAGCAGTAAAAAAATGATTTAGTAAAGGCATTAAAAAACAGTTAAAAAACCACTAAAGAAAATCTTAATCTGTCTTTAGATTTTTAGATTTTTTTTAAGAACATAACAATTTTTTATGAAAATAAACTAGCAGGTTTTAAAAAAATTATTCAACTTTTTATTTTTTCATGTAGAATAATATTTCATTTTTTTTATTAAAATAGTTTACAAATTAATTTCAAAATCTTTTTTTTCAATTTATTTTTATTTGCGAATTTTAAATAAAAACTTCCAGATTTTAATATTAATATTACAAATATTTTTTCTTAAAAAAGCGATTTAAAAAAGCAAGAAAAAAGCGATTGAAAAAGCATAAAAAATAATGATTTTAAAAAAGTAAAAAAAATAAAAACCCACTTAAATATAAAACTATACCTATTTGGTAAATATGTTTGAAAGTACGCATATAATGTAAATATATTTTAAAACTACACCCCTTTGGTAAATCACTCTTTATAAAAAGCAGTAAAAAATATTTAGGGCAGAGGTAATTCACAATAAAAAACATTAAATTGAAAAGAATAAAATAAAAATCCATTTAAATTGAAAACAACACCTAAATGATAAATATGTTCAAAACTACACCTAAAAAATGAATATATTTTATAAATACACTTATTTGGTAAATAACTCATCGTGAAACCGGGGTATACTCAATCCGTCCGGTAAACACTTGGTTCATTTCTTAAATTGATTAAACACAAGTATTGGCAGTCATTATCTGCCTAGTTCATTTCTTAAATGGACTATATATCCACCAGTGACGTATCAACAAACTGTTGCCTAAATGATATACTTAAACTTAATTTCTAAATATATATAACAAATATTTTCAATATAAACTCGTACCTGTCCGACAACCTGGCTCAAATACCCGGTCCGGTTCCGCCCGATTCCTTAACGAGTTGGTCCGAGTCCTAACATTTTATATGTTTCCCTAAGGTCCACCCGATACGCGATACGACACTATACCGAGCCGAACCTGATATGACGATACCCAAGATCCGACCCGTTAACAACACTAGGTGTAATATAAACATCAAAACTCACACCTTCATCTCTCACACTGACCTAAACTTCTTAAATCTATTAGGAGTTTGGAGAAATCGAAGCAAATATACTTATTGTCGTCAAAGGATACAAGAATTTATTAAAAAAAAAAATTCACCAAACAGTCTCCTCCAGGGCGGCGCGACCTGTGTCCCGTTAAGTTTATTAAGGATGATTTGGGTCAAGTGTTAGTGAACGATGTGGCTATTAAGGAGAGGTGGAATAGATATTTTTTTGAACTTTTCAATGAGGCTAGGGGTAGCGACTCGGTGGTGCAAGGAGTTAGTCTATCTTCTGCTCGTTCGTTTAGTTCTTGTGAGAGCATCAACAAGGAGGAAGTAAAGAGTGCCCTAATGAAAATGGGTAGAGCTAAGGCTGTAGGCCCGGATCAGATCCCTATTGAGGTGTGACTTTGCTGTAACACCCCCAAGATATTCGAGGTATATTACAGCGCCGTGAATCCCTACATGGGACCCACCAGGCTGGTCAAACATCATACTCATCGACTCACAGAACAACAGAATAACACCTCGTCATAAAGACGCCCAACAAAATAATCCACCCGGTTCAACCGGTCAACATAACACCATAATTCGACACAAACATGATAAACAACAATACAATCCAAACGAGTAAAAATTCTTAAGTACTCGAGTACTTCTATTAGTTCAAACAAAATCACAAAGATAAAAAGATAGAAGACACTAAGACATCACTCGTGCACAATCATCACGCACGGCCATCATCCGCATATCTTGGTCAGTGCCGTTCGTCTCGATGAACGACCAAATTCATAAAACGAATTTCCCCAAAACGGGTCCCCAGAGGGGTTAGCAATTACGCCAGTACAAGTAACCAAATGAACAACTTACATCTTACACATAGAGTAAATGCATGCAATCAAGAAAACATAGTTCCAAAACACTCATTTCCGGAAATGCCAATAATCCAAATCACATTGTAAAAATGCACCACAATTAACCGTGGATCCACCCCTCCGTGGACCCCTACCGAGACCCCGTCGGATCTAACCCATAGTGGTTAAAAGCAAGCTCGCGGATCCACCCCTCCGTGGACCCCTACCGAGACCCCGTCGGATCTAACCCATAGTCAGCATACACACACACACAAGTCTCATGCAATACTACTACGTTAAGATTGTAAGTTCATAAGGATACTTGCCTCGGTTAATATACGGTGATACGAACGGAAAGGATGAATCGAACACGACCGCGAGGAACCGGCGGAAATGATCCTAACGATTCGAATAACACAATCATAACCAATTCTAGATGAATACGGAAATGGAATACACCCGAAAACCCGCCTACGTTTCATGTATATTCGTACAAAAATAACAACGAGGGCGGACCACAACCAAACCCTCTCGATTTCGTAAAACCATGAAAATATACCATGAATCCGTAGGAAAACTAATTATACCAACAAGATTAATCATATTCATCATGAATCCATCAACAAAACGGAACGGATCGGAAGAAAATCCCAAAACCCCCAAATTATCCAAAAGTAGGGTTCTAAGAGATTTACCGTGGATTAGGATGAAAGATTCGTGTTGATGTTGTTATAATACTCCAAGAACTCAAGAAAGATGTTGGATGAGATGATTGGAGGAAGAAATCGCCAAGGAAATCGCCCCGGAATCGCCTTCGCCGCGGAGAGAGGAAGAAATGAGAAATTATGTTTATCTCGGTCAACTCCCTGGTTTATATAGCCAGGGAGTGTTAGCGCGCGCTAATCCTCAAGGTTAGCGTGCGCTAACGGGATAAAAATACAGGCCAAGCGATTAGCGTCGATCCGGTAGCGGACTTACGGCGTTAGCGTGCGCTACTCCAAATGTAGCGTGCGCTAATAACCTATCGGTAGCGTGCGCTATCGACCAATAGCGTGCGCTACCTGGGCGTCAGTCGAGTCCAGTGACAAACTGCCCAAAACTCACCTGACCCGTTAGCGTGCTATACCATACAAGCGTAGCGTGCGCTAACTGGCACCTGACCGAGTTCAGTAGTAAACTGTCCAGTGCTGGACACTCTCGCTAGCGCACGCTACCGGGTATCATCAGCGTGCGTTAGCCTCCCGACATTAGCGTGCGTTAGTCTGCGTAGCGTACGCTAATACGCCGATCGAAAGGTGGAAGATAGCACCGCCACTCCTGTGGCTCGCTCTCTGGCGCGCTACGAATCAGACGTAGCGTGCGCTACTAAGGGACCCCTAGCGCGCGCTATGCAGAAAAGATAGCGTGTGCTAGGTTACGAAATATAAACGGTTCACAACACCGGAATATGAACGAAACATCAAACGGAACACCTCAAAGCGCATCAAAACATAGAATGGATCCGCGGCAACCCCGAAACAGCGGTTCCGCACAACAATAACGAGTCACAGATCAATAGATGACGGGAAAGACACACTGAAAGATACACGAGGGTCGCTACAATCGAGAAATACATCGAAAATGAAAATACAAGGAAAAGAAAAATGCGGGTATTACATTCTACCCCTCTAAAAATAAGTTTCGTCCCAAAACTTTAAGAAACAAACAACTCAGGGTACCTAGCACGCATGCTATCCTCGGCTTCCCAGGTTGCCTCCTCGACACCGTGTCTCGACCACTGCACCTTGACCAGAGGGATGGTCTTATGCCTCAGTCGTTTCTCACGATGCTCCAAAATCTTCAAAGGACGCTCTTCGAAAGTAATATCCTCGGCGACATCAATCTCAGCATAATCAATGACGTGACTAGGATCCAGGACATATTTCCTCAGCTGGGAAACATGAAAAATGCTATGAACATGACTCAAGGCCGGAGGTAATGCCAAACGGTATGCCAACCCACCGACTCGCTCGAGAATCTCAAAGGGTCCAATAAATCTCGGACTCAACTTCCCTTTCTTCCCGAAACGAAAAACTCCCTTTGTCGGCGACACCTTTAGCAAAACGTGGTCTCCCACCTCGAATTCCAAGGGTTGACGACGGACGTCGGCATACGACTTCTGCCGACTCTGGTCAGTCAACATCCGTTCCCGAATTAATTCTATCTTCCGCCTCGTCTCTAAAACGACATCCGGCTCGGTCCCGACCAAATCGGACGTCTCATTCCAACAAATTGGTGATCGACATCGCCGCCCATAAAGTGCCTCATACGGTGCCATCCGAATCGACGCGTGCCAACTATTGTTGTACGTGAATTCGATCAATGGCAAATGCTCCTCCCAGTCATTTCTCCAATCTAAAGCACAAGCACGTAACAAATCCTCGAACGTCTGGATAGTGCGTTCCGAATGTCCATCTGACTGGGGATGAAAAGAGGTACTCAAACGCAAACGGGTACCTAATGCCTTATGCACTGCCTGCCAGAAGTGCGATACAAAACAGCCATCGCGATCCGAAACAATAGACTTCGGAGTACCGTGAAGTCTCACAATCTGTGCGATAAACACACGAGCTAACTTCTACGGGCCCCAAGTGTTCTTGATGCCCAGAAAATGTGCCGACTTGGTCAGGCGATCAACAATCACCCATACCATATTCATGCCCGACCTCGATCTCGGCAAACTCGTAATGAAATCCATCGATATATCTTCCCATTTCCATTCCGGAACGGGAAGTGATTGCAATAATCCAGCCGGTCGCTGATGCTCGATTTTGACCTGCTGACAAGTCAAACATCTCACTACAAACTGTGCGACCTCCTCTTTCATATCATTCCACCAGAAATTCCTTCTCAAGTCCTTGTACATCTTACTCGAACCAGGATGAACGGAGTAAGGTGTAGCATGGGCCTCCCGCAAAATACTCTGCCTCAACTCCGAGTCGTTCGGCACACAAAGCCGACTCTGGAATCTCAAAACACCATCCTCGTGAATCACAAACCCGGGAGACTTTTCTTTAAGAACGTTCTCTCGGATTTGAGCAATCATCGGATCCTCTAACTGCTTCAGCTTAATTTCATCGATCAAAGATGACGAAATATCTAAAGCACACAGTTGCCCGACAGCTCCAGGAAATAAAACCTCAACATCTAACTCGATCAAAGCCCTCCGAAGCTCAGGCTGAGATGTAAGGATCTCAAGCATTCGCAACGCCACCGGTTTCCGACTCAAGGCGTCGGCCACGACGTTCGCCTTGCCCGGATGATAAAGGATTTCGAGGTCATAATCCTTAATCAGCTCTAACCACCTTCTCTGCCTCATATTCAGCTCCCGCTGAGTAAATATGTATTTCAGACTTTTATGATCGGTAAAAATCTGACATGCAGAGCCGAAAAGATAATGACGCCAAATCTTGAGCGCAAAAACAACTGCCGCTAACTCCAAATCATGAGTAGGGTAGTTAAGCTCATACGGCCTCAACTGTCTCGATGCATAAGCAGTGGTCTTGCCGTGCTGCATCAATACACACTCAAGGCCCTGACCTGAAGCATCGCTATAAACGGCAAAACCCTCGTTGCCACATGGCAATGCCAAAACCGGGGCTGAAGTCAAATGCTTCTTTAGTTCCTCAAAACTCGACTGCCTCTCGTCATTCCAGACAAACTTCTCGGATTTCTGGAGCAACTGCGTAAGTGGCCGAGCCAGTTTCGAGAAACCCTCGACGAATCTATGATAGTAGCCAGCCAAACCCAAGAAACTACGGAGCTCCTTCACATTCTTGGGCGGTGCCCAATCCAACACTGCCTCAATCTTCTGCGGATCCACACGAACCCCCTCGGCTGAAATCACGTGACCTAAAAACATCACTTCCTTCAGCCAGAACTCACATTTCAAGAACTTTGCATAGAGTTGCTCGGTCCTCAAAATGTCTAATACTACCCGCAAATGATGGGCATGCTCTTCCTCATTCCTCGAATAAATAAGAACATCGTCAATGAAGGCGACGACACACTTATCCAAATACTCGATAAAGACTTTGTTCATCAACTGCATGAACACCACCGGCGCATTAGTTAACCCGAAAGGTATAACTACGAACTCATAATGTCCGTATCTCGTCCGAAAAGCTGTTTTCGGCACATCGGATTCTCTCACACGGAGCTGATAGTACCCCGATTTCAAATCAATATTCGAGAATACCGCAGCTCCCTGCAACTGGTCGAACAAGTCATCAATTCTCGGCAAAGGATACTTGTTGTTGATGGTCACCTTGTTTAGTTCGCGATAGTCGATACACAAACGTAGTGAACCATCCTTCTTTCGCACAAACAGGACCGGTGCGCCCCATGGAGAGGCGCTCGGTCGAACATACCCCGACTCAAGAAGCTCACTCAACTGCTTCTTCAACTCGGACATCTCTGATGGTGCCATACGATACGGCGCCTTCGAAATAGGAGCCGCGCCCGGCTCTAACTCTATAGCAAACTCGACCTCACGATCCGGTGGCAATCCCGGTAACTCGTCAGGAAATACATCAGGAAGCTCACTAACGATTGGAATCGACGAAAGCTCTACTCCACCACTCTCCGCCTTCAAGGCGTAGCACCAATAGCCAGTACACCCCTTTCGCAGGAGTCTCATTGCCTTCATGGCATTAATAACGAACTTCTGGTTTCCCCTCTTTCGCCCCGCGAAAGAGTGCTCGGTGCCGTCCTCGGCTAACATAGTGATGATTCTCGTGCGGTAGTTCATGATCGCACCATGCCGCTCGAGCCAATCATCCCCAAGAATCAAATCTTCACCCTCGATACCCACAACAATAAGATTAGAGGGCCAAGTCTTCTCACAAATAAGCACAGAACAGTCTCGAACCTCCTGATCGCCAACGATCCTATCACCGCTAGGAATCTTAACGATGAAGGGTTCACAAGGCATCAAACAGTCGAGACTCAAACGGCGTACACAATCCCAAGATATGAACGAATGCGTAGCACCGGAATCGAAAAGCACACTGACAGGATGAGAAAAAATATGAACGGTACCTGTCGCCACAGTAGCTGCTGGGTCATCGGCTTTCCGCATCTCATAAACCCGCGGATGGGCGGAGCCGACACTAGAAGCTCCCCCTCTGGCGGTCTGACCCCGACCTCTCCCTCGACTGGCACTCGGTGGGGACTGAGAAGCAAACGATCCTTGATTCACACTCGGTTCCCTAGGCGCTGGAATGGAAGTCCGGCACCCACGATTCTCTCCCTCTCGGCACAGAAAGCCGCCTTGTGGCCCGGTTGGCCACACTGATTACATGTCAACAAAGGACTCGGACAATTACGACTGATGTGGCCTGGCTGGCCACAGTTAAAACACTTCACTTCCCGAGAAGGGGCACTGGCAGCCCTGCGGGGAAACCCAGTAGATCGAGCTGGGTCACCACCAGCGGAAAATTTAGCAGACTGGAATTTCTGCTGACCCCCACCTTTGTGGCCTGAAAAATTTCCGGCGGACTTCTGCTTCTTGCTCTCGCGGGCCGCCTCACTCGCCGTCACAGACATATCGTAAGCAAGGGCCCTACTCTAGTAATCTTTCAAGGTAGTACAGACAAGCCCCGACATATAGTCCCAAATCGACAACTTCATCCGTCTGGAAAAATGGAAAATTTTGTCGCTCTCCTCGACAACTTGGGTCTTCACATAACCCAACTCCTTGTTAAAATCAGCAATAGCTTGAGATACGGGGATATCCCGCGGTTGAGCATCATAAAAAGCATGTACCCGAGCCTGTATGACCGGCCACGAGCAATATTCAGTCTCCATCAATTCTTGAAACTCAGCCCACGAAGCAGCATGATCTTTGGGCCCAACGGCCTCCCACCAGTCCGTAGCGTCCCCAGTGAGAAAGTACTGGGCAATAGGGACCTTACGGTCCTCGGGACATTTGGTAGCAGTGAAAACTTTAGATATTTCCTTGATCCACCCTTCCCAGCCAATCGGGTCTGAAGCTCCCGAAAACTGAGGAGGATGCATCTTGATAACATCTTGGAGCCAACGATCTGCTACGCCCCGATTAGCGTGGGCCTGATCCGAGTTATGAACCGCCTGAGCTATCGCCGCCATTTGGTTCACCATTTGCTGCATAACAGCCGCAATACCAAGGTCGGCACGCTCCTGAGAAGAAGCATGGCTATGACGGTCGCCGGTACTGCCGGCTCCTGAAGACTGCGATGTGGCCGCCCCACCGACTGCCCCACATCCTCGGCCGCGTCCACGACCACGACCGCGACCACGAACTCTTCCATCATCCATACTGGAGTTAAATAAGTAGCAAAAGCCATACGATGGTAAGTACAAGAAAAGAACAATCACAAATCGAGAATCAAAGGTATGATACAAGGGAATAAGGAACACATGAAGGGAAACTTACGGAAACTGGTAGTACCGGAATCATGGCAGCGTGACGATGATGTGCAAAACAAAACACAACAAGATCCAATAAACCGACAAACCTAGGTATCCATAACCTAGAGCTCTCATACCATTTTCTGTAACACCCCCAAGATATTCGAGGTATATTACAGCGCCGTGAATCCCTACATGGGACCCACCAGGCTGGTCAAACATCATACTCATCGACTCACAGAACAACAGAATAACACCTCGTAATAAAGACGCCCAACAAAATAATCCACCCGGTTCAACCGGTCAACATAACACCATAATTCGACACAAACATGATAAACAACAATACAATCCAGACGAGTAAAAATTCTTAAGTACTCGAGTACTTCTATTAGTTCAAACAAAATCACAAAGATAAAAAGATAGAAGACACTAAGACATCACTCGTGCACAATCATCACGCACGGCCATCATCCGCATACTGGTCCAACGCCCGTTCGTCTCGATGAACCTGACCTGAAATTCATAAAACGAATTTCCCCAAAATGGGTCCCCAGAGGGGTTAGCAATTAGGCCAGTACAAGTAACCAAATGAACAACTTACATCTTACACATAGAGTAAATGCATGCAATCAAGAAAACATAGTTCCAAAACACTCATTTCCGGAAATGCCAATAATCCAAATCACATTGTAAAAATGCACCACAATTAACCGTGGATCCACCCCTCCGTGGACCCCTACCGAGACCCCGTCGGATCTAACCCATAGTGGTTAAAAGCAAGCTCGCGGATCCACCCCTCCGTGGACCCCTACCGAGACCCCGTCGGATCTAACCCATAGTGAGCATACACACACACACAAGTCTCATGCAATACTACTACGTTAAGATTGTAAGTTCATAAGGATACTTGCCTCGGTTAATAGACGGTGATACGAACGGAAAGGAAGAATCGAACACGACCGCGAGAAACCGGCGGAAATGATCCTAACGATTCGAATAACACAATCATAACCAATTCTAGACGAATACGGAAATGGAATACACCCGAAAACCCGCCTACGATTCATGTATATTCGTACAAAAATAACAACGAGGGCGGACCACAACCAAACCCTCTCGATTTCGCAAAACCATGAAAATATACCATGAATCCGTAGAAACTAATTATACCAACAAGATTAATCATATTCATCATGAATCCATCAACAAAACGGAACGGATCGGAAGAAAATCCCAAAACCCCCAAATTATCCAAAAGTAGGGTTCTAAGTGATTTACCGTGGATTAGGATGAAAGATTCGTGTTGATGTTGTTATAATACTACAAGAACTCAAGAAAGATGTTGGATGAGATGATTGGAGGAAGAAATCGCCAAGGAAATCGCCCCGGAATCGCCTTCGCCGCGGAGAGAGGAAGAAATGAGAAATTATGTTTATCTCGGTCAACTCCCTGGTTTATATAGCCAGGAGTGTTAGCGCGCTAATCCTCAAGGTTAGCGTGCGCTAACGGATAAAAATACGAGCCAAACAGCGATTAGCGTCGATCCGGTAGCGACTTACGGCGTTAGCGTGCGCTACTCCAAATGTAGCGTGCGCTAATAACCTATCGGTAGCGTGCGCTATCGACCAATAGCGTGCGCTACCTGGGCGTCAGTCGAGTCCAGTGACAAACTGCCCAAAACTCACCTGACCCGTTAGCGTGCGCTACCATACAAGCGTAGCGTGCGCTAACTGGCACCTGTCCGAGTTCAGTAGTAAACTGTCCAGTACTGGACACTCTCGCTAGCGCACGCTACCGGGTATCATCAGCGTGCGTTAGCCTCCCGACATTAGCGTGCGTTAGTCTGCGTAGCGTACGCTAATACGCCAGTCTAGAAGGCTGGAAAATAGCACCGCCACTCCCAGGGCTCGCTCTCTAGCGCGCGCTACGAATCAGACGTAGCGTGCGCTACTAAGGGACCCCTAGCGCGCGCTATGCAGAAAAGATAGCGTGCGCTAGGTTACGAAATATAAACGGTTCACAACACCGGAATATGAACGAAACATCAAACGGAACACCTCAAAGCGCATCAAAACATAGAATGGATCCGCAGCAACCCCGAAACAGCGGTTCCGCACAACAATAACGAGTCACAGATCAATAGATGACGGGAAAGATACACTGAAAGATACACGAGGGCCGCTACAATCGAGAAATACATCGAAAATGAAAATACAAGGAAAAGAAAAATGCGGGTATTACATTTGCCTGGGGGAAGTCGGAGTTCAGTGGCTAGCAGAGCTGTTCAACATCCTCCTCAGAGGTTCTAAGATGCCGACGGAGTGGAGGCATAGTATTGTCGTGCCGTTTTTCAAGAACAAAGGCGATGCTCAGAGTTGTAGTAACTATAGGGGTATTAAACTGCTCAGTCATACTATGAAACTTTGGGAAAGAGTGGTGGAATGCAGGGTTAGAAGAGAAGTTGAGATCTCAGAGAACCAATTTGGCTTCATGCCGGGGAGGTCCACGACGGAGGCCATTCATCTCGTCAGACGCCTTATGGAGAAGTTTAGAGAGCGGCGTAAGGACCTCCATATGGTGTTCATAGATCTAGAGTAGGCTTATGATAGCATTCCGCGGGATGTTATTTGGAGGAGCCTAGTAGAGAGGAGGGTGTCCTTGCCGTTCGTTAGGGCGATCCAAGACATGTACTCCCTAACTAGGACTTGCGTTAGGACCCCAGTTGGTGACACCCAGTATTTCCCGGTTGAGATAGGACTACACCAGGGGTCGGCGCTAAGACCTCTTCTCTTCGCTCTAATCCTTGACGTCATTTCGCGGGGATACAAGATGGCATCCCATGGTACATGCTTTTTGCTGACGACATTGTGTTAGTTGCGGAGTCGAGGAGGGAGGTGAACTCGAAGTTGGAGCTATGGAGGTCTAAGTTAGAATCTCAGGGCTTGCGTGTGAGCCAGTCTAAGACCGAGTATCTCTGGTGTAACTTTAGTGGTGAGGCCAATGAGGAAGATGTAGAGGTAATGATTGCGGATCAGATCGTACCCCGTACGGATAAGTTCAAGTATTTGGGTTCGATCATTCAGAAGGAAGGTGAGTGTGAAGATGATGTCACTCATCGTATCAAGGTGGGGTGGTTAAGATGAAGAGCAGCGACAGGGGTCCTGTGCGACAAGAAAGTCCCTCTAAAGTTGAAAGGTAAATTCTATAGAGCGGCAATCCGACCCGCAATATTGTATGGCTCCGAATGTTGGGCGATGAAGAAGTCGCTTGAGAGCAAGTTGGAAGCGGCTGAAATGAGAATGTTACGTTGGTCGTGTGGTCGCACAATGTTGGATAGAATCTCGAACGGGGTGTTCAGGAACGCGCTAGAAGTGGCGCCCATTCCAGCGAAAGCCAGGGAAGGGAGATTGAGATGGTTTGGTCACATCCGCAAGAGGCAGGCTTCTGCTCCGGTGAGGAGGGTCAAGAGTTTATTGGTTGTCGGGGAGAGGAGGAGAGGCAGACCGAGGAGGACGTGGGAGGAGCAGTTGAGATTAGATTTGAAGGCCTTAAACCTTTCCGAGACCATGACAGTTGATAGGTGCGCTTGGAGGCTTCAGATCAGAGTTATGGATTCTTCTGTTGGGAGCGGTGCTGTAGTCGAGAGCCTCAGGGTTGGGTTGTCTCGGTTACTTTGACCTAGAGCATTGCATTTTTATTTTTTTTACCTTTAGTGTATATTTTATCCTATGGCCTTTTGCGTGTGGTGTATTTTTGACAAGCGTGCGAAGTCAACCTCTCTTACATTAGAGCGGCGTTCATCGAGATTGCGATTGCCAAAGTCACCTTAGGTAAGTCTCATGTGAATTAAGCGTGAGCTCGGGTATAGTTTTGAGGCTTTGTCGCATCATATCTTCTTTGTATACATCACTCTATCTTTCTTTGTCTTACTAGTAGAAGTCTTCACGAAGCATTGCTCCTACCGTAAAAAGTAGGGGCATGATCTGCGTACATCTTACCCTCCCCAAACCCTGCTCTGAGCAGAATATACTGGGTATATTTGGTTTGATTTGATTAGTCTCCTTTAGAGCATCCCAACGCAAGCCCATTTGTCTGCCCTTTCGATTACACCGTTGGAGTGCAAAAAAAAATGGCAGGCCTACTTTGGTGAAAACCCACTTGATGCTTACGTGGCATTAAAAAGGACCCGCATGTAAGTGGATTTGGGCTCCATTGGGATGCTCTTAATCCATCCAACTTTTAGTTTCCATTTGAAGCTTTTTTTTTCTCATCGAGTTTTTCGAAGCCCTCTTCTTCAAATAAAAAGTACTTTTAAGTACCGTAACCCTGATAGCTAATTAGAGCTATACAAAAAGGATTTAGATTACAAGCCTGTAATAAATAATGTTCAACAAGCTCTAATAAATTCATGAGCATAACCTAGGATACAACGATCTAACAATTCCTGCAGTAGCTTCCAAACTCGTCATTCGAAGGCCAATGTTGGAGCGAGGTGGTCGGAGAAGGTGTCCGTTCGAGTTGACCGTACGTTGCATTTCGTTAGCTTTCTTGATCCCCAAGCAAGTCTACCGCAAGGAAATGAGCATGGTGGCACTGACTCTGCCAAAATCCCGTATACTTAGGTTTGTAGGGTAGTACACTAGTACTAATGATTGTTGTTATTGTTGTCGTCGGAGCGGTTAGGGTCGAAAATTAAATCAAGCTACTCAATACTCGATTTGAACTCGATTGGTAAAAAGTTCGTTTGAACTCGGTTTAGTAACACGATGAACCAAGTTTGAGCACAAGTTTTTGTTTGATATATAAAATTCGCCTCGAGCAATCAAACTACTCGATAATTAAATAATTAATTTGGTGTCGACATTTCTTGTGCTGGTGGTTACCATCTTTATACTTCAATGTGGACAAATGCATAAACATGAATGCCAATGGGTAACATCTTTGTTAGAAAAAGGAGATCCTGAGTTTCTCTTCTTTTTTTACCCTTTTTGAAATAATATTTTGGGACTTTTACAATCAATTTAGGTTAATCGATTTGGGGATTAGATCAGATGTATTATTTCGTTATAAAATGAGATATTCTCTGTTTCATTTTGAGTCATTATGCATGGGGATAATAATTCATTATTGGGGTTTCGTAGTTCAGTTTGTGAGTGGTGTACAAATATAAGATTCGATGTTTATAAATTGAGGCACGAAAATTGAATTTAGAGAAATATCTTATTATAGGGTATAAATTTGTGACTGATGTAGAAATATCCACGCATGTCAATGGTTTAGGTGATATTTTGTGAAAATATTTTCAAACCAATCTGTAAATGCGATGACACATTATATGCTTGAATTTATTCAGCTGCATTATATTGTTTACACATGTTAGCACAAACATGATAATAGTTTGGGTCACTAGTACAATAACGTTGATAGACTTCAGATATTCACTGAAATCTATTTTTCTATTTACCGAAGTCTAGGCGCGTGAAGTAATAGGTGTGCTTTTTAACTTCGCTTAAAAACCGAAGTGTATTGCTTATATGTACCGAAGTCTATCACAGCTTTATTTGATGAACCGGGACGGGCTTTTTAAATCACTGAAGTAAAAAACATCTTTACTACTTCAGTTATTTATTTATTTTGAAGTAAAACAGATACTTTATTCTTTGTTTGTGTAAAATTTACTGAAGTAAAAGGAGTTCTTTTACTTCGTTCTCTTTTATCATATTCAAAGTTAAAACGGTACTTGATTCTTTATTAGTGTAATAATACTGAAGTAAAAAATGCTTCTATTACTTTGTTTCTTGAATCAATGTCGAAGTAAAATTTTCTTCATTTTTGTTACGTATACCAAAGTAAAAAGCAAACTATTACTTCGTTTAATATATCGGTTTTGAAGCCAATTCCCTATCAAACATGTAATAACCATACAATAATAATAACCATACTTTCATAAACATATTCATCCAATATATACCAGCATTCTAAAACGTTTGTTAGGTTAGACTTCCACCCAAATCTACCATGCACATCAGTCACCACAAAAAATAACCTGTTTGTTTAAACCACAACAATACGTAAACTAAAATGAAAATGTTTGTGAACTTTCACTGATAAAAACCTCTAGAGAATCTGGCAGTACCACTTCAAATTAAGTGACAGTAGATGCATTGACTCCACTCATCTAGAACTTCATCATATTGTGCTTGAGTGTAATATTTATCCCTTACTGGTCCACTGCCATACTACAATAAGAGACCAATCACAATAAATATAAGGCAATCAAGTAGAACTAAATAAGTGCAAGGTGAATGACAATAAGAGCATCCATGAGATAAGAAACTCACCATCTTCTCCAAATCTGGGTCAGCACTCTCAATAATCTCCTTCATGTATCGACAGACACAAAACCACACTCAAGTGTCTCAGGTCGTTGTTTTAGGTTGCCCTAATTCAATTTCACAAGATAATAAATAGTTAGAAACCATTTAATTGTATATTACATATATAACAGTAATATGCTTTCACATACCGTGAGTTGTTTAAAGGTGGGCACCATGTTTTTTCCCTTAGATGCATTAAACGTTCGCACAAAACTACATTGCAAAAGGAACATATAAATTATTTTAGAATGTTAATTAATTCTGTCAACTTCCAAACAAGCTAAGCAAATTAAAAGGCAACTAAATAGTTACCTGACCACAATACTTTTTCAATTATCGTACCGAGTCCTATTGTCCATGGAATCCAGAAAATACACCTTGTCTTTAGTGTCATTGATTCAATGCCCGCTGCAGAATTGATATGAGTTAACAACCAAATATAATATGGTGTAATCAAACAAGATGGACATTCGTGTTGAATGGAATGAGGAAGATGCTGTCCACTGGATAGTCAGTCAAGCATTCAATAAGAAGACATCCATTACCACTTGTATCGCCATTGCCTGGTACAGATGTGGGATCCACAAAAGTGAAAGGTACTGTGCTATCATGCTCCTTTAAGTATTTGAAGTCTTGAAGAGATGGCTGCAGTTACTCAAATGAGAATACATGATCACAACATGTAACTCAGAATATGTAAAATTGTAAGGAAAAAGATGCATTTCTCAATGCATCGTATATGTTATATTATCCCATGTAAATTGTTATATGTGCTTGACCAATTGCTTTCATCTCCATAAAGTCAAACATGCTTCCTTTTGACAACCAGGTGTGCCTTTTTACTCTAAATAAGGCTTTATCAAGTTGAATCTGCACATGTTTGGTGTCATTCATAATCTTATCAGCATGATTATAGACAAATTTTGCACAGGCAGTCTCTTCTCCACTTATTTCACCTTAGATCGACCGACAGGAGCAGTAGACCGAACGCCTACAGATTGCCCTAGGTTCTCGAAGTTGTCTCCACCCTCAAGTGCAACAGTATTTTGGACCTCTTCTTTCTTTTCCTACACATATTTAATGCGCATATACACATGTAGTTGTATTAGAACGTTAACCGTTAATTCTTTGCAATAATAAACATATATACTGATCATAGGAGTTATATACCTGTGTCCTTTCAAGAACCACTAAGTCTTTTGGCCAAGCAACGATGCATCCGACTGCATCAGTCACACATGATGGACCATTCTCATCCAAAATTGGCAGATCGAGATAAACATCTCCATCCTCAGTCAACCCATCAATAGTACCTTCCAGTTCCCTTTACTAAGTGGACGATGATGGATAATATTTTCACCACCAACAGATATTATAGTTCCAAATGCCACCACGTTCTCAATATTGCTTATGGATAGATTGCATGCTTACCCTAAAATGAATATAAAAAAAGACATTAATTTAAGCCAAATACAGAGTATGAATGAAGTGATGTAAAATGAAATAGGTAAATAACATGACTGGAGGGTTAGAAACCTTGAGAGCCTCGGCATATGCAGACTCATCAATCTCGAAGGTAGCAAACATAGAATGGTAAGATATTATATTAAAAACTTATATAAACCTTCATATCAACCTCCTCGTTTATATCATATATTTTGCATTTTCTACTCTAACATAAATATGAAACATAGTAAGACATATTCACTGTGAAAGAATACTTCAATAAACATCAAACTTGGAACCTAACATACCTTTGTGGCAGCACAAATATCATCAAATCCAACACTATCAGCCCACTTGCACTTCTTTCCCTATCAATTTAAAGTTATAAATATTGAAATCAAATAAGGATCCATAAGAAAAAGGGATTTTTCGATGCGAATATTTAGAGTATGTGGGCTGACTGTCAGATTTGGAGCTTCAATCTCAAACCCATCAGCAATACCCCTGACTCGGCCATATTTCTCATCGGTTCCTAAAGCCTTGGTCAACACGTCATAGATCCCTCGGTATGAATTTTCCATTTGCCTTATCCTCCATAATTGCATCCTGAGAAAGTCCATGTATTTAGCAAAAATACATTTATGTTCAGAAAACAAATTGGAAGTAGATATAAAATAAAAAATGGACTTACAATCTCCTTAGCAACCTATGATGCCTCCTTGTCGGGTATGTTATCCTTGTCGTCTTGACGGGCTACAACCTAAAGCTTTGATCTATCAATTTCCTCGTCATCTACCAACTCCTCTTTCTTCCTCAACAAAGAACAGGAACAAATGATTGGATCAAACTATTGAATGATGAAGTTGAAATGTACATAGATATACATAATTATATTCACTTACGATGTCAGCCTCTACACCGATATAACCCTTGCGAGATGCCTTATGTCGGTATTTCATCTTCTTTGCTCGGTTCATCTGCAGCAAGTGTGTCACCTGCCATATTTCACTAAGTCAGTAATTATATATACTTCATGTAACTAGAAATGAGATATAAATGAGATAGAAAAGTGAATTACCCTCCACTTTGGATCAAGCCTCGTTTCCAAATTTTTTTTCCATTGTGTGGCTGAACTATTGTATTCCTCAGTTGGAGAAAATCTTATCTTCTCAGGAGTATCGATAAATGGCCACACAAATTTCTTGGTCAGTTTAACCTTCCAATCATGCCATTTTTGAGAAGCAGACATCAAGACCGTCTTCCGAGTTTGCTTAGCTACCTCAAATGTATTCTACACCACTCATTTGTAAGAAGTATGAGATCAGTTTAATATCAATAATGTAACAAATGACATGGTAAACTCATATTATACATGTTGTAATAATTATCAATGCATTCATATGAAATGGTAAACTAATTCAACCCAAAGTTTTGATCTAAGTAATCTGCATTAAAATATAAGATTGAGACGTATCGAGATCTCTTCCCATAATTTGTCCTTGATGTCCTCCAGAACCAGCCTCCAGTTATTTATGCTGATAGAAACCATTGATCGAGCAACGTGACCAATGTAGGACTGTAGCTGTTTGTTGTCCTCATACAGCCCGCCCCAAGCCATCATACCTCACCTTCACTTTCTTTCCTCGGCTTCTCGAAGCAACCAATTTCCACATTGATGTAGGACCTCGGTTTAGCTTCACAGTCCCAACCTCTGGCTTGACAACATCATTTGACAACTCTTCAGTCTCTATCTTACCAGGTGCATTATCCCCACAATCAACAAGTTTATCCGGCATCACGGGTCCAGTTTCCTTCTACTCTGTTTTCCTAGTGCTATTACGGGCCATATTCCTTATCCTAAAAAACAAGAGAAACCACATTTAGAACATCTGTAATATAATGTGAAAATAGTGAAAATTACATAGCTTAATTTCAATAAACATTACAGGAATACAGACTATATACGAAGAACCATATACAATATACAAAACAGCTAAAAACCAATTAAACAACATATGATAACAACTACTACTCAACTATAAATCTAATAGATACTTAACATCAACACAACTACATTTCTTTGAAGATACACGGTACACTCTTGGTCCAGAACAAATTGAAAAAAACACAAATCACCTTTGTTTTTTTTTTCTGAAACCAAACACCCTCACTCTCTGGCCTAACATATTTTTCCTTGGAGGGAATACAATGAGTATCAAGATTATCAAGTGGCCGAGAATTAGGAATCGTAGTCATATCCTCAACATCCCCCTCTGTCGATTTATTGGAATAGATAGGACAAGTGACCATCCCTTCTTCAATGGGTCATCAACATAAAAGAATTGACTGACTTGACTCGCAAGCACAAAGTCTGTTAGGAATACCTATTAGATTTTGATGATGTCATCCCTGTATTGATTCAAATATATGTTTAAAGTACTTGGCAAAATATAAAGAAGAACCAAATGAATATATTCTATTGGCCTTAAGTTTGTAGGCTTAGCATTATTGATCAGTTGTAAAATCGACTAAGAGCTAAACAGAGAACTTTATTTGGAAGAAGCTCAGATCAGAGAAGTTCACTCCAGATCAGAGGACTTTATCTCAGAGAATTCCAAGTCAGAGAGCTTCACTTCAGAGCATAGAAGATCATCTCAGAGAAGTTCAAGTCAGAGAACCTCAGAGAACCTCACATTAGAGAACTTTACATAAGATAAGGTTGATTGCACTTCAGGCAGTTTTATGACCAAGTTATTTCAAACAGGTTCTCAGTTCAGCCAAGATACTCAGTCCACGTCAGCAAGAGTTGAAAGTCAACAATCACGGAAAGTCACACGCGGACGAATGAGACAAACTGAAAAGATTCCCGGAAAGCAAGGAATTAAATATTCATCAAGATCCGTGCTCTAAAGACTTTATACTTATTCTAATCAAAGAATTCGGCGCTATTACAAGAAAGTCTTCACAATGGTCGGAATTAAAAAGGGAATCCAGTCTTGCAACAGATTGAAAAGATAAACAAAGGAGTCCACTCTCCAACGGATGGATTTGTTACAGTAGTGCAACGGCTATGAAGGAAGCTCAAGGGTCGTACTATATATCTGGAGATATGAATTGAGCAAATACGATGCGAATAATAGTGCGAACAAAACTTACAAGCGATCAAAGCATTCAAGCAATCAAAAGCATACTATAGCATCGTGAAAGAGCAAGCTTAAGAGATCATATCCGAAGAAGCTCTTTGTTGGAGAAGACAACACTCTTGTCTAAAAACTTGAGTACGAGGTTGCTTTCTTCAACGAGGTTCTTGAAAATAAAGAGACTGTAAATGCATCCACGGGTTCTCGATTGGAAGGTGATAGACAACTCGAGCGTTGTTGAGGCATCCAAGGGTTTTCAATTAGGAGGTGCTAGGCAGTCAAGGGAGTTGCAACGGCCACGGGTTTCCACTGGTTGGAAGCTGTTGTAACTAGGCAAAATCCATTGTAACCTTTATCACTGGTTGACAGTTATAGTGAATTTATCTCCAACTGGTTTGGAGAGAAGTGGATTAGTAGAGGATTACCCCACCTCTGAAACAACTATAAGTGCCTACGTGTTTTACTACATTGAACATCATACTTACCTACTGCATACATATTTATTGTTCCATTAGTTAGTTATCTACAGAGAACATTAAGTTACCTGCTATCATCATCAGTTGTCACTACACCATATATGGGTTTCAGCAACACCTGAAAAACTGTGTTCAAAAGTCCAAAAAGTATTGCTGAAGGCATAAAAACAAGCTATGGCTACACTTTGACCAAAATCGAAAGTGTTACAAAAACGGCCGCAACCATAGGGGTCTAAGGTAACACTTTTCTTGTTTTTGGTAACATGTTAAAAAAGTGTAGCAATAGACCCATATGCCAACACTTTTATTGTCTGTGGCTACACTAGATTTTGTGTTGCTGTAGACTTAAGGCCACACTTTTATATATTTAGTGACACAAAGATTTGTGTAGCCGTAGACCTATGCCAACACTCATGAGGTCCAATGTAACATTAAATTGTGAAACACTTTAACATCTTTACCAACAACTTTAACACTATGGCTATACTTATATATGAACAGTTCTAACTTTTGCCAACACACTTTTAATCTTTGCCAACACAATTTTATATTTTGCCAACAGAAAGAATTATAAATTATAGTCTATGGCTACATTTTTGCAGGTTTTTACCAACATTTTTCATGGTAAAAAGCAAAATGTTATATTGGAAAATAAATATTACCATAAAACAGTCAATACCATTAAAACACTGTCAACCATAACAACATCCAAAATACATGACTGCTAATATTCAATCCATAATAGCTAAGAACAAGTTACGATCGCAATCCATAAATATAACAAAGCTACTTGAGTCACTTAGCTAGCATAATATAAAATGATGAGATCAGTCAAGGAGTGACATTGTCACCGCCATAGGACTCCTCGCGATTTCGAGAGTCATCAATCTTTAAGTTCAAATCTGGATTCTTCTCGGCCAACATTTTCATCATTTCTCGAACTTTTTGGTCAAGTTTTTCATCCATCTCTTGTTGAAGTTGAGCCACGATCTTAGCGATTAGGTCCGCCCGCGTCTTGATCAAAGAACTTGAACGGATGGTGATGCTGAAGAGTTCGATTTTAGTTCCTTTTTCTGAATAAGTCTCCCAATTAGATAAGATGGTCGGTGTTCTTTGCCATCATGAATCAATTTATTAGCAGCCTCAACACCTTCAGTTTCAAGAGCTTTCTTAACATCAACCTGTAAATAAAAGTATCAAGTATTTCCCTCAAATAATTAACAGAAACATAAAATACAAACAATAACAATAATGGAAAATTATCTTAATTCCTGCTTCATAAGTAGTTATAATACAGCAGCTAAGCTACCAAGTTTCACTCTTGTAAATATAATAGTTATATACAGCAGCTAAGCTACCTAGTTTCACCGAAAATTGAAATCAGCTAAAGAAAAGAATTATTTACAAAATAAAAACTTTAAATTTTACCCAATCTTCAAGAAAAAAAAGAAGAAGAACATAGTATACACTTTCATTAATGGTGCAGAAGACCTCAACACAACCATCAATAAATAAAAAACAATAGTAATGCCTAGAGGATCTCCTTAAGTCTCATGTACAATTGTTTTATATGTATATATACTCGCTTTTCAAGTCAACATATTAAATTATTCAGGAAAACCATGTTGAGCGGATGCATAAAACAGATTAAATTGTTCAGGAAAATCGATTCTGCATAGATTATAAACACATGAATATAAAGAGCATTACCAGGCGACCTACCACCAGAAAGCATTACCACGTGACCTATCATTTAGTAGATACGATAAATACTTACAATTTATTCATCAACGGTTTTAAGCACCTCCTTAGGTAACTTGTACTTCACATTATCTTTTCGTCTGCGAGTCGCTAAATATATATCAGCATCAGAGATTACAACCGGATCTTCCTCGCGATCACCATCACCATCACCATCGACATCGACATGCATTTCTTCAAGTTTCAATTAGGCTTGACTAGTGTCAGGATTCCACTGTCAAGGTGCCATTATAATACACATCTTCATAAAAATAGAACCACTCAAAATATGGGCAGACACTTTCTTAGAGGAATGATGATTTTGTTACTGGACTTTGCACATGATGTCATGAGAAGTTACTCTATTGTAACCTTGTTGACTGCCACATGCAAATATCTCCACGTCGTTGTCTGGATAAATTTTGCACAAATAAAGAGTTCAAGCCTATTGCTAACATAATACTTGCATCAAATTAGAGTACCAAAGACCAGTCAGTTAATTTTTAGCTAATAGGCATACATGCCGCGCCATCAGTTACCCTTGTATGCTGAGTAATAAAACTGCCAGATGTATGTTGTCCAATAACATTTGAAGATACATACAAGTATAGAAGATGCTTCCGATGATTCATGCAACAGCAAACGGCACCAGAAGCAAAATAAATGAGATGCGAGGAAATGAAGAGGAATCTAAATATTTGCTGCATCTGAAATTCATATTGGTGATATGCCCATCAAAGTGAGAAGAGTTCCTGAACCCAAACACAGGACATGGCCATTGCTTCAAATAGGCCAATGCCAACAGCTAAAGCTAAAGCTGTGGAAATTGAAGATAGCTGCATCTTTTCTACAGCATCAAGCCATCAATAAAAAATTCAGCATGGCTAAGTTCCTCTCAACAACACAATTATATCCTCAAAAACAAAATGGGCTCACACGACTTCATAACTGAAAATTGCAAAAAAAATCATAATAAATATGTAGCCTTCCATATATCACATTTACCTGATGCGGAAAATCTGGCTGCATTTTTTGAAATGTCTTCAGCCACAAAAGACGTTACAACACTGAGGAGGGGAATGTTGAAAAGGTTCAAGATTAAGTTAAAAAGTGATATGGAGACACCATCAGAAGCCAACTCCACAAAACCTATACAAGAAAAAGGTTACATACAAGATATTCTCAATATTTCAAGAAGCTACACATAAAACCAACCTTCTTACTGGTACAACACAATAGCTACGGTCGTTTAAACAAAATCCAAAGTTTGTTTAATAAAGCTAAAAGAACATAAAGCACTAGTACTTTTCTAAAAGGAAGTGAACACAAAACAAATACCACAGATGTTGGCGAATCTAAAAACAAATTTTCAAATGGAAGCATTAAGCGTACCCAAGCAAGATTGATTTTGACAAAGAAATAACAGGAAAAAAAAACTCTCAGAAGTAGCAGTTTGATTTTGGATGCCTAACATATTTCGGATTCAAATATCCGAAATATCCGAAGAAACGAATATCCGAATTTCGGATATCCAAAATTTCGGATATCTAATTTTTCGGTTAATTTTGGATCGTATTTTTTAGGCCTGGGCACGGGACGGGACGAGACCATTTTAAGGTAATCCCATCCTGTCCCATTTGAAAAAGATGGGACGAGACGGGACGGGATTGCACTTTTGAAGAATTGGTCCCGACCATCCCGATCCCAAATGGGATCGGGACGGGATCGGGATACGAATTAGAATTTTAACATGCATATGCTCGAACATACAAATTAGAATTGGATATGCTCCAAGCGAACACAAATCTCTTATCATAACAAGCTCAAGTACTAATTCAATAATGAACTGTAATACATTAGTCTGATAAACGTTCTAGTTGCAAAAGCAATAGCAATAGCATGACCAACAGGTATAAAACAGAAAATAACGCACATTCTTTAGCTGCAAAAGATATCCTCATAAAACTGGGCCCAAAAGCCTGCTAGTAACAAGTAGGTATAATTTCCAGGTCAAACAATGAAGCACCAAAAGCTCTCATTACTTCTTTCTGGTCCTAATGCTAAAAGTACACATCATAACTAAACGATCAACAAATTTACCTGTCATACACACTCAAGAATGCTCCACAAATGTCACAGACCCGAAGCTTCTGGTCTGTCTGAAATCAAGTTGAACAGAAATCAAAATAGATGTATCAAAATCACATGATAGACACAAACATAATGATCGATATATATATATATATATAAATAATCAAACAAATGTGTGATTTACAAATCGGGTATTTACCTCAAATCGGAGCACCACAACTGGATATTAGAAGCCCTATTCGAAGCTTGAACTGTAGAAAAATTGAATCGATTCAATCGAAGCCTGAATCTGAGTATTCAATTTTGAGAGGAATCAATTTTTGGAGAAAAAATGGTAAGCCCTAGTAGAGTGCAGCGGCGGCGGAGGGTGTTTTGCATACTCAACAAATTTTTTAGGAGGGGACCGAGGGGTGGACTGGTTGGGTAGGGTTAATGTTTCAGACTTGAGACTTCTGACTTCCAGTAAATTATTTTGTTTGGCAACAAAATTTGAGTTACTGTTAGGCTAATTCAGTAATTTGACAAAAGTTTGGCTAAAAACACAGATTCAGTCTAAAAAAATGGGATTGCATCGGGCCTGTATGTAATATATATTATATAAGTTTAATAATTAGATATTTTACGGGACGGGACGGGATCCCATCGGGATTCAATATTTGGGCTTGCGACCCGCCCCAAATATTTAAAACGGGATGGGACGAGCCTTGAATTTTAAGAATTTGGTCTCGTCTCGTCCTGGGGTGGGACGAGACGGGCCCGAGACGGGCCCGGAATTTTGGGATTAATTGCCCAGGCCTAGTATTTTTGAATTTTCGGATCGAATATCGGGTATCAAATACTTTTTAACACCCCTAGTGGAAACTGTGTTTTAGAGAGAAAGTGTGATGAGTGAGTTTGTGTTTTTAGAGAAAATGTGTTGAGTGAGTATTGACTAATGTGTGTGTATTGACCCGCTAAAATTGAAAATAATTTATTTGGATCGCCTAAAATATTTTAGCAAGCCCGCCTATTTCTTTTAGTGTTTAGTTACACTTTTTTTAAATAGCAACGACAACACAAATTTTATGTTAGCGTAGATATTCAGTTTAGTCTATAGTAACACTAATTTTTATCAACAATAACGTTATAAAAAAGTGTAGCCTTAAATCAAATTTGACCAATTTTAAGGCATCTAAGGCTACACTTTTGCTTGTAACATAAAAAAAAATGTTGTTGAAAGCCATATATGGTGTAGTATGTCTTTCGCATATCTTGTCTGCAGACGACTTTAAGTCATCTGTACTTTTCACAGCTGAGAAAACTCACCTGACTTTCGGGAAAAGTTTCAATAAGTCTATTCACCCCCCTAGACTTATTCCTGATGACTTGTGACCTACAAGTGGTATCAGAGAGGTTGGTTCAATTTTACAGAACCAGATCCATATATCAGAGGATATATATATATAGTTTAATCTCTCATTTAGAATGGAACACATGCAACACATGCACTCTAGGTTACCTGTATTTTCTGTTGATGAATATGACCTTTGTAAGATAAGAATGCAGGCACACTTATCGTCCATCCATGACGACATGTGGTGCATCATTGAAGACGGTCCTTTCATCTTTGAGAAGGACAACTCCTCTGAAGAAATTGCAGCTGGGAAGCCAGAGAAGATTCCCAAGAAGAGGACAGAGCTAACACCTGAAGAAAGGAAGCTAGCCAATCTTGACAACCGGGCCAGAGATGTGCTGTACCAGACTCTTGACAAATCAACCATGGTCAAGATCAAGAATTGTAAAAATGCCAAAGAAATTTGGGACACATTAGCTGTAATATGTGAGGGACGGAGCTGATAAATGAAAATAAATTGTCAATTGCTACTCAGAAGTTTGACAACTTCAAAATGAAGAATGGTGAATCAATTGACCAAGTGGACATAAGATTCACTGATATCATAAATGAAATTAACTCCCTTGGAAAGACATATGGCAACAGGGAGATGGCCCTTAATGTTCTATGATCTCTCAACCCTGAATGGAGCATGAAGGCGGTGGCTATGAGAGAGTTAAAGGATCTCAACAAGATAAAGATTCAGGAGTTGTTCTCTGATCTGAAGGCTTATGAGTTCGAGCTTCCATGTTCATCATCAACTGAGCCAGCAGAGAAGGGAATAGCATTTGCAGCAGAGTCCCCTGCCAAGACCCTATCTGAAGTCAAACCTCCGAATCCTCTAGATTTTGAGGAAGAGATGGCATTCATAATGCAAAGATTCAGCAACTTTCAGAAAAACTACTCCAAGTACAAGAAGAATTACAAAGACAACCCAAGGGGGAATCAAAAGGCTGGAAACTGGAAGGTTGAATGCTACAACTGTCATAAGACAGGATATATACAATTTGACTGTCCTGATCTTACGAAGGATGAAATCAAGAAGGACGTGAGCAGAAAGGAGGACAAGAGAAAAGCCCTCATCATTGAAGATCAGATCTAAGAGAGAGTTGGATTCTTCTCTGATGATGATGATGAATACAGATGTCTGATGGCTAACTTAGCTGATGAAGAGGTAACTTCTAAACCTCAAAATACTAAGGTTTCAGCTCTGACATATCTGAAGACATGGATCTTCATAAATCTGTTAATCAATTGGTAAAAGATTTTGAAACCTTAAAATCAGCTCACCAGACTGTTACAACTGAGAATGAACAACTGAAATATGAGAGAGTCCAGCTGAAAAATGATTTTGACAAGCTCAGTCAAGAGTCAGCAAAATTTAAAAATACTATAGCTGAGCTTGAAAAACGATCTGAAAATTCTTCGAAAAACTCAGCTAAGAATACTGAAGTTGAGATCCATAAGCTGACTGTTTCAAATAGTGAAAGTCAGCTGTACTTGCTCATGTTAAAGCTGAACTATCCAAGGTGAAACAGTTAAATAGAACACAGGCTAAAGAGATAACATCTCTAAAGGCATCTATAACCCTGGATGAACTGTGTATGAACAAAAGGCCACTTTATTCCAGATCAGGCCTTGGATATGACCCCAACACTCCCTCTAGCTCAAAAACTACTTTCATCAAGGGAGAAATACTTGTCCCGACTGCTGAGCCTACTTATAAACCCGTATTTCAAAATAGGCAGTAGCCAAGTCAAAAGTTTAGGCAGCAGCGAAAGTTCACAAGGCAGCCACCTAGACAAGAGACTAGGAAATGGCTAAGGCAAAAGCAGCAGCCAATACATTATGCCAACTATTATCAAAGGCTCCCTAAAGTAGATTTCAAAATGGGAGAGGCAAATGGAAACCTCAAGGTTATCCAAGTTTTCAAAATGAACAGGTGTGGAGACCCCAACGATTTAATAAATGATCTCAGCCAAGATTTGGAAATGGCCCACACCATAGATTTTATGAGGCATATCCAGTATACAATCCTAACCAGGGATATAGGCCTAGACAACAAACACCTTTTAGGGGCAACCAACATAACTTCAATAATCCAAGGAGAAATCAATTCTCCAGGAAACCTACTAACTCCCGAGGACCCACACAGATTTGGGTAACTAAATCTCTGCTTGTTTGATTGCACAAAAGGTGGAAGGACTACTACCGCATCTCCTCAAAATCAACAATTGGAGGAGAAGAATGGTTTGTAGATTCTGGATGCTCAAGGCACATGACTGGGAATAAGAAGGTGTTATCAAATTATATCAAAGAAAGAGGCCCAGATTTAACCTTTGAAGATAGCTCTAGAGGACAGACAAAAGGATTTGGAGAGCTGCACAGAGGAAATATAACCATATCCAAAGTTCATTATATCAAAGGGCTCAAATACAACCTTTTGAGCATAAGTCAGTTCAGTGATGAGAAGAACCTAGTAGTCTTCACCATTTGGAAATGCATGGTGATTGATATCCTATCATGAGAAGTGAAGATACAAGGATTCAGAAGGAGAGATGTCTACATGATAGATTGGAACACAGGCACTCCCAACGCCTGTTTTCTATCCAAGACAATTGCTGAAAATGGATGGTTGTGGCACAAAAGATTATGTCACTTGATCTTCAAAGTCATCAACAAGATTAGCTCTCAAAAGCTGGTCAGAGGACTTCCAGAAGAAGTATTCAAGAAGGAAGCTCTCTGTGATGCATGCCTGAAAGGGAAGCAAACCAGAGCATCCTTGAAACTAGTTCAACCTACCACTCTCACCACAAGAGTTCTAGATCTACTTCATATGGATCTCTTTGGCCCCATCAAGCCAAGGACATTGAGTGGAAGGAAGCATGCTCTCGTAGTAGTAGATGACTACTCAAGATTCACATGGGTTGTTTTTCTCTATAAAAAGAGTGAAACACTGACAAAGTTACCTGAGCTGCTAAGGAAGATCCAGAATGAGAAATCCCTCTCAATCATCAAGATCAGATCAGATAGAGGAGGAGAATTTCTCAAAAAGGCAATCACTGAGTACAGTGATCATAATGGGATCCAGCATGAAGTCTATGCAGCAAGAACTCTACAGAAGAATGGTGTTGCTGAAAGAAGGAACAAAACCTTGAAGGAAGCTGTTGTAACACCCCCAAATCCTATTGGGTTATTACAGTGCCGTGGACCCCACGCCAGGAGATCCACCAGGCGAACATGATTAAAAATACAGTAAATTAAACAATAAGGGAAAATCATAGTCCTTACCATGATATCCGACACAATATTCCGATAAGGAATTTCAACGACAACGATGGGCCTACATGGCCAAAAGTAAAAATAGAACAACATCCACGAGTATCTGCTCGGGTAATACATAATGACAATGACTGAAAAACTGGAGAACACTCCAACTGACTGACCAACATGAACAACTCGGACTAGTATCGCTCGAATGCCTCGTCGCCATCATCATGCCCCTGTGTCTCAACTCTCTCCTCGCAAGCACCTAAAACATGAAAACATGTTCCGCCCCCACGGGGTCAGTCATTCAGATAATGAACATCAAATACACGTATGACATGATATGCATCCAAAGGCCATTATGAAACGGTACAATGATAATAATAATACGAGATGCTCACAAACCAAGGTAAGAACCGAGCATTCGTGAAATACTATGCCCACGACATACTATTAATACTTGTTCGACAGGTTAGAACGTAAATGCCCAACGGCGAATCATAATTATAGAGTACCACAATGAATTACACGACATGAACCAAACCAGAACTGAATTAATTATGAATCACAATGCCCGAAGGCTCCAATGAAATTACCAGGATAATAATAAAGGCTTGAAAGCCACTCAGCCGAAGCTGTTAAATATCACAATCACATGAAGCCAAAACAGCCCGAAGCTATATCGATTAGGGCCGAAGCCACGGCACGAAGCCGTATCACCATTAGGGCCGAAGCCACGGCACGAAGCCGTATCACAATTAGGGCCGAAGCCACGGCACGAAGCCGTATCACAGTTAGGGCCGAAGCCACGACACGAAGCCGTATCACAGTTAGGGCCGAAGCCACGGCACGAAGCCGTATCACAATTATGATAGTGTGCTACCTTGAGTCGGCCAACACGATAATGATGACTCACGGATGGGCATTGTACTCGACAGTCCCAATTCAATACCTCGATTACCTTAGAATGGTCAATCGATAACAATGATGCAGCGGATGATTCAATATCTTGATTGCCTTATAACGGTCAATCGATAACAATGATACAACGAATGAGTGAGTACCTCGATTGCCTTAGAACGGCTAATCGATGACAATGATACAATGAATGATTGAACACCTCGATTGCCATAGAATGGCTAATCAATGACAATGATACAATGAATGATTGAATACCTCGATTGTCTTAGAACGGCTAATCGATAACAAGGATACAATGAATGCCTCGGTACCTTTAATCGGCTACCGACGACGAAAATGAGAACGAATACGACAATGCCTTCAATCGGCTAATACAACATGAATGACAGGACGCCAACATTAATAACAATGATTACAACAACGTCTTAGATCGACATCATTATTAACAACAACCGATACATCGATACCGCGAACTGGTGATCGATAATAACATTAATAACGAATATCTCAATGCCTTACCGGCCATTAATGAATGAAAATAAACAATTGGCATAATTACCGAAGAGTATCGTATCGAACTATACCCTAATATCAATGAACTTATGAAGAGACTATGTCTCGGAATGATACAACACATTCATACACATATATGATAACATTAATCTCATTGAATAGTACAAGTATAAAACTTGCTTCAACCGAAGGCGATGAAATCCTTTCACGAACAACGAATGGTGTCTCCGATAAATACAAGCGCTCGAACAAACCTTGAATGAAATACAATTCATTCAATAACACAATATCGAACAAAAACAACACAACGATCGAAGGAAACTCTTTGGGACATTTAATCGAACACTAAATGTTTAAAGTTCCTCAAGAACCTAAGAATCATCAATCGGGTTGAACGAATCGAAGATATGGATATACAATCCATAGAACATGATTAATAATGTTTATTAACATCAACCGATTCATTAAAATCGGACGGAAAATGAAATCAAAGCCAAAACTCCCAAAATGGACAATTTTAGGAAAACCCAGAGAATTACCTTGATTCGACGAAGAAGAAGGATTAGATGTTGATATAATCACCTAGAGCCTCCTCAAAACATGATTGGATGGAGTAGAATCGATCATAACCCCAAACCCTAGTCGAATCGCCCGACTACCGTGAGAAGAATGAGAGAAAGTGAGAAATGAGGTGAAAACCCGTCTGATCCCCCTTATATACTCCAGTGACGCACGAACAAATGTCCGTGTGTCTGATCGTGCGCCAGGCCACTGCCCGGCCACTGATCTCACGCATGAGCATCACGCACGAGCACCTGCTCGTGTGTCCCTGATGGTCGCCAAAGTGTACTGTCCAAATCTGATGCCACGCACGAGCAACTGCTCGTGTGTCATGCTCGTGCGTCCCTGCTGAGTGCCAAAAATGACAAGGGAACACAAAAATGACAGGACACGCATGTATACACACGACTTACACGAATATAAGTCACGTCCAATCGGTGAAACAATCATGGAACTTCCAACACAAAGTGACCAATCATGATGATGATGAAAATGTTCTCGTATCGATCACCGAACAGAGATGAGTGATGAGCAAAAACTGATACACGACTCCAAGATAAGCCGAATGATGAACACGAAATGAATGAATACGAATGACGAATGATTATTACTGAGTGAAAAAAATTCTGAGTGACAATTACTGAATGATAATTAATGAATTTACAACCGGGTATTACAGTTGTTAGGTCCATGATTGCAGAAGCTGACCTGCCAAAGAGGTTCTGGGCTGAAGTTGTCAACACAACATGCCACACTCAGAATAGGAGTATGACTGTAGAGAGACATGGCAAAACTCCCTGTGAGGTTTGGAATGGCAGAACACCAAATGTTGCATATTTTCATATATTTGGTTGCAAGTGTTTCATCCACAACAATGGTAAAACCCAACTGAATGCCTTTGATGTTAAAACTGATGATGGTCACTTTATGGGATACTCACAAATAAGCAAGGCATACAGAGTATTTAACAAAAGAACCTTAGTTGTGGAAGAAATACCTCATGTTGTGTTTGATGAATATACTGTTGAGTACAGGAAACAAGTGGAATCAATTGAGAATAAGCTCAAAACCGCCACCCTGGAAGAAGTCGTCATTCATGATACCGGAATGATGGACTCATCTGAAGATCCAACTGCAGATCAGATAGGACCCCAAAACCTACCTGATCCAAATGCAGCTGATGAAGACCCATCTGTAGCTGATAAACACCTATCTGCAGATTAGACAGGATCCCCACCTGCAGATAACAAGACCGTAGCTGATCCAGATGCAGACCAAGAAGGCCAAAATCAAGCTGATGCAGAGAGAGAAGAAGTTCACCAAAGCAACTCTACAGGGGGAACAAACCCTGAAGAAGAAGATATCCACAAATGGCTTAGAGACCATCACATTCAACAGATCATTGGAAACCTAACTGATGGAGTTAGAACCAGATAATCCACAGTACCAGCAGGAATGGCAATGTTCTCATGTTTCATGTCTCAAATGGAACCCAAGACAACATAACAAGTACTGGAGGACTACTCATGGATCAATGCAATGCAAGAAGAGCTCAACCAGATGGAAAGAAACAATGTCTGGGAACTAACAGACAGGCCATATCACAAGAAGGTTATAAGCACCAAATTGGTGTACAAAAACAAGTGTGATGAAGATGGAGCTGTTGTTAGGAATAAAGCCAGATTAGTTGCTAAATGATATGCACAATGTGAAGGAATAGATTTTGATAAAACATATGAACCTGTTGCAAGATTGGAAGCCATCAGACTATTCCTTGCATATGCAGTATTCAAAGATTTTGAAATCTACCAAATGGATGTAAAAAATGCATTTCTCAATGGAATTTTAGAATAAGAAGTCTATGTGGAGCAACCCCCTGGATTTGTCAAATGAGACAAAGTCTACAAACTCCTAAAAGCTCTATATGGACTCAAATAGGCACCAAGAGCATGGTATGAAACACTATCTATATTTTCTGAGAAGAACGGTTTCAGTAAAGGAAAGGTGGACAAGGCCATATTCAGAGTGGAGATGAAGACCACATATAATTAGTACAAATATATGTGGATGACATCATTTTTTACTCAACCAACCCGGAGCTATCTGAGGAGTTCTCAAATATCATGCAAGGAGAATTTGAGATGAGTATGATGGGTAAACAGAATTTCTTTCTTGGTTTGCAAGTCAAGCAGATGAAAAATGGAATTTTCATCAATCAAGCTAAATACACAAGAGATCTAATCAAGAGATTTGGAATGGATTCATCCAAACCAGCAAGAATACCAATGAGTACAAGCATACACCTAGATGTAGATAAAGGAGGCATATCAGTAGATCGAACCCACTACAGAGGACTTATTGGATCACTTGTAGCGACCACTTTTTAAAATGACATTTTGAAATAATTTCAAGGGAGGTTAAATATCCCAAAAAAATAATTGAATAATTGCAGCGGAACTGAAATAAGGTCATCCATTTCGCAACTAAATATAAAATAAATTCCCAACATTTCAAAACATCCATAATATCCTACCGTGACTTTGAAACCAAAGTTTAGAATTAAAGTAAATGAAATAAATGAAGAAGTAGACATTATTATCACGCCACGTCTTTTCCCGCCACGCCAGACTCCTCAACCTGAAAGGTTTAAATAATGGGGTGAGCTTTCAACTCGCTCAGTGAGGAGGGAACGCTTTGTTAAATTTAAATACATACATGTTGCCAAGTAGATATGACATGCCTGAACCTGGTGATTGCCCGAGGGCCATTAATATGCAAACTTTGTGCATACTGCCTACTACTCATTGGAGGCTACAACGTAAATAACATGCAAACTCTGAGCACATTATGCCTACTACTCATTAGAGGCTACAACGTAAATAATATGCAAACTTTGAGCATATAAATATTTGGCAAGAAACAAGCATATATACAAGTAACATCATGAATTAAATAAAACAAGCGTAAAATCCCCACCTCGAAATACAATGATGATCCTTGAAAAATTGAGATACGAATGCAGTTCAAATTCTAGGCTCCAAGTCCTCGTCTTCTAAAACAACAATTAAATTTTATTATTAATATAGCGTCCAAAATAAATTAATATAAATTATTGAATTCATAATTGAGTAAAAGAGATCCGATTTAAATATTGAAAACTGGCTGGGATCAAATTAAAAGAATTGAAAACTTGACTGAGGTTCATCTGAAAGAAATTGAAAATTAGAGGCTGAAATTGAATACACTGGAAAGTTGATTTAGGGTCAAATGAAAAGGTCTGGAACTCTGAGGGACTCAACTGAAATACTCGAAAAGAAGCTGGGTATATAAAACACTTTGCCCTAATGATCGGCCGCCATATACTCTCACTACTCGTGTCGATCTCTCAATCTCAATTTCCTTCTCTCTATGCCATTCTTCTCCCTCTCTCACTCAAATTTCTCACACAACACACACAAATACGCATACGCCTAAAACAGAAAGCAACCCCGCTGGACACGGACTGTCGATTTTGTAGCAAGGTGCGGCGATAATTGAGTTGGGTTTCAGCCATGGTGGATGCAAGGAGGCGACTGAGATTTTGAGTTTATAGTAGGCCTGGGAATTTTCGGTTCCAGTGAGAAAAATACAGGAACCGGAACCGAACCGCATAATTTTTTTTGCGGTTCGGTTTTGCCAGTTTTGTTGTTCGAACCGACTCGGAACCGAACCGCACAGGAACCGAACCGAACCGGAACCGATTTTGTATGGTTCGGATGAAATATATTATATTATATTTTATATTATTAAGAATATATTACATTATATTATATTATATTAGTTAATGTTAATAAGAATATATTATATTAATTATATTCAGAGGGTCGTTTTCCCGGTTCGGTGCGGTTCGGACGGTTCCTTATGGTTCAGATCGGTTCCTCTTTAAAACAGACAGGAACCGCGAACTGAACCGAACCGAATACTAACAGTACGAACCGAACTGAAAAAAATTGTTGCTAGGAACCGAACCTTCGGTTCCGATGCGGTTCGGATCGGTTCCGATGCGGTTCGGATCGGTTCCGCGATACCCAGTTTCAAAAGTCCGAGCCCTAGTTTATAGCTTGGGTCGAAGAAAGGGTGTTCCTACTTTGGATCTGTGATGGGTCCGATTCGGCAGTGTGATGATGTAGGTTTGTTGGATTGGTAATGGAAGCTCCGCCATAGATCTCTGATGGGCGCGGACAGAAAAAATATAAACTTCCATGTTCAGTCCCGACCCTGGGTGGCTGGTTACGACTCGGGTCAAAATGAGAAAGGTGATTCTGGTTTGGTTCTTCAAAGATGTCAGATTTGTTAGATTTGAGAAGATGTTGAATAGTTTCACTAGGGACACGAGTTCTGGACTGTGGTGATTACAGAACTGAGTTTAGATGATGAATTCTAGGATTGAAATCAGAGAATCGAGTTTGATTATGTGTACAGTGGTTTCAAATTTATAGAAGAACACAAAAAAAAAGATCTAGAATTTTACCTGCTTTGCAGGAACGGACGACTGCAGGAAGAAGGAAGAAAAATATATTTGTGTATTGAGTATTCTGTACAGGGTAGGGTTGGTTGCAGTATAAATACAGTATTTCTACTGTAGAGATTAGGTTTAGGGTATAATTTATGGGCTAGGTCTTAGAAAAATCTGAATTGGGCTTGAAAAAAAAAGAGTTTGGACCAACCCATTAAATTGGATTTAACATAAAATAATTGGGCTAAGAAAAGACTTGGGACATTAAATTAATAGACAATAATATTAATATTAATAATAAGAATTGAATTTAAAGTAATAATAATAATAATAATAATAATAATAATAATGGACTAATTAAATAGTCAGCTTACATAAACTAAAATAATAATGATAACTATAATAATAGAAATATTATTATTCATAATAATAATTATTATAGTAATTATCTAAATAATATTTTGGGCATAATTAAATAAAATTTGACTTGAACTATTTATAGAAATAAACATTATTGGACTATAGTAATACGAGAACTTGGACTCGATCCTGGAGCGTAAACTACAATCATGATATGCGAATAAGGAGAATTTGACCTTATTTAATAAATGGAATAAAATTCTTAAATAAATTGTTGGACATTTAAAATTATTCATGCATTTTCTATAAGTTATAAAATAAATGCATGCTCGAAAATCGGGGCGTTACAACCTACCCCTCTCAAATGAATTTTCGTCCTCGAAAACTAAATCATGTACCTTCAATGGAGAACGTCGGATACATAGAACGGATCTCTTCTTCACGTTCCCAAGTCGCTTCATTCGGTCCATGACGGCTCCACTGAACTTTTACCAGTTTAACCTCTCTGTTTTGTAACCAATGTATCTTACGCTCCAAAACAGCTGTAGGTACTTTCTCATAAGTCAGGTTCTTGGCTACGTGCAACTCTTTGAAATTGCATACATGATCAGGATCATGTATGTATTTTTTCAGCATGGAGACGTGAAAGACATTGTGCACTCCCGATAACTCTAACGACAATGTTAAACTATAAGCAAGATCACCAACATGACCCAAAATCTCAAAAGGTCCGATATAACGAGGTTGTAGCTTTCCCTTTTTACCGAATCGTATCACTCATTTCATCGGCGCTACCTTCAAGAACACCTTTTCTCCAATCTCAAATTGGATATCTTTCCTCCATTTACCAGCATAAGACTTTTGTCGATCCTCGGCGGTCTTAATCCTACTTCTGATCTCGCCTATCTTCTCTACAGTCTGCTCGACCAATTCTGGACCCAAAATTTTCCTTCTCCAACCTCACTCCAATAAAGAGGCGATCGACATTTTCTTCTGTACAGAGCCTCATGCGGGGCCATTTGTATAGTCGCTTGGTAACTATTGTTATAAGCAAACTCTACTAACGTCAAAATATTTTCCCAATTCTCACCAATATCAAGAACACACGCCCTCAATAAATCTTCGAGTGTTTTGATAGTCCGCTCAGATTAACCATCGGTCTGCGGATGATATGCAGTACTGAAATTCAACCTAGTGCTCAATGCACTCTCAAGACTCTTCCAAAATTTCAACGTAAATGGCGGATCTCTATCCGAGACGATCGATACTGGAACACTATGTAACCTCACAATCTCCCGAATATAAATCTTTGCATACTGTTCCATACTATAAGTCATCCTCACAGGTAGAAAATGAGATGACTTCGTCAAACGATCTACTATCACCCAGATAGCATCGTTCTTCCTCACAGTTCACGGCAGACCAACCATGAAATCCATTTTGATATGCTCCCATTTCCATTCTGGGATTTCCAACGGTTGAAGTAAACCTCCTGGCCGTTGGTATTCTGCCTTCACCTGCTGACACATCATACACCTCTACACAAATACACCAATGTCCCGTTTCATTCCTTTCCACCAAAAGAACTTCTTTAGGTCGTGGTACATCTTTGTACCTCCCGGGTGAGCGGATTATGGTGCATTATGAGCTTCTTCAAGGATTTGCCTCCTAAGGGATGGATCCTTAGGAACACAAAACCTCCCATCGTAAGTCAAAACGTCATATGCGGCAACGACAAATTTCTCAATACTCCCATCTTGTGCTCGATCTTCATCTTACACAAGAACTTATCACATGGTTGAGCCTCCTTAATCTTATCCCTCAAGTTTGGTTGCAAGACCAAAGATGATAGGATTGCTTTCGAATGTTTTGAAGACTCAACTACCTCAATCCTAAACTAGGAGAACTTTTTTTTTATCAAACTCTCCTTATTGGTCAAGCAAGCTAACTCGCCTCTAGTCTTCCGACGCAAGGCATCAGCTACCACATTAGCCTTACCCGGATGGTAATGAATAGTACAATCATAGTCCTTCACCAATTCTAACCATATCCTTTGCCTCATATTAAGATCCTTATGTGTGAAAAGATACTTCAGACTTTTATGGTCCGTGTATATCTCACACCTACCTCCGTAGAGATAGTGATGCCAAATCTTCAGCGCATGTACTACAGCAGCCAACTCCAGAACATGCGTTGGATAGTTCAACTAATGTGGTTTAAGTTGTCTCGATGCATAGGCTACCACTTTACCATGTTGCATCAGAACACAACCAAACCCTGTTTTGAGGCATCACTATAAATAACAAAGTCTTCTGTCGGATCAGGAATCGTTAATACTGGTGCCGAGGTTAGTCTCCTTTTCAACTCTTGAAAACTTTCCTCGCACCTCTCACTCCATTCAAACCTCACGCCCTTCATTGTTAATTGGGTCATAGGAGTGGCGATTTTAGAAAATCCTTCGATAAATATTCTATAATAGCCAGCTAGGCCTAGAAAGCTGCGAACTTCGCTCGCATTCTTGGGTACTCCCTAACTACTCACTGCTACAACCTTGTCGGGATCTACCTTAATTCCTTTTGAAGTCACCACATGTCCAAGGAATCCAACTATGTTCAACCAAAACTCACATTTCTTGAACTTGGCATACAACTTTTCCTTGCGAAGTGTCTCCAATGTAATCCTCAAATGCTCTTGGTGTTGTTCCTTGTCCTTAGAATACACCAAGATGTCATCTATGAAGACGATCATGAACTTATCCAAGTAAGGTTGGAACACCCTGTTCATCAAATCCATAAAGATTGTCGGTGCATTACTCAGACCAAATGGTATTACTACAAATTCAAAATGTCCATAATGGGTCCTGAAAGCCGTCTTGGGAATATCACACTCCCTAATATTCAGTTAGTGGTACCCCGACCTCAAATTGATCTTCGAAAAGGTTCCGCCCCCCCTCAGTTGATCGAATAGATCCTCGATTCTCGGTAATGGGTACTTGTTCTTTACCGTGAGTCGATTCAGCACCCTGTAATCAATACACATCCGAAGTGACCCATCCTTCTTTCTTACAAACAGTACTGGTGCACCCCATGGTGACACACTAGGACGAATAAATCCGAGTTCCAGCAGCTCTTGAATTTGGACCTTCAATTCTTGAAGTTCCTTCAGAGCCATTCTATATGGCGCTTTGGATGTTGGGTCCGCCCCAGGGACCAAATCAATACTAAACTCCACTTGCCGATCAGGTGGGACTCTCGGCAAATCTTCTGGAAACACATCCAAAAACTCTCGTACTATAGGTACATCTGTAGGGGACACCTCACTAGTACGAGTGTCGACCAAACTCACCAAGTAACCCTGACGTTTCTCCTTCCTCAGACTTCTCAGTACCTTCATGGCTGTGATTACTCTTGGTACTGCTCTACTCTTAGTACAATAAAAGGTGATCGACTCGCCTTCGGAACACCTCAATGTCACCTTCTTCTCACAGCAGCTTATATCGGCATCGTGTCGATCGAGCCAGTCCATACCAAGGATCACGTCAAAATCTATTGAGCTAATCAAATACAGACTAGCATCAAATTCTCTTCCTCCTATCTCGATACTCTCGTCAATCATTCTGTTAGTGAGGATCGTATTTCCTTACGGTAATCTAACCTCAAGAGACTCAACATTTCTAACGCTTCTATGACCAATGGCATGATAAAACTTTGCAGACATAAAAGAGTGTGTGGCACCAGTGTCAAACAAAGCGAAAGCAGGCACATTAGAGATCATAAGCATACCCTTAGATTGTGGACAATGTCGACTTGTGTGACCTGGTTTCTCGTAATTATAGCAGACACCCTTTCCATACAAACACTCTCCGCCATGATTCTTACCACACTTTGGGCATGCAGGCCTAGTGATCGGCGCACCCGGTCCAAATTTCTCATCTACCTTCTTCTGCTTATTGGAAGCCACCGACTTAGATTGATTACCATTCCAACTTCTCTTCCCAGAAGATGACTTAGCAGCTGGTTGAGGACTCAAGTTATGACTAGCTTCAATATCTTGAGCTCTGAACACTGTCTCGATATATGGTAGCACCCCATGTCCAGCCACAATGTGACGAATACTCGGGCATAAACCACTCCGGAACTTAAGGGCCCTCTTGCGGTCAGTATCCACCATGTGCTCTACAAAGAAGCTGATTTGGTTGAATTTTCTCTCATATTCTTCAACCGATAAGCTCCCTTGCTCAAGGTTCCAGAAATCCCTCTCCATCTTCTCACGGTAGTGCTATGGATAGTACTGTTCCATCGCTAGTTTTTTGAACCGATCCCAAGTTAATGCAGCACGCTCGGCTGCCTGCCTCAAATGCTAATAGCTCATCCACCAGCGTCCAGCATCCTCTACCATTTGATACTGGGCGCAAAGAATCCTTTGCGCATCAGTGCACCCAATAAGCACAATGGTACGCTTGAGCGATATCAACCATTCATCGACAAAAGCTGGTCCTTCTCGACCATTGAATAATGGTGATGTGAAAGGTCAGAACTGTTGCACAACTTGTGCCTGGGGAGCTGACTCATTATTATTGTGGTTATCTTGACCTCCGTTACCATCACCACCAGCTTCAGCACCAGGGTTGGCATTTTGACCATCGAGATTATCAGCACCTCGGTTAGTTGGGCGTCCACGTCCACGAGTTGCCATGGTCCTTAGGTGCATTATAGCCAATAACTTCTTGGGAATATCCTCATAAGGGATGGAAATGAAAGTATACATCGCGTCTAAGGGTTAACTACTCCCAATAGACGTTCTAGCAGTGCTATACTAACGCATCTACATGTGTTTATAAATTTATAAGAAAGCACATACATGTCCAACATTTATTATGAATCTCAATAGCATATCATCTCTAAAATATAAACATGGTATTGTAGCATGATTCAAAAATGAGTTGAATCTCATAACCGTAAAATTTTGTTAGGATCACAACATAAACATAACTTGAAATGTGTACCTTGGAGTTGACGTGGAGCGGCGACGGTGGCTGATAATAATCATAGATGCCATTAAAGTTTTAACTACTTGCGAAAAAAAGGAAGATTTAGTTTGAAAAAGAAATTACTTTAACGAGTCTACAGAACTGCATACCCGATCCGATACCACTTATGTAGCGATCACTTTTTAAAATGACATTTTAAAATAATTTCAAGGGAGATTAAATATCCCAAAAAAATAATTGAATAATTGCAGCGGAACTGAAATAAGGTCATCCATTTCGCAAGTAAATATAAAATAAATTCCCAACATTTCAAAACATCCGTAATATCCAACCGTGACTTTGAAGCCCAAGTTTAAAATTTAAGTAAACGAAATAAATGAAGAAGTAGATATTATTATCACGCCACGCCTATGACCGCCACGTCAGACTCCTCAACCTGAAGGGTTTAAATAATGGGGTGAGCTTTCAACTCACTTAGTGAGGAGGGAACGCTTTGTTAAATTTAAATACATACATGTTGCCAAGTAGATATGACATGCCTGAACCTGGTGATTGCCCGAGGGCCATTAATATGCAAACTTTGTGCATACTGCCTACTACTCATTCGAGGCTACAATGTAAATAACATGCAAACTCTGAGCACATTATGTCTACTACTCATTGGAGGCTACAACGTAAATAATATGCAAACTTTGAGCATATAAATATTTGGCAAGAAACAAGCATATATACAATTAACCTCATGAATTGAATAAAACAAGCGTAAAATCCCCACCTCGAAATACGATGATGATCCTTGAAAAATTGAGATATGAATGCACTTCAAATCCTAGGCTCAAAGTACTTGTCTCCAAAAATAACAATTAAATTTTAATATTAATATAGCGTCCAAAATAAATTAATATAAATTATTAAATTAATAATTGAGTAAAAGAGATCTGATTTAAGTATTGAAAACTGACTGGGATCAGATTAAAAGAATTGAGAAACTCACTGAGGTTCACTTGAAAGATATTGAAAATTAGAGGTTGAAATTGAATACACTGGAAAGTTGATTTGGGATCAAATGAAAAGGTCTGAAACTCTGAGGGACTCAACTGAAATACTCGAAAAGAAGGTGGGTATATAAAACAGTTTGCCCTAATGATCTCTCACTACTCCTGTCGATCTCTCACTCTCAATTTCCTTCTCTCTCTGCCATTCTCCTCCCTCTCTCACTCAAATTTCTCACGCAGCACACACACAAATACGCATACGCCTAAAACAGAAAGCAACCTCGCTGGACACGGACGGTCGATTTTGTAGCAAGGTGAGGCGGTAATTGAGTTGGGTTTCAGCCATGGTGGATGCAAGGAGGGCGACTGAGATTTTGAGTTTATAGCTCGGGTCGAAGAAAGGGTGTTCCTACTTTGGATTTGTGATGGGTCCGATTCGGCAGTGTGATGATGTAGATTTGTTGGATTGGTAATGAAAGCTCCATCATAGATCTCTGACGGGTGCGGACAGAAAAAAATATAAACTTCCATGTTCAGTCCCGACCCTGGGTGGGTGGTTACGATTCGGGTCAAAATGAGAAAGGTGATTCTGGTTTGGTTCTTCAAAGATGGCAGATTTGTTAGATTTGAGTAGTTGTTGAAGAGTTTCACTAGGGACACGAGTTCTGGACTGTGGTGATTACAGAACCGAGTTTAGATGATGAATTCTAGGATTGAAATCAGAGAATCGGGTTTGATTATGTGTACAGTGGTTTCAAATTTGCAGAAGAACACAAAAAAAAGATCTAGAATTTTACCTGCTTTGCAGGAACGGACGACTGCAGGAAGAAAGGAAGAAAAATATATTTGTGTATTGAGTATTCTGTACAGGGTAGGGTTGGCTGCAGTATAAATATAGTATTTATACTGTAGAGATTCGGTTTAGGGTATAATTTATGGGCTAGGTTTTCGAAAAATCTCAATTGGGCTAGAAAAAAAAAGAGTTTGGACCAATCCATTAAATTGGATTTAACATAAAATAATTGGGCTAAGAAAAACTTGGGACATTAAATTAATAGACAATAATATTAATATTAATAATAAGAATTGAGTTTAAAGTAATAATAATAATATTGGACTAATTAAATAGTCGGATTACATAAACTAAAATAATAATGATAACTATAATAATAGAAATATTATTATTCATAATAATAATTATTATAGTAATTATCTAAATAATATTTTGGGCATAATTAAATGAAATTTGACTTGGACTATTTATAGAAATAAATATTATTGGACTATAGTAATACGGAAGCTTGGGTCGGCGCAGGCGTAAAACTACAATCATGATACGTGAATAAGGAGAATTTGACCTTATTTAATAAATGGAATAAAATTTTTAAATAAATTGTTGGACATTTAAAATCATTCATGCACGTTCTATAAATTATAAAATAGAAAAATTACCAGTGGAACGTGCCAATTCATTGGAACCATACTTATTTCGTGGTTCAGTGGTTCAGTAAGAAGCAGGTATCTAAGTCGCTATCAACCATAGAGTCAGAATACATAATTGCAGGTAGCTGTTGTGCACAGATTCTATGGATCAGATAACAGCTAAGGGACTACAACATCATTGCAAATGAAATCCCAATATGGTGTGACAACAATAGTGCAATCGCAATAACCAACAATCCAGTATTGTACTCAAGGAAAAAGCACATCGACGTCAAACATCATTTCATCAGAGATCATATGCTTAACAAGAGAGTCAGAGTAGAAAGAGTCAGCACAGAGTACCAAATTGCTGACATATTCACTAAACCTTTACCAGTAGAAAGGTTTTTGGAGCTAAGCAGGGAACTTGGTCTACTAGATTGGGAATCTAGTACAGACGAGAAAGCTACCTGATGATCAGATCAGACGAGCAACAAACCCATCTGATCAGACCAGATGAGAAGCCGAAGGACAGACGAAGAAGGCTACCTGACCTCAGGAAACATATCCCACCTGATGCAGAGAGCTAACTGATGCAGATCAGACAAGGAAAAGTTAGATGACCACGGAGACACAAACTACATGATGAAAAGCAGACAAGAAGTCAAACATTCAATCAACTAAGTTTCTAGACCGACTCAATTATTATATTATTTTCTTTATACACGCGGACAAACACACGTTCACACTACCTACACGACGTCCAATCAAATTCAACCGTCGTTCCTTAAACCATCAAAAATCATATCGCCGGTTGATTATTTTATTACTAAAAAATTCAAAGCGTCTTTTCAACTTGCTATTTAAGGCGGCGAAAATCATTTCACAACTTTTACCGTTTTCAAAGCCTAAGAACCCTAATTTCTCAAGAGCGAAAAAATATTTGAATCTTCACTACACTCAGTGAAAAACATCTTTTTTTGCAGAAATGGAGGCTTATTTTGTAGGAGTTAACCTCAAGGTAGTGAAGGACCAGATAATATTCAGCATCGTGGTCGATTTTGAAGGATTACTTGCGACAAACCAGACAGGCGAAATGGCGTATGTCATAAGAATGATGAAGAAAAATGGAATCTACCGTTTTCTCGATATCTATCCCAAGTAGCTGTACAAGGGAGCTGTTATTTGTTTCTACAAGAAGGCCACGTGTCGGAGCACTGCATTTAGAGCATGATTCTTTGAGAAGAAGTCGATACCCCTCAAACCATCGCAGATGCATTCCACATGGAAAACCGAGGCATCACAGTCGAGGCCCTCAAGCAAAGCTCGACTTAGACATGGATCGAAATCAAGTCGCCGAAAGAGTTTTCGAAGGTCAAACTCACGGCGAAAAAGAATGACCTGAAGAAAGAGTATAAATATGTCCTTGACATCAACAAGAAGATTGTCATGGGCATGGCTGGAAGTTACGATCAACTATCTTCCGCAAAATATGTGGTAATGGGAGCCCTCATCCAGCGGAAGCGAATCAACTGGCCCGATTACATCTACAGGCAGTTGGTTCGGGAAATGAATAAAGTGAGATGGGACGAAGACGATAAGAAGTTTAGGCAAAAGCTTGCTTTCGGAACCCAGATCAGTTGGATTCTGGAGCATCTTGGAAAGGCTAAGGGAAAGGCAGAACCCTTTCACCTCAGCAAGCGACTTGGTCATCTGGACCATGAGACCATGAAGACCATCGGAGACAAGAGAGAACAAGCTGTAAGAATAATCAAGGAGATGAAATCTGGACCATCTAAGAACAGAGGCCCCTCGGATACCGAATCAGACAAGTCTGAGGCAACTGCAGCTGACATTGCTCCAAAGTCACCTGCAGTCGAGAAGCCCTCTGCAGATGACTGAGATGATGACAACACTCCCCTGTCCAAGCTGCTGAAGAGGAAATCACCTGAAGCATAGAAGGATGGCCACATCCAATCTTTACCAGAGAAAAGGCATAGAGTCCTGGTGAACTACTCATCTGATAAAGAACAAAACGAGGTGCAGCATGTCAGCCCACCTGCACCAACCGAAGACCCACCTGACCAGATGTAGACAGTCATATCCCCTGTACCTGCCCCGACTGAACATCAGCCCGATCAACCTGAGCTGATGACAGACAACATTCCCCTCCTCACTCTTCCTAACATCACTGAGGAAGAAGAAGCCGAGGAGACCATCCAAATCCTTACCGCAAATTATTCATTCAATTTTAGGACCAACAACCCTCTGGGACTCTCAACAGCACAGCTGAAGTTGGTAAGAAAAGAAGTGTTGAAATATTCCTTCATCAATATGTACGAAGAATGGAGAGAGTTTAGGATGTATACCTTTTCCTAGCTTAAAGCCCTTGTTGGTAAGACCTCTTCGGAGCATCCTATAGCTGTAGAACAACTCATCATGTTATTCTGTCATGAAACTAACGTGTAGGTTCTACTTGAGGAGGATTAGTTCATGCTCCACTTCAAACAGAACATGGACCAATTCATCCTCCAAATAATGAAGGAGGGTCTGGAGAGTGGAATGTTTGAAGGGGAGGCTGATGGGATAAAGGAGGAAGTTGAGAATGTTGAAGTTGAATATGTGGTTGGATAGGCAGAAAAAGAAGCTGCAATTGAAGAAGTTGAAAATATTGAGAAAGAAGCTGTAGTTGAAACAAAGAGGAGTTGAAAATATTGAACAAGAAAAAAAGGATGAAAAAAAGAAGAAGAAGGAGAAGTTGAAAAAGCAGAAGTTGCAGAAGGAGATGAGAAAGAAGAAGAAAAAGAAAAATAAAATGAAGAAGAAGAAAAGGAAGAAGAAAAATAAGAAGAGAAAGAAGAAGACAGAGAAGAAGAAAGAGAAGGAGAAGAAAAAGAAAGAGATGATAAGAGAGATAATGGAGCTGATGGTGCATCTGATCAGGCATCTAGCTCGCATTAGCCTGAAGAGGACAAATCAGACACACCTGACAAAATCCCATCTGATCAGAGCCAGCTGATCGAAGCCTACCTTCAGAAAAATCAACTGCAAGACAGTTAGCTGACCAAGAGGACTCAGGTGAGAATGCCCCTCAGATGGCACCTGCAATGCCTATCTCACCTGAGCTGACCGAGCTGATCAGATGGATTGTCGAGGAGACAGTTGCCAAGTTATTAGAAAATGAGGTGAAGCTAGATCTCCAGTCCCTCAACCTGAAGATGGATGCTCTTCTCAACAAGAAGGACCCTTATCCAACACCAACGAATTCCAGAATGCCTCTTGGCATTTCTAACTTTATGAACAGGGTGGAGGAGCAGCTAGCAGTGATTGTTGATGCTGGCAAAAAGGGGGAAGATAAAGGAAAAGAGCACGTCAGAGCACCTGAGATCAGGCAGGGGAAGAGAGGGAACATAGAGAAGACAGGAAAGGCAAAGGCAAAAGCAGAGAAGTTATTCCAGAACAAACCTTACCTGTCATCCAAGCTATAACTTCTCACCTGAAACGAAAGGAGATGGCTGCACCATCTGAAGATCAACCTGCAGCCAAGAAGAGGAGGACCGGGCAGGAACCTGAGCAAAAATTTCAATGGGAGGGAAAAGAACTTTGGTTCGTTGAGGAATTCATGCCTGTTGAGATGGCACCAATGTGGGAAGGAGCAAAGAAGCAATTTATGGGGAAATACAATCTCTGGGAGTTGCTCCAGGATAAAGATTGCTCCCCACAGTAGTCATTCATAAATTTTATGTCCTCAACATGGCCAAAGCTCTGGGCTGCTCTGAAAAAATATGCAATAAAATTCAATGCCTATCCTATGATACCCAGCTTCAGACCTGAAGAAGCCCCTACTTTGATGAACAATGATCTAGATGAGTTGGCTCTTCAGAAGGAAATTAAGAAACTGTGTATAGAGTACAATTTCTCATCTGCCGAGGAACAAGAGTTTGCATCCATGCTAATCAAAAGGAAATATGGGTTAGCCCCAGTTTCCAGGAGGCCAATTAGTGTAAAACTTTTAAGGTCTATCCCTCCATCAAAGTTGAAGGTTTCTAGAGGAAGAGGAAGAGGGAGATTGATAGATTAGACCTACAATTTCATTTACTTGTAAATTTAGTTTGAAATTTACCTGTAAATTTGTTGTAATTTACTTGTATTTTGTTTCATTCAAACTGCACTGTGTTGTAAACATCAATAAAAATTTTATAACAGTCATTTGAATGACAACCTGTAGTTTTCTGAAAATAAGACTGAGTTTGATTTGTGTCATGCACCTTATTTGTGCAGACTTATTTACATTTGAATGCTTTAGTTTTGCCATCATCAAAATAGAGGAAATTTGTTAGGAATACCTATTAGATTATGATGATGTCATCCATGTATTGATTCAAATATATGTTTAAAGTACTTGGCCAAATGTAAAGAAGAACCAAATGAGTATCTTCTACAGGCCTTAAGTTTTTAGGCTTAGTGTTATTGATCAGTTGTAAAATCGACTAAGAACAGAACAGAGAACTTTATTTGAAAGAAGCTCAGATCAGAGAAGTTCACTCCAGATCAGAGGAATTTATATCAGAGAAGTCCAAGTCAGAGAGCTTCACTTCAGAGCAGAGAAGATCATCTCAAAGAAGTTCAAGTTAGAGAAATTCAAGTCAGAGAACTTCATCTCAGAGAAGTTCAGGTCAGAGATCCTCAGAGGACCTCACATCAGAGAACTTTACATCAGATCAGGTTGACTGCACTTCAGGCAGCTTTGACCAAGTTATTTCAGACAGGTTCTCAATTCAGCCAAGATACTCATTCCACGTCAGCAAGAGTTGAAAGTCAACAATCACGGAAAGTCACAGGCGGACGAAGGAGACAAACTGGAAAGATTCCCAAAAAACAAGGAATTAAATATTTATCAAGATCCGCGCTCTGAAGACCTTATACTTATTCTAATCAAAGAATTCGGCGCTATTACAAGAAAGTCTTCACAACGTTCGAAATTAAAAAGGGAATCCAGTCTTGCAACGGATTGATAAGATAAACAAAGAAGTACACTCTCCAATGGACAAATTTGTTATAGTAGTGCAATGGCTATGAAGGAAGCTCAAGGATCGTACTATATACCTGAAGATATGAATTGAGCAAATACGATGCGAACAACAGTGTGAACAAAACTTACAAGCGATCAAAGCATTCAAGCAATTAAAAGCATACTATAGAATCGTGAAAGAGCAAGCTTAAGAGATCATATCCGAAGAAGCTCTTTGTTGGAGAAGACAACACTCTTGTATAAAAACTTGAGTACAGGGTTGCTTTCTTCAACGAGGTTCTTGAAAGTAAAGAGAATGTAAACGCATCCACGGGTTCTTGATTGGGAGGTGATAGACAACCCGAGTGTTGTTGAGGCATCCAAGGGTTTTCAATCAGGAGGTGCTAGGCAGTCAAGGGAGTTGCAACGGCCATGGGTTTCCACTGGTTGGAAGTTGTTGTAACTAGGCAAAATTCATTGTAACCTTTATCACTGGTTGACAGTTATAGTGAATTTATCTCCAACTGGTTTGGAGAGAAGTGAATTAGTAGAGGATTACCCCATCTTTGAAACCACTATAAGTGCCTGCGTGTTTTACTACATTGAACATCATACTTACCTGCTGCATACATATTTATTGTTCCATTAGTTAGTTATCTGTAGAGAACATTAAGTTACCTACTATCGTCATCATCTGTCTTCCGCATATCTTTTCTGCAGACGACTTTAAGTCATTTGTACTTATCACAGCTGAGAAAATTCACCTGACTTTCGGGAAAGAGTTTCAATAAGTCTATTCACCCCCTTCTAGACTTATTCCTAACGACTTGTGACCTACAAAGTCATCCTTCGTGTGTCCTTGTTTGTTCAAACTGACCAAGGTGAATCCACACTCGTCATTAGTAACTACACCTTTGTCACCTGAGACCCACGAACACTTGAAAAGTGGAACCTGGAATAAATGGTAGTTCAATTCCTAAATCTCTTCAATCACACCGTAGTAACACACGTCTGCCAGCAAAGGCTTCTTAACATTCGCACTGCATACAAGCATTGTGTTGGCAACAAGAGAAACCCCACTATTCTGACAGACTCTCTCATCGTCTTGAGTCTTCGTTTGGTGCAACCTTCTATTAATCACATAACTGTTAGTATAATGCTCTAAGTCTACTGTTTAATAATAATGTGGAGACATTTATTATTATATAATATTGAATATTATTGAATTAATATTCTGCTTACGATCATCAAGTATGTGACTTGATAGTAAAGCTCGTTAAAAGCATTAAAGAATATTTATTCTAGATATCCCTAGTAATATGATTACTAGTATGATAATGATACGATGGCTATGTTTTACTAGTCATGAACATGAGATATTATATCAGGTCATAGATACATCACTACAAAAAAAATAGTTTTTACCGACGCCATTACTGACGCCCGTTATTTAATTGATTTGCCGATGCCATTGCCGATGAAGGGTTCGCAAACTTATTTTTTCTTTTTTTTTTTTCAAAATTAACAACGCCGTTTACCGACGCCATTTACCGACGCCCTTACCGACGCCATTTTGGTATTGGTAATTTTTTTTTTTTCTTTTTTCACAATTAACGACGTCGTTTACTGATGCCGTTTACCGACGCCATTTTGGCGTTGGTAATTTTTTTTCTTTTTTTTCTTTTTTTCACAATTAACGACGCCGTTTACCGATGTCGGTATTTACCGATGCCTCAACATCGGTAAATTTTTTGCACTATCCCACAGCGGAAAAACAGTAGTGTATTGTGTTGTTTATATACCAAAATCTTTCTCAATCATTTGAAATTGAATGGAGCCCGAACCTGACCCGCTTGAGCCCAGACTTGACCCGCCCGGACCTGGACCTGACCCGCCTGAGCTCGAACGTGACCCGCCTGAGTCCTGACCTGACTTTTTTAGATTTTTTTATTTTTAATTTAACAACGCCAAAAATGACGTCGGTACATAGAGGCGTCGGTAAAAAAATATCGTCGAGCGTTTTTCCAACGGCGGATTTTCGTCGGTAATGGCGTCGGTAAATTTTTTACCGACGCCATTTTCTGTTTTACCAACGGCATTTGGCGTCGGCAAAAACTGTTTTTTGTAGTGCATGTAGAGACATCGTATTGGATATATGGATTAAGTCATTATAATTCCTCTAATTGTTATATATTATTTAAGTCCTTACTACCTAAAGACACTACAGTTTCCTACATAATGAGTATCGTATTTTAACACAATACCAACGTCTTCTGTAACAAGAGACCATACACTTTGTGATTGGATACGGTACGATTTATGCAGAGGGAAGTAGTTTGTCCAGAGGGGACTTGTCTCTTCTATAAAACGGAGAAGATATCCACGGGCCCTTGATAAGTTAAATTATTTAAATGCATGGCCATGCTCAAATTGATCAATAAAGAGTTATTGATAAATATTTGAATTGGACAATTGTAACCTGAGATCAAGAATATTAATTAAGCTATATAAGGTCGACTTATCTATGCCTTATGCTTAATTAGGATATCGTGTGACGAGAGGATTAAATATTATACAGTAATGGGATTTCGTTCGTGCCGTCGAATTAATTCTTTTAATGCGGGTAGTCATAATGTCTAGCTAGAGGCCGGTTATGATTTATGAGTCGTGAAATTATTTTTATACTCATTGCCGTATTAGTTAGAAGTTAGAACCTATAGGGTCACACACTTAAACGAGCAGAGCAGCTATTTTGTTCCGGTTGATTATGGTTGGTAAAGGGGTTGGTGAACCCTTAGCCATGTAGAGGACTATATAAGAGTATCTTGTGATAGCCCCCACACTTGACTAAACACAAGAGAAGACATATTTTGTGTAGAGAGAATAAAAAATCTGATTTTGATATTTCTCTCTTAAAAGTCTTGAAGATATATTCAAAATGAATAGTCAAAAGGATCAAGAATATATCTTCATATCTTCGAAAGTTGATTCTTTGATCAAGAAAAATATTTAGAATACTCATCTAATCTTCATATAATCTTGTGAGTTTGATCTTTAATAATATATTGAATAAGATTCATAGTTGTTATTTTCGATCAAAGTTCAAGAACATTTGAACAAAATTCTTGGTGTTCTTGTTCTTACCATAATCAAGAACATACCTATATTCAAATTGATTTAAGTGAAATCTTTGTTGAATCGGAGCTAGCAATCCATTAGACGCTCAGGACTTGCTCGTTGTGTGGATACTGTAGAGGACGCTTGCTTATTGCAACATCTCTAGAAGGCTCGATCGCAAACACTCTACAAGAGGTAACAATCTTGTTCTTCGTACTTTGTTAATATACTTGGATCCTCGGAGGGTTTTTACATATTATATTTATACATCCGCTGCACTATTTCGATAGATGATGAGATCATAAATCTTATTAGTTCGATAAAAACCCAACAATAACTACTGTACTTCACGACTCGTTCACGTGGACCATGTGCCAACCATGTCAATGTTGACGTCGTTATCCCAAGGCTACTATTGATTTCAGCATCCACCGTGTCACGAAACCACTCGATAAATGTCTTGTTGTGCTCATCTTGTATCCACTTCTCGTCTTTCTCTTTCCTTTGGTACATCAACTTCAAGGCAGCTTTGTGTTCACTGTAGATTGTTTATAGAGGTAAACAAACAAATTCAAGTCAGCACACGTGTTTGACACCTAAAACAAGATATACACATGCAGAATTTGATAGAGAATAAATTAGCTTACATTATGTAGGGAGAAACTGACTCGCTATTTACTAATACAGTCATGTGTCCTCTTTGGTGATCAACTTTTGGCACTACAACAGCTGTTGTGCAAGCTAGGAAACCGGGTGTGGTATCTTCAACATCTCTAAGTGGAATAAGGATTCCAACAGCATCTACATCTTTCATGTACTCTGAACAAAATTCTACTACCTCTTCTGCCGAATATCGTTGCACAATGCACCCTTCAAGATGTTTCCGACTGCCTACGTAGCCTTTGTACACTTTCATGCATCGCTCATGTAATATCCGCATTTTTCCCTTCTCTTATTTATTCTCATTTTGGTGCATTTTCGTTTTTAGCAACTCGCTTGTAACCGTACTGACATTTTGAGGATATTTAATATTGGACTTTTTATCGTTTGAGCTTGTTTCGGACTCGTTTTACTCGATTCGGTGTTTCACGTTGTTTTCGTCGCTATTTGGTGTATTAGCGTAATCGTCGTTCGAAACCGCCATTTCGGGGTTGCCGAAGATTCATCCCATGTTATTATGGGCGTTGTGAGCCTTTGTTCGGTATTTCGACCATGTATCGTACATTTCGGACGTTTGGGCCGTTTTGTAAATTTCCCAAACTTTTGGGAAAATTGCGTTTGTTGTTGTTTTTCTGAACTTTTGAGTAGTCGGGAATATGCTTTCCTTCGACACGTAAGTTCGTCGTTTCAGGTCCCTTACGTCCGTACCATCGTGAATTGTTCACCATTGTATTTCGATTCTTTTTCGGTACCTCCCTCATTCCTTCTGGCCTGTACTCCACAGAAAGGAATGTTACGTACGTAACACCCTTTTGGTTACGTACGTAACGTCCTAGTGTATTTCGGTACAGGCGTTTCTGCCTTTTTGGTTATGTACGTAACACCCTTTTGGTTACGTACGTAGCATCTCGTGTATTTCGGTCCGAGCAATTACGCCTTTTTGGTTACGTCGTAAGGCCCTTATGGCTTACGTCGTGTACGGCTTACGTACGTTAGCATGTGGTGGCTAACGTACGTAACGAGGCCTGGGTTTATAAACTCAGGAGTTGACCGATTTCGGTCATTTTTCATCCCTCTCCTTCCCATCCGACTCCTAGGCGATCTTCTTGGCATTTCCGGTGATTTGAAGCTTTGTAACTCCGAGCCATCATCTTCTTCGAGTTTTTGGAGTATATTATCAACATCTAATCGTGTTCTTCATCATTATTCAAGGTAAACTCCTAAAAACCTTGTTTTGGGTAAATTGAAGGGGTTTTCATGTTTCGTCCGATTCGTTCCGTATGTTAGATTAATTCATGATGTACATGATTAATCTCATTGGTTTTGTTGGTTTCCCTATGGATTCATGCTATATTCCGTAGTAATTTTGTAATCGAAAGGGTTTGGTTGAGGTCCGCCCTCGTTGTTGTTTTTATACGAATATACATGAATCGTAGGTGGGTTTTTGAGTGTTTTCCAATTCCGTATTCGTTTAGAATTGGTTGTGATTGTGTTCTTCGTATCGTTAGGTTCGTGATTATCGGATCCTAACGTCCGTCGGTGTTTCCATTTCGTTCGTAGCGTCATCTATTATTTAAGGCAAGTATTTTTGGAAACCTTTATGCTTAACATGAAATTGTAATGTATATTGTGTGTGCTATACTCACCCTGGGAGGGTCCGACGGGGCCTCGGGGGAATCTATGACTTCACTCTGGATTCACGAGTTTGTTTCGCTAGCCAGCTCGGGAGGGTCCGTAGAGGCCTCAGGTGGGATTCATGGTGGCGTCCTGGTCCTAGGTGATGCCTGTGCGTGATTTGTTTTATAAAGTGGCCAGCTCGGGAGGGTCCTTAGAGGCCTCGGGTGGGATTCATGGTGGCGTCCTGGTTCTAGGCAAATTGATTAATTGACTGTTTGTTTCCGGAAAGGACATGTCTGATTTTTAGTTTTGAAATGATATTGGTGCATGTACTATGAAATGTGTAAGCGATTGGTTTGCCTTGATTACTTGTACTAGCGTAATTGCTAGCCCCTCTGGGGACCCGTTGTGGGGAAATTCTTGTTATGGATTTCAGGTTATGTTCTTCCGGACGAGCGGGCGCTGGGACAGTATGAGGAGGCTGGCCAAGGTCGTTGACATGTGCATTTGGGTCTTCTTATTTATTTTGCTTACTTCTATATGGTTGTCCCCCACATTTATAAACTTATAGATTGTACTCGCGAGTACTTAGGTTTTCCTTTTCGAACTCCGTTTTATATTACCTTAAATCGTTACATTGTCGGTTGTTGCTTATTTCGCCGGTCGCTCTGGGCGTATTTTATATGTGTTGTATTGTTTAAATGTGTGTCCTCGCTAACCGAGATGGTTAGTCGAATGGTGTTTTTCTTATTGTAGCCTGGTGGGTCCCATGTAGGGGCCCACGGCGCTGTAATATACTTCGAATATCTCGGGATGTTACAGCTTAATGGGATACATCCATCATAAACCCACTGGCCCACAGAATTGGACTTTTCGAACGAGATGGACTGTTAAGTGAACCATTATATCGAAGAACGAAGGAGGAAAATACTGCTCTAACAGGCAAAGTGTAATCAGCAGGTCAGATTGCAACTTATCCAACTTGGGTACCTCTATGACCTTGAAGCAAATATCTTTGAAGAAGAAGCACAACCTCATGACTGCGTATCTCACGTATTTTGGCAGAGCGGCATGAATAACTATCGGAAGGAAATGTTGAATTAGTACATGACAATCATGTGACTTCAAACTTGTCAACTTCATCTCATCAATGGAAACAATATTCTTCATGTTGGATGAGAATGTTGGAATATAAAACACAGCGGAAGCGATATCGATTGGATGAATAGATTAGGTTTTATAAACTAACCAACATAATAGTGGATCTATTTAGGTTTGTCAATTAATTAATTAAACAAATTAATTAACAATTTAAATACATATATTTACGTAGTGTAATTGATAATCGGTACCTTTGAAGCGAAGTGGTAGAAAATCCCTTTGGGTCGATTAAACTCCTCCTCGTACTCCTTCTTGATCTTCTTGTATTTCTACCTCAAGATCTTCTAGATTATATCCCGCCTTTTTAGATCCAGATATCGTGTGGGCAATAATCTACCTGATCAAACTTGGACAGCAAAGGGGCGCCACGGCCGAACCACTATTTTCCTCAAGGATATCTCGATTTTTCTCTCTATTTTTCTTGATGATATTTTAGAAAAATTTTGTCTTTACCAAATTATGGAACCAAATACACAAGTCGAGATCCACGATTAAAACACACAAAAAATCAAAATTCTTGTTCCAAGACTTGTAAAAATCGGCCACCCCATTAGTCCTATTTATAGGTGTTATGGGCTACTCTAAGGACCTTAAGGAGGATAAGGTAAGGACTCCTAATAGATTTCATCATACCATATTAGGACTCTTCCTAATATAATGAATTTATTAATATCAACTTAGTCCACTAAAAAGTTGATATTGCACTTCCTACCAAAATCCCAAATTACGAAATCGGGCTCCCTTTTGAATTAATTATTTTACGTGTTTAAGATATCACATGTCCATTAATTAATTTAAGCTACTGACAGCTTTTAATTAATTAATATATTATACATGAGTATACCACTCGACCTTTATTATTATATCGGAAAATTAATTTCACCTGCAGGGTTTAATATAATAATCCTTTCGAGTGCCTCAATGGACATGATCAGCCCGACTAGTCGGGGCACAATTTCCAGCTATAATATTAATTATCATATAAATAATAATATTGCCAAAAATATCGAGCATATTGAGTCAATCATTTTGGCTCTCACCCATGATAAATCAAAGCAACAAATATTAAATATTAATCACTAAAATTAAGAAATATTAATTGTCCGAGATGTGCGTTCTTCTTATAGTCAGTACAGAAGAATCTATCTCACCTCGATCCTGTTCAATGTATACCGAATACGCTAATATATGCTAATGGTCAAGACCAACCAATCTCAAGCATATACTACAACCCCTCATACAACGGTCTAATATTATATAGGTTGTGAACTAATTATTACTATATAAGGAACCGATAATGTGATCTTCTGTGTGACTCGACACACCACATTATCTACAATAAAAGTAATTAGACAATATTTGCATAACCATAGCGTGAATAAATATGCAAAACATGTGATTTAAATGAATTAAATATTCTCATAGATAAAGACCAGAAAATTAGATAGTACAAGTATAAAATATAATTTGATGTATACAACCCTAACAGAGAAACCCTCGGGTACTTTAATATTCATCAAAGATTCGCAAACTTGCTGCTTTTCTCTTTTGGTGAAAGAGCACACAGCAAGAGGAATGTATGTCCTCTTCTCCCCTACTTCAGGTGCCAATTCTGGACGTATTCCCATCTTCACAAAGTCTAACCTTGTTGCCACATTGTCTTTGGTCTTCCCTTTAACAGTCATCATTGTATTGATCAAGGATTCAAAAACATTTTTCTCGGTGTGCATCACATCGAGACAATGCCTTACATGTAGATGTTTCCAGTATGGAAGATCGAAAAATATCGATTTCTTCTTCCAACATTTTCTGAATTATTTTAATTCATCATCGTCTTCTTCTTCTTCTGGACACATTTCCTTCTTCTTAGTTGTTCTTTTTCTTTTCTGACCTCTAACAATGACCTTCTTGCTCATATCATACTTTATGAACGAAAGCTTCTCGCACAGCTTTATTCCCGATAATGGTCTTGGTGCTTCTTCAAGTTCCTCTGCACCACTGAAATCCTTTGCTTGGAATCGATACGGATGGACCCTTTTCAAATATCATCTATGGCCAGCGTACGACATTTTCTTCCCATTCTCAAAGTGGATGGCATGCGTATTTTCACCACAGATTGGACACGCGAAGTAACCATGTGTAGTGCATCCACCAAGGTTACCATATGCCGGGAAGTCACTAATGGTCCATAAGAGTATTGCCTTTAAGCATAAATGCTCTTTTCTATAAGCATCGTATACTCCATCTATTCCTTTCCCTAGGCGTTGCAAGTCTTCAATTAACAATTGAAGATATACGTCTATGTCGTTTCCCGGTTGCTTGGGGCCAGAAATAAGCATGGTCAGCATGATAAACTTACGCTTCATACACATTGAAGGAGGCAGGTTGTATGTTAATAACATGACGGGAAAACAACTGTGTTGAATACTTTGACTACTGTGAGGATTTATCCCATCAGCGGCAAGTGCTAGCCTTAGGTTTCTCGGCTCTTTTTTGAAGTCCGCATATAGATGATCAACTTGTTTCCACGATGGATAATCACACGGGTGACGTAGCACGCCTTCAACTTTTTTCGTCTCAGCATGCCATGTTAAATTTCTTGAAGTCTCAATTGATTTAAACATGCGTTTAAATCTCAGTATCGGAGGAAAATACATTGACGGGACTTCTGTGTAGTTTTTATATGCGGCCTCACACATATTACCGACTTCGGAGTTGTCATAATCATCAAATGCTTCCTCATGTTTCCTAGTTGATTCACCATGCCAATTCCAATTTGAGTAAAACTTATCGAAACCATTGAAGAACATGTGCTCTTTAATCATCTTAACTGGTCCCTTTTTCATATTTATGCATTTGCAATAAGGACAATGAATGAATTCTGGATCACTTCCTACATTCTCTAGACATCCTTTAATGAACAATTCCACACCCTCCTCATACTCTTTTGACATCCTATCCACATGTATCCATGTTTTATCCATACTTAAAGGAATGAACAGTGAGGAAATGTCTCTTACCCCTCAAAGGAATCTGCAAAATGAGGAAATATGGTGTAAGTGGAATGCAATCGAATGCAACTAGTAAACAGGAGCCAAATGCAACTAGTAAAATCCAGTAAAGGAGCAAAAACAAAGAAGATAACTAAGCACTAAAATATAAATCAGAAACTAAAGGAGCCAGATCAAAGTATTTCATTACACATACTAAAATACTTAAAGAAAATCCAAAACAAAGCACAAAAATAAAAAAATAAAAAGAAAATCCCAAGAATCAACAAAATACTATAAAAATCCCAACAATATTTCAATACAGCACAAAAACCACAAGAAAATCACAAGAATTAACAAAATAAAAACACCTAAGACACCTCACAAACACCTAAGAATACAATGTCAGTCATGAACCCCAAAATAAATGCCAGGAACCCTAAAAATTAACCCCAAAATAAATGCCAAGAACCCTAAAAATTAACCCCAAAATAAAACCCTACAATGCAGAATCGAACAATACATAATCGAATATAAAGTTACCTTCATATTCGCTGGTGGTGACGGCGACGAACGGTGAATAACTGAAACCCTACAATGAAAAGTTGGGGAATAAATTAGAACACAAAAAATTGGGGAAAATTTAGGGGTAAAATTAGGGGAAAGATTAGAATTGACCGACGATGTTGATGCTGGTGGTGATGGCGATGAACGGTGGTGGCGGTGACGAACAGTGGTGGTGGTAGTTTGGGGTATATTTTAGGTGGGGTTTTTTTGGGTGACGAACAGTGGCGGTGTGATTACAAGTTGTTACGCACCTTTGGATCCCAACCATACTTTATCCATGATCCCTTCGGTGTTTTTATCGGGCTAGGTTATTTTAATACCAGACTAAGGAGAAGGGTTCTAAGTAAGGCGAGCAGGAAAACTCGGCCGTCCGAAATGAAGAGTGCAGGTTGAAGAAAGCACAAAAGCTCGGAATAATCGTTTTGTTGACTAACAAGTGGTAACAGTGGGAAAGATTAGAATTGACCGATTAGAATTTTTGGGGTATATTTTGGGTGGGTTTTTTTTCAAAGCCCGCCACTTGGCTTTCACTTCAGTTTTGGTGGGATATTTTTTTTAGAAATTTTTTGCCGTTGTTTTCACTTCGTTAATTAACAATTTAATGAAGTGTATCTTACTTAAAGATCCCGCCCAAGCTCTGTGTTTTATTTTGGCGAAGTGTATGCACTCTATTACTTCACTACTGCCAAATGTGAAGTTAGTGCGATATTGTGACTTCAGTTTCTATAATTAATGAAGTAAGTGCTACCGAAGTCTATTAACAAAATTCTACTAGTGGGTTATTTGTCACAGACTGCTGGTTTAAACTGGTGACCATAGTGTTTTCTTGTTTTCAAGATGTGATCGTTTCCACATTTACAGGTGTGAAATTGTTTCCAGCAGTATGGTTGAATGTGGTGATACATTTTATGCAGTATATTTGTTTCCACATACTAGCACAAATATGGTAAATTTTTTGTTGGCACTTTTTTTTTTGGTTATGATATTTGTGGAACGAGCCTCACATATTTTACTATACACACGTGACACTGTATTTTTTAACTTTATGTGGAACAAACATGTAATCCAATTAAAGAACGGAAGAGGCTAAAGTAGATGCTAATGAAAGGCACCAAAAAAGAAAGAAAGAAAGTACTAAGGTGAGATCCTACTTATTTGAATAAAGAAGGTTCATTAACTTAGGCATTAGATGGTTTTGATTTCAGCACTATTTACATATTTTAGTTTTTTTGGCAAAATTCATCTTGTATTATAACCAAACCATGGTATCAGTCTAGTGATATTTTCCCTTGTCTGGCGTGTATGGCAACCATCATTGCGTTGTACTAATTACCTTCTTTCAAAATTTTATGTTTACAAAATATTTTGTTTCATGTAAAACCTATAAGTCAATTATTGTAGAGTACTACTTAAATAGAAATTTGATGTGAAAATACTTTCAAAACTAAAATGGAGACCTACTATTATCAGGAGTGTACACAAGCATTTTGGTAACAAACCACTCTAAATGTCACCAAGTATGTGCTAAATAGTGGAAACGAACATACTATAATATATTTTTATATTTGGATTCTTGATTTTAAAATTTAAATGTTCAAGCAAATAATTAGGAAACAAAATCATAGGTTACAAATGAAAAAATTTCGAATATTAAAGGACGGATTTTAAGGGATTATTGATTGGATTCAAAATCAAACCAAACATACCCATTTGTTAATTAATTCGACAATAGTAAAATTAATTCATCATAGGGACATAGCAAAATGTATTCCCTCTTTGAACTTTGAACCAAATATTTAGAACGTTAACAAACCAAACAGATACAAGGTAATATCAAATTCCATGCAGGATTCTAGACTGCCGTAAATATTTTTTGTGGAGATAGAAATCTATATCCATTTAAATATAAATATGATTTTGTCTCAAGTTCAACAACTCTTTTAATGTTTAAATTGTCAGTTATAATATTTACCCGAATATAATCGAGTCACCTATTTATATTCGGTTCACATATTTTAGTGACTTGGATGTAAATAGATGACTCGAACGTAATTAGGTGACTCAAATAGGTAATGTGGGTGTAATTATGTGACTCTAATAGGTTACGCTCTTTTTTTAAGCTGAGTTTTGCTGAAATGAACTGAACTATGGTGAACTGAATTGAATTGTGTTGAACTGAACTGAATAATAATTGTTGGCCACTAAGTATACAGGATACAACTTGGAAAGTGTTTTAAACAACAGGTTGTACGGTTTTCAAATCTGAGTGCGTAGCGGAAGTCTTGTTAAAGTGAGTTGCTGTAAATATAGCAACTAGATATGAGGTGTATACTTAAAGATAATCACAAATATTAAAACAGTAAATGCAGAAGGTAAATGACATGGTAATTAAAGTGGTTTGAGGTAAACTCCTCTACGTCCACTGGTCCTCCACACAGGAGTGAAAATATTTATTATAAATACTACGTACACAACTACATATTTATAATCAAACCTAATCAATATATCGTTCACACAGATTGATATAATGATCTTAGCCTTCAACCATTCACACAGATTGGTTTAAGCTTTCACTTGACTAGCTTCTTCACACAGTTCCGAAGCTTCATCTCTTCAATGCAAGTCCGTCACACACAGTTCAGGAATAGCAAGGTTTCTCAGTCCACACAGGGCTGATGGGTTTTGTTCAAGGATAGAACAATGTTTGAACAACAGCTTTGACTTTCTGAGCTTTTAGCTGATGATGTGTTATTCACAGTTTGAGCACTTGTATATTTCTTCATTCAGAATAGCAGTATGCTTTGGGAAATATGTTTGCTCAGATGTATATGATGATAACTTCGTTTGATTTCGTGTTTCAGTTGTTCGTCGTTCATTGATCTTCAAAGGCTGGGGCTATATATATATATATATAGCTTTCTTGAATATATCCGTTGAGATAAATCCGTTGAGCAAGATTCCGTTCCAACGGGATGATGTGTTAGAATAAAACACGATCCAGATTTTGCGCTTAATTAAAGATCTCTGACGGCTTGATATTTAAATACTTTATCCTTTAGTATTTAAATATATCTTCTTGAACGGGACTTTGACTTTAGCGAATAACAAAGATTCCTTCTTGTCCTGTTTGGATACTGTATGGAATGATAGTTGTATTGTCGATTCGAGACAGCTTCCATACTTAGTATTAAGAGACACATTTGCTGTATGATTGATTCATTGTATGTTGGGTCTACGCGAAGTCTTCGATACAGGTTGATACATTTGATCAGCTTTTCGATACAGCTATTTGCTGTATGCTGGATTGGCACATTGTCAAAACATTCTGTCAAAACTTTCGATACAGGGATTGTTATCCCAACAATTTCCATACATGGATTGTTATCCCAACAATTTCCCCCTTTTTGATAATTTGCCAAGTCTTGCCAAGTCTTCCTTTTAAAGCCTTTTGATGTTATCCACACATCTTTGATGGTGCCAAAACTTTGACACTTAGCATCTTGAAGTAGGGCAGACTTCTTGGTCTTTTTTCGAATGTTCTGGCCTTCAGCATTTAGCCTAACACTGAGAAGTGCTCGCAGGCAAGTTCAGCTTTTATCAAACGAGTGTTATATCTGTAAACTTATGATTGGCGCATAGGCACAATATTACATTGTATTCTAGATACATACGACTTAAACTATGAACTGTTCGTAGACAAGTTCTTATAGCTTATGTATTAAGATAAGTTTCATACTTGTATACAGCAAGAATAAATTAAGTGTTTGTAAACATACAAGAGAACAGTAGATTACGAGTTGTAATCTTTCGAGACAGGCAAATATTTTATTGATATTGAAACAAAGAGTACAATATTTTGTTGTTTCGAAAAAAATAATACAAGGAATTCAACTCTTGTAATATGAGTGTCTCCACGGCCTTTTGGGGTCATTCTTGGTATTTTTCCACCAGTTCTGATGAGCATCCCTGTCTCGATTCAGATATAAGGCTCGTCCATCATACGACTTATCGAAGACTAGGATCCAATCTTCTGGATGGGTAACCAAGTCACCTTGTCTATGCTTAGACTTCATCTATAGCTGTAGCGGGAACGTTCCTTTATCCAACCTTTTCTTAAATTCCTCAGCGGCTTCCTGTACCGTCCTGCATCTGTTGAAAAATGGATATACGGCAGCTTTCGGATTAATATTGTATTCTTAGGTCGTACTGTATTCCCCCTTAACTATTGCACACATCATCTGTAGGATAATTCATATCTCTTTGTTCCTACAGTGCTATTCTGATAGACTGAGTGTACATATAACTAACGATGGATACTGTATTCTTGGGTCTTACAGCGTTCTCCCTCAATTTGCTGAGTAAAAACATTAAAAACTTACAGGGAGTCGGGCTGTAGAAATCCCAGTTCATGTCGAAGCATGCGGAATTTTGCTGTGTCGAGAGGCTTGGTGAAAATGTCGGCTAACTGGATATTTGTATGAACTTTTTCTAGCCGAACATCATTGTTCTCAACATGATTCGTAATGAAGTGATGTTTCATGTGAATATGCTTGGTGCGAGAGTGCAGTACAGGATTGTGCGTGATAGCAATTGCACTTGTGCTATCTCACATAATCGGCGTTTCTTTGGCTTTAATTCCATAATCTGACAGCTCTTGTTGCATCCAAAGGATCTGCATACAACAACTACCAGCAGCATAGTACTCTGATTCAGCTATTGAAAGTGAGTTTGCCAATTGTTTCTTGCTAAACCAAGACACAAGTCTAGGTCCAATAAAGTGACAAGTTCCACTTGTACTCTTCCTATCTAGCTTGCAACCTTCGAGATCCGAGTCGCTGTAGCCAACTAAATCGAATCCGCCTTCTTTAGGATACCACAGTCCTACATCAACTATCACTTTGACGTGTTTCAGGATTCGTTTGGCTATTATGAAGTGTGATTCTTTAGGTGATACTTGATATCGCGCACACACTCCTACAGCAAACTGGATATAGGGCCTGCTAGCCGTTAGGTACAGAAGTGAGCCAATAAGCTTCTTGTAGAGTGATTGATCAACCGGATTTCCATCTTCATCAGCACTAATTTGCACGGAAGTGCTCATGGGGGTTGATGATGTTTTGGAAGTATTCATTCCAAACTTGTTGAGAAGCTCCTTGCTGTATTTTTCTTGGTTGATGAAAATACCTGTAGGTAACTGCTTCACCTGTAAACCTAGGAAATAACTAAGTTCTCCCATCATACTCATTTCAAATTTACTTTGCATGAGATGAGAGAACCTTTGACACAAAGCAAGGTTAGTTGAACCAAATATTATATCATCTACATATATTTGAACCATTAGGAGGTCATCACCTTCCTGTATTTTGTACAAGGTCTTGTCCACAACACCTTTTTCAAATTCATTATCGGTTAGATACTGGGACAGAGTCTCATACCATGCTCTAGGGGCTTGCTTAAGTCCATACATCGCTTTCCTTAGCCTGTATACTAAGTCTCCATCTTTTGTATTGACAAACCCCGGTGGTTGTTCAACATACACTTCTTTAGCAAGATCTCCATTCAGGAATGCACTTTTGACGTCCATTTGGTATACAATGAAGCTCTTATGGGCGGCAAAGGCTAAAAATATCCTAATGGCTTCTAGTCTGGCTACAGGAGCAAATGTTTCATCGTAGTCTATGCCTTCTTCCTGTGTATAGCCTTGGGCGACTAGTCTGGATTTATTCCTGATAATGAGTCTATTTATGTCCTTCTTGTTTCTAAATACCTATTTGGTTCCAATTACTGATTGATGAGTGGGTCTGGGTACAAGATACCATACATTGTTTCTTTCGAAACCGTTGAGCTCTTCTTCCATAGACGTAATCCAATGAGAGTTGTTGAGAGCTTCTTTGGTAGAAACAGGTTCAGATTGGGTTAAGAATACAGCAATAGTGCACATATTAAGTCTTCTAAGCTCGGATAGAGTTTTCCATTCAGGAAATGGTGATATCTTAGTATCGGGTTCTTCCTGCGCACATAGTACATTTCCTTGTGTACTCTGTATTCTCTTACGAGTAGAAGCACCAGCATCAATGTTTCCTATTATCAACACTTGTGGGTGATCTCTCAACCATCTTTTGTCGGGTTCTAATTCGGGGTCCCGTACTATATCTTGAGTTGTTGTAGTTTCGGATTCAGCTTGTACATCATCGGCTTCATCTACGTCACTTCTTATAGCTTTGTCGTTCCATACCTCGTATGCTGTTTTGTTGTGATGCTTGTTGATGATAAAGCGGTTTTGAGTATAGCACGTTGTATTGGTGCCTTCGCCCCAGAAACGCTGTGGCAGCTTGCTTGCGGCAATCATTGTTCTTGTTGCTTCCTTCAGCATCTTGTTCTTTCGCTCGGCAACACCATTTTGTTGAGGTGTATGGGCGGCTGAATATTCGTGTTGTATCCCATTTTCCGAACAGTATTACTTTATAAAGCGGTTAGTGAATTCTGTACCTCTATCGAAACGAATGGACACGATACTCGATCCTTTTTCATTTTGAAGCTTTCTCAGGTGCTCGGGCAGCTTTGATGTTGTTTTCTTCTTCTTGCTTAGAAAGATTGTCCAAGCATACCTGGAGAAGTCATCAACAATAACTAGACAGTATTTCTTACCTCCCAAACATACCGGGTCTACAGGACCATAGATATCCATATGTAGCATTTCCAAAACTATGTGGGTGGAAAGATAGGATTTGCTCTTCAAGGTGGATTTGATTTGCTTGCCTTTCTGACAGGGTCCACATACGCTGTCTTTTTGAAATGACACATTTGGCAAACTTCTAACCATTCCATGTCTGGAGAGTTTGTTGATAGTCTTGAAGTTGACATGTGACATCCTCTTGTGCCATATCCAGCTTAGATCTACAGTGCCTTTGGCAACAAAACAAGGAATTGTGGAGCTCGTAGGCATCCAGTCAGCAATATACATATTACCTAATCTGCTTCCTGTGAGCACAACTTCTTTGGTTAGGATGTTCTTGACTCTACAGTGATCTATATAGAACTTCACCGAGAATTGTTTGTCACAAAACTGGCTAATACTAAGTAGATTGTACTGTAAGCCTTCAACTTAAGCTACATCGGTGACTTTGAATTTTCCTACAAGTAGGGTTCCCTTCCCTCTTGTTCTTCATTTAGATTTATCACCGAAGCGCACTATTGGACCGCGACCTTATACGAAATCTGATAGCTTGCTTTTATCTCCTGTCATGTGCCGAGAACATCCGCTGTCGAAGTACCAGATGTCCTTCTCCAAAATGTCCTGTATGCAAACAAATTAGGTAGATTTAGGTCCCCTTTGATTGTTGGGTCCATAGATGTTAGTGCCTTTAGGTACCCAGATTTTCCTGACAGCAATAGGTTTATTGTAGGATGGTTTAGGTCCATAGTTGCGATTTCTACATGGGGCATGTATGTAGTTTCCATAAACATGATAATTTTTATGCATGTAAAATTCAGGGTTATTATAAGTCCAGTACAAATGCCGTCTTGGAGGGGGAGCCATTTTCTTCGGCCTAACAGCTTGCTTTCTGGGTCTCCAGTTGGGTTCCCAACGCTGTTGTTGATACTGTGCGGTGTAATACCCGTACTTTTATTGACTGTTTGACCTTACCGTTCTCCTTATTTTGTCGCTCTGTAAACGCATGGAGACGTTGTTGATATTGTTACTAAGTTTCGTGCCTTGTTTATGTCACAATCGTATTGTTTAGACCTTGCGGAAGTGTTCTGGGCCAGAGGAATAGCGCACGCTAGGCCTAGGCTAACGCACGCTAATTCATCTTGATTAGCGCACGCTAGCTTTGAGCCGTAGCGCGCGCTAAGGGACCAGTCAGGTCAGAACCAGTAACTCAGACCGCTCTCTGGACTGGCAGATTAACGCACGCTAGGAGTTCGTTAGCGCGCGCTATTCGTGGTTAGTAGCGCACGCTAACATCCGTCCGTAGTACAGGCTAATGGCCGGGTCGACAGAGGCAGTGAGGTTGTCAGGTTTCTGGACTATCAGGTAGCGCACGCTAGGCTTCGGCTAGCGCACACTAAAACTGTTACGTAGTGCACGCTAAGGCATAATGGTAGCGCACGCTAATGGTCTGGTCAGTAGAAGTAGTGAGGTTTCAGACTTTCTGGACTAACGGGTAGCGCACGCTAGGCAGCGGCTAGCGTACGCTATATGTGTTGCGTAACGCACGCTAGTGCTCAGTATTAACGCACGCTAGCGGACCGAGGCAGTAAGCTGAGATTTTAGCAGGACAGCAGTTAGCGCACGTTTCTACGGCATTCATAGATATATTGATGGCATTCATAGATATGAATGAACCGTTTCTACGACATTCATAGATATATTGATGGCATGATATGAACGAACCGTTTCTACGGCATTCATATATGTATTGACGGCATGTTATGAACGAACCGTTTCTACGGCATTCATACATGTATTGACGGATGATATGAACGAACCGTTTCTACGGCATTCATATACGTCTTGATGTGACGCTATGAGATTTAGTTATTCCGGAATACTAGTATTGAATTGATGAATTGACGGTTACATTTACCTTTTTGTCGAGAAGTATTGTGTTTCATACTTGATATATATTTGCACTAGCTATTCGACGGCTAACCCCTTTATGGGGGAAATACCTTTTATGTATTTCAGGTTCCAGGAGAGCGGACAGGCAGGTATCGGGTCGGCACGAAGATGGTGGGCAAGAGTGATACTGTGTGTTTCCTCCGATTATGTTTTGAGTTTTCCATTCAGTGTTGTTGTACTGGAATGGTTATTGAATACTCGAGTATTGTTTCCCATTTTTCTTGATGTTCCGGCCTGTGTTTGCCGAGGTATTGATTTGTGTTGTGATGTCTTTGCATACATTGGTTATGTTTTGAATACCCCTTTGTATTGATCTTCATTCCATTGTATGTAGACCTTATCGGTCAAAATTTATGGTTCCGCGTATGTTTAGCCTTGTAGGTCCCACGGCGGGGCTTACGACGCTGTAATATCCCTGAATAACTTGGGGGTGTTACAGAATATGGTATCGGAGCTTAGGTCTATGGATACCTAGGCTGTCGGTCTTTTGGGTCGATCGAGTCGTCATTTGTCCGCAGTATCACTACTCTGCCATCATCACAGTGCGACCGGTACTTGTAAGACCTCTTACTCTTCTAGTGTTTCCTTATTCGTTTTGCTTCGTTTTATTGGTATTCGTGAGAATCGGTCACTTTGATGACGTGTAATTGAATTGTGCTTGCGTGACTTGTGTGTTCTTCAGTATGTCAGCTGGTAGGGGTCGTGGCCGTGGACGTGGAAGAGGTCGTGGCGCGGCCGTTTCCATCAGTTCTATTGCTGGGTCAACCAACCCCATCTTGTCAAACTCGGTGCATCCCGACACCGAAAGTCAGCACGACCAGTCGAATGGGGAACAACGCGGACGTTGGAGTTGCGAATGTACTTCAACAATTGGCTACCCAGATGACCATTTTAGCCCAAACAGTTCAGTTGAATAATCCGAACCCGAACATGGATGCCTTGCTTCAGAATGTAATTCGTATGCACCCTCCACAATTTGGCGGTGTCACAGACCCGTTAGGATGGGAAGACTGGCTAGCGGAATTGGAAAAGATTTTCGAGGCGGCTGATTGCCCCGAAGTGAGGAAAGTACCGATTGCTCAGTATTTCCTCACCAAGGAGGCCGCTACCTGGTGGAAGGTCATCAAGCCACATGATCGCATTGCCACGTGGGAGGAATTTAAGGAGCTTTTGGAGGCCGAGTTTTGTCCTTGGCCGGTGCGAGAGAGCCGAATCCGAGCCTTTTTCGAGGCTAAACCGCAGAACATTCCTGTTTATGGCGATTGTAGAGTACAACCAACAACTGATCCACGTGAAGGATCAAGTACGGAACGAGCGTGATAAGATCCGTTATTTTGATATGCGGATGAATTTGGACTTACGACGGTACATGGCCAGATTTGCTTGTACCACACTGAAGGAGTATCAGGACAGAGCTTTAGCCCATGATATGTTAAGCCCCAACAACGATACCGTTGAAGAACCGAAGAAGCAGAAAGTCGCGGGGAATTTTTCTGGCTCTAAGGGTGGCAACTTTCAGAGGTCACAGACGATTAACCGATATGCCGGACAGTCGTCACGTTCTAATAAAGGAAAGAGGGGTTACCATCCTACTCCAGGCACCACAAATCGCACGGTGACTTACTATAATTGTGGCCGTCCAGGCCATGTCAGTTTGGAATGCAACTTTCCACCATTGAAGTGTCACACGTGCGGACAGATGGGACATAGGGCGGCTTATTGTTTCGAACCGAATCAGACTTTGGACACTCGGGCTTCGCCTTTGACCACTTGATCAAAGTATGAATCAACGACAATCTTTTGGTCAACCTCAGCAGAATTTCGGCAGGGGCCAGGGACGGGGTCAGAACGCTGGAGGGGGGAACTCTAGCATCGGTTCGGTACAACCACGGGTTTATGAGATGTGCCGAACAGACAAACCTGACGCGGCGGTAGCTTCAGGTACCATTCATATTTTATCTCATCCAGTCCGTGTACTTTTCGATATGGGTGCTACACATTCTTTTATTTCTTTAGAGTGTGTATTCCGTTTCAATATAACTTGTCTGACTGTTTGCGATCCCTTCATCGTGAAACTGCCTAGCGGGGATAGAATTGTGGGAAACCGGGAGATTAGAGATTTTACGGTGAGTATATCCGGTATGGAATGGTTATCAAATCTGATTGTAGTTGATATAGAAGGCGAGGATGTGATCCTCGGCGAGGATTGGCTTGATAATCATCAAGCGATTATGAACTACCGTACCAAGGTTATCACCATGATGACTAAAGACAGATCCGAGTACTCATTTTTGGGGAGTAAGTCGGGACTATCCAAGTTACTTATCAGTGCCATGAAGACCGTAAAACTTTTGAATAAAGGTTGTACGGGCTATTGGTGTTATGCCTTGAAAATGGAAGGAGACGAAATTGATTTCTCTTCAATTTCGGTTGTTAGTGAGTACCCCGATGTTTTTCCAGATGACCTCCTGGGATTACCGCCAGATCGAGAGATAGAATTTGCAGTGGACTTAGAGCCAGATGCGGCTCCGATTTCTAAAGCACCTTATCGGATGGCACCTTCCGAGATGCAAGAATTGAAGAATCAGTTGGGAGAACTTCTGGAAAGAGGGTACATCAGACCGAGCGCTTCGCCTTGGGGCGCGCCTGTTCTTTTCGTGAGGAAGAAGGATGGTTCACTACGTTTGTGCATCGACTACCGTGAGCTGAACAAAGTAACCATCAAGAACAAATATCATTTGCCTCGTATAGACGATTTATTTGACCAACTGCAAGGGGTTGCGGTTTTCTCGAAGATTGATTTAAGATCCGGGTATTATCAACTCAGGGTGAGGAAGTCCGACGTTCCGAAGACGGCATTTCGGACGAGATACGGGCATTATGAATTTGTAGTTATGCCTTTTGGGTTGACTAATGCACCGGCAGTATTCATGCAGTTAATGAATAAGATATTCATCGAGTACCTCGACAGGTGTGTAGTCGTCTTTATTGATGACATCTTGATATATTCTCGAGATAAGGAGGAACATGCCCGACACTTGCGTTTGGTTTTAGATATTTTGAGAACCGAGCATCTCTATGCAAAATTCTCGAAATGCGAATTTTGGTTGGAAGAAGTTATGTTTCTCGGCCATGTGATTTCGGCCGAAGGGGTTCGTGTAGACCCGCAGAAGATTGAGGCAGTGCTAGATTGGGCACCACCTAAAAATGTTAAGGAAGTTCGTAGCTTTTTGGGCCTTGCTGGGTATTACCGTCGGTTTGTCGAGGGGTTCTCGAAACTCGCTCGGCCGCTTACGAAATTACTCCATAAGACCGAAAAGTTTGTTTGGACGAATGAAAGACAACAGATCTTCGATGAACTGAAGAGGCGTTTGACTTCAGCACCGATTTTAACTTTGCCACATGGTACTGAGGGCTTTGCAGTTTATAGTGACGCTTCAGGTCAAGGTTTGGGATGTGTACTTATGCAGCATGATAAGACGATAGCTTTTGCGTCACGACAATTAAAGCCTTATGAGATGAATTATCCTACTCACGATTTGGAATTGGCCGCAATTGTCTTCACACTCAAGATTTGGCGGCATTATTTGTATGGTTCTCCGTGTCGGATTTATACCAATCACAAGAGCCTGAAATATATTTTCAGTCAGAAGGAGCTGAATATGAGACAGAGACGTTGGTTAGAGTTGATAAAGGATTATGATTTGGAAATTCTTTACCACCCCGGAAAAGCTAATGTCGTTGCGGATGCTTTGAGCCGCAAATCGGCATCTCTTCAAATGCTCGAGGTTCTTACATCTCAGGCGAAAATTCGTCAGGATTTAATTGAGCAAGGGATAGAAGTTTGGCTTCAGCGAGTACAGGGACAATTATGTGCTCTCGAAATGACATCGTCCTTAGTTAATGACATCAAAGGGAAGCAGTGGAGTGACCCGACGATTTCTCAACTGAAGGAAGATGTAATTAAAGGAAAAGCTCCTGGCTTTATGGTTCACGAGGATAGTATTCTGAGATTTCAGGGCAGGCTTTGTGTTCCGAACGATTTAGAGTTGAGACAGAGAATTCTCCGAGAAGCTCATGCTACACCTTACTCAATCCACCCCGGGACGAGTAAGATGTACAAGGATTTGAAGCGCAATTTTTGGTGGAATAACATGAAGAAGGATGTTACGGAGTTTGTACTACGGTGCTTGACGTGTCAACAAGTCAAGATCGAACATCAACGACCAGCGAGATTGTTGAAACCACTTCCCATTCCCGAGTGGAAGTGGGAAGACATCTCGATGGATTTCATCACTGGCATGCCGAAAACTCGGGCCAGAATGAATATGATTTGGGTAATTGTCGATCGGTTGACCAAATCTGCACACTTCTTGGGTATTAAGGATACTTGGGGACCAGATAGACTGGCTCGAACCTTTATTGCTGAGATCGTGAGGTTACATGGAACCCCCAAGACCATTGTTTCGGATCGAGACGGCCGTTTCGTATCGCATTTTTGGCAGGCCGTTCATCAGGCTTTGGGCACTGAGTTGATATTGAGCACTTCCTTTCATCCTCAGTCGGACGGTCAGACAGGAGGACGATTTAGACATTGGAAGATATGTTGCGGGCTTGTGCCTTAGACTGGAGTAATGATTGGGAGCTTCATTTGCCATTGATCGAGTTTGCTTACAATAATAGTCGGCACGCGTCGATCAAAATGGCACCCTTCGAGGCACTTTACGATAGACGATGTAGGTCTCCATTGTGTTGGGACGAGGCTTCCGAGCTAGTTGGAACGGAACCGGATATGTTGATGGAGACTAAGGAAAAGATTTCTATTATCCGGGACCGATTCTTGTTGCCGAGTCATCAGAAATCTTATGCTGATACTCGTCGTCGACCCTTGGAGTTTGAAGTGGGGGATCATGTCTTACTCAAGGTGTCGCCGACCATAGGAGTCTTCCGCTTCGGGAAAAAGGGGAAACTTAGTCCGAGGTACATCGGACCCTTCGAGATTTTAGACAGAGTTGGAGATTTAGCATACCGCTTGGCGTTGCCTCCAGCGTTGAGTCACGTCCACAGTGTTTTTCATGTGTCTCAGTTGAGAAAGTACGTACCGGATCCGAGCCACATCATCGACTACAGTGAGATTGACGTAGCCGAGGATATTACTTTTCCGGAGAAACCCGCGAAGATCCTTGAGCGTCGCGAGAAACAACTCCGGCATAAGACCATTCCACTGGTTAAAGTGCAATGGTCGAGGCATGGAGTCGAGGAGGCGACTTGGGAGACGGAAGAGAAGATGCGGGTGGAATACCCCGAACTATTTATTTCTTAAGTTTCGGGATGAAACTTCTTTTTAGAGGGGTAGAATGTAATACCCATACTTTTATTGACTGTTTGACCTTGCCGTTCTCCTTATTTTGTCTCTCTGTAAACGCATGGAGACGTTGTTGATATTGTTATTAAGTTTTGTGCCTTGTTTAGGTCACGATCGTATTGTTTAGACCTTGCGGAAGTGTTCTGGTCCAGAGGAATAGCGCACGCTAGGCCTAGGCTAACGCACGCTAATTCAGCTTGATTAGCGCACGCTAGCTTTGAGCCTTAGCGCGCGCTAAGGGACCAGTCAGGTCAGAACCAGTAACTCAGACTGCTCTCTGGACTGGCGGATTAACGCACGCTAGGAGTTCGTTAGCGCGCGCTATTCGTGGTTAGTAACGCACGCTAACATTCGTCCGTAGCGCACGCTAATGGCCGGGTCGGCAGAGGCAGTGAGGTTGTCAGGTTTCTGGACTATCAGGTAGCACACGCTAGGCTTCGGCTAGCGCACGCTAAAACTGTTACGTAGCGCACGCTAAGGCATAATGGTAGCGCACGCTAATGGTCTGGTCAGTAGAAGCAGTGAGGTTTCAGACTTTCTGGACTAACGGGTAGCGCACGCTAGGCAGCGGCTAGCGTACGCTATATGTGTTGCGTAACGCACGCTAGTGCTCAGTATTAACGCACGCTAGCGAACCGAGGCAGTAAGCTGAGATTTTGGCAGGACAGCAGTTAGCGCACGCAAGGGATGTTTCGTAACGCGCGCTAACGTCTTATGGCAGTAGCCACTGGACTACCAGGTGACCCGTTAGCGCACGCTAACATTGAGGCGTAGCGTGCGCTAGACTGGGACAGTATATAAGGGTACAGTCAACCCCTGCACTCGTCATTTCACATCATTTCCACTTTTTCCAATCGGGAGAGCTCGGGAGAGGCGATTTGGGGCTTTTTGAGGCAGTCCTCCATCAGATATTGTCATCTTGGGTTGGATAACAAGGATTATTCAACATCTAATCCATCCTATCGTACGAATCAAGGTAAAAATCCTTAGAACCCTACCTTTTGGGAATTTTGGGGTTTTTCGTAGATTCATCCGATTTATCCGATTTGAAGCTTGAGAACTTTGAGATTATGATGTATCTATACCGTATGCATGCTTTCTCTACGATTTTTCGGGTTGGGTTGTGCCGTTTTCAGACTTGAGGGAGTTTGAGCGATTTTCCAACCTCTAATTGTTTACCCGTGTATTTTTCGTGAATCGTAGACGGGTTTCGGGAGTTTCTTCGTGTAATTTGAATATGGATAATTGATTATCATATTCCTTGCGAATCGTTTAGGTGCCGGAAGCGCGTTATTGGACCTACTGAACTCATACCCTTTTTCCATTCGTTTTCTCGATGTCTCAAAGGCAAGTATATATATTTATGATTGTACGTTCTCGACTTTGAAAGTAAGAAATATTGATGGTATGATATGAACGAACCGTTTCTACGGCATTTATAGATATATTGATGGCATGATATGAACGAACCGTTTCTACGGCATTCATATATGTATTGACGGCATGTTATGAATGAACCGTTTCTATGGCATTCATACATGTATTGACGGATGATATGAACGAACCGTTTCTACGGCATTCATATACGTCTTGATGTGACGCTATGAGATTTAGTTATTGCGGAATACTAGTCTTGAATTGATGAATTGACGGTTACATTTACCTTTTTGTCGAGAAGTATTGTGTTTCATACTTGATATATATTTGCACTAGCTATTCGACGGCTAACCCCTTTATGGGGGAAATACCTTTTATGTATTTCAGGTTCCAGGAGAGCGGACAGGCAGGTATCGGGTCGGCATGAAGATGGTGGGCAAGAGTGATACTGTGTGTTTCCTCCGGTTATGTTTTGAGTTTTCCATTCAGTGTTGTTGTACTGGAATGGTTATTGAATACTCGAGTATTGTTTCCCATTTTTCTTGATGTTTCGGCCTGTGTTTGCCGAGGTATTGATTTGTCTTGTGATGTCTTTGCATACATTGGTTATGTTTTGAATACCCCTTTGTATTGATCTTCCTTCCATTGTATGTAGACCTTATCGGTCAAAATTTATGGTTCCGCGTATGTTTAGCCTTGTGGGTCCCACGGCGGGGCTTACGGCGCTGTAATATCCCTGAATAACTTGGGGGTGTTACATGCGGAAACTTGCTGTCGCGAGGGATACCGCAACTCCTGTATCCAATACCTAGGCGTGTTGTACTAAAAGTACTGCCGTGTGGGCCTTTGATATTTGGATACAGCCTTCCTTCTGAATGGCTATTGGCGCTGTTGATATGCTCGGGGAGCTTGCTGCTGAATGCGCCTTACAGGTTTGAATGGCTGGTGATTCCGCTGTTTGGAATATGGCTGTGGTGGCGGAATGGCAGCTTTTGCTGTTCGCGGTGCAACGGGTTCCTTCACATGACTCAGAACTTCTTCCAATACAGGAATGGGTTCCACACCCCTAACGAACACAATACTAGTTTTCCCTTTGTTGGAAAATGAGTTGTATCCTAAGCCACTTTTATCATGAGCATGTTGCCCAGTGTTTAGAATTTCTTTCATTCTTTTAGATGATTTCTCGAAAGATTTCAAAATGGTCTCAAGTTCTCCTTCTCGTTTTTCGAGAGTTTTTACTTTGGCTTGAAGCAGAACAAAATCATTTGTATTGCTTTCACTATGAGATTTAGTCTCACTTAGTTCATGAGCAAGTTGATGATTGCTCTCCATGAGTTTTTCATACTCGACTTTGCTGTTTTCACAATCAATAGACATATTTTCGTAATTTACTTTCAGCAGGTCGTTTTCATCTTTCAGCTCTAAATTTGAAAGTTGGAGCTGTAGGTTTTCATTTTCAATGTCTCATGGGCCATTTGAATGTTTTTAAATTCATTCATCATGTTTGCAAAAGTATGAGATGCATTTGAAGGAATAGCTGAGGTTGAGCTTACCTCATCATCGCTATCTTCATCTTCCGGAATGTCCTTGGCCATAAAGCACATATAGGCTTTATCTTCAAAATCATCATCAGATGAATCACTGTCAGTGACTACCTGAAGACATTCTCCGGGTTTTGATGAAGCGGGGGCGGCTTCTGATTCACCAATCAGGGCCTTGAGCTTGTTTTTCCAAGCACGTCTTCTTTCATCCTTTTCTTGTTGCTTAGCTTTCGGCAACCTGTGAACTTTTGGATGAGGACATTTATTTGCATAATGTCCTGGTTTCCTGCAATTATAACACATGTTAGCATCACCAGAGGAAGTTTCAGTAATTACCTTATGAACAGGCTTGGGCATGTATGGAGTCTTTCCCGACTGCTTGATAAACTTCTTGAACTTATGCATGAGGAGCGCCATTTCGTCTTGCGACAGGATGTGGTCGTCGCTGTCAGCATTCTTATGAATGGGCTTTGATGAACTCGGCATGTTGTGTCTTCGGTTGGATATAACGGCTAATGCTGTAACCTTTGAAGGAGATTCTTCAGCTTTTTCTCTCCTGTCTATATCGTACTCAAATTCTTTGAGGTCAGAAGAGAGATCAAAAGTAGATATTTCATTAATATTACACGACACATGCATAGTTGTGGTCTTAATGTCCCATCGGGCAGGGAGAGATCTGAAAATTTTTAGGTTCTTCTCCTTTTGAGTATAAATTTTTCCCAAAGCTTCAAGTTCACCAACAATGCCAGTAAATCTGAGGTCAAGTTCCTCAAGTGTCTCAGTTGGTTTCATTTCAAAATATTCAAATTGCTGAGTTAATTTTGAAATTTTGTTTTCTTTTGAGAGCTCAGTTCCCTCATAAATTAACTTGAGTTTGTCCCAGATATCTTTGGCTGTTTTATGGCTCTTTACCTTTGAGAACGTGCCCTTATCAAGAGTGACAAATAACGCGTTCTTAGCAACATTATCGAGGTTGGCGCGTTTCCGATCACCTGTCGTCCATTGATCGCTCGCTTTCTCGAGAATCTCTGCATGATCCTGGCCTTCAATCCTTGGGGCCGGATTTACCATCATGATTTTTATGGGGCCATCCTGTATGACAAAAACCATCTCTTCGTGCATTGCTGCAAGATGAGCCTCCATCCTAATTCTCCAATCATCAAATTCGTTAATGGAAAACATAGGAACTTTATTGATCATTGATGTATCCATGTGAGAATAAGGAATAAAAAGACTGTTTACAAAAATAAGTGATTTTAGGATCTGATTCAATCAAAAATACGACTGATTCTTTTTAGAATCAACCACTCCGATGCCACTTGTTGGCCACTAAGTATACAAGATACAGCTTGGAAAGTGTTTTAAACAATAGGCTGTACGGTTTTCAAATCTGAGTGCGTAGCGGAAGTCTTGTTAAAGTGAGTTGCTGTAAATACAGCAACTAGATATGAGGTGTATACTTAAAGATAATCACAAATATTAAAATAGTAAATGCAGAAGGTAAATGACACGGTAATTAAAGTGGTTCGAGGTAAACCCCTCCACACAGGAGTGAAAATGTTTATTATAAATACTACGTACACAACTACGTATTTATAATCAAACATAATCAATACATCGTTCACACATATTGATATAATGATCTTAGCCTTCAACCGTTCACACAGATTGGTTTAAGCTTTCACTTGACTGGCTTCTTCACACACAGTTCCGAAGCTTCGTCTCTTCAATGCAAGTCCGTCACACACAGATCAGGAATAGCAAGGTTTCACAGTCTACACAGGGCTGATGGGTTTTGTTCAAGGATAGAACAATGTTTGAACAATAGCTTTGACTTTCTGAGCTTTTTGCTGATGATGTGTTGTTCATGGTTTGAGCACTTGTATATTTCTTCTTTCAGAATAGCAGTATGCTTTGGGAAATATGTTTGCTCAGATGTATATGATGATAACTTCATTTGATTTCGTGTGTCAGTTGTTCGTCGTTCATATATATATATATATATATATATATATATATATAGCTTTCTTGAATATATCCGTTGAGATAAATCCGTTGAGCAAGATACCGTTCCAACGGGATGATGTGTTTGAATAAAACACGATCCGGATTTTGCGCTTAATTGAAGATCTCTGGCGGCTTGATATTTAAATACTTTATCCTTTAGTATTTAAATATATCTTCTTGAACGGGACTTTGACTTTAGCGAATAACAAAGATTTTTTCTTGTCCTGTTTGGATACTGTATGGAATGATAGCTGTATTGTCGATTCGAGACAGCTTCCATACTTAATCTTAAGAGACACCTTTGCTGTATGATTGATTCACTGTACGCTGGGACTACGGGAAGTCTTCGATACAGGTTGACACCTTTGATCCGCTTTTCGATACATCTGTCTGCTGTATGCTGGATTGGCACATTGTCAAAACTTTCGATACAGAGATTGTTATCCCAACAATTTCCATACAGGGATTGTTATCCCAACAATAATAATTATTATTAATACTATATAACAAATATATAACAAGAACAATAATAATTTATATTACAATAGTATTAATAATTATTATTCATAATACTACACATTATATATAATACTATTGGTAACATTGATATTAATAATAATAATTAATAATAAAATTAAACAATAATATATACAACAATAGTAATTATTATATATATTACAACAACAAAAACAAGAATAGTAATAATAATAATAATAAATAATAAGTTTAGCAATAATATATAATATTATTGTTAATATTAATTATTATCGATATTTCTCCTAATAATCGATTGTATTAAAAAGTAATCTATACAGTAATAATTATAATTTATTATATTACAGCAATAAAACAATAATAGAAATGATACTAAATAAACAATTATAATAACTATTGTATATAATATTATGGGATCTCTCTTTTTTAGTATCAGAGCATAAAACTAACAAGTTATATATCCTCATTCATAAAACTATAAGTTTTTTATATCAAAATGTGTTAAATGACACCATTACCGTTAAAGTCTACCACTAAAAGATAAAAAATCTAAAAAATAGAAAATTATTAAAAGCAAACAACAATAATCTAAACGGTCTCACAATATATTTCTCTCTCTTGCAAAAAAACTCTCTCGCTGTATCTCTCGTGAAACCGAAAAACCCCCATCGTGAAACCCTTTCGCAGGCCAGAAAATGTCGAACTCCGACTACGACATAGAATCTGAAGACGCCAGAATTTCCTCACATGCTAGTGACACTCCATCTGAAGAGAAATTCATCAATGAGCTGCCGGTTAGTGTATTTTTATTCACACACGATCGTGCCATGACGGTTGTTCATCGTCTCACGATGGTGCTGAAGAAAATGACACCATCGTGTGCATGCTGGTCTTTCGTGGGCACGGTGGTTTACACACGACGATCGTAAATCGTGTGAGCCGTCGTGGGCAAGAAGACCAAAGGCTTCTGCCTTGCGCACGATGTCATGCACACGATCAATGCCCGTCGTGTTAGCCGCCGTGTTGCACACGATGGTCTTCACACGATGGGCATCGATCGTGTGCATGCCATTGTGCGCAAGCATTGTCAATTTTTTCGTTCTCTTAAGCATTCTATCATATTCTTATGATTTATATGTCTATATTGCAGACTGGTTGCGTATGGAAGAGACCTACATTGCGCTTTGTTACACGACAAGTGAATCTTTACATACGAGAGGCGGTTTTTAAAGAGATCATTGAGACACTAAGAAGTATAGGCCGTAATTCTGCAGTTGGTGATCGAGCTATCGAGAGCTTGACCGGTGGGGTCCTGGGGCGTTTGATTAAATTTAGGAGAAATAGGAGTACAAATACTGCCCTACATCACTTGATTGTCCGTCAGTTGGAGGGTGATCAAATCCCCTCGGATGAGTCGTGGTTCCAGGTTTGCGGGAGGACCATTTGTTTTACGGCCCCTGATTTTGCCATGATTATTGTACTGCATTTTGGAAACTCTACCTTCCATCCATAGGACGACAATCTCCTTCGGTCTGACAGTATTTTCCATAGAATACTCCATGGCAAAAATATTAAGGTTAGTGTTTTGCGGAAGAGGTTCAATGCTCGAGATTTTGGTAGAGACATAAGAGATTATATGAAGGTTGTCAATTTGCTTATATACTACTACTTTATCCTATGCCGTGATGACATGATGGTCGAGACATGGGCAGGGGCATAGTTGAGGATTTCAAGCAGTGGAATATGTTTCTTTGGGGTTCTTATGCCTTTGGGGTTTTGTCTTACTACATAGGCAATATTGCCATGAAGGAGGGACAGGAACATAAGGACTATCACTTCTATGGTCCTGTTTGGTCTTTACAAATATGGTCGTATGAGATGATTCCTTCATCGGGAGAATTGTGTGTAATTTGAGATAAATTTGTCCAAGTCCCCGGGTGTTTGATGTGGACTACGAGGAAGATGTTATGTGATTTCACTCATTTCTTCGACGATAAGGTACATAAATTTATAAAAGTATTTTCTCCTGACTTCACTCATGTCTTCAACGTTATGTGATTGTCCATCTAATGGTATGCTTTAATGACTACTTTTGCAGCACAAAGTACTTCCCTCTTTACCGCATCTGGAGGAGGATGAGGCTGAGTACTACTACCTGAGTTTTGAGAATGGCTCGTCATATGACGTTAAGTTCATAAAGCCTATAAGAATAGCTGTGAAGAACAAGGAGGATGAGCTTGTGCTGATGCCGAGAAAGAAAGTTATGGATAGGTTGAAGAAGGCTGCTGGGAAATTGATTACATATGAGTCGGCACATAAAATATCGAAGCGATGCCGGCAGAGTACCCCCAGTATATGGTGCAGAGACATCGGACCGGAAGAGGCAGCCAGAGAGGGTGTGTTGTGTCCACGGACTTCCTTGTCCGGACCACACCCAGGATGAAAAACTCGAGATTTTTATTTCGGTTGCCTTGAACTATGTGTCGGTTGGTGTCGGTTATTTCGTGCCATTATGATTATATGGAATCTGTTTTTCTTTTAGGAACAGGTTGATATACTCTGTTGTAGTGTTTGACGAGCGAGACTTGTCTTCCCGTACGTTTCTTTGACTAAATGTGAGTGTGTGGTGTGGTATGTTTTGTTTCGTAATTTGACCGTTATTGCTTTGAATCTTAGCCGGTGCGTTCGTGTGACCGAGACGTTGTCGAACGCCTAACCGGACTGTCGGAACGATCGAGTCCCGATTGTAGTACATGGCCGAGTTACGGCCGCAATGCAGTGCCTGTTACGACCGCAAGACATGGCCGGTTACGGCCGCAATGTCTTGCCGATTACGGCCGTAAGGCTCCCACACGGGTTGGGTAGTTTCCTAGGTATGTTCAACTACGACCGTAATGGGCCGGCAGTGGCGGTCGTAAGGCCTGTTACGTACGTAAGCCCCTGGCCGGTGACGTACGTAACACTGTCGGCTGTTTTGGGCAGAAGGTTCATCCATGGCCGGTTACGGCCATAAGCCATGGCCGATTATGTACGTAAGGCGGTTGGCAAGCTGCCTATATAAGGCCTGCCGGCGGGTTTTTGGGCCATTCTTCACTTTTCTTCTTCCTTCTTCGCGAATATTCGACGGAAATCGAAGGTATTGATTGGAAATCAGTATTACATCAGTTGAGAAGCTTGAATCATGATTATTATCATCATCTAATCCTTGTTCTTCATCCAAATCGAGGTTTTTTGGCTTGAACTCGTGTTTTTGAAGATTTTGGGGATTTTCCTTTTGATTTAGATTCCAATCCATTTTTGATCAATTAATTGTTGTATAAACGTTGTTTTGGACATGTTCTACGGATTGGATACTCATATCTTTGTTTCGTTTGACTCGAGGGGTGATTTCTTTGTTCTTGAAGGGTCTTGAACATTTAATGTTCGATTAATTATCCCATTGAGTCTCCTTCGATAGTTTAGTAGGATTTCCGTTGTTTTTGGGTTTGATTCTCGTTGTAATCGTAATTCTGTTGTTTTCGCCCGGAGGATTGTAGGTGTTTGAGGTCTATCGGAGGAGCCATGTTCGTCTGGGTGTTCGGTAGCAGTTAATGAGGCAAGTATCTTGCTATACGATTTGTGCCTTGTGAATAGAGACTTCGTGCTAGATTTATGATGATTTGGTTTACCATCGTGAATATGTTTAATGTGATTTTATAATCGTGAACGGTTGATGATAGTGATGATATCCTCACCTGGCTAACGTCGTGGAAATTGTGTTAGTTGTGTTAATCCTATGATTTGCTTGCGTGATTGATCATGGTTAAGTGTTCGTGATGATGATGATATTTATGTCGGTTTGATTACATACCTTAATATGTAATATGGTGTTATTGTCGATTGAGGTGACGTATTGTTAATTATATATGTTGCATGTGGTGATGTGTAAGTTGATCAATATGAGTTGTGACATGTCAATGCGTGTGTTCTATGTAAGATTCTGACGAGGCCTCTGGAGTTCGGTACATGATGTGTACGAACAACGTGTGTAGTCCGGGTAGGTTCCGTCCAGGCCTCTGGAGTTCAGTACATGATGTGTACGAACAACGTGTGTAGTCCGGGTAGGGTCCGTCGAGGCCTCTGGAGTTCGGTACATGATGTGTACGAACAACGTGTGTAGTCCGGGTAGGGTCCGTTGAGGCCTCCGAAGTTCGGTACATGATGTGTACGAACAGTGGTTGTGGAACAGTGATTGTGGAATAGTGATCGTATAACAGTGGTTGTTTGGATAATGTTTTAAAACATGGGTCACGGACTCGTGATGAAATTTTAACTAGTGTGTTTTGAAATGAGAGTCGGACTGAGGCCCTAACGTTTTCGAAAAGGTTTGTAAATCAGGACTTGAGGTCCAAAAGAATTTTCTACTTTAAAAATCCCCGAGCTAATGAGTTCCTTTTCAAATATTGCTTACTTGAGTTCGAAATTCTAAAACTTCTCGGGAACAATTTGATAGTTGATTTCCGTGGTAAATTCGTGGTTGCTATTTACTTGTTGCATTTCATATCGTATTATATTTACACTAGCAAAATAGTGGAATTTTGCTAACCCCAAGTAATCGGGGGGTGGATGTCTGTTTTGTGTCTAGGTGCTTGTAGGTTCGGGAGCAGTCTCAGGATCGGCACAGGAAGCGACGGGCTACGATACTAATAGAGAGTTGGGAGTTGAGTCGAGTGAGTTATCGTCAGAGCCGTATTCCGCTTTCCGCTGTTTTGTATCTTTACCCCTGCGTGGGTGTTCATTGTATAGAGTTGTGTTTTTATGTTTACGTCAGTTGTACGACCTCATCGGTCTGTGTAGTTATTTATAATTGACCTTAACGATCCGTATCATTGTATTGTATGCCCCGGTCGGGCACATACACTTGGTCGTTTTGTGATGATTAGCCTGGTAGATCCTCGTGGGAAGGATTTACGGCATGTAATATTCCCATATGGTTTTGGGGGTATTACATTTATGATATCAGAGCTTAGGTTGCGAAAACCTAGGCTGTCGGGTCAAGTCGAGTCGTGATTTGTCGAGTAATGTGTTGTCTCGTCATTCGAATTGTCGGGTGACAAGTTGAGTTGTGCGTAGTCACAGTGTGTCGGATATGTTGTCAGATGAGATTAGTATCATAGGCGACCATCATCTCCGTGCGGCCTGTGGACGTAAGTCTCCTATTTTATGCATAATATCTGTGTTCATGATTTCATTTATGTGCGATATTTGTGGTGCATAATGTTATTTGCACGGTGTTGTGTAATGGAGTTTGTATTCAATACTTGTGATACACTGTATGTGTATAGAACTGGACGTATTGATGTTTTGACTTTAAACCACCATGTGGGGTGGTATAATGTGAAAGTTGTAAACTTTGATCGTTCTGAAAAAGGTGCCAACGGTAGAGTTTGTGAGAGACTCGGATAGATGGTTTCGTTGTATGTTTAACTTGATGCCCATGAGATGTATTTGATTGAATTGGTGATCCCGTTGCCATTTGGGCACATGGTTCTAAGTTCGACTATTTTGGATTGTTTTAATTATGCCCGCTGTGGGTAGGTTTGAAAACGTTTTTCCTGAAAGACTCTACTGGTTTGAAAATTTTTGTGGAAATCAAAATTTTTAAAAATATTTTGATGGTGCGGTTAAACAACGGTTTATGTGGATTGTAAAATCGGTTGAATTGTGACAAGTTGGTCATGTATTTTCAAATAGCACCATCAATCAGTATTTGGAAAATGTGTTTTAAAATACTTTGGACATTGCAAAATACTACCGTCATTTTTATTACGATCGAAAGGATTCTAGGAAATTTCTGTTTTGCAAACGACCTTGGTTTTCAGAATTTTAAGCATTATGTGATAGTGTGTTGGGGCTAAGTAGTTGCGACAAGTTTGTTATGTTGTTGTGCTCGCCGTATAATGTTGCAGTTTTTTATAAATATTGTAATACTTTGTTAGGAGTCGATCCCTAATCTGTAATACCCGTAATTTTGATTTCCGGTAATTTCTTTTTCTTCGGCGGAAGTCTGTTTTGACGACTCGCTCATGACCGTTTCGTCATTTTGAGAATTATTAATTCTACACCTTTTGTCATCCGAGTTCGTTTCGGTGTTGTTTTGTTGAGTTCCGTGCCTTTTAGCGACTTTTCCGCACTTGAGTTCGATTCTTGCGAATCTCGTTCGAAACTGCTGTTTCGAGTTTCCCGTAAGTCCGTTTAACTTTGTTAGACGTGTTGTGAACTTCTGTTTGGTTATTCAATCACGTATCGTGATTTCCGGGCGTTTTGGACTATTTTGTAATTTCTTGAAAGTTACGGGTATCCGTATCTGTAATTGTTGTCTCGACCCGTTTCTTGGTCGCGTATGACTAATTATGGTATTATGTTTTCATTTCGGGTCGTTGATGTTGTCCGCGAACTTTTCGTCGTGTTCGTTCCGTACGTTTTCGGAAATCGAGTCGTCGGGCCATGTCGGATGAGCAGCTGGCCGGACGGTGGCGGGTCCTGGCCGGACGGTTGCGGGCACTGGCCGGGCTAACGCGGCAGGAACCGGCGTAGCGTACGCTACGGCCGGAAGTCTGCGCGCGCTAGCTCGACAGGTATAGCGCACGCTAGCTTGGTCGACCAACGCACGCTATCGAACCGGACAGTGGGGATTCTGGGGTTCTGGACTCGGAAAGGATCGGCAGGTAGCGCACGCTACGCCAAGCGTAGCATGCGCTAGTCGGCAGGCGTAGCGCACGCTGTCGGCCGGCTAGCGTACGTTACCCGGTCGGGCGATTCGATCGAGAGGGTTACAGACAGATCGGCTAAGCGCCGCTAGCGTCCATGCCAGCCAGCCTTCTCGCGATCGTCTGAGCGGGATCCGGCCGTGATTGAGTCTTGATCTGAGGCCTTGCGGGCCCCGCCGAGGGTTATCGGCCGAGGTGCCCATTAGCGCGCTAGTCGGAAGGTGTAGCGCACGCTAGGCCGTCTTTGTATAAATATGTGAGTAGCCATATTTTCACCCGTTTTCATTTCCATCTTTTCCTCTCCGTTTGGAGACTTGGCGATCCAGAGACATGTTGTCAAGCAACTAATCCACGAATATTGGGAGTTCATATCATCGATTAATCCCTCCATAACCTCCTTTGATCCAAATAATCAAGGTGAGATTTCCTAGAACCCTATTTTGGGAAAATTTGGGGTTTTTGCGTTTTTGTCCGATTCGTTCCGTGTTGTTGATTAATACACGATGGGTATGATTAATCTTGGTAGTATTCTTGTGTTTAACATCATTTAATCCATTGTTCTTCGTCGAATCGAAGTATATTTCTTGATTTCCTTCGAATTGACTTTTTGAGGGATTTGTCCTCGATCTCGTTTTTCATCCGTTTTCGATGGATCGATTATGGTTAAATGATGTTGTTAAACATATTCTATGGATTGTATATCCATATTTCAACTTGGAATTCCGTTTTCGTGATTTGACGGGACGAATCGTGTTCTTGGCCGTTTTGGGGGAAATCCTTGAACTTTCGTCATTTGTTCTTTGAATTCAGCGGCTTTGGGTCGTTCTTTGGAATTCATTTTCGTTGTTATTGTTTTCGTTCGTAGTTCATTGTTGTGGATTGTCGTTCGGTGGAGTCGGCGAGTTCGTAGTCGGTTCGTGCCAACCTATTTCGGCCGATTCTCCGCGTTGTCGTTATTCGAGGCAAGTACCTGGCCCATACTTTTCTCGTTTTATGGATATGATGATCGGTGGTCGTCTTGATGTGTTTGTTTGGTTATTTGAAATGAAGTTTCAAAAGATTTCGGTTTGGCCTCGTTAAAGGCTCTCTTTCAAAACGCGTGTGTGTTTTGTGAACGTTGTGTTTTGGGAATTGATTATGATTTGATTATTTTGAACGTTGAAGTCTTTGATGATGATGCTCCTGTGTTTAAAGTTATGGGATCGTGTATTCCGTATTTAATCATTGTTGTGGTGTTTTTGAAGAGTTTGATAATGGTGTCGAGTTAATGGCCATCTCTAGTGAGTATTCTTAATGAACTTACATTCTTAGCATGTTAGTATTGCATGAGTAACGTGTGTGTGTGTATGCTCACTACGGGTTAGATCCGACGGGGTCTCGGTAGGGGTCCACAAGAGACGTGGATCGACGAGCTTGCTTTTAACCACTACGGGTTAGATCCGACGGGGTCTCGGTAGGGGTCCACAGAGACGTGGATCGACGGTTAATTGTGGTGCATTTTGCAAATGTGATTTGATTATGGCATTTCCGGAAATGTGTGCTTTTGAACGGTTTTCATGATTGCATGCATTGACTAAGTGTGTAAGAGGTAAGTTGTTCGTTTGGTCTACTTGGCTAGGATGGCACTAGAGTACTTTGTTGTTTGTGTTAAATCCTTTATTTGTGGATTTTGATGTTGGGAGACGAACCTTGTGGTCGTTCTTGTGTACTGTGAGTTGATGAGATTGGGGCTAAAATCCCAACGTTTTTGTAAAGGTCATTTGACGGATTTGGGGCTAAAATCCCAACGGTTTGGTAAAGGTTATTTTACGGAGAGTAAACTTTTGGGGCGGTGACCCCTTCTGTCTTTTGGATTTTGAAAAGTAGGATTTGATAATCCTAAATTGTTTTCTATTAAAACTCTCGATGGCATTCTAAACTGTTTTTATAAATTTTTCCATTGATTTGTGATCTTTCGATTTTAGAACGTTTTCTCAAATTCTTGCCTCGGGAAGTGCTTTTCGTTTCGTTTGGATCTTTGAGGATCCTTGGTTATTGTTATTCGTGGAATGTGAATTGTATGGCTCGTATTTGCACTTTGTTCTTGCACTAGCAAAACAGTGGAGTTTTGCTAACCCCCGAGTATTCAGGGGGTGGATGTCTGTTTTTGCATTCAGGTTTTGGAGCATAACACAGGGTCGGCACGAAGGATGATGAAAGATGATCGATACTAATCACATGAGGAACCGTACTTTGTTTATTAGTTCAGTTGTACTCTATTGTTCCGCTGCTATATTTTCCCGTTGTACGGGTGTGGTTGTATTTTGACCCCTGCGTGGGCATTAGTTGTATTTGAGTTGTATGTATTTGTTGAAAGACCAAATCGGTCTACTGAGTCATTTTAACCTTAAAGGCATGGTTGAGTTGTTATATGTCGTTACCAGCCTGGTAGATCCTTGAGGAAAGGTTCTACGGCGTGTAATATCCCTGAGCGGATTGGGGGTGTTACATAATCGTCGGAGCCGTGTCGGGGCTGCTGGGACAATTCTATTGTCCTGCAGGTAGTTATTACGGCCGTAAGATGTTTACCATTACGGTCGTAAGCTCATAGTTGTTACGGCCGTAAACTATATGTTGTTACGGCCGTAAGCTCTTGACTGTCACAGTAATAACCTTGTTGCTATAGTTGTATATGCGCCCTCTACCAATCAATTGATTTTAGTAAACATAGTCGTATGGTCCGCCAGTGACGACTATGAATTTTAACCATTGTGTCAGTAATGACGCATTCGGTTAGTTACCCTGTATGGTATCGTTGATGTGTTGTTGATTGTTGCCATCCTTACTAGAGCATTTTTGGTTTTATACATAAGTGTTGTCACATAGTATGATTTGATCGTGCTATTCCATGTCATTATACGAATGTGGTAGTTAATTTGTGGATATATTGAGTGCCATTATAAGAGGTTTTCCACCCGAGATTGATTTGGCGAAACCTTTGGGGAGTCATTGCCGAGGGGCATGGCCGCAGATTATCATGTGCGTTGTTATTCGTAATGGTTGGCGTAGTGATATGTGGTTGCCTTGCATGTCGTTAGCAGTGATAATGATATATATATATATATATATATATTGATAAGGTCATTTTGATGATATCGTTTATCGAGAAGATTGAAGTTTCAACGTGTTGTTTTGACAAATAATTTCATACAGAACATTTATGATAATGGGCTCATGGTTTTGACTAAACGACGAGGTATTAAAAGTGTTCTAAAAAATTCATTTCACCAAAATCTTTCAACTCCTAAATTTTAAAATATTATCATTCGAACAAATACCTCGGAAAAACTTTATTTCTAAAGAATATTACAAGGGTTTGGCCCCAATGATATGTATACGGGTTTGACCGTGTTTGTTTTGGTATAGGTCGTACCTCTCTGTGGGTGTGACCGTGCTAATTAATTTTGAATTTAAGTTCTATTATTGCAGTGTTAGTTCGTGTGTTTAGTATATTTTGAGTAATATTTTTATTAGTACTATATATATATATATAATTGTGTGTTGTGTAATAATTTATTCGTTTTACCATATATTTATATGATTTTATTTTATTAGAATTTCTATAATTTTGTATCATTTTTGGATAATTAATTGGAATTAAATTATATTTGCAGGTTAACCAACCGGTACAAGACAAATCAATTGGTTCAAGTGCGATATTTTTACAAAATTCAAATATAGTCACAACTGGTCTCATTTTATTCGTCTCGTCGAGACGATCATTTTAAAAAAAAATCATCTGAATCCGAGTTAGTATGAAGAAGTTATGACCGTTCGAAGGACAATTAAATAGACGGACCATATTGTGCCACGAGTCAACACCCGATTGGATCAGAAATTCAACTCTCTGCTGATGTCATCTATGACATCAGCATTAATTGGCAGCCGTGTATTATTGGGGGTGGATTTTAAAATGATAAAAATTATTATTTTATTAATTTTGTAGTATTATAAATAAGGGATGAATGTGTAGTGTTTGGAAGAGGAGAAAAAAGGAGAAAAATAGAGAGATATTATTGTAAGGGAGAGAAATAAAAATATTGTGTAATAAAATTATATTTAAGCAATAATATTATGGAATATTTATTTATTTGTGTTGTTATTATGAGTGAGTAATTTTATTTTACTGGGGTTATGATGAAACCATGTCTATATTATTATTAATATTTATATAATAATTCCAAATAAATATTTTTAAGGATTATGATTTTCGCTAAAATAGGGGAATATTATTTCATCAATTATATCACGTATTTTTTATAGTTATAAATTCCCTCTTGCTTTGTGATTATTGATATTAGTTAATTTCTTTGATTATTGTTTTCCATTAAATTGGATACATGTAATGCTTAGAAATTACATTTTTCAAGCGAAGGAAAATCTATATTTGAATTATAATTTTGTACTTATTGTCAAATCTATAGGAAAATAGTGAGATTAATTTCAGAATCTATTCCCTGAATTTCTTAGAATTAAAATATAAAATAAATAATAAATAGACATTGGTGGACTCTAAACCCTAGTAAATTGTTTAAAATCAATTTATCTAAAATCTACTTAAAAAATTACTGTTATTTAGTGCAATTATTATAACAAATCAAAAATCAAATTATTTGGTACTATGTTAGAATTTAATATAATTTGGTTCAAAACGATAGGAATAATTTTACTTCACTATCATAGTACTCCCTGTGGAATCGACCTTGCACCGCATATCTACATCGAACAAATCGTGCGCTTGCCAGTATTAGACTAAAGAATCAACCAACAACAAATTTTTGGCGTCGTTGCCGGGGAGGGGCAAATGAAGTACAAGAAGACTATCGTCACCAAGTTAGTTAAATTCTTCTACTAGTTATTTATTTTACTGCTTTTCTTTATTATTATCTGTCTTTTTAATATCCGTTTTAGATTGTGTTAGTATAAATAATAGTTAGTAGTAGAATTTATTTTCTTTTTACGTTCATAAAAAAATTCTGAAAAATAGTAAAAACTTATAATAATAAATATAAAATATAAGTAATAATAATAAAAACTACTGTTCATTTTCTTAAAAATAATAATAAAATAATAAAAAAAATAAAAAGTCCAAAAATATATAAAAATATAAAAAATCTGAAAAAAATTATAAAAATCAGAACTTATTTATTTTTTATTTAAAAAAAGATCTGGAAAATAAAAAAAAAAAGTTTCAGACTTTAAGGTAATATTTTTGTAATTTTGGAATATTAATATTAAAAAAATAAAAAAATTTATTTAAATTCGAAAAAATAAAAAATAATAAAAATAAATTAAAAAATAATCTGGAATATTATTTTTTGTAATAAATAATAATCTGAATTATTTTATTTTATTTTTAAAAGTAAAACCTGCTAGTTTTATTAAAAATTTACTTTTCATAAAAATCTAAAAAAAATCAGATTAATAATTAATAATTTAAATAATCTTGAATATATATAATAAAAAAAATCTGAACATTATATTTTTTTTAATAAAAAGAGATTTTTTTTTAAAAATAAATTACAATACTTTAATAAAAAAGGGAAAATACTATAAAAAAATTAAAAACCTGAAAATTTATAAAAAAAACAGAAACAAAAATTTGTAATAAAAAAAACTATTTTTATTGTTTTCATAAATAAAATAAAAGTTTGTAATTTTTATTTTTTTCTAAAAAATATCTGAATTTTTTTTTGTGAAAAAAATAAATAATATATCTGGATATATATATATATATTTATATATATATATATTAGCTCAATATTATTAGTCTAAAAATATAATAAAATTGTAATAAATATAAAAATATAAAAACTAAAAAAATATAAAATATAAAAAAAATCAGATTTAATTTTTTTTTAATTTTTATATCTTGTCTTTAGTTTTAATAGAATCTTCTAGTGGTAAATTTAGATTATGTTTTTAGTTGTTATTTTCTATTTACAGTATTCTTAGACATTTAGTTTAGTTGCAATATTTCTCGTCGTACAATTTAGTTTATCAATAGATATTGCTTCTGTAGATTAATTAGTAAATTTATTCCTTTGCAATCTATTACATCCTATAATTTTAGTAATAATTATAAGAATTATCATTATTATTAATAATAATAAAAATTTAAAAACTCAAAAAAAATAATTAAAACAATAAAATCCTTTAAAAGATTCAACAAGGGATTGATATTTTTCACTCACTACTTTGTTCGATTTGAATAGAGAAAAGCTAAATATCAATCTTGTACAAACTGATTTTGAAAATCGATTGAATTTTGGCAAAAATGCCTCTGTTGTACATGCCGAAAAAAGTTGGATTTTAAGTGCGACCGTTGTGACGCCTCCAACGATCTGGAAGTTCGATCGACTATCATAATTTGGTTTGTATGCAAAGTTAAAAAAATTGAAATATCGGTGAATGCAAGTTTGGCACCGAAATAATAAAGGTCGATTAACGAGAAGAAGATTGTCATTAACTAAAATTGAAGTTCAGCAAACAAAATCGATACCAAAAATGGACGAAATCGAAAATCGGAATAATCAAGTTGCAAAAGAGAAAACTTTAATAGAATATTTTTCTCCAGTGAGTGCTAATTCTCCTTATTGCATAGTGTTGCCTACAACTAATGCAACTCATTTCGAACTTAAACCATCAATAATTCAACTTCTTCCATCTTTTCACAGTTTGGAAAGAGAAGATCCATATATGCATGTCAAGGAATTTCTCGACATTTGTTCTACTTTCCGATTCCAAAATTTCTCTGATAAATCTGTCAAACTTAGATTATTTCCATTTTCTCTCAAAGATAAAGCAAAATTCTGGCTAAATTCTCTTCAAGCAAGAACAATTACTACTTGGGACCAACTAGTGAATAAATTTCTCGCAAAATTTCTTCCAATGTCCAAAACTGATAGTCTTAGAAGAGAAATATCAGAATTTTTTCAAAAAGAAAATGAAGAATTTTATGAGTGTTGGGAAAGATTTAATGATTTAATCTTTAAGTGTCCCCATCATGGTTTTGAAATATGGCGTTTGGTAAAATATTTTTATGACGGTTTAACTCCAAACAATCGCCAATTAATCCAATCAATGCATGGTGGAAAATTTCTTCATCTTATTGGTGACGAAGCTTGGAATGCACTAGAAAATATGTCAATTAATTCACAACAATGGAATTCACTCGACTCTAGAGCCAAATCGATGCATACGACCCCAAAAAAAGGTGGAATTTACGAGGTTAAACAAAATGTTGAAATAAAATCTATTATAGATGATTTAATACGAAAAGTGGATGCATTAGTCTTGAAGCAATCCATCCCCTCGTCAAACTCAAAACATGAATTTTGCATTTCATGTGCGGAATCATTTCATTCATCTCAATCTTTTCCCTCTGGTCCACAAAATCAAGAAATTTTTAATGAAGAAGTCAACGTGTTACATTCATATGGAAAATCTTCGGACAGTCCATTTGCTCCAACTTATAATCCAAATTGGAGGAATCATCCAAATTTTTCCTGGAAGCAAAATATGCCTCCAATGAATCAAGGAGGACATCAAATGAATATGTCAAATCAACAAAATGTCCGTCCTAATCAATATCCTCCAAATACTTATCAGTATCCTTCTATAGTGCCAAAGAAACCATCTTTGGAAGATACGTTACAACAATTCATGCAATCTACTCAACAAATGTTCCAATCAACTCAGCAAGCTGTACAATCAAACGCACATGCTATTTCTAAGCTTGAAACACAAATTGGTCAACTTGCAACAACTTTAGCTGAAAGAGAAAAGGGAAAATTTCCGAGTCAGTCCATCCCTAATCCTAAAGGACAATATGAAGTAAACTCTTCTAACGCAGAAGTTCAGTCCATAACTACCCTTAGAAGCGGAAAAGAAATACAGAAGCCTGACTATGATCCAGAAGAAAAATCAAATGAACCACAAGTTTCAAAATCAAAAGATTCTAAAGAAAAAGAAAAGCCTTACGTTCCAAAAGCTCCATTTCCTGAAAGACTTATTCCAAAAGATAAAAGTGCGCAATACAAAGATATAATGGAAATATTTAAACAAGTTCGAATAAGTATTACATTCCTTGATGCTATTAAACAAGTGCCTGCTTATTCTAAGTTCTTGAAAGATCTTTGCACTGTAAAAAGAAGAACAAATGTTCCAAGAAAGGCATTTTTAGCTGAACATGTTAGCTCAATAATCCAAAATAAAACTCCCGTTAAGTATAAAGATCCTGGTAGTCCTTCAATATCTTGTGTTATTGGATATCACATCATTAAACGAGCCTTGCATGATTTAGGAGCCAGTGTGAATTTATTACCATATTCTGTTTATACACAACTTGGATTAGGGGAGCTAAAATCAACATCTGTGATACTCCAACTAGCTGATAGATCTATAAAAATACCTCGAGGAATCGTAGAGGATGTTCTGATTCAAGAAGATAAATTCTACTTGCCTGTTGATTTTATAGTCATAGACACTGAACCTGTTGAGAATACCAAAGATCAAATCCCTGTCATTTTAGGAAGGCCATTTTTAGCTACTTCAAATGCATTAATTAACTGTAGAAATGGCATCATAAAATTTTCTTTTGGAAATATGACTGTTGAACTAAATATGTTTAACATTTCTCAACAACATGATGATCTTGATGATGTCTGTGAGGTAAATATGATAGAGAGTATGGGTCCTTATTTCTTTCCAAAAATAGATGATGATGATGATCTTTTTGAAAGCTGTCTTGCTCATTTTGGCTCAGATTTTGACATCGACAGTTCAATTAATGAAGTAAATTCTTTACTAGAGTCTACACCATTATTGGATAATGATAAATGGAAAGCTAAAACTGAACTACTTGAGAGTCAAATGAATAAAGAAGTACCTATTGAGGATTCAAAGATAGAGCTCAATCCATTACCTGAGTCTCTAAAATATGCATTTTTAGGACCATCAGAAACCCTGCCTGTCATCATAGCATCTGATTTAGATGAAGAAAGAGAAGATAAGTTAATCAATGTTCTTAAAGAACATAAAGAAGCAATAGGCTGGACCATCTCCTATATTAAATGTATTAGTCCTTCTATATGCATGCATCGAATTCACCTTGAAGAAAATGCGAAAACTTCCCGAGAATTTCAAATAAGACTAAATCCTAATTTGAAAGAAATTGTAAGAGCTGAAATAATCGAACTCTTAGATGTAGGATCATCTACCCTATTTCTGACAGCCCTTGGGTTAGTCCTGTTCATATAGTTCCAAAGAAATCTGGCATAACTGTAATCACGAATGAAGAAAATGAACTTGTTCCAACCAGAATTCAAACTGGATGGAGAGTCTGTATTGATTACAGAAAATTGAACTCTGTTACAAGAAAAGATCACTTTCCACTTTCTTTTATTGATCAAATGCTAGAATGGTTAGCCGGTCATGCTTATTATTGTTTTCTTGATGGATATTCCGGCTATAACCAAATTCCCATTGCTCCTGAAGATCAAGAAAAAACCACTTTTACCTGTCCTTTCGGCACTTTTGCTTACCGACGAATGCCATTTGAGTCTGTAATGCACCTGCTACTTTTAGTGGTGTATGATGAGCATTTTCTCGACATGGTTGAGCGGTTTTGGAAATTTTTATGGATGATTTTTCTGTATTCGGGTCTAGCTTTGATGAATGTTTACACCACTTAACCCAAGTGTTGGTTAGGTGTAAGGAGAAGAATCTTGTCCTAAACTGGGAAAAATGTCATTTTATGGTTAAAAAAGGAATTGTCTTAGGACATGTGATTTCTGAAAAAGGAATTGAGGTGGACAAATCTAAAGTTGATTTAATATCCAGTCTTCCACTCCCACGAACGATTAAAGAAATTTGGTCATTCTTAGGCCATGCTGGTTTTTACCGTCGATTCATCAAATATTTTAGCAAAATCTCAAGGCCATTATGTAATTTACTTTCAAAAGACACACATTTCGTATTTGATGATCATTGTCTAAAAGCTTTTAAGACACTCAAATCTATGTTGAGCTCTGCACCTATCATCAAATCTCCAAACTGGAATCTTCCTTTTGAAATAATGTGTGATGCATCCGACTATGCCGTCGGTGTAGTATTGGGTCAAAGAGAAAATAAATTGCCAACTGTAATATATTATGCAAGTAGAACTCTAAATGATGCCCAATTAAAATATTCTACAACTGGAAAAGAATTGCTTGCAGTCGTTTTTGCCTTAGACAAATTTCGACCTTACTTGATTGGTTCGAAAGTCATAATTTACTCTGATCATGCTGCATTAAAATATCTTCTTTCTAAGAAAGATGCTAAACCTCGCTTGATCCGTTGGATTCTATTGTTACAAGAGTTTGACTTAGAAATTCGAGATAAAAAAGGTTCTTAAAAGGATGTTTCTGATCATTTGTCTAGGCTTATCGTAAATTTTACTGATAAAGAACCTCCCATTAATGAGACATTCCCTGATGAACAACTCATGTCTGTTTCTCAAATACCTTGGTATGCAGACATTGTCAATTACCTTGTTACTGATAACATGCCATCTCATTGGAATAACCAAGATAAAACAAAATTTTTAAACAAAGTAAAAAATTTTCTTTTGGGATGATCCATATTTGTTCAAATATTGTCCTGATCAAATTATTAGGAGATGTGTGCCAGAACATGAACAACAAAATATCATTTCCTTTTGTCATGATCATGCATGTGGAGGTCATTTTAGTTCAAAGAAAACAACTGCTAAAATTCTGCAATGTGGTTCTTATTGGCCAACACTTCTCAAAGATACACATTCATATTGCAGCACATGTGATAGATATCAAAGATTAGGTCGAATTTCTAAACGAAATATGATGCCTTTAAACCCAATTTTAATTATTGAAATATTTGATGTTTGGGGCATAGATTTTATGGGACCTTTTCCAATTTCTTTTGGCAATCTTTACATCCTTGTGGCCGTCGATTATGTTTCAAAATGGGTAGAAGCAATTGCTTGCAAAACAAATGACCACAAAGTCGTGGTAAAATTTTTGAAAGAAAATATTTTTTCCAGATTTGGAACACCACGAGCAATTATAAGTGATGGAGGAAAACATCTTTGTAACCAATTTTTGAATCATTTATTTAAAAAATCTGGTGTTACACATAAAGTTGCTACTCCTTATCACCCTCAAACAAGTGGACAAGTTGAAATTTCAAACAGAGAAATCAAACATATTCTTGAAAAAACTGTTAATCCTACAAGGAAAGATTGGTCTTTGCGATTGAATGATGCATTGTGGGCTTACCGTACTGCTTTTAAAGCTCCCATCGGAATGTCTCCATTTAGGCTTGTCTTTGGAAAACCATGTCATTTGCCTGTTGAATTGGAACATAGAGCATACTGGGCCATAAAACGATTAAATTTTTCATTAGACATGGCTGGAATTCATAAGAAACTTCAACTAAATGAATTGGAAGAAATCAGAAATGATGCTTACGATTGTGCAAGGAAATATAAGGACAAAATGAATTTTTTTCATGATAAACACATTTTGAGAAAAACATTTTCTCCTGGTCAAAAAGTCCTTCTTTTTAACTCTCGTTTGTTATTATTTCCAGGCAAGTTGCGTTCACGATGGTCTGGTCCATTTATTATTCATACGGTCTATCCTCACGGAGCTGTAGAAATTGAAAATCCAAAAAAAATGGTAATATTTTTAAAGTGAATGGTCAACGGTTAAAACCATATTTGGAATCAAAATCCTTTGAGGTAGAAGAGGTTCTTCTTAAAGACCCCGATATTGTGAATTAATACTCCATTATGTTTGCCTGGTCAAGTGGTGGATAACGGTACTCCGTGGCTAGTAAAGTCGGATTTTTCAGTTTCCCACAACAACTGATTTTGTAAATATTTTTTATTTTTTATTTTTATTTTTTTAATTATGGAACACACTTTGAAAACAATTGAAAAAAGATTTCCCTTTCTTAGCAAAAAAGTCATTTTGAAACTTTACCAAGCCAGAGTTGAAAGGATGAGATTGCTTATGAATAACGGCATACCTTTTGATAATCGATTCATTATTGAAGCCAAAGTGAGCATAGCGGGAGAATTCACGGAAACACCAACTAGATTTTTACCAGGGCTTGGAAAAGTTCATATTCCAAGAAACGACGAGCAAAGAAAATGGCCGTTTGCTACAAATGTGCCAGGTGGAACTGTGATTCAAGATGTCGATCTTTAGGAATTCCTTCCACAAACAGAGAAGATAAAATTCAGTTCATCAAGGATGGTCTGAATAAGGAGAATTTAGGTGATATCGAAATTTCTCTTGACACGCATCCTAGTGGACTCGTACATTATGGGATTCAATATTTGTGGAATAAATTCAAACCAGAATATGAACAACGTCTGACGTTAAAAGACCTTGTTTGCCAATTTGTAAGAAAATTGGATGGGAAGCTTCTCCCCGACTCATAGAAGGCGTTTAAGCCGTTTCTGAACGTAAAATCAGAGGAAGATGTGAGCCACAATCACAACTACTGTACATACATATGAGTATCTTTTCTTTTTGTTGTTGTTTTTTTAGATTTTCTGAATAAAAAATGTGATACGCAATAAATGCATTCATTATTCTATTGAGTAGTTGAAGCGCAATTAATGCGGTCACAGATTTGATAAATCTTTTTACTTTATTTTGCATCTATAAATAAACATTGCAGTTGTTTCTTTTCTGCATCCCTCAAAACTTGTATTCTTTTCATTTTCTCTTTAAGTAATTTTCTTTTCAAAAAATGGAATCATCATCTTCCACAAAAAGATTTAACTCCATCTGCATTTTTGGTGGAGCTAGTCATGGGAAAGAGGCTTGCTTTACTGAAGCAGCCCACAACTTGGGTCGTACCTTAAGAGAAAAATGCATTCATGTAGTTTACGGAGGAGGAGGTCTAGGATTAATGGGAGGTGCTGCTGCTTCTGCCTATATGGAAGGAGTAAAAGTGTTGGGAATCATTCCAAAACCTCTGGCTGAAAGTAAAATCACCGGAGCAACCATTGGAGATGAGTTCAGAGCTGTAAATATGCAAGACCGCATAACTCACATGATAAATAATGTTGATGCCTTTATCACCCTTCCCAGTGGTTTTGGCACTCTTGAGGAACTTTTTCATGTGGTTACAGGCTGACTAAATGTTCATACGAAACCAATAGGTCTGCTAAATGTCAATGGTTTCTTCGATGGTTTACTATCTTTTATCAACTACTCTTCTGAAAAAGGTTTTATTTCTGAGCGTGCTAAACGAATCATAGTTGTTGCAACAACATCAGGAGAGCTGATCAAAAAACTTATTGCATTTGTTCCTGAACCAGACCCAGCTTTAGCTAATATTGTTTGGATGGAAGATTTCACTGTGCGGAAACGCAAAATTGATACATTCCTTTCCCTCTGATATCCCACTTCATTCCTCTTATTGTTTTCACTTTTTAGCGAGTGTAAAAATCGTGAAAATGATGGCAGCTTAAGGAGTTTCTTTTTGACCTCTTGACGCGCATCTATCCACGATTTATGTATTGTTATTTCTATTACTGTACTTTTTCTCGTTTGTTTTTAATAAAAGCATTGATGGCAGTGTAAGGCGACTTTTCGGACTCTCTTGAAGCGCATCTAGGTTGTTTGCGTTATACTTCCGGGTATATATTTTCTTTTGTTGTTTTGCCACACTTATTTCTTGCAGGTTTAAAAAAAAAGGGGGGGCTTGAGCGAAGCGTCGTCTTTCATAAATAGGGAAGGCTTATTTAAATCCTTACTCCATTCTTCTTTTTACACAATAAGGATATTGTTTATCATTAAGTGTGGGGGAAGGTGTATATCTATATCTATCTCTCTCTCTCTCCCTCTCTCTCTCTCTCTCTCTCTCTCTCTCTCTCTCTCTCTCTCTCTATATATATATATATATATATATATATATATATATATATATAGATATGAAATATTTAAAAAAAAAGGTTGAGAATCACGGCACCATTTTCTTGAGAAAACGTTAGTGAAAAAATCATTTTTGGGATGTTTCACTGGTTTTGATAACGGATTTGGATGAAGGTGTATGGGATTCAGTACACAACACCCTTTTTGTGAGTTTTGAGCCTTAGAGCAATCCTTATATATACGCTCTATATTTTTTGGTTGTGTGGTCAAACATATTGTGTTCATTCTAGAACTTGCTCATTTATACATTTCGAGACTACATTCATAAACTCTTGCATTAAGATGATAAAGGCAATTAGGATTAACCCCTTGTTGGCTTATATTTTCCCACTCATTACATTTTATCCTTAGAAGCCCCATTGAGCATGTGCCTATTTCTTTGATCAAGCACATTACTTTAGCCATTATCCATTCTTGTTGATGACTCATCCATTTGCACCCTCTAGTCAAAGATTTAATTGTGAACTAGATGTGTGACAAATATGGACCGATGTTCATAAGAGTATTGTGGAGATTAAGAGATTTTGTTGAAAGTGAAAGGGTGTGAAGTACATTGGAGTATTGAACCGAAAAAAAAATATATAAATAAAGGCAAAAAAAGAATTAAAAAAAATGGCGTGATAGAAATATGTTTCGTCTTTCATTTCTTCATTGGATTTTTTTTATTTTGTGGTTTGGATTTTTGTAGTTAATTATGGCCAACGAGTTTGCAAGACTCCATCCGGATGATCCACTTGGTATCAAGGTGACCGGGAAGCCGGTTTACAAGGATTGGAAAATTCCTAAATCCATCGAGGATGTAATACCCGAGATTTTTCATTTCCGGTTTAATTTGAAATTCTCTTTGTAGAACGGAAATTTCTCAACTGTCGAGTGTCAGCATTTAATTATTTCTCCCTCTCGGCGATCGATTTTGTATTTAGGGCCATATGTGGTGAATTGTTGTATATCATTATTTTCATTTCGGAGCATTGATGCGGTCCACGAGCTTTTCGTCGTGTTCGTTCCGTGCTTGGGACATTTCATGCTTTGTAATTTGCTTGTTATCGTTTTGGATCATAACTGGTACGTTATAGTTGCAATACTCGAGATTTCTGTTCCGGTTATTTTCGAATTTTGCCGGTTGCACCGGTCAATTTGTTCTGCGGACGACTTCTTGGTACGGCGTGATGTACCGTGTTGTGATATTAAATCAGTACGACTTATCACTGTGGGAGTCGAGCTAATCGTATCTCCTGTTTTATTATTTTCCGTCTCCTTCCGGATCGTCGTTGTGGTCCTATTGTAATCTTCGGATTGTGCCGGAATCATTTTTTCAACCGGAGCTTCGATGGCGGACTGACATGCTTGGCGGTGGCAGCGCTGCCAGCCGTGTGTCTGGCCGGGTCGGCCAGACTAGCGAACTGCGAGACACGGCCGAGAACCGCGCAAGATTTGCGCGGGTGTTGCGCCCGTGTCGGACGAGGCCGAGACACACGCGCAGTGTCTTGCGCGGGTGTTCTTGCCGTGTCGGTCAGTCGCGCCCGCAACACGGCGGTAGACATGGCGCTGGATCGGGCCGTTTGTTGCGCCGTGTCGGTCAGTCATGGCCCGACCATAACACGGCGGTAAACACGGCGCTGGACTGAGCCGTTCGTTGCGCCGTGTCCTGCACGAGTATAAATATGACGGGACAAACGGGTTTACACCCATTGTTCTACTCCTTTTTCCCCTCTTTCCGCGGCTGGAGCTTGGAGAACATGAGGGCATGTTGTTCCACTATAAATCCACGAGATTAGTGAGTCCATATCATCAATTAATCCTTCCATAACTTGCTCCGATCGATCGAATCAAGGTATGATTTCCTAAAATCTAGTTTTGGGGGTCTTAGTTGACTTTGTCCGATTCGATCGTTTTTACTCATATTTCTGATGGATAATTGTAGATTAAGTAGTATTCTATCATTTTCATCATCTTTCCACGGTTTTACCATTTCCGATTCGTCGTTTATATGAACTTTCGTTTGACACTTTCAAGGTGTCCGGGAAAATGCCGCAGAGAGAAAATTGGTCGTTTTGCGATGTTTTTCCTCGTGTGATTTGTTGTTTATATGATGATAGGATACTAGGGACGAATTCCCTACAAAAATCTAGTGTTGAGCCTTTCCGATCTCCGTTTTCATTGGAGTTCCGGATTTCTCCAATCAACCGCATTTTCCGAAGTATTCGTGAGAGATTACCAAGGCAAGTACCTTGATATACGAATTGTAACTGCGTGAAATCATTGTTGTCGAAGTGTATGAATTTATACGGATGTATAAATGTGTATATATATATATATATATAGTTTTATATATGTATATATATTTATATGTTAAATATATGTATGTATATACATATATTGATATAAGCGCCTATATTGGTGAATGACGAGTGATGAATACTAACACTAGATGACGTACTCGACTTGGATTGATGGGTAAACTATATTTATTCTTATAATATAGTAAGGTTATATATATATATATATATTCGGTTGAGTCGCAATATAGGGATATATGTGCGGTGTTGGTTGGTTATGCTTGAAGGCTTATTGTGATTGAGTTTGATTGATAACGTGCGTGTTATTGTTTATTTGTGTGGTTATGGACTGGCGGAGAAAATTGTGTAACTTGATGTACCGAGTGATAATTTTGGTGACGTTTGTCTGTGTGCTTGATGTTTGAAATAATGTGGATACTTGTTGTGAGAAACGTCATATCCGGGAACCTCTGAGGGCGGGGCGTGCACTCCGGCCTGGTGTACGCTGCAATGTGCGGCTCCATATGGGTGGTGAACACCGGTATTACATAATGCGTGTGTCAAGGGGCGGCTCTTGCGGGAGTGATCGCCGGTGCAGTGACATGTTCAAGGAGCGGCCAACATAGTGGAGTGAACGCCGGTACACAGGTGCGCAAGAGAGGCGCCTGGCAGGCTTATTGGTTTCGGGTATTTGAGTGATAGCTAAGACCCCGTTACCGGACGATGTTCGTATCTAAAATCTTTCAAACTCTCTCTTAAACGTTTGTCTTGATATAGACCACGATTCGTGTTTTTGAAAAGTTTGTTTCAATTTGTTTTTAAAGCGTTGGTATCAGGGTTAATTAACCAAGGAGGTTGGACGAAATCTCCGAGGGTTAATTAATCGGGGGATCTTGAGCAGGATATGTCGAATGAGAGATTGTGCCTTTGATTGTATTGTGGTGCTATTATGTGTATTGGGTCGAGGGCCCTGTGAAACGTTGAGATGATTGATCTCGTGATGATGTTAATTGGATTGGGTTGAGAACCCCGTGAGATGTTGTGATGATTACAGTGTTCTATAAATTGGGTTGAGGATCCTGAATAATGTTGACATGTTTTCGTGCAATCATTTTCCATATCTTGGGTCGAGAACCCGAGAGCTCTTGAAATTATTTTCTAAAAGCATGCCCATTCGATTTTTGTTTAAAACCCCAAGACGACCCGAGTCATTAATAATATTTTCAAACTATCTTATCAAAATACTTTTCCCTTTATAAGAATAGATTTACAAAGTAAATCTTTTGACTCCTTGGGCTCGTTTAAAGTTTAATTGGTGTTATGTTCCATATAGAGAATATGACTATGTGATTATTTTTACCTTGTGTATACGAGTGCTATACTGTGTAGACTTTGGGAATGTATGGTTTGTGTTAAGACTTCACGATGGTTGAATTTTGTGTTGTTATTGTTCGTATATCTTGTATATTATGTACTTGCACTAGCAAAATTCCAGTTTGCTAACCCCCGAGTTTTCGGGAGGTGGGTGCCTGTTATGCGCTCAGGTTTTGGCAGCTCGGGAGCAGTCACGGGATTGGCTTGGAAGAAGATGGAAGACGACGATGCTAATCACACAAGAGTCGGAGTCTTTCCTTTTGTTTTCACTTTGGTCGGCATCCCCCTTTTTGGTCGAGTATTCACCCTTGCATGGGTGTAGTTTTCATTTATTAAATTGAGTTGTCATTTCTTTTTGTATTGGAGTTTATTCTTGTCATTATGAGGTGAGTTTCTTTAGTTCTGAATTGTTTAATGACCTTGTCGGTCTGCTTTGTAATTAAATTGACCCCGGTCGGTTAATTATTTAAGTAGCCTATTGGAGTGTAGCCTGGTAGATCCTTGTGAGAAGGGTCTACGGCGTGTGATATTCCCGGACGTATTCTGGGGGTGTTACATTTATGGTATCGGAGCTTAGGTTTGCGAAAAACCTAGGCCGTTGGGTCAAGTCCATGTCCGGTGTAAGTTGCGTGCATCCGAGTTGTGATTAGTATCGTGATTCCGACATCATCTTCAAGCGGTCCGTGATGGTAAGTCTCCCGATCGTAAGTCCCTTTATATACGTAGTTGATTATATTGTGCAAATATACTTAATGTGAACTAAGGATTTGAAACTTGTTAGTGATATTATTGTTTTAAGATATAGCATGCGTATGCGGTCCGAGTAAAAATGGTTATGTAGTATGCTTCGGAAGTCGAGCATATTTGTCTGTTCCTGCACCTTATTAAAATAAATTTATGAATGTTAATTTTATCTGCTGTGTGAATATTTTGAGATGGCTTTTGGTATCTTGCAAACCGAGTTTTGATATTTTGGTCTTACACGTTTTGATAGTATTCTTATGACGGTATTTGTTATCTTATAAATGACTTTTGGGAGTATTTGAGAATATTACCGACATCGACCTTTTTGGCTTTTTGAACATTTTTGTTGAAAATGATTTTTAGCCAGCTGGCTTCCGGCACGGGGCCCACGGCGCTATAGTATCACAAATATTTTAAAGTGGTACTTTGAAATTTTCTAACATTGTGAAAAGCCATGATTTAATGTCGTCATGTCAAATGGTCACGTATCTCGGCGGAAAATTCTTTCGAATAAACGTTTTGGTAGAAGAGGAAATATTTTCAAAATTATGGTATTTGGGACTCAACACTTTTGAAATACTTCAAATTAGTTACAATTCAATTTTCAATTTCCTTTTATACATCACTCGAAAATAATTTTTAGAATCGTTATATAAACTTCCTCTTCCGAAACAAAAGACAGTATTTACAAGTTTTGGGCGCAACGTGACTAGCCCTCTTTTCAAAAATTTATTTTCGTTAAGTGCATACATATAATGCTCGTCCTCGTCGAAGGACTCGAAATTGAATTCATAAAACTTTGTGCTTTACGATATTACCATTATTCTAAGGATGCTAACTAATAGTCGGGTGATAATTGTGGTATATTGTACGAATGATAAATTAATATTGTTGAACGGTATTATCTGTATTAGTATGTCGAGCCTCGGCAGACGTAGACGTGATGATGGGAATGGAAGCGGCGAGCTGGTTCGTACGACAACGATTCATGCTACAGTGAAGGAGTATCAAAATCAAACGATATCCTATGAAATCTCCTCAGTAGCCAAGCCCACGAGCGAAGCCAAGAGACCGAGGACATCTGAGAAATTTTTGGTCGGTGAAGAGTCTAAGGCTTCCAAACCCTCACGTCGTTCGATAACGTCATCTTCACGGTCGGGAGTGAACGCTGGAAATCCCAAACCAGCATCGGTGACTCGCGGTAAGAAGAGAAGATGCTTCAACTGTAACGGTCAGGGACACGTACGTGCAAATTGTCCCTCTCCACTCTTGACTTGTTACCGGTGCGGGTGTGAAGGTCATCGGGAGAAATATTGTGAGATAATTTCCAAACTGGCAATGAATGCTACCCTGTTGGCGAACAGAGTAAGTGACCGAAGATTGTCCCGAAACCCTATGTCTCCTTTTGAGGAGCCTAACATGGGAGAATGAATATTTTGTAATATGTCCTAATTGTTGCTGATTCCAACAATCGTGAATTCGATCGTTTTTCGTTTCGTTGCTTTGCATTTCCATCTTTTGTTGTTCTAAGTTTCGGGATTGAATGTCCTCTTAGATGGGGGAATGTATTACCCGTACTCTTCTTAGTATTTTCGGTATGGGATGACTTTCATTGTTGGTAATTCATCTGTGAACATTTCGATCATTTTAAATTGCCTTGTACTTGCTAGGTCAATTCATCATACTTCTGGAACCTTACGTTCACGCTTTGCTCGTGATGTTTTGGGGCTGAGCATGTAATTACTTTTCCTTGATTTTTCCATCGCCCCTTACTTTAAGTTTCGGGACGAAACTTATTTTAAGGGGGGTAGAATGTAATACCCGAGATTTTTCATTTCCGGTTTAATTTGAAATTCTCTTTGTAGAACGGAAATTTCTCAACTGTCGAGTGTCAGCATTTAATTATTTCTCCCTCTCGGCGATCGATTTTGTATTTATGGCCATATGTGGTGAATTGTTGTATATCATTATTTTCATTTCGGAGCATTGATGCGGTCCACGAGCTTTTCGTCGTGTTCGTTCCGTGCTTGGGACATTTCATGCTTTGTAATTTGCTTGTTATCGTTTTGGATCAAAACCGGTACGTTATAGTTGCAATACTCGAGATTTCTGTTCCGGTTATTTTTGAATTTTGCTGGTTGCACCGGTCAATTTGTTCTGCGGACGACTTCTTGGTACGGCGTGATGTACCGTGTTGTGATATTCGTCGGGTACGACTTATCATTGTGGGAGTCGAGCTAATCGTATGTCCTGTTTTATTATTTTCCGTCTCCTTCCGGATCGTCATTGTGGTCCTATTGTAATTTTCGGATTGTGCCGGAATCATTTTTTCAACCGGAGCTTCGATGGCCGGACCTGTACGAAACGGCGGTGAAAACGGCGCTGCCGAGCGCCGTGTTCTGCGTCGGGTCGGCCAGGACTAGCAAGCCTGCCGAGACACGGCCGAGAACCCGTGCAAGATTTGCGCCGGGTGTTGCGCCGTGTCGGACACGGCCGAGACACACGTGCAAGTGTCTTGCGCCGGGTGTTGCGCCGTGTCGGTCAGGTCGCGCACTAACCCGCAACACGGCGGTAGACACGGCGCTGGACTGGGCCGTTTGTTGCGCCGTGTCGGTCAGGTCGCGCGCTGACCCGCAACACGGCGGTAAACATGACTCAAATATGTGACTCGAATGTATTATGTGTTAATTGAATATGACTCGAACTTATTACTCGAATACGTGACTTGAATGTCTTCGAGTAAAGGTCAAATCTGATAATTTTACACATAAAAGCGTTGTTGTTAAACTTAAGTAAAAAAAAAAAAAAACAATCTTTTTTATTTAAAAGGGTACAGTATTTTTTTTTCTCATATTTTTAAAAAAAGTAGCAAATCTGTACTTTTATTAAAAAGGAGTCGCAGACACATGTTATTTTTTAAGTTTTTTTTAAATATAGCTTATATATATATATATATATGTCTTCTTAAATTTTTTAAAACAGAAAAAAAATATTTTTTCTCATATTTTTTTAAAAAAAAAGTAGCAAATCTATACTTTTATTGAAAAAGAGTCGGAGACACATGCCATTTTTAAGTTTTTTTAAATATATCTTATATTATAGATATATGCCTTCTTAAATTTTTGAAAACAGAAAAAAAATCTGAATATGTATTGAGGGAGTTTTATTTCACAACTTATATTCATCAACTACTAAAAAAATTATTTCTTTATTATTTAGCTTAAAATTCTAAATATTTATAACTTTTTTATCAAGTTTATTCTTAATAAAAAATGTATTAAATTAATCATTACTTTACGATCTCCAATTAGACACCCATATTGAATACAGTAAAGTTGATGGATTTCCATTAATAAAAAAATATAGATATTAATTTTAAGTAAAATTAATTAATGCAAAATAAAGATTAAATTAACTCAATTTTAATAATTAGATTTAAGATTCATATTGCTTAAGTAAAAAATAAATTATGATACTTATTTAATTATAATAACTAAAAATAGTAAAACACACACTGCAAACACACACACACATTAGGACTTAATCACATATTATTTTCGTTCCCTAAATTTATTACGGGTTCTATCTTTTATAATACCAAACCATAAAAGTAACAAGTTATATATCCTCATTCATAAGAGTATAAGTTTTTTATACCAAAAGACATTAATACCCTTAAATATATCACTAAAAGGTAAAAAATGAAAGTCAAACATCAACACTTTTTTGGAGGACATTTTAGTCTTTTTAAGCAAAATGGTATCAATAACTTACAATCTTATGATTGAGGATATATAACTTATCAATTTTATGGTTTGGTATTAAAAAATTGATTCTCACATTTATTACTATCTTTTCTTTTTGTTATGTCCCCCAAATTTATTCATATAATGGACACTGATTAACTTAACACTATATTAATGTGAGACTCCTTTAATTATATTACACCCCATAATACACTCAATATCTTTTTTTGCTAAATTCGTGTCGAAAATCCTCGAGAACAAATTGAAAGATGGAAATAATATTTTTGTTGAGTGATGGAATATTTTGTTTGATGCATCGCAAGAGCAAACGTCTAGTAAAATTAGGGAAAATTCTATAAAAAACCACTATACTTTGTAATTTTTTCGGATTAACCACTTAAAGAATATTTTTCTATGTTAACCACTGAAAGTTTGTTTTTATTTTTTAAAAAACCACTCTTACCGGGTATCACAAGTTTTCCAGGTTAAAAAAAGCTGATATGGATTTTCTGATATAAATAATAATAACGTGGTATTTTTAATTGAAGAAATTGTTAATTAAGTGGCTTTTAGGCCTACAATAATAATTAAGTGGATTTACGTTTGAAAATTCCTAGAACTCCACACACTACCTTCGTCGTTCTTCTAAATCTCTCAAGACCCAAAAGCTGCTCAGAACCGATTTTGCAATATCGAAGCGATTTTTGAAATTGTTTTCGATATCAAAGCAGGAGATGATTTATAAAATTTGAATTTGATATCATCGTTTGATTACTCATGGAACGAATGATGATTTTATAATTGTTATAATATATTGTTCATTTAATTAGAATATATATGGAATGGTAAATCCAAAGTATAGTGGTTTCCATGAAATTTGGCCTAAAACCCACTTAATTAACAATTTCTTTAATTAAAAATGCCATGTAATTACTATTTTTAATTAAAAATACCATATAATTATTATTTTAATAAAAAAAATGTCACATCAGCTTTGTAACCTGGAAAACCTCTTATTCCCGGTTAGGGTGGCTTTTTTAAAAATAAAAATAAATTTTCAGTGGTTAACATAAAAAATAATTCTTTCGGTGGTTAATCCAAAAAAAATGCAAAATATAGTGGTTTTTATAGAATTTTCCCGTAAAATTAATACAAAGTGTGGCAGTTTTATTTGGTACATAAATATTGGGCGGGCCAAGTTAAAGGATGACTTGGGAATATAAGGGTGCATTACATCTCGACTCCTTGGTAGATATTTCAACTACATTTGGATCCCTGTTAAGCAAACAGTAACATGTTGATACCTGCTTAGATGAATTTAATTACATATGGTCCACGAATTTGACTTTTTGCTGGAAAAGTCATTTGTACCCCTAAACAAATTATTGATTTTGCAGGAGGCCAAACAGTAGAGGTGTTCGGTTGATTCGGTTGAGCCGTGAACCGTGGTTTTGAGCGATTGACGCGGTTCGGTTAACCGTTGACCGCGGTTTGGTTCAAAACTGGAACCGTCAACTGTTTTAGGACGGTTCGGTTCTGGTTCGTCGTTTTGACGAACCGCGAACCGGCGGTTCAACCGCCATTTTTTTTTAAAAAAAAATAAATTTTGAATTTTATAGAAAGTGAATATAAGGTGGTTGAAAAGTAATATACATATATATAGAAAGTGAATATGTATTAATATAATATTTGGTTGTTTTTTAAATATATATATTATTTATAAATATTGCGATTGCAGATTAATTGTTTAATTGATATATTGATAAAATGATTTCTATATATATATATATATATATATATATATATATATATATATATATATATAGAGAGAGAGAGAGAGAGAGATAATTTGGTTTAATATATTATAACATGTTCCGGGAAATTCTTCCCGTATTGGTGTCTTACCTAATACTAGTTGTAGGGGGATAAGAGTTATGGTAGGTTCTAGACTCTTCCATAAGTAGTTGGATACTGTTAGATGTCTTACCTTAACTAGAATCCTATGTATGGAAAGACTCTCTTTGTAAAGCCTATATAAAGGCCCCTCTATTCATTGTTATCAATACAATTGATTGCTGTCTTTACTTTTCTCCTCAAACACGTTATCAGCACGTAGCTCGAACGAAAGAAAAAAAAATCGGCCGAGCATCTAGCCCGACCATCGTCCGCGCGATCGCGCCAGCTCCGCCATGCTTGCTCCAACTCACTTGCCAGCTCATTGCCTGCTCACGCCTGGCCAGCTCATTGCCTTACTCACTTCGCCAAGCTTCCGCCACTTTCGCCGCCGGACCAGCTCACTTCGCCCGGCTTCCGCCGGACCAGCTCAACCTTGCTCACGCCGCCCCACTCTCCCGCCCAAGCTACTCACTTGCCACTCGCCGCCCTGCTCCGCCACGGCCCCGTCAGCACCTCCATAGCCGGACCACCACCCGGACCGCCTCCGCCCGGACCGCCACGGCAGCGAGCCGACGGACCACAGCGCCACCAACCGCCGCCTCACCGCCGCCCCGCCGCCAGCGCCGCCCACCGGCGCCCGCGACCAGCCGACCCGCCCGGCCCAGTCCGAGTCAGGCCGGTTCCGACTCTCGGACCAAAACCGAACATCAACTTATCTTGAGCCGTCAAAATTGCGCCTCCGGTTTCACGTCGTCGCATCGAGTACCAACAGGTAGATCGAAGCACAAGACAGATACAGCACATACCTAATTTTATAATCGAGGTAACTATCTGACTCGTCCCTTTTCAATTCTCTCCTTTTTGGGAATTTTCTTTTGGGGACACGGGTTTTGGGTTCTTTATCTCCCACGCTACTTTGCGGTGGATGAGACCGCGAGAGAAGTCGGTATCTCTGCGTGTCGAAGAAAACTGTGTGACGGTCCTGGGGGAGTCACGGAATTGTTGAAAAGTCGATACTTGTGGTTGTTTGCATACACCACGTATCTGGGTGCGATCTGATATCGCCGTTTTTTTGTCGACTTTACTAAACAACAATTAAGGGAAGTAAATCGAGTAACGGTTATGTTACACGCTTTTAAAAGCATCGATTGTGACCGTTTACATTGTCACTGAAAATCCAACAAGACTAACTTCCTCTTGTTTATATCTTGTAGATGGCACAAAGCTCCAATGTTCATCCGGAGTTCGACATCCTTGACCATCTTTGGTAAGGAGTACCATAGGTGGGTCTCAGACGTTCGCTTGGCGTTCGTCGGTAAGAGATTTACTACCACCATCTTTCCCTCTAACGAGCCTAACGCTCAAGAACCGAGCGAGGAAACCAAGGCTAATGCACTGATGTACTTGCGTAGACATATACATCCGTTGTTGAAAAAGTGTTATATGAACTTACAAACCCCTAAAGAACTATGGGACACACTCGAACAACGATTTAATAATGTGCATGATCGGCGCTTCCCATTGCAACTTCGGTGGGAGCAAATCCGATTTTTGGATTATGCGAATGTGGAAGCCTATAATCAAGCATCCTCGATCTTCGCTGATCTTGGTTTTGTGGTGTCAAGAAGTCGATCAAGATTTGATCGAGAAGACTCTTAACACGTTTCCGTGGGAGCAAGTGTAATTGCTCATCACCGCGTGTTGCCTATGAGGAAGGGAGAATTAAGAACTTTAGTGACCTTATCTCCCACCTCGCGAAAAAGAAAGGCACCATGAGATTATTCTCAATAGCAATGCGCGCCCGGTGATACGAAGCCGATTCCGAAGTAAATCGGGCTACCCACAGAAAGCACCACGACAAAATAGAAAAGGCAACGCTACTCGTTTTGCAAGCACCATGGATGCATGACTCGAGCAAGCAAGGGAAAAGACGAGGTCGTCGTTCCAACGTGTGGAAGAGGCAAGGTGGCTCGGCCACGGGACCTAGTGGAACCCAACCACGTGGGCCGCCTCCTGCCGCCGGAATGGAACCACTCGAGGAAGGCCGGAATTGCTATACTTGCGGATCGAAGAAGCATACTTACCGCAATTGCAAAGCGCCAAAGAACATCCAAGCTTACTACAAGCACTATAAACAATATTTGGCTCAAGAGTCGAATTACATGGAAGTAGACAATGAGAATACGGAGGTGAACCATATTGAGATCCCTCCTCTCACCATTGCGGACAAAGACCAACATATGGATGTTGCCGACTTTGACTAGTTTTACGCTTTGGTTATGTTTTGTCTTGTTTCTAGTTTCCGAGAACTACTTTGGATTTTCATGAATGTAATAAAGTTGGCTATGATGAATAAAATTCTTTTAATTCTTTGTGATTGTGCAAAGATGAATTTTATTTTTCCCTTCAAAGCATGTTTGGTTTATCAAAATAATTGCTAGCGAATTGCTTGGTTAAAATAAAAATTTGATACATTGGTAGGATTTTATCAAAACTTTTGATCAAGACTAGGCGCATCCTCCTTGGTATTTGTTTATGCTTTGAGAGTTCAAACGGAATCGGTGGTTTTAAACGGCCTTTTGTCACTGACATTCCTACTTTCTCTGCAAGTCTACCAAGTTGGAGTTACCGAAAGGATCATTAGTAGAGATATAAATCGTAAACCAAGACGCGTTTTAAAGTATCTAAACGCTCCTATGGCCATATTTCCATAGTATTGTATCAAAAATAATGCCTTTGAAAAGGGTTTAAACCTTGCTCTTTCACTCAACAATAGGGAAATACCAAAACAGCAAATTAAAACGAGCACTGAGATCTGAGTTTAATGATCCAGAAAGTGCACGACCTATGGATAGAAAGATACGGAAGTCTAGTTTCCAGAACAACTGACCGTTCGTCCATAGCCTTCTTAACGAAGAAGTTATTGCTGTTTTAGTGAACAAAGGTCAAGCTGCGCGGAAATTATTTCCAGCGATTGTGCTAACTTTGATCCTAACCAACTTGGTCGAATTTCCCCAAACTCGATGTAAATGAGTTTTCGCTATGTCTCTAAACATAAGACTAATTGAGTTTCATGTCTTATTGTAGATGTCTCGTGGCGAAATTGAGTGCCTTGTGATAGTGGAACAACCCACACTATTCTTCTAATAGGCAATTATTCAAGGATATTGTGCCATACATATCCTCGGTGACAACAATGATTGGTTCCTCCCAAGTAATTCAAGGGAGGGGACTGCTCATTTCTTGCTACCTAATGGTACGCATATTAATGTCACAAATGCTCTCTATGCCCCAAGAGCAAACCGAACCTTGCTAAGTTTTAGGGACATCGTGCCAAGCGGTTATCACCTTGATACACATTGTGAGAATGGGACGAGAATTTTTGTGTGTTACTGCGCGGAATGCGGAAGACGCCGCGTTCTCGAGAAACTTATGAGTCTAAGTAGTGGTTTATACCGGACTACAATAAGGGTTATTGAATCTATCTTTGTGAGTCACGAAATGTGTGATTCGAAGCATACCAACTATGGCATGACCGACTCGGTCACCACAGACGCGACATGATGATTCGCATTTTGAAAAACTCACATGGTCATCCGCTTTTCAAGTCCGAAAAGCGATTGGAAGCACCACTCGATATCGGCATTGATGTGAGTGAGCTTGATACCGTATCACCGGGACTAAAGATCGCACGCCCTAATAAGGTTGACGGTGCATCTCTCGTAAATCCCGAGGCTTCCGTGGCAATTTTTAATGCCCATAAATCGTTTTGCAAAGCCTGTTCACTAGCAAAGTTGATACCCTCTCCGTCCTTTGCTAAAGACTCAACACAAAATATTCGCTTCTTACAAAGAATTCAAGGGGACATATGTGGACCTATTCAACCAGAGTGCGGACCATTTAGATATTTTATGGTTCTGGTTGATGCATCGACGCGATGGTCACACGTCGCTCTGCTATCCACAAGAAACGCTGCATTTGCTAAACTCCTAGCACAAATCATCAAGTTACGGGCTAACCACCCGACTTCCCAATCGTCATTAAGATTGGTCAATTCTGGTGAGTTTACGTCTAAGTGTTTTGACGACTTTTGCATGTCGATTGGGATTGATGTTGAACATCCGTCCCCACGTTCATTCGCAGAATGGCCTTGCCGAGGCTATGATTAAGCGATTCTGACTTATCGCCCGAGCATTGGTATTGCGCACCAACTTGCCGATTTCTGCATGGGGTTATGCAATTTTGCATGCGGCTATACTTATTCGCTTTCGACCCACTGCCAATCAACCGTTTAGTGCGTACCAGTTGGTAACTGGATATGAGCCTGATATTTCACACTTACGCATTTTTGATTGTGCGGTATATGTGCCAATTACGCCTCCACAGCGTACTAAAATGGGTCCGCAAAGACGATTAGGTATATATGTTGGCTATGAATCGCCTAAAATTATCCGCTATTTAGAACCTTTGACAGGAGATCTTCGCTTTGCAAGATTTGCAGATTGTCACTTTGATGAGACAAACTTCCCGTCGTTAGGGGGAGAGAGGAATCGAACGATTCCAGTTGAACGCCAGGAAATTGTCTGGTGTGCTCCCTCCTTGCCTCATCAAGATCCCCGCATAGCTCAATCCGAGCTAGAAGTGCAACGTATTCTCAGTCTTCAGAAAGTTGCGGATTCGATGCCCGACAGCTTTACTGATACTGCGAAAGTGACAAGATCTACCATTCCCGCTGCGAATGTTCCTGCAAGGTTGGAAGTCCCAGTTATAGGGCAAGGTTCAGCCGCCCAAAGGAATGATGCCACCGGCGTCAACCTTAGTGGTGGGACGGCTGCTTTACCGCTCTTATCCTGCCGAAAGAGGGAGAGGCCAGTGGGTAGAAAGGATACCGAACCTCGAAAGAGAAGAGGAACGGAGGCACAAAATCCTCTCATCATCGACACAGTGACTCCGTCACACGAGATTATCTCTGACTACGGATATGTCCTCGAATCAACAATGGAACAATCGACGGACGCGTCGGAAACTTTGTTGATGTCAGAAAATAAAGAAATCTCGATGCAATATGCAGTGAATACGTACTATTGGGCCAGTCGTCCACGCTAGTCGACGATGCTTTTGCCTACTCGTCGCTCAAGAAATTATTGAAGACGACGACGCCGAGCCGCTCGGTTCTTGAGTGTCAACAACGAGCCGATTGGCGAAATGGAAAGATGCAATGCGGTGAACTAGACTCAATGGCTAAACGTGAGGTATTTGGCCGTATCGAGCTAATACCCGTGGGCGTTAAACCATTGGACATAAATGGGTCTTTGTTCGTAAACGCAATGATAAGGATGAGGTCATGCGTTACAAAGCGAGACTAGTTGCCCAAGGCTTCTCGCGGCGCCACGGCATTGACTACGAGGAGACGTATTCTCCCGTTATGGACATCATCACTTTCCGCTACTTAGTCGGTTTGGTAGTGTCAGAAAAGCGAACATGCGGCTTATGGATGTGGTTACAGCGTATCTTTATGGGGATCTAGATACGGATATCTATATGAAAGTCCCCAGAAGGATTTCATGGCCCAAATCAAGTAGCTCTAAACCACGGAGCGCGTCTGTGTGAAATTGCGTCGTTCACTCTATGGCTTGAAACAATCCGGAAGGATGTGGTACAACCGCCTAAGTGAATACTTGATTGGGAAGGGATACAAGAACGGTGACATCCGTCCATGCATATTCGTGAAAAGAGCAGATCTTTGGATTCGTGATTGTAGCCGTCTATGTAGATGACATGAATGTCATCGGTACCATAGATGAGGTCAATGAAACGGCCCGCTACCTTAAATCCGAATTCGAGATGAAAGATCCGGGAGGACTCGATTACTTGCGCTTAGAGCTAGAACATCGAGATGATGGTATACTCATTCATCAGTCGGCCTATGTCCACAAAATGCTCAGGCGATTTAGCATGGACAAGGCACATCCTCTTGCTACCCCCATGATTGGTCGAAGTCTGGAAATGAACAAGGATCCGTTTCGTCCTAAAGAGGAGGATGAAGAGGTCCTTGGAGCAGAAACACCGTACCTTAGCGCAATTGGTGCGTTGTTGTATCTGGCTCAATGTACTCGTCCAGACATCGCATTCTCTGTGAATCTGTTAGCGAGATTTAGCTCCGCTCCCACGACAAGGCATTGGAATGGAGTAAAACACATCTTTCGATACTTGAAAGGCTCCAGTGACCTTGGATTGTTCTTTCCCTACGCAAAAGAGAGTGATATTCCGAAAGGAATTGTTGAGGTGAAGACGATGCATACCGACCGTCGATCTTCCTCTGATATTGCTGCTAAGCATGGTAGCTTGACTACCAGAAGTGCTAATGCAAGCAAGCTTACCCCTTATGCAGAGAATCTAACGACACGTTAGTTGGATTTCTTGATGCTTATCTCTCGACCCGCATAAAGGACGTTCCCAAACCGGTTATGTGTTCACCATTGGGAATACGGCGATATCTTGGCGATCTACCAAGCGGACCACTAGTTGCTACTTCCTCGAACCATGCGAGATAATTGCATTGCGAATCCGTAAGGGAGTGCATTTGGCTCGATCGATCATAGACCATATACGAGGAACGTGTGGATTAGATCCCACTACAAGAACCCCTACTTGCATCTTTGAGGACAATGCGGCATGCATTGAGCGGATGAAGTTAGGTTTCATAAAGGGTGACAATACCAAGCATATTGCGCGAAGTTCTTCTATAATCGGCAGCAGAAATTCTTTGAATATCGAAGTGAAACAAGTGAGTTAGATGAGAACATCGCAGACTTGTTCACTAAGTCTCTGCCGAAATCTACATTTGAGAAACATGTGAGAAGCATCGGAATGTGTCGATTATCCGAGCTCAACTAAAGATGGCTCGATGGAATGAGCCGTCATGTATACCTCGGGGAGTATACTTCACATGATTCGACATTTGTAGTTGGTGCGTTGCGCTCTTTTCCTCACCAAAGTCTTTGTTTTCCCACGGGGTTTTATTTGACTTGGAAAGGTTTTTCCGAGGCAACACATTGTGCACCATGTTAGTATTAGTGTTCGACACGGGAGTGTTAGGAAATTCTTCCGTATTGGTGTCTTACCTAATACTAGTTGTAGGGGATAAGAGTTATGGTAGGTTCTAGACTCTTCCATAAGTAGTTGGATACTGTTAGATGTCTTATCTTAACTAGAATCCTATGTATGGAAAGACTCTCTTTGTAAAGCCTATATAAAGGCCCCTCTATTCATTGTTATCAATACAATTGATTGCTGTCTTTACTTTTCTCCTCAAACATAACAATATTTATCATTTTTTATTTTTTTCCTTTTTTTGTCTCTTTTCTTTCTCTTTTCCTTTTGCTTTTTCTTTTTCTTTTTTCTCTTTACCTACTCCTATTTTCTAGTATTTGTTTTGTATATATCTCTTTTTTTTCTCCCTTTCCTATTTACTTTTACCGATTTTAATCTTCACTTTATCTGAGAGTTTTGAAAATCTGAATGGTCAGCAATTTGATAAAGTCCAAATTCGGTTATTCATGAATCATGTCTGACCGTGCTCGATTCAGTGATAATTAATTTATATTTTCAAAAAAAAAAATTATAATATTCAATAATAATTAATATAAAACTATGAGAAATCAATATTTTGAAAATGTTGAGTTTTCTTTCCTTTTTTCTGGACCCATTTGATTCATAAATTTTAAAGTTACGGATATCGGATACGTAGGTCTTAATTCAAAATACTTGAAATAAGCTTAAGTCCAATTTTTACCCAATATTTTATTTTAAAATTAAAATTTAAAAAAAAAATGCCGAACCGCCCGTTCGGTTCCGGTTCGGAACCGGCAGTTCACGATTTAAAACCGTAACCGTGAAACGCTATAAGGCGGTTCGATTCCAGTTCCGATTTTTGGCAAACCGGAACCGGCGGTTTTGAACCGCCGAACACCTCTACCAAACAACCCTATTGATCTTCCTCCTTCAGAAAAAAAAAAAAATAGTTTGACCGTTTTTATTTTTCTTTTAAAATAGTATTTTTTAAAATAATTTATTAACCGAAAATAAAAATAAATAAATAAATAAATAAATAAAGAATATATTTTTATTAACACGAAATAAAAACAGAAAAAATAAATAAAAAGTACCTTTTTTGTTTATATTTTCTTTTAAAGTGAATTATTTTTTAAAAAAATTTATTGACAGAAAATAAATACAGAAATAAAAAAAATAAAAAATAATAGTTTTTTTGTTTTTATTTTTCTTTTAAAATAGCCTGCTTTTAAAACTTTTATTAACCGAAAATAAAAATATAAAAAATAAAGAAAGAAAGAATTTATTTTTATTAACACGAAATAAAAACAAAAAAAAAATAAAAAGAATATTTTTTCGTTTTATTCCTTCTAAAATAGTCTGTTTTTAAAAGATATTATTAACATTATTAACACGAAATAAAAATAGAAAAATAAATAATTGTTTTTCTTTTTCTTTTTAAAATGGCCTGTTTTCAAAAAAAAATATTAACCAAAAATAAAAACATAAAAAAAAATAAAAAAATATGTTTTTATTAACACGAAATAAAAACAGAAAAAATAAATATTTTTTTGTTTTTATTTTTCTTTTGAAGTGAACTGTTTTTTCAAAAAAAAAATGACAGAAAATAAATACAGAAATAAAAAAATAAGAAATAGTTTTACCATTTTTATATTTCTTGTAAAATATTCTGCTTTTAAAAATTTTATTAACCAAAAATAAAAATATAAAAAATAAATGAAAAAAGAATATATTTTTATTAAGACGAAATAAAAACAAAAAATAAAAAAAAAATTCGTTTTTGTTTTTCTTTCAAAATGACCTGTTTTAAAAAAAATATTAACTGAAAATAAAAATATAAAAAAATAAATAAATGAAAGAATATATTTTTATTAACACGAAATAACAACAAAATAAATAAAAAATATTTTTCCGTTTATATTTTTCTTTTAAAATGACCTGTTTTTTTTAAAAAAAAATATGACAGAAAATAAATACATAATTAAATAAATTAAAAAAACCTAAATGACCAAAAATAGCATAAGAACTTGTTTGGAAAAGAAAATTTCGGAAATTTTAGTTAAGTTGGTCAACTGAAACACTGAAATTTGTACCTAAATGTAATTGTTAGAGTAAGAGGGGTTTCGATAAGAGTGACGTCTCCTGCAGGGTTCTCAAGGTAATAGACCCGAAATATGAACTTGTTAATGTGGATCCCTTATTTGAATTTTTTATAACAAAACGTAAGTGCAATACCCCAAATAATCCCTGATATATGTAAAAAAAAAAAAAAAAACCTTAAAACTGTAAATTGAACAATTCTTTGGATAAGTAAAATTTTACAAAATAAATTCCAACAACTAAAAATGAACCCTAAAATTAAAAATGAACTATGTGAGTACTTAAAAAGGAAAAACAGATGGAACAGATGCATAAATTATCCGAAGAATAGCAGGAAAAATAAGATGATGTATAAAGCAAGTCACAAGTCGAATAATGTCCTTGTGAAAAAATGACATGATGGTGTTATTTATTAGGTAAGAATTATTATTTTGCCCTAATGCAATTATATAATTACGATTGTGTCATTTGAAGTTTACGGGAGTATTTAAAATCAATTACGAATAAATAAATAAAAAAGTTTCAATATTGCCATAAATAACATGATATCGGAGCAGACTCTCTACACGTGCGAGCCCAACGGCCCGTGATTTTCTAGTTTCGCGCCACCCGAGTTAAAATGTTCACGCTGTAAGATTTGATTCCGGCTATGCGAGAGGGGCGTGTTGAAACATTAATTCCATATTGGGAAATTACAAGTCTTGCAATGAATAATGATCCTAAACTACTCTCTCATTGCCAATTAATTTTGAGATGGAACCCCAGATTTTAACAGTTACATCATTAAACCTAAATTTATGAGTGAATGAATTATCATTATATTTATATCATTTACTTTTTTTTGGTAGAGTTATACTACCTTTGTTCTATTATAATTGCAACATCTGGACTTTCACGCTTGCCAATGCACAACTTTGAATATTAATATCTTTAATTATTTATTTTTAAAAATTATAAAAATTTAATATTTTGAAAATATATTTCGTGGTGAATCTAACAAGATCCCACATGACTATATTTTTCATATGTATAAATCACAAAAGATGGTCAAAAGAGAGTATGTGAACAATGTAATAGTCAAGACGTTGCAATAATAAAAGAACAGAGGAAGTATCATCTACTTATTTACACTCTTATTGATTTATTACGGACAATTGATATAAATTATCATTTTTCATGGAACTTCCGTTGGCCATCAATTTAATTGAATTACAATAGAACTTTAATAAATTAACACTTAATAAAATAATTATCTCAATTATATAATATTCTATCGTTCACAATAAAAATAATTTAGTATTAAATTAATTAATTAATTAATTAATATTTTTCTCCAATTCCGACATTATCGAGCTCCAATTGTAGAATAAAGAAGCCTCAATAACATTCTGCCTTGCGTTTTATCAAAATCCAAAATACGTACACTCCACCATTATCTTCCCTTTCATGTGCGGGCAATGTATGAAACAACCTTAAAAATAGTTGCTTTATAAATACTTTTCAACTGATCAAAATACATTAGACGAATAAGAAATTAAGGCACTAATCCAGCAGTCTTTTCCGGAAAATAATCCGGTACTTCAGTTTTTTGTATTTAGTCTGTGTTTAAGAATTTTGAGCCTCCAATACTCATGTACTTGAATAAACATATGTGTTTGATCAAATGAATACAAGAGTATTCTTGTACTCCGACGAAATGCGCATTATTATGCTCATATATATATATATATATATATATATATATATATATGTATAATATGAGTAATATTTTACATAATAATATATATGAATGCACGAGTACTCAAGTACTCGGTCAAATGAGCACACAAGTATTCATGTATTCGGCTGAATGAGTATTCGAGTACTTATCGGCCCAAATGAGTGCACGAGTACTTATGTGCTGGGCTAAATGAGTATAATAATATTTATATAGTTATATGAATACCCTAGTACTCTCTAGCCGAGCAAAATGACTAGTGAAATACATTTAAACATGATAGCACGGAAGAATTTAGCAACAAACCTGTTCCTAATAGACGTGTTCGATGGTTCACGGTTTTGTTTTGAATGGCGAACCGCCGGTTCCAAATAGATCTGGAGTCGACAGTTCACGGTTCGTTTTTTTAGTTATAAAAATAAAGTTTTAAATTTAAAATAAAAAGTATGAGGTAAAAAATGGACTTGAGCTTAACTCATTATTTCTCCGCCAACCTACTGGAGAAGTGCCTCTAGAGATATTGGATAGCACAAGATTTTATCCATATTTTAAGGTACTTTTGATTTGATCAATAATAATTTTTAAAACTTAACTTATATGATAAAATATTTTAAAATATAAAGTATTTTTATCAGAATTGTGTAGGGACTATTGATGGGACACATATTCGTGTAAAGGTGCCTCCTATTGATGTACCAATGGAGTTAACCATTTGCAACAATGATATTTTCTTAATTATTGCTGTCAACTAGTTTTTTTTATAAATGAGGGTATAGAAGTCATTTTATTTTTATTTTCTCTCATTTCATTCCAAAACTCGGAAGCATGAGAAGAGAAAATTTTATTTTTCCTTTCATTTCCTTCCTAAGTCGGAAACACATCGGAAGAAATTTCAATTCACTTCCCTCCCTTTCTATTCTCTCATTTTTCCTCCCCTCAATCATTTTCTCTTCATTAAGAACTCAGTACTTATATAGCTATATCTTATATAAGTACTTATATAGCTATATCTTTTTGTATAATTGGTTGCAATTTATGATTAAAGTTTATAAATTTTCACAAAAGCCAATATCTACGGCTAATCTTGGTTCCATGTAGGGGTGTTACCGGTCCGGTTCGGTCCGGGTATTGGCTTAGCGGGCCAGACCCGGTAAGGTTATCGGGTATACCCGGAACCGGACCGGTAAGCAATCGGTTCTAATGTCAGAACCGAAACCGGTCCGGTAAGCCTAACGGGTACTTTAGACCCGGGACCGGTAAGACCCGAACCGGTTAAGAACCGATAAGACCCGGTTCATGTACTCATTAATTACCCGAAACAGAACCGAAAAATTACTTGTGACAGATTCAATAACATGCCTAACTTAAGTTTCAAAATACATATACAAATTAAGTACAGCTAAATTAGAGCTTCACAACATATTCTTTATAGACGCGAAATAGATAGACAAATTTTAAATAATTTCAATAGCTACTTTGCAGTTACATTCAAAATAACAGCCTCCGAACATGTTCATCATAGGCTCAAAAAGATCATAAGCAAGTTCACCAATCATCATAATTAAAATATGAGTTAAGTAAAGATATATTATATATATAAAATAATTAAAAATAATTAAAAAATTACCGGGTTTTTTACCGGGTTACCGGTTTCGGTCCTTATCGGTTTCGGTTCTTACTTCAGTACTAGTATCCGGACCGCTAATGTTTCGGGTGAGTATCGGTCCCGGGTATTATCGGGCGGTTCTCGGGCGGTTTTCGAGTATACTTGGACCGCTAACAGCCCTAGTTCCATGCGGCAAAACTTAATTGTAGATGTCGATCGTTAGTTGTTGCAGTAGCTGTCAGCTATTGAATAACTGTTGGCCGCCAATTAGTAGCTAATAGAGATAGCTTTAAAGTAGTTGTTTCTATAAATTAGTTGTTGAAATAATAAAATAAATAAATAATATTTTAAAATAAAATTTGGTACTTTTTATCAAACTCTCTTTCAAAAGCTAATTTTCGTAGTTTTTATAAAACACTACTTCAAAGTTAGAAACTACGGGTCACTAGTTCACAAACATCACTATTATTAATGAGTGTCTTTCTAACTTGGTCAGAATGTATTTTGTAAAATAGGTCATTTATCTCCTATAAATTAAACAGTCATATTAAGGGTTAATGACGCCAAAATCCACAACCTTTCATCCGACTTTCATTTTTTCCACAACCTTTTCAAAAATCCTGTAAATCCACAACCTTTGGTACTTGTTCGATTTTTCCATAATTTTGATTTAGCCCCAAATTCGGTCCTACGTGGATCCTACGTGAATTTTGGGAGTGTGTCGCCGCCGAAAATTCAAACTGTATCGATTTTAAGTTTAGGATTAATAACGCCAAAATACACAACCTTTGATGCCCCTTTCATTTTTTCCAAAACCTTTGACACTTGTTCGATTTTTCCATTAGCAGCATCTAAAAAGTTGAAAATTATTTTCAATTTTTAGTTTTTTTGCACAATTTTAAGGACGACTTTATAATGTAGTTCTATTTTTTTTTTTTTTGGTTTTTCCGAAAAAAATCAGTTTGTAGAGTTCCTCTTTTTAGATTTATGACTAGTTAGTTTTCCAATTAGTATATCATGATCTTAAAATAATATACTTCCTAAAAACTGAAAGCTAAGAAAAACCCAAAAAAAAATCAGTGTTTTTTCTTGTGTGTGTGCGTGTGTGTTTCAGATGTCAATTGTTTGTTTGTAAGGTGATTTGGTTTTATGGCAATAAATAGGCAAGAATGTTTTCCTTAATTATTTGCACTTATGTAATATAATCTGTTTTTTCCCCATATTTCAACCGTATTTTTTTGGGTTTTTCTTAGCTTTCGCTTTTAGGAAGTATATTGTTTTAAGATCATGATATACTAATTGGAAAACTAACTAGTCATAAATCTAAAAGAGGAACTCTAAACCGATTTTTTTCGGAAAAAAAAAGAACTACATTATAAAGCCGTCCTTAAAATTGTGCAAAAACTAAAAATTGAAAATATTTTTCAACTTTTTAGATCTTGCTAATGGAAAAATCGAACAAGTGCCAAATGTTGTGGAAAAAATGAAAGGGCATCAAAGGTTGTGTATTTTGCGTTATTAACCCTAAGCTTAAAGCCGTCTGATTTGAATTTTCGGCGGCGACACACTCCCGGCGTCCACGTAGGATCCACGTAGGACCGAATTTGGGGCTAAATCAAAATTATGGAAAAATCGAACAAGTGTCAAAGGTTGTGGATTTACAGAATTTTTGAAAAGGTTGTGGAAAAAATGAAAGTCGGATGAAAGGTTGTGGATTTTGGAGTCATTAACCCTCATATTAATCCTCTGTATTTTAAAAAAAGTAGGTCGATTACCCCCTTTGTAAATTAAATTGCATATTACTCATATCGAATCTTAAAAAATTATAGACTAAACGCGTGTGCTTTATTCAAACGTTGCAAAAATTACTTTGTGCATAAGATGTTAGAGATAGATGGAGTAATCTCAAGTTATTTAAGAAACTACTCCGACGAGGCCCAAAGTGTGTAAATTAGTGAAGGGAAGAATTAGGGACCGTTTGGTTCGCAAAATATTTTTGGATGGAATAAAATTTGTCAAAGAAATTTAGCTTTAAATGAATTGAAATGAAATGTTATCAAGTTTGATCATCGATTTGGTCGGTAGGAATTGGAACGGAATCTGTTAAATAAATTGAAATCTGTCTATTTGGTTTACAAAATATAATTTTGTAATTAGAATGAAATATTTGGTAAATGAGGCCGAAGGTGGTGGTAGCTCGTGATTAAGGGTAAATTTGACATTTTATATTAGATTAATTCCACTCGGGTGAATTCCAAGCCATTTGGTAAGGAATGATGAATTCCATCATTTGATGAAATTCATGAGATTCCAACTCCTTCAATCGGTGAACCAAACGATGGAATTAATTTGGTCAACAGAATTCAACATTCCAATTCCATTAAATTCCACCGGAATCCAACGAATCAAAGGCACCTTTAGGCTACAAGTAATTCCTGTTCTATTCGTGCCGTAGTAGGTATGTCATATGTCACAGTGTGTCCTAATACACCAAATAATAATAACCTGGTAAAAGTGATTTTTTTATATATTTTTTTAAAGAACGTACATGTCACGTGCTACTTTTAAGTCGATTATTACTGACAATGGTTTGTCACGAGAAACCACTTCTCCACTTTATTCTTTAAATTAATTCCCATTTACTCTTCTTCTCATTTAAATAGACTTTTTTTTTTTTTTTATAACTCAATTTCTAAATTTACACTTAATTATATCGGAGGATAATAATTTCGTTTTCTCATTATTGCCACCAAATTAAATAGTAGGATATGCACGAACTGACCAGTGTCTTGTCGAGTTCTGCTGACATACAACCAGATCCTCCCAGGTAAAGAGAACATGAAGTCCTCCCCCCGAATCAAACTCACACGGATGATATTCAGTATGAGGTCCTGTGAAAGGCTTAATTAGAGCGTATATGCTCCGGAAAGATTTTTAAAATGGAGGCAAGAGGGAAACAAACTCTGACCTCCACCCCACATGAGTTTTTACACCCATGTAGTGGCCAACTGGACTAGCCAGTTGGTTTCATTTAAATAAAACTTTGATTAGAGAGATTTTTTTTTCATTTTGAGTTCAATTCAGTTCAATTTGATTTAGAAGAATAGAGCGTAATACCTTTAAATTTGACCTTAAACATGAACCGTACATCCTTAATATAAATCTGAATATTACTATTCTAATAAATTGAAGATTTTCAAATAGAATCTGAAAATTGTATAAATGTCAAAATTAACGAAGCAAATCTAAAAATTCCAAATAAAACAACTCTATTTGAGTAAAATTCCAAATATTGAAACTGTTATAAATAAATGTAGAACTTTAAAAAAAAAAAAATTGGAAATTGCTATTGGTTACGTAGTCACGAACACGTAGACAGGGTGTACAGTAATAACGGTTGGGGTTCGGTCACTCTCACTTTCGTGCCATCAGCCCTATGTATGTATAAATATATGCATTTGAGGCGAACAATTCACACACACACACACACATCAAAACTCCGGATAATTTCTTCCATGAGGCTGCCAAGAGATCTCACAAGTTCTCAGGTAATTAATTAAAAATAAATAAATCCTTACATTTCTGTTGTGAGTTGCAAGTCCGAACTTTTGCTTTTGTGTGTGTCTTGAATTCCACAGGTAATTCATGCAATCTTCGTTCTTCTTGCTGCCTCGATTTCGCTGAGATTAAACCCGGCCTGCGCTCGGCATTTACACAGCTCGGATGACTTCGACTACCCCGCGATTAACTGTAGGGCGCACAGTGCATCCTTGACGGATTTCGGAGCGGTGGGAGATGGATCGACGTTGAATACAAAAGCTATTCAGGCGGCCATTGATCATCTCAGCCAGTTCGAATCAGACGGTGGATCGATGCTCTTTGTTCCTCCTGGAAAGTGGCTGACCGGAAGCTTCAACGTCACCAGCCATTTCACCCTCTATCTTCATAAAGATGCCGTTCTTCTGGCTTCTCAGGTTCCAGAAATATTAAATAAATCACCAATCCTACTTTTTCTAATGAATGTGTGATCGAGATTAAATGATATGATTGTGATTGTTTGGTGTGAATGTGTGAGAATTATAAGGTAAAACTTGTAAATGAATAAAAAATGGGTAAATGTAAGATTTGAGCGAGATAGAGAGTACAATTTGGTTCGGTTACTATACAGTTTTTTTATAAGAATCGAGAAATAACCAGACCCTATATTGCCCGTTTGGTATTTCGGTTCTGTGGTTAATCGAAATAGAACCGGAACCGGTAACAAATCAGTTATTTATTGAGAACCGACCATGTAGTCGGGATCACCCAATATATACTACTAATTATGTGTGTATATATATATATATATACATACATATCTATTTTGGGTAACTTTTGTATCTAATCCGACAAATAAATAGTTTACTAAGGGCTCGTTTGGTTACCAAAATGATATAAAATCCAGTTATCTTAATTATCTCAAATTCAAAAGTCAAAATTAGATTATTTTAGATAATTGATCTCGTACGTGTTAATTGTATGTCAATTGTTAGGGTGGAGTAAGATCATTAATCATTAGATTAGATAACACTCACTCCGTCCCGCTCAAAATTTTATGTTTGTCTTTTTTGTGGTCCATTTAGAAGCTTTAGGTTTATAACCCAATAAGTATTATTGCTCTAAAGGCCAAAACTAGGAGAAAAAAAAAGGTAATAATAATACTAATAGTAATTTTGTTCTATTACCTGATATAGGATGAAAATGATTATGATGTCATAAAAGCCCTGCCATCGTACGGTCGAGGAAGGGATGCAGTGGGTGGTAGATACGTAAGTCTCATCTTTGGTACCAATCTAACTGATGTTGTTATAACAGGTGAGTATAAGGCAATTAAAATTGTTTACACATAAACACAATCTTACAGAAACAAAACTGTTTCTTCTCTCTGAATTATGGAACAACAGGGAATTTGATCTGATTTTTCAGGAAATAATGGCACCATCGACGGTCAGGGTCAGCCCTGGTGGGACAAATTTCACAAGGGAAAATTACAGTACACCAGACCTTATCTGATCGAAATAATGTTCTCCGAGAACGTTCAAATTTCACATTTGACGCTTGTGAACTCACCGTCATGGAATGTCCATCCTGTCTATTGCAGGTAACCAAGAATCCGTTTTTCGAATTCGTGGAACAATTTTTCTTTTTTTCTTTCGTTGATGAGAAGTTTAGATTGATGTAGTAAGTCTGATGTCTTTTATGAAATGCAGCAATGTGATTGTGCAGGGCCTAACAATTCTTGCTCCTGTGTCCGTCCCGAATACCGACGGTATCAATCCAGGTAAAGCAAACATGCTAGAAAAAAAAGTGATTTTGATGTGGTTTTTTGTGCTTTTGATTATGCATACTTCTATTGAAAGCAAAAGTTTTTACAACCACTCCCTAAGACAAATCTGTTTGACATGCAAAATCAGATTCATGCACAAACACCCAAATCGAGGACTGCTACATCGTATCTGGAGATGACTGCATAGCCGTGAAGAGTGGTTGGGATGAGTACGGGATCGCTTTCGCTATGCCGACGAAACAACTTGTCATCCGGCGGCTCACATGTGTTTCCCCCTTCAGCGCCGTGATCGCATTAGGAAGCGAGATGTCCGGAGGCATCGAGGACGTCAGAGCCGAAGACATACTAGCCGTCGATTCGGAGTCGGGAGTTCGGATCAAGACGTCGGTGGGAAGAGGCGGTTACGTTAGGGACATATACATAAGAAGGATGACGATGAAAACCATGAAGTGGGCATTTTGGATGACGGGAGACTACGGTTCCCATCCGGATGATAAGTACGATCCTAATGCGCTTCCCGTGATTGAGAATATTAATTATCGAGACATGGTGGCCGAGAATGTGACGATGGCGGCTAGGTTGGAGGGGATTGCGGGGGACCCGTTTACCGGGATTTGTTTATCGAACGTGACGGTTGGGATGGCGAAGAAAGCAAAGCAGGTCTTTTGGAATTGTACGAATATTGAAGGGATTTCAAGTGGTGTGGTTCCTCAACCGTGTCCGGAGCTTAAGGATAAGGGGTCGGAGTATATTAATGAAGTGTGTCAATTTCCGACAGATACTTTACCTATCGATGATATTGAAATTCGAGGGTGCTCGTATAGGAGGAGGTATTCATTAGGGGATCATGCAGTGAAACATTCGTAATGTGATGTTATGAGACAGATTTACATCAGTTGGTTCTTCTTTGATGGAAAGCCTTTCTCCATAATCTTAAATGATACTATATGGCAGTCGGTCTTGATTTTATAAAATTGCTTTATTTTGTGTGTAAAAATAAAACTAAGTGCAGAATCACAAAACTAAAACACTTATCTTCCTAATTTACATTAAGATGGTTAAAATCAAGAGTCGGGAAAAGAACGACACACCATTTCTAGAGACTAATGCTCCTAATAACCACAAACATACATCTCCCTTTTGTGTAAAAGCAGATTCATTTCATCTCCTTACTCCGGATTTTAAGCTGTCGCGGTCAATACATAATATGTATGAAAATGCAAATATTATAAATACACATGCTTAACGAACTAACTCTGGATTGAACACAAGTGATTCCCTCCAAATGAGCTCTTTAATATTTTCTTCCGTTATCGAAGGAAGCTCGAAGTCAAAATCAAAAGGCGTAGAGCAAATTGGCTCATCGTTTAGATCATGAAGAGTGGACAAGTACGGATGACATAGAGCATCATCGACTGTACAATCCGTAAGTTCGACGTCAACAACAACAGAATAGCAAAAAAAAAAAAAAGAATCAGAATTGTAACCTGAAATTGTTATTAAAAAAGAACTGTCCTTACCAGATATTCGTTGGTTGGGATCAAACACGAGCATCTTCCCGAGTAAATCCAATGCCGATGGAGACATGTTAGGAAATCTGGCAGACAAACTTTGTTTCGGGAAAAAAGGGAGCTGTTTCAAATATTTTCGGGAATTATCACTTCGTAGAAACTTAAGGCTCGTTTCATCTGGTGTGCCTAATAGCTTTCAAGCATAAGAAGAGAAGAAGGTAGGTTATGCGATACGCTTAGAGGAGTTCTTCTCAAAATTACAGAGGACTCAAAAAAAAGAGGGGGTGGGGGTGGGGGGATTTACAGGGATCTAATAATAATAATAATAATAATAATAATAATAATAATACCTCTGTAATGAGCCTCAGCTGATGAACATAGTCTCTGCCAGGGAATATAGGTTCTCTTGTCATTATCTCGGCAAGAATGCAACCAGCAGACCACACGTCGATTGCAGCAGTGTAATCTGAGCAATTAAGGAGAAGTTCAGGTGCTCGATACCAACGCGTGACAACATATTCGGTCATGAAATCTGTTTCACATGTCGTCCTAGCCAACCCGAAATCCCCTATCTTGAGGTCGCAATTTGCATTCAGAAACAAATTGCTCGGCTTGAGGTCGCGATGCAAGACATTCGCCGAGTGTACGTATTTTAATCCTCTTAACAGCTGATAGACGAAGTACTGCAAAAAAATCTCAGTTTGATAAAGGAAATCGAATTGAACATAATGAAGAAAGGGATATGATAAATGAAAAGGTTTTTTGGCAGGTTACCCCCTGTGTTTTACAAAATGGGCCATTTACCATCTGTGTAAATTAAATACTCATAGTGTTCTCCTTTTTTCTTTTTACAAAACAACGGATTACCCCCATGTATAAATTAAATAGGCACATTACCCTCTGTGTTTTTAAAAGGGTGCATCATGCCCCTTGTGTTGCCTTGTGCACAAGGGGGTAATGTGCACCGTCTTAATAAAACACGGGGGTTTTAATCTGTATCTTTATGAAAATAAGGGAGAATGTGCCCATTTATCTTATACAGAGGATAATCGGCTCTTTTTCGAAAATACAGGGGATAATATCACTGTTTAATTTACAAAAAAGGGATCATTTTGTAAAATACAGGGGTGTAATTCGCCATTCACCCAAGTAATAATTATGCCAAGAGACATATATACTACATAAATTACTTTATACATCATATAAGATACTTTGCATGCATTTTCATGCTAAAACTAGCAATATATATCAAATAAGAAACTTCACTAATTCAAGAAGGTAGACTAAATAAATTACTTCTACGAATTCCATCGAACCTGACAATGATCATCTGTTAATGCTTGATCGGAACGGATTATCTGATGCAAGTCTGTATCCATCAATTCATAGACTATGTACACATCATTAAAAGCCTTCATCTTTGGTGGCCTTATAATGTCTTTGATAGCAATAACCTGAGTATAAGTAAGTGAATAGAAATCAAAAGAAGAAAATGAAAAATGAATACCAACCAAAAAAAAAAGAAAAATGGCTAGCTCTGCTTAAGGTTCAAAGTGTATGGAATTCAACGAACGTTTTCATGATCCAAGTAGCGCAAGAGCTTAATCTCTCTCAAAGTCCTTTTGGCATCTATTCGGTTACCAAATGCATTGCCAATTTTCTTGATAGCAATCTCCTCATTAGTCTCTTTATTGATAGCAGCACTACACACGTTTAAGTGAAAAGAAAATGATCATCATCATGTCAACATCATCATTCGCACTTAATCCCAACTATGTTGTGTTTGGTGGCATCAAGTGTCGATTATTGGACAAAAGTAGTTAAAACTATAAAATCATGCGGAAAAAAGCAAAGTATCAAAGTTTTACGCCGGATGCAGTGGCGGATGCAAAAAATTTAGTTAAAGGGGTCGAAATTTTAGTATCACAAATTTTTACGCCAAGGTTGTATATTTATTTATATATACAGAAAAAAAAAATGTACTCAAGATTTGGTAATTTTTGTCCTATAAAATATACTACAAGGTATATAACCCAACATCTATTATCACTTACGTTCTTTTTTATTTTCTCAACCAACTAATTTTGTAATTTATCTAACAAAAAATATTAATTTCAAGAAATATTATATTTGAATTAAAATTAAAGTTTTATTTTAAGACTAGACTCTTCAAATGGAACGGGTCCAATAAATATACATATAGAAAATGATTTAGGGTTGGGAGGATCGACTGGCCCTATTGACCCCCCTGTGGATCCTACCCTGGTTGGATGTCCTTCATGTCGCAATCTTCACACTAGAAAAAATTCCAAAACCGTCATCATCATAAATTTTTACACTTGCATGGAAAATATCAAAAAAAGAAAATAACAGTCATAATTAACGGAATATTTTGCAAACACTTTTGCTTTTTCAGAAAGTAATTTAGTTCCGAAAAAGCGACAAGTAGTTGAGTATCAGAAGTTGGTAGGCATTGCAAAAATAAGTTGTAAAAATGTGACATTTGTGTGTAAAAATCAAACCAAGCATAATCAGAAATCTAAAACACCTCATTTCAATTTTGATTAAATGAAGCAGAAGCAGAAGCAGAATCAGGAAGCTGTAGTTGCTGGCATTTGTAAACACTAAAGGCTTTCACAGCTAAAAGATGAGAATCACTTCTATTTATCTTTAAAAGCAATATTCATAACCAGCTGAAACATGAGAATCACCACAATATGAGATTTTCTTACAAACCTAGTCTCCTTACAGAGCAATAAAATTCCACTGCAACTAAATTTCTTATCAGAAATAAAAAAGGTGATTCTTACATATTGAGAAAAAAATTATTAAATTGTACTAACCAGACAAGACCATAAGCCCCACGACCAAGAGGTCGAAGCGGGGGGACGTATTTACTGGACACCTCAAATAAGTTACCGTACAGATTGTACCGCACGTATTTACCGCCGTGCGTCAGCACCCCGTTTACGTTAGACTTGCTCGAACTTGAATCTGAGCTGTTATCTGAAGACATAAATAGAAAAGGAGAAACGGGATCTCCAGAAACGGCAGAAGGAAACTCGGGGCGGAGGAGGCGGAGGCGGCGGGAGCTTCTGGTGGGTTTGAGCAAGGGAAGAAAGACGGACGGAGCACTGGTTAGGAGTGAAAGGGGGATTTGAGATTTGTTGGGTCTGAGATTTCCTTGGAAGTTTGAATAGAAATTGGACGCGGTACGGTTCGGTTTAAAAGTGCTGAACCGTCGATGATTTGGTTACCAGTTGACCACGATTCTGGTTGAAACTGGAATTTTTAAATTCCATAGACATTTTTCCTTCGCCCTTTTTTTTTTTTTTTTTTGTATTGAAAGATAATCCGTCATTAGACAATGTCGAAATTAAGAAACGGTACACTTGAAGGCGGTGGTAATTCTCTAAAGATACCGGCCTCCTTATCTATAACATATAATCTAGACATATGGTCTGCGCAAGTGTTCTCAGCACGTCCAACCCAATGAAATTCAGCCTCCCATGGCTTGTGAAGCATCTCCGTGCATCTTGTAATCCTAGCCTTCGTGTTGGCATCTTTGTTACACTCACTTTCGCCCGTAATCCAGTGATGTATCAGTAAAGAATCAGACTCAATACTGATTTACTGATATCTGCGCTCCCAAGCAAACTTAAGGCACAATTCCAAAGCCTCCAATTCGGCATGTATAACTGATGGTGACTGTAGTTCTGTGTGAAAACCCCACTGCCATACGTCATTCTCAGCCCGTAGCAGGCCTCCCGCTGCACCTCTGTTTTTGCTGCTGGGCATGCTACCATCGACATTGAGTTTAACCCATCCAGGCTTCGGCTTATTCCATTTGACAGTTCCCACAATTTTCCTCTTCTTCCGACTCACGCACTTGAAATCCAGAGCAAGACGACGAACATAAAATATGGTTTGTGGAACTGGTTGTTTCTTCCCTTTTAACACCCGTAAGTTACGTGCTTTCCAAATTTCCCAAACGCCAGCCATAAAGATGAACCGCAAATGGATTTTCTCCATAATTTTGTTGGGCAGATTTGATGTACAAGCATTTATCTCCAGCCATTCCGAGTCTGAGCCTTTATCAAAAGTTTCCAGGTTTGCTTCGAGTATCAGAGTTTCCCATACTTTCCGAGCTTCTGGGCAGTCATGTACAATATGAAAAACTGTTTCCACCTCTGCTGCGCATTGAGGTCAGGATGAGTCGTTGCATAAATTCCTGTGTTTACGCAGCTCATTCGTTGCCAGTCGTCCCTGCGAAGCAAGCCAAAGGAAGTGCTGCAGTTTACTACTAAAATCCGTCTTCCAGATCCACCTTTTTGTTTTCCTGTTCTGCAGATAACTCAGAATAATATTTTTGAATTACATTATACGCCGATTTGCATGTGAACTCCCCATTAGCCGTTTCGTTCCAAAGGATGACATCTTCCGATTCTCTAAGCACAATAGGGAAGTCTCATATTTGCTGCAGCACACTTGGAGGTATAAGCGAGCGAAGATCCTCCAAGTACCAGTACCCATTTTCATCTATCAAATCAGCTAGTTTCATACTAGCTTCAGAAGGATGAATCTGAACTCCAGCCTCTTTTAACGCTCCCGAGCCAAGCCAATTATCAAACCAAATAGAGATGCTCCGTCCATTTCCTATCCTCCACCTGAAAAACGGTTTCAAAATATTTATGCATTTATTAACACCCTTCCAGGCAGGGCTGTCCGTTGGCTTACTCACATATTCTAGAATCGGCTTGCCCCTTAAATACTTTGCGTGTACAAGTCTTTGCCATACCGTGTCCTCATTCCGCAAAATTTTCCACGCAAGTTTAGACAACAATGCTTCATTATTTGCTCTTCGCCCTTGCTTCATCAATCTTGCATATAAAATTGGCGATTTTCTGCTGTTTTTGCTGTTTTTGCGTAACCCTTATTAGTTTTGCGATTTTCTGCGCTTTTCTGAATTGTTATCATTGTGCGATTTTTCGATCGATCCTTTATCTGCAATCTGGATCCGTTTGTTTTTGATTTACTGCTGATCTTAGGGCGCTACCTTCTGAGGTTTGTTTTTTAATTTCGCAATTGTTGCGCCGACCCTGGATTTCTGTTTCTGGTCTTATTTCGCGATTTATGATATCTTTTAGCTGTAATTTGTTTCTCGTTTTTCCGGTATGAACTGGGTTTGCTGTGTCCTGGTTCCGGATGTTTTGGTTGCTGTTGAGTTTTGGTTCCTGTTGCTATTGCTTTTTCTTTGAGTTTTGGTTCTGTTCTTTCTTTGGTTTAAGTTCCCGTGCGAACAGGATTTCTTTTAGCTGTAATTAGTTGTTTTATTGTTTACACTCTCTATTTAGATTCCACTCTTCTCTCTCTCTCTCTCTCATAGTATTTGCAGGTTGTCTCCCCATTAATTTCTCACTCGGTGTCGCTCGCGGAGGGTGAGAAGAGGAAAAGGAAAACAAAACGAAGGAGCTTTGGCTTAACTAACCTCAGAGCTTTGACTTAACTTGCGCTTGCGCCGCTTCGGGCTGTTGGACATCTCTGGCCGGCGTATCGCCGAAAGAATATCATTACACCGCTACTTTCATCCCTCCCCATCAATCTAACAGTAGTATTGGATTTTAGCTGTCTGTTTTGCAGGTTTCCCAGCCGGATTTTCATGCTGCCCGAAATCTTCCCGGGCTGCTCCCAGGCGCCGCCAGCCTCTTCCCGTGCAGTGTCCGTTTCCGTATTTTACAGGGTGTTGTTCAGGAGTCGTTCGGTTTCCAGCTCCCGTGGCCTCTCCTCCCTCATTTCCAAGGCGTGTCGAAGTTTGGTATCATTGTACTTTTCTGTTAAATTTCATTTTCGTCAGCCATATATCTACTACTTACTGTGATTTGTATGCAGTTTGCTTGGTTTTAAATTATCTTTCACATGCTCATCTTATTTTCATTTTGGGCTTCACTACCACATTTTATTTTTCGTAGTGCGTTTGTATTTTGGGTTGCTCGATGTCGCGCTGTTTGCGGGTTGGTAGTTGGAATTTTGGTACCTCGACGGGTAAGCTTTTGGAGCTTGTGGATGTTTTGGGTAAGAGAAGGGTTGATGTGGCTTGTATACAGGAGACTAGGTGGAAGGGGGCGCAGTCCAAGGAGGCGAACGGTTATAAATTGTGGTATTTAGGCCTTGCTAACTCGAGTAATGGTGTGGGTATTCTTTTGTCTAAGGAGCTTAAGGACAACGTCGTGGAAGTAAAGAGGTGTAATGATAGGATTATGTCCGTTAGAGTGTTGGTTGGGGAGAAGGTGGTTAACGTGGTATGTGCGTATGCCCCTCATGTTGGTTTGAATGAGCTTGTTAAGGAAGTTTTTTGGGTCTGTTTAGATGAGTTGGTCGGGTATATTCCGGACGATCAATTTATTGTTTTGGGGGGCGATTTCAATGGGCACATTGGTGAGGGGTGGATGGTTACCATAGTGCGCATGGGGGTTTCAGCTTCGGAGTTAGGAAGGCAGGAGGTTCCGTACTGTTGGAGTTTGCCACTGCGCATGAGTTGATAATTGCTAACTCTGTTTTTCAGAAGAGAGCTGAGCACCTCATCACCTTCAGTAGTGGGGGGCACAACACGCAAATTGACTACCTTCTTCTGCGCAGTCGTGATGCTAGGGTATGCGTGGACTGCAAGGTGTTCCGGAGCGAGGACTGTGCTTCTCAAACACTGACTGGTGGCTATGGATTTATACATGGGAGGTCGTGTTATTAGCAGGGCTAGAGTAGCTAGACCTAGGATTCTCTGGAAGGATCTGAAGGGTGAGAAGGCGGCAGTATTCAAGGAGTCTCTGACCCGCGAAGGAGGTTTTTTGCAAGGGGGCGATGCTAACCTTATGTGGACCAGCATGGCCAATGCTATTAGGAGGGTGGGCGAGAAGGTGGTGGAGGTTTCTTCGGGCAGGTATAGTGGACCTAGGGAGGCATGGTGGTGGAATGAGGAGGTCCAAAAGAAGGTTAAAGCTAAAAAAGCGCTATTTAAGGAGCTTTTGTCGATTAGTGCTGGGGAGGAGAGAATCTTGAAGATTGTAGCGTACAAGGTGGCGAAAAGAGAGGCTAAGAAGGCAGTGGCTAAGGCTAAAAGGGAGGCTTACGAGGAGATGTACAAGTGCCTAGACACAAAAGAAGGAGCGAATGATATTTTTAAACTAGCGAAAGCTAGGAAAAGAGGGTGGCGCGACCTGGGTCCCGTTAAGTTTATTAAGGATGATTTGGGCCAAGTGTTAGTGAACGATGTGGCTATTAAAGAGAGGTGGAATAGGTATTTTTTTGAACTTTTCAATGAGGCTAGGGGTAGTGACTCGGTGGTGCAAGGAGTTAGTCTTTCTTCTGCCCGTTCATTTAGTTCCTGTGAGAGCATCAGCAAGGAGGAAGTAAAGGGTGCCCTAATGAAAATAGGTAGAGCTAAGGCTGTAAGCCCGGATCAGATCCCTATTGAGGTGTGGCTTTGTCTGGAGGAAGTCGGAATTCAGTAGCTAGCAGAGCTGTTCAACATCCTCCTCAGAGGTTCTATGATGCCGACAGAGTGGAGGCATAGTATTGTCGTGCCGTTTTTCAAGAACAAAGACGATGCTCAGAGTTGTAGTAACTATAGGGGTATTAAACTCCTCAGTCATACTATAAAACTTTGGGAAAGAGTGGTGGAATGCAGGGTTAGAAGAGAAGTTGAGATCTCGGAGAACCAATTTGGCTCCATGCTGGGGAGGTCCACGACTGAGGCCATTCATCTCGTCAGACGCCTTATGGAGAAGTTTAGAGAGCGGCGTAAGGACCTCCATATGGTGTTCATAGATCAAGAGAAGGCTTATGATAGTATTCCGTGCGATGTTATTTGGAGGAGACTAGTAGAGAGGAGGGTATCGTTGCCGTTCATTAGGGCGATCCAAGATATGTACTCCCAAGCTAGGACGTGCGTTAGGACCCCAGCTGGTGACACCTAGTATTTACTGGTTGAGATAGGGCTACACTAAGGGTTGACAATAAGCCCTCTTCTCTTCGCTCTGATCCTTGACGTCATTTCGCGGGGGATACAAGATGGCGTCCCGTTGTGCATGCTTTTTGCTGACGACATTGTGTTAGTGGCGGAGTCGAGGAGGGAGGTGAACTCGAAGTTGGAGCTATAGAGGTCTAAGTTAGAATCCCAAGGCTTGCGTGTGAGCCAGTCTAAGACCGAGTATCTCTGGTGTAACTTTACTGGTGAGGCCAACGAGGAAGATGTAGAGGTAATGATTGCGGATCAGATCGTACCCCATACGGATAAGTTCAAGTATTTGGGTTCGATCATTCGGAAGGAAGGTGATTGTGAAGATGATGTCACTCATCGCATCAAGGCGGGGTGGCTAAGGTCAAGAGCAGCGACAGGGGTCCTGTGCGACAAGAAAGTCCATCTAAAGTTGAAGAGTAAATTCTATAGAGCGGCAATCCGACCTGCAATGTTGTATGGCTCCGAATGTTGGGCGATGAAGAAGTCGCTTGAGAGCAAGTTGGAAGCGGCTGAAATGAGAATGTTACGCTGGTCGTGTGGTCGCACAATGTTAGATAGAATCTCGAACGGGGTCTTCAGGAACGCGCTAGAAGTGGCGCCCATTTCAGCGAAAGTTCGGGAAGGGAGATTGAGATGGTTTGGCCACGTCCGCAGGGGGCACGCATCTGCTCCGGTTAGAAGGATCGAGAGTTTATTAGTTGTCGGGGAGAGGAGGAGAGGCAGACCGATGAGGACGTGGGAGGAGCAGTTGAGATTAGATTTGAAGGCCTTAAACCTTTCCGAGACCATGACGGTTGATAGGTGCGCTTGGAGGCGCCAGATCAGAGTTGTGGATTCTTTAGTTGGGAGTGGTGCTGTAGTTGAGAGCCACAAGGTTGGGCTGTCTCGGTTAGCTTTGACCTAGAGCATTGCATTTTTACTTTTATTGTATATTTTATCCTATTGTCTTTTGCGTGTGGTGTATTTTTGACAGGGAGCTGTGCGCGGAGTCAACCTCTCTTCTGTTTGAGCAGCGTTCATCGGGAGTGAAGTACCCAAATTCCTCTTAGGTAAGTCTCATGTGGATTAAGCCATGTGCTCAGGTATGGTATTGAGCTTTTTCGAATCATATACTGTCCTTTGTATTTTTCACGTAATATTTTGCTGCGCACTAAGCTGGGGGTCTTCACGGGAACAGCCTCCCTACCGTAATAAGTAGGGGCATAGTCTGCGTACATCTTACCCTCCCCAAACCCTGCTCTGAGCGGGATATACTGGGTATGTTTGGTTTGGGTTTTTTTTTTCATAATTTCATATTTCTCTCTCTTTTTTTTTTTTTTTTTTTATCTTTCGACTTTAATATCAAAACAACAAAACATCAAATGGAATTGGCTCTCATTGATCCGACATGAAAAATGGTAGGATGAAAGACTTACCTTCACGAGGTCCTACTTCTAGTCTGAATCGAACCATCTCAAATTTTAAGGATCAAGTTCCCGAAGAATGGACGATGTAACATATTGATGCATGTTACAACAACGCATATTAATAATGAATTGATTTTGACTACTCGTACCAATAAAACGCATTTTTTTTCTTGTAGTCATCTCAAAGAAACTCCAAAGTTGCTCACTATGAAGTTTCTCATGTTGCAGCGTGAATAAGGACAAAACGTGCTAAAAAAACTCATATTGGTACAGGGAGATCAGTCTTCATGATTATGAGGACTAGTAATGGTATTCGATTCAAATAGTTTGTATATTTGGATCGTTTATATATTTATACATATTAAATGTAGTTTTATTATATAATATACACATATATGAATCGAATGTAATTATCGAATATACTTTTATTATAGACTATATAAAATATTACCAAATGTATTATATATTGTATATTAATTATATTTATTCATAGACATAAATCTAAATAATTCACTTGAAAAAATCAAAAAAAAAAAAAACTGAATTTCTAATTCGAATTGAATTGAATATATTCGAAATTTATACGGAATCGAATTTAAATCAATTTTTAATATTCGAAAACAATATTAAATCAAATAATTCGAATAATTTCACAAATACGAATCGAATACATCAATATTCACTTCAAGTCGATTGGTGCACAACGTACTTCTATACACTTTGTCAAAGAAGGCAAAACAAAAACGCAAAAGAAGAAAAAAATGAAGAAGAGAAAATTAGACAAATTTAGTTGATTAAAATAGAAATCGCAACAAGATTGCCAGGGCATTATGGGAAGCGGGAACACAAAAACCAAACTACCTAGTCAGAGACTCGGAGCCTCTGAGACGCAGAAAATAGAGGAAAAACAAACGGTCATGCTCCCGACAAAGCTTAACCATCACCAACTTCCAAAACCGTTTATTCTCTTCCTTCTTTTTTCTTCCCCATAGAAATAATCATCATCTTCAACATTCAGTCTCTTGTAAAACAGACACAAACACACAAATAAATAGCATCACCATAACCAAACATGCCGGCGACAGATAACCAAGGCTCCTTCCTCAATCGCATAAGCATCCGCCGCAACCAGTTCACCTCCATGGACGCCAACCACGACCAGGAACTCGAAGACCTCGAACTCTTCCAGAAACACGTCGCCGATCGCTTCTCCGATCTACTCTCCTCCCCATCCGTCACCATCCACGCGCCAACCACCATTTCCACCTCCAACGACCCTTCCTCCGCCGCCGACGGCGCAGAATCCCCCTCCGGCGCACAGGAGGTGTGCACCCTCCAGCCGCCGCCGCTGCTCTCCATCTCCTGGTTCCGAAACCTACTCGACGCCTTTCTCTGCTGTGAGGCCGAATTCAAGGCCGTCCTTGTATCCGGCCGCGATCCGTCTCAATTTTCCCGGCCGCCTCTCGACCGCCTGATTCCTGATCTCCAAGAACGCGCCATCAAGGCGCTCGACGTATGCAACGCCGTCACCCACGGTGTCGATCTGGTCCAGCACTGGCAGAAACTGGCGCAGATCGCTGTGACTGCGCTAGATCAGAATCCGATAGGCGAGGGCCAGGTCCGACGCGCGCGGAAGGCGCTCAACACTTTGCTGACGTCGATGGTTTTCGACGATAAGGAAAACGCCAACGGAAATTACCACGGTAAATGGACGGAGAGAACGCGATCCTTTGGACGCCGCGGAGGCGTCGGCGGCGTCGCCGCCAAGGATCGGACCGCTGGGAGCTTCCGATCTCTGTCGTGGTCCGTCGCGAAATCGTGGTCGGCCGCAAAACAGATTCAGAACATGTCGTCCAATCTCGTCGTGCCACGTGGAGGGGAGTCGACTGGGCTAGCTCTGCCGGTTTACATCATGAATACAATCGTTGTTTTTGTGATGTGGGCTTTGGTGGCAGCCATTCCATGTCAGGAGAGGAATGGGCTTGCAACCCACTTCCAGGTTCCGAGGAACTTGGGCTGGGCCCAGCCCATAATCGGGCTGCAGGAGAAAATAGGCGACGACTGGAAGAAGAAGGAGAAAAAGGGGACAGCTGGATTGTTGGAGGAGGTGCAGAGGATGGAGAAGGTGGCGCATTTCCTAATAGAATCCTTGGACCCATTCGTTTTTCCATTGGCGGAGGAGAAGACGGCGGAGGTGGCGGAACAGGTGGCGGAGCTGGCGGAGATATGCCAGAAGATGGAGGAGGGGCTTGGGCCCCTACACCAACAGGTTAGGGAAGTGTTTCATAGGATTGTGAGGAGTAGAGCAGAGTTTCTTGATGTTGTAGATCAAGTTAGTAAATTGTCCGGCCCAGCTCCGTATTGATGCCAAATTTTACCGGGCTGTACATTTTACCTTTTGTATTTTTTTGGGGGTGAAAATGATCTATTAGAATGCATTTTGGCCTTTTCATTTTTTTGAGAGGCAAAAACAGATATATTAAAATCATTTCAGTTATCTGTCAAAAAAAAAATAAAAAAAAAACTTGAGTTGCAATATTAAAATTAAATCTAGGTTTTACTAATGTAATCTAGAAGGTAAGCAGATGGAGGTGTGTTTCATCGGTCCAAATCGCGATGGCAACTTTGGCCGACACGTTCTGATCCGTCGCAATTCAATATTGATCTGAAACATTGTAACATAGTTCTTTATTATTTAAATATATTTAAACATATTTGATATAATATGTAATTTTTATGTATTTATTAATATATCTTATATATTTACTTTAATAATGATAAATTTTATAGATAATAAATATGACTATAAAAATAAAACGCAAGATAAAAAGTTCATAAAAAAAATTATTTTGTTGATCTAAAAACACAAATCTATATGGTCGGATCGCCACACGCTGTGACCGGCAGTGGGTCGATCTTCCCGGCCTCTTTCATTTCGTGGGGCGGATTTGGGACCCGCCCGCCCCATTGCCATTTTTAGGTCGAGGGACACTCCTTTATTTTAATTTAAATGTTAATGGAGTTGGGTCATGAACTATTCAAGATCGCTTTGACAAAAACTCTTTCGAGCTCATTTAGGGAAGCTCGTTACTTTAACGGGTCAACCTTGAGCATGACCAGATTCAGTTCGATAGCTCGTGAACAAGCTCGATAAGTAAATTAGATAAAAAAATGTATAATTATTAGTTTGGTACACCTTATATTTTATATTATAATTAGCAAGATCTATATTAAATCTCTTATTAAACAAGTTCATTAGATATATTATATTTGTAACACCCCAAACTAGGCGGATATTACAGTGCCGTGGACCCCCGACTGGGACCCACCAGGCGAATGAAAAAGGATGAATTACACAGGGTAAATGTAGTACCGAACCACATTACAACATCAATTACTCCGATGAGGAGTTTCATACAACACACCCAGGATAATACAGAATACATGTGTATCTTATATGAAGATAAAATACACAACACTGAATGAAATGAGTATTCAAATGGAATGTCTGCAGCGGAATAAATCAAGGAAACATAAATGACTGAAAAGACTGGGGGCCCCTTCTAGTATCATTGGGACTCTCCGCCGTCAACGTGCTCTCCCTGTGCCTTTGCCCTGCCATGACCTGGAAAACAATATCCCCAAACGGGGTCAGTTAAACAGAACAACAATCCTCCAGAGTTGAATAAACACAATCATATATATATGTAGTATAAACCACAAGTTCGATCAAAATGAATCGGTTAGATTATAACCCAATCTTGTTGAAAACATACGCAATCAAACATGCTGTATGAATCAACTAACAGTACGGCTCAAAGGGTGGCGCCACACTACGCCCGTGATGGAGATGTGTCCGTGCACAAGCCACCAACGAGTATCGATCGAATACACGTGTGGTCTTGTACCTAATCAGTCTCACGAAGCAATCGACTCGTGTGCACAGTCCAATGTGAGGCCAACAACCAACACACGATATAAATGTGCCCGACATGAAAATCCTACACATACCAACCGGCACGCCAGTATGACCCGGAATGCCACGATATAACAAAAGTGACATCGGAAACGAATAATGACTCACCGAGATGAAATGATAGTGAAATGAATGATAGCTCAATGAAACGATTGGAACCGTCGTTCCTTGTGACTGAAGTGATTAATTGACAATGACAAGTTTTGATACGGTTAACACAATGATGAATGAGTTATGATTATGCATGAACAACAACAAAAGGAAATAAATATCCTTTTAACTGAGTAAGAATCAACTTACACAACACCGGTGACAATTATCCTTCCACGAACAACGTCCTAATTGAGATTTCGGTCGCTCGAACAACCTTGAATTATACAATATCCAACAACCCGTTCAATATACGAATCAAACACAATATAACGAACTCCAAACGTCGATACGATTAAACTAAGTTCATTGGGGCATTATATCGAATACGTTGTGGCCAAACTCCGATTGTTTACAATCAAATCTCAATAAGCCATTATCAAATCCTCCAAGAAGTGTTTCAAACCAACAAACATCTTCCAAATGATCAATAATCCAAAATGAATATCCGAAAATGTGATTATAACGACAATTAATCGAAAACCCCCAATTTCAACTCGATAATCAAAGTGTTCTTGAATAATCCCTCAATAATCCAATGAATCCTTATACAAACTCATAATCATATACATATCCCTTCATATAACATGATTATAACGTCCAAAACATCATATCTCAACATAAAATCGAAATCCAAGGTGTTGAAGAAATTACCTCTTGAAGATCCAATCACTTCGATCCGATGAACACGAGTTAAAACGAGTATCCAAGCTTCCCAAATGAATGAAGATGATTGAAATTACACACTCAAATGATTGATGATGGCAAAATCTCTCTCTCAATCCTTTCTCTCGGATAAAGTTGGAGAAATGAAGAAATGAGGAAAAATGTCCCGGCCAAATCCTTATATACTGCCGGAAGTTATGGCCGTAACTCGGCCCTCTTACGGCCGTAACATTCCAAGTCAACGGCCTTACGGCCGTAACCGGCCAACTCGTACGGCCGTAACTCGGCTTCGTCTGAAAGCCTGCCGATAGACTTACGGCCGTAACCGCTCCTGAAATACGGGCGTAACCCGCCTTCGACAAAAACATCTGCCGACATCCTTACGGCCGAACCCGCACACCTTACGGGCGTAACTCGGATGATACGGCCGTATGCGGCCAAACTTACGGGCGTAAGCCCCCTTCGTCGAAAATGACCAGGCACCTTGCCTGCAGCGTACGGCCGTATCCGGCCAAGCCTTACGGCCGTACCTTCCTCGACTTACGGGCGTATGCCACAACCCTTACGGCCGTAAGTCCCCCCTTACCCGACAACACTTGAATTTACGAAGATCACTTACGGCCGTATCCAACCCTCCTTACGGCCGTAACTCGCCTTCGGCCAAAATGCCTAGGCAGCCTGCTGGACCACGTACGGCCGTAACCAGCCAGCCTTACGGCCGTACCCGCTCAACTTACGGCCGTATTCCGAAACCTTACGGCCGTAAGTCCCGTTCATCCAAAATGGCCTGAAATCAACGAACCCTTGTTACGGCCGTAACCCAAAGTCCTTACGGCCGTAACTCAATGCTGGCCAAGGTGAAAAATCCGATAACTCCGATTCCTCGCTACGACTGATGAATGATCCGACATACCATACGAATGTGAAAGTGAACAAGTCTAACACGAGCCAAAGATGATACTCCCAGTACAAGGCTATCAATCACAATGAAAATGATAATACTCCCGTCTCGATCTATAAACGGAGATAAAATGACGATCGGTAACTGATATACGATTACAACATGCCAACAGTGAACGCAAATGAATGATTCATGAATGATGAGTGATTATTAATGAGTGAAAATTACTGAGTGACAATTACGGATGATAATTCTTGAATGAAAATGAATGAATTACAACCGGTATTACATACTCCCCCTTAAAAAGAGTTTCGTCCCCGAAACTAAGGGTCAAACAACTCGGGATAACTCTCCCGCATACTCTCCTCGGTTTCCCAAGTGGCCTCTTCGACTCGTGTCTAGACCCGAATCTTGACCAAAGGGATCGTCTTGTTCCTCAAGCTGTTTGATTTGCCGCTCCAACACTCGTACGGGACGCTCCTCGTACGAATGATCATCCGCGATCTCGATTTCGTCGGCGAAGTATGTGACTCGGGTCGGCAACATACTTCCATAGGCGAGAGGCGTGAAACACATTATGAATTCGGCTCAATGCCGGAGGTAAAGCCAATCGATAAGCTAACTCGCCTACTCGATCCAAAATTTCAAGCGGTCAATGAATCTCGGACTCAACTTCCCCATTTTCCGAAGCGGAAAATACCTCGACTTCGGGGATACCTTGACCAAAACATGGTCACCGTCTCTAACTCTAGTGGTCGGCGACGATTATACGCATATGATTTACGCCGACTACGAAATTTCATCGACATACGACTCTTGATCAAAGCTACCTTCTCCCGAGCGGCTATAAGCATATCGGGCTCGGTGCCGATTGATTCTGACAAGTCATCCCAACACAAAGGAGATCGACAACGACGACCGTACAAGGCCTCGTAAGGTGCCATCTTAATGGAAGCATGCCAACTATTATTATACGTGAACTCGATCAATGGTAGTTGGGCTTCCCAATCGTCCTTCCAATCGAGGATGCATGCCCTCAACATGTCCTCTAATGTCTGTATAGTCCTCTCTGATTATCCGTCGGACTGAGGATGAAAGGCGGTACTGAGATTGAGCTGAGTTCCCATAGCACGATGAACTGATTTCCAAAAATGAGACACAAATCGTCCGTCACAATCGGAAACGATACTCTTAGGAGTACCGTGCAGTCTCACTATCTCCTTGATGAACAACTGGGCCAGTCTCTCGGGACCCCACGTATCCTTGATCTCAAGGAAATGAGCTGATTTAGTTAAGCGGTCCACAATCACCCAGATCGTATTCATGCCACGACGACTCGTCGGCAAACTCGTGATGAAATCCATAGAAATGTCTTCCCACTTCCACTCTGGAATAGGGAGTGGTTTCAGCATACCCCCCGGTCGCTGATGTTCAATCTTGACTTGTTGACAAGTTAAGCATCTCGAAACAAATTCCGCGACTTCTCGCTTCATATTACTCCACCAGTAATTTTGTTTCAAGTCTTTATACATCTTGCTAGACCCCGGGTGAACAGAATAAGGGGTAGCATGAGCTTCTCTCAAAATCGAGTTTTTCAACTCGTCATTCGCCGGTACGCACAACCGATTCTTAAATCGCAAAAGTCCATCCTCGTGGACCACGAATCCAGGGGCTTTCCCCTGAGCCACATCCTCACGTATGCGCAACAATGCTGGGTCTGAACCCTGATTCTCCCTGATTTTCTCCTCAAGTGACGATGAAATCTCTAACATACAAAGTTGTCCCTGAATTCGCTGAAGCCAGACCTCGATCTCGGGTCTAAGGAATTCCTGCTGAAGCTCCTTCTGAACTGTTAAACGAGCAAGCATCTGCTCCTGCACGGACTTACGACTCAAGGCGTCGGCGACAACGTTCGCCTTGCCCGGGTGGTAAAGGATTTTGATATCATAATCTTTGATTAACACCAACCACCGTCTCTTACGCATATTTAACTCCTTCTGAGTAAATATATACTTTAAACTCTTATGATCGGTGAATATCTGACAGGTAACGCCATAAAGATAATGACGCCAAATTTTCAAAGCGAACACCACAGCTGCTAGCTCCAGGTCGTGGGTCGGATATTAACTTCGTAAGGTCTCAATTGCCGTGAGGCATAGGCAATAACCTTTCCATTCTGCATGAGTACACATCCGAGACCCTGTCCGGACGCATCACTATAAACCACAAATCCCTCCGTCCCCTGCGGCAAGGAAAGTACAGGTGCTGACATTAACCGGCTCTTGAGTTCCTCAAAACTCCGTTGACACGCGTCGGACCACGTGTATTTCTTATCCTTTCGCAAAAGGTTCGTCAAGGGTTGAGCGATTTTAGAAAATCCTTCCACAAACCGCCGATAATAACCCGCTAATCCGAGAAAACTTCGGATTTCCTTAACATTCTTCGGAGGTAACCAATCTCGGATAGCCTCCGTCTTCTGAGGGTCGACACGAACTCCGTCTGATGAAATTACATGTCCGAGAAAAATCACTTCGGACATCCAGAACTCACATTTGTAAAACTTTCCAAAAAGTCGTTCTCGTCTCAACACGTCGAGAACCTGATGAAGGTGAACCTCGTGTTCCTCTCGGTTACGAGAGTAAATCAAAATGTCATCGATGAAGACAACAACAAACTGATCCAAAAAGTCGATGAAAACCCGATTCATTAACTCCATGAATACCGCAGGTGCATTAGTTAGCCCGAACAGCATAACTACGAACTCATAATGCCCATAGCGTGTTTGAAACGCCGTCCTCGCGATATCCGACTCTCGAATCCGCAACTGGTGATATCCAGATCTTAAGTCGATCTTGGAAAATACTGAAGCTCCCTGAAGTTGATCTAAGAGATCATCAATACGGGGTAAAGGATACTTATTCTTGATCGTCACCCGGTTCAATTCCCGGTGGTCAATACACTGGCCAGAGCGAACCATCCTTCTTCTTGACAAACAACACTGGTGCTCCCCACGGGGACGCACTCGGACGGATATAACCTTTCTCGAACAACTCCTCAAGTTGGTTCTTTAATTCCTGCATTTCGGTCGGGGCCATCCGGTATGGTGCCTTCGATATCGGAGACGTACCAGGTTCCAACTCAATCGTGAATTCCACATCTCTCTGTGGAGGCAAACCAGGTAACTCGTCTGGAAAAACGTCGGCATACTCCCTCACTACCGGAATATCCGTCAACATTACTGATGATTCCTCGGTTTTGGTCATATAGCACCAATAACCGATACATCCCTGACCGAGTAATCTTACTGCTTTCATCAAATTAATAATTCTTCCCGAACAGCTGGGATTACCTCCCTGAAACACACATTCAACCCCGTCGTCTGAAATGATAGTGATCATACGCTTACGGACACTAATGATGGCATCATGACGATCCATCCAATCAATACCCAAGATGATGTCGTCCCTCGGCAAATCTACTACGATTAGGTCCGCTGGCCATACACGACCATGGCCCAGATCGGACAATTCTAAATCTCACGATTACCGATAATTCGTCTACCATCGGGTAGGCCGATGACATAAGGCTCACAACTAGTAGCACTACCCGGGCGTAGTCTACTCAAACATGACTCGGAAATGAATGAATGCGATGCACCGGTATCAAAAAGGGTACACACAGTCAGGATAGAATATCGAGTGTACACGAGATCATTCGAGCCTCTGGATCATCGGTCTTCTTCATCTCGTAAATTCGGGGCTTAGGCCCCCCGAGGCGCTCCGTCGATAGCTCTTAGCTCCGCCTTTGTTAGCTCTGTCGTCTTAAGCAGCCCGATTGAGTGGCACAGTGCACCTTAGAATGTCACAGGGCACTGAGATGACGCGGAGTGGGTTTAGAGTCCCTTCGGCAAAAGCGGGCCCTATGCCCGGCAATTCCCTTTGTTATGGCACGTGACGATCTGTTTGGACATTTGGTGCTGAAATGACCTGTTCTTCACGGTTGAAACAGGTGGCAGGCGCCGCTCGAGGCGAGATTCCGCGGGTTTAGGCGCCATAGGAGGTCGCTCAGAAAAAGTAGAGCCCGCCCGTGGTTTCTTGAAAGTGTCCTGACTGCCGTCAGACTGATTACGGTTCTTAGACTTCTTGCCAGCAGATGAAGGTTGTTGCTTAGCAATCTCCTTAGCAGTAAGCTCGTAAGTAAGAGCTTTCTCAATAAATTCAGCGAACGTGGTGCAATTATGATTAAGCAACTGTAGCCGCATACGAGGTTTCAGCCTCTTGCTGAAATACTTGATCTTGTCCGCCTCAGAGTGAATGATAGATGAGGCGAACGGAAGAAGTTCATGAAATTTCTCGGCAATGGCGAGAACATCCGCGTCTGATGAGGGGTCGGGAGTGAGTAGCTCTGACAGCTTGGCCTCTCTGAGTGGGGCCGGATAATACCTATCCATCATGAGAGTCTTGAATTGGTCCCAAGTACACGATCCTTCGGTGGGCTTCAACGACAACCACCAAGAATGAGCGCTCTTACCCAGATAGTAAGCCGCAACTGAAACTTTGTGTCCTTCGGGACACTCTACCATCGCAAATAGCTTCTCGAAGTGTTCGAGCCAATGAACAATATCCGCCGGCTCAGATGAGCCTTCAAAAGTAGGTGGCCTTTGGCGAGAGATGTCGCCGATGATACTGCTCACATTCCTCTCTTGCCTCTGAGGTGGCGGCGGAGGAGCCTGTTGATTTTGAGTAGTGGAGTTATGTATCGTCTCCATTAGTTGCGCCATCTGCGTCATTTGGGCCATCATGCCCTGCATAAAAGCGAGTGGGTCAACCCGAACACCTTCTGACTGAGCCGTGTCCCGAGTACGACTCCCCGATAGTGAATGATCACGTCCAGGTGAATGAGTAGCAGCGTCGCTGCTCGATGAATTAGCATTATTTCTTGCATTCGCACGTGTATTCACACGAGCTCTCGGGATTCGGCCCGCGCCACGGCCTCGTCCTCCGCGTCCTCTTCTTGCTCTCTCCATACTGAAGTAGGAAAGTCACATGATGATTATATTCCCCGCATGAATATCACGTTATGATTATGACATGAGATGATGAAAATGAGCATACACGCTCAGTGATCACATAAATGATTAGCTGAGATGACATGATTATCTGATAAAATTATTGAAATGATTATCTGATGAAATTATTGAAATGATTATCTTGAACAAGCTAACAAGATTAATTATATGACCTTCCAGATCAACAACTGAGTAATGAAATGAATTGAGTGATTAATGAGTTAAAATGACCGTCCTGGTCAAAGTAAAAATGATATTTGAGGATTGTTAACTGATGAATTATGAATGAATGATTATTGCCAGAAATTATACTATGGCGAGAAATCTTACAGTTCTTGGTCTGATTGGCTCGGCATTTGCACAGGTCACACGCGACGCGAAAGTCCAATGATACTAGTCCGATGACGATAATTTCAAATGAGACATGACTCGGAAGGTAGTATTCAAACCACGCTCCGATACCAACTCTGTAACACCCCAAACTAGGCGGATATTACGGTCTTGTGGACCCCATTTGGGACCCACCAGGCGAATGAAAAAGGATGAATTACACAGGGTAAATGTAGTACCGAACCACATTACAACATCAATTACTCCGATGAGGAGTTTCATACAACACACCCAGGATAATACAGAATACATGTGTATCTTATATGAAGATAAAATACACAACACTGAATGAAATGAGTATTCAAATGGAATGTCTGCAGCGGAATAAATCAAGGAAACATAAATGACTGAATAAATGACTGAAAAGACTGGGGCCCCCTTCTAGTATCATTGGGACTCTCCGCCGTCAACGTGCTCTCCCTGTGCCTTTGCCCTGCCATGACCTGGAAAACAATATCCCCAAACGGGGTCAGTTAAACAGAACAACAATCCTCCAGAGTTGAATAAACACAATCATATATATATGTAGTATAAACCACAAGTTCGATCAAAATGAATCGGTTAGATTATAACCCAATCTTGTTGAAAACATACGCAATCAAACATGCTGTATGAATCAACTAACAGTACGGCTCAAAGGGTGGCGCCACACTACGCCCGGGATGGAGATGTGTCCGTGCACAAGCCACCAACGAGTATCGATCGAATACACGTGTGGTCTTGTACCCAATCAGTCTCACGAAGCAATCGACTCGTGTGCACAGTCCAATGTGAGGCCAACAACCAACACACGACATAAATGTGCCCGACATGAAAATCCTACACATACCAACCGGCACGCCAGTATGACCCGGAATGCCACGATATAACAAAAGTGACATCGGAAACGAATAATGACTCACCGAGATGAAATGATAGTGAAATGAATGATAGCTCAATGAAACGATTGGAACCGTCGTTCCTTGTGACTGAAGTGATTAATTGACAATGACAAGTTTTGATACGGTTAACACAATGATGAATGAGTTATGATTATGCATGAACAACAACAAAAGGAAATGAATATCCTTTTAACTGAGTAAGAATCAACTTACACAACACCGGTGACAATTATCCTTCCACGAACAACGTCCTAATTGAGATATCGGTCGCTCGAACAACCTTGAATTATACAATATCCAACAACCCATTCAATATACGAATCAAACACAATATAACGAACTCCAAACGTCGATACGATTAAACTAAGTTCATTGGGGCATTATATCGAATACGTTGTGGCCAAACTCCGATTGTTTACAATCAAATCTCAATAAGCCATTATCAAATCCCCCAAGAAGTGTTTCAAACCAACAAACATCTTCCAAATGATCAATAATCCAAAATGAATATCCGAAAACGTGATTATAACGACAATTAATCGAAAACTCCCAATTTCAACTCGATAATCAAAGTGTTCTTGAATAATCCCTCAATAATCCAATGAATCCTTATACAAACTCATAATCATATACATATCCCTTCATATAACATGATTATAACGTCCAAAACATTATATCTCAACATAAAATCGAAATCCAAGGTGTTGAAGAAATTACCTCTTGAAGATCCAATCACTTCGATCCGATGAACACGAGTTAAAACGAGTATCCAAGCTTCCCAAATGAATGAAGATGATGAAAATTACACACTCAAATGATTGATGATGGCAAAATCTCTCTCTCAACCCTTTCTCTCGGATAAAGTTGGAGAAATGAAGAAATGAGGAAAAATGTCGGCGAATCCTTATATCTGCCGGAATTCGGTAGTAACTCGGCCCTCTTACGGCCGTAACATTCCAAGTCAACGGCCTTACGGCCGTAACTCGTACTAAACGGCGTAACTGGCTCGTCAGAAGCCTGCCGACAGACTTACGGCCGTAACCGCTCCTGAAATACGGGCGTAACCCGCCTTCGACAAAAACATCTGCCGACATCCTTACGGCCGAACCCGCACACCTTACGGGCATAACTCGGATGATACGGCCGTATCCGGTCAAACTTACGGGCGTAAGCCCCCTTCGTCGAAAATGACCAGGAACCTTGCCTGCAGCGTACGGCCGTATCCGGCCAAGCCTTACGGCCGTACCTTCCTCGACTTACGGCCGTATGCCGCAATCCTTACGGCCGTAAGTCCCCCCTTACCCGACAACACTTGAATTTACGAAGATCACTTACGGCCGTATCCAACCCTCCTTACGGCCGTAACTCGCCTTCGGCCAAAATGCCTGGGCAGCCTGCTGGACCACGTACGGCCGTAACCAGCCAGCCTTACGGCCGTACCCGCTCAACTTACGGCCGTATTCCGAAACCTTACGGCCGTAAGTCCCGTTCGTCCAAAATGGCCTGAAATCAACGAACCCTTGTTACGGCCGTAACCCAAAGTCCTTACGGCCGTAACTCAATGCTGGCCAAGGTGAAAAATCCGATAACTCCGATTCCTCGCTACGACTGATGAATGATCCGACATACCTTACGAATGTGAAAGTGAACAAGTCTAACACGAGCCAAAGATGATACTCCCAGTACAAGGCTATCAATCACAATGAAAATGATAATACTCCCATCTCGATCTATAAACGGAGATAAAATGACGATCGGTAACTGATATACGATTACAACATGCCAACAGTGAACGCAAATGAATGATTCATGAATGATGAGTGATTATTAATGAGTGAAAATTACTGAGTGACAATTACAGACTGATAATTACTGAATGAAAATGAATGAATTACAACCGGGTATTACAATATTTATTGTGAATAAAATAATTTATTTATCAACAAAATAACATTTTTATTTTATTTTAAATCTAAATTTAGTATGTACGTTCTGGGCTCAATTAAGCTCGAATGGATTCATGAGCTACAAATTCGATAAAAAAACTCGAGCTCGACTCGATAATAAAGGAGTCGAGCTTGTGCGGTTCAATTTGGAAGCCCACGATCAAATGAGTATTTAACATCTCGGAATTCCGGCAATGTTAAAGCAGTTCTCTATTTACCACTATTCTAAAATATGGCCTGCACGGATGCCCAGGTGCCAAGCGGTGTCCCATTATGCAATATGAATTGATATTGGGCACCTAATCGGGCGCCTAGATGGGGACGGGCGCTTGAGAAGGAAGCTGTGTGGGTGACTAGGATGGGAAGACGGGCGGGCGCTCATGCGGTTGGGCAGACGCCTAAGCAGCTAGGCATTTTTTTTTTCATTTTCTAAGTTTCAATAATACTAAAATTATTAACTGAGATATAATGAACCTTGCGGGAATGCTTTATAAATATATGAATGTTTAAAATATTTAATATATAGCTCATTAAATGTCTATTTATATGGTTTAAATATTAATTATATTTAATTATTTTAATATATACAAACTTTGATAACTAAAAATAATTAAAATAATAATAAAAAATAAATTCACCTGATTAATCCTCTTGAAGCTAGGCGTTAGCAATCCAAACGCCTAGCGTCTTTTAGAAGGAAAAAAAACTTGTTGTTTACCGCCCAAATAATACCTTTTTTTTACTGAAGCTAATCCAATGGTAGAGCCGAATAATTCCATCCATGCTTAAATGAATCGAGATATGCTCTTATCAAATTCAAAACATTGGGGCATTCCTTTAAGCATGAGCTCGTCTGAAGATTAAGGACACCCCTTGTGGGACTTGTTCATGGTGCTCCCTTTTCTTTTAATTTTAAGACTAGCATGCCAGTTGCCTGCGCCAAAAAATTCTAAGCGCCTTCTTAGGTCACAATTAGGAAAGGGCTTGCTTTACCTGGGGCTGGGAATTTCGTAACAAAGTGCCCTGCCAAGCAAAATCCTCGTGCCTCATCAACATTGTCCAAGGGTTCTTCAACTTCCGATCGATTGCTCTGAACAAGGATGTGTTGAAGTCTAACGCCATTTGAAACAACACGTACGACTATGGACATCACACCTTCGATTTAGGAGTTGCAAGTTCTTCGCTACCCGATTCGGAGGAGTCCGAATTACATTCAAGAGAAGTTTGCACATCAACATCAAACAAGGTTATGTTATAAAAAATACACTTGTTTGTAAAAAATAGTGTCAAAGTGAATGACAATTGCACAGTGAAATTAAGATAAATATTTTTTTCACAAAGTGAATGTAGAAATGGGATAAGAGAATAAAGTAGACACAAGAACTTTTACATAAAATAACTCAAATTAGGTTAAACCACGAGTGGACCTTAATCCGAAAACTTCCACTTGGGATACACAAACTCTCAAGAGGAAATCACTCGAAATACAAATATCTTAAGTCTGTCTTTGGTTGCCCAAGAATAAATGGGGATACTAGTATATATTAATTGCTGTTTAATCCATCATGTCCATTTTGGTGTTTGGTTTGTTATTTCGATCATGTTATTGTTAGGAATATGCTCTCGAATGTCACTCAGAGATGAGAGAGTGGGAACATGTATTGTAATTATGAATATTAAATTAAATAAGATATATATTATTTCTATATTATTGTATATCACGGGCATTGTGATTTGGCATATAGAATATTAGTCCTTGCATTTGAGAGCAAACATTCCACTCCTTATGGAGATAAGGAGATTGGCCCTGGAAGTGTTTAGGGCTCGAATGCTTAACTAGTTCGCAAGTCGATAAAACTTAACTCAGCAGTAAGTTTAGACAAGACTTATATAACGTCTACTTTGATATGAAGAGTGTCTGTCTTCACTAAGGGTTAGCGAGATCATACGTTATACATATGCTAAAGGGATTAGTATACTCGAACACGACTCACCTCGATTCGGTCACATGGATTTTACTTTGGGATTGTCAATGACTGAATCAAAATGTTGTGATAGGTATACGTGAACCTTTGACTTGAGATTTTAGTAAGAGATGTACTTGTGACATTAAGTTAGTCATTATAGTAGTTTGATCCAATCACCGGTTGGTGGGGTCATCCTCGAAGTGCAACTTAGTGGGCAAGTAGCAGTCTCTACTGAATTCCAAGATATGATTCTTTTTCCTGTAAGTGAGCATGTAAATGTCCGATGCGGTTAATGGCAAATGAGATCATAAGTCTTTGGCTATAGCATTTAGAGCTAGTTGTATTTGATACACAAGAGCTCGGTGATCTCGGTTTGCATTAACAAATGCATAGAGTCAAGTTACAATAGGGTTTGACTTTACCGTGACCCTAATACTTGACTGGAACATATGATTGAAGGGTTTATGCGTATACAGTATTCACGACATAATGGTTTTTGGAATGATCCGATCATTCGTTCTTAGTTTGGTTACGGTGCGGGGCACTAGACTGACTAAGTGTTACCCGTACTCCTTGGTTCCTCCCATTACCGACTGAGACGGATCTATGGAGTCACATACAAGGATATTTGATGGATAAATCTGTGTTTATTATCTTTTCATTAATATTGGATATTAGATATCTAATTTAATTTATTGGATAAATCGGATGCAGTTATGATTGAAATTAATTACTAGGTGATTAATTTAATTCATATATAATTATTTTTGGAGAAATATAATTGTAATATCGCATTTGATAAAATTAACTAACTGGATTAATTAATTAAGTAATTGAGATAAAATGAAGTGTACTTAACGGACTAGACACCCGAACGTCCGGTACACGAACCGAGCGGCTCAGCTCATTTTCTCACCAACAACCAAGTGGGCCGCCCCCTATGATACATCAAAGTGAGCATGTGTTGTGTGGGGTGTGTTAGACTTATTTTATAGGTTGAGGACAAATGGATGAGATATGATATCTCATCATTTGATCGCACCTTGATTTATAAAATGGCTAAGTCTTTTAAATCGTGTGTAGAGTTTAAACACACACACACACACACACATTGAAGGCTTCCGTGAGAAATTAGAGGAGAGGAAGAAAATCTTTGTTGAATTTTCTTGTTCACCTTAGAGAGAAAGAAAAGGAAGAAGAGAAGAGAAGAAAATACTATATCAATTCCTAACCGTGTTCTTAGAGAACGAATCGATATATAATTTTTCCAATCAATATCCGACGCGTGATAACATAGAGACACTAGATATATTCGGTGTTTGATCATTCATCAAGCTTGAACGAATTAGATTCGTGTTATTGTTGGCGGTACGAAAAAGAACGGAGATTTTCCGATGGCCGGAAACTATTGAAGCTTGGCTTGGGTTTTTCCATCAAGATAAAATTATCAAAGGATTACGATGATATAAATTCTTTACTTTTATCTTCATCAATCTATATTCGATATATGATGCTTGATCGATCCTCTTAGGGGTTAAATTTTTATCTGGTTTTGGTTATATTATTTTTTCCGTTGCGTACCTCATTTTATCACCGAATCCCAATAGTTATATCAAGGCCATACATTCTTACATTTTTCGGTTTGGGCTTGAATAAAGTACCACTAATTTTTTTTACCAAAATTATCCTTATTATCTGTTAGATAATAGGGCTTAGCCCAATGGGTTTTGTAACACCCCCAGATCCGACCGGAAATATTACAGCGCCATGGGCCCCGAGATGGAACCCACAAGGCTGAAGGAAATTTTCACAAACATTTACAAACGTCCAAGAGGCTAACGACGGTATTATCTATTTAAAACATTCAAAGACTTTATAAAACTCGTTTATCAAAACCGTCGTAAAATCTCATTTGAAACCACAAGGCCCGAAATGCCAAAACTCAACAGTTTAAAAACATACGTTAAGCTATCGCTTACACGTACCGACAGAATAGATTTAGAAAATGATTGCCAAAGTAACCTAAGTTACCAGATACCAAAAGGCCATTTAAAAATACTCACGCAGCGGATAAAGACAAACAATTAAAATACTCTAGCAGCGGAATACAACAACTGATCACAAGCTCAATACACAAATATATGTCCTAGCTAGTATCCTCCGGGAAGCTCATCTCTTCACGACCGCTACAAGCTTGATAATCCAAGAACCTAAAAAGAAATCCCACGACGGGGTCAGCCATAATATCCAACAATGATAACCATCACATCACGTCAATAATTACATATAAATGGAAATACTAAGTAAGAATACGACCAATGTAATCTTACCGTCGTGACTTTACAAAAATCCACGATTCGTATCCTTAACAACACAATAAGATAATACCGGAATATCTGTACGGTATCTCAACAATACCCAAGGTTCTCAAAACATTATCATAACTCGCGATACGGAAATTATACCAACTCTGGCCAATTCAATCCATCGGATAACGTCGACAATTCCAATATGATAATCGATTGTCCATCAAAGACAAGTACCAAGGAAATACGGAACATACCTCAAGATACGAAATACCATTACCATCACGTCAGTCTAATCCGAGATCAGATCAACACAACATACGGACATGGTCCTAACACAAGACCTACAAATGCATACTCATATGACAACGTCAATATGATCACAACAATAACGACAATGTATACTTATGGCAAACCCATAATATACATATGCACAACAACAATACATGGGAATCCGATGATCCAGCGTTCACTGCCTAGATCCCCCGATGATCCCGTCAGACCAACCCGAGGTGGAAAACCCGTCCGATGATCCAGCGCACGCTAGCATATATCCCCCGATGATCCCGTCGGACCAACACGAGGTGGACATATGACAACAATGCACAACTGCACAAAACAACAGTACACAATACATGACAACAACAATGCACAAATGCATGACAACAACGATACACGAATGTATCACGACATGATCGACACAAATGATAAAAATGATTAGAGTACTTGCCCCGAGTCCTTCGAGAACGATCTCAATGTCTAAACCATCACGAACCATTATCCTCAATACTCGACGGTCCAAAGTATCACGGATTGCAGATAATTTATATCTTCGTCTTTATCACAATATATCCTCGATATACAAGTATACCAATAACAAAAGTAAATCATATACATTATGATTTAGATTCCCAAAACTCGAATACGATTTATAATCCCAAATCCCCTGTGATTACGATTATAAACATTGCTATACGAATTATACCCGAATGAAACGGAAACCATTCATTAAATACTATAAACTGAGCAAGTAATAACTTACCTCGATACCGATACAACAACGAGGAAGCTGTTACCAAATCCATTGCCGTCATCTACAAGTTCCTCGGTCCCGACCAAAGCAATTCACGAACATCCTCGAACTCGACCGCAACACACGGTTATAATCACCGATCAATATTCTCAACCTAGTAATTCGATAAACAACAAGTTCGATAACAATCAACAATCGATAAAATCAATTCACAAACCCAACGGCTCAACAATATCTCGGTTAACCACAAGTCTGATCAAACCAACTTAAACGATCACGAATTCATAACCGAAACAGAATATACTACCCTGCTTGTTGTATTAGCGCACGTTAATTACTTAATGTAGCGTGCGTTAAGTTGCTCCCGTTAGCGTGCGCTAGCCAGTAGGCTTAGCGTGCGCTAATGACATGCAGTTGCATGTATTTCGGATACCGATCAGCATATGGCGATTATCAAGAACACTAAGTGATCTTGAACCAAGTTCAAAGCTATCAAAACAACGAAATCCGATATCCTTTAACATATAGGTAATCATCCAACTCTTAATCCAATTCATATATTCACATATCATCTTTTTCCTCAAATATCAACATCATGAACACCAAGAACCTTAACAACACTTCCCTAATCTAACATTACAGAGATTAATCATCAACAATGACATCAACATCCGCAGAGAAGGAGAAGGATTAACCAACTTATCTCAAGAAAATGAACTATACAATTCAAACACACGAATCATATTAATATCATCATACTCCGGTAATCCATCTCATAATCATGCTTATCAACTTGTTTATATGATAATCATTAACTCAAGAACATCAATCTTTAATCCAAAACGAAATCCAAAGGTGAAGACTGATTACCTTGTATAGACGAACCATGAAGGAGAACAATCAACTTCATTTCAAGAATCATCAATAACTTCAAGAACAAGACTTTAATCCATGTTCCTCAGCTTAATCTTGTTAAATATCATCATCTCTCAGTGTTTGGAATCTCAAACTTCTCTCTAAAAACTCTCTCTCTTGAAATAAAGGAAAGAATGGCCGAATGAACATAATTCACATCTGCAATCATATATATACTGATTGTTATTAGCATGCGCTACTTTTCCTTAGTAGCGTGTGCTATCGTGGTCCAGAGACGACTGTTTTGCTTCGCACATCAGCTTACGTACGTAATGCCCATGCAATAACATATGTAAATTACACTGTCTAGCGCACGCAATTTCTTAGACCTTAGCGTCCGCTAATCGTAGTTGACTTGCTACAGTCCGCACCTACCCCCGTGTCCCCACATGCCGAAAGCACTGACGAGGATAAGATTCCTTTTTATCCGATCTGCAATTAGCGTGCGCTAGTCCTTAGGTTTTACCGTGCGTTAGTACTACATTACAACATCCGTTGACTCATCGGCACATGCGCCGAAAGTGGCCGGGTCCACACGCAGATTCCCTCTGAGCTGTTCTGCACTAGCGTACGCTAACATATGCCCGTAGCGTGCGCTATACCTGCACGATAGCGTGCACTATACATGAATATTAGCGTGCGCTAACAAGGTTATATTTAGCCATTTTCAGCTACTCTTGTCCAACGTCTCGACATGCAGAATACGAACATACGGCATACTGAATACATATACATCTTCCAACAACATTCTCATACGATAAGCCCGACACACAATGTCTTCCAATACAAATATCAACCAAGTGCGGTAATAATACTAATACAAATGTCTTAGTCCTTCATTTATTTTATCCATACTGTATAGATTCCACGCTATACAAGATAACTCGGATAAAGTAATATTAAACCACAGTAGTAGAAATTCCTGATATTACAGGTTTAGGGTTTACCCAAAGCCCACTTTGTATCACTATTTATATTGTTGTATTTCTTATCAATGGACACAAAGTTATCATTTTACATGGTATCGGAGAACCAGGTTCATAACCTCCTGTACTGACCACAACCCCTTGCCGCCGCCGCCCTGTTAGAGTTGTATACTGCAAAGCATACTTTATGCTTGTATTACCTTATTTCCTGTAACTACCTATGAGAGTATTAGTTACATTTAATCACATGTTTTGCATATTTATTCGCGTTATGGTTATGCAAATGAAATGTCTAATTATTTTATATTGTAGATAATGTGGTGTGTTGGTGTCACATGGAAGATCACATTATCGGTACCTTACTAATCAAAGTTGTGCATTGGCAAGTGTGAAAGTCTAGATGTTGCAGTTATAACAGAACGGAGGTAGTAATATAACAGTTCACAACTTATATAATTATTAGACAAATTATATGAAAGGTTGTAGTGTATGCTTGAGATTAGTTGGTCTTGACTATTAGCATACATTAGCGTATTTGCATACATTGAACTGGATCGAGGTGAGACAATATCTTCTGTACTGACTGTAAGAAGAGTGTAAATCTCGGATAATTATTATTTCTTAATTCTAAGTATATAATATTTAATTGTGTGTTTATAATACTTATTGTTTTGATTTACCATGGGTGAGAGTCAAAATGATCGACTCAATAAGCCTCGTATCTTGGGCAATAATATTATTTATATGACAATTATTATTATTACAGAAATCGTGTCCCGACTCGTGCGGGTTGATGATGTCCCCTTGAAAAGCTCGATAATGATTATTATATTAAATCCTGCAGGTGGATTTAATTCCGATACAATATTAAGGTTCGAGTGGTACTACTCTTGGATAAGATATTAATTAATTAAAATTGTCAGTAGCTTATAATTAATTAATGGTCGACATCTTAAATACAAAAAATAATATATTTAATAAGGAGCCCAATTTCGTAATTTGGGATTTTGGTAGGAAGTGCAATATCAACTTTTTAGTGGACTAAGTTGATATTAATAGATTCATTATATTAGGAAGAGTCCTAATATGGTAAGATGAAATCTATTGGGAGTCCTTCTCTAATCCTCCTTAAGATCCCTAGTAATAGTCCAAGTGCCTATAAAAAGGACATCTATGGGGGTTGGCCGATTTCTATGTCTTTGACTCTTTGTAAGGTTGTGAGATCAAGTTTTTCTTCTTATGTTTAATTGTAGATCTAGACTTGTGTCTTTGGTTCTACAATTTAGACAACACATCAATTTTCTAAGAGTGTTCATGCAATATTAGAAAATAAAGAAAAATTGAATGACCACATACAAAAGGAGGTTCGGCCGATCCCATTGTTGTCCAAGCAATATCCGGTAGCTCGTTGCCCACACAACGTCCGGATTAAGGCGGATCATACTCCAGAAGGTCTAAAGGTAGAAATACAAGGTGATCAAGACGAAAGCAACCACTTCGCTTCAAAGGTAATATCCTATGATCTTTTAGATCTAGATTAGGATATTTCAATTACCAACATATTTATTTAATAAATAATAAATAATATTTAAATTGCTTATCAGTCTTAGTAATTAATTAATTAGCATGTCTAAATAGATCTTATGCTCGTGGATGCGTAAAATGCGTTTATCAAACTTTCCCAAATTTCGTTTCCGCTGCATTTTATTTCCAACAGTTGGTACCGGAGCACAGAAGCGCATTCGACATCTCAACCGTGTGCATAGGTTTGCTTTTATTGGCATTTTAGAACCCATGGGTTCCAATGCTAATTTTGATTTTTATATTCGCTCTTTAGGTTATGCGTCGGGACTTTATAATCGGTTTAACAAAATTTGGTTCTTTTCTTCCCCCCACTTTCAGCACCAAGTTTTGTTGGATACCGATCAAGTCCTTCATCTTTCTATTTCTTCTTCCCTTCTTCCTCAGATGATTTACGTCACTTATGTCTATGCCAGCACTAACCGTGCTGGTCGTTACGCCCTTTGGGACACCCTCCGTGAGATTGCTTTGGAAGTAGAGGGGTTGCCATGGCTAGTCAGCAGTGACTTCAACATCTTCTTGAATTCACATGAGCGCGAGGGTAGTACCACTGACCGTTCTCCAGAGATTCTGGACTTCGCACAGGCTATTGCTGACTGTGAGTTAATTGTGTGAGTGTGAGGGCGATATTTTCACATGGGAGCGCAATGGTTTGAGGGAAAGGCTAGATCGTGCTTTATTTAATGAAGCATGGTCGAACGTGTTTGCGGTCTCTACTATTACTCACCTGCCTCGACTTCGGTCTGACCATGCGCCTCTTCTTATCCAGTGTCACTTCTCCGCGACTAGTCACAAGTCGTCATTCCGTTTCCAGAGTATGTGGGTCCGGCATCACACATTCCTGGACACTGTTAGGGAGGTCTGGCTGACTCCGACTGGTTTATTTGGCATGTGTAACCTACAGGCCAAACTCCTTAGGGTTAAGCGTAGCCTGAAACAGTGGAACTGGTCTGTTTTTGATAATATTTATACGAAGTTGGATGAGGCCTTGAGGGCTGCTGACGAGGCCGAGCGGCGATATGATTCAGATCTTACTCCGTAGAATAGAACCGCTATGCACCGTTTTTGTGTTGAGTACCATATTCGTCTCTCTATGGAGGAAGATTTCTGGAAACAGAAGGCCGCAGTTTGTTGGGTTACTGAGGGCGAGCGCAACACCCGATTTTTTCAGGGTTTTGCGAGGCAGAAACGTTGTCAGTCGCATATTCACAGCGTTGAGGATGGTGGTTCGACGATCACTGTAGAGTCGGACATCAGATCATCCGCTGTGAATTTCTTTAGGACTCTGCTTACATCCGATGGTGATGTTCTCGTCCCCCCGGATGACACTTGTTTTCCCTCTATCCCCTCTTCTTTTGATTCTGATAGTTTGTGTGTCCCACCCTCTCCCCTTGAGATTCGTGCTGCGGTTTTTGATATCGATCCTCACAGCGCTTCTGGGCCTGACGGGTTCTCGTCTTTGTTTTTTCAGCATTGTTGGGAGATTGTATCTTCTGACGTGGAGGGGGCTGTGCTCGAGTTTTTTGAGGGTCATCCTATGCCTCCGGCTTTCACGGCGACTACGGTCGTCTTGATCCCGAAGAAGCCTGTTCCGAGCGGTTGGTCAGATTACCGGCCTATTAGTCTGTGTAATGTGACCAATAAGATTATCACGAAAATCCTTAACGCTCGGCTTGCTCCTCTCCTCCCTCTTATTATCTCTCCAAACCAGAGTGGATTTGTTCACGGGTGGGTTATTACTGATAATATCCTTTTGGCCCAAGAACTTATTCACGACCTCCACGTCGCGGACATTCATGGTGTCCCGAACCTTGCGCTAAAGCTTGATATGGCTAAGGCGTATGATAGGGTTCACTGGCATTTTTTACGTGAGGTCCTGGTGAGGATGGGTTTCCCGACTAGATGGATTTTTTTCATCCGTCATTGCGTCGAGAGTTGCACGTTCTCCATTTTGGTGAACGGCAGTCCGGCCGGCTATTTTGCCTCTAGCCGGGGTTTGCGTCAGGGCGACCCTATTTCTCCGTCGCTCTTCGTGCTTGCCGCTGATTATTTATCGCGCTGCTTGGATCTTCATTCGAGATCATCCTTTGATGAGGTATAGGACGGTTGGACGGCCTTTCCCCGTCTCGCACTTATCCTACGCCGATGACATCATTATATTCACACGGGCTGTGGATGATGGTCTTGTTGATCTTATGCGTCTCCTGGATCACTACTCTATGGCTTCGGGCCAGATGGTTAGTATCCAGAAGAGCACTTTTATTCTCGCTCCCAAGCATGCGCCTCGTTGGCATCAGAGAGTTTACGATCTTACTGGTTTTCGCCAGGGCGACCTCCCAATCACCTATCAAGGTGTGCCCCTTTACAAAGGCTTTAAGAGACGAGAGCTCTTTGCTGGGGTGAAGCAACGGATGTTGGATAGGATCTCTGGTTGGTCCCATCGCTACCTTGCTTTTGGGGTCCATTTGGCTCTTATTAAGAGCACTCTCTGCACGATTCCTCTTCACCTGCTTCAGGTTTTGGATCCCCCACAGTACATTATCCAGGAACTCGAGCAGATCATTGCGAGATACTTCTGGGGTGCTGTTGGTCCAAAGAGGAAGACGCATTGGGTCAGTTGGCGGCAGATTTGTCGTCCGGTCTCTGAGGGAGGCCTCGGGATTCGGATCCTTTCGGATATGGTGAGAGCTTTTAGTTATAAGCTCTGGTGGCGCCTTCGCGCGGGCACGTCTCTGTGGGTGCAATTTATGCTCATGGCCTCTCTTGGCCTTTATACGCCTATGCGTCTTGCTCTTAAAGCTCGTGCCGGCCACCCTTGGCGCCGTATCCTCCGCGTGGGTATTGAGGCTCGGGAGTTCATTATTTGGACTCTTGGTCGTGGCCTGGGAGGTCGGCTGGGACGATACTTGGATTGGGGATAGGCCGATATCTTCTTATTGTCAGGTTTCTGGTAGACCCCATCTTAGGATTAATGAGTTATGGGTTGATGGGTCTTGGGACATGGATAGGTTGGAGACTATTGTTGGAGAGGAGCTAGGATTTACCCCTCAGTTCATCCAGGAAATCTCCGCGATTCCCATCGCTGAGGAGGATTCGGATAGTATGTGCTGGACTCTTACCTCTTCGGGTGCGTTCTCATTATCGTCGGCTTGGTCTCACATCAGGGTGAGGGGTCAGGCTAATCTTATTTACGGGGCCATATGGACAGCCTTACTCACACCGACCATTTCGGTGTTTATTTGGCGACTTCTCTTGCGTCGGATCCCGACTGATGACATCCTACAGATGAGGGGCGTTTCATTGGCTTCTAGATGTTTGTGCTGCTCGCATACCCTTACCCAGACCTACCATACCGAGACCATTGCCCACCTTTTCTTGGAGAGTGATGTGGCCCATGACGTGTGGGAGTATTTTGGCGCTTGGACACATTTATCCCTACCCCATTCTCAGAATATTTTTGAGCTCCTGAGTTTCTTCGCACACGGCACACACTTTAGGCACGCGACTTTCATTATTCCTTGTCTGATCCTATGGTTCATCTGGACAGAAAGGAATAGTGCAAAGCATAGGGCGGTTACTTTTGTTTCCTCTCATGTTATTGTGCAGGTGGAGCGCCATGTTGCTTTATTAGCTGCGGGGCTTATTTGCTCTGAGTTCTGGGCGGGTTGCTCGCCTCCTGATCGCTTCCAGCGAGCTACATCTTCCCCCGCTTAGACTCGTCGCCTCGTCCCGGTGGTTTGGCTTCGACCCGAGTCCCCTTGGATCAAGCTGAACACGGATGGTTCGTTCGATAGAGACACTCAGATTGCGGGTGGGGGAGGTCTGATTAGAGATCATCACGGAGAGCTCCTTCTTGCTTTCCATTCCTCTTTTCAGGCCTCTTCAAGCTTTGATGCAGAGGTTCAGGCGTTGGCAATTGGATTGATTCTAGCCTCCCAGAGATCGAGACATGTTTGGATTGAGCTTGATGCTGCTGCTGTAGTGACCCTGCTATCATCTAGCCATAGAGGCTCTTGGCAGGTTCGTCACACTCTTATGCGTATCCGACACATTCTCAGAGATATTCAGTTCAGAGTCACTCATATTTTCCGGGAGGGCAACAGGCCGGCCGACTATCTTTCTGAGCTTGGCATGTCGTCCCTCGGCATTCAGACTTATACTTATGATACTGCTCCTCCGTTCCTTCTCTCCCTTATACGAATGGATCAGCTTGGTTATCCGTCTTTTAGAGTTAGATAGTTTTTATTTTTGATCGATTGCTTGTTTGCCTATTGGTCCGCACATTAGCCCACGGTTTTAGTGGTGCACCTTGTACTGATCTAGCGGGCCGTAGGCACTTTAGTTTTTAGATCCCGGATTATGGCCCACTTTTGGTCATAATTCGGAGTTGAGTTATTTGGTCTACGGGTCCGCACATTAGCCCACAATTTGTGGTGCACTTTGTATTTCTTTAGCGGGCCGTAGATTTCTCCGATGTTTGGACCCGAATTATGACCCATTTTTGGACATAATTCGGGGTTGATACTTTGTATTTCTTGATTTTATTATCTACAGGTTGGTGGGTCCCGCCTCAACCCCCCGTCCACTCTGGACGTTTTTATTTTTTAAAAAAAAAATCTAAATATTCATGTAATTTGATATTGGAATATTTTGCTAAATGTGTTCTTGCAGGTGATATGATCCAATTATCATGGGTATGTGAATGGTTTATTTATTTATTTATTTATTTTTATTATTTATGCAATTGTTAGTTTGGCCCGGTTTGAGGCATGTAATGGTTTTTCCCGTGAGAAAATCCGCGGGTAGATCTAGGTATTTTATTTTTCGTGTAATCTTGTTGTAATTTCGATGTATTTTATTTTGTGTAAAATTGTAATCGAATTCGGAAAATATGGGATCACGAAGAAATAGAGCAGAACCGGGACTGCTGGGCAGCCGCGGCCGAGTAGCGCCGAGCATGCTGCCAGGAGCCGCGGGCAGCCTGGCCCGGGCCGGTTCGTCGGTTCGGGTCGGGTCGTCCAGTTTTTGGTCCGATCCGTTTCGCCGCCGTTCGTTGCGTCCGCTGGAGAGTCGGGATTTAAAATTAATTTTTTTTAATTAATTTTGCATAAAAGTGAAATTTTAATTTTGGAAATCTACGGCCCGGCCGGGGAGGAGCGACGAGATGCTTGATTCAGTGGGAGAGATCGAGTTGAAAATTTTCTCGGATTCAACTCAAGGAAGAAGACCATGATAATTGGATAATTTAATTATCCATGCTTTAATTTTGGTTTTTATTGTTTTGATGTATGGCATGTATGAATGTATGTGTGATATGTTTTCTGCATATTAGGATGAAAAAATTAAAAACCTTAAGACTAAAATAACTAAGTAATTAAATTGATTTATTTTTTTAAAATAAAATCAAATTGGCCTTCATAATTAATTTAAATTGTGAAGTAATTAGCATGCGCGTTGACATTAGGGTCTTCCTCCATATCAGATGTGCTAATTATAGGTTCACTAGTTTTAAATTTCAAATGATAACATAAGGTAAATATTATTTTTTTATGATTGGCCCCCTCCATCGTAGGACTATTATTTAAAAGATAATATTTTAAGGATGTTAAATTATGGTATTCACTTAGGTGTATTAATTAATAAGCTCCCCATTGGAATCTATGTTAATTAATACATGGCCAAGAGGAACCAACTATTAATTTTACTTGTCATAACGTAAGTTGACTAGATAGTAAAATTAAAGACGTAAAACTCTACTTGAAAAATGTGTGTGTAAACGTCCACACGATCGTGGCTTGCATATGCTGGTTTTTCGAGGTGTTGGTTGCTAGCATATATATATTGTGTTTTGAGGTTTTTTTGATATATTTTGCTATGCATTATGTGATGGATGTTTTTAATTTTTATCTCAGATGTCTTTCAATCCACTTGCTGTTATTCTCAAAGAAAATAAACTTGATTGCACTAACTTTGCCGATTGGAAAAGAAATCTTGACATTGTCCTGACTGCCGAGGGGCATAAATTTATATTAACTGAGGAGAGCCCTCTGGATCCAGAACCGGATGCCACTCCTGGAGAGTTGGATGAATTCCGAAAATGGAAGAAGTCTGGTGAGATGGCTCGCTGTTACATTTTGGCTTCACTAACAAATGTATTGCAGCATCAGCATCAGACGATGGGCTCAGCCGCGGAGATGATGAAAAATCTCACCGAGATGTTTGGTCATCAGAACCGGGCGGCTAGGCAAAATGCAATGAGGGTGTTGATGACAACCTAAATGTCTGAAGGGACCCCAGTAAGGGATCATGTTCTAAAAATGATGTCTCATTTGAATGAACTGAGCATACTAGGGGCTACTATCGATGCGGAGTCACAGGTTGATATTATCTTGAGCAGCTTACCAAGAAGCTTTGAGCAGTTCCGCCTTAACTACAATATGAACCGTAGGACATATACTTTGGCGGAACTTCTGACAGAGTTTCAATCTGCTGAAGGTCTCTTCAAACAAGGTTATCATTAAATTCTTACGGCAACCGGTGCTACTTCTTCCAAACCCAAATGGGAAAAGAAGAAAAAGCAGGTTGGCCAGAAGCAAGTGGCAACTCTCGAGGTGAAAAGCAAGGCTCCTCACCTCGAGGCGAACAAAAAGCCAAAGGAAAAGTGCTACAAGTGCGGTCACAAAGGACATTTTAATGCGGACTGCCCTGCTCTTAAGAAAGATATGTCTCGTGCACTAGTAGTCAAAACATGTTTGGCAGTTTGTTCTTCCACTTCGTGGATAGTTGACTCAGGCTCCACTGATCATGTTTGCTTTGACTCGCATGGTTTTCAGGTAACCAAGCAGCTTAGTGCGGGTGAGATTGCCATCAACTGGGGCGATTATTCACGGCTTATGACTGTTGCAGTGGGAGTCGGGCAGTTGAAGATTAATGATAAATAATTAGTCCTCAATAATATATTATTAGTATCGGATTTTAGAATGAATTTAATTTCGGTTTCTAAATTAAAATGCGATGGTTATTCAGTTTCTGTTGATGATGATGCTATTATTAGGAAAAGAAATGATGAATATATTTGCAAAGGTATTTTTAATGATGGACTGTATGTCGTTAATGCTGCACAAACTTCTATGCACAAATCACTTAACTCCTTGTATAAACCTAAAAAGAGAAAAGAACCTTCAAGCATAAACCAAACATATATGTGGCATTTACGGTTAGGGCATGTAAACCTTGGGAGGATTCAAAGATTGGTAGATGATGACCCATTGGATGATCTCCAAGTTGAGTCATTTCCAATTTGTGAATCCTGTCTGGAAGGTAAGATGACCAAAAAGGTTTTTAAAACCAAGGGAAACCGTGCTCAGAATGTGTTAGAATTGGTTCATACGGATGTATGTGGTCCAATGAATATCCAGGCTAGGGGTGGTTTCGAATACTTCATCACATTTATAAATGATTATTTGAGATATGGATACATCTATTTGATGCGACGTAAGTTTGAAGCCTTTGACAAGTGCAGAGACTTCAAGGCTGAAACGGAGAAGCGTCATTGGAAGAGTATCAAGTCACTATGATCTGATCGTGGTGGTGAATACATTAGTGGAGAGTTTTTGGATTTCTTGGCGAATGAGGGGATTTCATCCCAGCTCACCGCACCCGGAACTCCACAACAAAATGGTGTGGCTGAAAGAAGGAATAGAACTCTTTTAGAAATGGTTAGGTCAATGATGAGTTATCAGATTTACCGATTTCGTTTTGGGGATACGCCTTAGAAACAGCGGCGTACATTCTAAACCTGGTGCCTTCGAAATCAGTTCCAAAAACACACACAAAGCTGTAGAGTGGGCGAAAGTCCAGTCTAGGACATGTTCGGATTTGGGGTACTCCAGCACATATGCTAAATAAGGAAGCTGACAAGTTGGCATCTCGTACAGAAGTGCGAGTGTTTGTAAGATATCCTAAGGGAACGAAGGGTGGCTTCTTCTATAGTCCCGAGGATCAGAAGGTCATTGTTTGCACTAATGCCCGACTCCTAGAAAAGGATTATATGATTAGTCACAAGCCCATGAGCGAGATAATTCTGGAAGAGCTGAGGGGCGAGACTCCGTCTATACCAATCATACAAGCGCCAACTAACACTGCACCACGTATCGATTCTGAGACTTTTACACCAACTCAGGATTTACCTCGTTGTAGTGCGAGGGTTGTTAGTCAATCGGAATGATTCATTGGCATGTGAAAGTCTTCGGACTCAATTCTAGGCGAAGATGAATCAGATCCCTGGACCTACAAGGAGGCAATCCAAGATAAAGATGCCGACTCCTGGCAAGTAGGAATGGAATCAGAAATGAGATCTATGGATTCCAATCAAGTGTGGGAGGTAGTAGATCTACCTGATAGTGTACAATACATTGGGAGCAAATGGGTCTACAAGCGAAAGAAATGAGGTGACGGGAAGGTTGAAACCTTCAAAGCAAGTCTTGTTGCGAAAGGTTACACTCAAAAAGAGGGTATCGATTATGATGAAACCTTTTCGCCGGTAGCCATGCTTAAGTCAATTTGGATTCTTTTAGCTATAGCTGCGCATTTGGATCGGAAGATTTGGCAAATGGATGTCAATACTGCATTCTTGAATGAGAGTCTAGACAAGGAAATCTATATGCGCCAACCAGAGGGATTCATTGTTTAAGGAGAAGAGCACTTGGTGTGCAAGCTTAAGAGATCTATTTATGGACTTAAGCAAGCATCTAGATCTTGGAACACTCGTTTTGACGAGGTTGTCCAGTCATATGGATTCGTCCAATGTCCGAGTGAGAGTTGTGTGTATAAGAAATGCGATGGAAACGTGTTGGTGTTTCTTGTACTGTATGTAGATGATATCCTTCTAATTGGAAACAACGTGAAGGAATTATCGGACGTACGGGTATGGCTATCTAAGCAGTTCGATATGAAGGATCTGGGAGAAGCAGGACACATCCTTGGAATCGGGATCTTTCGTGATCGAAAGGAAAGGATGTGTGCTTATCCCAGGCATCCTATATCGATACAGTGCTAAAGCGGTTTAGTATGGAGAATTCCAAGAAAGGTTTTCTACCTTACAGATATGGAATTCAACTATCTAAGAATATGTGTCCCAAGACACAAAATGAGATAGATGACATGAAGATGGTCCCCTATGCGTCAGCTGTGGAAAGCCTCATGTATGTTATGCTTTGCACTAGACCAGATATTTGTTATGCCGTAGGCATGGCTGCTAGATATCACTCAAACCCAGGACCAGGACACTGGATTGCTGTCAAGCACATACTCAAGTACCTGAGAAGGATTAGGGAGTACATGCTTGTATATCAATCAGACGACCTGTGTCCAGTGGGTTACACTAATTCAGATTTTTCATCGGACAATGAAAAGTCCAAGTCTACTTCGGGTTATGTGTTTAGCCTGGGAGGTGCAGCCATTAGTTGGAGGAGTGTGAAGCAGAAATGCATCTCGGACTCTACCATGGAAGCCGAGTACGTGGCAGCCTTTGAGGCAGCCAAGGAGGCGGTATGGCTCAAGTACTTCCTGTAGGACTTAGATGTGATTTCCGATTTGCCAAAGGGTATTACACTTTATTGTGATAATACTGGTGCAGTCGCAAATTCGAGGGAACCACGAGCCCACAAGGCAAGTAAACATATCAACCGCAAGTACCACACCATACGACACTTCATAAAGGAAGAATACATAGTAGTAGCCAGTGTTGCATCAGAAGATAATCTTGCTGACCCTTTCACGAAAGGCCTACCCTCAAAAGTTTCTGAAAGGCATGTGGAATGAATGAGATTACGGTGTATGGCAACCATACTTTGAGTATAAGTGGGAGAAACGAGAGAGTATGTAATAGAGTAGTATACTTAAAAGCATGCTTTGAGTATAAGTGGGAGATTGTTAGGGTTGTATACTGCAAAACATACTTTATGCTTGTATTACCTTATTTCCTGTAACTACCTATGAGAATATTAATTACATTTAATCACATGTTTTGCATATTTATTCACGTTATGGTTATGCAAATGAAATGTCTAATTATTTTATATTGTAGATAATGTGGTATGTTGGTGTCACATGGAAGATCACATTATCGGTACCTTATATAATAATATAATAGTTCACAACCTATATAATTATTAGACAAATTATATGAAAGGTTGTAGTGTATGCTTGAGATTAGTTGGTCTTGACTATTAGCATACATTAGCGTATTTGCATACGTGGAACTGGACCGAGGTGAGACAGTGTCTTCTGTACTGACTGTAAGAAGAGCGTAAATCTCGGATAATTATTATTTCTTAATTCTAAGTATATAATATTTAATTGTGTATTTATAATACTTATTGCTTTGATTTACCATGGGCGAGAGTAAAAATGATCGACTCAATAAGCCTCGTATCTTGCGCAATAATATTATTTATATGACAGTTATTATTATTACTAGAAGTTGTGTCCCGACTCGTGCGGGTTGACGATGTCCCCTTGAGGAGATCGATAATGATTATTATACTAAACCCTGCAGGTGGATTTAATTCCGATATAATAATAAGGTTCGAGTGGTACTACTCTTGGATAAGATATTAATTAATTAAAGCTAGCAGTAGCTTATAATTAATTAATGGACATTCGATATCTTAAACACGGGAAATAATATATTTAATAAGGAGCCCAATTTCGTAATTTAGGATTTTGATAGGAAGTGCAATATCAACCTTTTAGTGGACTAAGTTGATATTAATAGATTCATTATATTAGGAAGAGTCCTAATATGGTAAGATTAAATCTATTGGGAGTCCTTCTCTAATTCTCCTTAAGATCCCTAGTAGTAGTCCTAGAGCCTATAAATAGGACATCTATGGGGGTTGGCCGATTTCTATGTCTTTGCAAGGTTGTGAGATCAAATTTTATTCTTGTGTTTAATTGTAGATCTAAACTTGTGTCTTTGATTCTACAATTTAGATAACACATCAATTTTCTAAGAGTGTTCATGCAATACTAGAAAATAAAGAAAAATCGAGTGACCACATACAAAAGGAGGTTCGGCCGATCCCATTGTTGTCCAAGCATTATCCGGTAGCTCATTGCCCACACAACGTCCGAATTAAGGCGGATCATACTCTAGAAGGTCTAAAGGTAGAAATACAAGGTGATCAAGACGAAAGCAACCACTTTACTTCAAAAGTAATATCCTATGATCATTTAGATCTAGATTAGGATATTTCAATTACCAACATATTTATTTAATAATAAATAATATTTAAATTACTTATTAGTCTTAGTAATTAATTAATTAGCATATCTAAATAGATCTTATGCTCGTGGATGCGTAAAACACGTTTATCAAACTTTCCCAAACTTCGCTTCCGCTGCGTTTTATTTCCAACACGCCCACCTCTGGCGACCTCCCTTTTGACGTCGTCGGAGGTGCCTCCTTTTGCTGCCATTCACTTCTCCTCTTTCTCCTCCGAAAGAAAACCTTAGCCTCCCTCACCTCTGCCTCCAACACTCCTAAGTCTTCTTTACATCTTACTGCTGCTGCCACCACATACCAGTTTCCACCGCCGCCAAAGCTACCTCCTACCACAAATCTCTATTTCTGTTCATCCATGAACGCGAGCATCTCCATTTTTCTCTTCCTTTATCTCCTCGCCTTCTATGGCGTCTCCACCTCAACCATGACCTCCGGCTAATAGATGTTGTCTTTGTCATCATCGGCTCTTTCGGTTTGCTCCGGCGAACATCCAATGGACTGAATGTGGTCGTAGCTGCCGCCTCTTCCAATTTGCTCGACCTTTTACTCTCTCTTGCGATCTACTTGATCTGCTCGACGATCTCATCTGGCAAGTCACACCATACCAACACGATCTGGTTGCAGGCGCATTCTCTCTCCGTCGATCTGTCTCTGGCTAACCTGTGCTGCCCTTCTCCCTCTTTCTCCATTCTCCGATGATCACCGCCGCCAACGATCTGGTTGCAGGCACCTTCAAAACTCTGGCGCCGACTTCGCCGGAACCCTACTTTTTCCCGCGCCGACATCGCTGGAACCCTACTTGACCTTGCCGGAATCCTACCTCATTCCTTCTCCGGTTGATTCTTCCTCCTTCTATGGTTTTTAATTCTCTACCGCAGCGACCTCCGACGAGAACCAACATATATTTTCTTTTCATCTTCGTAGAACACCACTCGATCTGTAACTCAGCCAGCACCTCTGGAGATAACTTCTACTGCCTCTTCTTCTATGCCGCCAGCATCCTCCGTCGTAGATAACTTCTTCCTCCACCGCGTTGAGTCTCAACTGCCCTTCTCCTTTGCTGCGCATCTCTCCTCATCACCGGTGTAACAGATCTCGCCGGAGTCTTTTTTCTCAAAACTCCAGCGCTGACTTTGCCGTAACCCTCACTACTACAAAATAACCATTTAAAAGCGGACTTTTAATAGCGGTTATGCAAAAACCGCTGTTAAATTTGTGGGGTGGCACACATTGTAAATATCATGAAAATGTAACAACGGTTATAGAAACAACTGTTGTTAAAGTCCAACAATTAACTGTGGTTTTCGAGAAACCGCAGTCAGAGTTCATATTGTAACATCGGTTGTTCTCATAACCGCTGTTAAACATTTATTATCTTAATTTTAACAGCGGTTTTCATCATAACCGTTGTTAATGATCTCTTTATTCTTAACCAGTCTCCTTTATTTCTTCTTTCTTTCTTCTTTCTTTCCTCTCGTTCTTCCCCGACGCTTCTGAATCCCCCCAACTCTGCCTCCCCGATGCTTCACAATCGACCCAGGACCTCCAGCGACCTCCCGACCTCCACGACCTCCCCGACGCTTCGCAATCGACCGCGGTCCTCTATATTGAAATCAAGTAACTATTCCGGACTCTCTTCTTTATTTCTATATGGTAATTGTATCTAGTCTTTAAGAATTGTTGTGTGCTGTATGTGTTTACTATGTGTGTGTATGTGCGTGTATTGGTGTGGTAGTGTGTGTGTGTGCAGTGTGTGTGTGTGTATTGCGTGTGAGGCTGTATTGTGCTGTGTGTGTGTGTGTTGTGTGTGTGTATTGTTTGTGTGGCAGTGTGTGTGTGTGTTTACAGTATGTGTGTGTGTGTGGCAGTGTGTGTTGTGTTGTGTGCGTGCTGTATGTGTTGTGTGTGTGTATTGTTTGTGTGGCAGTATGTGTGTGTGTATTGTGTGTGTTGTGTGTTGTGTGCGTGCTGTATGTGTTGTGTGTGTGAGTGTGTGTGTATTGTTTGTGTGGCAGTATGTGTGTGTGTGTGTATTGTGTGTGTGGCAGTGTGTGTTGTGTGTTGTGTGTTGTGTGTGTGCTGTATGCGTTGTGTGTGTGGGTGTGGGTGTATTGTTCGTGTGGCAGTATGTGTGTGTGTGTGTACAGTGTGTGTGTGTGCAGTATGTGTTATGTGTTGTGTTGTGTGCTTTGTGTGTGTAATGTATGTGCGTGTGCACTACGTGTATGTGAGTGTGTAATGTAGTTTTACATGTTATTTTCTTCTTGTTTGTCGTATAATTTAATCGATTTAACTGAGTGTGTGTGTTGCTTTTGACAACACTATTTTGTGAAATACGAATTATTTTGGGATATATGTGGTTAACTTCTTAAGGATCTTCTCCCTTTGGGATAGATGTTAACTTTCGTCTTAAGGATCTTCTCCCAACATTTTGTGCAGATAGAGTTAGCAATCTTGACAAAGCCATAAGTTGACGTAGTAAAGTTAATTCTATTTTGACAACCATTGTTCATGTTTCTATTTTAAACAACAGTTATAAGACAACCATACCTTTGTCATTCTCTGTCAAAACAATTTCCAAAATGTTAGTAATCATATAGAAATGAAATTCTTTCCCTTATAGAAAACAATAGCAAATTGAATTTCATAGTATGTGTAATAGAAAAGAAGAAATGGATCGAAATTGGATGAATACAAGTCGTGCGAGTGCAGAGTATGACAATGGAATTGAGCAATTTCTCAAATTTGCTCGACAACATCGCTCGGAACCCGATGAAAGATACTTTTGTCCTTGTGTGAAGTGTATGAATGGGAGACGACATGAGGCTGACACAATTCGTGAACATCTTGTTTGTGAGGGGATAAACACCAACTATACGGTGTGGATATGGTATGGCGAAATAGTAGATGTTCCAACCGGAAACACTTATGTAGATATAGATGGTGATCAATTTGAAGAAATGATTCGTGATGTCGGACAAGAATCATTTCAAAGAGCTCATGTTTATGATGCGTTGAAAAGTGATTCAGAGACTCCATTGTATCTGGGGTGTGAAAATTTCACTCGACTATCTGCCGTGTTGAAGCTGGTTAATTTGAAGACAATAAATGGGTGGAGTGACAAAAGTTTCACCGAATTGCTCCAGTTGATGAATGAGATGCTACCAAAAGGCAATACATTGCCTAAGCGTACCTATGAGGTGCAGAAGGTTTTGTGTCCGATGGGTATGGAGTACAAAAAAATAAACACTTGTCCCAATGATTGCATATGGTACAGAAAAGAGTTTGAAGAATTGCATAAGTGTCCTAGGTGTGGGGTATCATGATACAAAGTGAAGAATGATGAAGAGAACACACAATAAGGACCTCCCGCGAAGGTGGTATGGTATCTTCCCATTGTTCCAAGGTTCAAGCGATTGTTTGCTAATAGAGATGATGCAAAGAATCTCACATGGCACGCAAATGAGAGAAAATGCGACAGGCTAATTCATCATCCAGTTGATGCTGCACAATGGAAGAAACTAGATCATTTACTTCCAGATTTCGGGAGTGAGGCAAGAAACCTTAGGCTTGGACTTTACACATATGGAATGAATCCGTTCGGTAACTTAAGCACCAAGCATAGCTCTTGGCTTATTTTACTTGTGATATATAATCTACCTCATTGGTTATGTATGAAACGGAAGTACGTTATGTTGTCAATGATGATTTTAGGACCAAAACAACCAGGAAATGACATAGATGTTTATCTAAATCCGTTGATTGATGACTTGAGAATGATGTGGGATGAAGGGATTTACGTGTTTGATGGTTACCGCCAGCAAAGTTCAAGCTACGTGCAATGTTATTTTGTACGATTAATGACTTTCCTGCATATGGAAACCTGAGTGGATATAGTATAAAGGGACATCATGCATGTCCTATATGTGAAGAAAACACAAGCTACATCCAGTTGAAACATGGAAATAAAACAGTTTATACTCAACATTGGAGGTTTCTCAGTCGCCATCACCCGTATCGTAGATTGCGAAAAGCTTTTAATGGATTCCCAGAAAATGGACTTGCGTTGATGCCCTTAACAAGTGAGCAAGTATACGATCGTGTGAAGAACATAAATACTATATTTGGAAAAACTAAAAAGAAGGCTGCTACGACAAACATTTGGAAGAAGAGGTCAGTGTTTTTTGATCTTCCTTAATGGAGACATCTAGATGTTAGACATTGCATATAAGTTATGCATGTCGAAAAAAATGTATGTGATAGTGTGATCGTCACACTTCTCAATGTTAAACACAAAATAAAGGATGGTGTCCAGGCTCATCAAGACTTAGAGGAAATGGGTATACGTCCTCAGTTGCATCTGCAAGTAGTCGGTAAATGAACTTATCTTCCCCCGGCATGTTATACTTTATCCAAAAGAGAGAAAATGAGCTTTTGTAATTGTTTACAAGGCATTAAAGTGCCACAAGGTTATTCGTCAAATATTAGGAGTCTTGTATCGATGCAAAATCTGACATTGGTCGGCTTAAAGTCTCACGACTGTCATGTCTTGATGCAACAACTTCTAGATGTGGCTATACGTGATGTCTTGCCAAAAAGAGTGAGAAATGCCATAACTCGCTTGTGTTTTTTCTTCAATTCTATATGTAGAAAAGTGATTGATCCTTTGGTTTTGGATGAGTGGAAAAACGAGGCTGTTGTTATCTTGTGCCAATTGGAGATGTATTTTCCTCCTTTTTTTTTTGATATTATGGTTCACTTATTTGTCCATGTAGTTAGAGAGATTGAAGAGTGTGGCCCCGTTTATTTGCGATGGATGTTTCCGATTGAGCGATACATGAAGATTTTTAAAGGGTATACTAAAAACCCATCTCGTTCGGAAGCATCCATTGCGAGAGGTATATTGCAGAAGAAGCAATTGAGTTTTGCACAGATTACATGTCACAAACACCATCTGTAGGGCTTCCGAAGTCTCAACATGATAGGAAACTTAATGGAAAGGGTACACGGGGTGTTAAAATATTAACCAAGAATCGCGATGAGGTGCTTCAAGCACATTTGTACGTTTTGAATAACACTGATGAGGTTCTTCCGTACTTGTCCGCTCACAAGAATCTTTTGAAGACAAAGAATCCCCAAATGAGCGAGAAATGGTTCTTGATTGAACATAATAAGACTTTCTTGAGGTGGTTTAAGGTACAAATCTCCGAAAGTGATAGCGCATCTGAAATGTTAAAATGGCTAGCTTACAGGCCGAAGTATGATGTCGTAACTTGAATAGATATGATATCAATAAGTACTCATTCTATACAAAGTCACAACACGACAAAAGTACGGTTAAAAATAACGGAGTTATTCTTCAAGCCGAGTCCATGCACTTTTCAAGCTCGAAAGATAAAAATCCAGTTATGGCATCGTCAAGTTACTATGGAGTTATTGAAGATATATGGGAACTTGATTATGTTAAGTTTAGAGTGCCTATTTTTAAGTGGAAGTGGGTTGATAATAACACGGGTGTGGTAATCGATGAACTGGGCTTTGTAACACCCCCAGAACCATCCAGGAATATTACAGCGTCGTGGGCCCCGCACCGGAACCCACAAGGCTAAAAGACATCTTTACAAATATTTCAAATACGCCTAAGCGGCGATGACGGTAATATCTTTTTTAAAAATATTCAAAGACTTTATAAAATCCATTTATCAATACCGTCGTAAAATTTCAATTGAAATACAAGGCTAAAATGCCAAAACTCATCGATTTAAAAGTATACGTTAAGCCATCGCTGTAACGTACTAACAAAATATTTTAGAAAATGATTTTCCAAAATAAACACAAGTTCGTAAAATACTAGCAAGCCATTTTAAAACACTCTCGCAGCGGTTATAACAAATAGTTAAAAATACTTTTGCAGCGGAAAATAACAACTAGTCCAAATGCTGGGTTCTCAAATACACACCATAACCAGTATCATCTGGGAAGCTCATCTCTTTACGACCGCTACAAGCTCAATCTCGGAGTACATAAAAATAAAGCCCACGACGGGGCCACCATAATACTCGATAATGATAACGATCACATCACGTCAATAATTGCATAGCAATGAAAATACTAAGTAAGACTACTACCTATGTCATCTTACCGTCATAACCAATTCGTGATAATCCCCGTCAAAATAATCCTTACCATACTGCACATCTCGTATTCTCGATTACACCATGAACCCATACACAATATCTATATTGTACCTCAAATAATACCCGAGATTCTCAAAACATCATCATAACTCATCGATACAGAATATAACGACTCTGACCAATCCAGTCCATCGGATAACATTATCAAATCTCTACATAATAATCGATTGACCATCAAAAGACAAGTACCAAGAAGGAAATACAGAACATACCTCAAGACAGGCAATGCCACGACGGATCATATCAGTCTAATCCGAGATCAGATCAATACAACATACGAACATGGTCCTACAAAAGACTTACAAATGCGTACTCATATGACAACATCAATATGCTTACAACAATAACAACAACGTATACTTATGGTAATCCAACGATCCAGCGCACGCAACATAGATGCCCACGATGATCCTATTAGATCAACACGTGGTGGAAAACAAACAATATACACATGCACAACTACACATGGTAATCCATCGATCCAGTGCACACAACATAGATGCCCACGATGATCCCGTCGGACCAAAACATGGTGGAAAACCCGTCCAACGATCCAGCGCACACAGCATAGATGCTCATGATCATCCCGTCGGACCGACACGTGGTGGACAAAACAACTACAATGCACAAATGTATGATAACAACAACACAAATGCAGGAAACAACGATAAACGAATGTATCACAACATGATCGACATTAAATGACAACATGATTAGAGTGGTTGCCCTGAGTCATTCAAGAGCAATCTCGATGTCAAAACCGTCACCAACGATTATCTTCAGTATTCGACGATCCAAAATATCACGGTCTGTAGCTAACTCGTATCATCGTCTTTACCACAATATATCTTCGATACCCAAATGTACCAATAACGAACGTAAATCATATACGTTATGATTTAACTCCCAAAATCAGAAAACAACATACAATTCAAATCTCCAGAGTCCACAATTATAATCATTGCTATATGCATTATCAATGAAATGAAACTGAAACCATTCATTAAATATTATAAACTGAACAAGTAATAACTTGCCTCGATACTGATACGATGATAGTGAAGCCGTTACTAATTCCTTGTCTTCGCCTACGAGCTTCTTGACACCGACTGAAGCAATTCATGAGCATTGTCGAACTTGACAGCAACCCACGATTATAACCAATGGTCAATTGTCTCAACCTATTGAAATAATCGATAAACAACAAGTTCGATAACAATCAACAATCGATATAACCAATCCACAACCCAACGGTTCCACAATATCTCGATTAAACACAGTCCGAACAATCCAACTCAAACAATTACGAACTCATAACCACAATACGATTTACGTACGTTGTCTGTTGACTTAGCGTACGTTAGCCACATTACGTAGCGTGCGCTAATAGTCACTGACTTGTATCTTATCCAGAACATAGTTTACGTACGTAATACTTCAATATTTACGTACACAAAATACTCCAATTAGCGTGCGTTAGCCAGTCAGCTAGCGTGCGTTAACGTCATGCAGTTGCATGCATTACAGGTACTGATCAACACCTTGCGATTACGAATACGGATGTAAAGGAAATCATACTCCAAGATCAATCATAACCTTTCCAAATTCAATCTCATCATCATACTCGTATTGTTATACTAAGATCATATCATAAAACAACAACTTAATTCTAGATATGAACATTCCATGTTCATAGCCAAAAATATTGATACTTCAACATGCAGTCGTCTTGCTATGTCATATTCACCAAGAAGTTCTTCAAGAACACCAAGTAATCCATAACTATGTTCATAATCAATAAAACAACGTAATCCAATATCCTTTAACATCTAAACAATCATCCAAATCATAATACAAGACATATACATATCGGTATATCATCTTCTCCCTCAATATAAACACCATGAAACACCAAGAATCGCAATCATTTCCATATTCATCGTAATACGAAGTAAACAATAACAACAACATCAAAACCCAAAACCAATATAACTCTTGAAGATAAACAACACCATTCAAAACCACAAGAGTCATATCAATATCTATATATCAACAACAACATCGACATAATCTGGTAATCCATCTCATAATCATACATATCAATTCGTACATGTGATGATTATTAACTCAAGAACACCAATATTCAATACAAGATGAAATCCCGAAGTGAAGAGTAATGACCTCTTTGAAGAAATGGGTTGATTCCCAAGGTTGATTCCGTTTCCAATTACTTCTAAGCTCAATATTGTTAAGGATGATCAACTCCACAAATACTCAAGTGTTTGGAACCTCAAAACCTTCCCCAAGCACTCTCTCTATCGGATGAAGGAAAAGAATGGCCGAAAATGAGCAACAATACCCAACTGTACATGTATATACTGCACATTATTAGCGTGCGCTAACGATTGCCTTTAGCGTGCGCCATCATGGTCCAGCGGCTACTGCCTTGCTTTGCACGATGGTTTATGTACATAAACCTATGCTATAGCGTACGTAATATCGACATTGACTTGATACAGTAATATACCCATTAGCGTACGCAATTATCCAACCATAGCGTGCACTACTCTTCATTGACTCGACAATCTGCATCTACTCCGAAGATGCCTGGGTCCCACTTGCCGAAAGCACCCACGATTGTCGGGATTCCCTTTGACTGATCTGATATTAGCGTGTGTTAAGCGCTACGCTTAGCGTGCACCAATCTTCCATAGCAAACATCCGTTGACCTTATCGGGACATGCGCTGAAAGTAGTTGGATCCACGTATAGATTCCCTCTGGTCTGTTCTGCACTAACATGTGTTAACTTTATGCATTAGCGTGCGCTAAATGCCAATGACTCCGGTCGGGACCCACCTGTCGGCCACAGTCTGGATCATGTCCAATATCATCTTACGTACGTTAACGGTCCTTCTTAGCGTACGTAAGCTATGCATATTAGCGTGCGCTAAGTCCTCATACTAGCGTACGTTAATCAAGATATACTTAGCCAATTTCAACTGTTCATGTCCGTCGTCTCGATATACTAGATACATATACACGACATACTAAATACATATACTCCTTCCAATAATATTCTCATACAATACGCCTGACACAAAATATCTCCCAATGCAATTGTTGACCAAGTACGGCAGTTAAACCAATACAGATGTCTCAGTCCTTCAATTATTTTATCCCTACTGTACAGATTCCACACTATGCAGTATAACTCGGATAAAATAACATTAAACAACTATAGTGGAAATTCAGGATATTACAGGCTTTACATTGGTATATCTTCATAAGATAGCTTACACTGACGAGCCTTTTATCATGGCATATCAAGCTAAACTGGTGTTTTATGTCAAGGATCCATGCAATGAAATATGTCAGTGGTCATTGCGGGTAGAAGTGTGGATATTAATAAAACTAAAGAATCAAGTTTTGACATTTGTGAGTTTATTCCTTTATCAACACGGATGCCCACTATCGTTGAAGAAAATGAAGCGGGCGACATACATGTCATTCGAGATGATCATGATGAAGGCATATGGGAAAACGTTGTTATCTAGAGTCATGTTAGATAGTTGATGAAGGCATACTCGATTATGTTGAATTGTAGTATTAATGTTCAATTTTGTGATATTGTGAATGATAAAGTTGGTTTTGTTGAATTGTAGTATTAATGTTGAACGTTGTGTTGATTTATGAGTTTTTATATTTTAGTATTCAAGATTTATTTCATTACTTGTTATTAAAAAAATGTGTGTGTGTGTGTGTGTGTGTGTGTGTATATGCAGTGTGTGTAGTGTGTGTGTGCAGTGTGTGTAGTGTGTGCAGTGTGTGTGTGTGTGTGTGCAGTGTGTGTGTGTGTGTGCCCAGATTTTTTTGCTACTGCCCAGATTTTTTTTAATTTCCTAATTATTGCTACTGCCCAGATTTTTTTCTTATTGCCACTGCCCATATTTTCTTATTGCAGTGTGTGTAGTGTGTGTGAGTGCAGTGTGTGTGTGCAGTGTGTGCGTGTGTGTGTTTTATATGTGTACTGTATATTGTGGTTGATGATTAAATTTATTTGTTTATGCAGGCACATGGCGTCTCCTTCTCGTTTCCCTCACACTTCTCCTCCCGCTAGTTCTCATCATTCCTCCCGGTCTCCCAATTCTCATCCACATAGTACTTCTACATCGAGAAATCCCACGCGATGTAGAAGTATGTCGAAACACCGTGTTGACGGAAAAAAAATTACCTCTTGACATTGATCCAGTACGGGGAAAGATCAAATACGAACATAAATTGAAGTTAAGTACGTACTTGGGAAAACTTGTCAAAGATCATGTGTCGATACTGTACAAGAGTTGGAAGGAAGTACCCGACAAGCCGGATAAAGAAATGTTGTGGCAGGATATATTGGTACATGACTCTCTTTTTGTATTAAAAATTGTGTATGTCGTGTTCCATTGTGTGGCAGTGTGTGTTTGTGTGTGTGTGTGATGTGTGTGGCTAACTCTACTTTTTATTGTCAATATGTAGACCAATTTTGATGTTAGTCAGATTAGCAATCTTGGTCATTTTCAAAAGAAGTTTTTACAGTCAATTGGCATAAAATGGAGGCAGTTCAAGTCTGATTTGACCGGTGAGTACATATATGGTCCAAGTAAAGGAAAATCTCCTTGTGACAAGTATGGTATCTCCGAGAAGGACTAAAGAGACTTCAAAAAGATTCGTCAGGACTCCGCTTGGGAGGTATATCTAAAAAAAATATTTTAAGTTTTTTTTAAAGTTCAACTCTGAAAATAATGAATACACAATCAAATAAAATAATTTCTTATTAAGAACATAAAATTTGAAATAAGAAAAAATGTTTTAAATTTGAAAATATTTATAATATATATATATATATATTAATTACAATATTCATAAAAAGATTGTACAATAACCTGAAAATAATTTTACAGTAATCAAATAAAACAATTTTTAATTAAGAACATAAAATCTGAAATAAACAAACATTTTAAATTTGAAAATATTTGTAATATATATATATATATATATATATATATTACAATATTCATAAAAGCATCTAAATCTGGAGAAGATATTGTTATTGATCCCTCGTCTCCAACTACGCGTCATCAGAGGTGAAAGCTTGGTCATACAAAAAGACGGGGGGTACGTCATTCGATGCTGCACGGGAGATTGTCGAGAGGATTATAAGTTCTTTTTGAAGAATTATTTTTTTGTAAGAAAAATAAAAAGCTCCACTTTTTTTTGCTAAGTGTTAGCAAACACTAAAAATTTGAGGTAAATTATTTGTTTTATTAAATGTAAATTACTACTTTTCTCTACCCAATTACTTTTATCTACATTCTTGTATTGTTTTTTCTCCTTCATCAACTTGTATTAGTTGTTTGCATATTTCAAAATTTTGTTATATGGTGCCAAATTAAATTTTCATAAGATGATTTGGAGGAGCAGTATACACAAGGTACCTTCATTCCTGCGGGACGACAGGATATACTAGCGGCTACCATTGGGAGACCCGAGCACCCTGGTCGTGTCCGTGGCGGTTTTGGTGTGGGTATTCGAGATTACTTTGGACGATCATGTGGACCGACATCTTCCGTAAGTGAAGATGTGTTGGAGCAGCTAAGGAAGAATATCACCCTTGATGTCACACAAAATTTGATGCAAGAGTTCGTCCAGACAATGGGTGCTAATTCCCAGCGGCCTGTTGATATTCGTACACCTGATGAGGTTACTCGTGTCAGCACGAAGGGAAGTTGTGCTGATGTTATTTCTGGCCCTTCCAGAGAGAGGACTTCGATTGGAGACACTCTTCGAGATGGATTTTATATGGACGAGCATCCTCCCCGTCTAGTTGCTATCGGTAGGGTTATTCAGGGCGATTCGACCCTACATTGTGCTCCTTTACCAGCTCATTTGGTTAAGGTAGTGGTTGAGGAGGCCGTAAATGCCAGCGCTGAAGTCCCTGTGGCGACTGATGAGGTGAGAGTCGTGGGGGAAGCTTTAGGTGGATTTATTGCATGGCCACGAGATTTTGTTATCTCCGATTTTTCAAAGGTAAATATTTTCTTTTTTTTTAATAACTCAAACAAAATAAATTATTTGTATTTTACACTCTAGTATATAAAATAGGATATTCAGCAACCTAGGAAGAAGGCTCGTCACAATGACGGGTCGAGGACCAAAGATGATATCATGAAAGACTTACTTAGTGTTGCGTCGAGTCTTTACAATAATTTGTTACCAGTGCCGTGGGATGCAACTATCTTTGGCTGTGGTGGTGATGATGTTCCACTGTACATCGCTCATACTGATATTTTAGAGACCATTCAAGGAAAAGAGTGGCTTAGTTTGTCACTTATACAAATTTGGACTATGTGAGTAATTTCCTTTATGGAATTTTTTTACATTCTTAGTTTGAGGTTCTTATATTAATATTTTGCTTAACAAATTAGGTATTTGGCTAATATGAATGTGGGCACGATGGACGAGGATTTGTATGGATATTTTGATCCTCAATCCATATAAAATATGGGACATAGAGGAGAGGAGATCTCGAGATATATATCGGCGCGTATGCTTGAGTCGAAGACGCAAATATACTGGGAGCTCACCATCATAAGTAAGTTAAAGATTGTAAAATTCAAAATATTTTCTTTTTAACAAAACTATTTCTTTATTTTTTTTACAACATAGTTTAGTAATATGTTTTTTCTTTCAAATGCATTTATCAATGTAGGCATCATTGGCAACCTGTGGTCATTATACCCGTAAGAGGAACTATTATATGATTTTGCTCATTACATAATAAGCCCGACTCTCGCGTTAAGGCCATACTCCAAAAGTAAGATTTTATTTATAACATACTTACTTGAAAACTATATCGACGACTAAATATATTATTATTACTTTTAAACAGTGTCGTGACCGCATTCAAGACTATGGATGCTATGCATACAAGCAAATCGAAGCAGGCGGTTAGTTGGATATATCCCAAGGTAATACATTTAATTACATGAGTGTAAATATATGTGTTGATAACACTCATTTTTACACATATTTTTATAAGGTTTTTCCGGATTTTAAGATCCTAAAATGTGTAGAATTGTGTCGTTTGTACTCATATTGTGCTTGTTGGATTCGATCACGCTTGGGTATATTTTATTTGAATTTATAGGTGTTTTAAGGACATCATCAAGCAAGACCGAAGTCTCAATCCCCAAATACATATCAAGCAATGCAGAAACGAGAGAACGAGGCCTAAAACGATGAAGATTGAAGCACTACCTGTCGTATTTTCTAATCTCCAGATTCATTACTTCGAATAAGGATGTGTTCTATATATATATGGATTCCTCATGAAATCAGCTTCGCAACGGTATATCATACGCTAAATTCCGAGGTGTATTGAGGGAGATATGGCTTCTAGACCACGACTTCATAGTTCAGAAAGTTTTTGCATTTTCTGGGACAGTATGACACGGGCCGTGTCAAATGACACGACCGGGTCTGCTGTCCAGCAAGTTTTTGCATTTTCTGGGACAGTATGACACGGGCCGTGTCATTTGACACGGGCCGTGTCACTTTTCGGTGGAAAAATCACTTTTTGACATTTTTGAAGATTTGAACATGAAAAAGTGGTTTTTTAAGCTTTATAAAAAGAGGATATGGGGCAAGACTTGGATATGCTGAAGATTGGAGAGATTGGAGAGAGAGAAACACAATATTTGAGAGTTTTTCATCCAAAAAGAAGGAGATTTGAAGGAAATTCTTGAAGAACACTTCAAGAACATTTGAAGGCTTCAACCGGGATAAATCAAGAAACCATCCGAGTTTTATCTTCTTCCTATCTTTTATTCATTTTGTTGTTTTATTTAGCATGAACATGATGAACATGATGATTATTAATCTTTCTTTCATTACCATGTCCGGCTAAACTCGTTAGATTCCGGGCATGGGAGTACGTTGATTTGCTATGGTTTTGAGGGATTGATGATTATATATATCTAGTGTGATTTCTTTATCAAATACTTGGTTTTAATTCATGTTTAGACACTTGATCAATGTTTTTATATGTTTAACTTAATTGCTCATAATTCGAGAGAAGAGGGCATTAATAGGTTTGAGTATTTGACGTAGTAAATTACGAGATTGAGAAATCGGTGATAAGCTATGATGATGTTTAAATCTTATGAACATTTTGGAGTTAGATAATTTATAGTAAACGGAGACGTTGTTATAGATTGTTTAATCTACGTTTTAATGCATCTCGAGAGGGACTTTAGAATATTATTGTGATTATCATTTTGGAAACACACTTAGAACTTTTGGAACCAATCCCGACTAAACTTAGTGATCAACGGAAACCGAGCCTTGGAATCTTTCTTTCTAAACTCTTGCAATTCTCCTTAATTCGGATATTTTCTTTTATTGTCATCATTTTATTTTATTTCGTTAACCATCCATTCAACTTTCGATCGTCTAGATAAAACCGGAATCATTATAATCTAGTACTCAACGCAATAGGAATATTTAGTCTCTGTGGAATACGACCTTGCTCGCCGCTTTCTACATTTACTCCGTACACTTGCGGATTGTTTAAAAATATAGCGAACATGTGTTTGTGTGTGTAAATATATGAGTGTGTACGACAACATTGTTTTTGGAAACACGAATTATTTTGGGATAGACGCCGTTAACGTCGTAAGGATCTTCTCCATTTGGGATAGATGTTAACTTTCGTCTTAAGGATCTTCTCCCAAAAGATCGTGTATGAAGTGTCTGTTTGTTTGCTGTGTTTACTGTGTGGGCAGTATGTGTGTGTGTGTGTTTGTGTTTACTGTGCAGTGTGTGGTGTGTGTGTGCAGTGTGTGGAGTGTGTGTGTGTGTGTGTGTGTATGTGTATGTGTTTACAGTGTGTGCAGTTTATGTACTGTGTTTGTGTGTGTTTACAGTGTGTGTATGTGTGTGCAGGGTGTCAGTATGTGCAGTGTGTGTGTTTTTACTGTGTGTGAAGTGTGTGTCAATGTGTGTCAGTGTGTGCAGTGTGTGTGTATGTTTACTCTGTGTGTGTGTGTGTTCAGTGTGTGTCAAATGTGTGTCAGTGTGTGGTGTTTTTTCTATGTTGTTTGTGTGCAGTGTGTGTGTGTGTGCAGTGTAATACCTGGATAATTATTGTGTATTTTACTTGTATTCGAAACTTGTAGCATTTGATTATGTGGTATTAATAATCAAAGGGTGATTTCCCATATTCGTATTCCTACGTTCATGAGTTTCCAATACATGCATGCATGTATCTGCACGTCATAACGTACGCTAGCTGTTGAGCATAACGTACGTTAAGAGCTGCAGATAACGTACATTATAGTCGAAGCATAGCGTACGTAAGTAGCAGTCAAAGGCAGATCAGATAAGGTTGGCGTGTGGAGCCAGGAGGAGATAGTGTTGGATTTTCCCGTGTGAACCTAGACAGCTTTTTGATAAAGCAAGTCAGCGAGGCATAACGTATGTTAAAGGAGTATAATAACGTACGCTACACAGAGCATATTACGTACGTAATGGTGATGGTTAATGTACGTTAAGGAAGTCAGAAAATGAGGCAGTGAGCTACTGACGAATGTTATCGTACATAAGGGTTTGCACATAACGTACGTTAAGTCTATAGCGTACGTAATACCTTGTGGCTAACGTACGTAAAGATCAGGATCTTATAAATAAGACACCAACCCATTTCATTTCACACCATGTCTTCTTTGCTCATTGTCCGAGTTCTGTGAGTCCAGAGAGCCTCTCCCACAATATAACCTTTGATTTAGCCTCTATTGGTGGTTGAAGTTTGGGAAGCATCTTGGATAGGTGTTCAAGGCCCCGGTGTTGAATTCCGCTGAGTGTTTCATCGTTTCCTTCCGTAGTAAGGTATGTGATACTATAACCGTCTGGAATTCATGTTCTTAAGAATGTTCATGAGTAGATTACTGAGGTTATTGAGCTTGTTATGAACTTTAGGAATCGAACAACATGTTTTGGAGAATTGAATTGGATGAACTTAGGGTTTATTCCTTGTAGAAGAAGATGATGATCACGTTGAACCTAGTAACGAGTTTTATGTGATGATTATGGTGTTCTTTAAGATAATTCCGAAATCATGTTGCGTTGGATTGATGATGGGTATGGTTAGGATCCTTGTAGGACGAACTATCATGAGGTATAATTGAAGAATTGAATCTAAAGATGTGTTTATACTTGATTGAAACATTATGAGATTGTTGTTCGGATAAGAATTGTAGTGATGATTCGACCGGTATGGCTTGGGGCAGATTAGTGTGTTTATCATAATCGGATAGATTATGTCTTTTCATGTTCGTATAATGTTTAGAAGCGATTATCCGGAACTGTTAGTTATATTGGTGTTATTGTATAATTAAGGTTCAGATATTGTGAATTGATCGAGTGAGAGTTCTTCGAGCGGGTTGTAGGTTATTGGAAGTATCGATCATTGTCGTTATTTCTAAGGCAAGTATCTTAATTTGATTTTGGTTTAATGTTGATGATTTTGATCATGCATATTATCATTCATGTTGTTGAACATGAGGTCGTCCAAATTGATTTGTCATAATGTCGTTCATGTTATTGATTCATATGTTGTCATGTTGATGAACATATTGATTTGCATATGTGTATGCATAGTTGTATTGTATATGTTGTATTGATCCGATGGGATCGTGTGATCTATGCTGAGGGCGCTGGATCAGTTGTCCACCTCGTGTTGGTCCGACGGGATCATCTTGGGATCTATGCTGAGGGCGCTGGATCATTGGACGGATTTTCCATCTCGTGTTGGTCCGATGGGATCATATTGGGATCTATGCTGAGGGCGCTAGATCATTGGATTACCCTGTGTTGTGTTGATGGAATCATGTGGATTCGCATTGTTGGATTTCGGTAGGGGAAGTCCGTATTTTGTGTTTTTGCTATGCATTGTTGTTGCATATCTGATTTTGTATAATTATGGTACTTGTACTAGCATCGTTTTGCTAACCCATGCGGGGGTGGATATTTGTTTAAATGTTCAGGTAGACGAGGAGCGGGGAAGTAACCACAGTGTCGGCATGATGACGAATGGGCACAGTGATGTTATCCGTCTAAATTATTTTGCTATCTGGTTTTGTGTTAAGTACTCGAGTATGTGTGTTCTTTATGGTGATTTGAGAATTTTGTATTAAATGGGTTGTTTTGGATGATTAAACCGGTTACTAAATCACACAACTATTGGTGGTATTATTCGTATTGATCAGTATTTCTTATAATTTAGCCTTGTAAATTCTTATACAAACGGCACTGTAATTATTCCGAATTTCTCGGGGTGTCACATGTAGTGTGTGTGTGTGCAGTGTGTGTCAGTGTGTGTAGTGTGTGTGCTTTTTTAGTGTGTGTCAGTGTGTGTTTGCTTTTTTTACTGTGTGCAGTGTGTATGTGTGCAGTGTGTGTCAGTGTATGCAGAGTGTGTGTGTGTGTTTTTACTGTGTGCAATGTGTGTATGTGTGTGCAGTGTGTGTGTGTGCAGTGTGTGTGTGTATGTGTGTGTGTTTTTTTACTGTGTGTGCACTGTGTGTAGTGTGTATGCAGTGTGTGTGTCAATGTGTGTCAGTGTGTGCAGTGTTTTTTTTAACTGTGTGTAGTGTGTGTAGTGTGTGTGCAGTGTGTGTCAGTGTGTGTGTGTGTGTTTTTTTTACTGTTTGTGCAGTGTGTGTGTGTGTGTGTGCAATGTGTGTGTGTGTATGTGTTTTTTACTGTGTGTGTGTGTGTTTACTCCACTGTGTGTGTTGATTTTATTTACTGAAAGCGACTCATATACTTGTGTCTTCTTTTGTTTTAGTGTAATAAGCAAAATAGAGGTTGGGAGTGTGGTTATTATGTTATGCACTGGATGTCGACTATCGTCCGAGCGTGTATTTTGGATGGTTGGATGGAGGTAGTATATTTTTAACTTGAATTGGTGATAAAATTGTTTACTCGTTTACATTTAAAGTTTGTTTATTATATGTTTATATGTGCAGATGTTTGATGATGTTGGAGCACTGGCTAATGATGTTATTCATAAAATTCGAGCTGATTGGGGACACTATTTCTTGAAGGTTCAACAACGTCTTGCAACATGATTTGGGTGTTTTTGTATAAATTATTTGTATGAATTATACATTTGATATTTGTATGAATTATTTGGATGAATTGGTGGTTTTTTGTATTATCTTTTTCAATGAATTTGTTGTTGGTTAGTTCATTTTCGGTGTGTTTGGATTCAATGAATTGGTGGTTTATTGATTATTACAGTTTGATCCGAGTTCAGGTACTGGATTGTGCAAAATAATGCCAAAATCTGTGCAAAAATCTGGACAAAATAACAGTGGTTCCGAAAAAACCGCAGTTAAATGTATTGAAACTTCAACAGCGGTTTCTTCAAAACTACTGTTAAATTGTAAAAATAACGGTGGTTCGTAAACTGCCGTTAAATATCCGCAGTTAAAGCGATTCTTTATAACCCATGTTAATTGGCATGTTTAACATCGGTTAAAAGAAACCGCTGTTAATTGTCAAAAACAACGATGGTTCCAATAACATTGTTAAAATTAACAATGATACATATAACGGTTCAGGCTAATCATTAATTGGCCCATAACTTGTTAAAAGCCTATTTTGTAGTAGTGCCTACCTTTTTCCGGCGCCGACTTCGCTGAACCCTAGCGGCCTTCGCGAAACACTGTGCCGACACTATCGGAGCTCCACTTCTTGCCTCCGTTTCTTCCAGCTCTTTCTATCTTTGACAGAGAAGGGTTAGGGCATTCAGTTATCTTACATGTTTCATGTTTGTCAATTTCATCATCTCCCCCGATAAAACTATGAGGGATGTTAGATTATAGGGCTTAGCTCGATGGGTTTAGGGTTTACCCTAAGCCCACTTTGTATCACTATTCATATTGCTGTATTTCTTATCAATGGACACACAAGTTATCATCTTACATTATCTACAAAAGAAATGTATTAGACCTAAAAAGGGCAAATAGAGACAGAAATCCAACAGTGTAAATGAATGGATGTCGTGCCTAGAGAAAGTCAGTGAGGCTGAAAGAAAAACTGCCGATTTGCATCAAAGTAAGCTCCCGCACCTCGTTCTCTTGCCACTTTCTATATATTTTATTTTTCTGATCAAGAGATGTTTTAAAATTTAACAAATTGCCACTTCTTTTCTGAAACCATGGGTTCGATGACTCATGTTTATTTGTTGAAATGGTTGTTCTCAGATCTCTACTGTCGGGCATCCAACAATTCACACCCGTATTTTGTGTTTTTGCTATGTATTGTTATTGCGTATCTGATTTTGTATAATTATGGTACTTGTACTAGCATCGTTTCGCTAACTCCTGTGGGGGTGGACATTTGTTTAAATGTTTAGGTAGCCGATGAGCGGGAAAGCAACCACAGTGTTGGCATGATGACGAAGGGGCACAGTGATGTTATCCATCTGAATTGTTTTGGTATTCTGATTTTGTGTTAAGTACTCGAGTATGTGTGTTCTTTATGGTGATTTGAGAATTTTGTATTAAATAGGTTGTTTTGGATGATTAAACCGGTTACTAAATCACACAAATATTGGTGGTATTATTCACATTGATCAGTATTTCTTTTAATTTAGACTTGTAAATTCTTATATAAAGGGTTTACGGCGCTGTAATTATTCCTAATATCTCGGGGTGTTACACAATATGGTATTAGAGATAAGATTTATGGATATCTTGGCAGTTGGGTTTAGTTGGGTCTGTTTATGACGTTTGATTTGTCGGTCATTCATGACATCACTGTACAGCCTGTTAGGAATATGCCTTCGAATGCCACTCAGAGGATGAGAGAATGAGAGCAATTGTATTGTAATTATGAATATTATATTTAATAAGGCAATTATTATTTCTATATTATTGTATATCACTGGCATTGTGATTTGGTATATAGAATAATAGTCCTTGCATTTGAGAGAGAACATTCTACTCCTTATGGAGATAAGGAGATAGGCACTAGAAGTGTTTAGAGCTCGAATGCTTAACTTGTTCGCAAGTCGATAAAACTTAACTGGGCAGTAAGTTTAGACAAGACTTGTATAACGTGTACTTTGACATGTAGAGTGCATGTCTTCACTAACAGTTAGTGGGAGCACACGTTATAGGTATAATAATGGGATTAGTATACTTGAACACGACTCAACTCGATTCGGTCACATGGAAATCACTCAGGGATTGTCAATGATTGAATCGAAAGATTGTGATAGGTATACGTGGACCTTTGACTTGAGGTTTCAGTAGGATATGTGCTTGTGACATTAAGTTAGTCATTAGAGTAGTTCGATCCAATCGCCGGTTGGTGGGGTCAACCTCGAAATGCAACTTAGTGGGCAAGTAGCAGTCTCTACTGAATACCAAGATAGAATTCTTTCTCCTGTTAGTGAGCAGGTAAATGTCCTATGCGGTTAATGGCAAATAAGATCATAAGTCTTTGGCCAAAGCATTCAGAGCTAGTTGTATTTGATACACGAGAGCTCGATGATCTCGGTTGCATTAACGAAAGCATATAGTCAAGTTACGATGAGGTTTGACTTTACCGTGACCCTAATACTTGACCGGACATATGATTGAAGGGTTTATACGTATACGGTATTCACGACATAATGGTTTTGGAATGATCCTATCATTTGTTCTTAGTTAGGTTACGGTGTGGGCCACGAGGCGGCTAAGTGGTGCTAACACTCATTGGATCCTCCCAATGCTAACTAAGACGAACCTACTGAGTCGCGGCACGAATTGACGACGGATTATATTTAGCTTATTCTCTCATGGTTAATATTGGACATTGGATGTCTAATTCAATTTATTGGATAAATTAAATCGGTCTCGTGAATTAAATAAATTACTGGATAATTAATTTATTCATATAATTTCTTAGAGAATTTATTTTTAATATAATTAATTAATTGAATTAATTAATTGTATTAATATTGAGACGTACCAAGGTATATCTATCGGATTAGATACACGAGGGTCCGTTTCACGGACCAAAACGGACCAACACCTAAAATCTCATCATAGCCGCCCCACTCACTTCATCATGGTGATGAATTATCTATTTTGTCTTTAGAAGACATTTTATATTATGTGGGGTTTTAATTAATTATTTAATGAATTAATTATATCTTAATGATTGAGATGATGAGTGTGTTATGCTTGTATTTATATACATAGTTTCCACCTCCATTGAACTTACATTGAGCTGCCGTGAGTTGGAGCAAATGAAAGAGAGAAAGTTTTCTAACTTTATACATTTTGAGTTCTAAGTGTATTTTGAGAGAAAACAATTTTTATAAAATACTTAGAGTATTTATAAAAATATATATAAGTTAATTCTATCAATTTCTAGCCGTATACTTAGAGTATAAATTGATAGAAATATTTTCCGGTCATTTTCCGACGCGTGATACGTAGAGGCACAGTGTTTGCGGTGCTCGGGAATTTCCAAAAGGTTGTTCGATTGGATTCGTGCTCGTACTCGGAATCAAGAAGATATTATCAAAGGTCTACGAGGGTATGAATTCTTAATTTATCTTCGTACATTTATATTCGTTTATACGATGCTTGATCGATCCGGTTTTGGGGTTTGGTTTTTATCCGGTTTGACCGGTTTTTTTCCGCTGCGTAACTCGTTTTTATTCACCGAATTCCATCAGTGGTATCGGAGCCAGGTCTATGCAATCGTATATTCGATATTTGCATTTGGAATGCTTGATTATTTTTTATGATTTAGAATCATAATCGTTTTAATTGTTGATGTTTAATTGTTCATCTAAATATTATTTTTCATGATTTTATGTTACAATATAAATCTATTTTTCTTTTGAAAAACTAATTTAATTGTGTAATATAAAAATTAGAAAAATATTATTTTTGGATTCGGGACGAAAAAAATGAGCCGGAAAATTGGCCGGACCCGTGACTCTGGGAAGTGCCCAGGGTCAATGGGTCAATTGGTCAATTTGGTCGGCCTGTCGACCACGGGCTTGGCCCGGCCTTGTGTTTTACGACTCCGTTTTATATTTCGTTCGGTAAATTAATTTTCCGCAAATTAAATTGGATTTAATTTGACTAAAATATAATTATGGTAATTTATTTTAAGGAAATTAATTTAATGATATATTTATTTTGTCCGGAGCAAATTAAAATTAACGGTTAAGTGAATTAATTGGATTAATTCTAATTGTTGGATTATTTTTTGTTGATTAGATCAATTTTAGATTAATCATTATTGCCATTTATTTTAATGTAATTGTTGCATTAATTTTGAATGGGGATGTAGTTCATGGACCTAGTTTTGAATCGTTTGTTTTGTTCGATTGGGTTGTAAAGGCCCTTTTGAGCCTATTTATTTTACTAGAAAATTTGTATAGGATGCAATTTTTCAAATGTAAAATTTATTTGTAATGATGAAGACCGGAGGAAGATCCGCTCGAGAAGACGAAGATTCAAGACCGAAGACATGTAATTAGATTACGATGTTTTTATTCTAGGAACGGTCCATGAACTGCATGTTGTTAGTTTTAGGTTGTGTATGTTTTCATATTGTATGACAAACAAACAAACCGACAAACCGCGCTTATAAACGGATTAATGTGCAAAGTGTAACATATAATCGCGTTAATACTCCCACTTACAAACACTAAGTTATAAAGGTTACGAGGTTTCCTACCCTCCGTCAAACTCATGGAAAATTGAAATCTAAACCGGAATATTATTCTTCCGAGTATGTCGGGTAATATTTTTGGGGAAAGTTGATAAATTCCTAGAGTGCATTAGATGCCTTTGGTTGTGACAAATCAAACCCCTATAAACCGTATGGGTTGCGGGTAAGATTCAATTGTCGACTAATAGGAGTTGACGGTTTAAACTTAGATAGTTCAATGAGCCATAGAAACCGAATGGGTTGAGGCCAAGTGAACTAGGGGTAAAAGAAGATCGAATCATCCATTAGATGGGTTGGTATTAGACACCACTTTATAAAGAATAATAGAATATAAACCGTATGGGTTGCCCTCTATTAAACTTTGTAAAGAAATCGATCACCACTATGAAGTCACCCAAGACTTCCGGATTTAACATGGGAGTGTGTAAATGCCGATAAAATAGTGGGAGCCGAGTTATGAATAAAGAAAGTCCTTAAATTCTTTACTCGGATCATAATTAAATAATCACTAACGAATCTTAAATTATTCTCTGCAGTTAACAAAACTCTCAATATGACAATGAACCCACTCGTTATACTACTTGAAAAGAACGTCCTGACTGGTCCGAACTATGTGGACTGGCTTCGGAACTTGAGGATTGTCCTAACTATGGAAATGCTGGGATACGTCTTGGAGGCGGACATCCCAGCGGCTCCTGCAAGAACCCGAGCCAATCAGGAAGATGTCGATGCTCATGAGAAATGGGTAAAATACGACATAAGAGTGCGAGGGTACATGTTAGGCTCAATGACCAATGAGCTTCAACGTGCCCATGAAAAGATGACGTCTTCAAGAGCCATCTTATCGCACCTGGCTGAGCTCTATGGAGAGCATAGCTGAACTGCTAGATATGAGATATCGAAGCAATTATTCGGCGCCAGGATGAAGGAAGGAGAGAGGGTTGGGGACCATGTCCTCAAGATGATCTCGATGATTGAGAGATTGGAAGCTCTTGATTTTCAGATGCATGCATCTCTCCAAACTAGCCTTATCCTGCAGTCACTTCCTGACTCCTTTTCACAATTTGTCATGAACTTCAACTGCAATGAGATTGCATGTAACTTAGCTAGGCTAATGAACAAACTGACGACTGCCCAATCTCAGATGAAGACAAAGGGAAAGGAAGCTGCACTTGTGATTTCTTCTGGGACTCGGAAGTCCAAGAATAAGAAGAAAAAGAACAAGAAGCAGTTAGGTCCAATAGCCAAGATCGACAAGGGAAAGGGCAAGGCCCCAATGGTTCAAAAGAGCAAGGGGGCCAAGAAAATGGATGTATGCCTCAACTGCGGTGAGCTGGGCCACTGGAAGAGGTAGTCTTGTCAAAGCTTGATGTAATGCGCCTTGGTGCGGAACTACCGGTTTTAGAAACAAATTGTTCTCAGAATCGTATATTCTACTTCTTGGATACTTGATTCCGGTGCGAGTTCTCACATTTGTACAATGAATCGGGATGCGGCGAAGTAGAAAGTTGGATTCAGGGGAGGTGATGGTCACCGTCGGAAGTGGGCATAGTGTCGAGGCTTCTGATATCGGATCCCTTATGTTGGATTTAGAATCTGGTTTTATTCTTACTTTAGATGATGTACTTGTTTTGCCCAAGGGGCACAAGAATATTGTATCAATTCCGGACATGGACCGAAAGAGATTTCACTTCTTTATTGGAGATGGGTTCTGTCGTATTTATTTCAGAAATAAATTGGTTGGTATTGCTACATTATTAAATGGTTTATACCATTTAAATATAAAGAATAAAACAATTGTGAACACTATAACTAGGAAGCGTGGTAGGGATGAAACGAACCAAGCACTTAAGTGGCATCTTAGACTTGGTCATATTGGTCAAACCAAGGTTCATAAAATGGAGAAAGATGGGCTTACGGGTCCATTGGGATCAGATCCCTATCCAAATTGTGAATCTTGCCTTCAAGGCAAAATGACTAAGTTACCCTTCGCAGGGACTTTTGAAAGAGCTGCTGAAAAACTTGGATTGATCCATATCGATGTCTGTGGCCCTTTTGAAGTGGCACGGGATGGCTTTCAGTATTTCATTACATTCACTGATGACCATACCAGATATGGATTCGTGTAAATGAAATATAAGTCTGAAGCTTTTGATAAATTCAAGGAATTTAAAGCCCTAGTTGAAAATCAAACAGGTAACCGTGTTAAGACTCTTCGGTCAGACCGAGGTGGTGAGTACATGAGCACCGAATTTAATGAGTTCTTAAAAGAACTAGGAATAGTGTCACAATTCACTCCTCCAGCTACTCCACAATTAAATGGTGTATCAGAAAGAAGGAACCGAACCTTGTTGGACATGGTTCGCTCCATGCTTAACTATACTGATCTACCGATTTATCTGTGGGGTTACGCGCACCTTACTGCTGTGCATATCTTGAACAGATGTCCTTCCAAATCCATTCCTAAGACTCCACATGAGATGTGGAGAGGTAAGAAACCAAGTCTTAATCACATTAGAATTTGGGGATGCCCTGCTTATGTCAAGAAGACTAAAGTAGAGAAATTGGAAGCTAAGTCTGTGAAAGGTCGTTTCATAGGATATCCAGAGGATTCCATGGGATATCTATTCTATATGCACGAAGATCATAGGATCATCGTTGCTATACAAGCACACTTCCTGGAAGATCAGTTTATTCAGGAAGGAGGGGCAGGTAGAAATATTTCTTTGGAAGAAATAAAAGAAACACCAAATGAGACACCTATGCAAGATATTAGAACCGAACCTTCTGAAATACAAATACAACCTCGCAAGTCTAGTAGAATTTATCAATTACCTGAGAGGTATGGCTATCTGCATCAAGAGGAACTGGGTGTCCATGAGATGACAGAAAGTAGTCAAGAGAATGATCCTTCTACATACGACCAAGCGATGGTAGATGTTGACTCCACCAAGTGGCAAGAAGCTATGGAAGCTGAGATAGACTCAATGCATGCTAATCAGGTCTGGACTTTAGTAGATCGTCCTAAAGGCATAGTGACTATTGGAAACAAATGGATCTATAAAAGAAAGACTGATGGAGATGGCAAGGTTGATACCTATAAGGCCAGGCTTGTGGCAAAGGATTATTCCCAAAGAGAAGGGATCGATTACTTCGAGACCTTCTCGCCTGTAGCTATGATTAAGTCTATTCGCATGATGCTTGCTATAGCAGCCCACTTAAATTATGAAATATGGCAAATGGATGTGAAAACGGCATTCCTAAATGGATTCCTCGAGGAGGAGATTTACATGGAACAGCCTAAGGGATTCATATCTCAAACTAATATTCATAAAGTATGCAAACTTCAGCGTGCCATTTATGGATCAAGCAAGCTTCATGAGTTGGAATCTTCGTTTTAACGAGACAGTCAAAGAGTTTGATTTTGTCCAAAACAAAGAGGAGCCCTGTATTTACAAGAAGGTTAGTGGGAGAAAAATTGCGTTCTTAATACTATATGTAGATGACATTCTACTTATAGGAAACGACGTAGAATGCTCGATTACGTGAAAGCTTGGCTTTCTAAAGAGTTCTCAATGAAAGACTTGGGAGAAGCTACCTATATTTTGGGTATTCGTCTCTACCGGGATAGAGCGAAAAGAATGTTAGGTCTTTCCCAAGCCCTCTACATAGAAAAGATCCTGAAGCGATTTAGGATGGAAGATTCTAAAAGAGGGTTTCTACCTATTCAACATGGTGCAAAACTTTCCTTAGAGATGTGCCCTCAAAGTGAGGAAGATAGAAAGGAAATGAGCAAGGTACCTTATGCTTCGGCAGTAGGTAGCCTTATGTATGCAATGATTTGCAATAGACCGGACATTGCCTATGCTGTGAGCGTAGTAAGTCGGTTTCAGTCAAATCCAGGGCAGGAACATTGGACTGCTGTAAAGAACATTCTTAAGTACTTAAGGAGGACTAAAGACTTGGTTCTTACATACGGTGGTGGAGAACTAAGAGTGATGGGTTATACAGACTCAGATTTTTCGGGGGACATGGATGCTCAGATGTCCACATCAGGGTATATCTTTACTCTGAATGGTGGGGCAATTTCTTGGAGAAGTGCCAAGCAAAGTTCGACTGCTATCTCTACATGTCAAGCCGAATATCAGGCAGCCATGGAGGCTGCTAAAGAAGCTTTTTGGATAAAGAAGTTCACTGAGGAACTTCAAGTGGTTCCTAACGCAGAAGCCGTGACAACATTGCAGTGACAACGACGGAGCTGTTGCACAGGCTAAGGAGCCTAGGGCTCACCACAACACCAAATATATTGCGAGAAAATATCATTTTGTTAGAGAAATGGTTCGGGATGGGAATGTTACACTGCAGAGAGTAGACACAGCAAATAACGTTGCTGATCCGCTTACCAAGCCACTATCTCAGAAGGTCTTAGAGAGACATCTAGAGAGTATGGGTTTTAGATACCATAGTTTGTGGCATTGAGTGCAAGTGGGAGATTGTTAGGAATATGCCTTCGAATGCCACTCAGAGGATGAGAGAATGAGAGCAATTGTATTGTAATTATGAATATTATATTTAATAAGGCAATTATTATTTCTATATTATTGTATATCACTGGCATTGTGATTTGGTATATAGAATAATAGTCCTTGCATTTGAGAGAGAACATTCTACTCCTTATGGAGATAAGGAGATAGGCACTAGAAGTGTTTAGAGCTCGAATGCTTAACTTGTTCGCAAGTCGATAAAACTTAACTGGGCAGTAAGTTTAGACAAGACTTGTATAACGTGTACTTTGACATGTAGAGTGCCTGTATTCACTAACAGTTAGTGGGAGCACACGTTATAGGTATGCTAATGGGATTAGTATACTTGAACACGACTCAACTCGATTCGGTCACATGGAAATCACTCAGGGATTGTCAATGATTGAATCGAAAGATTGTGATAGGTATACGTGGACCTTTGACTTGAGGTTTCAGTAGGAGATGTGCTTGTGACATTAAGTTAGTCATTAGAGTAGTTCGATCCAATCGCCGGTTGGTGGGGTCAACCTCGAAATGCAACTTAGTGGGCAAGTAGCAGTCTCTACTGAATACCAAGATATGATTCTTTCTCCTGTTAGTGAGCAGGTAAATGTCCTATGCGGTTAATGGCAAATAAGATCATAAGTCTTTGGCCAAAGCATTCAGAGCTAGTTGTATTTGATACACGAGAGCTCGATGATCTCAGTTTGCATTAACAGAAAGCATATAGTCAAGTTACAGTAGGGTTTGACTTTACCGTGACCCTAATACTTGACCAGGACATATGATTGAAGGGTTTATACGTATACGGTATTCACGACATAATGGTTTTGGAATGATCCTATCATTTGTTCTTAGTTAGGTTACGGTGTGGGCCACGAGACTGGCTAAGTGGTGCTAACACTCATTGGATCCTCCCAATGCTAACTAAGACGAACCTACAGAGTCGCGGCACAGGAATTGACGACGGATTATATTTAGCTTATTCTCTCATGGTTAATATTGGACATTGGATGTCTAATTCAATTTATTGGATTAATTGGTCTCGTGAATTAAATAAATTACTGGATAATTAATTATTCATATAATTTCTTAGAGAATTTATTTTTAATATAATTAATTAATTGGATTAATTAATTGTATTAATATTGAGACGTACCAAGGTTTATCTATCGGATTAGATACACGAGGGTCCGTTTCACGGACCAAAACGGACCAACACCTAAAATCTCATCATAGCCGCCCCACTCACTTCATCATGGTGATGAATTATCTATTTTGTCTTTAGAAGACATTTTATATTATGTGGGGTTTTAATTAATTTATTTAATGAATTAATTATATCTTAATGATTGAGATGATGAGTGTGTTATGCTTGTATTTATATACATAGTTTCCACCTCCATTGAACTTACATTGAGCTGCCGTGAGTTGGAGCAAATGAAAGAGAGAAAGTTTTCTAACATTATACATTTTGAGTTCTAAGTGTATTTTGAGAGAAAACAATTTTTATAAAATACTTAGAGTATTTATAAAAATATATATAAGTTAATTCTATCAATTTCTAGCCGTATACTTAGAGTATAAATTGATAGAAATATTTTCCGGTCATCTTCCGACGCGTGATACGTAGAGGCACGGTGTTTTCGGTGCTCAGGAATTTCCAAAAGCTTGTTCGATTGGATTCGTGCTCGTACTCGGAATCAAGAAGATATTATCAAAGGTCTACGAGGGTATGAATTCTTAATTTATCTTCGTACATCTATATTCGTTTATACGATGCTTGATCGATCCGGTTTTGGGGTTTGGTTTTTATCCGGTTTGACCGGTTTTTTTCCGCTGCATAACTCATTTTTATTCACCGAATTCCATCACAGCCAACGTCATCATGTGAACCGTGATTGTAAGTTTCATAATCTCAGAAACTATCATCTTAATTATTGCGCATTTTGTGGATATTGACAAAATTTTAGGAGATTTTGCTCTGGGTATTGAGTATTTGTGTTTACAGTATGTTGAGAGGAGGACGTGGACGCGGACATGGTAATGCTAGACGGGAAGATTCATCGTCTGTCCCGGATTCGTTGGCTAATCAAGCTGATTTTAGTTCTGGCGAACAACAGGAATCAGTTAATAATGACCGAGCACGAACTGTGGAGGCAGATGCAAATCCTAACATGCCTGAAGTGCTCCAGCAAGTGGTCACTCAGATGACCCAATTTGCTCAGGTGGTTGACCGCATGCAAACGACGATGGTCCAACAGCGTGATGAAGAAAATCGAGAGGACAAGTGGCTTTCAGAAGTGGTCAAATTACACCCACCAAAATTTGACGGTTCTTCAGAGATGCCTACATGGGACCACTGGCTGAAAGAACTGGAGAAGGTATTTGCGGGAATTAATTGTCCCAATGACCGAAAAGTTCCGATCGCTCTGTATTTTCTGACTGGGGAAGCTTTCGACTGGTGGGAAGCCATTCGACCTGAGGATCATAATGCTGACTGGATAGAATTCAAATTAATGATGGAAGCACAATATTGTCCTCGTCCAGTTAGAGAGGCTAGAGTCCGAGAGTTTTTCTCACCACAAAATCTGGAGGCATCGGTGACAGATATGATTAAGACTTTTAATCACCAGCTGACCTTTGTGCGACATCTGGTCAGAACCGAGGCAGAAAAGATTTTTCACTTCGTCATGAGAATGAAGCTGGAGATCCAACGACATATGTCGGGATTCGAATGTACTACTCTCCGACAGTATCAGGATAAAACCCTAGCTTATGAGATGAAAGAGACAAAAGTGGAGAAATTTGCCGAATTGAAGAAGCAGAGAGTGTCTGACAACTTTACTGAGAGCAAGAGTAGTGGGGCTCGCAAGGGCCAGTCCTCATTCCATTCATCCAAGAGGCTTCCGTATCCTTCCTGAGGAGGAAAGAAGTTCAGAACAGCATCGACGGTTACAGATGCAACGAAGAAGTGTTATAACTGTGGACGACCACGGCATGTTCGGCGTGATTGCTCCGCTCCTTCAGTGACCTATTTTGAATGTGGGCAAGAAGGGCATCGTGCGACATTTTGCGGGAATGTGACTAGATTGTTTGGAGCTCGTACTTCAGTGCAAGTTCCGAAAGAGACGAGTGTGAACCTGACACAGCAGATTCGTCTACAACAGCAGAATCTTGGAAAAATAGAAGCATCCAGTGCTGGGTCCGTTCCTCCATGCCTTTATGAGATGAGAAGGGCAGACAATCAGAATGCAACTGTCGCATCAGGTACTGTTCAGATCCTTTCGCAACCAGTTAGTGTTTTGTTCGATACAGGAGCTACACATTTGTTTATATCTTTATCTTGTGTTAATCGCTTAAACATTTCTTGTTTTCATGAATGTGAGCCTTATATTGTGAGTTTACCGAGTGGGGAAAGAATTGTGGGGAATTTAGAAACTAGATATTTTCCTGTATCGATTGGAGACAAAGAGTGGCCCTCAAATCTGATTATAGTAGAAATACAAGGAGACGATCTGATTCTCGGAGATGATTGGCTTAACCGTTATGGAGCTATAGTGAACTACAGGGAGAGTAATATCTCGATGATAACCGGATATGGATCTGAACATTTATTCGAAAGATGGAGACCAGGAAGCTCAGGGAAAGTGATCAAAGTCATGAAAGCGATTAAATTGCCAAAACAGGGTTGTGCCGGGTTTTGGTGTTATGCCATGAAGAAGGAGAAAGGAGTAAAGCTCTCATCTATTCCAGTTGTGAACGAATTCGCAGATGTATTCCCTGACGAACTACCTGGATTACCTCCGCGTAGAGCTGTAGAGTTTAATATTGAATTGGAACCAGGAGCCGCACCTATTTCCAGAGCACCATACCGTATGGCGCCAACAGAGATGTATGAGTTAAAGAAACAGCTTGAAGAATTGTTGCAGAAGGGTTACATTCAACCTAGTATTTCTCCTTGGGGAGCGCCCATTCTTTTTGTTCGAAAGAAAGACAGATCACTCCGATTTTGTATAGATTACAGAGAGCTAAACAAGGTGACGATCAAGAATAAATATCCATTGCCTCGGATTGATGATTTGTTTGATCAATTACAGGGAGCGACAGTATTCTCGAAGATCGATTTGAGATCATCATACCATCAGTTGAGGATTAAGAAATCTGATATACCGAAGTCCGCATTCAGATCTCGGTATGGGCACTATGAGTTTATAGTAATGCCATTTGGTCTTACTAATGCTCCTGTTGTGTTTATGCAATCGATGAATCTAGTATTCTTAGAATACTTGGATAAATCCGTGGTCGTTTTCATTGACGAAATCTTGATTTATTCAAAGAATCCAGAAGAGCATGCATAACATTTGCATATTGTTTTGAATATTTTGAGAAATGAACAACTTTATGAAAAACTTTCCAAATGTGAGTTCTAGATTAAGGAAGTAACGTTCCTTGGGCACGTGATATCAGCCGACGGAGTCCAAGTAGACCCGAAGAAAGTTGAGGCAATCTTGGAGTGGGAATCTCCTAAGAACGTGAAGGATGTCCGAAGTTTCTTAGGACTTGCTGGGTATTATCGTTGATTTGTGGAAGGATTTTCCAAAATCGCTCGTCCACTTACTTAGTTGCTACAGAAGACTCAGAAATTCATGTGGAGCGAGAAATGTCAGATTAGTTTTGATGAAATCAAGAGGAGACTGACAACGGCACCAATGTTAGCACTACCAGACGGAACTGAAGGGTTCATAGTTTACAGCGATGCTTCAAATCAGGGTCTGGGTTGCGTGTTGATGCAGAATGATAGGGTGATTGCCTATGCTTCTCGACAGTTGAAATCGTATGAGGTTAACTTCCCGACACATGATTGAGAGTTAGCAGCCGTTGTCTTTGCTCTGAAAATCTGGCGACATTATTTGTACGGGACTCACTGTCAGATCTTCACAGATCATAAGAGTCTCAAATATATTTTCGGTCAGAAGGAATTAAACACGAGACAGAGGAGATGGCTGGAATTGATTAAAGATTATGACCTGGAAATTCTTTATCACCTAGGCAAAGCTAACGTGGTAGCTGATGCACTAAGCTGCAAACCTGTTTCTATTCGAATGTTGGAAACGCTTATGTCCCAGTCCATCATTCAGCGAGAGTTGATTCTTGAAGGAATTGAAGTATGGTTACAAGGCGTTCAACGGAAATTATGTGTGATGGAATTAACTTCATCATTGATCGATGAAATCAAATCTAAACAATTAGATGACCCCCTGATGATTCGATTACGTGATGAAGTGGACAAGGGAAAGGCCCCAGGATTCATAATTTATGATGATCGAGTCTTGAGATTCCAGAGTCGACTTTGTATCCCCGATGATGATGTTTTGAAGCATACAATCATGAAGGAAGCTCACAGTGCGCTATATTCTATTCACCCGGGCACCAGTAAGATGTATAAAGATCTGAAGCAGAATTTTTAGTGGGGTAACATGAAGAAAGATGTGGCGGAATATGTCTCGAAGTGTTTAACTTGTCAGCAGGTTAAGATCGAACATCAGCGACCCACCGGAATGTTGAAGCCACTGCCGATCCCTGAATGGAAGTGGGAAGATATATCAATGGACTTTATCACCAATATGCTGAAGACCAGAACATGGATGAACATGATTTGGGTGATAGTTGATCGTATAACCAAGTCGGCTCATTTTCTGATCATTAATGATACTTGGGGACCAGAGAGGTTGGCACGAGTGTTTATTGCGGAGATAGTCCGATTGCATGGTACACCGAAGACCCTTAGTTCAGATCGAGATGGTCCCTTCGTGTCACATTTTTGGAAAGCGGTTCATAGAGCCTTGGGAACCGAGCTAAACTTTAGCACAGCTTATCATTCTCAAACCGATGGACAGTCCGAGAGGACTATTCAGACAGTAGAAGACATGTTGAGAGCTTATGCCTTAGATTGGTCGACGGATTGGGAAATTCATATACCATTGATTTGATTCACCTACAACAATAGTTGGCGTGCTTCCATTAGGATGGCACCTTTTGAAGCATTATACGGAAAAAGATACAGATCTCCCATGTGTTGGGACGATTCGTCTGATTTAATTGGAACTAAACCAAAGTTGATAGCACAGACTCAAGATAAAGTAGCTCTGATTCGTGAAAGGTTGTTGACTGCCCAGAGTCGGCATAAATCTTATGCAGACGTGTGTTGCCGCCCATTAGAATTTGAGATTGGGGATCACGTACTTCTGAAGGTTTCTCCTACCCGAGAGAAGAGAGCAAAGCTGAGTCCGAGATATATCGGACCATTCGAGATTCTTGAAAGGGTTGGAGATTTGGCGTATAGGTTGGCCTTACTGCCATCGCTGAGTCATGTTCATAATGTGTTCCACGTATCCCAATTATGGAAATATGTACCAGATCCCAGTCATGTCATCGATTTTGGCGAGATCGAAGTAGCTAATGATGGCATGTTCGAAGAGAAGCCAATTAAGATACTCGAGAGTCGAGTCAAGCAATTGAGGAATAACCAATCTCCTTAGTTAAAGTTCAGTGGTCTCGACATGGAGTCGAAGAAGCAACTTGGGAGACTGAAGATAGTATGAAGTCGAGATACCCGGAATTGTTTTCGTATTAAATTTTGGGATGCAACTTCTTTTTAGAGGGAGAGTATGTAATACCTGGATAATTATTGTGTATTTTACTTGTATTCAAAACTTGTAGCATTTGATTATGTGGTATTAATAATCAAAGTGTGATTTCCTGTATTCGTATTCCTACGTTCATGAGTTTCCAATACATGCATGCATGCATCTGCACGTCATAACATACGCTAGTTGTTGAGCATAACGTACGTTAAGAGCTGCAGATAACGTACATTATAGTCGAAGCACAGCATACGTAAGCAGCAGTCAAAGGCAGATCAGATAAGGTCGGCGTGTGGAGCCAGGAGGAGATAGTGTTGGATTTTCCCGCGTGAACCTAGACAGTGATAACGCAAGTCAACGAGGCATAGCGTATGTTAAAGGAGTATAATAACGTACGCTATGTAACACCCCCAAACTAGGCGGATATTACAGTGCCGTGGAACCCCTACTGGGACCCACCAGGCGAATGAAAATTAATGAATTAAATAATATAATTGTGGTACCGTGCCACATTATATCATCAATTACTCCGATGAGTAGTTTCATTATAACACACCCAAGATAATACCGAATATATGTATATTTTATATGAAGATAAAATACACAACACTGAATGAAACAGAGTATCCAAATGGAAATCTGCAGCGGAAAATAAATGACAACAACATGAATGACTGAAAGGATTTGGGGGCCCCTACTAGTATCACTGGGACTCCTCGCCGTCAACGTTTTAATCTCGTGCTTTTGTCTTGCCATGACCTGAAAACAATATCCCCAAACGGGGTCAGTTACACAGAACAACAATCCTCAAGAGTTGAATAAACACAATCATATATGTTGTATAAACCACAAGTTCGATCAAAATCTCAAAATGTCGAACACATGCGATCAAAAATGAATCGGTCAGAATATAACCCAATCTTGTTGAAAATATACGCAATCAAACACGATGTATGAATCAACTAACGGTACGGCTCAAAGGGTGGCACCACACTACGCCCGGGATGGATATGTGTCCGTGCACAAGCTAACACCCCAAACTAGGCGGATATTACAGTGCCGTGGACCCCCGACGGGGACCCACCAGGCGAATGAAAACTAATGAATTAAATAATATAATCGTAGTACTGAACCACATTATATTATCAAATACTCCGATGAGGAGCTTAAGTACAATACACCAGGACAATAACCGAATACAAGTATATTTTATATGGAGATAAAATATACAACACTGAATGAACTCAATATCCAAACGGAAGTCTGCAGCGGAAATAAAATAAAGAAAACACAGTGAATGAAAGGACTGAGGCCCCCTACTAGTATCACTGAGACTCATCGCCGTCAACGTGCTCTCCCCGTGCTTTTGCCTTGCCATGACCTGAAAAACAATATCCCCCAACGGGGTCAGTTACACAGAACAACAATCCTCAAGAGTTGAATAATCACAATCCTATTGAAAACATACGCAATCAAACATGCTATATGAATCAACTGACAATACGGCTCAAGGAATGGCGCCACACTACGCCCGGGAGGGAAATGTGTCCGTGCACAAGCCACCAACGAGTATCGATTGAATATACGTGTGGTCTTGTACTTAATCAGTCTAACGAAGTGATCGTCTCGTGTGCACAGTCCAATGTGAGGCGAACAACCAACACACGACTTTATATGTGCCCGACATGAAAATCCTACACATACCAACCGGCACGCCAGTATGACCCGGAATGCCACGATATAACAAAAGTGACATCGAAATTCAATAATGACTCACCAAGATGAAATGATGGTGAAATGAATGACAGCTCAATGAAATGATTGGAACCGTCGTTGCTCTTGAGTGAAGTGATTAAATGACAATTACAAGTCTCAATACGGTTAGTACTTTATGAATGAATTATGACTATGAATGAACAACAACGAAAGGAGTGAATATCCTTTTAACTGAGTAAGAATTAACTTACACAACACCGGTGAACAATGTCCTTCCACGAACAACGTCCTAAATGAAATGTCGGTCGCTCGAACAACCTTGAATGACAATTACCAACAAACGCTCAATATATGTATCAACCACGATTATAACCAACTCAAACGTTGATACAACAATATCCGAACTCAAAGATGCAATCTAACGAATATCTAGTAAACATCCTACCCGTGGGTTACAACCACCCCCAAATTATCGAAACCAACTTCCAAAAGATTGATTCAAACCAGCAAAACAATATCAATGACATCAATAATCCAGTAGGAATCCACAATTCAAGATTACGACAACATCAATCGGAAAATCCCCAAATTAACTGAAGTCAACCCCAAGGGTTCTTGAAATAAATCCCCAAATAGCCATTAGATCCGAGATATATACCGAATAACCCGTAGGAATACGCGTATACAAGGTAGATAAACCATATCTCACATATTCCAACAACAGTCTAAGTTCAAACGAAGAAATCGGAAGGAAAACCCCAAATATCCGAAATTCTAGGTTCAAGAAATCATTACCTTTGATTTGATGTAATGGAGATGATAAAGTGATGATTAATCCAACTCAAAGACTTGAAGATGATGATTGATGATTACACCTCGAAGAACACTCTCCAAAACGCCCGGAAACGCACAAAACCGATGAAGAACCGAAGAGAAATGACAAATGATGTTAAAGAACTGGACTGTCCTATATATAGCAAATCCCAGTTAGCGTGCGCTAGCTCCTGTGCGTAGCGTGCGCTAACGGGTGTACTGGGTAGTCCAGTACCCTCTGATCGCAATAGTAGCGGGCGCTACGTACCTCTTGTAGCGTGCGCTACCCCCTTTAATTAGCGTGCGTTAACACCAATGATTAGCGTGCGCTAACGAATTATCTGATGCCCAGTACTGGAGTCCAGAACCTCCTGTTCTCTGATCTGATCTTGGTAGCGCGCGCTACACACAATATTTAGCGTGAGCTACTACACCGTTTGCGTACGCTAAAACCACTCATAGCGTGCGCTAGGCATTTATCCAAAGCAGTCCAGTAGCCACTGGACTTTGCCTGATCCGTCCTTAGCGCGCGCTATACCGGCTGCATGGCGTGCGCTACTCCAGCCTACTAGCGCGCGCTACTTATCATTCGTAGCGTGCGCTACTTATAACCCAACTGCAGTCCAGTGCCTTCTGGACTGCCTGCTTGAAACATACTAGCGTGCGCTAGTGTTGAGAGGTAGCGTGCGCTACCCGTACTCAATTAGCGTATGCTAAAGAGAGTACGTAGCGTGCGCTACTCCTCACACACAGCACACTATGAAAACGACAACGATGATAAACACCACACGATTCTCCAACTAGATTGATGATGAATGATGATTAATACATGATACAATTACTCTCAACGATGAATACAATGATTGAATATGAGTGACAAATGATCATTAATGAGTGAAAATTACTGAGTGACAATTACTGAATGATAAATACTGAATGATAATGACTGAATTACAACCGGGTATTACATACACCCCCCTTAAAAGAGTTTCGTCCCCGAAAATAAGGGTCAAACAACTCGGGATAACTCTCCCGCATACTATCCTCGGTTTCCCAAGTAGCCTCTTCGACTCCGTGTCTAGACCACTGAATTTTTACCAAAGGAATTGTCTTGTTCCTCAACTGTTTGATTCGCCGCTCTAATACTTGTATAGGACGCTCCTCATATGAATGATCATCGGCGATCTCGATTTCGTCAAACTGAAGTATGTGACTCGGGTCGGCAACATACTTCCGTAACTGAGAGACGTGAAACACATTATGAATTCGGCTCAACGCCGGAGGTAGGGCCAATCGATAAGCTAACTCGCCTACTCGATCCAAAATCTCAAACGGTCCAATGAATCTCGAACTCAACTTCCCCCTCTTCCCAAAACGGAAGATACCACGACTCGGGGATACCTTGACCAAAACATGGTCACCGGTCTCGAACTCTAATGGTCGACGACGATTATCTATATAAGATTTCTGTCGACTCTGAGCGGTCAACAAACGACTCCTGATCAAAGCTACCTTCTCACGGGCGGCTATAAGCATATCGGGCTCGGTGCCGATTGATTCTGATAAGTCATCCCAACACAAAGGAGATGGACAACAACGACCGTACAAGGCCTCGTAAGGTTCCATCTTAATCGAAGCATGCCAACTATTATCGCATGTGAACTCGATCAACGGTAGTTGGGATTCCCAATCGTCTTTCCAATCGAGGACGCATGCCCTCAACATGTCCTTCAATGTCTGAATAGTCCTCTCTGATTGTCCGTCGGACTGAGGATGAAAAGCGGTACTGAGATTAAGCTGAGTTCCCATAGCACGATGAACTGATTTCCAAAAATGTGACAGGAAGCATCTGTCACGATCGGAAACGATACTTTTAGGAGTACCGTACAGTCTCACTATCTCTTTGATAAACAACTGGGCAAGTCTCTCGGGACCCCACGTATCCTTAATCTCAAGGAAATGAGCTGATTTAGTTAAGCGGTCCACAATTACCCAGATTATATTCATGCCACGATGACTCGTCGGCAAACTCGTGATGAAGTCCATTGAAATATCTTCCCACTTCCACTCTGGAATAGGGAGAGGTTTCAGCATACCCGCCGGTCGCTGATGCTCTATCTTGACTTGTTGACAGGTCAAACATCTCGAAACAAATTCTGCAACTTCTCGCTTCATATTACTCCAACAGTAATTTTGTTTCAAGTCTTTATACATCTTGCTAGACCCCGGATGAATGGACTAAGGGGTAGCATAAGCTTCTCTCAAAATCGAGTTTTTCAACTCGTCATTCACCGGTATGCATAACCGATTCTTGAATCGCAATAGTCCATCCTCATGGACCACAAACCCGGGGGCTTTCCCCTGAGTCACATCCTCTCGAATGCATAACAGAAATGGGTCCGAACCCTGATTCACCCTGATCGCCTCCTCAAGTGGCGATGAAATCTCCAACGTACAAAGTTGCCTTTGTACTCGCTGTAACCAGACCTCGATCTTGGGTCTCAGAATTTCCTGCTGAAGTTCCTTCTGAACTGATAATCGAGCAAGCATCTACTCCAGAACGGACTTACGACTCAAGGCGTCGGCGACAATGTTCGCCTTGCCCGGGGGTAAAGTATCTCGATATCATAATCTTTGATTAGTTCCAGCCACCATCTCTGCCGCATATTTAACTCCTTCAGAGTAAATATATACTTTAAACTCTTATGATCGGCGAATATCTGACAGGTAACGCCATAAAGATACTGACGTCAAATCTTCAATGCGAACACCACGGCTGCTAGTTCCAGGTCGTGGGTCGGATAATTAACCTCGTAAGGTCTCAATTGCCGTGAAGCATAAGCAATAACTTTCCCGTTCTGCATGAGTACACATCCGAGACCCTGTCCGGACGCATCACTAAAACCACAAATCCTTCCGTCCATTGCGATAAAGAAATGACAGGTGCTGAAATTAACCGGCTCTTGAGTTCTTCAAAACTCCACTGACACGCGTCTGACCATGTGTATTTCTTATCTTTCTGTAAAAAGGTTCATCATGGGTTGAGCGATTTTAGAAAATCCTTCCACAACCCGCCGATAATAACCGGTTAATGTGAGAAAGCTTCGGATTTCCTTAACATTCTTCGGAGGTAGCCAATCTCGGATAGCCTCCATCTTCTGAGGGTCGACACGAACTCCGTCTGATGAAATTACATGTCCAAGAAACTTCACTTTGGACATCCAGAACTCACATTTGGAAAACTTCCCATAAAGTTGTTCTCGTCTCAACACGTCGAGCACCTGATGAAGATGAAACTCGTGCTCCTCCCGGTCACGAGAATAAATTAGAATGTCATCAATACAGACAACCACGAATTGATCCAAATAGTCGATGAAAACCCGATTCATTAACTCCATGAATACCGCAGGTGCATTAGTCAACCCATACGGCATAACCACAAACTCATAATGACCATAGCGTGTTCGGAACGCCGTCCTTGCGATATCCGACTCTCGAATTCGCAACTGATGATACCCAGATCTTAAGTCGATCTTGGAAAATACTGAAGCTCCCTGAAGTTGATCCAAAGGATCATCGATACGGGGTAGAGGATACTTATTCTTGATCGTCACCCTGTTCAACTCCCGATAATTAATATACACACGAAACGAACCATCCTTTTTATTGACAAAAAGCACTGGTGCTCCCCACGGGAATGCACTCGGTCGAATGTAACCCTTCTCGGTCAAATACTCTAATTGATTCTTCAACTCCTGCATTTCGGTCGGGGCCATCCGGTACGGTGCCTTCGATAATGGGGACGTACCAGGCTCCAACACTATCGTGAATTCTATATCCCTCGATGGAGGTAAAACAGGTAGATCGTCTGGGAGTACATCGTCAAACGATAACAATGATACCACGAATGGTTGAACACCTCGATTGCCTTAGGACGGCCAATCGATGACAACGATACAATGAATGGTTGAATATCTCGATTGCCTTAGAACGGTCAATCGATGACAATGATATAATGAATGATTGAACAACTCTGGTTGAGAAATTTCACTACTTTCATCAAGTTGATGACTCTCTCGGAACAACTGGGATTACCTCCCTGGAAAACACATTCGACCCCATCATTTGAAATAATAGTGACCATACGCTTACGGACACTAATGACGGCATCGTGACGATCCATCCAATCAATACCCAAGATGACGTCGTCTCTCGGTAAATCCACCACGATTAAGTCTGCTAACCAATCAAGGCCATGAAGCTGAATCGGACAATCCTTAATCTCATGATTACCGATAATTTTTCTACCATCAGGTAGACCAATGACATAAGGCTCACAACTAGTAGCACTACCCAGACGTAGTCTACTCAAGCATGACTCGGAAATGAATGAATGCGATGCACCAGTATCAAAAAGGGTACACACAGGTTGAGATAGAATATCGAGTGTACCTGAGATCATCCGGGCCTCGAGATCGTTGGTCTTCTTCATCTCATAAATTCGGGGCTTGCCGGCCCCCGAACCGGATGCTCCCGTCTGATAGCTCTTGGCTCCGCCTTTATTAGCTCCTGTCGTCTTGAACGACGCTGACTGAGTGGCCTGATTCTGCACCGCTGAATGTCCTGGGGCCTGAGATGATGCCGGAGTAAGTTTTGAGTCCCTTCGGAAAAAACGGGCCCTATGCCCAGCAATCCCACAGTTGTGGCACGTGACAGTCTGCCTCGGACACTTGGTGCTGAAATGACCTTGTTCTTCACAGTTGAAACAGGTGATGGCCGAACTGGCTGCTCGTGACTGAGATTCTGCGGGTTTAGGTTCCATAGGAGGTCGCTCAGAAAAAAGTAGAGCCCGCACGAGGTTTCTTGAAGGTGTACTGACTGCCGTCAGACTGATTACGATTCTTAGACTTCTTGCCAGCAGATGAAGGTTGTTGCTTAGCAATCTCCTTAGCAGTAAGCTCGTATGTAAGGGCTTTCTCAATGAATTCGGCCAGAGTGGTACAATTATGATTAAGCAACTGTAGTCGCATACGAGGTTTCAACCTCTTGCTGAAGTACTTGATCTTGTTCGCCTCAGAGTGAATGATAGATGAGGCGAACGGAAGAAGTTCCTGAAATTTTTCGGCGATGGCGAGAACATCATCGTCCGCTGAGAGATCGGGAGTGAGTAATTCTGACAACTTGGCCTCCCTGAGTGGGGCCGGATAATACCTCTCCATCATGAGAGTTTTGAATTGATCCCAAGTACATGATCCGTCGGTGGGCTTCAACGATAACCACCATGAATGAGCGCTCTTACCAAGATAGTAGGCCGCAACTGAAACTTTATGCCCTTCAGGGCAATCCACCATAGCAAATAACTTCTTGAAATGCTCAAGCCAATGAACAATATCTGCCGGCTCAGATGAGCCCTCGAAGGTAGGTGGTCGCTGGCGAGAGATATCGCCAATAATACTACTTACACCCCTCTCTTGCCTCTGAGGTGGCGGCGGAGGAGCCTGTTGATTTTGAGTAGTTGAATTATGCATTGTCTCCATTAGTTGTGCCATCTGAGTCATTTGTGCCATCATGCCCTGCATAAAAGTGAGTGGATCAACCCGAACACCTTCTGACTGAGCTGTGTCCCGGGTACGACTCCCCGATAGTGAATGATCACGTCCAGGTGAATGAGTGGCAGCGTCACTGCTCGATGAGTTAGCATTATTCCTAGCATTCGCGCGTGTATTCACACGAGCTCTCGGGTTTCGGCCTGCACCACGGCCTCTTCCCCCGCGTCCTCTGCCAGCTCTTTCCATACTGAAGTGGAAAGTCATATGATAATTATATATCTCGCATGAATATCACATAATGATTATATTATGTAATGATGAAAATGAGCATACGCGCTCAAACACAATGATTACATGAATGATCAACTGATGTGACGTGATTTTCTCATGAAATTCTTGAAATGAATATCTTGAACAAGTTAACAAGATTAATGATATGATCCTCAAGATCAACAACTGAACAATGAAATGAACTGAGTGATTAATGAATTCACATGATCAACTTGATTACAAATGAAAATGATAGATGAGGAAATCTTACTGTTCTTTGGTCTGAAGGGCTCGGCTCTTCCACAGGTCACACGTGACGCGAAAGTCCAATGATACTAGTCTGATGAATGATGATTTCAAATGAGACATGACTCGGAAGGTAGTATTCAAAACCACGCTCCGATACCAACTCTGTAACACCCCAAACTAGGTGGATATTACAGTGCCGTGGACCTCCGACTGGGACCCACCAGGCGAATGAAAACTAATGAATTAAATAATATAATCATAGTACCGAACCACATTATATTACCAAATACTCCGATGAGGAGCTTAAGTACAATACACCAGGACAATAACCGAATACAAGTATATTTTATATGGAGATAAAATATACAACACTGAATGAACTCAATATCCAAACGGAAGTCTACAGCGGAAATAAAATAAAGAAAACACGGTGAAAGAAAGGACTGAGGCCCCCTACTAGTATCACTGAGACTCCTCACCGTCAACGTGCTCTCCCCGTGCTTTTGCCTTGCCATGACCTGAAAAATAATATCCCCCAACGGGGTCAGTTACACAGAACAACAATCCTCAAGAGTTGAATAATCACAATCCTATTGAAAACATACGCAATCAAACATGCTATATGAATCAACTGACAATACGGCTCAAGGAATGGCGCCACACTACGCCCGAGAGGGAAATGTGTCCGTGCACAAGCCACCAACGAGTATCGATCGAATACACATGTGGTCTTGTACTTAATCAGTCTCACGAAGTGATCATCTCGTGTGCACAGTCCAATGTGAGGCCAACAACCAACACACGACTTTATATGTGCCCGACATGAAAATCCTACACATACCAACCGGCACGCCAGTATGACCCGGAATGCCACGATATAACAAAAGTGACATCGAAATTCAATAATGACTCACTAAGATGAAATGATGGTGAAATGAATGACAGCTCAATGAAATGATTGGAACCGTCGTTCCTCGTGAGTGAAGTGATTAAATGACAATTACAAGTCTCAATATGGTTAGTACTTTATGAATGAATTATGACTATGAATGAACAACAACGAAAGGAGTGAATATCCTTTTAACTGAGTAAGAATTAACTTACACAACACCGGTGAACAATGTCCTTCCACGAACAACGTCCTAAATGAAATGTCGGTCGCTCGAACAACCTTGAATGACAATTACCAACAAACGCTCAATATACGTATCAACCACGATTATAACCAACTCAAACGTTGATACAACAATATCCGAACTCAAAGATGCACTCTAACGAATACATAGTAAACATCCTACCCGTAGGTTACAACCACCCCCAAATTATCGAAACCAACTTCCAAAAGATTAATTCAAACCATCAAAACAATATCAATGACATCAATAATCCAATAGGAATCGACAATTCAAGATTATGACAACATCAATCGGAAAATCCCCAAATTAACCGAAGTCAACCCCAAGGGTTCTTGAAATAAATCCCCAAATAGCCATTAGATCCGAGATATATACCGAATAACCCATAGGAATATGCGTATACAAGGTAGATAAACCATATCTCACATATTCCAACAACAATCTAAGTTCAAATGAAGAAATCGGAAGGAAAACCCCAAATATCCGAAATTCTAGGTTCAGGAAATCATTACCTTTGGATTAATGTAATGGAGATGATGAAGTGATGATTAATCCAACTCAAAGACTTGAAGATGATGATTGATGATTACACCTCGAAGAACACTCTCCAAAACACCCGGAAATGCTCAAAACCGACGAAGAACCGAAGAGAAATGACAAATGACGTTAAAGGACTGGACTGTCCTATATATAGCAAATCCCAGTTAACGTGCTCTAGCTCCTGTGCGTAGCGTGCGCTAATGGGTGTACTGGGTAGTCCAGTACCCTCTGATCGCAACGGTAGCGTGCGCTACGTACCTCTTGTAGCGTGCGCTACCCCCTTTAATTAGCGTGCGTTAACACCAATGATTAGCGTGCGCTAACGAATTATCTGATGCCCAGTACTGGAGTCCAGAACCTCCTGTTCTCTGATATTATCTCGGTAGCGCGCGCTACACACAATATTTAGCGTGCGCTACTACACCGTTTGCGTACGCTAAAACCACTCATAACGTGCGCTAGGCATTTATCCAAAGCAGTCCAGTAGCCACTGGACTCTGCCTGATCCGTCTTTAGCGCGCGCTATACCGGCTACATAGCGTGCGCTACTCCAGCCTACTAGCGCGCGCTACTTATCATTCGTAGCGTGCGCTACTTATAACCCAACTGCAGTCCAGTGCCTTCTGGACTGCCTGCTTGAAACATACTAGCGTGCGCTAGTGTTGAGAGGTAGCGTGCGCTACCCGTACTCAATAGCGCACGCTAAAGAGAGCACGTAGCGTGCGCTAATCCTCACACACAGCACACTATGAAAATGACAACGATGATAAACACCACACGATTCTCCAACTAGATTGTTGATGAATGACGATTAATACACGATACAATTAATCTCAACGATGAATACAATGATTGAATATGAGTGACAAATGATCATTAATGAGTGAAAATTACTGAGTGACAATTAATGAATGATAAATACTGAATGATAATGAATGAATTACAACCGGGTATTACACGCTACACAGAGCATATTACGTACGTAAAGGTGATGGTTAACGTACGTTAAGGAAGTTAGAAAACGAGGCAGTGAGCTACTGAAAAATGTTAACGTACGTAAGGATTTGCACATAACGTACGTTAAGGCTATAGCATACGTAATACCTTATGGTCAACGTACTTAAAGATCAGGATCTTATAAACAAGACACCAACCCACTTCATTTCACACCTTGTCTTCTTCGCTCCTTGTCCGAGTTCTGTGAGTCCAGAGAGGCTCTCCCACAATATAACCTTTGATTTAGCCTCTGTTGGTGGTTGAAGTTTGGGAAGCATCTTGGATCGGTGTTCAAGCCCCGATGTTGAATTCCGCCGAGTGTTTCATCATTTCCTTTCGTAGTAAGGCATGTGATACTCTAACCGTATGGAATTCATGTTCCTAGGAATGTTCATGAGTAGATTACTGAGGTTATTGAGCTTGTTATGAACTTTAGGAATCCAACAACATGTTTTGGAGAATTGAATTGGATGAACTTAGGGTTTATTCCTTGTAGAAGAAGATGATGATCACGTTGAACCTAGTAACGAGTTTTATGTGATGATTATGGTGTTCTTTAAGATAATTCCGAAATCATGTTGCGTTGGATTGATGATGGGTATGGTTAGGATCCTTCTAGGACGAACTATCATGAGGTATAATTGAAGAATTGAATCGAAAGATGTGTTTATACTTGATTGAAACATTATGAGATTGTTGTTCGGATAAGAATTGTAGTGATGATTCGACCGGTATGGCTTGGGGCAGATTAGTGTGTTTATCATAATCGGATAGATTATGTCTTTTCATGTTCGTATAATGTTTAGAAGCGATTATCCGGAACCGTTAGTTATATTGGTGTTATTGTATAATTAAGGTTCAGATATTGTGAATTGATCGAGTGAGAGTTCTTCGAGCGGGTTGTAGGTTATTGGAAGTATCGATCCTTGTCGTTATTTCTAAGGCAAGTATCTTAATTTAATTTTGGTTTAATGTTGATGATTTTGATCATGCATATTGTCATTCATGTTGTTGAACATGAGGTCGTCCAAATTGATTTGTCATAATGTCGTTCATGTTATTGATTCATATGTTGTAATGTTGATGAACATATTGATTTGCATATGTGTATGCATAGTTGTATTGTATATGTTGTATTGATCCGATGGGATCGTGTGATCTATGCTGAGGGCGCTGGATCATTGTCCACCTCGTGTTGGTCCGACGGGATCATCTTGGGATCTATGCTGAGGGCGCTGGATCATTGGACGGATTTTCCACCTCGTGTTGGTCCGATGGGATCATCTTGGGATCTATGCTGAGGGCACTGGATCATTGGATTACCCTGTGTTGTGTTGATGGAATCATGTGGATTCGCATTGTTGGATTTCGGTAGGGGAAGTCCGTATTTTGTGTTTTTGCTATGCATTGTTGTTGCATATCTGATTTTGTATAATTATGGTACTTGTACTAGCATCGTTTTGCTAACCCATGCGGGGGTGGATATTTGTTTAAATGTTCAGGTAGACGAGAAGCGGGGAAGCAACCACAGTGTCAGCATGATGACGAATGGGCACAGTGATGTTATCCGTCTGAATTATTTTGCTATCTGGTTTTGTGTTAAGTACTCGAGTATGTGTGTTCTTTATGGTGATTTGAGAATTTTGTATTAAATGAGTTGTTTTGGATGATTAAACCGGTTACTAAATCACACAACTATTGGTGGTATTATTCGTATTGATCAGTATTTCTTATAATTTAGCCTTGTAAATTCTTATACAAAGGGTTTACGGCACTGTAATTATTCCGAATTTCTCGGGGTGTCACATGTAGTGTGTGTGTGTGTGCAGTGTGTGTGCTTTTTTAGTGTGTGTCAGTGTGTGTTTGCTTTTTTTACTGTGTGCAGTGTGTATGTGTGCAGTGTGTGTCAGTGTATGCAGAGTGTGTGTGTGTGTGTGTTTTTACTGTGTGCAATGTGTGTATGTGTGTGCAGTGTGTGTGTATGTGTGTGTGTGTGTGCAGTGTGTGTGTGTATGTACAGTGTGTGTATGTGTGTGTGTTTTTTTACTGTGTGTGCACTGTGTGTAGTGTGTATGCAGTGTGTGTGTCAATGTGTGTCAGTGTGTGCAGTGTTTTTTTTAACTGTGTGTAGTGTGTGTAGTGTGTGTGCAGTGTGTGTCAGTGTGTGTGTGTGTGTGTGTTTTTTTTACTGTTTGTGCAGTGTGTGTGCAGTGTGTGTGTGTATATGTGTTTTTTACTGTGTGTGTGTGTTTACTCCACTGTGTGTGTTGATTTTATTTACTGAAAGCGAGTCATATAATTGTGTCTTCTTTTGTTTTAGTGTAATAAGCAAAATAGAGGTTGGGAGTGTGGTTATTATGTTATGCACTGGATGTCGACTATCGTCCGAGCGTGTATTTTGGATGGTTGGATGGAGGTAGTATATTTTTAACTTGAATTGGTGATAAAACTGTTTACTCGTTTACATTTAAAGTTTGTTTATTATACGTTTATATGTGCAGATGTTTGATGATGTTGGAGCATTGGCTAATGATGTTATTCATAAAATTCGAGCTGATTGGGGACACTATTTCTTGAAGGTTCAACAACGTCTTGCAACTTGATTTTGGTGTTTTTGTATAAATTATTTGTATGAATTATACATTTGATATTTGTATGAATTATTTGGACGAATTGGTGGTTTTTTGTATTATCTTTTTCAATGAATTTGTTGTTGGTTAGTTCATTTTCGGTGTGTTTGGATTCAATGAATTGGTGGTTTATTGATTATTACAGTTTGATCCGAGTTCAGGTACTGGATTGTGCAAAATAATGCCAAAATCTGTGCAAAAATCTGGACAAAATAACAGCGGTTCCGAAAAAACCGCAGTTAAATGTATTGAAACTTCAACAGTGGTTTCTTCAAAACTACTGTTAAATTGTAAAAATAACGGCGGTTCGTAAACCGCCGTTAAATATCCGCAGTTAAAGCGATTCTTTATAACCCATGTTAATTGGCATGTTTAACATCGGTTAAAAGAAACCGCTGTTAATTGTCAAAAACAACAGTGGTTCCAATAACCGCTGTTAAAATTAACAGCGGTACATATAACAGCGGTTCCAGAACTGCTGTTAATTGGCCCCCATAACCGCTGTTAAAAGCCTATTTTGTAGTAGTGCCTACCTTTTTCCGGCGCCGACTTCGCCTGAACCCTAGCGGCCTTCGCCGGAAACCTGTGCCGACACTATCGGAGCTCCACTTCTTGCCTCCGTTTCTTCCAGCTCTTTCTATCTTTGACAGAGAAGGGTTAGGGCATTCAGTTATCTTACATGTTTCATGTTTGTCAATTTCATCATCTCCCCCGATAAAACTGTGAGGGATGTTAGATTATAGGGCTTAGCTCAATGGGTTTAGGGTTTACCCAAAGCCCACTTTGTATCACTATTATCAATGGACACACAAGTTATCATCTTACATTATCTACAAAAGAAATGTATTAGACCTAAAAAGGGCAAATAGAGACAGAAATCCAGCAGTGTAAATGAATGGATGTCGTGCCTAGAGAAAGTCAGTGAGGCTGAAAGAAAAACTGCCGATTTGCATCAAAGTAAGCTCCCGCACCTCGTTCTCTTGCCACTTTCTATATATTTTATTTTTCTGATCAATACATGTTTTAAAAGTTAACAAATTGCCACTTCTTTTCTGAAACCATGGGTTCGATGACTCATGTTTATTTGTTGAAATGGTTGTTCTCAGATCTCTACTGTCGGGCATCCAACAATTCACATCCGTAGTTGAAACGACTAAGTAAGATGCAATTTGTTCGTTTCAAAATGGTTTGTCCCCAAATATGGTTTTTTACCTATGGAATGTGCCAACTGGTACAATTGTTTCATACAAGCTTCAATTATGGTAAGTACTTGATAGATTTATCTTAATATGTATTTTAAAAATACTATAACTTACATAATTGTACTTATTCTTTATGTTGGTCGTAATTTCCGACAAGTTTTTTTAAATTTTATCCGAAAAATATCAAAGTAGGGATTTATTTGGTGGACGGAGGAAGTATCAAAGTACTTCATAACAAAATCTCAAAAAGCCAACAAAGTATTAGTAATAATAAACATCAAAGTGTTTCGCGACAAATAACAATTAAGCCAATAAAATAATCCCAACCGACAATACGCGAATTATAATGTTAAAATCTCGAAAAACATTCAAATTAAAATGATTGAGGTCATTGAAATCAAAGTTACCTTTCTTTTTTATGACTTTTGAGCAAGACAGCTGCATATCACAATAGTCGTCATATTGTTGGAAGTAAAAACGCAGCGGAAGCGAAGTTTGAGAAAGTTGATAATTGTGTTTTACGCATCCACGAGCATAAGATCTATTTAGTCATGCTAATTAATTAATTACGACTAATAAATAATTTAAATATTATTTATTATTTATTAAATAAATATGTCGGTTATAAAATATCTTAATCTAGATTTAAAAGATTATAGGATATTACCTTTGAAGCGAATTGGTTGCTTTCATCTTTGATCACCTTGTATTTCTACCTTTAGACTTTCTAGAGTACGATCTGCCTTAACCCGGATGTTGTGTGGGCGACGAGCTAACGAATATTGCTTGGACACTAATGGGATCAGCCGAAATTCTTCTTGTATGTGGTCATACAATTTTTCTTTGCTTTCTAGTATTTTATGAACACTCTTAGCAAATTAATGTGTTATCTAAATTGTAGAATCAAAGACACAAATCTAGATCTATAATTAAACACAAGAGGAAAAATTTGACCATACAACCTCACCAAGACATACATAAATCGCCCCCCCCCCCCATAAGTCCTATATATAGGCTCTTGGACTACTACTAGGGATCTTAAGGAGGATTGTGGAAGGACTCCCAATAAATTCATCTTACCTTATTAGGACTCTTCCTAATATAATGAATCTATTAATATCAACTTAGTCCACTAAAAAGTTGATATTGCACTTCCTACCAAAATCCCAAATTACGAAATTGGGCTCCTTATTAAATATATTATTTCTCGAGTTTAAGATATCAAATGTCCATTAATTAATTATAAGTGTAACACCCCAACTAGGCGGATATTACAGTGCCGTGAATCCCCGACTGGGACCCACCAGGCAAATGAAAATGATGAATTAAATAATATAATTGTAGTACCGAACCACATTATATTACCAATTACTCCGATGAGGAGTTTAAGTACATTACACCAGGACAAAACAGAATACTAGTATATTTTATATGGAGATAAAATACACCACCCTGAACAAAATAAACATCTCAAACGGAATTTGCAATGAAAAATACAAATGACGGAATAATCAAATGATCAAAATGATCGAACAAACGGAATGACTGGAGCCCCTACTAGTATCACTGGGACTCGCCGCCAACATGCTCTTCCCGTGCCTTTGCCTTGCCGTGACTAAAACAAAATCCCCAACGGGGTCGCCATACGTAACAACAATCCTCAAGAGTTGAAATTACACAATCATGAATTAACTGAAGTTATGAAATATTCTTAATTATGAATTACGCTGAAGAGGAGTATCATAGTACGCCCGTAATGTTCTGTGCAAGTGTACAAGACGAATGACCGGACACACCCGTCCTTGTACCTAATTAGTCTCACGGAGGTAAGCGTTACCGTGTGCACGGTCCGATGTATCGGTGAACCCAATATATGACCATCGTGTACCCGACTAAAAATTCCACACAGCCACATCCGGCCACGCAATATGAATCCAGAAGGTCACATGAACGAGAATGACCATAATGAATATCAATGAATAATAATTAGACAAGGCCAAGATGACTCACCGATATGAAAGTAATAGTGACGTGATTGATAACCCAATGAAATGATTTGGAACCGTCGTTCCTCGTGAATGAAATGATTATTCGACAATTACAGGTCTCAAAGTGATTAATATTATGATGAATGAATTATAATTATGAGCAATCAACAACAAAAGGAATGAGTATCCTTTTAACCGAGTAAGAATTAACTTACACAATACCGATGACAAAGTCCTTCCACGAACAACGTCCTAATCGAGATACCGGTCGCTCGAACAACCTTGAATAACAATAATTACCAACAACCGTTCAATACACGTATCAAGCACAAAACACGACTAACCCAAAGGTCGAAACAACGATAATCAAACTCATAGGGCATTCTAACGAATACATAACCAACCACACAACTTCGAAAATATCCAATCCCGAATATGTCGAAACCAACACCAAATTGAGTAGTTCGAACTAACAAAACACTTCAATGATATCAATAATCCATTAGGAATCCATAATTCATGATTACAACAACATCAATCGGAAAATTCCCAATTAACCGAAGTCAACCTCAAGGGTTCTTGAAATAATTCCGAAAATAGCCATTAAATCCGTAGGAATATATTTATCCAAGGTAGATAATCCATATCTAACATATTCCAATGATAATCCAAGCTTGCACGAAGAAATCGGAAGGAAAACCCAAAAATCCGAAATTCTAGATCCAAGAAATTAATACCTTTGATTTGATGTTAAGGAGATGATGAAGTGATGATAATCCAACTCAAAGCCTTGAATATGATGATGGATGATAGAAGCTCGAAGAGAACACTCCAAGTTGCCCAAAATCGCCCGAAGTCGCACCAAAAACGAAAGGAAGTGAGAAATGACGAAACTCAGGCCAACTGTCCATTATATAGTCACTCCAGGTTAGCGTGCGCTAGCCCTTATGCGTAGCGTGCGCTAACGGGTAATTTAGGAAATCCAGTACCCACTGTCCGAATGCGGTAGCGCGCGCTACGTACCTTTTTGTAGCGTGCGCTACGGCCATATCATTAGCGTGCGTTAATACTCATAGTTAGCGTGCGCTAACGAATAATTTGATGCCCAATACTGGAATCCAGAAACTGCCTGTCCTCTGATCTGACCTCGATAGCGTGCGCTACAACCAATATTTAGCGTGCGCTATAATATCGATTGCGTACGCTAAAAACAACACATAGCGTGCGCTATGAATTAATCCAGTGCAGTCCAGTAGCCACTCGACTCAACCTGATCTGTCCTTAGCGCGCGCTACACCACATATTAGCGTGCGCTACTACAACCCACTAGCGCGCGCTACTTACCATTCGTAGCGTGCGCTACATATAACTCACCTGCATTCCAGTACCTTCTGGACTGCAGCCAGGGTAACCTTAGCGTGCGCTAAAGCTGAGTGGTAGTGTGCGCTACCTATACCCAATTAGCGTACGCTAAAAGGAGTACGTAGCGTGCGCTACTCCTCACGCACAGCTCGCAACGAAAAGACAATGATGATAAACACGGCACGAAACTCCAATCAGATTAGTGATGAATGACGATTGATACACGATACAATTACTCTGAATGATGAATACCATGACTGAATATGAGTGACAAATGATTAATAATGAGTGAAAATTACTGAGTATCAATTACTGAATGATAAATACTGAATGATAATTACTGAATTACAACCGGGTATTACAATAAGCTACTGACAGTTTTAATCAATTAATATCTTATCCAAGAGTAGTACCACTCGAACCTTATTATTATATCGAAATTAAATCCACCTGCAGGATTTAATATAATAATCATTATCGAGCTCCTCAAGGGGACATCATCAACCCGCACGAGTCGGGACACGATTTAAAGTAATAATAATAACTGTCATATAAATAATATTATTGCCCAAGATATGAAGCTTATTGAGTCGATCATTTTGACTCTCACCCATGGTAAATCAAAACAATAAGTATTATAAATACACAATTAAATATTATATACTTAGAATTAAGAAATAATAATTATCCGAGATTTACGTTCTTCTTACAGTCAGTACAGAAGACACTATCTCACCTCGATCCAGTTCAACGTATGCAAATGTGTGCTAATATTCAAGATCAACTAATCTCAAGCATACACTACAACCTTTTATATAATTTGCCTAATAATTATATAGGTTGTGAACTATTATATTATTTTATAAGGTACCGATAATGTGATCTTCCATGTGACACCAACACACCACATTATCTACAATATAAAATAATCAGACATTTCATTTGCATAACCATAACGTGAATAAATATGCAAAACATGTGATTAAATGTAATTAATATTCTCATAGGTAGTTACAGGAAAATTAGGTAATACAGCACAAAGTATGTTTTGCAGTATACAATCCTAACACATATATGATCGTGTTCGAAGTCGAGGAGTGTTTCATTGGCGTAATTTGAGAATTGGTGTTATAACATGAATCTTGTTCATCACAGGTTGCTACTCGAGGAAGTTTGAAATCACAAAACAACTCAACAGGTTAGCTAAAATAATTATCCATACATAAATGAGAGTCGTAGTGACTATATTTTCACATACAGTGTACTAACCTTTTGCTTTACTCGTCTTTTCGAGGAAGTTTTATGTCCAAAAGCAGCCCGAGATACAACATTCTATAATTAGATATTGCATACAGATTCATGTTGTACTATTAAAAATATAAAAATATGAGTCGGCTGAACTTAGTTTTCTTACGGAATTTGCAATATGAGCAAACTTATCGATTATATCCTCATCAGCCGTGATATTATCAACAAAATACTCATTTTTCATCTGATTTATATTGAATTCTTGATGCACCTTCACTCTGCACAGATATTCATGTTTGATGATGACATCAAACTCATCACGAAAGCATTCCTCATAGCCCTCATTTGTATACATCATTTTACATTTAAAGCTATAATTTCAAAGTAACATACATATATAATCAAATTAACACAATTGTTAAAAAAGAAGGCAGAGTTAGTTCTGAACATCAATTTTGTATACAATTAACTGATAATATCCAATAGTACGACAATTATGGTTTCTCAAGATTATGAAATCAATTAAAAGAAAAAAGAACTATGCCAACAGAGTTAGACAAGATACAGCAAAGTTGTATTTAATAAATGAATAAGCTAACAGCAAAGTTGTTTCAATAATTGTGAGAATATTTTTTCGAAAAATAATACTTTTCAAAATAAGACTTTGTACTAAGATAAGACTGCATGTAGGATAAGACGGTTATTGTATTTTCAAACACATCAAAATTAGTATATAATATATATATCCACATTATTTATAGGAATTGATATGTAGAGATTCAGTAAAATTCCATCTAATAAAGAACAGAATGTGCATGTATGAGTACTGTTGATCTGCCACGTTGTAGTATGTATGACCAGAAAATTATTTTACGCGTAGGCAGAATCCATTATGGTGAGTTATGTTATCCACTACTATTTGCAAAATATAAGTGGCGCTTTATGTTAAGGAGAGTAAAATTATTTGGAGAGAGATTACTGACTTTTATTTGTGTTATTTGGTGAATAAAATATTCAATTAAATTATCGTGAGTAAGCATTTTCTGTGAAACTTAATTAGTGGGACAAAAGTTACTTGATTTAGATCGACAAAAATTATTTAGACACTAAAATTGCATATAAAAATTTTACTTTTTCTATGACACTCACTAAAAACAGCATATAAAAAATGTATATTCATAAATTAATGTTTTGCAAATATTTAAAATAACAATACTAAAATTCTGTTGGAATAATTCGGTACTTGCACGTGTATTACAAATAGAATTCTGAACTTAACTATAACAAAGAACAGAAAGGAAATATTACACTTGAAACTAACGAACAATTTTAATAAACTACAAAAGATCGTCCGAAGCTAGAGCTTCTGCCCGCAAGACGAGAATACGCCCCGGTAGTGCTCACGGTGAAGCGGCTCATCCCCAAAAGTTAAAACGATCTGAACGTCTCGGCAGATGGCAAACCGCAAACGACCGAGCACTCGCGAACCTGGAGCAGATCGAATCAGTATATGATATGCTAAAAATGCACTGATTTTCGTGTGTTTGCAATGAACATAATGCTGACATATATATAGCACTCCTTGATCATGTGAAGGGACTCGTCGCCATTACTCCTGCCATGATGGCTGGCGGTTTCAGACGCCCAAAGGGCTGGTCGGATGAAGAGTCAAGCCAACTCAAGAGTCAAGCCAACTCAAGAGTCATGTCCATACCAAAAGGCTAGTGGACTTACGGATTTGGTCCAAAAAGATTAGCCCAAACACCAGCCCAAAGCACCAATTGCCAAGATCCAAGTCCTGGGCCTGGACTGAGCCCGAGCCCGACCCGACCCGACGGACGGACGGTCGGTCGGCGGCGGCGGCGCGCGCGTGTGTGCGCGAGGACACCCATACACACCAACCCACTTGTTATTAAGCCAATAAAGGCAAAGACTTTAAATACAAGCCAAAACATCCATCCACAATCAATGTGGGATAACTAACATCATGTTAGTTCCTACTCCAACATCCAACTTTAACATATAATATCTCACTCACCGGAAATCGGTTTAGAAATATTAAATATACCACGTTCATCTACTCACGACGTAGATTAACATTCAATAAATATTTTAATTAAATAATAATTATTTAATTAACAATATTTATTTTTAATAAATGGTTAATTACTAAACCATTTCCAACAATCCCCCACATGAGTGAGAATGCCAATGCAAAATGAATGCAAATGCATAGTTCAGTCCTCAAGAGACAATATTGCATTTGGCTAGGTAGCTTGTAACCTTGAACCTATCCATTGTCGACATCATCGAGTATACTGGCGGCATAGTGGTCATGAAAACCTTGAACTAGTCCTCCATGGTGTATACTGAGACAATAATATAGACACAATATCATCTCAATTTCGTCCGTTCTAACGTTTTGTGTCCTTTTCGGCCTTGGACACCCCTTTGGATTCATAAGTGTATCAACTGAAGCGGCCCTCACTTCACACTTATATAGGTGATTCTTATTCCCAAGTATCCTACTATACTTGACCTCTCCGAGGTAATCAAGAATCATTAAAAATCATAAGACTTAACCTCACCACATGTAGGTAAACAATCACTCACTGTTCTCATAGAATAGGTATGTTTGAGTGTTTTAACACACGGATTATTATAACTTCGTTATCCCATTGAACCAAGCTCTTGGGATCCTCCAATATACAAGGTTGGGTTTCCGCTATAATCATCCTTAAAATGTGGATTTAACACCCATTCCCTCTAACAATTTATACATTTGATCTCGATTAATACTCTTCGTCAGCGGATCCGCCAGATTATCTATTGACCTTACATAGTCAATTAAGATAATCCCACTCAAGATCAAGTGCCTCACGGCATTATGTCGTCGACGAATATGTCGAGACTTACCGTTATAAAACATATTTTGTGCCCGTCCAATAGCAGCTTGGCTATCAAAGTGTATCAACACAGCCGGCATAGGTCTCGTCCAACATGGAATATCCTCGAGGAAATTTTTAAGCCATTCAGCTTCTTCACCAGCTTTATCCAAAGCTATGAATTCAGATTCCATGGTAGACCTAGCAATACAAGTTTGTTTCTTGGACTTCCAAGATACAGCATCACCTCCAATAGTGAACACATATCCACTCGTAGAAAATGAGTCTTTCGATTCGGATATCCAATTAGCATCACAATACCCTTCAAGTACAACAGGCTCTCTTGAATAATGAATCGAAAAGTTCTGAGTATATTTTTAAATAACTCAGTACTCGTTCTAGAGCCCTCCAATGTTCTTTACTTGGATTAGCTGTGTAGCTACTCAACTTGTGAACCGAGCATGCTATATCAGGACGGGTACAATTTGACAGATACATCAAACTCCCAATGATCTTAGCATATTCATCTTGACCCACAGGTTCACCTTTATGATAATTCAGATGAACATTCGGTTTCCAATGAGTCTTAGCAATGGGTTTATCAAAAGCGTTGAATTTCCTTAACACTTTCTCAACATAATGAGATTGCGTCAAAGCAATTCCGTTAGGCGTTTTCAGAATCTTAATTCCAAGAATAGTATCAGCCAAACCCATATCTTTCATGCTAAAATTCTTACTTAGCATTCGTTTCGTTTCACCAATCACACGAGAGTTGCTACCCATTATCAAAATGTCATCTACATATAGACAAACAATGACGTAATTGTCACCCGTTTTCTTAACATAGACACATTTGTCACTCTCATTGATATTGAAACCATTTGACAACATCACTTCGTCAAATTTCAAATGCCACCGCATAGGTGCTTGTTTCAAACCATATAAAGACCGTTGTAGTTTGCATACCATGTGCTCTTTCCTGTGTACTACAAACCCTTCCGGCTGTTTCATATAGATTTCATCTTCCAGCTCCCCATACAAGAATGCAGTCTTAACATCCATTTGATGAATCTCGAGATTGCGCAAAGCAGCAATAGCGAGTAGCACCCTAATAGAAGTAAGTCTTGTAACGGGCGAGTAGGTATCAAAGAAATCATAACCATCTTTTTGCCTAAAGCCTTGAACTACAAGTCGGGCCTTATATTTGTCAATAGTACCGTCAGACTTGTACTTCTTCTTTAGGATCCATTTGCATCCTAAAGCCTTACAACCCTATGGTAGTTCAACTAACACCCAAGTATGATTCAGCATAATAGACTCAATCTCAATGTCTATTGCCTCTTTCCAGAAAGCCGCATCTGGACCGGATAAAGCTTCTTTTACAGATACTGGTTCACCGTCTAACATCAAAACGACGTAGTTGGGTCCATATATCTTTACTTTCCATATTCTAGTACCTCGTCTAGGTTCTACGTTGACTGGCGTAGACCTAGGTCGCTTTCTGTTCGGTCGTTCAGATAACACCGGATTCGAGCTAGAGGCTTCATCTATGGTTTCATAACACATAGGCTCATCTACAAGTATAGAGCTTGTAGCTTCATCATCAACTCCTTTGCTAGAGTTAGGATCAACCTTATTCTTATAAGGATAGATATTTTCAAAGAACACAGCATTCCTTGATTCAATCGTTGTATTTACATGAATGTCGGGTATCTCGGATTTGTATACAGCAAACCTGTAAGCGTTGCTGTTAAGTGCATAACCAATAAAGATACAATCGATCGTCTTAGGACCAATTTTAACTTGTTTAGGTAGAGGCACCTCAACTTTCGCCAAACACCCCCACACTTTGAGATATTTGTATGATGGTTTTCTTCTTTTCCACAACTCATAAGGAGTAACATCCTTACCTTTGCGTGGAATTTTGTTCAATATGTAGTTGGCTGTCAAGACAGCTTCCCCCCAAATGTTCTGGGGCAACCCTGAACTAATTAACAAGGCATTCATCATATCTTTAAGTGTTCGATTCTTACGTTCGGCAACGCCATTAGATTGTGGAGCATATGGAGCCGTGGTTTGATGAATTATACCACTTTCGTTGCATAATTCCTCAAATGAAGCTACATATTCACCTCATCTATCACTTCGAACCATCTTAATACGACAACCTAATTGATTCTCGGCTTCATTCTTGAAGTTCTTAAAGGCTTCAATAGCCTCATCTTTACTTCTCAAAAGATAAAGATAACAATATCTTGTGCAATCATCGATGAAAGTGATAAAGTACTTCTTACCACCTCTAGTTTGCACAAATTTTAAATCACACACATCTGTGTGAAATGGTAGTTTCGTCATTTTTGCCTCAACACAAATCTCACATTTGCTTTGATTTTTGATTTCATTTAATTTTAGTAAATCTAAGTTTACTAATCTTTTTATAGCATTTAGATTCACATGACCTAATCTACAATGCCATAAATTTGAGCACTCAAGCAAATAAGCAAAAGTAGTAGCATTATTATTAGCAACTGCCTTTGGAGGCTTACAAGTACGAACGCTAAGTTTGAACATGTCCTCGACAATATGACCTTTCCCGATAGTCTTGCCAAACTTGCGAATTATCATAAAATCGCTACGAAGGTCTACATCAAATTTAGCTCTAACTAATTTGACACTAGACACCAAATTCTTGCGGATTGCCGGAGCATGCAGCACATCCTTCAGAGTTATCTCCACACCGGAGGTGAATTGAAGCACAACAGTTCCAATTCCAAGAACTGGAGAGGTACGATCACTTACCTCTGTGATGAAGCGGTCTTGAATCTCCTTGTAAGTGAAAAACAAGTCTCGGTTCACACAGATGTGAACAGTCGCACCTGTATCAAGAAACCTAGTAACAGGGTTAGGTTCCGAGACATGATTTACCTCAGTGATCATTGCAGCAAGATCATCTTTGTCCCAAGAGTCAAAGTCCTTCTCGACATGGTTGACTTTGCCTTTTCCCTTGTTCTTCTTCGGCTTTCAGTAGTTTTTCGCCATATGGCCGGGCTTATCACAGTTGTAGCATGTTCCGGTAAACTTCGTCGGAGGTGCCACATTCTTTCCCTTTCCTTTGGTAGGAAGTGGACGCTTTTTGGAAGGTCTGCCCTTACCTTCAGTCAGATTAGCCTTAGCATCCATAGGAGCTTTGGTTCTCAAGTCTTGATCACGGACTTGAGCTTCCGTTTGGATCTTAGCAACCAAAATTTCTAGAGTCATTTCCTTTCGCTTATGCTTAAGGTATCCCTTGAAATCCTTCCAACTAGGCGGCAACTTGTCAACCAAGAGCGCCACAGTGTACGCCTCGGGTAGAGGCATCCCCTCAAAATGAACATCATGTATAAGAGTTTGGAACTCTTGTACTTGGGGCATCATTGGACAAGAATCCACCATTTGGAATTCGGAGAGCCTCGTCACAACAAACTTCTTCGTGCTAGCAGGATTAACACGGTATTTCAACTCAAGAGCATCCCAAATTTCTTTGGCAGTCTCCTTGATGTTGAACACATTGAACAGGCCATCATCAAGCCCGTTCAGCAACATATTCCGACACAGATAGTCGGAATGAACCCAGGTATCATAGTCGGTACGCACTTGAACATTCGCCTCGTTCTCAGCAGGGACAGGAGGCTTTTCTTCACGCAAGAAGCTCGCAAGCCCCATTGTGGTAATGTAGAACATCATCTTTTGAGACCAACGTTTGAAGTCTGTGCCCGAGAAAACAGGAGGTTTCTCGACGATAGGCATTAGTCGAGCAGCATTGTGAATGGGAGCCATTGAAGAGCTTGATGATCTAATGGTTCCAGAACCGGTGGATGGATTAGTGGATACGCCGGTGCTTGCATTGAACGATATTTTTCTCCAGCAAAAGTTTTAGGATGACATGAACAAGTATGGTCGAATATTCTCGTCTTGCAATTGTTGGAATAATTCGGTACTTGCACGTGTATTACAAATAGAATTCTGAACTTAACTATAACAAAGAACAGAAAGGAAATATTACACTTGAAACTAACGAACAATTTTAATAAACTACAAAAGATCGTCCGAAGCTAGAGCTTCTGCCCGCAAGACGAGAATACGCCCCGGTAGTGCTCACGGTGAAGCGGCTCATCCCCAAAGGTTAAAACGATCTGAACGTCTCGGCAGTAGCAGCACCGCAAACTGACCGAGCACCTGCGAACTGGACTGGAACGAAGACTGAACTGTATATGATATGCTAAAAATGCACTGATTTTCGTGTGTTTGCAATGAACAGAATGCTGACATATATATGTAGCACTCCTTGATCATGTGAAGGGACTCGTCGCCATTACTCCTGCCATGATGGCTGGCGGTTTCAGACGCCCAAAGGGCTGGTTGGATGAAGAGTCAAGCCAACTCAAGAGTCATGTCCATACCAAAAGGCTAGTGGACTTACGGATTTGGTCCAAAAAGATAAGCCCAAACACCAATTGCCAAGATCTACGTCCTGGGCCTGGACTGAGACTGAGACCGAGCCCGTGCCCGTGCCCGGGCCCGACCCGACCCAGACGGACGATCGGTCGGTCGGCGGCGGCGCGCGTGTGTGTGCGCGAGGACACCCATACACACCAACTCGCTTGTTATTAAGCCCATAAAGGCAAAGACTTTAAATACAAGCCAAAACATCCATCCACAATCAATGTGGGATAACTAACATCATGTTAGTTCCTACTCCAACATCCAACTTTAACATATAATATCTCACTCACCGGAAATCGGTTTAGAAATATTAAATATACCACGTTCATCTACTCACGACGTAGATTAACATTCAATAAATATTCTAATTAAATAATAATTATTTAATTAACAATATTTATTTTTAATAAATGGTTAATTACTAAACCATTTCCAACAAATTCAAGACTACTTTTCTGTTAAATTTTATTTTTGTCTGCATATCTACCATTTACTGCGATTTTATGCGGTTTGCTTGCTTTTATATTGTCTTTGTCATTCTCATCTTATTTTCATTTTTGGCTTCACTACCCTATTTATTTCTCGTAGTGCGTTTGGATTTTGTATTGGTCGATGTCGCGTTGTTTGCGGGTTGGTAATTGGAATTTGGGTACCTTTTCGGGTAAGCTTTTGGAGCTTGTGGATGTTTTGGGTAAGAGAAGGGTTGATGTGGCTTGTATTCAGGAGACTAGGTGGAAGGGGGCGCAGTCCAGGGAGGTGAACGGTTATAAATTGTGGTATTCAGGCCTTTCTTACTCGAGCAATGGTGTAGGCATTCTTTTGTCTAAGGAGCTTAAGGACAACGTCGTGGAAGTGAAGAGGTGCAATGATAGGATTATGTCCGTTAGAGTGGTGGTTGGGGAGAAGGTGGTTAATGTGGTTTGTGCGTATGCCCCACATGTGGGTTTGGGTGTGCTTGATAAGGAAGCCTTTTGGGTCTGTTTAGATGAGTTGGTCGGGTGTATTCCGGACGATCAATTTATTATTTTGGGCGGTGATTTCAATGGGCACATTGGTGAGGGGGTGGATGGTTATCATAGTGCGCATGGGGGTTTCGACTTCGGAGTTAGGAATGCAGGAGGTTCTGCACTGTTGGAGTTTGCCACTGCGCATGAGTTGGTAATTGCTAACTCTGTTTTTCATAAGAGAGCTGAGCACCTCATCACCTTCAGTAGTGAGGGGCACAACACGCAAATTGACTACCTTCTTTTGCGCAGTCGGGATGCTAGGGCGTGCGTGGACTGCAAGGTGTTCCGTAGCGAGGCATGTGCTTCTCAACACCGGCTGCTGGTTATGGATTTATCCATGAGAGGTCGTGTTGGTAGCAGGGTTAGAGAAGCTAGACCTAGGATTCTCTGGAAGGATCTGAAGGGTGAGAAGGCGACAGTATTCAAGGAGTCTCTGACCCGCGAAGGAGGTTTTTTGCGTGCGGGCGATGCTAACCTTATGTGGACCAGCATGGCCAATGCTATTAGGAGAGTGGGCGAGAAGGTGGTAGGGGTTTCTTCGGGCAGGTCTAGTGGACCTAGGGAGGCTTGGTGGTGGAATGAGGAGGTCCAAAACAAGGTTAAGGCAAAACAAGCGCTATTTAAGCAGTTTTTGTCGGTTAGTGAGGGGGAGGAGAGAATTTTGAAGATTGTAGCGTACAAGGTGGCGAAAAGAGAGGCTAAGAAGGTAGTGGTTAAGGCTAAATGTGAGGCTTACGAGGAGATGTACAAGCACCTAGACACCAAAGAAGGAGCGAATGCTATTTTTAAACTAGCGAAAGCTAGGGAAAGAGGGAGGCGCGACCTGGGTCCCATTAAGTTTATTAAGGATGATTTGGGTCAAGTGTTAGTGAATGATGTGGCTATTAAGGAGCGGTGGAATAGGTATTTTTTCGAACTTTTCAATGAGGCTAGAGGTAGTGACTCGGTGGTGCAAGGAGTTAGTCTATCTCCTGCTCGTTCGTTTAGTTCTTGTGAGAGCATCAGCAAGGAGGAAGTAAAGGGTGCCCTAATGAAAATGGGTAGAGTTAAGGCTGTAGGCCCGGATCAGATCCCTATTGAGGTGTGGCTTTGTCTGGGGGAAGTCGGAGTTCAGTGGCTAGCAGAGCTGTTCAACATCCTCCTCAAAGGCTCTAAGATGCCGACAGAGTGGAGACATAGTATTGTCGTGCCTTTTTTCAAGAACAAAGGCGATGCTCAGAGTTGTAGTAACTATAGGAGTATTAAACTCCTCAGTCATACTATGAAACTATGGGAAAGAGTGGTGGAATGCAGGGTTAGAAGAGAAGTGGAGATCTCAGAGAACCAATTTGGCTTCATGCCAGGGAGGTCCACGACTGAGGCCATTCATCTCGTCAGACGCCTTATGGAGAAGTTTAGAGAGCGGCGTAAGGACCTCCATATGGTGTTCATAGATCTAGAGAAGGCTTAGGATAGCGTTCCGCGCGATGTTATTTGGAGGAGCCAAGTAGAGAGGAGGGTGTCGTTGCCGTTCGTTAGGGCGATCCAAGACATGTACTCCCAAGCTAGGACGTGCGTTAGGACCCCAGTTGGTGACACCCAGTATTTTCCGGTTGAGATAGGGCTACACCAGGGGTCGGCGCTAAGTCCTCTTCTCTTCGCTCTAATCCTTGACGTCATTTCGCGAGGGATTCAAGATGGCATCCCGTGGTGCATGCTTTTTGCTGACGACATTGTGTTAGTGGCGGAGTCGAGGAGGGAGGTGAACTCGAAGTTGGAGCTTTGGAGGGCTAAGTTAGAATCCCAGGGCTTGCGTGTGAGCCGGTCTAAGACCGAGTATCTCTGGTGTAACTTTAGTGGTGAGGCCAACGAGGAAGATGTTGAGGTAATGATTGCGGATCAGATCGTACCCCGTACGGATAAGTTCAAGTATTTGGGTTCGATCATTCAGAAGGAAGGTGAGTGTGAAGATGATGTCACGCATCGCATCAAGGCGGGGTGGCTAAGGTGGAGAGCAGCGACAGGGGTCCTGTGCGACAAGAAAGTCCATCTAAAGTTGAAGGGTAAATTCTATAGAGCGGCAATCCGACCTGCAATGTTGTATGGCTCCGAATGTTGGGCGATGAAGAAGTCGCTTGAGAGCAAGTTGGAAGTGGCTGAAATGAGAATGTTACGTTGGTCGTGTGGTCGCACAATGTTAGATAGAATTGTGAACGGGGTTTTCAGGAACGCTACTGAAGTGGCGCCCATTTCAAATAAAGTTAGGGAAGGGAGATTGAGATGGTTTGGCCACGTCCGCAGGAGGCAGGCGTCTGCTCCGGTGAGGAGGGTCGAGAGTTTAATGGTTGTCGGGGAGAGGAGGAGAGGCAGACTGAGGAGGACGTGGGAGGAGCAACTGAGATTAGATTTGAAGGCCTTAAACCTTTCCGAGACCATTACCGTTGATAGGTGCGCTTGGAGGTGCGATCGAGTTGTGGATTCTTTTGTAGGGAGCGGTCTTTGTAGTTGAGAGCCTCAGGTTGGGTTGTCTCGGTTAGCTTTGACCTAGAGCATTGCATTTTTACTTTTATTGTATATTTTATCCTATTGTCTTTGCGTGTGGTGTATTTTTGACAGGGAGCTGTGCAAGAACCAACCTCTCTTTTGTTAGAGCAGCGTTCATCGGGAGTGAAGTAGCCAAATTCCGCTTAGGTAAGTCCCATGTGGATCAAGCCATGGGCTCAGGTATGGTCTCGAGCTTTTTTGAATTATATGTTTTCCTTTGTATTTATCACACAAGATTCTGTTGTGCACTAAGTTGAAGTCTTCACTAAACAAATTCCCTACCGTAATAAGTAGGGGCATGGTCTGCGTACATCTTACCCTCCCCAGACCCTGCTCTGAGCGGGATATACTGGGTATATTTGGTTTGGTTTGATTTTTTTATTTCTCGTTCATCATTTTTGTTCATCTTAATGCATTTGAAAGATGTGAAAGTTGTTTCTGTGATACATAACTAACAAATCAACTATTCTATGATAATTTCTAAAAAATGTACATACAAAGAGTATAATTATATTTGCATAAAATTACTTTTCTACAGATCTCCATAATAAGACTATTAACATTCAACAACAAATTCATTTTTATAGGAAAAAACTAGTTTATTGAATGTTGCTTTGAAAACCTTATTGACATAACCATTTGTGCATGTATGAGTACCAAAATACTTGAAAACAATAACCAAGATGATACGCAAGAAGTAGATTCATATATGTTTTGATATCATGAAAAAAAAAAGTGCGGATTAATTTAGCAACAAAAGGAAAATGCAAAAAAATTAGTTTTAATAAAATTAAATAACATATTGATAAAAGGCAAAAAATAATTGAAAAGATCAACCTTGTAAGGCTTCCAGATTATTGAAATAGTGTTCTGTTTAATAATGATTTGCTTCAAAATAATTCAATAAATTAATTGGCAAAGAAATATGCACTTGAAACAAAAAACATATACTGACCTGTCGATATGAGCAATTGGCCGACGAAAAATTGCGCGATGATATGCGGTTGTTGTCCCGTGATTCTTTCAAAATTATATTGTAGATAACTCTTTATACTTATTTTATTTTATGCATGACAAAGGATTTGATTATAGTAAATAATATCTACAAAAAAAAGAGAAGATTCAGCCACATTAAATAAAAGACGGGATTTTAAGAACACTAGTGAAATTAAATAAAATGGCCAATTTTGAGAAAAGCAACTAAATTTGTGCAATTACATTTTAATGAAAATTTTCAAATTTGGCAAAAGTAATAAATGAAAAGAATCAAAGCCATAAATAAAAAATTCCATAAATTGCCAAAATATTTAGCAAGGCCAGTTTTGAGAAAAGCAACTAAATTTATGTAATTAAATGAAAAATTTCAAATTTGGCAAAAGAAATAAACGAAAAGGATCAAAGCCATAAAAAAATTCCAAAAATTGCCAAAATATTTACAAAATTGGTGCCAAAAAATCGATGGGTTGTTTCATAACTTCAATTATTATTGGAAAGTATTAAAATATATGGATCACAACTATTAAAAAAGGGGAAAAAATAGCCATTAAAATATGAAATTCTAGCAATCCCTACAAAAGAGGGAAAAATTCTCAGAGAAATGTGAGAACTTTTACATTTGGAAAATAAAAAACAATAGTATAGTGATTAGAAAACCAAAAAAATTCAAAAAAATCACAAAAAGACACGTAGGACAAATGAATATGTGGCAAGAAAAAACTCAACTTTCATATATTATATAGATAGATAGAAGATTGATACCAAGCTACACTTTTAAATAATGACGAGAATCGATTTATTTACATGTAACACTTGTTAAATGTAAGTATAGTAAAACAAAAGCATGAATTATAAACCCATAAAACCAGTTACACTATAATTTTCATTCAACAAGTATCATCATTCTACCGGTATTTAGTAATTCAGTTACATTATGTCTGCCAATTATAGCAAAATTGCCAAAACTTAGAAAAAACATCTAAACTAAGATTTTATTTATCAAAAAGGGAGGAAAAAGACAGTATTTGTTGATCACATAATCAAAAGAAAATGTTTTATTTGCAAACGCTTGACTTGATAAGGAATTCCCTGGATTTCATATCTTAGTCACAAAAATAACAACTGAGTTCAATACGCACAGCAAACCCAATATCCACTCTTCTTGCGAGGCGTGATGTTCAAATAGTCAACAATTGGAATTACGCACAGCAAACCCAATATCCACTCTTCTTGCGAGGCGTGATGTTCAAATAGTCAACAATTGGAATTACGCACAGCAAACCCAATATCCACTCTTCTTGCGAGGCGTGATGTTCAAATAGTCAACAATTGGAATGGTTAAAAAAATATAGTCTCAGCATAATAAGAGCGGGGTGTGGCTGCATTGTAGGTGGCGCCATCACCACCAGCCAAGAGTAGATGATGGCGCACCGTACCGGTGCTCGCGCCGTCGAGGCTGGCGCCGTCACCATGGCTCAGCGCCGTGGGCAATTTTTTTTTTTCTTTTTTCCTTGATTTTTTTGGACTTTTGTTGCATTTTGGAAAAATCAAACCGTTGGGGAACGGCTATATAACCGTTTTTTTCAACTTTTCCCAACTAAATCAATTTAATTCATAAATTTAATCCCCAAAAACACCTTATAAATACCCCTTTTTATTCCATACTTCACACACACTTCCAATCTATTAAATCTCTACTTCTATTAACCTATTTTCATCCAAAATGAATCCAAACTCACCATGGATCAACAACATGCTAAACGATCCGACGAACCAAATGCCGGGATCGTCTTCGAATCCCGATAACAATCCGGGATCGTCTTCGAATCCCGATTACTTTCCCACCTTCCAAACCCCATTTATGAATCCCGAAGATCTAGCATTGTTTAGCCAATGGAAATTACAACAACAACTTAACCAATATACTCAATTTACACAAACTCAACGAAACCAAGCCATCCCTTCCCAACCAAATTCGGACCATGCTTCGTTTCATCTAGTAGACGAAGACGTTGATGAAGATCAAACGGAATTCGATGAAGAAATTGTTCCGACCCCGACCTCAAAAAAAACGAGGGCAAAGACGACGACGAAGAAACCAAAGTCAAAGGCGAAGACGAAGAAAATTAACAAAGACAAAGACAAAGAGGTCGATGAAGATGTGGTCCCGTCCCGACAACCACGAACTTTTTGGAGCCAAGACGAGGAATATCTTTTGGTGGAGTGTTACATCCAAGTATCCGAGGATCCAAAAACGGGTGCGGATCAACAAAGGGATACGTTTTGGTACAAAGTGCTCGACGCATACAACAAGGAAGCAAAGAGGCTTAACTATACTATTCGTACCAAAAACATTTTACGGGAAAGTGGACTCCAATGAATAAAGATACCAAGAAGTTTAATTCGGTTGTGGATGAAACGGCGTTTATGAGTGGGGAAGGTGATAAAGATTTTATGAATCGTTGCCACATATTGTTTAAAAGATCAACGGGTTATGACTTTAGACACTTGACCGCTTGGGGCTTTTTGAAAGACAAGCACAAGTGGAAAAATCCCGACTCGACTTTGGCAAGACGTAATCGTCTTCGGCCTACGAACGAGGAGCCTGAGCATTTTGGACCCGACGAGTTTCAATAATCAATACGATAAGACACCAATACCCAGTATATCCCGCACAGAGCAGAGTCTGGGGAGGGTAAGATGTACGCATACCATGCCCCTACTTTTTACGGTAGGGAAGATGTTTCCGTGAAGACCCTCAGCTTAGTGCACAGCAAAGTAATGAGTGATATATACAAAAAAGCTTATGATTCGAAAAAGCTCAAAACCATGCCTGAGCCCATGGCTTAATTCACATGAGACTTACCTAAGGGGACTTTGGCAACTACACTCTCGATGAACGCTGCTCTAACAGAAGGGAGGTTGACTCTGCACACTGCTCCCAGACTTCGACATGAACGTGTCATCATGTCAAGTTTCCATCAAGGGCGTTGATCGCCCCAAAACGGTCTCAATCCATGGACGTGACTAACGAGAAACTTCATATCATCCCGATCACAAGATAATGTACCGATCCTCTCGCAATTCTCTCGTAAAATCCTACACATGGACTAATACAAAATATTTTTGTCACCATAACGAAGTAGGTCATTAGTTTGAAAAAAGGACAACTTAATATTTTGGCATTATCAGGAATCTTGACTGAACCAGAACCTCTCATCAATCTCAGTCGTCGGTCCAACGCATGTTAGAATATTTTATTCTAAATATTCATTATCGAGTTTTGATGATTAATTGTTAAATAAAGGGAAACAACAAGGAAGCAAAATAAAACAACGAAAAAGTCGAAGACGCAAAAAACTGGACAGAAAACTATTAACGTACGCTACACATGGATGATAACGTAAGCAACGCGGATGAACTTAACCTACGTAATGCTAGAGGATTAACGTACATAATGAGAATTCAAACAAGACACCCGTTGAAAGTCTCCGGGTCAAAGTCAAGCTCACAACGGATATTTTGACAAAAGCATACAACGGATATACATGTTAACGTACGCTACGAGGAAGCAATAACGTACGCTACTGAAAGTAGTTAACGTGCGTAATGGTGAAGCTTAATGTACGTAAAAGAAGAAACGAAGGCTACTGGATTTATCTGCATTGAGCTTAACATACGTAACAATATGTTGTTAACGTACGTAAAACATCTAACGTAATGGAAGGGTATTAACGTACGCTAAGAAGGAATAAAGAGCTAACGGATAGTTGGAGGAAATTGCTATAAATACCAAATCATTTGGTATCAAACCTGTAATATCCACATTTTTCTTTCCCTTGTAATTGTATTTACGGTGTAATTCTCGATTTTAGTGACCCTCGAGTATCCTTTATTGTAACTTTTCCGTTATCTTTTGATCTGATTCTCGTAATTGTTGTGCGGAACCGCCGTTTCGGGGTTGCCGTGGATTCATTGTATGCTATGATGCGTTTTGAGGTGTTCCGTTTGACGTTTCGTTCATAATCCGGTATTTTGGGTCATTTATATTCTGTATCTAGCGCACGCTAAATTTCCTGTATAGCGCACGCTAGAAATCCATTAGTAGCGCACGCTACGTTTAATTCGTAGCGCACGCTAACGATTTAGCCCTGGGAGTGGCAGTTCAGCTCCCAGCCCTCTGGACTATTGGATTAGCGCACGCTATCTCGTCTAGCGCACGCTAATGTCGGGAGACTAGCGCACGTTAAATTGTTCAGTAGCGCGCGCTAGTGTGACTGTCCAAGATCTCGCGCTTACTACCGAACTCAATCGATGCTAGTTAGCGCACGCTACGCTGGTATGGTAGCGCACGCTAACGGGTCGAGTGAGGTTTGGGCGGTTAGCTCTGGACTCGGTGATGTTCGAGTAGCGCACGCTATTGGTCGATAGCGCGCACTACCGAGAGGTTATTAGCGCACGCTACGCATGTATGGTAGCGCACGCTAACGCCAAAACCTCGGTTTTACGGTGGGACGCTAACAGAGAGTTTGTAACCTATCCGTTAGCGCACGCTAACCTTGAGGTCTTAGCGTGCGCTAACACTCCCGGCTATATAAACCAGGAGTTGGCCGAGATAATCACAAAATCTCATTTCTTCCTCTTCGCGGCCGAGCGACTCCGAGACGATTTGAGGCGATTTTCTTCTTCCAATCACTTGAGATCCTTGTGCTTGAGTTCTTGGTGTAAGACTAACATCATCCACTTGTGTTTCTCATCCTAAATCCAAGGTAATCTCTTAGAACCCTACTTTTGGATAATTTGGGGGTTTTGGGATTTTCTTCCGATCCGTTCCGTTTCGTTGATGGATTCATGATGAATATTATTAATCTTGTTGGTATTCTTAGTTTCCCTACGGATTCATGGTATATTTCGTGATTTTTACGGAATCGAGAGGGTTTGGTTGTGGTCCGCCCTCGTTGTTGTTTATATACGAATATACATGAATCGTAGGTGGGTTTCCGGGTGTATTCCATTTCCGTAATCGTCTAGAGTTGGTTGTGATTGTGTTATTCGAATCGTTAGGTTCATTTCCGCCGGTTCCGTGCGGTCGTGTTCAACTCTTCCGTTCCGTTCGTATCATCGTCTATTTAATCGAGGCAAGTATCCTTATGAACTTACAATCTTGACATAGTAGTATTGTATGAGAAATGGTGTGTGTGTGTGTATGCTCACTACGGGTTAGATCCGACGGGGTCTCGGTAGGGGTCCACAAGAGACGTGGATCGACGAGCTTGCTTTTAACCACTACGGGTTAGATCCGACGGGGTCTCGGTAGGGGTCCACAGAGACGTGGATCGACGGTTAATTGTGGTGAAATTTTACAAATGTGTTTTGATATTGGCATTTAGGAAATGAGTGCTTTCGACGGTTTTCTTTATTGCATGCATTTACTATATGTGTAAGATGTAAATTGTTCATTTGGTTACTTGTACTAGCGTAATTGCTAACCCCTCTGGGACCCGCTTTGGAGAAATTCGTTTTATGAATTTCAGTCGGGTTCATCGGACGAGCGGCTGACCAAAGACGGATGATGGCCATGCGTGATGATTGTGCATAAGTGACGTCTTAATGTCTTTTTGTCTTTTCATCTTTTGTGGCTTTTGGAACTAATAGTTGTACTCGAGTACTTAAGAGTTCTTGTTCGTCCGGATTGTATTATTGCCTTTATGGTTGTGTTGATTGATGATGTTATGTTTGACCGGTTGGACCGGGTGGTTTATTCTGTTTTGCGTCTTTATGACATGGTGTTGGTTTGTCGTTTATGTGAGTCGAGGAGTATGATGCTGTTCAGCCTGGCGGGTCCCATGTAGGGATTCACGGCGCTGTAATATACCTCGAATATCTTGAGGGTGTTACAAAACCACACAACTGTTAGGATTGTATACTGCAAAGCATACTTTATGCTTGTATTACCTAATTCCCCGAAACTACCTATGAGAATATTAATTACATTTAATCATATGTTTTGCATATTTATTCACGTTATGGTTATGCAAATGAAATGTCTAATTATTTTATATTGTAGATAATATGGTATGTTGGTGTCACACGGAAGATCACATTATCGGTGCCTTATAAAATAATATAATAGTTCACAACCTATTTAATTATTAGACAAATTATATAAAAGGTTGTAGTGTATGCTTGAGATTAGTTGGTCTTGACTATTAGCATACATTAGCGTATTTGCATATGTTGAACTGGATCGAGGTGAGATAGTGTCTTCAGATCGATCGTAAGAAGAACGTAAATCTCGGATAATTATTATTTCTTAATTCTAAGTATACAATATTTAATTGTGTATTTATAATACTTATTGCTTTGATTTACCATGGGTGAGAGTCAAAATGATCGACTCAATAATCCTCGTATCTTGGGCAATAATATTATTTATACGACAGTTATTATTATTACTAGAAATCGTGTCCCGACTCGTGCGGATTGATGATGTCCCCTTGAGGAGCTCGATAATGATTATTATATTAAACCCTGCAGGTGGATTTAATTTCGATATAATAATAAGGTTCGAGTGGTACTACTTAATTAATTAAAGCTGTCAGTAGCTTATAATTAATTAATGGACATTCGATATCTTAAACACGGGAAATAATATTTTTAATAAGGAGCCCAATTTCGTAATTTGGGATTTTAATATGGAGTGCAATATCAACTTTTTAGTGGACTAAGTTGATATTAATAGATTCATTATATTAGGAAGAGTCCTAATAAGGTAAGATGGATTTATTGGGAGTCCTTCCATAATCCTCCTTAAGATCCCTAGTAGTAGTCCAAGAGCCTATATATAGGACTTATGGGGGGAGGCCAATTTTGTACATGTCTTGTGAGGTTGTGTGATCAAATTTTTCCTCTTGTGTTTAATTGTAGATCTAAACTTGTGTCTTTGATCCTACAATATAGATAACATATTAATTTGCTAAGAGTGTTCATAAAATACTAGAAAGCAAAGAAAAATTGTGTGACTACATACAAGAAAAATTTCGGCCGATCCCATTAGTGTCCAAGCAATATCCGGTAGCCCGTTGCCCACACAATATCTGGGTGAAGGCCGATCATACTCTAGAAGGTCTAAAGGTAGAAATACAAGGTGATCAACAGAAAAGTAACCACTACTCTTCAAAGGTAATATCCTATGATCTTTAGATCTAGATTAGGATATTTTAATAACCAACATATTTATTTAATAAATAATAAATAATATTTAAATTGCTTATTAGTCTTAGTAATTAATTAGCATGCCTAAATAAATCTTATGCTCGTGGATGCGTAAAACGCGATTATCAAACTTTCCCAAACTTCGTTTCCGCTGCGTTTTCACTTCCAACAATTGGTACCGGAGACGGATTTTTAGGCTTGTTGCTATTTTAATTAATTTTGGTGATTAATTGATAGCAATTTAAATATTCATGTATTTTGATGTTGGAATATTTTGCTAGATGTGTTCTTGCAGGTGATATGATCCAATTATCATGTTTTATGTGAATGGTTTATTTATTTATTTTTATTATTTATGCAATTGTTGGTTTGGCCCGTTTTTTGAGGCATGTAATGGTTTTTCCCGTGAGAAAATCCGCGGATAGTTCTAGGTGTTTTATTTTTCGTGTAATCTTGCTGTAATTTCGATGTATTTGATTTTGTATAAATTATAATCGAATTCGGAAAAGATGGGATCACGAAGAAATAGAGCGTAACGGATCATTGCAAGCTGGCGGCCAAGAATGAGCAAGGCCGCCTGAGCAAGACACGGCCGTTTGCTGCGGCTGAAGCCAGTACTGCACAGTGCCGCGGCGGCTGTCCGGGCAGTTCGCTTGTTCGGGCAGGTCATCCAAATACTGAGAGTCGGGATTTAAAATTAATTTTTTTATGTAATTAATTTTGCATAAAAGTGAAATTTTAATTTTGAAATCCACGTGAGGAGGAGCGACGAGATGCTTGATTCAGTGGGAGAGATCGAGTCGAAGATTTTCTCGGGTTCAACTCAAAGAAGAAGACCATGATAATTGGATAATTTAGTTATCCATGCTTTATTTTTGGGTTTTATTGTTTTGATGTATGACATGTATGAATGTATGCGTGATATGCTTTCTGCATGTTAGGACGAGAAAATTAAAAACCTTAAGGCTAAAATAACTAAGTGATTAAATTGATATTTTTTTAAAAATAAAATCAAATTAGCCTCCATAATTAATTTAAATTGTGAAGTAATTAGCATGCGCGTTGACATTAGGGTCTTCCTCCATATCGGATGTGCTAATTATAGGTTCACTAGTTTTAAATTTCAAGGTGATAACATAAGGTAAATATTATTTTTTTATGATAGGACCTCTCCATCTGTAGGACTATTATTTAAAAGATAATATTTTAAGGATGTTAAATTATGGTGTTCATTTAGGTGTATTAATTAATAAGCTCCCATAGGAATCTATGTTAATTAATACATGGCCAAGAGGAACCAACTATTAATTTTACTTGTCATAACGTAAATTAAGTAGATAGTAAAATTAAAGACGTAAAACTCTACTTGAAAAATTTGTGTGTAAACGTCCACACGATCGTGGCTTGCATATACTGATTTTTCGAGATGTTGGTTGCTAGCATATATATTGTGTTTTGAGGTTTTCGATATATTTTGCTATGCATTATGTGATGGATGTTTTTAATTTTTATCTCAAATGTCTTTCAATAGCTGTTCTTCTTAAAGAAAATAAACTTGATGGCACTAACTTTGCCGATTGGGAAAGAAATCTTGGCATTGTCCTGACTGCTGAGGGGCATAAATTTGTTTTAACTGAGGAGAGCCCTATGGATCCAGAACCGGATGCCACTCTGGAGAGTTGGATGAATTCCGAAAATGGAAGAAGTCTGATGAGATGGCTCGCTGTTACATTTTGGCTTCACTGACAAATGTATTGCAGCATCAGCATCAGACGATGGGCTCGGCCGCAGAAATGATGAAAAGTCTCACCGAGATGTTTGGTCATCAGAACCGGGCGGCTAGACAAAATGCAATGAGGGTGTTGATGACAACCCAAATGTCTGAAGGGACCCCAGTAAGGGATCATATTCTAAAAATGATGTCTCATTTGAACGAACTGAGCATACTAGGGGCTACTATCGATGCGAAAACGCAGGTCGATATTATCTTAGGCAGCTTACCAAAAAACTTTGAGCAGTTCCACCTTAACTACAATATGAACCGTAGGACATATACTTTGGCGGAACTGATGACAGAGCTTTAATCTGCTGAAGCTCTCTTCAAGCAATGTTATCATCGGATTTTGCAGCAACCGGTGCTACTTCTTCCAAACCCAAATGGGGAAAGAAGAAAAAGCAGGTTGGCCAGAAGCAAGTGGCAACCCTCAAGGTGAAAAGCAAGGCTTCTCACCCCGAGGCGAACAAAAAGCCAAAGGGAAAGTGCTACAAGTGCGGTCAGAAAGGGCATTTTAAAGCGGACTGCCCTGCTCTTAAGAAAGGTATGTCTCGCGCACTAGTAGTCAAAACATGTTTGACAGCTTGTTCTTCCACTTCGTGGATAGTTGATTCAGGCTCAACTGATCATCTTTTCTTTGACTCGCATGGTTTTCAGGTAACCAAGCAGCTTAGTGCGGGCGAGATTACGATCAACTGGGCGATTATACCAGGCTTATGGTTGTTGCAATGGGAGTCGTGCAGTTGAAGATTAACGATAAATTATTAGTCCTCAGTAATGTATTATTAGTACCGGATTTTATAATGAATTTAATTTTGGTTTCTAAATTAAAATGCGATGGTTATTGAGTTTCTTTTGATGATGATGCCATTATTGGAAAAAGAAACGGTGAATATGTTTGCAAAGGTATTTTTAATGATGGACTATATGTCGTTAATACTTCACAAACTCCTATGCATAAATCACTTAACTCTTTGTCTAAACCTAAAAAGAGAAAAGAAACCTTCAAGCATAAACCAAACATATATGTGGCATTTACGGTTAGGGCATGTAAACCTTGGGAGGATTCAAAGATTGGTAGATGATGGCCTATTGGATGATCTCTAAGTTGAGTTATTTCCAATTTGTGAATCCTGTCTGGAAGGTAAGATGACCAAAAAGGGGTTTTAAAACCAAGGGAAACCGTGCTCAGAATGTGTTAGAATTGGTTCATACGGATGTATGTGGTCCAATGAATATCCAGGCTAGGGGTGGTTTCGAATACTTCATTACGTTTATAGATGATTATTCGAGATATGGATACATCTATTTGATGCGACGTAAGTCTGAAGCCTTTGACAAGTTCATAGACTTCAAGACGGAAATAGAGAAGCGTCATGGGAAGAGTATCAAGTCACTACGATCTGATCGTGGTGGCGAATACCTTAGTGGAGAGTTTTTGGATTTCTTGGCAAATGAGGGGATTTCGTCCCAGCTCATCGCGCCGGGTACTCCACAACAAAATGGTGTGGCTGAAAGAAGGAATAGAACTCCCTTAGAAATGGTTAGATCAACGATGAGTTATTCGGATTTACCTATTTCGTTTTGGGGATATGCCTTAGAAACAACTGCGTACATTCTAAACCTGGTGCCTTCGAAATCAGTTCCAAAAATACCCACAGAACTGTGAATTGGGCGTAAGCCCAGTCTAGGACATGTTCGGATTTGGGGTACTCCAGCACATGTGCTGAATAAGGAAGCTGATAAGTTGGCATCTCGTACAGAAGTGCGAGTGTTTGTAGGATATCCTAAGGGAACGAAGGGTGGCTTGTTCTATAGTCCCCAGGATCAGAAGGTTATTGTTAGCACCAATGCCCGATTCCTGGAAGAGGATTATATGATTAGTCACAAACCCATAAGCGAGATAATTCTGGAGGAGCTGAAGGGCGAGATTCCGTCTATACCAATCGTACAAGCGCCAACTAACACTGCACCACGTATCGATTCTGAGACTTTTACACCAACTCAGGATTTGCCTCATCATAGTGGGAGGGTTGTTCGTCAGCCAGAACGATTCATAGGCATGGGAAAGTCTTCGAACTCAATCCCAGGCGAAGATGAATCAGATTCCTGGACCTACAAGAAGGCAATCCAAGATAAAGATGCTGACTCCTGGCAAGTAGCAATGGAATCAGAAATGGGATCTATGGATTCCAATCAAGTATGGGAGCTAGTAGAGCTACCTGATAGTGTACAAGCCATTGGGAGTAAATGGGTCTACAATCGAAAGAAAGTAGGTGACGGGAAGGTTGAAACCTTTAAAGCGAGGATTGTTGCAAAAGGTTACACTCAGAAAGAGGGTATCGATTATGATGAAACCTTTTCGCCGGTAGCCATGCTTAAGTCAATCCGGATTCTTTTAGCTATAGCTGCGCATTTGGATCTGGAGATTTGGGAAATGGATGTCAAGACTGCATTCTTCAATGGGAGTCTAGACAAGGAAATATATATGCGCCAACCAGAGGGATTCATTGCTGAAGGAGAAGAGCACTTGGTGTGCAAGCTTAAGAGATCCATTTATGGACTTAAGCAAGCATCTAGATCTTGGAACACTCGTTTGACGAAGTTGTCCAGTCATATGGATTCGTCCAATGTCCTAGTGAGAGTTGTGTGTATAAGAAATGCGATGGAAACATGTTGGTGTTTCTTGTACTGTATGTAGACGATATCCTTCTGATTGGAAACAACGTGATGGAATTGTCAGACGTACGGGTATGGCTATCTGAGCAGTTCGATATGAAGTATTTGGGAGAAGCAGGACACATCCTTGGAATCAGGATCTTTCGTGATCGGAAGAAAAGGATGTTGTGCTTATCCCAAGCATCCTATATCGATACAATGCTAAAACGGTTTAGCATGGAGAATTCCAAGAAAGGTTTTCTACCTTACAGACATTGAATTCAACTATCTAAGGATATGTGTCCCAAGACACAAAAGGAGATAGATGACATGAAGATGGTCCCTTATGCATCTGCTGTGGGAAGCCTTATGTATGCTATGCTTTGCACTAGACCAGATATCTGTCATGCCGTAGGCATGGCTGCTAGATATCAGTCAAACCCAGGACCAAGACACTGGATTGCTGTCAAGCACATACTCAAGTACCTGAGAAGGACTAAGGAGTACATGTTTGTATATCAATCAGACGGCCTGTGCCAGTGGGTTACACTGACTCAGATTTTTCATCGGACAAAGAAAAGTCCAAGTCTACTTCGGGTTATGTGTTTTGCCTGGGACTTAGATGTGATTCCCTATTTACCAAAGGGTATTACACTTTATTGTGATAATACTGGTGCAGTCGCAAATTCGAGGGAACCACGAGCCCACAAGGCAAGTAATCATATCAACCGCAAGTACCAAATCATACGACACTTCGTAAAGGAAGTAGGCATAGTTGTAGCCATGGTTACATCAGAAGATAATCTTGCTGATCCTTTCACGAAAGGCCTACCTTCAAAAGTTTTTGAAAGGCATGTGGAAGGAATGGGATTACGGTGTATGGCAGCATTGCTTTGAGATAAGTGGGAGAAATGAGAGACTATGTAATAGAGTAGTATACTTAAAAGCATGCTTTGAGTATAAGTGGGAGATTGTTAGGATTGTATACTGCAAAACATATTTTATGTTTGTATTACCTAATTCCCTGAAACTACCTATGAGAATATTAATTACATTTAATCACATGTTTTGCATATTTATTCACATTATGGTTATGCAAATGAAATGTCTAATTATTTTATATTGTAAGATAATGTGGTGTGTTGGTGTCACACGGAAGATCACATTATCGGTGCCTTATAAAATAATATAATAGTTCACAACCTATATAATTATTAGGCAAATTATATAAAATGTTGTAGTGTATGCTTGAGATTAGTTGGTCTTGACTATTAGCATACATTAGCGTATTTGCATACGTTGAACTGGATCGAGGTGAGATAGTGTCTTCTGTACTGACTGTAAGAAGAACGTAAATCTCGGATAATTATTATTTTTTAATGCTAAGTATATAATATTTAATTGTGTATTTATAATACTTATTGCTTTGATTTACCATGGGTGAGAGTCAAAATGATCGACTCAATAAGCCTCGTATCTTGGGCAATAATATTATTTATACGACATTTACTATTATTACTAGAAATCGTGTCCCGACTCGTGCGGGTTGATGATGTCCCCTTGAGGAGCTCGATAATGATTATTATATTATGTAACACCCCAAACTAGGCGGATATTACAGTGCCGTGGACCCCCGACTGGGACCCACCAGGCGAATGAAAATTAATGAATTAAATAATATAATTGTAGTACCGAACCACATTATATAATCAATCACTCCGATGAGGAGTTTAATTACAACACACCCAAGATAATACAGAATACATGTATATTTTATATGAAGATAAAATATACAACACTGAATGGAATGAATATCCAAACGGAAGTCTGCAGCGGAAATAAAATGAAGAAAGTACGAATGAATAAAAAGGACTGGGGGGCCCTACTAGTATCACTGGGACTCCTCGCCGTCAACGTTCTCTTCCCGTGCCTTAGCCTTGCCATGACCTGAAAACAACATCCTCCAACGGGGTCAGTTACACATAACAACAATCCTCAAGAGTTGAATAAACACAATCATGATATATCTTAATTATGAAATGACGCTGAAGAGAGGCATCATAGTACGCCCGTAATGGTATGTGCACGTGCACAAGACGAGTGTCCGGACACACCCGCCCTTGTACCTAATTAGTCTCACGGAGGAACATTATCGTGTGCACAGTCCAATGTGTCGGTGAACCCAACACATGACCATCACGTGCCCGACTAAAAATTCCACACATCCACACCCGACCGCGCAATATGAACCCAGAAGGTCATATGAACGAGAATGACCATGAAGAATATTAATGAATAACAATCCGACAAAGTCAAGAATGACTCACCGAGTTAAAATGATAGTGGAATGAATGATAGCTCAATGAAATGATTGGAACCGTCGTTCCTCATGAATGAAGTGATTAATTGACAATTACAAGTCTCAATACGGTTAATACATTATGAATGAATTATGATTATGAATGAACAACAACGAAAGGAATGAATATCCTTTTAACCGAGTAAGAATTAACTTACACAACCGGTGAAGAATGTCCTTCCTCGACCAACGTCCAAAAAGGGATGTCGGTCGCTCGAACAACCTTGAATGACAATTACCAACAATGCTCAATATACGTATCAAACACGATTATAACCGACTCAAACGTCGATACAATAATTTTCAAACTCATTGAGGCATTCTAGCGAACACTTAGCAAACACACATCCTTTGATAAAGTCCAATCCCGAATATATCGAAATCAACTCCAAAATGAGTATTTCAAACCAACAAAACAACTTCAATGATATCAATAATCCCATAGGAATCCACAATTCGAGTTAACGACAACATCTAAATCGAAAACCCCCAAATATCAAAGTCAACTCTAATGTGTTCTTGAATCAAACCCCAAACAACTCATGAAATCCAAATATATGCCATAAAATCTGTAGGAATACATTTATCCAAGGTAGATAATCCATATCTAACATATTCCAACAACAATCCAAGCTTACACGAAGAGATCGGAAGGAAAACACTTGAACTCCGAATTTCTAGATTCAAAAGGTGATTACCTTGATTATGATGTTTGAAGATGATGAAATGATGATTACTCCGGATTATATGCTTGGAAATGTTGATAGCTGATTTCACCTCGAAGAACACTCTTCAAGAAGCTCCAAATCGCCCAAAACCGATGAAAGAATGAAAAGAAATGACAAATGACGAAATCTGGACTACACTGTCCAATTTATAACAATCCTAGTTTAGCGCGCGCTAGATCCTGTTCTTAGCGTGCGCTAACGGGTATACTGGGTATTCCAGTACCCCCTGTCCTTATCGGTAGCGTGCGCTACGTATCTTTTGTAGTGTGCGCTACTGCCATATACATAGCGTGCGTTAACTCAAAATGTTAGCGTGCGCTAACTGAATATTTGATGCCCAGTAACTGAAGTCTAGACCTTCTGTCCTCTGACCTGCTCGCGATAGCGGGTGCTACATCCAAGATCCAGCGCTACTGACACCAATTAGCGTACGCTAATACTCACACATAGCGTGCGCTATGAATTATCTGAAATCAGTCGAGTAGCCACTGGACTCTGCCTGATCCGACCTTAGCGCGCGCTGCACCGGTTGCATAGCGTGCGCTACTCCAACCTACTAGCGCGCACTACTTACCATTCGTAGCGTGCGCTACTTACAACCCAACTGCAGTCCAGTGCCTTCTGGACTGCCTGCTTGAAATACACTAGCGTGCGCTAGTGTTGAGAGGTAGCGTGCGCTACCCGAACTCAAATAGCGCGCTAAAGAGAGTACATAGCGTGCGCTACTCCTCACACACAGCCCACTATGAAGGTGACAAACACGGTACGATTCTCCAACTAAATTGATGATGAATGACGATTGATACGCGATACAATTACTCTGAACGGTGAATACAATGATTGAATATGAATGATAAATGATCATTAATGAGTGAAAATTACTGAGTGACAATTACTGAACGATAATTACTGAATGATAATGACTGAATTACAACCGGGTATTACATATTAAACCCTGCAGGTGGATTTAATTCCGATATAATAATAAGGTTCGAGTGGTACTACTCTTGGATAAGATATTAATTAATTAAAGCTGTCAGTAGCTTATAATTAATTAATGGACATTCGATATCTTAAATACGGGAAATAATATATTTAATAAGGAGCCCAATTTCGTAATTTGGAATTTCGGTAGGAAGTACAATATCAACTTTTTAGTGGACTAAGTTGATATTAATAGATTAACTATATTAGGAAGAGTCCTAATAAGGTAAGATGAATTTATTGGGAGTCCTTCCATAATCCTCCTTAAGATCCCTAGTAGTAGTCCAAGAGCCTATATATAGGACTTATGGGTGGGGAGGCCGATTTTGTACATGTCTTGTGAGGTTGTGTGATCAAATTTTTCCTCTTGTGTTTAATTGTAGCTCTAGACTTGTGTCTTTGATCCTACAATTTAGATAACACATTAATTTGCTAAGAGTGTCCATAAAATACTAGAAAGCAAAGAAAAATTGTGTGACCACATACAAGAGAATTTCGGCCGATCCCATTAGTGTCCAAGCAATATCCGGTAGCTCGTTGCCCACACAACATCCGGGTGAAGGCGGATCATACTCTAGAAGGTCTAAATGTAGAAATACAAGGTGATCAACACAAAAGTAACCACTACTCTTCTAAGGTAATATCCTATGATCTTTAGATCTAGATTAGGATATTTTAATAACCAATATATTTATTTAATAAATAATAAATAATATTTAAATTGCTTATTAGTCTTAGTAATTAATTAATTAGCATGCCTAAATAGATCTTATGCTCGTGGATGCGTAAAACGCGATTATCAAACTTTCCCAAACTTCGCTTCCGCTGCGTTTTCACTTTCAACAATTGGTACCGGAGACGGATTTTTAGGCCTTTTGCTATTTTAATTAATTTTGGTGATTAATTGATAGTAATTTAAATATTCATATATTTTGATGTTGGAATATTTTGCTAGATGTGTTCTTGCAGGTGATATGATCCAATTATCATGGTTTTTGTGAATGATTTATTTATTTATTTTTATTATTTATGCAATTGTTGGTTTGGCCCATTTTTTGAGGCATGTAATGGTTTTTCCCGTGAGAAAATCCGCGGGTAGTTCTAGGTGTTTTATTTTTCGTGTAATCTTGCTGTAATTTCGATGTATTTTATTTTGTATAAATTATAATCGAATTCGGAAAAGACGGGATCACGAAGAAATAGAGCGAACAGGACTCTTTGGCGGCCCTTGGCAATGACGGCGCTGCCAAAGCAACACGGCAGTACTGCCGGCAGCCGGCAGTACCGAAACGCCAGAGCCGCTGGACTGGCCGTTCGGGTTCGGGCAGTTATTGTTCGGGCGTAAATCCAGATTTGGTCGGTCCGTTCATTGCCGCTTCGTTGCGTCCGCTGGAGAGTCGGGATTTAAAATTAATTTTTTTTATGTAATTAATTTTGCATAATAGTGAAATTTTAATTTTGGAAACCCACGGCCCGGCCGGGGAGGAGCGACGAGTTGGTTGATTCAGTGGCAGAGATCGAGTCGAAGATTTTCTCGGGTTCAACTCAAGGAAGAAAACCATGATAATTGGATAATTTAGTTATCCATGCTTTATTTTTGGTTTTTATTGTTTTGATGTATGGCATGTATGAATGTATGCGTGATATGTTTTCTGTATGTTAGGACGAGAAAATTAAAAACCTTAAGGCTAAAATAACTAAGTGATTAAATTGATATTTGTTTTAAAATAAAATCAAATAGGCCTCCATAATTAATTTAAATTGTGCTAATTATAGGTTCACTAGTTTAAAATTTCAAAATGATAGCATAAGGTAAATATTATTTTTTTATGATAGGACCTCTCCATCTGTAGGACTATTATTTAAAAGATAATATTTAAAGGATGTTAAATTATGGTGTTCACTTAGGTGTATTAATTAATAAGCTCCCCATCGGAATCTATGTTAATTAATACATGGCCAAGAGGAACCAACTATTAATTTTACTTATCAGAACGTAATTTAACTAGATAGTAAAATTAAAGACCTAAAACTCTACTTGAAAAATGTGTGTGTAAACGTCCACACGATCGTGGCTTGCATATGCGGATTTTTCGAGGTGTTGGTTGCTAGCATATATATTGTGTTTTGAGATTTTTCGATATATTTTGCTATGTGTTGTAAATAAGTCATGTATTTAGTGAATGACTAATATGCCCATGAAACCCTAGATGTGTACCTATAAATAGAGGCCTATGGCCTTCATAATGATACACACAATTTCATTTGTTTCTCTCATCTTCTCTCATATTTTCCTCTTTCTCTCAATGTTTATAACACGTTATCAGCACGATATTCTACCAGTAAATTTTTTATTTCTCTCCGATTTTCGAAATAAAAAAAAAAATGCGAGCAGATTTTCTGCACTGCAAGACCGCGCAAAAATCGCGATTCCTGTTTTGTCAACCGTCGGATCAGCATGAAATTTTTACAGTATCTTCCTGACAAACAGATCTACAAATTCAACGGTGGAGATCGGATTCTAAAACGTATTGCATACATTGAAAAAAAAAAGTCCGAGCAGAAATAGCATTTTTTTTGCATTGGTGAACGGTATTAATTCTATTTACTCCTTCAAAAACTTTCTTGCATATGATGATTTCGAGAAAAAATATATATTCTTTAGTTATTAAATTTTATGTTTTCGTGTGCATCACATATAAATAATATATATGATGACCTCGAAATCTATTATCAAATCATATTTCTCTTTGTTTCTAGAAAAAACACGATTCAACAATACTTAATAATCCAGAAGATTATAGATTTGTTGTAGTTCTTGAAGAAGGACAATGTTATCTCGTCATATTCTAGTTGAATACGATGTGTTCGTGAAGAACACTATGAGATCTAATAATTTGTGCAATTCCTAATGAAAATACAAAATAATATTCCTGAAAAATATTGTAAGTGCTCTTGAAGAAGCAACTATTTTAGTTTAGTTATTTCGAGCCTTGATTAATTCTCGTACTATTTTTTTCCCTTTTTATATTCAATTATGGATCTTAAAATTATTGCTACCGAAGTAGCACAATTAATTGTAATATTCTTGAAGAATATTACTATTTTAAATGAATAATTCTTATTTATACATGAATTATGTGATGATACAATATTCATGAAGAATAGTGATTTGTTACTTATAAATATAATAGCATAATTAAATCATTATGCTCTTGATGTAGCATGATATTATCCCTGAAGGAAAATATAACTTATATCTCAAATAAAAAATATTAATATAATTTGAGAATATTCTCTATCGAGATTGTATCATATATGTTATACACCACAATCATAATCCGATTGTGCTCCAATGGTAGCAAGATTAGTGAGTGGTCGAATATTTCTATCAAGTTGTTCCCAGAAGTGAACAATATTAAATTAAAAACTTCAATATTACATGGCTCAAATTTTATCTCCCGAAGTAGATAAAATTTAGAGTTTATCCCTGTAGAGGATAATTACTTATAAATTTTATCTCCTGGATTGGATATTATCAATTGTTAATGATAAGCACACAAAAATGATAATCTTAAGATTATATGTCAATATCTAATATTATATATTGTGTGGTTGAATATTTTATTATCTCTTATGGTATATAATGAGTTTTTATCAATATGGGATATGATGTCATACCTGAAGTATGATTTGAATTGATCATTGCTATATAATTTGTGACAAAAATGTCAAATATCCTGAAGATATTTGCATTATTCAAATTCTTGGCTTATCTTATTTCTTCTGTTTATGAATCGAATGCCAAGTTCTTGGGATTAAATCATGGTCATAATTTATTGTCTCATCAAAGTGCAAATGTGCATATCTTTAGAAATAAATGATACTTTCCGTGTAAAAAAAGTAGTGCTAAATTTATTGACAGTTCCTGAAGAACTACTAAATTCCTCCCGTGGGGTTGAATATTATGCACTATTATCTTCTAAGTATTGATAAATTTATGGATTTCTAAACTATCGCTTGATATATGTATGATTCCGCGATAACAAGTGAGACAAATGTATTAGAGAAATTATCAATGTAAATGACGTATAAAATTCACCACTTATTAGACCAGAAGTCTATTAATCCCAATACTTTCAATATTTGCGTGTTTAAAACTACACGTTGAATGTTAAAGTCTATTTATAGCATATTTATATTTATTATGATATATATCCTGAAGATATATTAATACAAATTCTCACATGCTGTATGCTAAATATCATAAATTACTAGCGAATGTCCTGAAGTACATTTATATACTTAAAATATTTGAGTTGACCAATTTTCCTCAACATTCTATAGATGTTGGATTAATTGCATAAGAATCATTGCACTTTCTTCTACAAGAAGAGTAATAATGATAGTTATTACATATAATATTGATGATGATACCTGTAAAAGTATAAATATGCAGTTGAGAAAATAAATTTTCTCCCTGAAGGAAGAACTACTACTATCTTTTAATGTTTAAAGATAAAATATTATTGATATCTATTGAAGTAGGTTATCGAATTAAAAATTCAATAAAATAAAGGTTGATTATGTCACAAACTCATTCAAGAACGAATTTGAGGTTGACATAGTTGTCTTTATTCTTATTTTGAATTCGAATAATCATCACAGTAAACTTAAAGTTTACATATTTGAACACTTTATGATTTGATATCGATAAAAGTGCATTATTTTGAAGTCCGACAAGTAATTCAGTGTGCATATTGTAACACCCCCAAACCCTTCGGGAATATTACAGCGCCGCAGACCCCCTCCGTGAGGATCTACCAGGCTAAATACAGAAAACACATTAACACTATACATGCCGACATGGCTAACAAACGAACCATTAGACCGATTTGGTCTTTTACCACAACATACACATCGAGCATACATTACTCTTTCTCGTAACTCATACCCACGCAGGGGTTAACATAAATCAACAATCCCGCATAGGGGAAAGTAAACACAACGGAAAGACAAAACAAAACATCACCAAATATTCAACACCGGTCTTCATGTGATTAGTATCGCCGTCTTCCATCATCCTTCGTAACGATCCTGTGAATTGCTCCCCAAAGAACTCCGCAAATACCGGACGCAATACAGACATCCACCCCGAATACTGGGGTTAGCAAAACCCCACCGTTTTGCTAGTGCAAGTATAAATACAAAGACAGCCATACAAATCATACTCCAAGAACATAGAAATCATGAATATACTTCCGAGATAATTCACTTGATCAAAACAATTTAGATTACGAAAGATAAGAATAAAACCATTTTCTGACTTACAAAACATTTTCCGATCTCGGAGTTTTTGAAAACGTTTGGGATTTAAGAATTTTCAAGCCTTTCGAAATGCTTAGGGACATAGCCCAACAATCGTTTATTTCAAAATACAAGTCCGATAGCGTATAACAGGCCCACGACCCAATTATAACATTCCAATCACAACACAGGGTCCACGACCCAAATCATCCACATCACATACTCGCAAGAATACCCGGTGGAAATTACACCGTATCCAACATTACCATGACAACAAATCTCACTCATCATACCACAGAGCTACAATGCACAGAGCAACCACATGACTCACGTACCCATACCAAATTATCACAACCAAGAGACAATTCATTCACAACACATTTATTAGTGCCATTCCACCAAGTACGATACCATTTGAATCGCCATTCTAATCAGACGAAATATGCGCCAAAGATCACAGTTCTCCAACAAAACACTTCAAAGTTAACCTTGGTACGAGACTCACGGCCACCGTACCCCGCAGAGCCCCGTCGGACATCCCTGGGTGGTTAACCATAGTTCGCGATACGAAACTCACGGCAACGTATCCCTAGAGGCCTCGTCAGACCGTCCCTAGGTGAACATACACATATCATCCATAACGCCACGGGAAGCCATAATTCGAATACTAGAATATGCATACGAATGCTAGGTACTTTGCTAGAATGGCCACTTTAGTCGACGTACACTCACAACTAATGTCACACAACCACAAGTAAATACCAATACCAAGCAACACCAAGTGTCACAATCTCCTCACGAAGGAATAACAACCAATATCGCACACATTACGTTCTTACCGAACAAGTACACATAACATTACGTAATCCCCGGCAAAGGATTACGGTCTATTAAACTCACTCAAAGTGATCGTAGCATCTTTCAACATACAAAACCAACACATATATTCCGAGAACACATATATTCACGAATTACAAGAATTATTGTTGAAAGACAACATTTATCGAGAACATACCGATCCCTTTTACGTTCATTAAACATTGGATTTCGCATAAAATCATTTATCAATAATTATGCCTACGAAACATGAAATGTATGGACAAGATACTTGCCTCAAAATCGGTACGCAAGTATTCGACGAACACGGCTCAACCGAAAGCTTCAAACGCCCAATGCTATCGAAACGGAAGACGGCGGCGAGCGAAAGGGTTCAACGCGGTTTCTTCGCAAGAAACACGACCCTAACATCATACAATCAATAAATCATCGACCATACGAGGAAGAATAATCGTAGAACGCCCGAAAACCCCTCTAAGACATTTTAGGACACCTTCAAGGCGTCGGTCAAGAACTCAACTCAAACAACGAATCGATACGATCCAACCATGGAATAACAAGGGAAATGATATAATACATCTAAATAATCATCAATCCATCAACAAAACGGAAAGAATCGGACAAAACCCCAAAATCCCCAATTATCCAAAAAGGTAGGGTTTCAAGAGATATTACCTTGAGTGATTCAAGTATTTAGATTCGTAGAACACGCGTTGGATTGATTGTCCGGGCTTCACAACCGAAGAAGAATGATGAAAATCAACCCTCCAAATGATAATGATGAGAAGCTCTCCTCCTCTCTCACTCTCTCTCGCGTCTAAGGAAAAAGAAGAAGGAAATGAGTCTGTCACGCTCAAAACAACACATTTATAGTGTAACACGGCGAGACCTATCGGCCAGCCTATCGGCCGATAGGCCCAACCGATACCCTATACAAATGCCGGCGGTAGAGTCTATCGGCCCTCCCTATCGGCCGAAAGGCTCTGGGCCAGTGCCCGATACCGCAGTCTTTCACTAAAACGACCATAACTCTCTCGTCCGGACTCCGATTGACTCACCGCTTGAACCATTGGAAAGCTAACTCGATGTTCTATAATATTGCAAAGATTTATAATTTTGGAGTCACCAAAAATTAATGGTGATCTAACAAAGTCGAACTCATACTTAGAAAAGTCGTTTAGTAATCTGAATTCAACAAAAGCGACACCGAAACCCGAGCACGAATACGAACCGAAGATACGGTTACGAGGTACTCACAAAGACGAATCTAAGAGCTAGTAGAACACACGATTTCGACCACCCGAAGGCTCGAAATTCGACAACGGAAGGTAATTCCCCCAAACTATGGGAAATTACGAAAATGGCCCAACTGCCCGAAAATCACCATACGACAACGTATAATCAAACCAAAGCTCACAACACGTCTAAAAAAGTTAAACGGACTTGCGTGAAACTCGAAACAACAGCTTTGACGAGATTCGCAAGAATCGAACTCAAGTGCGGAAAAGTCGCTAAAAGCACGAACTCAACGAAACGATACCGAAACGAACTCGGATGTCAAAAGTGTAGAATTAATCATTCTCGAATGACGAAACGGACATGAGCGAGTCGTCAAAAACAGACTTCCGAAAAAATGAAATTACCGGAAATCGAAAATTGCGGATATTACATTCTACCCTCCTTAAAAGAAGTTTCGTCCGAAACTTAAAACAAGTAGGGAGAGAAATATTCCAGAAAACTCAACGAGATACACAAGAATGCGTAACTAACGCCCAACGGCGAAATGTTACAAACAACGCAAAGGAGTATACGGCGTGAAAACACGCTCCACGGCGACCAACACAACGTCGCCGTTAGGGATATAATAAAAACCAACAAGTGACAAACGTCATCAAATGGATAATATAGCCAAGTCAATTATCCGACAATCACAAAACACAACGAACGAAAATCAATATGATTGACCAACCCAACGGTACATCAATCAAAACGCGAGTCAACCGCTGAACAAACACGAAATCCCACCGCCTAAGGGCTGGAAGATCGAAAACGAAACTAATTTCCCGAATCAAGGGAATTACGAAGGAGCCCGAATGTTCGCCAATCACGGAACGAGGTCAATATAAACCGATACCAAACGATCAAACCACAACGATCGAGACAACAAAGATCGAAGAATCATGTTCGAATCACAAAGAACAATAAAGTTCAAACAACAACTCCCGTGATGATCCGTGAGAACTACAAGACATGCATTGCCGAAGATCCACAGAAAGGGAATAGCGACAAAAGTCACAACGACAACGAGTTATTCGAAATAACACCACACTCGTTCGATCAACAAAAGCAAGGAGCAGACAAGCTCGAAATGTCAACGAACATAAACGAGTCGACAGTCGAAAATGTAAAAGTTCAAGATCCATCCACTTCGAATAAGAGAACTAGTAGAACCTAAAGATGTTACTTCCGAACAAGGTTCACAAGAATCGAACCGAATTCGGAAAGTGACAGCGATAACCAGATTGACCCAAAATAAGATCACACTCGTTCGAATGATGAACCCGAAATACAAAACAAGTTCATAAAGTGCCAACGAACATGAGCGAATCGATAGACTGGAGAAAGAGAAAATACCAAGTCAAAATAGTACGGGCATTACCACCTCGTCACGAAATTCACAAAAACGGAGCAAGGTAACAAGACATTAAACAACCGACACAAAACGGAACCATCACCGATGCACACGGTCATACCAAACCAAGCTCTAACAGCTCGCACATGCGCGACAACGCAGAAATCACCACGAGGCGACAACATTCAACACCAACATCCCGCCTCTCACAGGGGCTAGCACAACCCATGTGTGGAAAGCGACTCAACGCTCACACCGCCAATTCGATCATACTCGGGAGAAAGTATCAAAATGACAACGCGAACATCATACATTCATACCCACCCCTCAAACGGGAATGGATAGGTTTTAAAAACGAAAACCTCATTTTGAAAATAATTTAGAAGAACACCGGTTGATCTTGAGTATCACCTTTCAAATAGTACGAACTTGAAACATCGTTATCGAGACATTGGAGAACCATTTCACATTTGATAAAAATGAGGACACTTTCTCTTAGTGAAAACTTTCAAAATATTCGACCCCCGGGTCTAAATAAAAGTGTTGAAAATATCTCAAAACATTTTGGTCCTCGAGGTAGAAAAATTTTGAAATATATTGTGACATCTAGGATGTACCACAAGAAAATAACTCCTTTGAAAAGTATGTCTCGATTTTTATTTTTCTATTATACTCAATGTTTTCAAAATCCAATAGGCCGTAATGCCCAAAACTCACACATACCGACGTTCACTAAAACAACTCCTAGCACACGCATCAAAACGTTTAAAATCAAGACAATACATGTCTTTTAACGAATACAAACGATATTATACCACATTCTGAACAAAACCACCGATAAAATACCCTCCCAAGCAGCTAGTGAACAAGTCGAACGCGTATAAGCACAAAGCTTCCACAAGAGACTTGTAAAGCGTGCAAATCGATTCGAAAATCATCCACAACGAACAAAAACAACAATAAAAAGATATCACAAGCGACACTCCTCGTATAAATCAAATACGAGCGTTGACTAAATACATATCGTGAAAATCAAAATTCACATAAAATTCCACCACTTAACAAATAATCATAAAAATAGCTCGTGTCACACGAGGCACAACACAAAGAAGGGAGACTTACTTCCACAGTCGCACGAAGATGATGGCCGCACCTCGATACTAATCACGACCGACACCTCGGGCGACGCGTCGCGACACGACTCGGACAAAATCGACAAGACAAGACAAGACAAGACCCAACAACACACAACCCGACCCGACACCTAGGTTTCCGCAACCTAAGCTCGATACCATATTCGTAACACCCCCAAACCCTTCTGAATATTACAGGCGCCGCACCCTCCGTGAGGATCTACCAAAGCTAAATACGAAAACACATTAACACTATACATGCCGACATGGCTAACAAACGAACCATTAGACCGATTTGGTCTTTTACCACAACATACACATCGAGCATACATTACTCTTTCTCGTAACTCATACCCACGCAGGGTTAACATAAATCAACAATCCCGCATAGGGAAAGTAAACACAACGGAAAGACAAAACAAAACATCACCAAATATTCAACACCGGTCTTCATGTGATTAGTATCGCCGTCTTCCATCATCCTTCGTAACGATCCGTGAATTGCTCCCAGAACTTTGCAAATACACAGACGCAATACAGACATCCACCCCGAATACTCGGGGTTAGCAAAACCCCACCTGTTTTGCTAGTGCAAGTATAAATACAAAGACAGCCATACAAATCATACTCCAAGAACATAGAAATCATGAATATACTTCCCGAGATAATTCACTTGATCAAAACAATTTAGATTACGAAAGATAAGAATAAAACCATTTTACTGACTTACAAAACATTTTCCGATCTCTGAGTTTTTGAAAACGTTTGGGATTTAAGAATTTTCAAGCCTTTCAAATGCTTAGGGACATAGCCCAACAATCGTTTATTTCAAAATACAAGTCCGATAGCGGATAACAGGCCCACGACCCAATTATAACATTCCAATCACAACACAGGTCCACGACCCAAATCATCCACATCACATACTCGCAAGAATACCCCGGTGGAAATTACACCGTATCCAACATTACCATGACAACAGTCTCACTCATCATACCACGAGCTACAATGCACGAGCAACCACATGACTCACGTACCCATACCAAATTATCACAACCAAGAGACAATTCATTCACAACACATTTATTAGTGCCATTCCGGCCAAGTACGATACCATTTGAGCGCCATTCTAATCGGACGAAATATGCGCCAAAGATCACGGTTCTCAACAAAACACTTCAAAGTTAACCTTGGTACGAGACTCACGGCCACCGTACCCCGCAGAGCCCGTCGGACATCCCCGGGTGGTTAACCATAGTTCGCGATACGAAACTCACGGCAACGTATCCCTAGAGGCCTCGTCGGACCGTCCCTAGGTGAACATACACATATCATCCACAACGCCACGGAAGCCATAATTCGAATACTAGAATATGCATACGAATGCTAGGTACTTTGCTAGAATGGCCACTTTAGTCGACGTACACTCACAACTAATGTCACACAACCACAAGTAAATACCAATACCAAGCAACACCAAGTGTCACAATCTCCTCACGAAGGAATAACAACCAATATCGCACACATTACGTTCTTACCGAACAAGTACACATAACATTACGTAATCCCGGCAAAGGATTACGGTCTATTAAACTCACTCAAAGTGATCGTAGCATCTTTCAACATACAAAACCAACACATATATTCCGAGAACACATATATTCACGAATTACAAGAATTATTGTTGAAAGACAACATTTATCGAGAACATACCGATCCCTTTTACGTTCATTAAACATTGGATTTCGCATATAATAATTTATCAATAATTATGCCTACGAAAAATTAAATGTATTGAAAAGATACTTGCCTCAAAAGCGGTACGAAAGTATTCCACGAACACGGCTCAACCGGAAAGCTTCAAACGCCCAATGCTATCGAAACGGAAGACGGCGGCGAACGAAAGGGTTCAACGCGGTTTCTTCGCAAGAAACACGACCCTAACATCATACAATCAATAAATCATCGACCATACGAGGAAGAATAATCGTAGAACGCCCGAAAACCCTCTAAGACATTTCTAGGACACCTTCAAGGCGTCGGTCAAGAACTCAACTCAAACAACGAATCGATACGATCCAACCATGGAATAACAAGGGAAATGATATAATACATCTAAATAATCATCAATCCATCAACAAAACGGAAAGAATCGGACAAAACCCCAAAATCCCCAATTATCCAAAAAGGTAGGGTTTCAAGAGATATTACCTTGAGTGATTCAAGTATTTAGATTCGTAGAACACGCGTTGGATTGATTGTCCGGGCTTCACAACCGAAGAAGAATGATGAAAATCAACCCTCCAAATGATAATGATGAGAAGCTCTCCTCCTCTCTCACTCTCTCTCGCGTCTAAGGAAAAAGAAGAAGGAAATGAGCCATTCACGCTCAAAACAACACATTTATAGTGTAACACGGCGAGACCTATCGGCCAGCCTATCGGCCGATAGGCCCAACCGATACCCTATACAAATGCCGGCAGAGAGTCTATCGGCCCTCCCTATCGGCCGAAAGGCTCTGGGCCAGTGCCGACAGTGTGATCTTTCACTAAAACGACCATAACTCTCTCGTCCGGACTCCGATTGACTCACCGCTTGAACCATTGGAAAGCTAACTCGATGTTCTATAATATTGCAAAGATTTATAATTTTTGGAGTCACCAAAAATTAATGGTGATCTAACAAAGTCGAACTCATACTTAGAAAAGTCGTTTAGTAATCCCGAATTCAACAAAACGACACCGAAACCCGAGCTGAATACGAACCGAAGATACGGTTACGAGGTACTCACAAAGACGAATCTAAGAGCTAGTAGAACACACGATTTCGACCACCCGAAGGCTCGAAATTCGACAACGGAAGGTAATTACCCCAAACTTTGGGAAATTACGAAAATGGCCCAACTGCCCGAAAATCACCATACGACAACGAATAATCAAACCAAAGCTCACAACACGTCTAACAAAGTTAAACGGACTTGCGGGAAACTCGAAACAACAGTTTCGGACGAGATTCGCAAGAATCGAACTCAAGTGCGGAAAAGTCGCTAAAAAGCACAGAACTCAACGAAACGATACCGAAACGAACTCGGATGTCAAAAAGTGTAGAATTAATCATTCTCAGAATGACGAAACGGACATGAGCGAGTCGTCAAAACAGACTTCCGCCGAAAAAAAAGAAATTACCGGAAATCGAAAATTGCGGATATTACACATATCCCCCTTTATGGCTCCAATTGAATATGAAAATATGTCGGGTACGTTCCTCTTTATGACAATACCTGAAGTATTGATGGGTGATGTGAATAAGATTGATATTGTAAGATAGTATCATTCCCGACATTAGGGGGAGGAAAGTATCAACCGATCAAGAAAATTATTTGAAAAATTATGATCTTGAATTTCAAATGATTATCGATCTTGCACTGCAATCAATAATATGTATATACTATAGAAGAGTTTAAATAAATCCAGCTGGAAATTGATGTCTTGGAAGGCACATGCAAGTGCTACAATTGAGTTTAAGGCTAGCCCACCTAAAGGGTGAGAACTATATTATATATCTCCGGATATCAAAAAATAAACATTAGTGACAAAATTCAACGTCCTGAAGACGTCGTTCCTGAAGAGCGTACTCTTGAAGAGAATTAAATTATAGAACGTTCTACGAATTTTGTTACAATGAAATTTGGAGCCTATATAAATAGATTTAACAATAGCACTTGATACAAATAAAGATCATAATGATCTAAGTTGATTAATGTCGGAAATAAAATATTTGGTCAAGATGGAGAAAACAATCTAATGTGATTTATATTAATGACAATACTTTATTATTTGACCTGCAGTCCAAAATAGCATATTGAATAAAGTTCATTGAATATTGATCAATATTTATACTATATAAGATTGATAATTGGAACTCTTGAAGAGTTACCAACAATTTTTAGCATTACTCATGCAAATATGAGATATGAAACACGACTTTTGTAGTCAAAATTGCTTACAATGATTATATTTTTTTATAAGACCACTCATGAATTGAATGAGATTTGGAAGTACATGAAATGTCTTATGGATACATGAAATCCTACAAGGATGATATGCCTGAAGCATATAAATCAAAATCTAAATATATGTATTCCTTCAAATTACAAGAGTCTTTACGTAGATTCAAATACTACAGTCGAATTTGAAATAACCATCTTAGTCAATATTATTTGACTAAAGAAAAGTATATTAATGACTCAATGTCATATATAGATTTGAATGATCTTAGATTGATTGGAACTCCAGAAGAGATCCAACTGACACTTGACTATTTTGAAAAGGTAATTTGAGATCGTATTGAAATATCTAGAATATACTTTGGGTTACAAACACTTGAAAAGTGTATTATTATATATCAACTCACTTATATATAGAAGGTATAGAGCGATTTACATGAATGAAATACGCTCATCAAAATGATTGATCCGTCATCTAATTCTATTAAGGACACCTTTATACCAAATGACGATGAAGAGATTCATGGTCCGGAAGCATCACATCTCAGTGCAAATATTATTGCATTTGTATATATTACTAGTTCTACATGAACTAATATATAATCAAGGCTTAATTCATCTAATGGTCAACATTCAAAGAAGGTATTGAAAACTTCAATGCTATCTGCAAAGATTTTTTTTTATTTATTCATATGGTTCTCTGCATTTATAATGCATTGAGAGTGTGTTAAAATAAGATCAATCACCCACTAGATCTGAAAGAATTGTGGGCTATAATAGAATAATGAAGTTATCCCAACTATTTGCATAGAGTCAATATGGTGTGTGGTGAGAAGAAGATATTTCCATTCGTGATCTACTAGTGATGTGTGGATCAAGGGGAAAGACGATATAAATGATGATATGCGATCCGAAATTTTCATAAAGAAAATAAACAATGGATTTGCAATTTGATTGGGACTCATGAAGAGCTCAATAAATCTGTCACTGAAAATCTATGAAGTAAGTCTTACTAGCATCATCTCTCAATCATTATGAGATTATTGCAACACATGAAGCAAGTGGAGAATGTGTATGGTTTGTGAGTTTAACCACTACTAATATGAAATCTCCAGAAGAGATGACATGTCTCACCAACATGCGGGTTCGAGATTGCAACTTGCACTGAATATGATACCTATGCTAATTCGCGGAGGATTTTTGAAATGCCTGAAGCATATTTATATAAAATACGCGTTGCACTTTTTTTTTCCTTGGTTGAGGTTTTATCCCATTGGGTTTTCCTATCAAGGTTTTTAAAGAGGCAACTAGGATGGCTTAATAACATGAATAGTGTACTCTTTTCCCTTCATTAGGATTTTTTCCACTGGGTTTTTCCTAATAAGGTTTTAACGAGGCATATTCATGGCATAATGAGGACATTACAAAGATCGGTATTAGACCTCAAGATTTAAAGTAAGAAGGAGTATTTGTACTCTTTTTCCTTCGATCAAGTTTTTCCCACAGGGTTTTCTTGACAAGGTTTTGATGAGGCAACACATGGATACTCCTATAAGAATATTCTGTACACGGAGAAACGTATACTCTTATGATCACTCAGTTTTTGTCCCATGGGGTTTTACTAAGGCAGCACATGGATATTCATACAAGAATGATCGATATGAGGGGGAGCAAGTTCAATTATTATATATTTCTCAAAACTTTTCCTAACAGCACTATGATGCAGCAAGTTATGCGTGTTACAAGCTCACTCCAAACAGTTTGGACGTTTTTCTCCCGTTGGGCTTTTCTTCAAACTAGTCCAACAGATATATATGTAATAGTCATTCAAGGGGGAGTGTTGTAAATAAGTCATGTATTTAGTGAATGACTAATATGCCCATGAAACCCTAGATGTGTACCTATAAATAGAGGCCTATGGCCTTCATAATGATACACATAATTTCATTTGTTTCTCTCATCTTCTCTCATATTTTCCTCTTTCTCTCAATGTTTATAGCAATGTGCATTATGTGATGGATGTTTTTAATTTTTATCTCAGATGTCTTTCAATCCACTAGCTGTTATTCTCAAAGAAAATAAACTTGATGGCACTAACTTTGCCGATTGGAAAAGAAATCTTGACATTGTCCTGACTGCTGAGGGGCATAAATTTGTCTTAACTGAGGAGAGCCCTCTGGATCCAGAACCGGATGCCACTCCTGGAGAGTTGGATGAATTTCGAAAATGGAAGAAGTCTGATGAGATGGCTCGCTGTTACATTTTAGCTTCACTGACAAATGTATTGCAGCATCAGCATCAGACGATGGGCTCGGCCGCGGAAATGATGAAAAGTCTCACCGAGATGTTTGGTCATCAGAACCGGGCGGCTAGACAAAATGCAATGAGGGTGTTGATGACAACCCAAATGTCTGAAGGGACCCCAGTAAGGGATCATATTCTAAAAATGATGTCTCATTTGAACGAACTGAGCATACTAGGGGCTACTATCGATGCAAAAATGCAGGTCGATATTATTAGGCAGCTTACCAAGAAACTTTGAGAAGTTCCGCCTTAACTACAATATGAACCGTAGGACATATACTTTGGCGGAACTGCTGACAGAGCTTCAATCTGCTGAAGGTCTCTTCAAACAAGGTTATCATCAGATTCTTGCGACAACCGGTGCTACTTCTTCCAAACCCAAATGGGGAAAGAAGAAAAAGCAAGTTGGCCAGAAGCAAGTGGCAACCCTCAAGGTGAAAATCAAGGATCCTCACCCCGAGGCGAACAAAAAGCCAAAGGAAAAGTGCTACAAGTGCGGTCAGAAAGGACATTTTAAAGCAGACTGCCCTGCTCTTAAGAAAGGTATGTCTCGCGCACTAGTAGTCAAAACATGTTTGGCAGCTTGTTCTTCCACTTCGTGGATAGTTGATTCAGGTTCCACTGATCATGTTTGCTTTGACTCGCATGGTTTTCAGGTAACCAAGCAGCTTAGTGCGGGCGAGATTACGATCAACTGGGGCGATTATCCCAGGCTTATGGTTGTTGCAGTGGGAGTCATGCAGTTGAAGATTAACGATAAATTATTAGTCCTCAATAATGTATTATTAGTACCGGATTTTAGAATGAATTTAATTTCGGTTTCTAAATTAAAATGCAATGGTTATTCAGTTTCTTTTGATGCTGATGCCATTATTAGAAAAAGAAATGGTGAATATGTTTGCAAAGGTATTTTTAATGATGGACTATATGTCGTTAATACTGCACAAACTCATATGCATAAATCACTTAACTCTTTGTCTAAACCTAAAAAGAGAAAAGAACCTTCAAGCATAAACCAAACATATCTGTGGCATTTATGGTTAGGGCATGTAAACCTTGGGAGGATTCAAAGATTGATAGATGATGGCCCATTGGATGATCTCCAAGTTGAGTTATATCCAATTTGTGAATCCAATCTGGAAGGTAAGATGACCAAAAAGGGTTTTTAAAACCAAGGGAAACCGTGCTCAGAATGTGTTAGAATTGGTTCATACAGATGTATGTGGTCCAATGAATATCCAGGCTAGGGGTGGTTTCGAATACTTCATCACGTTTATAGATGATTATTCGAGATATGGATACATCTATTTGATGCGACGTAAGTCTGAAGCCTTTGACAAGTTCAGAGACTTCAAGACGGAAATAGAGAAGCGTCATTGAAAGAGTATCAAGTCACTACGATCTTATCGTGGTGGCGAATACCTTAGTGGAGAGTTTTTGGATTTCTTGGCGAATGAGGGGATTTCGTCACAGCTCACCGTGCCGGGAACTCCACAACAAAATGGTGTGGCTGAAAGAAGGAATAGAATTCTTTTAGAAATGGTTAGATCAATGATGTAACACCCCCGATATATTTAGGAATATTACAGCGCCATAAATCCTTTACATAAGGGTTTACAAGGCTGAAGAATTGAACAGACATTAAAAGGTACTAATGAATGGAAATAACGGAATTTAAGATACAACAGTTCTTACCAAAAACTGAAAGTACAATTGTTCAACAGGAACTCAATAATACATCACCAAATTCAAATCCATCACAAATGACTTCGTACTCGAGTACTTATTGAAATAACGAATAAACCATAGATAAATAAACCCGGCCGAAACATCATTCTGCACCCTCATCGTCATGCAGCTCCAGTGGTTGTTTTCCCGCTCTCCTGGATCCTGAACATAAACAAAATGTTCACCCTCGAAGGGGTTAGCACAACGATGCTAGTACAAGTACCACAACATATTATTCATATCTCACGAAGAATAATAACGTAAACGACAAAATACCAACGAGTCTTCTCCTACGAGAAACTCATAAATGACATACACAACTGATAATCACAACATGATATCATAACATACACATGGTAATTCCGTCGATCCAGCGTTCACTTCCTAGAACCCACGATGATCCCGTCAGACCAACCCGTGGTGGAAAAACCCGTCCGATGATCCAGCGCACGCTAGCATAGATCCCCCGATGATCCCGTCGGACCAACACGAGGTGGACACACAATAACGACATACATGCACGACAATATGTATAACCACAATACATGAAACAAATAAGGTACTTGCCTCGATTTGAAGACAAGAACAATACTTCCACGAAAACGAACACTCGAAAGTCGTCGTCCTCAATCAATCACGTAACGAGACCAAACCTTAACAAAAGAAATGATATAGGATTTATCTCACGTCGTACGAATGTTTAACAATTTGATTTACGGCCAAAAGTTCATAAAATGCAATCTGCCTGAACTGCTTAGCGCACGCTAAGTACTCTGTGTAGCGTGCGTTAAGTCTGTTCGATAGCGCACGCAAACAACAAAGCCTAGCGTACGCTAACTATGTATGGTCAGTACTTCACTGATCATTCGACTGACTCGTCTGATGGCTTAGCGTACGTTACATACCAAATGTAGCGTACACTAACTCGTGCTCGATAGCGCACGTTAATCTACATATCATAGCGTGCGCTATCTATGCATGGCAGTTTACTGCTGAGCAGTAAACTGTTCTCGCCATGATCGAAACAATGAAATCTTCCGTGATAATTCATGTTACTTCCATGAATACCATGTTCATACCCTTATGAATGATTTTACGGATAATGACAACTTCGGATTCAAGGATATGCATACCAATATGAAACCATATTCCATTTCGACTACAAATCTTCATACGACAATTCGAAAGGTTTAACGGTTGATATCAACACCTTTATATCAATCAATATTATCATGCTGAAGTTGTTAAACGTTCCATCTATACTAGATAAATCTTTCCATGATCAATCCTTTAGATTTATCTATCAATAATGATGTTAAAGTCAAGTCCATGATTGCTATGAAGTCATCTACTAGATTCGGATTACCAATGATAGAAGCTTCCTTTACTTGTTCAATGAAATAAGATTCGAATCATGATGATCATAATCAAGGTACTTAAGGCTTATTCATCTCAATATTCCAAACATGATGTACTTGGATAATTCATCTATGAAAATCCATATCTTGTTAACATGATCATCCAAATCGTTAGAATCCAACTCTAAGTCTAGAGATAAATCGTACATACCTTAATATGATGAAAATCACTGATCCGTAAGGTAGAATCCAACTCCGGTTGGTTGTATGCCACTCCAAGGTGCTATTCCACTTCAATGATCACTCCCAAGTGATAACCAATATATTAACATCAACAAGATGTGTTCTAAGTGTATAGAAGTATATTATAGCTCTCTGGCCTCTCAAGAATGCAGAAGGAACGAGTGAAATGTAAGTCAAAATGGTTTGTTGTCCCATTTATAATATTCTGCATTTTAACAAGTTAGCGCACGCTACTAAGCTATCCTTAGCGTGCGCTAATAATGGTTGACTTCAGAATTGTCCGGGTGCGTCCGCGGGAATCTTATCCGGACCCATGTCCCGGCTGGCGCATGTGCTAGCCGTCCCGCTCAATAATTGAGTTCTCAGTGCACGCAACCCCTGTCTGCATAGCGTGTGCTAATAGTAGCCCGATAGCGCGCGTTAAGATACATTCTTAGCGTGCGCTATCACGAGTTTGCATGAGAAATTTTGCATGCTTCTATACTTATGCACAATGATATTAATGCAAGAAATATCATACTCCAATAATCAAAACCACCAATCCGAATAATACAAGGTTTGAATACAGATGAAATACACCATAATAAATCCGGATATTACATACTCTCCTACTAAAAAGGAGTTTCGTCCCGAAACTCAAGATGAAAATAATTCAGGATATCTAGACTTCATATCAGCTTCCGTTTCCCAGGTGGCTTCTTCCATTCCGTGACGTGACCATTGAACTTTGACCAAAACGATTGGTTTGTTCCTGAGCTGCTTAACTCGACTCTCGAGTATCTTGACTGGTCTTTCTTCAAACGTCCCATCCTGCTCGACTTCGATCTCACCGAAATCAATGATATGACTGGGATCTGGTATATACCTCCGTAACTGGGATACGTGGAATACGTTATGAACATGGCATAATGACGGCGGCAATGCCAATCTGTATGCCAACTCCCCAACTCTCTAGAGGATCTCAAATGGACCGATATATCTCGGACTCAGCTTTCCTTTCCTTCCGAAACGAAAGATTCCCCGAGTAGGAGAAACCTTCAAAAGTACATGGTCTCCAGTATCTAACTCCAATGGGCGACGGCGTACGTCCGCATAGGATTTCTGGCGGCTCTGGGCGGTCAACAGCCTTTCACGAATCAAGGCTATCTTCTCTCGAGTCTGTACGATCAACTCTGGTTCTGTTCCGATCAAGTCTGACGAATCATCCCAGCATAGGGGCGATCTGCATCTCCTTCCGTATAATGCCTCAAACGGTGCCATCTTAACGGAAACATGCCAACTATTGTTGTAGGTAAATTCAATCAACGGTAGATGAACTTCCCAATCGTTTGACCAATCTAAGGCACAGGCCCTTAGCATGTCTTCCACCGTTTGTATAGTTCTCTCAGATTGTCCGTCAGTCTGCGGGTGATAAGCTGTACTGAAGTTCAATTCGGTCCCCAAGGCCTTATGAATTGCTTTCCAAAAGTGAGACACAAAAGGACCGTCTCGATCAGAAACAATGGTTTTCGGCGTACCATGCAATCGAACTATCTCCGAAATAAATACTCGTGCCAACCTCTCTGGTCCCCACGTATCCTTAATGCCTAGAAAATGAGCTGATTTGATTAAACGATCAACTATCACCCAAATCATGTTCATTCCTGTCCTGGTTCTCGGCATATTAGTGATAAAGTCCATCGATATGTCCTCGCACTTCCATTCAGGAATCGGGAGTGGCTTCAACATTCCGGCAGGCCGTTGATGCTCGATCTTAACCTGCTGACAAGTCAAGCATTTCGAAACATAGTCCGCTACATCTTTCTTCATGTTGCCCCACCAGAAATTCTGCTTCAAGTCCTTATACATTTTACTGGTACCTGGGTGGATGGAATAGGGCGAACTGTGAGCTTCCTTCATAATCGTTTGTTTCAGAACATCATCATCGGGAACGCAGAGTCGATTCTGAAATCTCAAAACTCCATCATCATGAACTACGAATCCGGGGGCCTTTCCTTTGATCACTTCATCATGTAACCGAATCATCAGAGGATCATCTGTCTGTCTAGATTTGATTCCTTCGGTTAATGATGAAGTTATTTCCATCACGCACAGTTGTCCTTGGACTCTTTGTAACCACACTTCAATTCCTTCACGAATCATCTCTCGTTGAAGGCTAAGTTGGGAGGTTAGCGTCTCCAGCATCTGAATAGAAACAGGTTTGCAGCTAAGTGCATCGGCCACTACATTTGCTTTGCCTGGATGATATAAAATCTCCAAGTCATAGTCCTTAATCAGTTCTAACCATATTCTTTGCCGCATGTTCAATTCTTTCTGACTGAATATGTACTTGAGACTCTTGTGATCCGTAAAGACCTGACAGTGAGTCCCGTACAGATAATGCCTCCAGATCTTCAAAGCAAAAACTACTGCTGCAAGCTACAAATCATGTGTTGGGTAATTCACTTCATAAGGTTTCAGCTGTCGCGACGCATAAGCGATCACCTTATCATTCTGCATCAATACGCACCCAAGTCCTTGATTCGAAGCATCACTGTAAACTATAAATCCTCCAGTTCCCTGTGGAAGTGATAGAATCGGTGCCGTCGTCAATATCTTCTTCAATTTATCAAAGCTAATCTGACACAATTCATTCCACTCAAACTTTTGAGTTTTCTGTAGGAGTCGAGTAAGTGGGCGGGAGATTTTAGAAAACCCTTCCACGAATCGACGATAATATCCAGCAAGTCCTAAGAAGCTTCGGACTTCTTTCACGTTCTTTGGAGGATTCCAATCCATAATTGCTTCGATTTTCTGAGGATCTACTCGGACTCCTTCAGCTGACACCACATGGCCGAGGAACATTACTTCCTTTAGCCAGAATTCACACTTAGAAAGCTTGGCGTACAATCGCTCGTTTCTCAAAAGTTCCAATACAATCTGCAAATGCTGCGCATGTTCTCTCGGGCTCTTAGAATACACCAGAATGTCATCAATGAACACGACCACAAATTTATCCAAAAATTCAATGAACACCCAGTTCATCAATTGCATAAATACAGCAGGTGCGTTAGTGAGACCAAACGGCATCACTACAAACTCATAATGTCCGTAGCGAGTTCTGAACGCTGATTTCGGAACATCAGATTCCTTAATCCTCAGCTGATGATATCCTGATCTCAGATCGATTTTAGAAAATATTGTTGCCCCTTGCAGCTAGTCAAACAGATCATCAATCCGTGGCAACGGATACTTATTCTTAATCGTCATCTTGTTCAGCTCTCGATAGTCAATACACAGTCGGAGCGATCCATCCTTCTTTCGGACAAAAAGAACTGGCGCTCCCCAGGGTGAAATACTTGGCTGAATATAGCCCTTGTCCAGTAACTCCTCCAGCTGCTTCTTCAGTTCGTACATCTCAGTAGGTGCCATACGATACGGCGCCTTAGAAATTGGCGTAGCTCCGGGTTCCAGCTCGATGGTAAATTCCACATCCCTTCGTGGAGGTAGTCCAGGTAGCTCATCAGGAAATACATCTGGAAATTCGTTCACAACAGGAATGGATGAAAGTTTCATAATTTCGTCTTCTTTCTTCATTGCATAACACCAGATCTGCGATGCATTACCGCTTCAACAATTTGACAGCTTTCATCGCCTTGATCAATTTTCCTGAGCTTCCCGGTTTCCATCCCTCAAACAGAATTTCAGAACCATCATCAGCGATCAGCGATATGTTCCTCCTTCGGTAGTCCACAATTGCTCCATATCGATTAAGCCAATCGTCTCCGAGTATCAGGTCATCTCCTTGCATTTCTATCACGATCAGATTTGAGAGCCACTCTCTGCCTCCAAATGATACAGGGAAATTTCTAGTTTCTAAGTTCCCGACAATCCTCTCTCCACTCGGTAAACCAACAACGTAAGGTTCACAAGTATGAAAACCGGAAATATTCAAACGATTTACACAAGACAAGGATATAAAAGAATGTGTAGCTCCTGTATCGAATAAAACGCTAACTGGCTGGGAAAGGATCTGGACATTACCTGATGCGACAGCAGCATCCTGATCGTCTGTCCTCCTCATTTCGTACAGACATGGGGGAGCAGATCCGGCACTCGATGTCCCCTTTCGATCCCATTGTCCTCTGCCTCGTCCGCGGCCAAAATTCTGAGGCATCTGAACACTTTGCTGTGTCTGTTGGATACTGGCTTCCTACTGGACTGGCTGTGGTGTACGGGCTCTAAAAGACTTTGCAGCCTCTTCACAAAACACTGCCCGATGTCCCTCTTGTCCACAATCAAAACAAGTCACGGCAGGAAGGGGGCAATTCCGTCGATAGTGCCCCGTCTGGGCGCAGTTAAAGCATTTCCTGGTAACATCAGTAATAGTTGATGTCGCTCCGAAGTTCTTTACGCTCCTAACTGGGTGCGGAGGTTTCTTGAAAGAGTGAAAGGATGACTGGGCCTTACGGGGCCCGTTGTTCTTGTGCTCTGTAAAAGTACCAGAGACTTTCTGTTTCTTGGATTCCAAAAATTTCTCCATAGCTGCTTCTTTGATCTCATACGCCAACGCCATATCCTGGTATTGACGGAGTGTGGTACATTCAAAACCGGACATGTACCTTTGGATTTATGGTGTCATCCTCATATCGAAATGGATCATCATTTCTGCATCTGTTCTGACCAGATGTCGAACAAATGCCAGCTGCTGGTTAAACGTCTTAATCGCACAGGATCGCACATCGGAAGGCCGAGCGGAGAAAAACTCCCGAACTTTGGCTTCCCTCACAGACGAGGCGATCGAGCTTCCATCATCAATCTAAACTCTGTCAATCAGCATCATGGTCTACAGCCGGATGGCTTCCCACCATTCGGACGCTTCCCTATCGTAAAATATTGAGCGATAGAGGCTCTCCTATTGCCCTGGCGATTAATTCCGGCAAAGATTTTCTCCAGTTCTTTCAACCAATGGTCCCAGGTGGGAGTCTCAGAAATACCATCGAATTTGGGTGGTTGCATCTTCGCCACCTCTTGCAGCCACCGGTCACCTCGATTTCCCATGTCTGGGATCCCTTGCTGTCTCTCTCCCTGCTGTAGTCCCACTGCCACTTGCATTCGGTCCACGACTTGGGCGAACTGAGTCATCTGGTTCACCACTTGACGAAGGATCTCTGGTACAGCAGGGTCTGGTTCGTTATTAATAGATTGTTGCGGCTTGCCTGAGCTATGACTGGCCTGATTGGAAGGCGACGCTCCCCTTTCAGCATATCTACGTCCGCGTCCACAACCGCAACCACGTACACGTCCGCCTCTCAACATACTGTAAGCATAAATACTCAATATACAGGAAACAACATCGTTCTAATATTCAAGTATAAAGAGACGCAACATGTAAAGAACGAGATAGAGTTTAGGAACTTACAACCACCGTTCGCATGAAGACGTAGGCAGTGCAGTGATGTCGTTCACGACCGGTTACTTCAAAAGACATAAATGACCCCTATTTTAACCCAACGGCCAAGATATCCATAATCTTAGCTCTGATACCATATTCTGTAACACTCCCGATATATTTAGGAATATTACAGCGCTGTAAATCCTTTACATAAGGGTTTACAAGGCTGAAGAATTGTACAGACATTAAAAGGTACTAATGAATGGAAATAACGGAATTTAAGATACAACAGTTCTTACCAAAAACTGAAAGTACAATTGTTCAACAGGAACTCAATAATACATCACCAAATTCAAATCCATCACAAATGACTTCGTACTCGAGTACTTATTGAAATAACGAATAAACCACAGATAAATAAACCCGGCCGAAACATCACTCTGCACCCTCGTCGTCAAGCAACTCCAGTGGTTGTTTTCCCGCTCTCCTGGATCCTGAACATAAACAAAATGTTCACCCCCGAAGGGGTTAGCACAACGATGCTAGTACAAGTACCACAACATATTATTCATATCTCACGAAGAATAATAATGTAAACGACAAAATACCAACGAGTCTTCTCCTACGAGAAACTCATAAATGACATACACAACTTATAATCACAACATGATATCATAACATACACATGGTAATTCCGTCGATCCAGCGTTCACTGCCTAGAACCCACGATGATCCTGTCAGACCAACCCGTGGTGGAAAAACCCGTCCGATGATCCAGCGCACGCTAGCATAGATCCCCAGATGATCCCGTCGGACCAACACGAGGTGGACACACAATAACGACATACATGCAGGACAATATGTATAACAACAATACATGAAACAAATAAGGTACTTGCCTCGATTTGAAGACAAGAACAATACTTCCACGAAAACGAACACTCGAAAGTCGTCGTCCTCAATCAATCACGTAACGAGACCAAACCTTAACAAAAGAAATGATATAGGATTTATCTCACGTCATACGAATGTTTAACAATTCGATTTACAGCCAAAAGTTCATAAAATGCAATCTGCCTGAACTGCTTAGCGCACGCTAAGTACTCTGTGTAGCGTGCGTTAAGTCTGTTCGATAGCGCACGCAAACAACAAAGCCTAGCGTACGCTAACTATGTATGGTCAGTACTTCACTAATCAGTCGACTGACTCGTCTGATGGCTTAGCGTATGTTACATACCAAATGTAGCGTACGCTAACTCGTGCTCGATAGCGCACGTTAATCTACATAGCATAGCGTGCGCTATCTATGCATGGCAGTTTACTGCTGAGCAGTAAACTGTTCTCGCCATGATCGAAACAATGAAATCTTCCGTGATAATTCATGTTACTTCCATGAATACCATGTTCATACCATTATGAATGATTTTACGGATAATGACAACTTCGGATTCAAGGATATGCATACCAATATGAAACCATATTCCATTTCGACTACAAATCTTCATACGACAATTCGAAAGGTTTAACGGTTGATATCAACACCTTTATATCAATCAATATTATCATGCTGAAGTTGTTAAACGTTCCATCTATACTAGATAAATCTTTCCATGATCAATCCTTTAGATTTATCTATCAATAATGATGTTAAAGTCAAGTCCATGATTGCTATGAAGTCATCTACTAGATTCGGATTACCAATGATAGAAGCTTCCTTTACTTGTTCAATGAAATAAGATTCGAATCATGATGATCATAATCAAGGTACTTAAGGCTTATTCATCTCAATATTCCAAACATGATGTACTTGGATAATTCATCTATGAAAATCCATATCTTGTTAACATGATCATCCAAATCGTTAGAATCCAACTCTAAGTCTGGAGATAGATCGTACATACCTTAATATGATGAAAATCACTGATCCGTAAGGTAGAATCCAACTCCAGTTGGTTGTATGCCACTCCAAGGTGCTATTCCACTTCAATGATCACTCCCAAGTGATAACCAATATATTAACATCAACAAGATGTGTTCTAAGTGTATAGAAGTATATTATAGCTCTTTGGCCTCTCAAGAATGCAGAAGGAACGAGTGAAATGTAAGTCAAAACGGTTTATTGTCCCATTTATAATATTCTGCATTTTAACAAGTTAGCGCACGCTACTAAGCTATCCTTAGCGTGCGCTAATAATGGTTGACTTCAGAATTGTCCGGGTGCATCCACGGGAATCTTATCCGGACCCATGTCCCGGCTGGCGCATGTGCTAGACGTCCCGCTCAATAATTGAGTTCTTAGCACACGCAACCCCTGTCTGCATAGCGTGCGCTAATAGTAGCCCGATAGCGCGCGTTAAGATACATTCTTAGCGTGCGCTATCACGAGTTTGCATGAGAAATTTTGCATGCTTCTATACTTATGCACAATGATATTAATGCAAGAAATATCATACTCCAATAATCAAAACCACCAATCCGAATAATACAAGCTTTGAATACAGATGAAATACACCGTAATAAATCCGGATATTACAAATGATGAGTTATTCGGATTTACGTATTTCGTTTTAGGGATACGCCTTAGAAACAGCTGCGTACATTCTAAACCTGGTGCCTTCGAAATCAGTTCCAAAAATACCCACAGAACTGTGAAGTGGGCGTAAGCCCAGTCTAGGACATGTTCGGATTTGGGGTACTCCAGCACATGTGCTGAATAAGGAAGCTGATAAGTTGGCATCTCGTACAGAAGTGCGAGTGTTTGTAGGATATCCTAAGGATGTAATATCCGCATTTTCTTTTCCCGATATTTCCATTTTTCGGTGTATTTCTCGTTTTTAGCAACCCTCGTGTAACCGTATTAATTTTTGAGAAATATTTGTTTCGAGACTCTTCGTCATCCAGTTATAAGTTTCTCGGTTCGTTCGTCGTTTGTTGATCTAATTCTCGTAATTGTTGCGCGGAACCGCCGTATGGGGTTGCCGTAGATTCATCGTATGTTATTACGCGTATTTTGTGGTTCCGTTTGATGTTTCGGCCATGTTTCAGTATTGAGGACCATTTTCATCCTGTGCCTAACGCGCGCAAATATTACGGTATAGCGCGCGCTAAGCACCCTTCAGTAGCGCACGCTACTATTGTTTTGGTAGCGCGCGCTAGCGAATATGTCCATTACTGGACAGTTTGCTACTGGACTAGGTCAGGTGCCCAGGTAGCGCACGCTATGGCCGATAGCGCGCGCTACCGAGATGCTTTTAGCGCACGCTATGTTTGGCAGATAGCGCGCGCTAATGGGGTCAGGTGAGTACTGGGCAGTTAGCTTCTGGACTCGGCTGATGTCCAGGTAGCGCACGCTATGGCCGATATCGCGCGCTACCGATAGGCTATTAGCGCACGCTATGCTTCGAGTAGCGCACGCTAACGGCCCAGCAATCTGGTTACTGGACTGGGACGTTAAATTCTGGATTGGAGTTTTGTCCCGTTAGCGCACGCTAACTTCTGAGGATTAGCGCGCGCTAACACTCCCTGGCTATATAAACCAGGGAGTTGACCCAGATGTACGTCATTCTCATTTCTTCTTTCCTCTCCGCGGCTTTGGCGATTCGGGCGATTTTCTTGGCGATTTCTTCCTCCAATCATCTCAACTATCATCTTCTTTGAGTTCTTGGTGTACTATAACAACATCAACGCGAATCTTTCATCCTAATCTGAGGTAAATCTCTTAGAACCCTACTTTTGGATAATTTTGGGGTTTTGGAATTTTCGTCCGATTCGTCCCGTTTTGTTGGTTAATCCTTGACGAATATGATTAATCTTGTTGATATTCTTATCTTTCCTACGGATTCATGGTATATTTCATAGTTTTGCGTAGTCGAGAGGGTTTGGTTGTGGTCCACCCTCATAGTTGTTCCTATTCGAATATACATGAATCGTAGGTGGGTTTCGGGTGTATTCCATTTCCGTATTCGTTTAGATATTGTTGTGATTGTATTCTTCGAATTGTTAGGTTCGGTTTCGTCGGTTCGTCGTGGTCGTGTTTGATTCTTCCGTTCCGTTCGTCTCACCGTCTATTAATCGAGGCAAGTACCCTTATGAACTTACAATCTTGACATGTTAGTTTGGCATGGGAAATTGTGTGTGTGTGTATGCTCACTGCAGGTTAGATCCGACGGGGTCTCGGTAGGGGCCCACGAAGGTGTGGATCGACGAGCTTGCTTTTAACCACTACGGGTTAGATTCGACGGGGTCTCGGTAGGGGTCCACAGAGGTGTGGATCGACGGTTAATTGTGGTGCATTTTACAAATGTGTTTTGGTTTATGGCGTTTCCGGAAATGTGTGTTTCAACTGATGTTTTTCTGAATTGCATGCTTAACTATATGTGTAAGGTGTAAGTTGTTCATTTGGTTACTTGTACTAGCGTAATTGCTAACCCCTCTGGGGACCCGTTTTGGGGAAATTCGTTTTATGAATTTCAGGTCAGGTCCTTCGAGACGAACGGGCGCTGGATCAGTATACGGATGATGGCCGTGCGTGATGATTGTGCACAAGGGGCGTCTTATTATCTTTTACCTTTTTACGATTTGTGGGTTTGTAAACTGATAGAAGTACTCGAGTACTTAGAAGTTCTTATTCGTTCGGATTGTATCGTTGTCTATTGTGTTTGTGTCGGATGATTGTATTGTGTTTGACCGGTTGAACCGGGTGGACTATTTTTGTTTTGCGTCTTTATGACGAGGTGTTATCTTGTTGTTTCTGCGAGTCGATGAGTATGATGGTTGTTTAGCCTGGTGGGTCCCAAGTAGGGATTCACGGCGCTGTAATATACCTCGAATATCTTGGGGTGTTACAAAGGGAACGAAGGGTTGCTTGTTCTATAGTCCCCAGGATCAGAAGGTCATTGTTAGCACCAATGCCCGATTCCTGGAAAAGGATTATATGATTAGTCACAAACCCATGAGCGAGATAATTCTGGAGGAGCTGAGGGGCGAGACTCCATCTATGCCAATCGTACAAGCGCCAACTAACACTGCACCATGTATCGATTCTGAGACTTTTACACCAACTCAGGATTTGCCTCGTCGTAGTGGGAGGGTTGTTCGTCAGCCGGAACGATTTATAGGCATGGGAAAATCTTCGGACTCAATCCCAGGCGAAGATAAATCAGATCCCTGGACCTACAAGGAGGCAATCCAAGATAAAGATGCTAACTCCTGGCAAGTAACAACGGAATCAGAAATAGGATCTATGGATTCCAATCAAGTGTGGGAGCTAGTAGAGCTACCTGATGGTTTACAAGTCATTGGGAGTAAATGGTGTAATATCCGTAACTTTTCCATTTTTAGCGGTTTCCATTTTGGTGTATGTCTATTTTTATCGACTCGCTTGTAACCGTTTCGACATTTTGAATCTATTTTGTTCTTGGAGTTTTTCCATTTGGACGAGTTTTGATGATGTTTTCACGTAATTTCATTTCATGACATGTTTTGCCGTATGAACGTTCGATTCTTGTAAAACTCATTCGTTTCCGTTGTTTCTTGGTTTGTACAAGTTCGTATGGTTGAGTTGGTCATGTTGAGACTTTCGGTTTGTAAATCCGACGTCGTTTCGTGACTTTCGGTCACTTGGGTCATTTTCGTAATTTCCTATAAGTTTAGGGAATTTCATATTCGTTGTCGTATTTCGGATTCCCGGGTAGTCAGATTGGTATTTTCTTGTGATGGTTAGACTCGTCATCGAATATTCTTCGTAGTCGTATTTTTGATTCGATAGCAGGTCCGGGTTTCGGTCGTCGAATCGCTGACAATGCCAATATCGGTTCAGCAGGTGTTACGGCCGTAACACCCAGAAGTTACGGCCGTAAGTTGGTCATGTTACGGCCGTAAGTGTCCCCTGTTACGGCCGTAACAGCCCACTGTTTTAAAACAGCGGGCAGAGGTCCAATACTTCATTTTCTATCCCTTCTCTCGTTTTTTCTTCACGGGGCGACTCCAGAGGCGATTCCTCCAGTTTGGATCGAAGAATCTTTCGTGTTCCATCACCGTAGAATCGTAGTAGCATATCACCATCAGCGTAATCATCCTCCATCGTCCGAATCCGAGGTATCTTCTTCAAGAACCCTAACTTGTATAAATTGGGGGTTTTTCGGGTTTTTCGTGATTCACTCCGAATTGTTCATGTATGTTGCGAAACTTCTTATCAATTGTTGTTATTGGGTGATTCCAAATTCGTTTTTCCTCGAATTAATCCATGTATTGTTGATACGGGGAGATTTTCCACAAACCCTCGCCAGTATCGATTGAACGTCTATTGTCGTGATTTGTAATCGGGGTTTTGGGAGTATTCCTTTCGATTATTGATGTCCGTTGGGACTGAGTTATGCTAATTCCTCGTTTAGGAACCGTCGTTTTCCATTCGGATCATCCGTAGTCATTTTTCACTTCCGATTCTTCGAAGATGTCTCAAAGTCAAGTACTTTACATTTGTTTACATGTTCTAGTATTTGAATTATGGCTATATGTGGTTGTCGTAGGAGAATATGTGTATGTTCACCTAGGGACGGTCCGACGGGGCCTCTAGGGATACGTATTGCCGTGTGTGTGCGTATCACGAACTGTGGTTAACCACCCAGGGATATCCGACGGGGCTCTGCGGGGTACGGTGGCCGTGAGTCACGTACCAAGGTTAACTTTGAATTGTTTTGGTTGGAGAAAATGTGTTTTGTGCTTGTGCAACGTAAATATTCCGGAATATAAAATGTTTTCTAAAATGACTTTTTGGCGCATATATTCATCTGATTAGAATGTAGTTCAAATGGATTGTACTTGCACTAGCAGTTGTCGCTAACCCCTTAAATGGGAAATACTTTTGTATTTCGTATTGATCGTGGGGACAAACGAGCACTGGGCCGTATGAGGATGATGGGCAAGCATGATATTGTCCGATTTGATTTTCGATGTTATGTCCGCTTGTTACTATTGATGTCTGATTTTGGGATTTATGTATTATAAAATTGGTTTAAGTACTCGAGTACTTCCTGTTTGAAATTATTAATGTTGTGTTCCCGTTTTGGGAAATGGATTTGATGTCAGATTTTAATTGTCGGTTTGTAGTCTTTTATTGGAATTGTCGTTTTATTAATGATAGTTTGTCGTTGTCGAATGTCTTGTTGGTATGTTAGCCTGGTGGATTCCACAGTGTGGGGTCCACGGCGCTGTAATATGCCCTGAACGTCTTGGGGGTGTTACAGAATATGGTATCAGAGCTTAGGTTTATGGATACCTAGGCTGTCGGTCATTTGGGTCTAGTTAAGTGTCGTTTTTGGGACAGTATCACTGCTATGCCATCATCTCAGTACGCCGGTGCTCGTACGTTTTTCCTAACTTGATTCGTTTCGTTGTTCGGTTCTACTCCTGTCTTAGTATCTTGTTGCGTTTCGCGTTTGAATTGTACTTACCCGTTGTTTCTTCAGAATTCCTGCTGGTAGAGGACGCGGACGCGGTCGCGGACGCGGTAGGGGACGTGGCGCAGCCGGTGGGGCGGCCATGTCCGATCACTCGGGAACTGGTTCGGCGACGCCTTCTTTGTCGAACAGTATTCCCCCTAGTTTCGGAGGTCACAGACCACCGCTAGCTCCGTAATGCTCATGAGAATGTTGGAGTGGCTAATATTTTGTAGCAGTAGCGAACTGCATGACGCTACTGACTCAGGCCGTTCTGGTCGGCCATGCTAATGCTAACCCGGTTCCGCCTACTGGATCCGGTAATGATAAGCTACTTCAGGACGTGATTCGTATGCGTCCTCCGCAGTTTGATGGTGCTTCCGACCCTTCTGGTTGGAGAATTGGCTATTTGAGATGGAGAAAGTGTTTGAGGCTGCTAATTGTTCCGAGGAGAGGAAAGTACCCATTGCTCAGTACTTCCTCGCCAAGGAGGCAGCGACGTGGTGGCAAGCGATGAAACCGCGTGACCGGGCAGCCACATGGGCAGAGTTTCGGGATCTGATGGGAGACGAATTCTGTCCATAGCCAGTGAAAGAGGGGAGGATCCGAGCCTTCTTTGAGGCTAAGCCCCAAGATGTCCCTATATCTCAAGCTATCAAAGACTACAATCAACAGCTGCATTATGTGAGAAACCAAGTCCTCGATGAGCTTGATAAGATCCGCCACTTTGATATGCGGATGAAACCGAGGGTGCGCCACTACATGTCTGGTCTGGGGTGCACGACTTTGAAGGATTATCAGAATAAAACTATGGCTTATGAGATGTCGTTTTCTGCGACAGAGACGGCAACTGAAGGAAAGAAGCAGAAGACCTCCGGTCAGTTTTCGGGAGGCAAGTCAGGAGGGTATCCGAAGGCTCAGTCTGGTTCGCGAGTCTTGAGTCGGCCGCCATCGGTTGGTCGAGGAAACGGTTCTAGGTCACTCTGCCCGGTTACATTCGTGGTCCTACGTGCTTCAACTGCAGTCGTCCGGGCCACATGATGAGTGAGTGTGATAGGCCTCCGATTCAGTGTCTTGCTTGCGGTAGGATGGGTCATCGTGCTAAGTTTTGTACGGATGCAGCTCGGGCTCCAGTTACTCAGATATCAGCCCCAACCGCGGGAGAGCCGAGTGTGAATCAGGCACCGACAGTTCCTCAACCGCAGCAGAGTTTTGGTAGAGGTCGAGGTCGTGGTCAGCCTTCTAGAGGGGGAGCTTCTAGTGCGGGGTCTGTTCTGCCCCGAGTGTACGAGATGAGACGAGCAGGAGATCCTGATGCGACGGTGGCCACAGGTACCGTCCACATCCTTGATCATCTTGTTTCCGTATTGTTCGATTCTGGTGCTACGCATTCTTTTATATCTATGGATTGTGTGCGTCGTCTGCATGTTGATTGCCTTGTTGCTTGTGAGCCTTTTGTTGTTAAACTTCCTAGTGGGGATAGCATCGTGGGGGATCGTGAGGTTAGAGATTTTCCAGTGAGTATCGCGGGGAGGGTTTGGCCTTCTAATCTGATTGCGGTAGATATTAGAGATGAGGATTTGATTCTGGGTGAGGATTGGCTGGACCGTCATGGGGCGATCATGAATTATAGAACGAGGACTGTTTCGATGTTAGCCTCTGATGGTACCGAGCATTCTTTTGTGGGGCGTAAGCGGGGTATCCAGAGATTACTGATCAGCGCTTTGAGGGCGGTGAGACTTCTTCGGGGAGGTTGCACGGGCTATTGGTGTTACGCTTTGAGATCGGAAGAAGGGGGAGTCGAGCTCTCGTCTATTCCGGTAGTATGTGAGTATCCTGACGTTTTTCCAGATGAGTTGCCGGGTTTGCCGCCGGGCCGAGAGGTTGAGTTTACCGTCGATTTAGAGCCGGGTGCAGCACCGATCTCTAAGACGCCATACCGTATGGCACCCGCCGAGATGCTGGAGCTGAAGAAATAGTTGGGAGAGTTGCTAGACATGGGATATATTCGACCGAGCGCTTCGTCTTGGGGCGCACCGGTCCTGTTTGTAAAGAAGAAGGATGGGTCACTTCGTTTGTGTATCGACTACCGAGAGTTGAACAAAGTGACCATCAAAAACAAGTATCCGCTCCCGAGGATTGATGATTTGTTTGATCAGTTGCAAGGGGCAACTGTATTTTCGAAGATTGATTTGAGATCGGGGTATTATCAGCTCCGAGTGAAGGATACCGACATTCCGAAGACGGCCTTTCGGACGAGATACGGTCACTACGAGTTTGTGGTTATGCCTTTTGGGCTAACCAACGCACCAGCCGTGTTCATGCAGCTTATGAACAAAGTCTTTATCGAGTACCTCGATAAGTGTGTAGTCGTTTTTATCGACGACATCCTGATTTACTCGAGGAGCGAGGAGGAGCACGCCCGTCATTTGCATATTGTGTTAGATATTTTGAGAACTCAGCATCTTTTTGCGAAGTTCTCAAAGTGCGAGTTTTGGTTACGGGAGGTTATGTTTCTCGGTCATGTGATCTCGGCCGAGGGTGTTCGTGTGGACCCACATAAGGTCAAGGCAGTGTTGGATTGGGCGCCGCCCAAGAACGTGAAAGAGGTCCGTAGTTTTCTGGGATTAGCTGGGTATTACCGTAGATTCGTCGAAGGGTTCTCTAAACTTGCTAAACCTCTGACTCAGTTGTTACAGAAGTCAGAGAAGTTTGTGTGGACCGATGAGAGGCAGAATAGTTTTGAGGAGTTGAAGAAGCGGTTGACGACCGCTCCCGTTTTGGCCTTACCCAGTGGTAATGATGGTTTCTCAGTTTATAGTGATGCTTCGGGCCAAGGGCTCGGATGCGTACTTATGCAGCATGGGAGGACGATTGCTTATGCTTCTCGTCAGTTGAAACCATATGAATTGAATTACCCTACGCACGATCTGGAGTTGGCCGCATTTGTTTTTGCGTTGAAGATTTGGCGTCATTACTTGTATGGCTCGTCGTGTCAGATTTTCACCGATCACAAGAGCCTAAAGTACATTTTCACCCAGAAAGAGCTTAATATGAGGCAGAGGAGGTGGTTGGAATTGATTAAGGATTACAATCTCGAGATCCTTTATCATCCGGGCAAGGCTAATGTGGTAGCAGATGCCTTGAGCCGGAAGTCAGTATCGCTTCGAGCGCTTGAGTTACTTACGGCCCATTCGGGACTTCAGCGAGAGTTTACGAGGTTGAGAATTGAGGTTGTGCTGCCAGAGAGTTCCGGGCAGTTGCGTACTCTTGAGATTTCTTCATCTCTGGTCGAGGACATTAAATCGGGACAGTTGGAGGACCCGATGTTTATTCAGCTTCGGGAGAGTGTAGAGAAGGGGAAAGCCCCGGGATTTGTTATTCATAAGGACGGAGTGTTGATATTTTGAGGTCGGTTGTGTGTTCCGAACGACTCGGAATTGAGACAGAATATCATGCGAGAGGCTCATGCGTCACCTTACTCAGTCCATCCGGGCTCGAGTAAAATGTATAAAGATCTGAGGAAGAATTTCTGGTGGAACGATATGAAGAAAGAGGTAGTTCAGTTTGTGGCTAAGTGTTTGACTTGTCAGCAAGTCAAGATTGAGCATCAGCGGCCAGCCAGATTATTGAAACCACTTCCCGTTCCGGAATGGAAGTGGGAGGACATCTCTATGGATTTTGTCACGAGTTTACCGAGAACGAAGACTGGTATGAATACGGTGTGGGTGATTGTAGACCGAGTGACTAAGTCGGCACATTTTATGGGCATCAAGGATACTTGGGGTCCAGAAAAGTTGGCTCGTGTCTTTATCGCTCAGATAGTGAGACTTCATGGTACGCCGAAGACCATTATTTCGGATAGAGATGGCCGATTTGTATCGCATTTTTGGCAGGCGGTACATAAGGCATTGGGGACACAGTTACGTTTGAGCACTTCGTTCCATCCCCAGACCGATGGGCAGTCCGAACGTACCATTCAGACGTTCGAGGATTTGTTGTGCGCGTGTGCGTTAGATTGGAGTAGTGACTGGGAGGAGCATTTGGCCTTAATTGAGTTTACTTATAATAATAGCTGGCACGCATCGATTAAGATGGCACCGTATGAGGCACTTTATGGCCGACGTTGCCGATCACCGATATGTTGGGATGAGCCGTCCGACTTGGTTGGCACCGAGCCGGACCTTGTGTTGGAGACGAGGGAGAAAGTTGAATTGATTAGAAAGAGGATGTTGGCTGCCCAGAGTCGACAAAAGTCTTATGCGGATGTTAGGCGTAGACCTTTGGAGTATGAGGTGGGAGATCACGTTCTGTTGAGAGTATCTCCGACGAAAGGAGTTTTCCGTTTTGGGAAGAAGGGGAAACTCAGCCCGAGATATATTGGACCTTTCGAGGTATTGGAGAGAGTCGGCAAGTTGGCATACCGTTTGGCTTTACCTCCGTCGCTGAGTCATGTACATAGCGTATTCCACGTTTCCCAGTTGAGGAAGTACGTTCCGGACCCGTCCCACATTATTGACTTTAGGGACGTGGAGATCGAGAAGGATATTACGTTTGAGGAGAGGCCCGTCAGAATTTTGGAGCGTCGTGACAAACAGTTAAGGCACAAAACCATTCCTCTGGTTAAGGTGCAATGGTCGAGGCACGGAGTAGAAGAAGCGACGTGGGAGCTAGAGGAGAAAATGCGTTCGAGTTGCCCCGAGCTTTTTGATTCTTAAGTTTCGGGACGAAACTTTATTTTAGAGGGGGAGAATGTAATATCCATAACTTTTCCATTTTTAGCGGTTTCCATTTTTGGTGTATGTCTATTTTTATCGACTCGCTTGTAACCGTTTCGACATTTTGAATCTATTTTGTTCTTGGAGTTTTTCCATTTGGACGAGTTTTGATGATGTTTTCACGTAATTTCATTTTATGACATGTTTTGCCGTATGAACGTTCGATTCTTGTAAAACTCGTTCGTTTCCGTTGTTTCTTGGTTTGTACAAGTTCGTATGGTTGAGTTGGTCATGTTGAGACTTTCGGTTTGTAAATCCGACGTCGTTTCGTGACTTTCGGTCACTTGGGTCATTTTCGTAATTTCCTATAAGTTTAGGGAATTTCATATTCGTTGTCGTATTTCGGATTCCCGGGTAGTCGGATTGGTATTTTCTTGTGATGGTTAGACTCGTCATCGAATATTCTTCGTAGTCGTATTTTTGATTCGATAGCAGTCGGTTTCGGGTCGTCGAATCGTTTGACAAGAATGCCAATATCTGGCCCAATAGGTCGTAACACCCGGTTACGGCCGTAAGTTGGCCATGTTACGGCCGTAAGTGTCCCCTGCACGTCAGAACAGCCCGCCGCTTTAAAACAATGCGCAGGTCCAATACCTCATTTTCTATCCCTTCTCTCGTTTTTTCTTCACGGGGCGACTCCAGAGGCGATTCCTCCAGTTTGGATCGAAGAATCTTTCGTGTTCCATCACCGTAGAATCGTAGTAGCATATCACCATCAGCGTAATCATCCTCCATCGTCCGAATCCGAGGTATCTTCTTCAGGAACCCTAACTTGTATAAATTGGGGGTTTTTCGTGATTCACTCCGAATTGTTCATGTATGTTGCGAAACTTCTTATCAATTGTTGTTATTGGGTGATTCCAAATTCGTTTTTCCTCGAATTAATCCATGTATTGTTGATACGGGAGATTTTGCACAAACCCTCGCCCGTATCGATTGAACGCTCATTGTCGTGATTTGTAATCGGGTTTTGGGAGTATTTCTTTCGATTATTGATGTCCGTTGGGACTGAGTTATGCTAATTCTTCGCTTAGAACCGCTGCTTTCCATTCGGATCATCCGTAGTCATTTTTCACTTCCGATTCTTCGAAGATGTCTCAAAGGCAAGTACTTTACATTTGTTTACATGTTCTAGTATTTGAATTATGGCTATATGTGGTTGTCGTGGGAGAATATGTGTATGTTCACCTAGGGACGGTCCGACGGGGCCTCTAGGGATACGTATTGCCGTGTGTGTGCGTATCAAGAACTGTGGTTAACCACCCAGGGATGTCCGACGGGGCTCTGCGGGGTACGGTGGCCGTGAGTCACGTACCAAGGTTAACTTTGAATTGTTTTGGTTGGAGAAAATGTGTTTTGTGCTTGTGCAACATAAATATTCCGGAATATAAAATGTTTTCTAAAATGACTTTTTGGCGCATATATTCATCTGATTAGAATGTAGTTCAAATGGATTGTACTTGCACTAGCAGTTGTCGCTAACCCCTTAAATGGGGGAAATACTTTTTGTATTTCAGGTATTGATCGTGGGGACAAACGAGCACTCGGGCCGTATGAGGATGATGGGCAAGCATGATATTGTCCAGCATTTGATTTTCGATGTTTTGTCTGTCGGTTACTATTGATGTCTGATTTTGGGATTTATGTATTATAAAATTGGTTTAAGTACTCGAGTACTTCCTGTTTGAAATTATTAATGTTGTGTTCCCGTTTTGGGAAATGGATTTGATGTCAGATTTTAATTGTCGGTTTGTAGTCTTTTATTGGAATTGTCGTTTTATTAATGATAGTTTGTCGTTGTCGAATGTCTTGTTGGTATGTTAGCCTGGTGGATTCCACAGTGTGGGGTCCACGGCGCTGTAATATGCCCTGAACGTCTTGGGGGTGTTACAAATGGGTCTACAAGTGAAAGAAAAGAGGTGACAGGAAGGTTGAAACCTTTAAAGCGAGGCTTGTTGCAAAAGGTTACACTCAGAAAGAGGGTATCGATTATGATGAAACCTTTTCGCCGGTAGCCATGCTTAAGTCAATCCGGATTCTTTTAGCTATAGCTGCGCATTTGGATCTGGAGATTTGGGAAATGGATGTCAAGACTGCATTCTTCAATGGGAGTCTAGACAAGGAAATCTATATGCGCCAACCAGAGGGATTCATTGCTGAAGGAGAAGAGCACTTAGTGTGCAAGCTTAAGAGATCCATTTATGGACTTAAGCAAGCATCTAGATCTTGGAACACTCGTTTTGACGAAGTTGTCCAGTCATATGGATTCGTTCAATGTCCGAGTGAGAGTTGTATGTATAAGAAATGCGATGGAAATGTGTTGGTGTTTCTTGTACTGTATGTAGACGATATCCTTATGATTGGAAACAACGTGAAGGAATTGTCGGACGTACGGGTGTGGTTATCTGAGCAGTTCGATATGAAGGATCTGGGAGAAGCAGGCCACATCCTTGGAATCAGGATCTTTCGTGATCGGAAGAAAAGGGTGTTGTGCTTATCCCAGGCATCCTATATTGGTACAGTGCTAAAGCGGTTTAGCATGGAGATTTCCAAGAAAGATTTTCTACCTTACAGACATGGAATTCAACTATCTAAGGATAAGGAGATAGATGACATGAAGATGGTCCCTTATGCATCTACTGTGGGAAGCCTCATGTATGCTATGCTTTGCACTAGACCAGATATCTGTCATGCCGTAGGCATGGCTGCTAGATATCAGTCAAACTCAAGACCAGGACACTGGATTGCTGTCAAGCACATACTCAAGTACCTGAGAAGGACTAAGGAGTACATGATTGCATATCAATCAGACGGCCTGTGCCAGTGGGTTACACTGACTCAGATTTTTCATCGGACAAAGAAAAGTCCAAGTCTACTTCGGGTTATGTGTTTTGCCTGGGACTTAGATGTGATTCCCTATTTACCAAAGGGTATTACACTTTATTGTGATAATGCTGGTGCAGTCTCAAATTCGAGGGAACCACGAGCCCACAAGGCAAGTAAACATATCAACTGCAAGTACCACATCATACGACACTTCGTAAAGGAAGTAGACGTAGTTGTAGCCATGGTTACATCAGAAGATAATCTTGTTGATCCTTTCACGAAAGGCCTACCTTCAAAAGTTTTTGAAAGGCATGTGGAAGGAATGGGATTACGGTGTATGGCAGCATTGCTTTGAGATAAGTGGGAGAAATGAGAGACTATGTAATAGAGTAGTATACTTAAAAGCATGCTTTGAGTATAAGTGGGAGATTGTTAGGATTGTATACTGCAAAGCATACTTTATGTTTGTATTACCTAATTCCCTGAAACTACCTATGAGAATATTAATTACATTTAATCACATATTTTGCATATTTATTCACGTTATGGTTATGCAAATGAAGTGTCTAATTATTTTATATTGTAAGATAATGTGGTGTGTTGGTGTCACACATAAGATCACATTATCGATGCCTTATAAAATAATACAATAGTTCACAACCTATATAATTATTAGACAAATTATATAAAAGGTTGTAGTGTATGCTTGAGATTAGTTGGTCTTGACTATTAGCATATATTAGTGTATTTGCATACGTTGAACTGGATCAAGGTGAGATAGTGTCGTCCGTACTGACTGTAAGAAGAACATAAATCTCGGATAATTATTATTTCTTAATGCTAAGTATATAATATTTAATTGTGTATTTATAATACTTATTGCTTTGATTTACCATGGGTGAGAGTCAAAATGATCGACTCAATAAGCCTCGTATCTTGGGCAATAATATTATTTATACAATATTTATTATTATTACTAGAAATCATGTCCCGAGTCGTGCATGTTGATAATGTCCCCTTGAGGAGCTCGATAATGATTATTATATTAAACCCTATAGGTGGATTTAATTCTGATATAATAATAAGTTTCGAGTGGTACTACTCTTGGATAAGATATTAATTAATTAAAGCTGTTAGTAGCTTATAATTAATGAATGGACATTTGATATCTTAAACACGGGAAATAATATATTTAATAAGGAGCCCAATTTCGTAATTTGGGATTTTGGTAGGAAGTACAATATCAACTTTTTAGTGGACTAAGTTGATATTAATAGATTAATTATATTAGGAAGAGTCATAATAAGGTAAGATGAATTTATTGGGAGTCCTTCCATAATCCTCCTTAAGATCCCTAGTAGTAGTCCAAGAGCCTATATATAGGACTTATGGGGGAGGCCGATTTTGTACATGTCTTGTGAGGTTGTGTGATCAAATTTTTCCTCTTGTGTTTAATTGTAGATCTAGACTTGTGTATTTGATCCTACAATTTAGATAACACATTAATTTGCTAAGAGTGTTCATAAAATACTAGAAAGCAAAGAAAAATTGTGTGACCACATACAAAAGAATTTCGGCCGATGCCATTAGTGTCCAAGCAATATTCGGTAGCTCGTTGCCCACACAACATCCGGTGAAGGCAGATCATACTCTAGAAGGTCTAAAGGTAGAAATACAAGGTGATCAGCACAAAAGTAACCACTACTCTTCAAAGGTAATATCCTATGATCTTTAGATCTAGATTAGGATATTTTAATAATCAACATATTTATTTAATAAATAATAAATAATATTTAAATTGCTTATTAGTCTTAGTAATTAATTAATTAGCATGCCTAAATAGATCTTATGCTCGTGGATGCGTAAAACGCGATTATCAAACTTTCCCAAACTTCGTTTCCGCTGCGTTTTCACTTCCAACAACAACAACAACCTTGAGCAAATCATCTATACTTGTGATATCATTGTAAACATTCTTGTTGTTGTATTTGTGCTTATATTGATAAGTGTTTGAGTGTTATACACGAAAACATACACGAGAGAAAAAAGAAAGGATAAGATTGGATTCGGTGTTATTAGGATCAAGGATCCGGCATTGTTAGAATCGCAATCTATATCCGAGTGAGGTTTGTCTAGTACTCATAAAAAACTAGATAGGTTGATTCCTTGTCCGACATAAAAGGAAAACGGTTTAACTTGGACCGACAAAAACACAAGTGTGTGAACGGTTTATCTCGAATCGATAGAAGATGATAATTGTAACGGTAATCCCTCCACCGATAGAAGAGAGGTGCAGAGGTTGATCTTTAGCCTATTTAAAAAAATACGGAGAGATGACGTAGGCACGTTTGGCCGAACCTCTATAAATCTTGAGTCGGTTTAGTTTTCGCACCTTTAAATACGCTTCCGCACAATAGCACGAATACCAAATATTGCTCCAACACTTGGTATTAGAGAGGTACCTCCTAGAAGCGGCTTAACATCCGAGGAGAAGAAGATCATATGGAGTTTCAACTTGCCCCGGTCGAAGGTCTTGCTCTAAATCGATCTCCATTCTTTGATGGATCAAACTTCATGACATGGAAAAAGAAGATGTCGATATTCATTCGAGCCTACGACATCGAGCTATGGAAAGTGATATGTCTTGGTCCAAAAATTCCAATGAATTCCAACGGCACGCTTAAAACTTTCGAAGAGTATGATGATTCTGATTGGAAAATTGACAATTATAATTGCAAAGCAACGCAATTATTATATTGTGCTTTAAATCCGGAAGAACACAACCGGATATGATCGTGTGATAGTGCCAAATAAATATGAAAGATGCTAGAAGTCACACACGAAGGCACAAATTAAGTCAAGGAGACGAAGATTAACATGATTCTCTACGACTACGAGCTACTCCAAATGAAAGACGACGAATCCATTACAATCATGCTCGACCGATTTTCGGTTATTACGAATGGATTAGCTTGTTATGGAAAACCCCTTTCGAGTATTGAAAAAGTAAAGAAGATCCTACGACCACTACCTCAGGAATGGGACGGCACGGTGACGGAGATTATGGAATCGAAAGATTTGAATAATCTTGATTTTAGCGCCCTCGTTGGTTCGCTAATTAATTATGAGATTGTTCTAAAATCACGAAGTGTCAAGACGAAGCCTAAGGAAAGATCAATAGCTTTAAAAGCTAAGATGTCTCGCAAAGAAGAAATCTCGGTCGATGAAAGTGATGAAAAATCGGTATATTATGCCAAGAATATTAATAAGTTTCAAAACTTATTGAACCGGAGAAAGAAAGACATCAAATCGGGCGAATCTAAGAAATTCGACAACAACTGTCGAATATGTGGTAAACCACGCCACTTTGCTAAAAATTGCAGGAACGCAAATCCTAAGAAGGCAGTTCTCGTTGCAACATGGAGCGATGAAGATGAAGATGACGATTTCAATCAAAATAATCTCGCTCTCATGGCAAGAAGTTCATTCGACGAAAGCGACGTCGAAAGCCAAGTAAGTAATTCTTACGATGAATTATATGAAGCATTTGAATTATTGCATACTGGTTTTCAAAATACTTTATCCGAAATAAAATCCCTTCAATCGAAAAATAAATTATTGGAAACCGAGATTTTCAAAATTCTTGAAAAAGGAAAAATTATCGAGACCGATCATTCAAAATATCTTGAAATAGAAAATAATTTAAAGAATGATCTTTTGAAAGTTCAAGACGAACTTAAAAATTTAACGAACAAATTTTCTCTTGGAAACGAGAAATTTGAAAATATGCTTTCCGTGCAAAAATATACTTTAAACAAACAGGGGCTAGAATTCAAACTGAATAATAAAATAGAATCCTTAAATTTGAAAATACCCAGTTGCGGCAAATGTTTAAAATTTGGGCATCATATTTCGAATTGCAAAAGCCCACGTCGGACGATAAAAATTAAAAAGATTTGGATTCCAAAAGGAACCGTTATTCTGAATATCGTCTATGTTTCGAAAGAAAAACCAACTATCGGTTGAGTCCCCAAAATTCAAAATTAAATATTTCATCAATTGGTATCTTTATCTTTGATATTTTCAAAATTGATAGTTTACTCGGGGGGGAGTTATTATATTTTTTGGGGAGATATTTTTGTCAGGGGGAGTTTACCCAATTTTTTTTTTGCATATTTATTATATCATAATTTTTTTTATCGATTTTATTCTATTACTATATAAACTTTTTGCTGATAACAAAAAGAGGGAGAAGAATGGAATAAAAGAAGAATGGTATAAGGGGAAAAAAACGACAAAAGCGTCATTGAAGAATGACAGAAAAATAATACATGAATCAAGTCGAAAGTCGAAAAGAAAAGAAAAGAAGAAGTTGGAAAAAAAATAAGAAGAAGTTGAAAAGGAGAAATGAAAAGATGGGAGTCGGAAACTAAAGAAACGGACAGAGTCGAAAACTTTGATTTATTTATATATATATATATATATATATATATATATATATATATATTTTGCAGGTTTATCCCATTCAAGAGTGTTGTTTTATAATCATCAAAAGGGGGGAGATTGTTGGAATATTTTATTCCAAATATTCATTATCGAGTTTTGATAATTAGTTGTTAAACAAAGAAAAACAACAATGAAGCAAAACAAAACAACGAAGAAGTCGAAGATGCAAAAATCTGGACAGAACAGTATTAACGTACGCTACACATGGATGATAACGTACGTAACGCGGATGAACTTAACATATGTAATGCACAACGGATATTTTGACAAAAGCATACAACGGATATACGTGTTAACGTACGCTACGAGAAAACAATAACGTACGCGACTGAAAGTAGTTAAGTACGTAATGGTGAAGCTTAACGTACGTAAAAGAAGAAACAAAGGCTACTGGACTGATCTGCATTGAGCTTAACGTACGTAACAATATGTTGTTAACGTACGTAAAACATCTAACTTACGTAATGGAAGGGTATTAACGTACGCTAAGAAGGAATAAATAGCTAACGGCTAGTTGGAGGAAATTGCCTATAAATACCAAATCATTTGGTATCAAACCGCACAACAACCTTGAGCAAATCATCTATACTTGTGATATCATTGTAAACATTCTTGTTGTTGTATTTGAGCTTATATTGATAAGTGTTTGAGTGTTATACACGAAAACATACACGAGAGGAAAAAAAAGGATAAGATTGGATTCGGTGGTATTAGGATCAAGGATCCGGCATTGTTAGAATCGCAATCTATATCCGAGTGAGGTGTCTAGTACCCATAGAAAGCTAGATAGGTTGATTCCTTGTACGATAGAAAAGAAAAACGATTTAACTTGGACCGAAAAAAAGACAAGTATGTGAACTGTAACACCCCCAAGATATTCGAGGTATATTACAGCGCCGTGAATCCCTATATGGGACCCACCAGGATGAACAACATCATACTCATCGACTCACAGAAACGACAAAATAACACCTCGTCATAAAGACGCAAAACAGAATAATCCACCTGGTTCAACCGGTCAAACATAACACCATCATCCAACACAAACATAATAGACAACAATACAATCCGGACGAACAAGAACTCTTAAGTACTCGAGTACTACTATTAGTTCAAAATCCACAAAAGATGAAAAGATAAAAGACACTAAGACGTCACTCGTGCACAATCATCACGCACGGCCATCATCCGTAATCTTGGTCCAAATACCGCTCGTCTCGATGAACCTGACCTGAAATTCATAAAACGAATTTCTCCAAAACGGGTCCCCAGAGGGGTTAGCAATTACGCTAGTACAAGTAACCAAATGAACGACTTACATCTTACACATATAGTAATGCATGCAATTCAAGAAAACATAGTTCCAAAACATTCATTTCCGGAAATGCCAATATCAAATCACATTTGTAAAATGCACCACAATTAACTGTCGATCCACGTCTCTGTGGACCCCCACCGAGACCCCGTCGGATCTAACCCGTAGTGGTTAAAAGCAAGCTCGTCGATCCACGTCTCTGTGGACCCCTACTGAGACCCCGTCGGATTTAACCCGTAGTGAGCATACACACACACACCATTCTCATGCAATACTAATACATTAAGATTGTAAGTTCATAAGGGTACTTGCCTCGGTTAATAGACGGTGATACGAACGGAAAGGAAGAATTGAACACGACCGCGAGGAACCGGCGGAATGAACCTAACGATTCGAATAACACAATCACAACCAACTCTAGACGATTACGGAAATGGAATACACCCGGAAACCCGCCTACGATTCATGTATATTCGTACCAAAAATAACAATGAGGGCGGACCACAACCAACCCCTCTCGATTCCGTAAAAATTCACAAAATATCCATGAATCCGTAGGAAAACTAAAGGTACTAACAATATTAATCGTATACCTCATGAATCCATCAACAAAACGGAACGAATCGGAAGAAAAACCCAAAACCCCCAAATTAATCGAAAATAGGGTTCTAAGAGATATTACCTTTGGAGATTCAAGTACTAAGATCCGTAGAAAGCGCGTTAGATTGATTATCCATGCCTCACAACCGAAGGAGAATGATGAAAATCAACCCCCAAATGACGAATGCTTGAGAAGTTTTCCCCCTATGTTCTCTCTCTCTCTGTCGCGCAGGTGAAAAAATGAAGGAAATGGCCGATCTCGTCTAATAAGAACGAGATTATACAATTGACCGCTTGGTGTGCCGCGGCACGTGCCAAAAATTTACTCCCAAGGTTCGGCAGCGCAAGATGGCTGCGTGTGCCGCGGCACACGGTACAGTCGGGTTTTGGTCGCAGATGTCACACAAGTGTGCCGCGGCACCGGACGGGTGTGCCGCCGCACTGACTTGGCACTGTGCCGTGGCACCGGATGGGTGTGCCGCGGCACACAGTACAGTTCGCTCGACCAACAACTGGAGAAATTTATGTGCCGCGGCGCACACACCTTGTGCCGCGGCCCACACCCCTTTTGGGTCCCAAAATGATAAAAATGATCCGGAAATAGAATAAAAACGATGGGAATCAATATTTGGGAACCAATAACACGAAATGGATCCACGGCAACCCCGAAACGGCGGTTCCGCACAACAATAACGAGAATACAGTTCAACAGTTGACAGGAAGGTCACACTGAAAGGTACACGAGGGTCACTACGATCGAGAAATACACCAAAAATGAAGATACAAGGGAAAGAAAAATGCGGATATTACATTCTACCCCTCTAAAAATAAGTTTCGTCCCGAAACTTAAGAAACAAACAACTCAGGATACCTAGCACGCATGCTATCCTCGGTTTCCCAAGTTGCCTCCTCGACACCGTGTCTCGACCACTGCACTTTGACCAAAGGGATGGTCTTATGCCTCAGTCGTTTCTCACAATGCTCCAAAATCTTCAAAGGACGCTCCTCAAAAGTAATATCTTCAGCAATATCAATCTCGCCATAATCAGTGACGTGACTAGGATCCGGGACATATTTCCTCAGCTGGGAAACATTAAAAACGCTATGAACATGACTCAAGGCCGGAGGTAACGCCAAACGGTATGCCAACCCACTGACTCGCTCGAGGATCTCAAAGGGGCCGATAAATCTCGGACTCAACTTCCCTTTCTTCCCGAAACGAAAAACTCCCTTCGTCGGCGACACCTTTAGCAAAACGTGGTCTCCCACCTCGAATTCCAAAGGTCGACGACGGACGTCGGCATACGACTTCTGTCGACTCTGGGCAGTCAACATCCGTTCCCGAATTAATTCTATCTTCCGCCTCATCTCTAAAACGACATCCGGATCGGTCCCGACCAAATCGGACGCCTCATTCCAACAAATCGGTGATCGACATCGCCGCCCATAAAGTGCCTCATACGGTGCCATCCGAATCGATGCGTGCCAACTGTTGTTGTACGTGAATTCGATCAATGGCAAATGTTCCTCCCAGTCACTACTCCAATCGAGAGCACAGGCACGCAACAAATCCTCGAACGTCTGGATAGTGCGTTCCGACTGTCCATCTGACTGGGGATGAAAAGAGGTACTCAAATGCAAACGGGTACCCAACGCCTTATGCACCGCCTGCCAGAAGAGTGATACAAAATGGCCATCACGATCCGAAACAATAGACTTCGGAGTACCGTGAAGCCTCACAATCTGCGCGATAAACACACGAGCTAACCTCTCCGGGCCCCAAGTGTCCTTGATGCCCAGAAAGTGTGCCGACTTGGTCAGACGATCGACAATCACCCCTACCATATTCATGCCCGACCTCGATCTCGGTAAACTCGTAATGAAATCCATCGATATATCTTCCCATTTCCATTCCAGAACGGGAAGTGACTGCAAAAGCCCAATGGTCGCTGATGCTCGATTTTGACTTGCTGGCAAGTCAAACACCTCGCTACAAACTGCGCGACCTCCTCCTTCATATCATTCCACCAGAAGTTCCTTCTCAAGTCCTTGTACATCTTACTCGAACCAGGATGAACGGAGTAAGGTGTAGCATGGGCCTCTCGCAAAATACTCTGTCTCAACTCTGAGTCGTTCGGCACACAAAGCCGACTCTGGAATCTCAAAGCACCATCCTCGTGAATCACAAACCCAGGAGACTTTCCTTTAAGAACGTTCTCTCGGATTTGAGTAATCATCGGATCCTCTAACTGCTTCAGCTTAATTTTATCGATTAAAGATGACGAAATCTCTAAAGCACAAAGTTGCCCGACAGCTCCAGGCAACAAAACCTCAACATCTAACTCGATCAAAGCCTGCCGAAGCTCAGACTGAGTCGTAAGGATCTCAAGCGATCGCAATGCAATCGGTTTCCGATCAAGGCGTCGGCCACGATGTTCGCCTTGCCCGGATGATAAAGGATTTCGAGGTCATAATCCTTAATCAGCTCTAACCACCTCCTCTGCCTCATATTCAACTCCCGCTGAGTAAATATGTATTTCAGACTTTTATGATCAGTAAAAATCTGACATGCAGAGCCGAAAAGATAGTGGCGCCAAATCTTGAGCGCGAAAATGACTGCCGCTAACTCCAAATCATGAGTAGGGTAGTTCAGCTCATACGGCCTCAACTGTCTCGACGCAAAGGCAATGGTCTTGCCGTGCTGCATTAATACGCACCCAAGACCCTGACCCGAAGCATCGCTATAAACGGCGAATCCCTCGTTGCCATATGGCAATGCCAAAACCAGAGTCAAGTCAAACGCTTCTTCGATTCCTCAAAACTTGATCGCCTCTCGTCATTCCGCACGAACTTCTGATTTATGGAGCAAGCTGCGTAAGTGGCCGAGCTAGTTTCGAGAAACCTCGACGAACCTACGATAGTAACCACCAAACCCAAGAAACTACGGAGCTCTCACATTTTTGGCGGTGCCCAATCCAACACCGCCTCGATCTTCTCATGGATCCACTCTAACTCCCCTACCGAAATCACGTGACCCGAAATATCACTTCCTTCACTGAACTCACATTTCGAGAACTTCGCATAGAGTTGCTCGGCTCTCAAAATGTCTAACACTATCCGCAAATGATGGGCATGCTCTTCCTCGTTCCTCGAATAAATAAGAATATCGTCAATGAAGACGACGACACACTTGTCCAAATACTCGATAAAGACTTTGTTCATCAACTGCATGAACACCGCCGGCGCATTAGTTAACCCGAACGGCATAACTACAAACTCATAATGTCCGTATCTCGTCCGAAAAGCTGTCTTCGGCACATCGGACTCTCTCACCCGGAGCTGATAGTACCCCGATTTCAAATCAATCTTCGAGAATACCGCAGCTCCCTGTAACTGGTCGAACAAGTCGTCAATTCTCGGCAAAGGATACTTGTTCTTGATGGTCACCTTGTTTAGTCCGCGATAGTCGATACATAAACGTAGTGAACCATCCTTCTTCCGCACAAACAGGATCGGTGCGCCCCAAGGCGAGGCGCTCGGTCGAACATACACCGACTCAAGAAGCTCGCTCAACTGCTTCTTCAACTCGGACATCTCTGAAAGTGCCATGCGATAGGGCGCCTTCGAGATAGGAGCCGCGCCCGGCTCTAACTCTATAGCAAATTCGACCTCACGATCCGGTGGCAATCCCGGTAACTCGTCAGGAAATACATCAGGAAACTCATTGACGATTGGAATTGACGAAAGCTCGACTCCACCACTCTCCGCCTTCAAGGCATAGCACCAATAGCCAGTACACCCCTTTCGCAGGAGTCTCATCGCCTTCAAGGCGTTAATAACTAACTTCTGGTTTCCCCTCTTTCGCCCCGCGAAAGAGTGTTCGGTGCCGTCCTCGGCTAACATGGTGATGATCCTCGTGCGGTAGTTCATGATTGCACCATGACGCTCGAGCCAATCATCCCCGAGAATTAAGTCCTCACCCTCAATACCCACAACAATAAGATTAGAGGGCCAAGCCCTCTCACAAATAAATACAGAACAGTCTCGAACCTCCTGATCACCAACGATCCGATCACCGCTAGGAAGCTTAACGATGAAGGGCTCACAAGGCGTCAAACAGTCGAGACTCAAACGGCGCATACAATCCATAGATATGAACGAATGCGTAGCACCAGAATCGAAAAGCACACTGATAGGATGAGAAAGAATATGAACGGTACCTGTCGCCACGGTAGCCGCTGGATCATCGGCTCTCCGCATCTCATAGACACGCGGGTGGGCTGAGCCGACGCTGGAAGCTCCCCCCTTAGAGGGCTGACCCCGACCTCTCCCCCGACTAGCACTCGGCGGAGATTGAGGAGCAAACGATCCTTGATTCACATTTGGTTCCCTAGGCGCTGGAATGGAAGCCCGGGCACCAAGGATTTTCTCCCTCTCAGCACAGAAAGCAGCCTTGTGACCTGGCTGGCCACACTGATTACACGTCAGCAAAGGGCTCAAACAAGTACGACTGACGTGGCCTATACAGCCACAATTGAAACACTTCACATCACGGAAAGGAGCACTGGTAGTTCCACGAGGACCCCCAGCGGAACGATCTGGACCACCGCCGGCGGGGAAGTTAGCAGATTGGGATCTCTGTTGACCCCCACCCTTATGGCCCGAAAAATTCCCAGCGGACTTATGTTTCTTGCTCTCGCGGGCTGCCTCGCTAGCCGTCACCGACATATCGTAAGCAAGGGCCCTACTCTGGTAATCTTTCAAGGTAGTACAGACGAGCCCCGACATATAGTCCCGAATCGACAACTTCATCCGTCTGGAAAAATGGAAAATTTTGTCGCTCTCCTCGACAACTTGGGTCTTCACATAACCCAAGTCCTTGTTAAAATCGGCAATAGCTTGAGATACGGGGATATCCCGTGGTTGAGCATCATAGAAAGCATGTACCCGAGCCTGTCTGACCGGCCACGGGCAATATTCAGTCTCCATCAATTCTTGAAATTCGGCCCACGAAGCAACATGATCTTTGGGCCCAACGGCCTCCCACCAATCCGTAGCGTCCCCAGTGAGAAAGTACTGGGCAATAGGGACCTTACGGTCCTCGGGACAGTTGGTAGCAGTGAAGACTTTAGATATCTCCTTGATCCACCCTTCCCAGCCGATCGGGTCCGAAGCTCCCGAAAACTGAGGAGGATGCATCTTGATGACATCCTGAAGCCAACGATCCGCTCCGCCCCGATTAGCATGGGCCGGATCCGGGTTCTGAACCGCCTGAGCTATCGCCGCCATTTGATTCACCATTTGCTGCATAACAGCCGCAATACCAAGGTCGGCGTGCTCCTGAGAAGAAGCATGACTGTGACGGTCGCCGCATCTGCGGCCTCGAAGACTGCGACGTGGCCGCCCCACCGGCTGCTCCACGTCCCCGGCCGCGTCCACGACCGCGACCACGACCACGACCTCTTCCAGCATCCATACTGGAGTTAAATAAGTAGCAAAAGCCATACGATGGTAAGTACAAGAAAAGAACGATCACAATTCAAGAATCAAAGGTACGATACAAAGAGTATAAGGAACAGAGGAAAGAAAACTTACGGGCACTGGTAGTACCGGAATCATGGCAGCGTGATGATGATGTGCAAAACAAAATACAACAAGACCCAATAAACCGACAAGCCTAGGTATCCATAAACCTAGTGCTCTGATACCATTTTCTGTAACACCCCCAAGATATTCGAGGTATATTACAGCGCCGTGAATCCCTATATGGGACCCACCAGGCTGAACAACATCATACTCATCGACTCACAGAAATGACAAAATAACACCTCGTCATAAAGACGCAAAACAGAATAATCCACCCGGTTCAACCGGTCAAACATAACACCATCATCCAACAGAAACATAATAGACAACAATACAATCCGGAGGAACAAGAACTCTTAAGTACTCGAGTACTACTATTAGTTCAAAATCCACAAAAGATGAAAAGATAAAAGACACTAAGACGTCACTCGTGCACAATCATCACGCACGGCCATCATCCGTGTACTGGTCCAGCGCCCGCTCGTCTCGATGAACCTGACCTGAAATTCATAAAACGAATTTCCCCAAAACGGGTCCCCAGAGGGGTTAGCAATTATGCTAGTACAAGTAACCAAATGAACGACTTACATCTTACACATATAGTAATGCATGCAATTCAAGAAAACATAGTTCCAAAACATTCATTTCCGGAAATGCCAATATCAAATCACATTTGTAAAATGCACCACAATTAACCGTCAATCCACGTCTCTGTGGACCCCTACCGAGACCCCGTCGGATCTAACCCGTAGTGGTTAAAAGCAAGCTCGTCGATCCACGTCTCTGTGGAACCCTACCGAGACCCCGTCGGATCTAACCCGTAGTGAGCATACACACACACCATTCTCATGCAATACTAATACATTAAGATTGTAAGTTCATATGGGTACTTGCCTCGGTTAATAGACGGTGATACGAACGGAAAGGAAGAATCGAACACGACCGCGAGGAACCGGCGGAATGAACCTAACGATTCGAATAACACAATCACAACCAACTCTAGACGATTACGGAAATGGAATACACCCGGAAACCCGCCTACGATTCATGTATATTCGTACCAAAAATAACAACGAGGGCGGACCACAACCAAACCCTCTCGATTCCGTAAAAATCCACAAAATATCCATGAATCCGTAGGAAAACTAAAGGTACTAACAATATTAATCGTATACCTCATGAATCCACCAACAAAACGGAACGAAACGGAAGAAAAACCCAAAACCCCCAAATTAATCGAAAATAGGGTTCTAAGAGATATTACCTTTGGAGATTCAAGTACTAAGATCCGTAGAACGCGCGTTAGATTGATTATCCGGGCCTCACAACCGAAGGAGAATGATGAAAATCAACCCCCAAATGACGAATGCTTGAGAAGTTCTCCCCCTATGTTCTCTCTCTCTCTCTCTCTCGCAGGTGAAAAAATGAAGGAAATAGCCGATCTCGTCTAATAAGAACGAGATTATACAGTTGACCGCTTGGTGTGCCGCGGCACAGCCGATGTGTGCCGCGGCACAGGCCAAAAATTTACTCCCAGGGTTCGGCAGTGTGCCGCGGCACGGCCTGCGTGTGCCGCGGCACCCGGTACAGTCGGGTTTTGGTCGCAGATGTCACACGAGTGTGCCGCGGCACCGGACGGGTGTGCCGCGGCACTGACTTGTGCGCGGCTTGCCGGATGGGTGTGCCGCGGCACACAGTACAGTTCGCTCGACCAACAACTGGAGAAATTTATGTGCCGCGGCGCACACACCTTGTGCCGCGGCCCACACCCCTTTTGGGTCCCAAAATGATAAAAATGATCCGGAAATAGAATAAAAACGATGGGAATCAATATTTGGGAACCAATAACACGAAATGGATCCACGGCAACCCCGAAACGGCGGTTCCGCACAACAATAACGAGAATACAGTTCAACAGTTGACAGGAAGGTCACACTGAAAGGTACACGAGGGTCACTACGATCGAGAAATACACCAAAAATGAAGATACAAGGGAAAGAAAAATGCGGATATTACATGAACGGTTTATCTCGGACCGATAGAAGACGAGAATTGTAAAGGTAATCCCTCGACCAATAGAAGAGAGGTGCAAATGTTGATCTTTAGCCTATTTAAAAAGATACGGAGAGAGGACGTAGGCACGTTTGGCCGAACCTCTATAAATCTTGTGTCGGTTTAGTTTTCGCACATTTAAATATGCTTCCGCACAATAGCGCGAATACCGAATATTGCTCCAACACCGCACGCTTACAAATGCTGGGTCAAACTGGAGGATCCATTTGTATGTGCCCAAACTTTGGATATCATTGAAATTACAACCAATTTGAAACAATTTCAATAATTATAAATTTCAATAGTAAAGTATAAATATATAAATTGAAAGACTTACTCCTATCTCTATTAATTTCAATATGTCATGCAGTATTAAAAGCCACGACGACCACTCTCCATATCCAAGCGCCAACTAACACTGCACCATGTATCGATTCTGAGACTTTTACACCAACTCAGGATTTGCCTCGTCGTAGTGGGAGGGTTGTTCGTCAGCCGGAACGATTTATAGGCATGGGAAAATCTTCGGACTCAATCCCAGGCGAAGATAAATCAGATCCCTGGACCTACAAGGAGGCAATCCAAGATAAAGATGCTAACTCCTGGCAAGTAACAACGGAATCAGAAATAGGATCTATGGATTCCAATCAAGTGTGGGAGCTAGTAGAGCTACCTGATGGTTTACAAGTCATTGGGAGTAAATGGTGTAATATCCGTAACTTTTCCATTTTTAGCGGTTTCCATTTTTGGTGTATGTCTATTTTTATCGACTCGCTTGTAACCGTTTCGACATTTTGAATCTATTTTGTTCTTGGAGTTTTTCCATTTGGACGAGTTTTGATGATGTTTTCACGTAATTTCATTTTATGACATGTTTTGCCGTATGAACGTTCGATTCTTGTAAAACTCGTTCGTTTCCGTTGTTTCTTGGTTTGTACAAGTTCGTATGGTTGAGTTGGTCATGTTGAGACTTTCGGTTTGTAAATCCGACGTCGTTTCGTGACTTTCGGTCACTTGGGTCATTTTCGTAATTTCCTATAAGTTTAGGGAATTTCATATTCGTTGTCGTATTTCGGATTCCCGGGTAGTCAGATTGGTATTTTCTTGTGATGGTTAGACTCGTCATCGAATATTCTTCGTAGTCGTATTTTTGATTCGATAGCAGGTCCGGGTTTCGGGGTCGTCCGGAATCGTTTGGACAGCAGCTGCCAATACTGCTGTCCAGTAGGGTGTTACGGCCGTAACACCCAGAAGTTACGGCCGTAAGTTGGTCATGTTACGGCCGTAAGTGTCCCTATTCTGGCCGAATAACCCACCGCTTTAAAACAATGGCAGAGGTCCAATACCTCATTTTCTATCCATTCTCTCGTTTTTTCTTCACGGGGCGACTCCAGAGGCGATTCCTCCAGTTTGGATCGAAGAATCTTTCGTGTTCCATCACCGTAGAATCGTAGTAGCATATCACCATCAGCGTAATCATCCTCCATCGTCCGAATCCGAGGTATCTTCTTCAGGAACCCTAACTTGTATAAATTGGGGGTTTTTCGGGTTTTTCGTGATTCACTCCGAATTGTTCATGTATGTTGCGAAACTTCTTATCAATTGTTGTTATTGGGTGATTCCAAATTCGTTTTTCCTCGAATTAATCCATGTATTGTTGATACGGGGAGATTTTCCACAAACCCTCGCCCGTATCGATTGAACGTCTATTGTCGTGATTTGTAATCGGGGTTTTGGGAGTATTCCTTTCGATTCTTGATGTCCGTTGGGACTGAGTTATGCTAATTCCTCGTTTAGGAACCGTCGTTTTCCATTCGGATCATCCGTAGTCATTTTTCACTTCCGATTCTTCGAAGATGTCTCAAAGGCAAGTACTTTACATTTGTTTACATGTTCTAGTATTTGAATTATGGCTATATGTGGTTGTCGTGGGAGAATATGTGTATGTTCACCTAGGGACGGTCCGACGGGGCCTCTAGGCATACGTATTGCCGTGTGTGTGCGTATCACGAACTGTGGTTAACCACCCAGGGATGTCCGACGGGGCTCTACGGGGTACGGTGGCCGTGAGTCACGTACCAAGGTTAACTTTGAATTATTTTGGTTGGAGAAAATGTGTTTTGTGCTTGTGCAACGTAAATATTCCGGAATATAAAATGTTTTCTAAAATGACTTTTTGGCGCATATATTCATCTGATTAGAATGTAGTTCAAATGGATTGTACTTGCACTAGCAGTTGTCGCTAACCCCTTAAATGGGGGAAATACTTTTTGTATTTCAGGTATTGATCGTGGGGACAAACGAGCACTCGGGCCGTATGAGGATGATGGGCAAGCATGATATTGTCCAGCATTTGATTTTCGATGTTATGTGTGTCGGTTACTATTGATGTCTGATTTTGGGATTTATGTATTATAAAATTGGTTTAAATACTCGAGTACTTCCTGTTTGAAATTATTAATGTTGTGTTCCCGTTTTGGGAAATGGATTTGATGTCAGATTTTAATTGTCGGTTTGTAGTCTTTTATTGGAATTGTCGTTTTATTAATGATAGTTTGTCGTTGTCGAATGTCTTGTTGGTATGTTAGCCTGGTGGATTCTACAGTGTGGGGTCCACGGCGCTGTAATATGCCCTGAACGTCTTGGGGGTGTTACAGAATATGGTATCAGAGCTTAGGTTTATGGATACCTAGGCTGTCGGTTATTTGGGTCTAGTTAAGTGTCGTTTTTGGGACAGTATCACTGCTATGCCATCATCTCAGTACGCCGGTGCTCGTACGTTTTTCCTAACTTGATTCGTTTCGTTGTTCGGTTCTACTCCTGTCTTAGTATCTTGTTGCGTTTCGCGTTTGAATTGTACTTACCCGTTGTTTCTTCAGAATTCCTGCTGGTAGAGGACGCGGACGCGGTAGGGGACGTGGCGCAGCCGGTGGGGCGGCCATGTCCGATCACTCGGGAACTGGTTCGGAGACGCCTTCTTTGTCGAACAGTATTCCCCCTAGTTTCGGAGGTCAGCAGGACCAGACTGCTAGCTCCGGTAATGCTCATGAGAATGTTGGAGTGGCCAACATTTTGTAGCAGGTAGCGAACCAGATGACGCTACTGACTCAGGCCGTTCTGGTCGGCCATGCTAATGCTAACCCGGTTCCGCCTACTGGATCCGGTAATGATAAGCTACTTCAGGACGTGATTCGTATGCGTCCTCCGCAGTTTGATGGTGCTTCCGACCCTTCTGGTTGGGAGAATTGGCTATTTGAGATGGAGAAAGTGTTTGAGGCTGCTAATTGTTCCGAGGAGAGGAAAGTACCCATTTCTCAGTACTTCCTCGCCAAGGAGGCAGCGACGTGGTGGCAAGCGATGAAACCGCGTGACCGGGCAGCCACATGGGCAGAGTTTCGGGATCTGATGGGAGACGAATTCTGTCCATGGCCAGTGAAAGAGGGGAGGATCCGAGCCTTCTTTGAGGCTAAGCCCCAAGATGTCCCTATATCTCAAGCTATCAAAGACTACAATCAACAGCTGCATTATGTGAGAAACCAAGTCCTCGATGAGCTTGATAAGATCCGCCACTTTGATATGCGGATGAAACCGAGGGTGCGCCACTACATGTCTGGTCTGGGGTGCACGACTTTGAAGGATTATCAGAATAAAGCTATGGCTTATGAGATGTCGTTTTCTGCGACAGAGACGGCAACTGAAGGAAAGAAGCAGAAGACCTCCGGTCAGTTTTCGGGAGGCAAGTCAGGAGGGTATCCGAAGGCTCGATGCTCGCGAGTCTTGAGTCGGCCGCCATCGGTTGGTCGAGGAAACGGTTCTAGTCTGCTCTCTGGTTACATTCGTGGTCCTACGTGCTTCAACCGCAGCCGTCCGGCCACATGATGAGTGAGTGTGATAGGCCTCCGATTCGGTGTCTTGCTTGCGGTAGGATGGGTCATCGTGCTAAGTTTTGTACGGATGCGGCTCGGGCTCCGATTACTCGAGATATCGGCCCCACCGCGGGAGAGCCGAGTGTGAATCGAGCACCGCAGTTCCTCAACCGCAAGCGAGTTTTGGTAGAGATCGAGGTCGTGGTCGGCCTTCTAGAGGGGGAGCTTCTAGTGCGGGTGCATTACGCCCGAGTGTACGAGATGAGACGCGCAGGAGATCCTGCGCGGCGGTGGCCACAGTACCGTCCACATCCTTGATCATCCTGTTTAGTATTGTTCGATTAAGTGCTACGCATTCTTTTATATCTATGGATTGTGTGCGTAAATGCGCATGTTGATTGCCTTGTTGCTTGTGAGCCTTTTGTTGTTAAACTTCCTAGTGGGGATAGCATCGTGGGGATCGTGAGGTTAGAGATTTTCCAGTGAGTATCGCGGGGAGGGTTTGGCCTTCTAATCGATTGCGGTAGATATTAGAGATGAGGATTTGATTCGGGTGAGGATTGGTTGGACCGTCATGGGGCGATCATGAATTATAGAACGAGGAATGTTTCGATGTTAGCCACTGAAGGTACAGATCATTCTTTTGTGGGGCGTAAGCGGGGTATCCAGAGATTACAGATCATCGCTTTGAGTGCGGAGAGACTACTTAGAGGAGGTTCCACGGGCGTTTGGTGTTACGTTTTGCGATCGGAAGAAGGGGAGTCGAGCTCTCGTCTATTCCGGTAGTATGTGAGTATCCCGACGTTTTCGGATGAGTTGCGGGTTTGCCGCCGGCCGAGAGGTTGAGTTTACCGTCGATTTAGAGCCGGGTGCGGCACCGATCTCTAAGACGCCATACCGTATGGCACCGCCGAGATGCCGGAGTCAAGAAAGCGATTGGGAGAGTTGCTAGACATGGGATATATTCGACCAGCGCTTCGTCTTGGGCGCACGGTCCTGTTTGTAAAGAAGAAGGATGGGTAACTTCGTATGTGTATCGACTACCGAGAGTTGAACAAAGTGAACATCAAGAACAAGTATCAGCTCACGAGGATTGATGATTTGTTTGATCAGTTGCAAGGGGCAACTGTATTTTCGAAGATTGATTTGAGATCGGGGTATTATCAGCTCCGAGTGAAGGATACCGACATTCCGAAGACGGCCTTTCGGACGAGATACGGTCACTACGAGTTTGTGGTTATGCCTTTTGGGCTAACCAACGCACCAGCCGTGTTCATGCAGCTTATGAACAAAGTCTTTATCGAGTACCTCGATAAGTGTGTAGTCGTTTTTATCGACGACATCCTGATTTACTCGAGGAGCGAGGAGGAGCACGCCCGCCATTTGCATATTGTGTTAGATATTTTGAGAACTCAGCATCTTTTTGCGAAGTTCTCAAAGTGCGAGTTTTGGTTACGGGAAGTTATGTTTCACGGTCATGTGATCTCGGCCGAGGGTGTTCGTGTGGACCCACATAAGGTCGAGGCAGTGTTGGATTGGGCGCCGCCCAAGAACGTGAAAGAGGTCCGTAGTTTTCTGGGATTAGCCGGGTATTACCGTAGATTCGTCGAAGGGTTCTCTAAACTTGCTAGACCTCTGACTCAGTTGTTACAGAAGTCAGAGAAGTTTGTGTGGACCGATGAGAGGCAGAATAGTTTTGAGGAGTTGAAGAAGCGGTTGACGACCGCTCCCGTTTTGGCCTTACCGAGTGGTAATGATGGTTTCTCAGTTTATAGTGATGCTTCGGGCCAAGGGCTCGAATGCGTACTTATGCAGCATGGGAGGACGATTGCTTATGCTTCTCGTCAGTTGAAACCATATGAATTGAATTACCCTACGCACGATCTGGAGTTGGCCGCATTTGTTTTTGCGTTGAAGATTTGGCGTCATTACTTGTATGGCTCGTCGTGTCAGATTTTCACCGATCACAAGAGCCTAAAGTACATTTTCACCCAGAAAGATCTTAATATGAGGCAGAGGAGGTGGTTGGAATTGATTAAGGATTACAATCTCGAGATCCTTTATCATCCGGGCAAGGCTAATGTGGTAGCAGATGCCTTGAGCCGGAAGTCAGTATCGCTTCGAGCGCTTGAGTTACTTACGGCCCATTCGGGACTTCAGCGAGAGTTTACGAGGTTGAGAATTGAGGTTGTGCTGCCAGAGAGTTCCGGGCAGTTGCGTACTCTTGAGATTTCTTCATCTCTGGTCGAGGACATTAAATCGGGACGGTTGGAGGACCCGATGTTTATTCAGCTTCGGGAGAGTGTAGAGAAGGGGAAAGCCCCGGGATTTGTTATTCATAAGGACGGAGTGTTGAGATTTTGAGGTCGGTTGTGTGTTCCGAACGACTCGGAATTGAGACAGAATATCATGCGAGAGGCTCATGCGTCACCTTACTCAGTCCATCCGGGCTCGAGTAAAATGTATAAAGATCTGAGGAAGAATTTCTGGTGGAACGATATGAAGAAAGAGGTAGTTCAGTTTGTGGCTAAGTGTTTGACTTGTCAGCAAGTCAAGATTGAGCATCAGCGGCCAGCCGGATTATTGAAACCACTTCCCGTTCCGGAATGGAAGTGGGAGGACATCTCTATGGATTTTGTCACGAGTTTACCGAGAACGAAGACTGGTATGAATACGGTGTGGGTGATTGTAGACCGAGTGACTAAGTCGGCACATTTTATGGGCATCAAGGATACTTGGGGTCCAGAAAAGTTGGCTCGTGTCTTTATCGCTCAGATAGTGAGACTTCATGGTACGCCGAAGACCATTATTTCGGATAGAGATGGCCGATTTGTATCGCATTTTTGGCAGGCGGTACATAAGGCATTGGGGACACAGTTACGTTTGAGCACTTTGTTCCATCCCTGCATCGATGGGCAGTCCGAACGTACCATTCAGACGTTCGAGGATTTGTTGTGCGCGTGTGCGTTAGATTGGAGTAGTGACTGGGAGGAGCATTTGGCCTTAATTGAGTTTACTTATAATAATAGCTGGCACGCGTCGATTAAGATGGCACCGTATGAGGCACTTTATGGCCGACGTTGCCGATCACCGATATGTTGGGATGAGCCGTCCGACTTGGTTGGCACCGAGCCGGACCTTGTGTTGGAGACAAGGGAGAAAGTTGAATTGATTAGAAAGAGGATGTTGGCTGCCCAGAGTCGACAAAAGTCTTATGCGGATGTTAGGCGTAGACCTTTGGAGTATGAGGTGGGAGATCACGTTCTGTTGAGAGTATCTCCGACGAAAGGAGTTTTCCGTTTTGGGAAGAAGGGGAAACTCAGCCCGAGATATATTGGACCTTTCGAGGTATTGGAGAGAGTCGGCGAGTTGGCATACCGTTTGGCTTTACCTCCGTCGCTGAGTCATGTACATAGCGTATTCCACGTTTCCCAGTTGAGGAAGTACGTTCCGGACCCGTCCCACATTATTGACTTTGGGGACGTGGAGATCGAGAAGGATATTACGTTTGAGGAGAGGCCCGTCAGAATTTTGGAGCGTCGTGACAAACAGTTAAGGCACAAAACCATTCCTCTGGTTAAGGTGCAATGGTCGAGGCACGGAGTAGAAGAAGCGACGTGGGAGCTAGAGGAGAAAATGCGTTCGAGTTACCCCGAGCTTTTTGATTCTTAAGTTTCGGGACGAAACTTTATTTTAGAGGGGGAGAATGTAATATCCGTAACTTTTCCATTTTTAGCGGTTTCCATTTTTGGTGTATGTCTATTTTTATCGACTCGCTTGTAACCGTTTCGACATTTTGAATCTATTTTGTTCTTGGAGTTTTTCCATTTGGACGAGTTTTGATGATGTTTTCACGTAATTTCATTTTATGACATGTTTTGCCGTATGAACGTTCGATTCTTGTAAAACTCGTTCGTTTCCGTTGTTTCTTAGTTTGTACAAGTTCGTATGGTTGAGTTGGTCATGTTGAGACTTTCGGTTTGTAAATCCGACGTCGTTTCGTGACTTTCGGTCACTTGGGTCATTTTCGTAATTTCCTATAAGTTTAGGGAATTTCATATTCGTTGTCGTATTTCGGATTCCCGGGTAGTCGGATTGGTATTTTCTTGTGATGGTTAGACTCGTCATCGAATATTCTTCGTAGTCGTATTTTTGATTCGATAGCAGGTCCGGGTTTCGGGGTCGTCCGGAATCGTTTGGGCCAAGAAATGCCAATCTGCATCGGTGGGTGTTACGACCGTAACACCCAGAAGTTACGGCCGTAAGTTGGCCATATTACGGCCGTAAGTGTCCCCTGTTACGGCCGTAACAGCCCGCTGTTTTAAAACAGCGGGCAGAGGTCCAATACCTCATTTTCTATCCCTTCTCTCGTTTTTTCTTCACGGGGCGACTCCAGAGGCGATTCCTCCAGTTTGGATCGAAGAATCTTTCGTGTTCCATCACCGTAGAATCGTAGTAGCATATCACCATCAGCGTAATCATCCTCCATCGTCCGAATCCGAGGTATCTTCTTCAGGAACCCTAACTTGTATAAATTGGGGGTTTTTCGTGATTCACTCCGAATTGTTCATGTATGTTGCGAAACTTCTTATCAATTGTTGTTATTGGGTGATTCCAAATTCGTTTTTCCTCGAATTAATCCATGTATTGTTGATACGGGGAGATTTTGCACAAACCCTCGCCCGTATCGATTGAACGTCTATTGTCGTGATTTGTAATCGGGGTTTTGAGAGTATTTCTTTCGATTATTGATGTCCGTTGGGACTGAGTTATGCTAATTCTTCGTTTAGGAACCGTCGTTTTCCATTCGGATCATCCGTAGTCATTTTTCACTTCCGATTCTTCGAAGATGTCTCAAAGGCAAGTACTTTACATTTGTTTACATGTTCTAGTATTTGAATTATGGCTATATGTGGTTGTCGTGGGAGAATATGTGTATGTTCACCTAGGGACGGTCCGACGGGGCCTCTAGGGATACGTATTGCCGTGTGTGTGCGTATCACGAACTGTGGTTAACCACCCAGGGATGTCCGACGGGGCTCTGCGGGGTACGGTGGCCGTGAGTCACGTACCAAGGTTAACTTTGAATTGTTTTGGTTGGAGAAAATGTGTTTTGTGCTTGTGCAACGTAAATATTCCGGAATATAAAATGTTTTCTAAAATGACTTTTTGGCGCATATATTCATCTGATTAGAATGTAGTTCAAATGGATTGTACTTGCACTAGCAGTTGTCGCTAACCCCTTAAATGGGGGAAATACTTTTTGTATTTCAGGTATTGATCGTGGGGACAAACGAGCACTCGGGTCGTATGAGGATGATGGGCAAGCATGATATTGTCCAGCATTTGATTTTCGATGTTATGTCTGTCGGTTACTATTGATGTCTGATTTTGGGATTTATGTATTATAAAATTGGTTTAAGTACTCGAGTACTTCCTGTTTGAAATTATTAATGTTGTGTTCCCGTTTTGGGAAATGGATTTGATGTCAGATTTTAATTGTCGGTTTGTAGTCTTTTATTGGAATTGTCGTTTTATTAATGATAGTTTGTCGTTGTCGAATGTCTTGTTGGTATGTTAGCCTGGTGGATTCCACAGTGTGGGGTCCACGGCGCTGTAATATGCCCTGAACGTCTTGGGGGTGTTACAAATGGGTCTACAAGCGAAAGAAAAGAGGTGACAGGAAGGTTGAAACCTTTAAAGCGAGGCTTGTTGCAAAAGGTTACACTCAGAAAGAGGGTATCGATTATGATGAAACCTTTTCGCCGGTAGCCATGCTTAAGTCAATCCGGATTCTTTTAGCTATAGCTGCGCATTTGGATCTGGAGATTTGGGAAATGGATGTCAAGACTGCATTCTTCAATGGGAGTCTAGACAAGGAAATCTATATGCGCCAACCAGAGGGATTCATTGCTGAAGGAGAAGAGCACTTAGTGTGCAAGCTTAAGAGATCCATTTATGGACTTAAGCAAGCATCTAGATCTTGGAACACTCGTTTTGACGAAGTTGTCCAGTCATATGGATTCGTTCAATGTCCGAGTGAGAGTTGTATGTATAAGAAATGCGATGGAAATGTGTTGGTGTTTCTTGTACTGTATGTAGACGATATCCTTATGATTGGAAACAACGTGAAGGAATTGTCGGACGTACGGGTGTGGTTATCTGAGCAGTTCGATATGAAGGATCTGGGAGAAGCAGGCCACATCCTTGGAATCAGGATCTTTCGTGATCGGAAGAAAAGGATGTTGTGCTTATCCCAGGCATCCTATATTGGTACAGTGCTAAAGCGGTTTAGCATGGAGATTTCCAAGAAAGATTTTCTACCTTACAGACATGGAATTCAACTATCTAAGGATAAGGAGATAGATGACATGAAGATGGTCCCTTATGCATCTACTGTGGGAAGCCTCATGTATGCTATGCTTTGCACTAGACCAGATATCTGTCATGCCGTAGGCATGGCTGCTAGATATCAGTCAAACTCAAGACCAGGACACTGGATTGCTGTCAAGCACATACTCAAGTACCTGAGAAGGACTAAGGAGTACATGATTGCATATCAATCAGACGGCCTGTGCCAGTGGGTTACACTGACTCAGATTTTTCATCGGACAAAGAAAAGTCCAAGTCTACTTCGGGTTATGTGTTTTGCCTGGGACTTAGATGTGATTCCCTATTTACCAAAGGGTATTACACTTTATTGTGATAATACTGGTGCAGTCTCAAATTCGAGGGAACCACGAGCCCACAAGGCAAGTAAACATATCAACTGCAAGTACCACATCATACGACACTTCGTAAAGGAAGTAGACGTAGTTATAGCCATGGTTACATCAGAAGATAATCTTGTTGATCCTTTCACGAAAGGCCTACCTTCAAAAGTTTTTGAAAGGCATGTGGAAGGAATGGGATTACGGTGTATGGCAGCATTGCTTTGAGATAAGTGGGAGAAATGAGAGACTATGTAATAGAGTAGTATACTTAAAAGCATGCTTTGAGTATAAGTGGGAGATTGTTAGGATTGTATACTGCAAAGCATACTTTATGTTTGTATTACCTAATTCCCTGAAACTACCTATGAGAATATTAATTACATTTAATCACATATTTTGCATATTTATTCACGTTATGGTTATGCAAATGAAATGTCTAATTATTTTATATTGTAAGATAATGTGGTGTGTTGGTGTCACACATAAGATCACATTATCGATGCCTTATAAAATAATACAATAGTTCACAACCTATATAATTATTAGACAAATTATATAAAAGGTTGTAGTGTATGCTTGAGATTAGTTGGTCTTGACTATTAGCATATATTAGCGTATTTGCATACGTTGAACTGGATCAAGGTGAGATAGTGTCTTCCGTACTGACTGTAAGAAGAACATAAATCTCGGATAATTATTATTTCTTAATGCTAAGTATATAATATTTAATTGTGTATTTATAATACTTATTGCTTTGATTTACCATGGGTGAGAGTCAAAATGGTCGACTCAATAAGCCTCGTATCTTGGGCAATAATATTATTTATACAATATTTATTATTATTACTAGAAATCATGTCCCGAGTCGTGCATGTTGATAATGTCCCCTTGAGGAGCTCAATAATGATTATTATATTAAACCCTATAGGTGGATTAAATTCTGATATAATAATAAGGTTCGAGTGGTACTACTCTTGGATAAGATATTAATTAATTAAAGCTGTTAGTAGCTTATAATTAATGAATGGACATTTGATATCTTAAACACGGGAAATAATATATTTAATAAGGAGCCCAATTTCGTAATTTGGGATTTTGGTAGGAAGTACAATATCAACTTTTTAGTGGACTAAGTTGATATTAATAGATTAATTATATTAGGAAGAGTCATAATAAGGTAAGATGAATTTATTGGGAGTCCTTCCATAATCCTCCTTAAGATCCCTAGTAGTAGTCCAAGAGCCTATATATAGGACTTATGGGGGAGGCCGATTTTGTACATGTCTTGTGAGGTTGTGTGATCAAATTTTTCCTCTTGTGTTTAATTGTAGATCTAGACTTGTGTATTTGATCCTACAATTTAGATAACACATTAATTTGCTAAGAGTGTTCATAAAATACTAGAAAGCAAAGAAAAATTGTGTGACCACATACAAAAGAATTTCGGCCGATGCCATTAGTGTCCAAGCAATATTCGGTAGCTCGTTGCCCACACAACATCCGGGTGAAGGCAGATCATACTCTAGAAGGTCTAAAGGTAGAAATACAAGGTGATCAGCACAAAAGTAACCACTACTCTTCAAAGGTAATATCCTATGATCTTTAGATCTAGATTAGGATATTTTAATAATCAACATATTTATTTAATAAATAATAAATAATATTTAAATTGCTTATTAGTCTTAGTAATTAATTAATTAGCATGCCTAAATAGATCTTATGCTCGTGGATGCGTAAAACGCGATTATCAAACTTTCCCAAACTTCGTTTCCGCTGCGTTTTCACTTCCAACAACAACAACAACCTTGAGCAAATCATCTATACTTGTGATATCATTGTAAACATTCTTGTTGTTGTATTTGTGCTTATATTGATAAGTGTTTGAGTGTTATACACAAAAACATACACGAGAGAAAAAAGAAAGGATAAGATTGGATTCGGTGTTATTAGGATCAAGGATCCGGTATTGTTAGAATCGCAATCTATATCCGAGTGAGGTTTGTCTAGTACTCATAAAAAACTAGATAGGTTGATTCCTTGTCCGACATAAAAGGAAAACGATTTAACTTGGACCGACAAAAACACAAGTGTGTGAACGGTTTATCTCGGATCGATAGAAGATGATAATTGTAATGGTAATCCCTCCACCGATAGAAGAGAGGTGCAGAGGTTGATCTTTAGCCTATTTAAAAAAATACGGAGAGATGACGTAGGCACGTTTGGCCGAACCTCTATAAATCTTGAGTCGGTTTAGTTTTCGCACCTTTAAATACGCTTCTGCACAATAGCACGAATACCAAATATTGCTCCAACACTTGGTATCAGAGAGGTACCTCCTAGAAGCGGCTTAACATCCGAGGAGAAGAAGATCATATGGAGTTTCAACTTGCCCCGGTCGAAGGTCTTGCTCTAAATCGATCTCCATTCTTTGATGGATCAAACTTCATGACATGGAAAAAGAAGATGTCGATATTCATTCGAGCCTACGACATCAAGCTATGGAAAGTGATATGTCTTGGTCCAAAAATTCCAATGAATTCCAACGGCACGCTTAAAACTTTCGAAGAGTATGATGATTCTGATTGGAAAATTGACAATTATAATTGCAAAGCAACGCAATTATTATATTGTGCTTTAAATCCGGAAGAACACAACCGGATATGATCGTGTGATAGTGCCAAATAAATATGAAAGATGCTAGAAGTCACACGAAGGCACAAATTAAGTCAAGGAGACGAAGATTAACATGATTCTCTACGACTACGAGCTACTCCAAATGAAAGGCAGCGAATCCATTACAATCATGCTCGACCGATTTTCGGTTATTACGAATGGATTAGCTTGTTATGGAAAACCCCTTTCGAGTATTGAAAAAGTAAAGAAGATCCTACGACCACTACCTCAGGAATGGGACGGCACGGTGACGGAGATTATGGAATCGAAAGATTTGAATAATCTTGATTTTAGCGCCCTCGTTGGTTCGCTAATTAATTATGAGATTGTTCTAAAATCACGAAGTGTCAAGACGAAGCCTAAGGAAAGATCAATAGCTTTAAAAGCTAAGATGTCTCGCAAAGAAGAAATCTCGGTCGATGAAAGTGATGAAAAATCGGTATATTATGCCAAGAATATTAATAAGTTTCAAAACTTATTGAACCGAGAAAGAAAGACATCAAATCGGGCGAATCTAAGAAATTCGACAACAATCGCCGAATATGTGGTAAACCACGCCACTTTGCTAAAAATTGCAGAACGCAAATCCTAAGAAGGCAGTTCTCGTTGCAACATGGAGCGATGAAGATGAAGATGACGATTTCAATCAAAATAATCTCGCTCTCATGGCAAGAAGTTCATTCGACGAAAGCGACGTCGAAAGCCAAGTAAGTAATTCTTACGATGAATTATATGAAGCATTTGAATTATTGCATACTGGTTTTCAAAATACTTTATCCGAAATAAAATCCCTTCAATCGAAAAATAAATTATTGGAAACCGAGATTTTCAAAATTCTTGAAAAAGGAAAAATTATCGAGACCGATCATTCAAAATATCTTGAAATAGAAAATAATTTAAAGAATGATCTTTTGAAAGTTCAAGACGAACTTAAAAATTTAACGAACAAATTTTCTCTTGGAAACGAGAAATTTGAAAATATGCTTTCCGTGCAAAAATATACTTTAAACAAACAGGGCTAGAATTCAAACCGAATAATAAAATAGAATCCTTAAATTTGAAAATACCTATTGCGGCAAATGTTTAAAATTTGGGCATCATATTTCGAATTGCAAAAGCCCACGTCGGACGATAAAAATTAAAAGATTTGGATTCCAAAAGGAACCGTTATTCTGAATATCGTCTATGTTTCAAAGAAAAACCAACTATCGGTTGAGTCCCCAAAATTCAAAATTAAATATTTCATCAATTGGTATCTTTATCTTTGATATTTTCAAAATTGATAGTTTACTCGGGGGGGAGTTATTATATTTTTTGGGGAGATATTTTTGTCAGGGGGAGTTTACCCAATTTTTTTTTTGCATATTTATTATATCATAATTTTTTTTATCGATTTTATTCTATTACTATATAAACTTTTTGCTGATAACAAAAAGAGGGAGAAGAATGGAATAAAAGAAGAATGGTATAAGGGGAAAAAAACGACAAAAGCGTCATGGAAGAATGACAGAAAAATAATACATGAATCAAGTCGAAAGTCGAAAAGAAAAGAAAAGAAGAAGTTGAAAAAAAAATAAGAAGAAGTTGAAAAGGAGAAAAGAAAAGATGGGAGTCGGAAACTAAAGAAACGGACAAAGTCGAAAACTTTGATTTGTTTATATATATATATATATATTTTATATTTTGCAGGTTTATCCCATTCAAGAGTGTTGTTTTATAATCATCAAAAGGGGGGAGATTGTTGGAATATTTTATTCCAAATATTCATTATCGAGTTTTGATAATTAGTTGTTAAACAAAGAAAAACAACAATGAAGCAAAACAAAACAACGAAGAAGTCAAGATGCAAAAATCGAATGACGAGCATTAACGTACGCTACACATGGATGATAACGTACGTAACGCGGATGAACTTAACATATGTAATGCACAACGGATATTTTGACAAAAGCATACAACGGATATACGTGTTAACGTACGCTACGAGAAAACAATAACGTACGCGACTGAAAGTAGTTAAGTACGTAATGGTGAAGCTTAACGTACGTAAAAGAAGAAACAAAGGCTACTGGACTGATCTGCATTGAGCTTAACGTACGTAACAATATGTTGTTAACGTACGTAAAACATCTAACTTACGTAATGGAAGGGTATTAACGTACGCTAAGAAGGAATAAATAGCTAACGGCTAGTTGGAGGAAATTGCCTATAAATACCAAATCATTTGGTATCAAACCGCACAACAACCTTGAGCAAATCATCTATACTTGTGATATCATTGTAAACATTCTTGTTGTTGTATTTGAGCTTATATTGATAAGTGTTTGAGTGTTATACACGAAAACATACACGAGAGGAAAAAAAAGGATAAGATTGGATTCGGTGGTATTAGGATCAAGGATCCGGCATTGTTAGAATCGCAATCTATATCCGAGTGAGGTGTCTAGTACCCATAGAAAGCTAGATAGGTTGATTCCTTGTACGATAGAAAAGAAAAACGATTTAACTTGGACCGAAAAAAAGACAAGTATGTGAACTCTAACACCCCCAAGATATTCGAGGTATATTACAGCGCCGTGAATCCCTATATGGGACCCACCAGGATGAACAACATCATACTCATCGACTCACAGAAACGAAAAAATAACACCTCGTCATAAAGACGCAAAACAGAATAATCCACCCGGTTCAACCGGTCAAACATAACACCATCATCCAACACAAACATAATAGACAACAATACAATCCGGACGAACAAGAACTCTTAAGTACTCGAGTACTACTATTAGTTCAAAATCCACAAAAGATGAAAAGATAAAAGACACTAAGACGTCACTCGTGCACAATCATCACGCACGGCCATCATCCGTATCTTGGTCAGTACACGCTCGTCTCGATGAACCTGACCTGAAATTCATAAAACGAATTTCTCCAAAACGGGTCCCCAGAGGGGTTAGCAATTACGCTAGTACAAGTAACCAAATGAACGACTTACATCTTACACATATAGTAATGCATGCAATTCAAGAAAACATAGTTCCAAAACATTCATTTCCGGAAATGCCAATATCAAATCACATTTGTAAAATGCACCACAATTAACTGTCGATCCACGTCTCTGTGGACCCCTACCGAGACCCCGTCGGATCTAACCCGTAGTGGTTAAAAGCAAGCTCGTCGATCCACGTCTCTGTGGACCCCTACCGAGACCCCGTCGGATTTAACCCGTAGTGAGCATACACACACACACACCATTCTCATGCAATACTAATACATTAAGATTGTAAGTTCATAAGGGTACTTGCCTCGGTTAATAGACGGTGATACGAACGGAAAGGAAGAATCGAACACGACCGCGAGGAACCGGCGGAATGAACCTAACGATTCGAATAACACAATCACAACCAACTCTAGACGATTACGGAAATGGAATACACCCGGAAACCCGCCTACGATTCATGTATATTCGTACCAAAAATAACAATGAGGGCGGACCACAACCAACCCTTCTCGATTCCGTAAAAATTCACAAAATATCCATGAATCCGTAGGAAAACTAAAGGTACTAACAATATTAATCGTATACCTCATGAATCCATCAACAAAACGGAACGAATCGGAAGAAAAACCCAAAACCCCCAAATTAATCGAAAATAGGGTTCTAAGAGATATTACCTTTGGAGATTCAAGTACTAAGATCCGTAGAACGCGCGTTAGATTGATTATCCAGGCCTCACAACCGAAGGAGAATGATGAAAATCAACCCCCAAATGACGAATGCTTGAGAAGTTCTCCCCCTATGTTCTCTCTCTCTCTCTGTCGCGCAGGTGAAAAAATGAAGGAAATGGCCGATCTCGTCTAATAAGAACGAGATTATACAGTTGACCGCTTGGTGTGCCGCGGCACAGCCGATGTGTGCCGCGGCACAGGCCAAAAATTTACTCCCAGGGTTCGGCAGTGTGCCGCGGCATGGCCTGCGTGTGCCGCGGCACCCGGTACAGTCGGGTTTTGGTCGCAGATGTCATACAAGTGTGCCGCGGCACCGGACGGGTGTGCCGCCGCACTGACTTGGCACTGTGCCGTGGCACCGGATGGGTGTGCCGCGGCACACAGTACAGTTCGCTCGACCAACAACTGGAGAAACTTATGTGCCGCGTCGCACACACCTTGTGCCGCGGCCCACACTCCTTTTGGGTCCCAAAATGATAAAAATGATCCGGAAATAGAATAAAAACGATGGGAATCAATATTTGGGAACCAATAACACGAAATGGATCCACGGCAACCCCGAAACGGCGGTTCCGCACAACAATAACGAGAATACAGTTCAACAGTTGACAGGAAGGTCACACTGAAAGGTACACGAGGGTCACTACGATCGAGAAATACACCAAAAATGAAGATACAAGGGAAAGAAAAATGCGGATATTACATTCTACCCCTCTAAAAATAAGTTTCGTCCCGAAACTTAAGAAACAAACAACTCAGGATACCTAGCACGCATGCTATCCTCGGTTTCCTAAGTTGCCTCCTCGACACCGTGTCTCGACCACTGCACTTTGACCAAAGGGATGGTCTTATGCCTCAGTCGTTTCTCACAATGCTCCAAAATCTTCAAAGGACGCTCCTCAAAAGTAATATCTTCAGCAATATCAATCTCGCCATAATCAGTGACGTGACTAGGATCCGGGACATATTTCCTCAGCTGGAAAACATGAAAAACGCTATGAACATGACTCAAGGCCGGAGGTAACGCCAAACGGTATGCCAACCCACTGACTCGCTCGAGGATCTCAAAGGGGCCGATAAATCTCGGACTCAACTTCCCTTTCTTCCGGAAACGAAAAACTCCCTTCGTCGGCGACACCTTTAGCAAAACGTGGTCTCCCACCTCGAATTCCAAAGGTCGACGACGGACGTCGGCATACGACTTCTGTCGACTCTGGGCAGTCAACATCCGTTCCCGAATTAATTCTATCTTCCGCCTCGTCTCTAAAACGACATCCGGCTCGGTCCCGACCAAATCGGACGCCTCATTCCAACAAATCGGTGATCGACATCGCCGCCCATAAAGTGCCTCATACGGTTCCATCCGAATCGATGCGTGCCAACTATTGTTGTACGTGAATTCGATCAATGGCAAATGTTCCTCCCAGTCACTACTCCAATCGAGAGCACAGGCACGCAACAAATCCTCGAACGTCTGGATAGTGCGTTCCGACTGTCCATCTGACTGGGGATGAAAAGAGGTACTCAAATGCAAACGGGTACCCAACGCCTTATGCACCGCCTGCCAGAAGAGTGATACAAAGAGGCCATCACGATCCGAAACAATAGACTTCGGAGTACCGTGAAGCCTCACAATCTGCGCGATAAACACACGAGCTAACCTCTCCGGGCCCCAAGTGTCCTTGATGCCCAGAAAGTGTGCCGACTTGGTCAGACGATCGACAATCACCCATACCATATTCATGCCCGACCTCGATCTCGGTAAACTCGTAATGAAATCCATCGATATATCTTCCCATTTCCATTCCAGAACGGGAAGTGACTGCAAAAGCCCAGCCGGTCGCTGATGCTCGATTTTGACTTGCTGGCAAGTCAAACACCTCGCTACAAACTGCGCGACCTCCTCCTTCATATCATTCCACCAGAAGTTCCTTCTCAAGTCCTTGTACATCTTACTCGAACCAGGATGAACGGAGTAAGGTGTAGCATGGGCCTCTCGCAAAATACTCTGTCTCAACTCTGAGTCGTTCGGCACACAAAGCCGACTCTGGAATCTCAAAGCACCATCCTCGTGAATCACAAACCCAGGAGACTTTCCTTTAAGAACGTTCTCTCGGATTTGAGTAATCATCGGATCCTCTAACTGCTTCAGCTTAATTTCATCGATTAAAGATGACGAAATCTCTAAAGCACAAAGTTGCCCGACAGCTCCAGGCAACAAAACCTAAACATCTAACTCGATCAAAGCCTGCCGAAGCTCAGACTGAGTCGTAAGGATCTCAAGCGATCGCAATGCAATCGGTTTCCGATCAAGGCGTCGGCCACGACGTTCGCCTTGCCCGGATGATAAAGGATTTCGAGGTCATAATCCTTAATCAGCTCTAACCACCTCCTCTGCCTCATATTCAACTCCCGCTGAGTAAATATGTATTTCAGACTTTTATGATCAGTAAAAATCTGACATGCAGAGCCGAAAAGATAGTGGCGCCAAATCTTGAGCGCGAAAATGACTGCCGCTAACTCCAAATCATGAGTAGGGTAGTTCAGCTCATACGGCCTCAACTGTCTCGAAGCAAAGGCAATGGTCTTGCCGTGCTGCATTAATACGCACCCAAGACCCTGACCCGAAGCATCGCTATAAACGGCGAATCCCTCGTTGCCACATGGCAACGCCAAAACCGGAGCTGAAGTCAAACGCTTCTTCAGTTCCTCAAAACTTGACTGCCTCTCGTCATTCCAGACGAACTTCTCGGATTTATGGAGCAACTGCGTAAGTGGCCGAGCTAGTTTCGAGAAACCCTCGACGAACCTACGATAGTAACCAGCCAAACCCAAGAAACTACGGAGCTCTCTCACATTTTTGGGCGGTGCCCAATCCAACACTGCCTCGATCTTCTGCGGATCCACTCTAACTCCCTCGGCTGAAATCACGTGACCCAGAAATATCACTTCCTTCAGCCAGAACTCACATTTCGAGAACTTCGCATAGAGTTGCTCGGCTCTCAAAATGTCTAACACTATCCGCAAATGATGGGCATGCTCTTCCTCGTTCCTCGAATAAATAAGAATATCGTCAATGAAGACGACGACACACTTGTCCAAATACTCGATAAAGACTTTGTTCATCAACTGCATGAACACCGCCGGCGCATTAGTTAACCCGAACGGCATAACTACAAACTCATAATGTCCGTATCTCGTCCGAAAAGCTGTCTTCGGCACATCGGACTCTCTCACCCGGAGCTGATAGTACCCCGATTTCAAATCAATCTTCGAGAATACCGCAGCTCCCTGTAACTGGTCGAACAAGTCGTCAATTCTCGGCAAAGGATACTTGTTCTTGATGGTCACCTTGTTTAGTCCACGATAGTCGATACACAAACGTAGTGAACCATCCTTCTTCCGCACAAACAGGATCGGTGCGCCCCAAGGCGAGGCGCTCGGTCGAACATACACCGACTCAAGAAGCTCGCTCAACTGCTTCTTCAACTCGGACATCTCTGAAGGTGCCATGCGATAGGGCGCCTTCGAGATAGGAGCCGCGCCCGGCTCTAACTCTATAGCAAATTCGACCTCACGATCCGGTGGCAATCTCGGTAACTCGTCAGGAAATACATCAGGAAACTCATTGACGATTGGAATTGACGAAAGCTCGACTCCACCACTCTCCGCCTTCAAGGCATAGCACCAATAGCCAGTACACCCCTTTCGCAGGAGTCTCATCGCCTTCAAGGCGTTAATAACTAACTTCTGGTTTCCCCTCTTTCGCCCTGCGAAAGAGTGTTCGGTGCCGTCCTCGGCTAACATGGTGATGATCCTCGTGCGGTAGTTCATGATTGCACCATGACGCTCGAGCCAATCATCCCCGAGAATTAAGTCCTCACCCTCAATACCCACAACAATAAAATTAGAGGGCCAACCCCTCTCACAAATAAATACGGAACAGTCTTGAACCTCCTGATCACCAACGATCCGATCACCGCTAGGAAGCTTAACGATGAAGGGCTCACAAGGCGTCAAACAGTCGAGACTCAAACGGCGCATACAATCCATAGATATGAACGAATGCGTAGCACCAGAATCGAAAAGCACACTGATAGGATGAGAAAGAATATGAACGGTACCTGTCGCCACGGTAGCCGCTGGATCATCGGCTCTCCGCATCTCATAGACACGCGGGTGGGCTGAGCCGACGCTGGAAGCTCCCCCCTTAGAGGGCTGACCCCGACCTCTCCCCCGACTAGCACTCGGCGGAGATTGAGGAGCAAACGATCCTTGATTCACACTTGGTTCCCTAGGCGCTGGAATGGAAGCCCGGGCACCAAGGATTTTCTCCCTCTCAGCACAGAAAGCAGCCTTGTGACCTGGCTGGCCACACTGATTACACGTCAGCAAAGGGCTCAAACAAGTACGACTGACGTGGCCTATACGGCCACAATTGAAACACTTCACATCACGGAAAGGAGCACTGGTAGTTCCACGAGGACCCCCAGCGGAACGATCTGGACCACCGCCGGCGGGGAAGTTAGCAGATTGGGATCTCTGTTGACCCCCACCCTTATGGCCCGAAAAATTCCCAGCGGACTTATGTTTCTTGCTCTCGCGGGCTGCCTCGCTAGCCGTCACCGACATATCGTAAGCAAGGTCCCTACTCTGGTAATCTTTCAAGGTAGTACAGACGAGCCCCGACATATAGTCCCGAATCGACAACTTCATCCGTCTGGAAAAATGGAAAATTTTGTCGCTCTCCTCGACAACTTGGGTCTTCACATAACCCAAGTCCTTGTTAAAATCGGCAATAGCTTGAGATACGGGGATATCCCGTGGTTGAGCATCATAGAAAGCATGTACCCGAGCACATGTCGACGGCCACGGCAATATTCGATCTCCATCAATTCTTGAAATTCGGCCCACGAAGCAACATGATCTTTGGGCCCAACGGCCTCCCACCAATCCGTAGCGTCCCCAGTGAGAAAGTACTGGGCAATAGGGACCTTACGGTCCTCGGGACAGTTGGTAGCAGTGAAGACTTTAGATATCTCCTTGATCCACCCTTCCCAGCCGATCGGGTCTGAAGCTCCCGAAAACTGAGGAGGATGCATCTTGATGACATCCTGAAGCCAACGATCCGCTCCGCCCCGATTAGCATGGGCCGGATCCGGGTTCTGAACCGCCTGAGCTATCGCCGCCATTTGATTCACCATTTGCTGCATAACAGCCGCAATACCAAGGTCGGCGCGCTCCTGAGAAGAAGCATGACTGTGACGGTCGCCGGTACTGCCGGCTCCCGAAGACTGCGACGTGGCCGCCCCACCGGCTGCCCCACGTCCCCGGCCGCGTCCACGACCACGACCGCGACCACGACCTCTTCCAGCATCCATACTGGAGTTAAATAAGTAGCAAAAGCCATACGATGGTAAGTACAAGAAAAGAACGATCACAATTCAAGAATCAAAGGTACGATACAAAGAGTATAAGGAACAGAGGAAAGAAAACTTACGGGCACTGGTAGTACCGGAATCATGGCAGCGTGATGATGATGTGCAAAACAAAATACAACAAGACCCAATAAACCGACAAGCCTAGGTATCCATAAACCTAATGCTCTGATACCATTTTCTGTAACACCCCCAAGATATTCAAGGTATATTACAGCGCCGTGAATCCCTATATGGGACCCACCAGGCTGAACAACATCATACTCATCGACTCACAGAAACGACAAAATAACACCTCGTCATAAAGACGCAAAACAGAATAATCCACCCGGTTCAACCGGTCAAACATAACACCATCATCCAACAGAAACATAATAGACAACAATACAATCCGGAGGAACAAGAACTCTTAAGTACTCGAGTACTACTATTAGTTCAAAATCCACAAAAGATGAAAAGATAAAAGACACTAAGACGTCACTCGTGCAAAATCATCACGCACGGCCATCATCCGTGTACTGGTCCAGCGCCCGCTCGTCTCGATGAACCTGACCTGAAATTCATAAAACGAATTTCCCCAAAACGGGTCCCCAGAGGGGTTAGCAATTATGCTAGTACAAGTAACCAAATGAACGACTTACATCTTACACATATAGTAATGCATGCAATTCAAGAAAACATAGTTCCAAAACATTCATTTCCGGAAATGCCAATATCAAATCACATTTGTAAAATGCACCACAATTAACCGTCGATCCACGTCTCTGTGGACGCCTACCGAGACCCCGTCGGATCTAACCCGTAGTGGTTAAAAGCAAGCTCGTCGATCCACGTCTCTGTGGACCCCTACCGAGACCCCGTCGGATCTAACCCGTAGTGAGCATACACACACACCATTCTCATGCAATACTAATACATTAAGATTGTAAGTTCATAAGGGTACTTGCCTCGGTTAATAGACGGTGATACGAACGGAAAGGAAGAATCGAACACGACCGCGAGGAACCGGCGGAATGAACCTAACGATTCGAATAACACAATCACAACCAACTCTAGACGATTACGGAAATGGAATACACCCGGAAACCCGCCTACGATTCATGTATATTCGTACCAAAAATAACAACGAGGGCGGACCACAACCAAACCCTCTCGATTCCATAAAAATCCACAAAATATCCATGAATCCGTAGGAAAACTAAAGGTACTAACAATATTAATCGTATACCTCATGAATCCACCAACAAAACGGAACGAAACGGAAGAAAAACCCAAAACCCCCAAATTAATCGAAAATAGGGTTCTAAGAGATATTACCTTTGGAGATTCAAGTACTAAGATCCGTAGAACGCGCGTTAGATTGATTATCTGGGCCTCACAACCGAAGGAGAATGATGAAAATCAACCCCCAAATGACGAATGCTTGAGAAGTTCTCCCCCTATGTTCTCTCTCTCTCTCTCTCGCAGGTGAAAAAATGAAGGAAATGGCCGATCTCGTCTAATAAGAACGAGATTATACAGTTGACCGCTTGGTGTGCCGCGGCACAGCCGATGTGTGCCGCGGCACAGGACAAAAATTTACTCCCAAGGTTCGGCAGTGTGCCGCGGCACGGCCTGCGTGTGCCGCGGCACCCGGTACAGTCGGGTTTTGGTCGCAGATGTCACACGAGTGTGCCGCGGCACCGGACGGGTGTGCCGCGGCAGATGACTTGCATGCGCGGCACCGGATGGGTGTGCTGCGGCACACAGTACAGTTCGCTCGACCAACAACTGGAGAAATTTATGTTCCGCGGCGCACACACCTTGTGCCGCGGCCCATACCCCTTTTGGGTCCCAAAATGATAAAAATGATCCGGAAATAGAATAAAAACGATGGGAATCAATATTTGGGAACCAATAACACGAAATGGATCCACGGAAACCCCGAAACGGCGGTTCCGCACAACAATAACGAGAATACAGTTCAACAGTTGACAGGAAGGTCACACTGAAAGGTACACGAGGGTCACTACGATCGAGAAATACACCAAAAATGAAGATACAAGGGAAAGAAAAATGCGGATATTACATGAACGGTTTATCTCGGACCGATAGAAGACGAGAATTGTAAAGGTAATCCCTCGACCAATAGAAGAGAGGTGCAAATGTTGATCTTTAGCCTATTTAAAAAGATACGGAGAGAGGACGTAGGCACGTTTGGCCGAACCTCTATAAATCTTGTGTCGGTTTAGTTTTCGCACATTTAAATATGCTTCCGCACAATAGCGCGAATACCGAATATTGCTCCAACACCGCACGCTTACAAATGCTGGGTCAAACTGGAGGATTCATTTGTATGTGCCCAAACTTTGGATATCATTGAAATTACAACCAATTTGAAACAATTTCAATAATTATAAATTTCAATAGTAAAGTATAAATATATAAATTGAAAGACTTACTCCTATCTCTATTAATTTCAATATGTCATGCAGTATTAAAAGCCACGACGACCACTCTCCATATCCAACACCCTCATTGACACTGCAATTAAATTTGTTTAAACATGTACAACATAATTTAATAGAATGGTTAATTTTCTGCAATTTAATTCAAATAAAGAAATAACAAAGATATGATTAATAACTCGAGGCTCCGTTAGTGTGGGGGTCGCTCCGCCTCTACTCAGGCGGGATCAAGGCTCTGTCAGCCAAGGTTTTAGAAAACGCTAGATGCTAGGCGTACGAATTGCTAACGCCTAGCGCCCAGAGGATTAATTAGGAATTAGTCGGGGATTAATTAGACTAGGCGGATTATTATTATTATTATTATTATTATTATTATTATTATTATTATTATTTTATATATAAAAATATAAATAGGTAAGAAAATTTTAAAACATCTAATATTCAAATATTTAAACAAACATATAGTTGATCATATATTAAATTTTCAAATATTGATATACGTGTAAAATAGTCCATATTATCTCAATTTAAGAATTTTTATAGTACCGCTAAAATAAAATAAAATAAAAAAATGCTTACCCGCCTAGGCGCTCGCCCAACCGCCTAGATGCCCGCCCAGCTGGCCTTCCTAGGCGCCTGCCCAGCCTGCCTAGACGGCCGATTAATCACCCAAACATCAGGACAAACGCCTAGGCTATAATCGGACACCCAGGGGCCGCCTAGTGCCTAGGCGCCGCCTAGGCGGCCGCCCAGGCCGATTTTTAGAACAGAGTTCAGCCCCCTCTGACAAGAAATCATCAAAAAAAATAAAAAAACCCACCAAAAATCCCATGCCGGCATAACAAGACGACCACCAAGCCCACCACATCATTTATATGCTGCTTCATCTCATAGACCACACTATCGCCCATTAAATTCTATATATGCACAAAGATGGGTGTAGAGTGTCACGGGCAAACTTCAGTCCGTCGAGTTATGCCGTGCGCCCCTTAGCAACTCAGTCCTTCGGCCACTAAGGCAGGCTTTCCCAACCCTTGCCGGTTAAGTGCGGAAGATTGAAGTATTTTAGAGAGAGAAAGTTAGAGAGAGAAACTGCTCTTTAGAAAGGAACTTTTATTGCTCAACTTCGGATGATGTACAAATGAGGGGCTTGGAGCTCCTTTTATAGGACTCCATCTACATCTTCTAGAATGTACAAGAATCTACAAGTATCTAGAACATACAAGAGATTACAAGTCAATCTACATCCTTCTAATCCTTTCTATGATCATTCCGAGGGCTTCCTAATGTTACAACATCTATCAAGTAAATACTAGAATTCTGGGGAAGAGTCTCGACCCTTCTAGAAGCTTCCATAGCCAAAGTGTGACAATTCTCCCCCACCTGAGTCTTGACGTCCCCGTCAAGGTTTTGCCTTGTATGCTTCAATTTTGTTTTTGAACTGCCACAAGTCTTGCTCCTTTTCCCACGAAGCTTGCCTCTGTAAACCTCTCCAGCAGACTAAGTACTCCGTCCAAATGGGTGTTCCCCGTTTCCCGACCTGTCGATCCGCCAGGATTTCTTCAATTTCCTTCTCAAAGGACACTGTGTGGGCCGGCGGGGCTCGATCTGACTTATTTCGAGTTGGGTCTTCCTCATCCTTGAAGTATGGTTTCAAAAGACTCACATGGAAGACCGGGTGAATTTTGAAGTCATTCGGAAGATTGAGCCGATAGGACCGCGTTCCGACCTTCTTCACTATATCAAAGGGTCCTTCATACCGCCGGGTCAAGCCTTTATGCACTTGACGGATCGCCTTAACATTTCTTCCGATCATTCGGACCAACACTTGGTCCCCTACTTGAAAGTCCCTCGGACGGCGCTTGTCGTCCGCCCATTTCTTCATCCGCTTGGCAGCCTTAGTCAGATACACCCTTGCTATGTCATGTTCCTCGTTCCAACCTTTAGCAAGTTTGTACGCTGCCGGACTCGCACCTTCGTATTTCCGAACTAGTTCCTGGGGTGTCGTCGGTTGTTCCCCATCACCAGTTCAAACGGACTTCGTTGTGTGGACTCGTTCCGCTGCAAGTTGTAAGAAAATTGCGCAACATCAAGTAAACGAGCCCAGTCGGACTGGTTGGCACTTACAAAGTGTCGGAGATAAATCTCTAGCAAATGATTTACACGTTCAGTTTGGCCATCCGTTTGGGGGTGAAAGCTTGTCGAGAAGTGGAGGTTTAACCCCATCAACTTGAATAGCTCTCTCCAAAACTTTCCTGTGAATCGCGGGTCTCGGTCGCTTATGATACTCCGAGGAACTCCCCAGTACTTTACCACATGTTTCAAGAATAGTCGGGCAGCTTCCTCGGCTTTACAATCCTTTGTTGCCGGTATGAATGTCCCATACTTGGAGAACCGATCAACTATTACCATTATGGACCCGCATCCTTCCGACCTCGGTAGTGCCGATATAAAGTCCATCGTAAGACTGTCCCACGGACGTTCGGCAATAGGCAATGGCTCAAGTAGTCCTGCCGGTTTACTTTGTTCCACCTTGTCTTGTTGGCAGACCAAGCAGGTCTTTACGTAGGCGTTCACGTCATCCTACAAGTTAGGCCAGTAAAATGACTGCTCAACAAGCGCTTTAGTACGAAGTGTACCTGGGTGTCCCGCCCATTTCGAGTCATGGCACTCCTTCAGTACTTCCCTTCTAAGGTTGTCCCACCGGGGTACATACAACCTATCTCCAACAGTAAAGAGTAAGCCATTCTCTTGCCAGAACTTCCTTGTTTTGCCCTCCTTCGCCAGTTCCACCAGATTCTTGGCCAAGGGGTCTTGGGCAATGCCGTCTCTTACCCGGTCGGCAAGGTCGCACTGCACTTGGGTGATAGATGCCAGTGAGGCCTTCCGACTTAAAGCATCCGCAACTACGTTCGTTTTTCCTGGCTTATATTCCATAGAATAATCAAATTCAGCCAAGAAGTCTTGCCACCGGGCTTGCTTCGGGGTGATCTTCTTTTGATTTTGGAAATAGCTAGTCGCCACATTGTCCGTCTTGATCACGAAATGATTCCCGAGCAAGTAGTGTCTCCACGTACGAAGACAATGGATTATCGCCGTCATTTCTTTGTCATGAACCGGGTACCGCCGTTCCTTCTCGTTTAGCTTCCGGGACTCGTAGGCAACAGGATGCCCATCCTGCATTAAGACTCCTCCAATGGCATAGTCGGAGGCATCCGAATGTAACTCAAAAGGCTTTGTGTAGTTCGGAAGTTTCAGCACCGGGTCATTCATGATCGCCACCTTGAGATCCTCGAAGGATGCTTGGCACTCATCCGTCCAATCCCATACAACCTTCTTCTTGAGTAAGTTGGTTAATGGCGTAGCCCTCGCCGAATATCCATCAATAAATCGCCGATAGTAGTTTACCAAGCCTAAGAACGACCGAAGCTCGGAGACGTTCTGAGGAGGCTCCCCCTCGGCAATGGCCTGCACTTTCTTTGTGTCCATTAAGATCATTCCTTGTTTCACCTTGTGCCCCAAGAACATTACCTCCGTTTGGGCAAACGAGCATTTTTCCAGTTTTACGTATAGTTCGTTATCCCTCAGGACTCGGAACACTTTCCGTAGATGTTCAGCGTGTTCATTCAAGGACTCCCTGTATATCACTATGTCATCCAGGTACACAACAACAAACTTGTCCAAGAATGGGTGAAATATCTTATTCATGAGAGTGCAGAAAGTTGCAGGAGCATTAGTCAAGCCAAAGGGCATAACCAAAAACTCAAAGGAACCATACCTCGTCACGCAGGTTGTTTTCGGTTCGTCTCCTTCCGCGATACGGACTTGCCAATACCCCGACCGCAAGTCTAGTTTTGAGAACCACTTTGCCTTTCCCAAGCGGTCGAATAGGTCAGCCACCAACGGAATTGGGTATTTGTTCTTAATAGTAACCTTGTTAAGCGCCCGGTAGTCAATGCACATCCGCAAGCTACCGTCTTGTTTCTTCTGGAATAGCACCGGGGCGCCATAAGGAGCTTTGGAAGGACGAATATAGCCAGCATCAAGTAAATCTTTTAATTGCCTTCGAAGTTCTTCCAACTCTGGCGGAGCCATCCGGTAAGGCCCCATTGCAGGAGGTTTCGCCCCCTGTTCCAGCTCAATCTCGTGATCTACCTCCCGTCTCGGTGGTAACTTTTTGGGCAACTCGGGAGGCATCACGTCTTTAAATTCGGCCAGTACTTCACCGATTTCTGCCGGGACTTCCTTGCCGACAGTTGTGTCGTCCGTCTTTAAGGCAGCAAGATATGTCTCTTGCCCCCTCTTATATCCTTTCGAGACCTGCATGGCCGACAACATACGGGACTCGAGCTTTCCACGTAATAATGGAATATCAAATGTTACCTTGTTTGGCGTTATGCTCAGAATTTGTGCATCTTGGATGGTTACCGTCTTCATCCTTTCCAGGAATTCCATGCCTAGTACCATCCGATAATCATCCATTCGGACCACAGTCAAGTCAAGCTTGCCTCGCCAATCCGCCAGTTGGACCGGGACTTGCTTAGCCACGCCAATTATGGGTCTTGATGGTGTGTTCACTGTTTTCATCCATCCCATTTCCTTCGTAACCCTTACACCAAGTCGGACCGCTTCATCCTCGGCTAAGAAGTTGTGAGTGGCTCCCGTGTCTACTAAGGCCTTTATGACTCCCTTATCTATTTTTGCCTCAACATACATGAGACCATTCCTGACCTTTTCCGCCTTGGGTACCATCACGGTTTCTTCCTTCGCCTTTATTGCATTAAGGAGTTGCATCGACCCCATCTGCATTTCTTCGGCCCGTTCCTCCTGTTGGCTTATTATGGCATTAAGTGCTTTCTTCTTCGGGCACTCCTGGACGAAGTGTGGACCCCCGCATAAGAAGCACTCTCTCTTCTTGACTTCATGGGTCTTTTCTTTCCCTTTGAAGGTTGGCTTGTATCCCGTCTTGTGAGGCCTGTCTCCCCCACCTTTTTCCTTGCCTCCCTTCTTGTCCTTTCGCTGTGCGAAGTCCTTTCGGAACTCTACAATTTCTTCGGCCGCAGCAATTGCTTCCGACAGATCTTGGACCTTCTGCCTTCTCAGCTCAAGGGCTGCCCAGGACTGCAACCCGTCCAAGAAATAGAACAATCGATCCTTGTCCGACATTTCGGGAAGTTCCAACATGAGTGAGGAAAACTCATTAACATAATCCTTCACACTCCCCGATTGTTTTAGGCCACGCAGCTTCTTCATGGCCAGGCTTTCGGCATTCTCCGGATAGAACTGCTTTTTCAAGTCCGCCTTGAATTCTTCCCAAGTATCTATCCGGCATGTCCCTCGTGCAATGTCTTGATGGCGCCGTCTCCACCATAAGGCAGCGTCATCACTAAGGTACAAGATCGCCGACTTGATCTTGTCCTCGTCATCCCTTATACGTACTGCATCCATATAGGTTTCGAGAGACCAAAAGAAATTATCAAGTTCTTTGGCATTGCGCTTACCTGAGTACTTTGGAGGTTCTGGTGCCCGAATGCGCGGCACTTCCCTTGCCATGGTGCCACCTGCCACGGCTGCCTTGCACAATGCGCAATCCTCCTCGGTCTTATCCATCCGTGCGGTCAGTTCTTCCCGCAATTTGGCTACCTCGCCAAGAAGTGTGGACTTCAACTCGTTAAGAGCAAGCAACACTTTGTCCTCAATATTGCCGCATTTTCTTCAAGGACATCCATCCGTTCGATGGTTTCACCAACCCACCTCGATCTTGGTCATCCTTACTTCCATCGAGGATGCAAAATCTCGGACTTGTCCCTACCACCTTTCTTGGTCTTGCGAGCATCATCGCCAGATTGTTCCCTTCGACCATGCAATTTCCGCTCATTCTCTCACTTTACCAACAAACGGGCTCCAATACCACGTGTCACGGCAAACTTGATCCGTCGAGTTATGCGTGCGCCCTTAGCAACTCGGTCCTTCGGCCACTAAGGCGAGCTTTCCCAACCCTTGCTTAGGTTAAGTGCGGAAGATTGAAGTATTTTAGAGAGAGAAAGTTAGAGAGAGAAACTGCTCTTTAGAAAGGAACTTTTATTGCTCAACTTCGGATGATGTACAAATGAGGGGCTTGGAGCTCCTTTTATAGGACTCCATCTACATCTTCTAGAATGTACAAGAATCTACAAGTATCTAGAACATACAAGAGATTACAAGTCAATCTACATCCTTCTAATCCTTTCTATGATCATTCCGGAGGGCTTCCGGAATGTTACAACATCTATCAAGTAAATACTAGAATTCTGGAGAAGAGTCTTGACCCTTCTAGAAGCTTCCATAGCCAAAGTGTGACAAGAGGGTCTCTAAATATGTGATGAGTGCAGCCTGGTGAGTCTCATCTGAACTGGTGTTGGTAAATCACTAGTAATAGGCTAATGAGGCCCTATTGACGACTAACGTCCACGTTCAAGTCTACATGTAGGATATGTAGGATGAAAAGTAGACTGACAGAAAGTCCATTGCTGAATAATCCGCTCTCGTGCTGGACCACCGATAGAATCATCATCATCACCACGTGCCCCTCATTTCCCCTTCCACTCCCCCTTCCCCTTATTCTTTCCTTTCTTCGTACACACTCACTCATAACCATGTCAATCATTCCTACATACAGCCCCTGATCCTCCTCGACTCTCGAAGCTAACACCCAATAACAATCAATCTGAATACAATTTGAAGATGTATTTTCAGAAATTGTTACCCCAAAAATCTTCAGGAATATTTTCACATTGAAATTTATAAATTAATCACGTTCCGATCAAAAAAAGTAGAAAAATCCATGTGACCAAATCTTTTCAACTTCCAGCGTGTACAACGAGGTCGCTGGATCTCAAAAACTATAAACCTAGTCCAACATATGACATCTAAAGAAGGTATAACCTTGCAAGCCCTTGGAATAAATAATCAATTTTCACAATATAAGAAATAATAACAATAATATTAATTCATCATTTCGGTACGTGATTAAACTAATTAAATAAGGAGACGTGCCATAATTAAGTATACAAGTCATTCAGACTCGTGCGTTGCACACGAGTTCTATCTAATTGGTCATAGTGTAATGTGTGGTATTTATTTTCGTCATTAGGTTTGTAAGTTGTGATGGTATCACAACTTTTGTAAGCATCGCATGAGTTTAAGATGAATGGGTTTAATTAGTTGTTTGGTGATTTTTATATTTAGACCGAGTCATTCAGACCCGTGCGATGCACACGGGCTTAATCTAAATGTTCATAGTGTATTGTTCAACACTAATTTTCGTCATTACATGAGCTGTATATAAGTGTTCATAGCGTAATCTTTGACACTTATTTTCGTCATTATATATCTAAGTTGTGATGGTATCACACCTTTTCTAAGCATGACACACATTTAAAATAGTTTATTGACATTAAAAGAGTATATGTGAAGAGACTTTTTTCAAGATGCTACATTTAAAAGAGTCTCTTCACATGTAACTTTTTAATATGTATAAGTTACATACTAAATGTCAAAGGGAGATTAAACGCATACGGTTCTTCAAAATAAATGTAACCCTTATATAAAATCGTAACAAAGTGGATATTCGCTATATTTTGAGATCTAGCTTGTGACAATTAATTATCCTTTTGGTTTATCATATCAAATACGGTAGTTCCACATTACTACGCTTAATTAATCGAACTTTATTTTATGCACAAAACCATTTAAGTTTCAATATTTTTATTGTTGTGAAAATCGGTCCAATATTGTTAGTATATTTAATTTGTACCAGGTTGCATATATAAATATATTTGAAGACATCAATCTCAACATATAATTTTTCTACTCTTAATAACTAATATAACAATTTCATTTTGCCAAATTTGTTTGTCATTCTACAAATGAAACTAAAATTATATTAAGATAATCAATTAATCTCCATAGTGATATTACTTATTGAGTAAGATTTAAATTTAATTTATATATAAATGGTATATCTATATTGTTTAAACTACATAAATTGTCAAAATGATATTATTTATTATGTAAGATTTAAACTACAGTAAAATTATATAAATGATAAATTCTCAAAATAACATAATCGCTTAATTGCCGATACTAATTGTGGATATGATTACCCGAATCATTAATACGTATTTGTTTTATCTATAGTCTATTGCTTTGCACCATTTGTGGATAAAGATGATAGTGTGAAGATATTTTTATTATATACTACCATTTTCAATATGTAACATCGACATAACTTACACAATCATATCAAGTATCAAAGTCACGCAATATTTCAAGACGTTTAATTAAGAAAGTGACATTAACACACCGCAAGACAAAAAACTACATTAAGAGCAAAAATATGAAAATGCACCAACAAAGTGTAGTAATAATTATTGACTAAAAATTGAACTCGTCACATTATTTTCAATAAACTTACTTGCTAACGAATCAATAGTATTAGTCCATTTATCGGTATTACATGAAGCAAAATATTGCATGTTTAATTTGTAACATATATTAATATGAATGCTAAGTATTCATCCCACCGATGGCCATGGCGTCGTTCTTGTTTTTGTTGTTGTTCTTGTTGTTGTTGTCTTTGTCGTTGTTGTTCATTGGCCTTTTTCATGTTTTGTTCTTGATACAATTTTTGTGACTTCTCGATATCTTTCCTTAATGCTTCTTGTGACGCTACAAAAATAATTAGATATAGTTGATCGTTAGTAACTTAAATACAGTTAATCAATATATTGCATTTTCGATCAAAATAAAAATGTTCGTGCATGTACCACATAATTGATAAGACAACGATGTGTAGGATCTCTTAAACCATTAGAGAAGATGATGTTACTACCAAACCTCCTAAGCACCATCTTTATGTCCTACATTGTTACACACACAAAACACACGTGAAATTTACATAAAATAATATAAATCAATATGCTAAATAAGCTAGACGATATGATGCTTACCACCATAATAAGTTGTAGCCCAATGTGCACGCGGTGTGGAGGAAGTTGTGTTTTGTTGTGTGTGATTTTTGACACATTATATAGTTGATAAAATATTTGTAACTCATGGACGGGAAGGTAAAAAGACTAACACTAATTGGTGTGTTTAATTTATGCATTCATGGCACCAAACACTTCATCTCCACATTTCACTTTATGTGAATATTCATTGTACACTTAACGAAAGTTGTTTGACATGCCTGAAAATCAATGTGGAATAACAAATATGATACAATCAATTCATCAAGCATTAATCATGACTACTTACATTTATAAGGCTTCTTAAGCTTTATATATATAAGATATGATCATAAAATAATAACTAAGGTCCAGACTAATGAGTACTCTAATAGAGACATCTACTTTACTATTAAAATAGAGTTATTAAAATAGAGTTATACATACCAAGGGATCAATCCCCACCTTCCATTCATTTTGATCTAAAGGCTGAGATTAAACTTATCTTTTACACTACAAGGGTATTTTTGGACTATATAAATATTACTTTTTCCTCCCATCTCACTTAATGCGTCAGTTTTTTCACACACACAAAGTGTGTGTTTATCTTCTCTCTCATCTAACCGCTCCTCTCATCTAACCGTCTCCTTCAATTGATCAACAAACCCTATTTTTTGCTCCATAATTCATCAATTGATCTCCTTATTCATCTCGTACAATCATCTAACCCTAATTTTTTATGTAAGTTGAATTCTGAGCTTGAATTATAAGCTATCTGATTCAATAAGCTGATTTATAAGCTAACTTATTCAATTTTTTCATCTGATATGTAGGTTTTATGGATTCGCTTGAAAGTTCTGTTTCTACTACCTCTCAGGAGATCGCTGTTAATGATTCATCTTCTACATCTGAAGAAATCATTGTTAGTGATGATGTTTCAGCTAAGTATGCTGAGGAGATTGTTGCTTCTGAACACGTTGATGAATCCGAAGCTATTAAGAGTAAGCTTTTTGATTATTTTAATTTTTACTATAATTCGTTTGTTAGTGTGAATAAGCTATGTTGTTAATCTGTTATAAGCTCTGAATAAGCTCTTTAGTTAGTTTTATTGAGTCAATGAGTTTTTAAGCTCTGAATAAGTTGTTTTAAGCTTTGAATAAGCTATCTTAGGTGCTGCTGATAATAATTAGTTTGGATATATCATATATGATATATCATATATGATATAACGTATATGATATGATAAGAACATGTGTGATTGTGATTTATCATATATGATATATCATGTGTGTGTGATTTCATTTTATTTTTTGTTTATTTTTTTTCAGATTTGAATCCTTTGAAAACTCCTGAGTCATTTCCTACTCACTCTAATGGAGAGACAAAATTTGTTGATGTACTAATGGAGAAGAAGAAACCTAAGTTGAAAGAAAAAGCTAAGAAGAGAGTTAAGAATAAAGGTAAGGATGATGATAAAGCTGAAGAAGAAGAGCCATTTAACCTGTTTTATAGAGTACATGGATTATATAAGGTATGTTAGCTTCTTAAAAAAATATTGTTCATTTTTTTTATCATATATGATTTTTTACTATCTTATTACTTTTGTTTTATCATATATGATTTTTTACTATCTTCTTTATTTTTGCCCATGAAGGTGTTGCGTAACCCAGAAGATGGATCAGTTGTGTGTTCCTGTCAGCTTTTCGCTCGAGTTAGTATATTATGCAGGCATGTGTTTTGTGTGTTTAAGAACGCCAATATTGAAGTGATTCCAAGTCAATACATATTGAGGCGTTGGACAAAGAATCTTATACCTGCTGCTTTGAGGAACAAAAGGAACAGATATGGTGAGAAGAATGAGATTGTTGAGAATTATGCAAACGAGGCGAGTTCGATTGTTGATCACTGTGTCCATATTTTGAGTAAAGACGAGCCAAGGTTGTCTGATTTTGTTGAGAAGTTGAGGTTGCTAAAGATTGATGTTGAGGCTGATTGTCCAAATCCTCCTTCTAAGAACAAGGCTGATAATTTGGAGGAACTTGTTGGAGTCCCGAAGCCGGCTGTAAAAACCGTTAACAATCCATCTGTTTGTAACTCCAAAGGCCGTAAAAAGTTGCGCATAAAAGGAGGGAAAGAGCAAGCTCTTGATAAGAATTCGAAGAACACGAATGCATGTTCACTATGTGGAGAGACAAATGGTCACAACAAGAGGACGTGCCCAAAAAAGTTTGCAGAAGAGGCCGAGTTGGATCAAGCAGAAGTTACAATAGAAGAGATCTTGGATCAAGCAGAAGTTTCAATAGAAGAGGAGTTGGGACCAGAGATTTGAAGAGAAGAAGTCTTGGATCAACCATGAATTTCAACATAAATCGTCTGCGTATTTTTTTAGTATATTTGATTATTACTGAATTTGAGTAACAGACTTACAGATGATTGTTTGATTATTACTGAGTTTTTATATGTAATAGACTGTTTCTGATTGTGTTCAAGAAATTTGGTTAATGACATTTCTGTTATCATATATGATAATTCAGAAGCAAGTTTTTTTAAGTGTATTATCATATGTGATATTTCACTGATATCATATATGATTTTACACTAGGTTTATTACTTTTTAATTTATCATATATGATAATGTATGAACAAGTGTATATCATATGTTACATTTATCTAAAATCAAGACTTATTATCCAAAATCACATCCGGAGATGTTTCGCCATTCATTTCTTAATTAAAAAAAGGCATCATAGTACCTACATCATCCTACTTAGAATATATTTAAAGTGATATTGTCGCATAAGAATAAAGAGATTGTTCTAACTTGTTTAAGCCATACTCGATGGCATACGACACTTGATAAGAGATTATACAAAAATTAGTTTTCTAATCAGTATCAGTTGCCCCAAAAAGTTTTTCCACCACCCCCTCCTATCCTTTGTTAGTCTTACTTCTGAATCTTCAATTTCTTTTCCATCATATTGCACTTGCAACATGATCTGCAGCCTGTTCTTTCTTCTTCTTGTCTATCGCTGCCCTTATCATATTCTGCTTCTTTTTAGCCATTTTTTTATCCTTCTTTTTAGCCGGAGATAGGTAGGGTTTCAGAACAGTGTTATCGTCGTCACTTTCCGCCATTTTTTCCAATTAGATTTTGCAGATCCGGTGAGGAATTAGGGTTTGTATTTTGATCGGTTTTTTTGTGTGTGTACTGTGTGTTTTTAGTGTGTGTTAGGTGGAGCGTAAATGAAATGAAATGTTACGGGTTGTGTTGTTTTGTTTGTGTTGTGATTTTACCAATTTACCCCTCCGTGTTTTTTTTAATGGTAACTGTTTTGATCTCAACCGTTGATCAAAATGAAATCTACGGTCCATTTTTGTCCCTTGGTATGTGAGTAAATTATGGTTTTTGAAATAACTCAACTCCAATGTTTAGAAGTTAATAGTTTTATCATCTCAACTCTATTTTTTATTATTAATATTTTAAATTAATCTTCTTTTTACGATATTTGATTTAACATTCATTAGGCATATATATAATTAAATATTTCTTTTTTAATATAAGTTGCTTTTGAATAATTATTACATTATATTTTGATTTTAAATTATTTGTATATAAAATACAAAAATTAGATAATTTTCAAACAATTTCTTTGAAGTAAATCTATCTTTTTACAAGATTAATATTTTTTCTTCAGTTTCACCTTCTTATAACAATTTTAGATTATTGAGTTATTTTATTTTAAAAATATTTGGGAAAAGAACTATAGACATGTTAGACTTACAATTCCCAGTAGAAATATATATTATTAGTTAAAATAATTTCTTAATTGATTCTTCTTTTTGTGAAAAGAAAAATTATATAAATAAATATAATAAGTTGATTATATTTTTATTTAAATACGTCACAATAATACTTTATCACTCTATGCCTAATGAATTAATATCATTGTGGATCTCATGATATATTATTAAGGATAAAATGTGTGACTTTAGTCTAAATATTTATCAAAAACATATGTAATTATATTAGTATATTAATATAAATAGTACAAATATACAATGATCATATAGATTACTGTCATGTTTATATATTTTATATCAAACTTTTACACATCTACACTTAATATTAAAAGAGAGTCACAAAAAATCTAAGGAAACATGTGTCATCTGTAATATCCGCAATTTTCGATTTTCGGTAAATTTATTTTTCGGCCGGAGTCCGTTTTGACGACTCGATCATGACCGTTTCGTCATTTCGAGAATGATTAATTCTGCACTTTTTGTCATCCGAGTTCGTTTCGGTATCGTTTTGTTGAGTTCCGAGCTTTTTAGCGACTTTTCCGCACTTGAGTTCGATTCTTGCGAATCTCGTCAAAATCGTTGTTTGAGTTTCTCGTAATTTCATTTAATGTTATTATTCATGTTGCGAGCTTTGGTTTGGTGTTTGATCGCGTATCGTGATTTTGACGTTTTGGGCCATTTTCGTAATTTCCCAAAGTTTTGGGTAATTACTTAGTTGTCGAATTCCGAGCCTTCGGGTGGTCGAATCGTATGTTCTCTTAGTGCTCGGATTCGTCTTTGCGAGTACTTCGTAACCGTATCTTCGATTCGCACTCGTGTTCGGGTTTCGGGTCGTTCGGGCCGTCGGAGTTGGTCCCAGTAAGTCATGGCCGGGCATGCTCGAGCAGGCCGGCCCGCCGAGTAACGACGGTAGTGCTCGGCCGTTACGTGCGTAAGGCCGATTCGTCGTAAGGCCCTGGCCGTAACATACGTAACGCTTCCGCATTTCGAGTGATGTGTTCGGCCATGGCCGATTCGTCGTAAGCCATGGCCGATTCGTCGTAACGGCCGATCGGCTATTTAAGGCCTGCGGACGTTTTTTTCACCCATTCTCTCACTCTTTCTCTTCTCTTCCGCGGATGGAGGCGTGGGAATCTTGGAGCAATGTTGTTATACATTTAATCCATGAAGTTTTGAGGCTCATATCATCAATCATCCCTCCTATAACATCCTCCGATCTACCGAATCAGCGATTTTCTAGAAATCTAATTTTGGGGATTTTGGGTATTTTGGTTGTTTTCGTCCGATTAATCCGATTTAACTTGGTATTATGATAGATTGATGATTATTAAGATGTATTACATCTTTTCCCTTGTTATTCCATGGTTGGATCGTATCGATTCGTTGTTTTGGTCGAGTTCTTGATCGACGCCTTGAAGGTGTCCGGTAAAATGTCATAGAGGGTTTTCGGGCGTTCTACGATTATTCTTCCTCGTATGATCGATGATTTATTGATTATATGTTGTTAGGGTCGAATTCTTGCGAAGAACTCGAGTCGGAACCCTTCCGTTCTTCGTTTTCTTCAAGCTTTTCGATCGTGGGCGTATTCTTTGTCTTCGCCGGAGAATTGTAGGTGTTCGAGGTGTCCCGACTGAGCCGTGTTCGTAGGAGTGTCCGGTGTCGATTATCGAGGCAAGTATCTTGCCCATACATTACGTGTTTTGTGGATATTATGGTTGTTAATCGTCGATATGTGCTAAATAAATATTAATAACCATTTTTCAAAAGAATCGGAATATTTACCATCATGCTTTTTGTAAAGGTGACCCATGTGTGTCGGGAATTAATGTGCTTAGTTGAATATGTGAGCTAGTGTCGAGTATAGAATCGCCTTACTTTCTTGTGATGTCATTGCGTATGATTATGTCGTTGGTAAATATAAAGTGTAATTCTTTTGTCAAATTATGTGCTTGGAGTCGCGTGGTTATGGATGAATATGTGAGTTGTGTGATATTGGTTGTGTCATTCAGTGCTGTTGAAATCTTGTGCTCCCTTGTGAATTGATATAGTTCGGGGTCGTGAGTACGTGTTGGATAATTTGGCCATTCTAGCAAGGTACCTCGACTATATATATTTTGTGTGTTTGACCTTTGAGAGTCGTGGTTTTGTAATCTGTGAGTTGTTACTCTTCCACAGGGATGGCATGTGGCCTCTGGGGGCCGATACTAATGGGTACGGCCACCAAGTGGACTTGGGTGCGTGTGTTGTTGTTCTTCCACAGGGATGGCATGTGGCCTCCGGGGCCGATACTAATGGGTACGGCCACTAAGTGAACTTGGGTGCGTGTGTTGATGTTCTTCCACAGGGGACGGTTCGACGGGACCTGGGGCCGATACTAATGGGTACGGCCGCGAAGTGGTTTCCCACTGGGACGGTCCGACGGGCCTCCGGGGTCCGATACTAATGGGAACGCCCACGGGTTACCAAGTGTGGTTTCTGTGATATTGATGTTGATGTTTTGATGATTAATTGTGATATTGTCCGGAGTATCACAATGCTTTGCGCTCGGGGTCGAGAGACATTATATATCGAGTTTTGGTGCTTGGCTAGAATGGCATAAGATTAATGTGTTATGTGTAATGTGCACTTGTAAGTGAATTGAAGTGGATGATCGGGTCGTGGACCCTGTGTTTTGTGACCGTAATGGTTGGGTCGTGGACCCCGCGTTTTTTAACGGATTTGCATTTTAGAAAAAGAACTTTGGGGCTCTGACCTTAAATGATTTTCGAGGAATTAAGAACTTTTCAATTTCAAATGTTTTCAAAACTCCCGAGATTTGGAAGTGTTTTCAAAGTGCTTACTTACTTCGTTTCTGCTTTCAAGACTTGAACTATTTTTAACTAAATATATCTCGGGAAGTCTTTCGTTATATTCTCAGAATGTGTTGTGTATGGCTCGTATTTGCACTTTATACTTGCACTAGTGAAACAGTGGAGTTTTGCTAACCCCCGAGTAATCGGGGGGTGGATATCTGTATTGTGTCCAGGTACATGCAGGTTTTCGGGAGCAAGACACAGGATCGGTGTAATACCCGTAATTTCGATTTCCGGTAATTTCTTTTTTTTGGCGAAAGTCCGTTTTGACGACTCGCTCATGACCGTTTCGTCATTCCGAGAATGATTAATTCTGCACTTTTTGTCATCCGAGTTCGTTTCGGTGTCGTTTTGTTGAGTTCCGTGCTTTTTGACGACTTTTCCGCACTTGAGTTCGATTCTTGCGAATCTCGTTGAAGCTATTGTTTGAGTTTCCGTAAGTCCGTTTAACTTTGTTAGACGTGTAGTGAACTTCATTTGGTTATTCGATCACGTATCGTGATTTTCGGACGTTTTGGGCCATTTTTGTAATTTCCCAAAGTTTGGGGTAATTACTTCGTTGTCGAATCGACACTTGGGTGGTGAATCGTGTGTTCTCTTAGCGCTGATTCGTCTTTGCGAGTACTTCGTAACCGTATCTCCGGTTTACTCGAGTTCGGGTTTCGGGTCGTTCGGACCGTCGGAGTGGCCACGACCGAGACGGCCGCAGCAGGATCGCTCGCCGAGTTACGGCCGTAAGGTGCGATTACGGCCGTAAGTGATCGGCAGCATGGCTCGACGAATGCCGGTTACGGCCGTAAGAGTCGAGTTACGGCCAGACGGTGCAGCGACTTCCGGACGAATGCGATTCTGGCCGTAAGGGCTCGCTGCACGGCCGTAAGTGCCGAAGTTACGGCCGTAAGGCCCTCTCGTTACGGCCGTAAGTGTCCGGCATGACCGGCTATATAAGGCCCGGCGCCTGCTTTTACTCATTTCTTCACTTTTCTTGCGGCTATCGGACGGTGCGACGGGAAATAGGGTTCTTGGTCGATTCTACTCAATTCCAAGACGCTTTTGGAAGATCCTTGTCAATTATATCATCATCTAATCCGTGTTCTTCGTCCAAATCGAGGTATTTTGGCTTGAACCCTTGTTTTTGAAGATTTTAGGGATTTTCCTTTTGATTTCGATTCCAACTGCTTCTAAACAATTAGTTGTTGTATAAACGTTGTTTTGGACGTGTTCTACGGATTGTATATCCGTATTTCGAGTTCGTTGGAATCCAATCGGGATTTTTGGTTTTCTAAGGAACCTTGAACATTTAGTATCCGATTAAATGTCTCAAAGGGTTCCCTTCAATTCTTGACCGTGTTTTCCTTTGTTTTCAGTTGTTATTCTCATAGTAACCGTGTTTCCGTTGGAATTCACGGAGGATTGTAGGTGTTCGGGGTTTTCCGGGTTGTGCCGTATTCGTAGGAATATTCGGGTGCCGACTACCGAGGCAAGTATCTTGTCCATACGTTTCATGTTTCGTAGGCATAATTATTGATAAATGATTTTATGCGAAATCCAATATTTAATGAACGTAAAAAGGGATCGATATGTTCTCGATAAATGTTGTCTTTCAACGATAATTCTTGTACTTCGTGAATATATGTGTTCTCGGGAGATATGTGTTGGTTTTGTATGTTGAAAGATGCTATGATCACTTTGAGTGAGTTTAATAGACCGTAATCCTTTGTCGGGGATTATGTAATGTTATGTGTACTTGTTCGGTAAGAACGTAATGTGTGCGATATTGGTTGTTATTCCTTCGTGAGGAGGTTGTGACACTTGGTGTTGCTTGGTATTGGTATTTACTTGTGGTTGTGTGACATTAGTTGTGAGTGTACGTCGACTAAAGTGGCCATTCTAGCGAAATACCTAGCATTTGTATGCACATTCTAGTATTCGAATTATGGCTTCCCGTGGCGTTGTGGATGATATGTGTATGTTCACCTAGGGACGGTCTGACGAGGCCTCTAGGGATACGTTGCCGTGAGTTTCGTATCGCGAACTATGGTTAACCACCCAGGGATGTCCGACGGGGCTCTGCGGGGTACGGTGGCCGTGAGTCTCGTACCAGGGTTAACTTTGAAATGTTTTGTTGGAGAACTGTGATTTTTGGCGCATATTTCGTCTGATTAGAATGGCAGTCCAAATGGTAGGGTACTTAGCTGGAATGGCACCAATAAATGTGTTGTGTATGATTCGTCTCTTGGTTGTGATAATTTGGTATGGGTACGTGAGTCCTGTGGTTGCTCTGTGCATTGTAGCTCTGTGGTATGTTGAGTGAGATTGTTGTCATGGTAATGTTTGACACGGTGTAGTTTCCACCGGGTTATTCTTGCGAGTATGTGATGTGAATGATTTGGGTCGTGGACCCCTGTGTTGTGATTGGAATGTTATGATTGGGTCGTGGACCCTGTTATCTGCTATCGGAATTGTATATTGAAATAAACGATTGTTGGGCTATGTCCCTAAGCATTTCGAAAGGCTTGAAAATTCTTAAACCCCAAACGTTTTCAAAAACTCCCGAGATCGTAAAATGTTTTGTAAGTTGTAAAATGGTTTTATTTCCTATCTTTCATAATTCAAACTGTTTGATCAAGCGAATTATCTCGGGAAGTATATTCATGATTTCTATGTTCTTGGAGTATGATATGTATGGCTTGTCTTTGTATTTATACTTGCACTAGCAAAACAGTGGAGTTTTGCTAACCCCCGAGTATTCGGGGGGTGGATGTCTGTATTGCGTCCAGGTATTCGCAGGTTGCTGGGGAGCAATTCACAGGATCGTTACGAAGGATGATGGAAGGCGGCGATACTAATCACATGAAGACCGGTGTTGAGTCTTTTGGTGATGTCTTGTTGTTTTGTCCTTCCGTTGTGTCTATTATTTCCATTTTACGGGAATGTGGATTTATGTTAGCCCCTGCGTGGGCATGAGTTGCGAGAAAGAGTAATGTATGGTTGATGTGTATGTCGTGGAAAAAGACCAAATCGGTCTAATGGTTCGTTATTTAGCCATGTTGGCATGTATTGTGTTGTTGAGTTTTCTGTACTTAGCCTGGTAGATCCTCACGGAGAGGGTCTGCGGCGCTGTAATATTCCCGAACGGTTTGGGGGTGTTACAGAATATGGTATCGGAGCTTAGGTTGCGGAAACCTAGGCTGTCGGGTCAAGTTGTGTGTTGTCGGGTCTTGTCTTGTCAGGTTTTGCCTGATTGAGTCGTGTCGCGACGCGTCGTCTGAGGTTTCGGTCGTGATTAGTATTGAGGTGCAGCCATCATCTTCGTGCGATCTGTGGATGTAAGTCTTCCTACTTTGTTGCATCCCGTGTTATACGAACTTGTGTGATTATATGTTATTATGTGGAGTTTAAATGTGCCTGGTGAATACGTACTCCATACTTGTTTGATTCTCGTATTGTTCTAGAATGAAAAGTGATACCGGTGTATAAATGTGTGTATATATTGTGTAAATCGTTTTATTGAAGTAATGGCTTGGTGTGACCCCGCAAGGAAAGTCTGTCAATGTGATATTTCAAAGTTTAATTATTTTGAAGAGTCACGTAAATTTTATTTTTAAACATCCTTCAAGAAAGGAAAATTTTTGATTTCGTATGATGACCTCGAGACCGGAATTTTTTTTAGAACTTAACTACTTATATTTTATTTTCACCTTGCCTTGCAAGTTTTCAAAATTTGGTTTTAAAAACTCAAATGAGGTCTACCAAAAATTTACTCGAAACGTGGCTCTTGCTTTCGACTTTTTGATTTCATGATCGTCGGTTCGGGGGTATGTAGTGATGTCGGCATTATTACTTGGTCAATAATGCTCAAAATTGTGATTAAGTTGGTGGCGTGAACGTTAAGTCGTCCTAATGCACTTGTTGTGAGAGTCCTCATTACTGAGAGGTAGGATTTCAGTTTTAGATGTTAATTATCTTATGACGGTCGCTTGTGTGATACTGTAATTACGTGGACAGATGATGTTGAAGTGTGATTGGATTTTATGGTAATGGATCGTATTTTGATATAGTGGTAAATTATATCTATTGTGTGTGTGTTCGAAAACGCTTTTCTGAAAATTTTATAAACTTGAACGAGTTGTGGAAAATTAAAATTCATAAAGTTTTGACAAAGTTAATTTCAAACCGAGGTACCAAAAACACTCTCAAAATTTTATTTTGAATAATCATGCAAATCCAAAGATTTCCAAATGACACCATTTAAAAGGATACCTCGTGGATCTTGTTATCGAGTTGCTATTAGTTGTCTTATGTGATATATCAAGCCAAGTTGGCAATTTGGTACATTATGTTGCGATGTTGCACCATTGTATTGAGAGAGTATCTGCTTAATGTGCCGAGGGGCAAAGGGCGCGGTCGTGACCACGGTACAGGCAGTCATGGAGATTAGATGCGGGACCAAGAGAAGATTTTCGGGAAGGTTGCTATTCTAGCACTTCGCTCTCGTTGTTTAGGTTTCGGGGACGAAACCTCTTTTAAAGGTGATATGGTGTAATACCCATATTTTTCGCTTTCGTTTTATTCGACTCTATCGACTCGTTTGCGTTCGTCGATATTTTCTGGACTTTTTCTACTCTTCACTTTTTGTTGTTTGAACAAGTTGCGGTGTTGTTTTGGGTTAATCCAATTGTCGCTGTGACTTTTTTTCCGAATTCGGTTCCGCTCCTGTGAAATTTATATGAATTCATATCTTGTCGTTTTCACCGGATCGTATATATTGTCTTGAGTCGAGATGTGAACTAGTGGGATGCTATTCGATTTTCGTTATTCGTTATGATTCGTACATGATCGATCGACTGTCATTGTCTCGATCGTTGTAATTCAATTGTTTGATTGTTCGGTTTTGTTGATCTTGTTCCGTGATTGTTGAACGTTCAGACTCATTCGTAATTCCCTTAAGTTCGGGAAATTATTCTCGTTTACAATCTTCCAACCCTTGGGCGGTGGAATTCCGTATTTGTTCAGCGACTGGCTCGCGTTTTGATTGATGTACCGTTGGGTTGGTCAATCATATTGATTTTCGTTCGTTGTGTTTTATGATTGTTCGGATAATTGACTTGACCATATTATCGGTTTGATGACGCTTGTCACTTGTTGGTTTTATTATGTCTCTATCGGTGACGTTGTGTTGGTCGTCGTGGAGCGTGTTTTCACGCCGTATGTGTCTTTGCGTTTCTTGCAGCATTTCGCCGTTGGGCGCGAGTTCTCGGTTTTTGTGTATCTCGTCGAGTTTTCCTGGTGGGGATATTGCTTCTCCCTACTCCTTTTAAGTTTCGGGACGAAACTTCTTTTAAGGAGGGTAGAATGTAATACCCGTAATTTCGATTTCCGGTAATTTCTTTTTTTTGGCGAAAGTCCGTTTTGACAACTCGCTCATGACCGTTTCGTCATTCCGAGAATGATTAATTCTGCACTTTTTGTCATCCGAGTTCGTTTCGGTGTCGTTTTGTTGAGTTCCGTGCTTTTTGACGACTTTTCCGCACTTGAGTTCGATTCTTGCGAATCTCGTTGAAGCTATTGTTTCGAGTTTCCCGTAAGTCCGTTTAACTTTGTTAGACGTGTAGTGAACTTCAGTTTGGTTATTCGATCACGTATCGTGATTTTCGGACGTTTTGGGCCATTTTTGTAATTTCCCAAAGTTTGGGGTAATTACTTCCGTTGTCGAATTCTGACACTTCGGGTGGTCGGAATCGTGTGTTCTCTTAGCGCTTGGATTCGTCTTTGCGAGTACTTCGTAACCGTATCTCCGGTTTTTACTCAGGTTCGGGTTTCGGGGTCGTTCGGACCGTCGGAGTGGCCACGACCGAGACGGCCGCAGCAGGTACTGGTCTGGCCGAGTTACGGCCGTAAGGTGCTTACGGCCGTAAGTGATCGGCGTGCATGGCTCGACGAATGCCGTTACGGCCGTAAGAGTCGAGTTACGGCCGTGCGGGTGCTGTGCGGCTCCGGACGAATGCGTTACGGCCGTAGGGCTGGCACGGCACGGCCAGAGTGCCGAGTTACGGCCGTAAGGCCCTCCGGTTACGGCCGTAAGTGTCCGGCATGTTGTGTCAAGATTTAACACCTTCCGACCGGCGATCGCCTCCAAGGCCGAGCGACCGACTTACAGGCCGAGCGACCAACTTTCTGCCAAGCGGCCAAGGCAGATCTGCCGAGCAGCGACCAGGCGACCAAGCCTCAACCCAGCGGACCAGCTAAATCGGCCAAAGGAAGGTCCCGGGACAAGTCCGTGCGAGCGATCGACCTCGAATACGATCATCACTCGGCACTCGGCGGCCAGACTCTGGCGATCGACTTATGGGACGATCCGGCATCCGCCGATCGACCCTTGGTGACCGACGGTGCCGACCCTTGGTGAATGGTCGAGAACGATCCTCGGATGATCGGCTAGAGACGATCGCCTCATGTCGATCTCCACCGATGACCATCCAGTCGGCGAGGCCAAGTCTCAAAGCCGGCCCCACGTGCGAGATCCACAAAAGGCGCCGACAATCCTGTCTCCTACCTCACCTACCAAAGATGGCCCGGACTGCGAAAGGAGTTGGCGGACAAGACGTGTGACTACGGCTGCACCTGCGACAAGGTCCGCCGAAAGTAGCTAAGTGGGACCTCTGTGGCGGTGCTTAGGACGCGTCTTTGGATCCTCATTGGACCGCATACTGGCCACCAGTGTAGCTTTGGACTTTGGCGGGCGGCCACGTGCCCTTTAGACGATCGCCCGTAACATTAAATCTTTGGCGATCGCCCACTAGGGACAGGGCCTCTCGGCCTCTATATATACAAAGCGGCCTTCACTTGTAAAAGGGGAGAACTTCTACCACCGAAACTCTTACGCACAAATCGAGATTCGACTCTCTAAACACTCGGCAATATCACGATACGAAGCAAATCATTAAGCACTTGGCTAACATCCAACTCTTGGCAACTTTCTTTCGGTCTTACTTCTCCGGCCTTTTCTCCTCGAGCGGATTACATGGGACGAAGAACACCTAGCTTCGCTCAAGAGCCGGATCAACGAGTCTTTTACACTCATTGTACTTAGATTTCTCTAATTAATACTTGTATCCACGAATATTTGTGTTAATAACATCTCGCGAGAGCATTCAAGCCCGGCCTAACAAACCCGCAAATCTTGTTTTATTAACCATCTCTCTAAGTGCTCCGCATTTGTTTGTTGTCCGTCTCAGCAGTATTTAATCTTCGGATAGATATTTTGGGCAACAACAATTGGCGCTAGAAGAAGGGGGCCGATCCAAGTCGATTTTTATACCTACCGTCGAAGAACACTCACTGTTCTCGGGCGGATACTGAAGTGACACTCACGCACTTCAAAGAAATCCTTGAAATCATGTCTTAGCATCCGCGTCGAAAGCGGCTGGCCGGCCAGACCCGGATTCCGTCCCGGTCGAGCGCGGCCGATGGTGGAAGGTAGCGCGCGGCCGGAGGCGCTCGACCACGTCGGGAAGGCGGCCCGAGCCTCTCGCTCGGCCGGTTCCAAACCAAGGAACGATCGAAGGGGCCACTGGCCGTCCTTCGGAGCGGCAGAGTGCTCTCGACGCGCCTCCGGCTACCGCCCCGGTCTCTCGCCGGAGATCAGCGAAAGCTCAAGGCACTCTGCCGAGCGATCGCCGAGAGGCTCCGTCCGCGAAGAGGCGCTCGCCCGGGGCACCTCTGTCTTCGATCGCACAGGCGGTGACCCGACACAGCGGCCGGGCGATCCGGCCCGGCTACGAGACGACGGAGTTTGAGTCCGTCACCGGGAGCTCGGCCTGCAGACTCCCGGAAAGCGGCTGGCCGTCTGGCTCCCCTCGCCAAATTGCCGAGGTCGGCGGTAGCGAGCCGGAGATCGGTACATGATCGCTGAGCTCCTGCTCCCAAAGCCGATCGGCAAGCGACCAAGCCACGCGATGGCTGCGATGCGCGTCAACTCAACGACATGAAGGCGCTCACGGAATCCGGGCGGGCGCCAAGAAGGCGATCGCCGGGCCAAGCGAGCCGCTCGCGATCGGCATCGAGCTCGCCCTCGTGCGGCATAGGATCGCTCCCCGCAAACACCCATGTACGTGGGGCGATCGGACCCCAAGTGCACCTAAGGAAGTTCAACATCTACATGGTAGGTGCGGGGCATCGACGCGACCGGATGCCGAATGTTCCTCTCGACGCTGGGCGACCTCGCCCACCGGTGGTACACTTCATTGCCACCTCGGTCCATTGGCTCCTTTAACGAGTGGCGCACGGTTTCACCGAGTACTTCGCCACCGGGGTCGTCCGGCCCGAAGGTCCCCTTCGCATGATGCAAATCAAGCGGGGAGAAGAAGAGTCCGACTCGGACTACATCGGCCAGGTGGACGTGATCATCCTCAATGGCGAGCCCATAAGCGATGAGACCGCCCTCTACGCGGTCTAGGAGGTTTTCGGGGTTTTTCGCCTATGTTCGGGCATCTTACGAAGACCCAACCTCGACCTCGCAGCCTTCCGGCAAGAGCCGCAGATTTTACGGCCGAGCAAAGGTTTCTTCTTAGCACTTTGTGGCGCGCGATCGGCACCGGGCGACGATCTCGCCCGATCGCCAATATCGACCTACGAATAAAGCGATCGGCGGCGGCGGCGATCGGCAGTCTTCGGCCCGATCGCCGATCATCACGCTACATCATCCGCGATTCGGAGGACACGATCGCCATCTACGATCCGGCATATAACATGACGGACTAAGGCATAAGATCGCCTCCACCGCACATCATAAAGCCATGGCCCTGTCGGTCGATGGGCAGGCCGCCCGGCCATGCAAGGTCCCACTTTCGGCCAAGATCGCCCGCCCTTCGTTTAAATACGAGGCCGGCGTAGTCGGAGAGCCCTCCAACGTGTCAGTGGACTCATTCCACAACCCCATCTCCACGTACACCGTCGAGGTCGGCCATCTCCATGGTGGCCGAGGTGGAAGCAGAGCTAACAAGCCGCGGGCGTGGAGTTGATTCATCCGACGCCCGCCGCAAGGACTCCTCTAGCGAGACCGCACGCCTTTCGTTTAAAAACAAGGCGGCGCGGCTACAGAGGACCCTCATAATAAAGTGAGTCACGGGACACTCATTGTCTTCGCGCACCAAGACACGGTCATGGGGTCGGTCCATCGATCTCCGCGATCGCACGATTCCTCAAGCAAGCGAAACCACCAAGTTTCCATGGGGGATCGCCAATGTTGTTTTTTGCAGTACAAGACCGAAAGATAGCTAAGCCAATCGACTATGTTAGCCCAAGTCCAAGTCCTAAGTCGGCTCAGCGCGATCGCCAGAAGAAGCCACCTCGCCCCATGTCTTCAACATAGGAGCAAGTGGGGCAATTGTTGTGTCAAGATTTAACACCTTCCGACCGCGATCGCCTCCAAGGCCGAGCGGCCGACTTACGAGCCGAGCGACCAACTTTACGCTAAGCGGCCAAGCGGTCTGCGGCGGCGACAGCGACCAAGCCTCAACCCAATGGACCAGCTAAATCGGCGAAGGAAGGTCCCAGGACAAGTCCGATGCAGAAGCGATCGACCTCGGATACGATCATCACTCGGCACTTTCGGCGGCCGACTCTGGCGATCGACTTATGGGCGATCCGAGATCCGCCGATCGACCCTTGGTGACCGACGGTGCCGACCCTTCGGTGAATGGTCGAGAACGATCCTCGGATGATCGGCTAGAGACGATCGCCTCATGTCGATCTCCACCGATGACCATCCAGTCGGCCAAGGCCAAGTCTCAAAGCCGACCCCACGTGCGAGATCCACAAAAGGCGCCGACAATCCTGTCTCCTACCTCACCTACCGGCATGGCCCGGACTGCGAAAGGAGTTGGCGGACAAGACGTGTGACTACGGCTGCACCTCTGCGACAAGGTCCGCCGAAAGTAGCTAAGTGGGACCTCCTGTGGCGGTGCTTAGGACGCGTCTTTGGATCCTCATTGGACCGCACAGTGGCCACCACCGTAGCTTTGGACTTTTGGCAGGCGGCCACGTGCCCTTTAGGACGATCGCCCCGTAACATTAAATGCTTTGGCGATCGCCCACTAGGGACAGGCCTCTCGGCCTCTATATATACAAAGCACCTTCACTTGTAAAAGGGACAGAACTTCTACCAGAAACTCTTACGCACAAATCGAGATTCGACTCTCTAAACACTCAGCAATATCACGATACGAAGCAAATCATTAAGCACTTGGCTAACATCCAACTCTTGGCATGACTTTCTTTCGGTCTTACTTCTCCGGCCTTTTCTCCTCGGCGATTACCGGGACGAAGAACACCTAGCTTCGCTCAAGAGCCGGATCAACAGAGTCTTTTTACACTCATTGTACTTAGATTTCTCTAATTAATACTTGTATCCACGAATATTTGTGTTAATAACATCTCGCGAGAGCATTCAAGCCCGGGCCTAACAAACCCGGCAAATCTTGTTTTATTAACCATCTCTCGGAAGTGCTCCCGCATTTGTTTGTTGTCCGTCTCCAGCAGTATTTAATCTTCGGATAGATATTTTGGGCAACAACACGGCAGTGTAACACCCCCAAATCCTATTGGGTTATTACAGTGCCGTGGACCCCACGCCAGGAGATCCACCAGGCGAACATGACTAAAAATACATTAATTGACACAACAAGGGAAAATCATAGTCCCTACCATGATATCCAACACAATATTCCGATAAGGAATTTTAACGACAAAAGTAGCCTATATGGCTAAAAATGAAATACAACAACATCCACGAACATCTGTTCGGGTAATACAACACGACAACACTGACAAGACTGGAGTACTCTCCAACCGACTGACCGACAATGAACAACTCGTACTAGTATCGCTTGAATGCCTCGTCGCCATCATCATGCCCCTGTGTCTCAACTCTCTCCTCGCAAGCACCTAAAACATGAAAAACATGTTCCGCCCCACTGGGTCGATCTCAGATAATGAACATCAAATACATGTATAACATGATATGCATCCAAAGGCAGAATGAAATGGTACAATGATGATAATAATACGAAATGCTCACAAACCAAGGTAAGAACCGAGCATTCGTGCAATACTATGCCCACGGCATACTATTAATACCTGTTCGACATGTTAGAACATAAGTGCCCGACGGCGAATCAAAATCACAGAATACCACAATGAATGACAAGACATGAACCAAACCAGATGAATTAATTATGAATCACAATGCCCGAAGGCTCAATGGAATTACCGGGACAATAATAAAGGCACGAAAGTCATTCGTGAAAGTAACAAATATCACAAACACACGAAGTCAAAAGCTTGTCAGAATAATGAGGGCGAAGCCACATGAAGCCGTATCACAATGAGGGCGAAGCCACGGCATCCACCATATCACAATTAGGGCGAAGCCACGGCATCGGTAGTATCACAATTAGGGCGAAACCCGCGGCATCGGCCGTATCACAATTAGTGAAGCCACGGCATCGGCCGTATCACAATTAGGGCGAAGCCACGGCATCCACCGTATCACAATTAGGGCGAAGCCACGGCATCGGCCGTATCACAATGAATGATAGTGTCCTGCCTTGATTCGGCCAACACGATGATAGTAACACACGGATAGACACCGTCCTTGACAGTCCCAAATTAACACCTCGATTGCCTTAGAACGACCAACCGACAACAATGATGCAGCGGATGATTGAACACTTCGATTTGCCTGAGAACGGCCAATCGATAACAATGATATGATGAATGAGTGAATACCTCGATTGCCTTAGAAAGGTCAATCGATAACAATGATTTAGTGAATGATTGAACATTTCGATTTACCTGAGAACGGCAATTCGATAACAATGATATGAAGGATGCCTCGGCACCTTTAATTGGTTACCGACGACGAAGATGAGAAATGAGTAAGCCAATGCCTTAAATCGGCCTGTACAGTTTTAATGACAATCCAAGAGGAATAACAATGATCTCAACGATATCTTAAATTGACATCTATATTAACAACAATCGATACATCGATACCGCGAACCGGCTATCGACAATGACATTAATAATGAGTATCACAATGCCTTGAATCGGCCGTTAACGAACAACAATAACATTTGGCAAAATTGCCGAAAGGTATCGTATCGAACGATCTCTTGATATCAATGAATTCATGAAGAGACTAAGTCTCGGAATGATACAACACATTCATACACATACATGATGACATTAGCTCATTGACCAGTACAAGTATAAAACTTGCCTCAAACCGAAGGCGAGAAGGTACTTCCACGATCAACGTCCTTAATGAAATTACCGGCCGCTTGAACAACCTTAAACAACACAAAACCAACAATTCTATTAATACATGAATCAAGCATAATCACAACCAACTCAAAAGTCGATACAACAATACCCGAAACTCATTGGGGCATTTAAACAAACGCGTTGTAAACAATCTCCAATTGTTTACAACCAAAACTCATTTACATCCGAAACCAACTCCCAATGAATGATTCAAAACCACAAAAACTCATGAATACCATCAATAATCCAATAGGAATACTTAGAACGATATTTCAACAACATTTAGTCGAAAACCCCCAAAATTCCAAAGTCAACCCGTAAGGGTTCTTGAACAATTCCTCAATTATTCACAAATTCCGAAAATTACACCAATGAATCCGTAGAAATACATGTATCCAAGATAGATAATCCATATCTAACATATTCCAACATAATATCGATTTAACACGAAGAGATCGGAGGCAAAACACCCAAGACTCGAAATTCTAGATCCAAGAATCATTACCTTGATTTGGAGTGATGAAACTGATTTAGATGATGATTAATCCAACTTAGAAGGTTGAAGATGATGCTAGATGATTGTAGCTCGAAAAGACCTTTCGAATCGCCCGAGCTCGTCCGAAATGATTGAGAAATGAAGAAATGACGAACGTTGGACCAAAGCATCTATATATATTGTCCCGAGTTTAGCGCGCTAACTCCTGATGTTAGCGTGCGCTAACGCGTGTACCGAGTAGTCTAGTACCCCACGATCAATCGTTAGCGTCGCTAAGTACCTTTGGTAGCGTGCGCTAACGGCTGACCTTAGCGTACGTTAACCTTATGTTAGCGTGCGCTACACGATAGTTGATATCCAAATCACGGAGTCGTAACCTCATCCTGCATTGCGAGCGCGCTGGCGTGCGCTACTCAAGTCTTAGCGTGCGTTACCCGCATAGTTAGCGTCGCTACTTACCACTCGTAGCGTGCGCTACGAATTTCCCAAATCAGCCCGGTACCTTACGGGTATGCGCCTCACTTGCGCTAGCGTGCGCTAATCTTGAATCATTGCGTGCGTTACATGCACCTCATTAGCGCGCGCTAACTACAATGTGTAGCGTGCGCTACCTCTCAAGCGAAAATCAAAACATGATGATGATGATGACAATAATCTCGGCTCGATCTCAAACAGTGATGATCCCAAAATACGCCGAATGGTGAACATAGTTGACTGAATATGAATGATGAATGATTATTACTGAGTGAAAAAATTTCTGAGTGACAGTTACTGAATGATAATAAATGAATTCACAACCGGGTATTACATACTCCCCCCCTTAAAAAGAGTTTCGTCCTCGAAACTGAGGGTAAACAACTCGGGATATGAACTATCCATCACGATCTGAAAACAATAACGCCCAAATAGTCCTCGGGACCAAATCAACCGCAAGCCCAAGTCCCCAAGACTTGACGTCTCGAAACACAGTGAACGATTTCCCAAATTATCACGAAATCTCGAGCACAACGCCGAAGGGATGAACTCCCAACAAATGACCCAGATCTCAAGATTCTCGAGTATGATCATAATAAGATAGATCAACAATAAATGATCCACAGTCACGATACATTATTACTGATAGATTAACACAGTCATCCAAAAACAAGGTTACACCTCAAATGTACCCAACATCGATATCCTCCCACATCATCGATTTCCTCTATCTCAACGATTTAAGGTATATCCGACGATGAACTACCGCTAACTAAGACCTCAGAAGGTCACGAGAATGAAAGTGACAAAAATGAATGATGAATGATAATGACTACAAATCTGACACGGATTTAGAATGACTCACCAAGGTGAATTACTAATGTCATGAGTGATAGTTCCTGAAGTGATTAGAACCCGTTCTCGTGAATTGAATGATAAATCGATAATTATGAGTCCCCATATGATTGATATATATGATGAATGAATTATATGAATGAATGAACGACAATGAAATGAATGATTATACTATTAACGCACAAGAATTAACTTGTTCAAACCGGTGATGAATGTCCTTACCTCTGGCCCTCGAGGCCTGATAGGGTCCCTTGGATGATGCACGGGCTGGAGTAAGAAGTCTCTCGAGGCCCTCGAGCTCTCTTGAGATTTCTTGGCGCTAGAACCCTGCGGTATTTCCGCGGTGTCCCTGCCTCCCACACAAAAACAAACAATAGGCACCGTGCACGGTACTAACGTGACTCTTTGAATCACGATTAAAGCAAACAACGGTCGAACTCGTCGCCGAGAGGAAGATGTTGTTCCCGGCCACGAAGACGACTAGAAAAGCGACCCCTTGGATGGCGGAGCCGATGTCCCTCCAACGAGCCGGCATTCTAGTCCTCTTACTCAAGAAACTGAAGGATGCTTCTGAGTAAGCTCCTTGATCAAAAGCTCTGCTCCAAGAGCCTTCCCGATGAACTCACTAAGTGAATTACAATTGTGGTTGAACAACTGCATCCTCAACTGCGGATTTAGCCTCTTGCTAAAATACTTAATTTTATCCGCCTCAGTACGGATAATTGACGAAGCAAACTGAAGTAGTCCCTGAAACTTCTCAGCGATGACAATAACACCCTCGTCCCCATCGGGTTCGGGGTTCAAAACATCTGACAACTTAGCTTCACGAAGTGGAGCCGGATAATACCTCTCTAACATGAGAGTCTTGAACTCGCTCCAAATACAATCACGATCGATGGGTTTCACAGAAAGCCACCACGAATAAGCGCCCTTACTCAAGTAATAAGCCGCTACTGCCACTTTACTCTCCTCCGGACACTGAACCATGTCGAAGAGTTTATCAAAATGCTCGAGCCAATGAACAATATCGGTAGTTCAGACCCTCAAAAGTAGGCGGCATCGGCGAGAGATATCGCCAACAATCGATTCACTCCTCGGTCTGTCCATGAAATGGCACTGGTATCCTGTTGCGGTGGACCACAACCCATCGAGGTCTGCATGGTCTCAACTATCCGCGTCATCCCGAGTCATCAGGCCATCATGCCCTGCATAAATATGAATGGATCAACCCGAACACCTTCCGAGTGAGATGCCTCTCGGAGTACGACTCTGACAGGTGAATGATTATCTGGCGATGAATGAGTAGCCTCATTGTTTGATGAATTAATGATATCCTCGCGTTCGTGTGGGCATGCACACGAGATCCGGGTTCCGGCCCGCACCGCGGCCTCTTCCCTGCGTCCTCGCGACTCTATCCATCTTGAAGTAGGAAAGTCACATGATTATAGATTCCGCATGAATATCGTATTATGATTACGTTACGAGTGACAACAATGAGCATACACGCTCTAACACAATGAATGCATTAATGATTTAATGAAATGATCGTCGACATTACGTCGAGTATGATAAGACCGTATGAAACATCAAATGAGGTAACATGATTGCACGATGAAATTCTGAAATGATTACCTTGAACAAGTTAACAAGGTTGAAAATTAGATCCTCAAGATCAACAACCGAACCGTGAGATGGGTGAATGATTAATGAATTAAGCCGAACAACGAGATTGATGAATGAGGAATGAATTAACCGAGCAATGAGATTGGTAGTGACGAGTGAATTAGCTAAACGATGAGATTAATTGAGTGATGAATGAATTAGCTGAACGATGAGGTTAATTGAGTGATGAACGAAGCAACTGAGTAATTGATATTGACTGAATGATGAATGAATTAACTGAGTGATGAATGAGTTAACTGAGTGATGAATTAACTGGGTAATGATATTGACTGAGTGATGAATGAATTATCTGAGTGATGAATTGTCTGAGTAATGATATTGACTGAGTAATGAATGAATTATCTGAGTGATGAATTGACTGAGTAATGATATTGACTGAGTAATGATATTGACTGAGTAATGAATGAATTATCTGAGTGATGAATTGACTGAGTAATGATATTGACTGAGTAATGAATGAATTAACATAATCGACAAGATCAGCATGACGATTGAGGATTATTAACCGATGAATGAGTTGATCCTTAATGCTTACACAAGCCACACGTGTCCCAAAACAATTAGTCATGAATCAATCATAACACTAATATCACATATAGGTTTCAACAAGGCACGAACAATTAATGACATGATGAATGTATGAACATAAAGAGAATCGAGTCCTTACACAGGTCATACGAAGCTTCGAGGTCTCGCGATACTAGTCTTCACTGACGACGACTCGATGAATGAATGACTCGTGCAGTCGTACTAATATTACGACTCACAAAACTGGTCGACTAGATTGTCATAACTGACAATCCCACTACTCTTTGCGTCGGTAGGACCACATAACTCACATCTCGGGGTATTTCACAACCCAAATCTCGATACCATTTACGTAACACCCCCAAATCCTATCAGGTTATTACAGTGCCGTGGACCCCACGCCAGGAGATCCACCAGGCGAACATGACTAAAAATACATTAATTGACACAACAAGGGAAAATCATAGTCCCTACCATGATATCCAACACAATATTCCGATAAGGAATTTTAACGACAAAAGTAGCCTATATGGCTAAAAATGAAATACAACAACATCCACGAACATCTGTTCGGGTAATACAACACGACAACACTGACAAGACTGGAGTACTCTCCAACCGATGGCCAAACAATGAACAACTCGTACTAGTATCGCTTGAATGCCTCGTCGCCATCATCATGCCCCTGTGTCTCAACTCTCTCCTCGCAAGCACCTAAAACATGAAAAACATGTTCCGCCCCCACGGGGTCAGTCATCCAGATAATGAATATCAAATACATGTATAACATGATATGCATCCAAAGGCAGAATGAAATGGTACAATGATGATAATAATACGAAATGCTCACAAACCAAGGTAAGAACCGAGCATTCGTGCAATACTATGCCCACGGCATACTATTAATACATTGACGAGGTTAGAACATAAGTGCCCGACGGCGAATCAAAATCACAGAATACCACAATGAATGACAAGACATGAACCAAACCAGGACTGAATTAATTATGAATCACAATGCCCGAAGGCTCCAATGGAATTACCAGGACAATAATAAAGGCCTGAAAGTCATTCAGCGGAAAGTAACAAATATCACAAACACCTGAAGTCAAAAAGCGAAAGTCAGAATAATGAGGGCGAAGCCACGGCACGAAGCCGTATCACAATGAGGGCGAGCCACGGAATCGGTAGTATCACAATTAGGGCGGCCACGGCATCGGCGTATCACAATTAGGGCGGCCACGGCATCGGTAGTATCACAATTAGGGCGAAGCCACGGCATCGGTAGTATCACAATTAGGGCGAAGCCACGGCATCGGTAGATCACAATTAGGGCGAAGCCACGGCATCCGGTAGTATCACAATTAGGGCGGCCACGGCATCGGTAGTATCACAATTAGGGCCAAGCCACGCATCCGGTAGTATCACAATTAATGATAGTGTCTTTGCCTTGAGTCGGCCAACACGATGATAGTAACACACGGATAGACACCGTCCTTGCGGTCCCAAATTAACACCTCGATTGCCTTAGAACGACCAGCGACAACAATGATGCGTGGATGATTGAACACTTGATTTGCACGAGAACGGCAATCGATAACAATGATATGATGAATGAGTGAATACCTCGATTGCCTTAGAAAGGTCAATCGATAACAATGATTTAGTGAATGATTGAACATTTCGATTTACCCGAGAGCGGCAATTCGATAACAATGATATGAAGGATGCCTCGGCACCTTTAATTGGTTCTGACGGCGAAGATGAGAAATGAGTAAGCCAATGCCTTAAATCGGCTGTCTGATTTTAATGACAATCAAGAGGAATAACAATGATCTCAACGATATCTTAAATTGACATCTATATTAACAACAATCGATACATCGATACCGCGAACCGCTATCGACAATGACATTAATAATGAGTATCACAATGCCTTGAATCGGCCGTTAACGAACAACAATAACATTTGGCAAAATTGCCGAAAGGTATCGTGTCGAGCGATCTCTTGATATCAATGAATTCATGAAGAGACTAAGTCTCGGAATGATACAACACATTCATACATATACATGATGACATTAGCTCATTGACCAAGATAAGTATAAAACTTGCCTCAAACCGAAGGCGAGAAGGTACTTCCACGATCAACGTCCTTAATGAAATTACGGCGCTTGAACAACCTTAAACAACACAAAACCAACAATTCTATTAATACATGAATCAAGCATAATCACAACCAACTCAAAAGTCGATACAACAATACCCGAAACTCATTGGGGCATTTAAACAAACGCGTTGTAAACAATCTCCAATTGTTTACAACCAAAACTCATTTACATCCGAAACCAACTCCCAATGAATGATTCAAAACCACAAAAACTCATGAATACCATCAATAATCCAATAGGAATACTTAGAACGATATTTCAACAACATTTAGTCGAAAACCCCCAAAATTCCAAAGTCAACCCGTAAGGGTTCTTGAACAATTCCTCAATTATTCACAAATTCCGAAAATTACACCAATGAATCCGTAGAAATACATGTATCCAAGATAGATAATCCATATCTAACATATTCCAACATAATATCGATTTAACACGAAGAGATCGGAGGCAAAACACCCAAGACTCGAAATTCTAGATCCAAGAATCATTACCTTGATTTGGAGTGATGAAACTGATTTAGATGATGATTAATCCAACTTAGAAGGTTGAAGATGATGCTAGATGATTGTAGCTCGAAAAGACCTTTCTGAATCGCAGAGCTCGTCCGAAATGATTGAGAAATGAAGAAATGACGAGCGTTGGACCAAAGCATCTATATATATTGTCCCGGTTTAGCGCGCTAACTCCCCGATGTTAGCGTGCGCTAACGCTGTACCTGTAGTCGGTACCCCGATCAATCGTTAGCGTGCGCTAAGTACCTTTGGTAGCGTGCGCTAACATGACCTTAGCGTCGTTAACCTTATGTTAGCGTGCGCTACGATAGTTGATATCGAAATCACGGAGTCGAGAACCTCATCCTGCATTACGAGCGCGCTAGCGTGCGCTACTCGAAGTATTAGCGTGCGTTACCCGCATAGTTAGCGTCGCTACTTACCACTCGTGGCGTGCGCTACGAATTTCCCAAATCAGCCCGGTACCTTACGGGTATGCGCCTCACTTGCGCTAGCGTGCGCTAATCTTGAATCATTGCGTGCGTTACATGCACCTCATTAGCGCGCTAACTACAATGTGTAGCGTGCGCTACCTCTCAAACGAAAATCAAAACATGATGATGATGATGACAATAATCTCGGCTCGATCTCAAACAGTGATGATCCCAAAATACGCCCAATGGTGAACATAGTTGGTGAATATGAATGATGAATGATTATTACCGAGTGAAAAAATTTACAGTGACGATTCTTGAATGATAATAAATGAATTCACAACCGGTATTGCAGCGGTGGCCACTGCTATATAAGGCCTCGGCCGTTTTTACTCATTTCTTCACTTTTCTTGCGGCTATCGGACGGGTGCGACGGGAAATAGGGTTCTTGGTCGATTCTACTCAATTCCAAGACGTTTTGGAAGATCCTTGTCAATTATATCATCATCTAATCCGTGTTCTTCGTCCAAATCGAGGTATTTTGGCTTGAACCCTTGTTTTTGAAGATTTTAGGGATTTTCCTTTTGATTTCGATTCCAATCCGTTTCTAAACAATTAGTTGTTGTATAAACGTTGTTTTGGACGTGTTCTACGGATTGTATATCCGTATTTTGAGTTCGTTGGAATCGATGGGATTTTTGGTTTTCTAAGGAACCTTGAACATTTAGTATCCGATTAAATGTCTCAAAGGGTTCCCTTCAATTCTTGACCGTGTTTTCCTTTGTTTTCAGTTGTTATTCTCATAGTAACCGTGTTTCCGTTGGAATTCACGGAGGATTGTAGGTGTTCGGGGTTTTCCGGTTGTGCGTATTCGTAGGAATATTCGGGTGCCGACTACCGAGGCAAGTATCTTGTCCATACGTTTCATGTTTCGTAGGCATAATTATTGATAAATGATTTTATGCGAAATCCAATGTTTAATGAACGTAAAAAGGGATCGATATGTTCTCGATAAATGTTGTCTTTCAACGATAATTCTTGTACTTCGTGAATATATGTGTTCTCGGGAGATATGTGTTGGTTTTGTATGTTGAAAGATGCTATGATCACTTTGAGTGAGTTTAATAGACCGTAATCCTTTGTCGGGGATTATGTAATGTTATGTGTACTTGTTCGGTAAGAACGTAATGTGTGCGATATTGGTTGTTATTCCTTCGTGAGGAGGTTGTGACACTTGGTGTTGCTTGGTATTGGTATTTACTTGTGGTTGTGTGACATTAGTTGTGAGTGTACGTCGACTAAAGTGGCCATTCTAGCGAAATACCTAGCATTTGTATGCACATTCTAGTATTCGAATTATGGCTTCCCGTGGCGTTGTGGATGATATGTGTATGTTCACCTAGGGACGGTCAGCGAGGCCTCTGGGGATACGTTGCCGTGAGTTTCGTATCGCGAACTATGGTTAACCACCCGGGGATATCCGACGGGCTCTGCGAGTACGGTGGCCGTGAGTCTCGTACGGGGTTAACTTTGAAATGTTTTGTTGGAGAACTGTGATTTTTGGCGCATATTTCGTCGATTAGAATGGCGATCAAATGGTAGGGTACTTAGTGGAATGGCACCAATAAATGTGTTGTGTATGATTCGTCTCTTGGTTGTGATAATTTGGTATGGGTACGTGAGTCTGTGGTTGCTCTGCATTGTAGCTCGTGGTATGTTGAGTGAGATTGTTGTCATGGTAATGTTTGACACGGTGTAGTTTCCACCGGTTATTCTTGCGAGTATGTGATGTGAATGATTTGGGTCGTGGACCCCGTGTTGTGATTGGAATGTTATGATTGGGTCGTGGACCCTGTTATCTGCTATCGGAATTGTATATTGAAATAAACGATTGTTGGGCTATGTCCCTAAGCATTTCGAAAGGCTTGAAAATTCTTAAACCCCAAACGTTTTCAAAAACTCCCGAGATCGTAAAATGTTTTGTAAGTTGTAAAATGGTTTTATTTCCTATCTTTCATAATTCAAACTGTTTGATCAAGCGAATTATCTCGGGAAGTATATTCATGATTTCTATGTTCTTGGAGTATGATATGTATGGCTTGTCTTTGTATTTATACTTGCACTAGCAAAACAGTGGAGTTTTGCTAACCCCCGAGTATTCGGGGGGTGGATGTCTGTATTGCGTCCAGGTATTCGCAGGTTGCTGGGGAGCAATTCACAGGATCGTTACGAAGGATGATGGAAGGCGGCGATACTAATCACATGAAGACCGGTGTTGAGTCTTTTGGTGATGTCTTGTTGTTTTGTCCTTCCGTTGTGTCTATTATTTCCATTTTACGGGAATGTGGATTTATGTTAGCCCCTGCGTGGGCATGAGTTGCGAGAAAGAGTAATGTATGGTTGATGTGTATGTCGTGGAAAAAGACCAAATCGGTCAAATGGTTCGTTATTTAGCCATGTTGGCATGTATTGTGTTGTTGAGTTTTCTGTACTTAGCCTGGTAGATCCTCACGGAGAGGGTCTGCGGCGCTGTAATATTCCCGAACGGTTTGGGGGTTACAATCGGCACGAGGGATGATGAAAGACGAATGATACTAATCACACGAAGGCCAGTTTTGGGTTCAGTTAGTCGGAGTCCATTGTATTGTCTTTTCCGCTGTCTTATTGTTCGTTGTTGCAAGTATTTTACCCTTGTGTGTGGGTATGAGTCTGGATGAGCTTATGTATTTTTATTTGTAAGTCAGTGTCGAAACACCAAATCGGTGTATTGGTTCGTTATTTTGATTCATCGGTATGTAATGTAATGTGTTGCTTAGATGTCTAGCCTGGTGGATCCTCGCGGAGAGGGTCTGCGGCGTGTAATATTCCCGGTTCGATCTGGGGATGTTACATTTATGGTATCGGAGCTTAGGTTGAGGAAACCTAGGCTGTCGGGTCGAGTTATGTGTTGTTGAGTCTTGTATTGTCAGATTTTGTCTGACTGAGTCGTGTCGCGACGCGTCGTCTAGGATGTCGGCCGTGATTAGTATCAAGGTGCAGCCATCATCTTCGTGCGATCTGTGGATGTAAGTCTCCCTACTACATGTTGTACCACGAGCTATACGAGCCTGTATGATTCTGTGTTATGTAGTAGTATTTGAAGGTGCATCGTGAGTAAGTGACATATATTTGTTAATTCCCGTTTTGTGCTAGAATGAAGAATGATATGGCCAAATGTATCCTTGTATGAATTGTTTTGCTTGCAAGAGCAACAACCTTGGAATTTTTAGTTTCGAAGGCTTCCGGGGAGCCACGTAATTTTTTTTTTAAAATGTTCTCCAAGGGAGGAAATTTTTTGATTTTTGTATGATGACCTCAAGGTCGAAAATTTTTAGACTTCAAACTACTGATATTTCATTCTCATCTCATACTATAAGTTTTCAAAACTCGAGTTTTTAACTCAAATAAAGTCTTCAAAATATACTCAAGACGTGACTCTCGTTTGTAACTTTTCGGTTTCATGAATGTTGGTCAAAAGATGCGTATTGATGATGCTCTCGTTGTTGAGCAGTGGTGCCAGTTTTAAAATTAAAATAGTAACGTGGAAGTTGAGTCCATCGGTATGTATGTGTTGAGATAGTCCTCTTTATTGAGAAGTAAAATTTTGTTCTTGGTAGGATGATTTTCTTTTGATGGTTGCTTGTGAGATGTTATAATTATGTGAATCGATGACATTTAGACTCGTATGTTGTTGCTTATTTGTAACCTTCGAGTCTAGTATTACCTCATATATGTTTGCAATCATGTTGGTGATTAGAGCAGTTAGCACAGGCTTAATACGAGCCTAACGCGCGCTAACGTGGCGTGTTTAGCACACGTTAATCTTTGTTGTAACGCGCGCTAATCAACTCCAGGCAGAAGGCTATGGAACCGCATTCTAGCCGTCGAGTCTAACTTTGCGGCCAATCACCGTAGTTGTATTCTCTTCGTGGTGTCTAGTGATAACAACTGTTGTGCGTGAATGTGTGTTAAGACTTTTCGTATTGCTAGGTGATATTTGATTGTGTTTGATGAATTGATAAATTATGTCTGCTGTGTGTTCAAAACACTTTCCTGGAAACTTCACAAAGTTTTGACGGTTCGATTAATCGGCGGCTCCGTGTATACTTTGAAAATTATTTGGAATTGGCGAGCCGGCCTTGGATTCTCAAATAAAACCTCGGTATTTGAAAGAGTTGTTTTAAAGTACCTTGAACATTTTGTAAAGTATTACCGTCGTTGATGTCGTGAAGTGTTGGGAGGATTTTGAAAATGATTTTAACGTATTGTTGCATTTTCAAATATTTCGAGTGAATGATTTTCAAAAATCTTTCACACCATAAAAATATTTTATTTCAAAACCAATGCGATTTTTATTTTCAAAAAAATATAGTGAAAGATGAAAAATCTCACTCGATGTAAAGTTCAAACTCGGATTTGGAAATGTTAGAGTATGTAAGAATGATTTGATGATCTTGCATGGTTAACTTGTTAGTTGTTAACGGTGATGATGATACGTAGGGGCATGATGACTTCAAATGATTTCAAATGAGACGGTTAAAGTATGTTGTTTACAAGTTTTGATGAAACAACTCGAGGTACCAAAAGTACTTTTAAAGTTTATTTTAAATACCATACAAATCCTAGGATTTTCAAAAGATTTCCTTTAAAAGGATACCTCGTGGATTTTCTTTTCGAGTTGTTATTGGTTACCTTTATGTGATATGTCGTCTTGAGTTGGTACTTTAGTATAATATTTTGCGGTTGTGCAATCGTATTGAGTGGGAATCCGCTTAGTATGCCGATGGGCGAGAGGACGCGATCGTGACCACGATACTAATGGCCATGAAGATCGGATGTGGACCAAGAGGATATGGTCGGGAAGGTTGCTATTCCAAAGACTTCGTTCTCGTTGTTTAGGTTTCGGACGAAACCTCTTTTAAAGGTGATATGATGTAATAACCGCATTTTCTTTCTTTCTCTTGTTTCGTCAACCGTATCGACTCATTGTGTTCATTGACGCTTCGACTGGTGTTGTTTCTCACCTTTGTCACTCGGCGAGTTCGATATTGTCCCAAATTGATCTATATATCGTTGTGACCTTTCCAAGTTCGGAAAATTAGTCTCGTTTTCGATCTTCCAACCCTTGGGCAGTGGAATTCCGTATTTGTTCAGCGATTGGCTCGCGTTTTGATTGATGTACCGTTGGGTTGGTCAATCATATTGATTTTCGTCCGTTGTGTTTTGTGATTGTTCGGATAATTGACTTGATTGTATTATCCATTTGATGACGCTTGTCACTTGTTGGTTTTGTTATATCCCAAACGGCGACGTCGTGTTGGTCGTCGTGGAGCGTGTTTTCACGCCGTATATTCCTTTGCGTTGCTTGTAACGTTTCGGCAATGGGCGTAAGTTACGCGTTTCCTTGCGTATCTCGTTGAGTTTTCCTGGCGGGATATTTCTTCTCCCTACTTGTTTTAAGTTTCGGGACGAAACTTCTTTTAAGGAGGGTAGAATGTAATATCCGCAATTTTCGATTTCCGGTAAATTTCTTTTTAGGCCAGATTCCGTTTTGACGACTCGCACATGACCGTTTCGTCATTTCGAGAATGATTAATTCTGCACTTTTTGTCATCCGAGTTCGTTTCGGTATCGTTTTGTTGAGTTCCGAGCTTTTTAGCGACTTTTCCGCACTTGAGTTCGATTCTTGCGAATCTCGTCCGAAACTGTTGTTTCGAGTTTCTCGTAATTTCATTTAATGTTATTATTCATGTTGCGAGCTTTGGTTTGGTGTTTCGATCGCGTATCGTGATTTTCGGACGTTTTGGGCCATTTTCGTAATTTCCCAAAGTTATGGGTAATTACTTCCGTTGTCGAATTCCGAGCCTTCGGGTGGTCGGAATCGTGTGTTCTCTTAGTGCTCGGATTCGTCTTTGCGAGTACTTCGTAACCGTATCTTCGATTCGTACTCAGGTTCGGGTTTCGGGGTTGTTCGGGCCGTCGGAGTTGGTCCGGCGAGTCATGGCGGGCATGCTCGAGCGAGCGGCCTGGCCGAGTAACGTGCGGTAGTGCTCGGCCGTTACGTCGTAAGGCCCCGGCGTGCGTCGTAACGCTTCCGGCATTTCCAGCGTGTGTTCGGCCATGGCCGATTACGTACGTAAGCCGTGGCGATTCGTCGTAACGGCCCGTGATCGGCTATTTAAGGCTGCGGACGTTTTTCACCCATTCTCTCACTCTTTCTCTTCTCTTCCGCGGATGGAGGCGTGGGAATCTTGGAGCAATGTTGTTATACATTTAATCCATGAAGTTTTGAGGCTCATATCATCAATCATCCCTCCTATAACATCCTCCGATCTACCGAATCAGGTCAGATTTTCTAGAAATCTAATTTTGGAGATTTTGGGTATTTTGATTGTTTTCGTCTGATTAATCCGATTTAACTTGGTATTATGATAGATTGATGATTATTAAGATGTATTACATCTTTTCCCTTGTTATTCCATGGTTGGATCGTATCGATTCGTTGTTTTGGTCGAGTTCTTGATCGACGCCTTGAAGGTGTCCGGTAAAATGTCATAGAGGGGTTTTCGGGCGTTCTACGATTATTCTTCCTCGTATGATCGATGATTTATTGATTATATGTTGTTAGGGTCGAATTCTTGCGAAGAACTCGAGTCGGAACCCTTCCGTTAAATCGCTTTCTTCAAGCTTTTCGATCGTGGGCGTATTCTTTGTCTTCGCCGGAGAATTGTAGGTGTTCGAGGTGTCCCGACTGAGCCGTGTTCGTAGGAGTGTCCGGTGTCGATTATCGAGGCAAGTATCTTGCCCATACATTAAGTGTTTTGTGGATATTATGGTTGTTAATCGTCGATATGTGCTAAATAAATATTAATAACCATTTTTCAAAAGAATCGAAATATTTACCATCATGCTTTTTGTAAAGGTGACCCATGTGTGTCGGGAATTAATGTGCTTAGTTTAATATGTGAGCTAGTGTCGAGTATAGAATCGCCTTACTTTCTTGTGATGTCATTGCGTATGATTATGTCGTTGGTAAATATAAAGTGTAATTCTTTTGTCAAATTATGTGCTTGGAGTCGCGTGGTTATGGATGAATATGTGAGTTGTGTGATATTGGTTGTGTCATTCAGTGCTGTTGAAATCTTGTGCTCCCTTGTGAATTGATATAGTTCGGGGTCGTGAGTACGTGTTGGATAATTTGGCCATTCTAGCAAGGTACCTCGACTATATATATTTTGTGTGTTTGACCTTTGAGAGTCGTGGTTTTGTAATCTGTGAGTTGTTACTCTTCCACAGGGATGGCATGTGGCCTCCGGGGCGATACTAATGGGTACGGCCACGGAAGTGGACTTGGGTGCATGTGTTGTTGTTCTTCCACAGGGATGGCATGTGGCCTCGGGGGCCGATACTAATGGGTACGGCCACGGAGTGAACTTGGGTGCGTGTGTTGATGTTCTTCCACAGGGACGGTTCGACCGGGACCTCGGGGGCCGATACTAATGGGTACGGCCGCGAAGTGGTTTCCCACAGGGACGGTCCGATTGGGCCTGCGGGGTCCGATACTAATGGGTACGGCCACGGGTTACCAAGTGTGGTTTACGTGATATTGATGTTGATGTTTTGATGATTAATTGTGATATTGTCCGAGTATCACAATGCTTTGCGCTTCGGGGTCGAGAGACATTATATATCGAGTTTTGGTGCTTGGCTAGAATGGCATAAGATTAATGTGTTATGTGTAATGTGCACTTGTAAGTGAATTGAAGTGGATGATTGGGTCGTGGACCACTGTGTTTTGTGGCCGTAATGGTTGGGTCGTGGACCCGCGTTTTGTTAAGATTTGCATTTTGGAAAAGAACTTTGGGGTGTGACCACTAAATGATTTTCGAGGAATTAAGAACTTTTCAATTTCAAATGTTTTCAAAACTCCCAGATTTGGAAGTGTTTTCAAAGTGCTTACTTACTTCGTTTACGCTTTCAAGACTTGAACTATTTTTAACTAAATATATCTCGAAGTCTTTCGTTATATTCTCGAATGTGTTGTGTATGGCTCGTATTTGCACTTTATACTTGCACTAGCGAAACAGTGGAGTTTTGCTAACCCCAGTAATCGAGGGTGGATATCTGATTGTGTCCAGTGCATGCGGGTTTCGGGAGCAAGACACGGGATCGGCACGAGGGATGATGAAAGGCGAATGATACTAATCACACGAAGGCGATTTTGGGTTCGATTAGTGAGTCCATTGTATTGTCTTTTCCGCTGTCTTATTGTTCGTTGTTGCAAGTATTTTACCCTTGTGTGTGGGTATGAGTCTGGATGAGCTTATGTATTTTTATTTGTAAGTCAGTGTCGAAACACCAAATCAGTGTATTGGTTCGTTATTTTGATTCATCGGTATGTAATGTAATGTGTTGCTTAGATGTCTAGCCTGGTGGATCCTCGCGGAGAGGGTCTGCGGCGTGTAATATTCCCGGTTCGATCTGGGGATGTTACATCATCTCCACGTTAATCTTCTTTTTAAAAATCTTAAAAAAATGGACGTTTAATTTGGGAGGGAGTTAGGGGGTTATTCCATTATATACTATCTACCAATTAAAAACTTTCTCTCATTTTATTCCTTTTATTTTTAAGCTAATAGTTTAAACAATTATAACTTTTATGTATCAATTTTAATTTTGAAAAAATATATCATATTAATTCTTACTTCGTGCTCTTTAATTTGACATCCATATAGTATATATAAAGTAATATAAATATAAGTCTAATATATTTAGATGATTAAAATATTTCAATACAAAAATGTAAGAATATTGAAGAAAAATATATTTTTAGTTTATTTTCATAGATTTTTAACAATTATTTAATTTTTAAGAATTATTTTGTTTTGATTATAAAATAGTAAAATATATTACATTATTGTCAAATCATATAAAAAATTATATTAGTAAGAATATCGGTTGTATATTTTTAATAAAAGTTGATAATACAACAACAACAACAACAACATCAGAGCCTTACTCCCAAAATACTTTGGGGTCGGCTATAATGAAAGTTGATAACAATAAACATAATTTAATTTCTTATTTATAAAATTAGATATAAGATTCATATTGTCCTATATGAAAAAATAAATGCCGGTGCTTAATTAATTTACGGTTTTCCTGTGCCCTTAGATTACATGATAAGAGTTTATAAATTAAATTAAATTAAATAATAGTATATGTATATGTGTGTATACTGACTCATGTATATTTTATAATAATTTTATAATATTATTAAAATTCGATCATATATTATTAATATAATAAAATATTTAATATTTTACACCATACATCGTACGGGAGGACATCTAGTTGCTCAGAATATACGAATATAAAGGATCTGCTAAACCCAAGCCTTAGCTCCCGTTCCCATGGTGATAAACTAGCCCATACCTCGTTGGGCTGCGTATGATTGCCCTCAGAAGAGCTCAATCATTATTCATCGTCCGAGGAAAATCAAAAACTGTAATCGCGGCCCATGTCAAGAGAGAGAACCCCACTCCAACCAAACGACGGGGGGAAAACTCCTCCAAGTATGAACTAGACAGAAGTCTATCCCTGCACCGCCACCACTTCGTCACTACCCCCCATGACTCTTGAACATCCGCAAGGGCCACCATTTCCCATTAAAATAATCAAATATTTAATCCCTCTTTATTGTTATTATTAATTTTTTGTACAAAGTGTGTATATAAATCTTATCAGTCCTCCTATTGATCACTATGTCTCCAGGTCCAGTCTCTCTCTCCTCTCATTTTCCATAATTCATCACTTGCCCCCTTTGGTTTCTTTCTTCTCACATTTTTCTGGGTTGTGAAAGATTACAGTTGGTAGAGTAATTATGGCGAGCATTTCGAATGCACTATCATTGAGACACGGGCTTCCGCTCTGGTGTCCCCAGTCAACTTCCGTAAATCGATTTTCTCAGCCCTTTTCATTTGCTTCCACGATTTCTCGAAGAAGATTCTCCGTTTCAGCTTCATCTTTCGCCAACGAAAATCGAGAGTAATCATTCTGGGTTCTGGCTTCTGTTTCCGAAAAATATTCTTTAGGCACACACATGACACATGCATTTCCTGAGACCGACCCTAAACTTTAGTCTTGCAGTTGCTTTTCTTAGCTTTTTAGGCTTTCTTACCCGTTTATTATTTCTTTTAATTTTTCTTAATATTTTTCACTTTTTTATTTTTATTTTAGTTTTAGTTTTTTAGGATTCATGTTAATTTTTCTGGGAGGTTTCTATTTTTATTTATAAAATTTAGTTTTAGTGGTCCGTGAGACTGTCTCACAAGAGAACTACTCATATATATTGTACATTCCAGGTTTGTGATAGTTGGAGGTGGAAATGCAGCGGGTTATGCTGCTCGGACTTTCGTGGAGCACAGTATGGCTGATGGGAAACTTTGCATTGTTTCCAAAGAGGTAGCCACCTATTTCTATTTTGAGTGAATGTCTGCTCTAGGTAAATGTTCCAGCTTTAGTTGATTTAGCATGTTGAGGATGGAGTAACGTGATCGTGCACAAATTTTTGAGTCATAACTTGTGATCTTAAGGATTATATTACTAAGGAACTGATGAAATGGCAATTATGTTTTTTGATTTATTTGATTTATCCATACTCCTTTTATAGGGGTTGTATACGATAAATTCGAATAACATGATTTGTTAAATCCTGATCATGTTGACCACATCTTTAGCCTTCGGTGGATTTCGGTGCAAAGGTGTTTGGTGTTGTTTGACTTATCATCTTCAACACTCTCCCTCAAGGTGGTGAATAGATGTCTTGCATGCCCAGCTTGTATATAAATTGTATGAATGCCCTTCTAGACACGGCCTTTGTTATGATGTTAAGATATCTGCAAGTTTATATTCCTTCAATGCCTTTCCTTTCTAGTTTCTCCTTGATGAAGAATCTATCTACCTCTACATGTTTTGTTCAATCATGTTGAACTGGATGATAAGCATTATTTCTTGCAGCTTTGTTGCCACAATATGGTGTATTGGTTGTTATGTAGGGTAACCCAAGTGTTTTAGGACAAAACTCAGTCATAAACCTACGTATATCCCAAGAGCCATTCGACGGTATTCTGCCTCTGCACTCGAATGTGCAACAACATGTTTTTTGCTTCCCCAGGTAATAAGATTTCCTCCAACAAAGTGAAATAGCTTAAAGTAGAACATCTATCATCAACTACTCTTTCGCGATTAGCATCAGTATCCTCTATTTTAAGAAGATTTGTGCCTTTTATAAACATGATTTTTTTTCATAGTGCACACTTTAGGTACCTTAGAATACGTGTGATACCCTCATATGTTGCTGTCTAGGATTATGCATCAATTGGCTGACAATGCGTAATGCATAGGCCAGTTCGGGTCTTGTGTGAGCAACATACATTATTTTTCCAATGAGTCTTTGATATCTTCCTTTGTCCACTGGAACTTGATATGAGGTGATAAACAGCTTCAATCCTTCTTCTGCTGATGTATCAATGGGTTGACAGGCTTCAGTCCTCCTTATTTTTAATCATTTCCTGTAACCACCACCTCATCCACATAGACTATAAATAATGTGATTTTATCATGTTTTACCTTTTTAATAAATAAGGTATGATCAGAGTTGCTTTGACGATAGCCAAAATTATTCATTGCCTTTGTGAATCTTCCGAACCATGCTCTTGGAGATTGTTTGTTTCAAGCTGTACAGTGACTTCTTCAATTTGCCACCTTTTTTTTTCCGGATTTGTTACATCCTGGTTGTAGGCTCCATGTAAAATTCTCAGTTAGATCACCATGGAGGAACACATTATTCACATCAAATTATTGTACTCGCCAATCTAAGTTTACAACAAGTGACAACAAGACTCGGGCATTGTTGTTTTTTTGCTACTGGTGCAAATGTATATGTATAGTCTATTCCATAGGTTTGGGTATAACCCTTAGCTACCAGTCGTGCTTTGTATCGCTCGATGAAGCCATCTGCTTTGTACTTCACAGTGAAGATCCATCTGCAACCTACAGGTTTCCGACCTCGGGAAACTCAACTAGTTCCCATGTCTGATTTTTCTGAAGAGATCTCATTTCTTCACTCACCGCTGATTCCACTTTGGATCATGTAGTCTTCCTGAGGGATAGATACAATAGATAATTGATTTGCTAATGACATTTGAATTTGATTCTGGCAGGCAATGTTTTGATACAAAGTGATTCATAGGGTATTTGCTAATGACACATTGTAGTCTGATTTTTTTTATTCCTATTTTCTTTTATTTCATGTTATCTTTTAATTTATTTTTCAGGATTTTTTTTTCTTTTTTTTTTTTCCTTTTTTTGTTAACATTCATTCTCCTTTTTTTTTTTTTTGCTTTTTTCTCTACTTTTTTCCCTCTTTTTTTTCCTTTTATGTTATTTATGTAACGATCATTGGCGGTTTCAAAGTTTGATTCATGTTAGCCGACCCCAAATCATTTGGGGACTAAGGCTTAAATGTTGTTGTTGTAGAGAAGTCTGGCTCATATGTGGGTCTATGGATACCTCGAGTCTGTCGTTGGGGAAGTATTCTTCTGAAGGGGCTAGAATTTATGCTAGGAATGTCCTCATCAGATGATTGGTTAGGTATTTCTTCATGTTGTTCTTCCGTAAACTCAGAATCTCTTGACAATACATCTGAGTCTTGAGTATTTTGTTCCCCTAAACGTGTCTTCACTTTCCTCCTTTTGAGAGTCGGCAGTTTTTTCTTCAGTTGGTAGATGATTTACTACCTCAATGAAATGAGTGATCTTCCTCAAGTGGAAGATTGCATGTGAGAAAATGATTTTCCTTCTCAATATACTCCCCATGAAGTTCAGGTTCTGATGAATAGTACATGATTTCTTCGGAAATGATACATCATTTGTGATGTATAATTTTTTTTATGGAGGATGATAACAACGATACCCCTTTTTTTCATGGCATATCCTACAAACTCACAACACAGTGCTTGAGGAGATAATTTATCTTGTCATTGTCTAGTGACAAAGACAACACAACCAAATTACTCGGTGGGGGTAAATTAGGAACATCACGTGAAGTGAGTGCTTTGTTTAGAACCTGAAAAGGAGCCTAAAATCCAAGAGTGTTATAGGATGTTCGATTGATAAAGTATGCTGCAGAAGTAATGGCCTCTCCCCAATAAGATAGTGGCATGCGAGCTTGGACAAGTGATGCTCAAACAACATCTAGTAGGTGTATGTTTTTCTTTTAGCAACACCATTTTGTTGGGTGTTTCACATGTAGTTTGTTGGATAACTCCTTTATATTCCAAAAACTATTGATTTTATGAACTCATATACTCTCCTCCAAAAACTGGCGACGAGGAGGACATTATGGAGGGACAATATACAGGTGGATGATGGAGTTTGATTCTTCTTTTTATTATTATTATTTTATTCTATTATTTTATTTCTGGGTTATTTTTTAGGCTTTTCAAACTTTTCACCTGGGGCGCTTGCACGAGCGTGCGTACCAGTGTTGGGAAAACTGAAGAGTTTGCTATTACGTTTGGCGTGCATCAAGGTTCCGCACTTGGCCCTTTCCTTTTTGCCATCGTTATGGACGAAGTAACGAGTTCACTTCAAGACGGTATACCATGGTGCATGTTGTTTGCTGATGATATTGTGGTAGTTGAGACGAAAGAAGGCGTGCACAGTAAGTTGGAATTATGGAGACAAACTCTGGAATCTAGAGGCTTTAAGTTAAGTAGAAGTAAGACAAAATATTTGGAGTGTAAGTTTAGTGGCGGCAGAAGTAGGGATGCAGGGATAGTCACCTTAGATGGGAGGATTGTCCAGGGCTCAGATAGCTTCCGTTATTTAGGGTCTATAATCCAAACGGATGGAGATGTTGCTCATAGGATTAAATTTGGTTGGTTGAAGTGGAAGAGTGCTACCGGCTTTCTTTGCCATCCCGGCATGCCTAATAGATTCTAAGAAAAATTCTACCGCACGACAATTAGACCTGCAATGTTATATGGTACGGAATGTTGGGCAGCGAAAAAATGCCACATTCATAATATGTCTGTCGCGAAGATGCGTATGTTGCCATGGATGTATGGCCATACGAGAAAGGATCGGTTGAGGAATGAAATAATTAGGACGAAAGTAGGGGTTACACTTATTGAGAATACGATGAGGGAAAATCGACTAAGGTCTGGCCATGTAGGATGGAGAGCGAGTGATGCGCTGGTTAGACGGCTTGAAGGGTGGCGCATAGATGAAATGATGAGGGGTAGGGGAAGACCTAGGCCAACTTGGAGGAGGGTGATTGAGAGCGATATGAGATTATTAGGGATTGAGGAAAATATGGCAATGGATAGGGCGGAGTGGAGGGATATAATTTGTTGCTGACACAACTTGATTTTCACGGGTCTTATGCCGGTTCATGTTAGCCGACCCCGAATCCTTTCGGGACTAAGGCTTTGTTGTTGTTGTTGTTGTATTCTCAATATTTGAATGATTTTTTTTTTTCTCTCTCTCTTGAGTCAAGTTGATTTTTCTTTACATTTCGTCTATAATTTATTTATTTTGTTACAACAACAACAACATCTAAGCCTTAGTCCCAAAATGATTTGAGGTCGGCTAACATGAATCAAACTTTGAAACCGTCAATAATCGTTACATAAATAACATAAAGGGAAAAAAGAGGGAAAAAGTAGAGAAAAAAGCAAATAAAAAAAGAGAATGAATGAAAAAAAAAAAAAAAAAAAAGAAAAAAGATAACATGAAATAAAAGAAAATAGGAATTAAAAAAAAGAATCGACTCCATCCACCATCCGTATTCTTTCCCGCCACATTTGCCTCTCCATCGCCATACTTTCTCCAATTCCAAGAAACCGCATATCATTTTCAATCATCTTTATCCAAGTTTTCTTGGGTCTTCCTCTACCTTTCACAACATTACTTGCTCCCCAACTTTCTAGCCTCCTCCTTTGGAGCATCAATAGGTCTTCTTCTCACATGACCAAACCATCGTAATCGATTCTCCATCATCTTGTCTTCTATAGGCGCAACTCTTACCTTCTCTCTGATCACCTCATTTCGAGCCGATCCTTTTTGTATGACCACACATCCATCGTAGCATACGCATCTCTGCCACATTCATCTTTTGAACGTGATCTTGTTTCTGACCCAACACTCGGTGCCATATAACAAGCAGCCTAATTGCCGTGCGGTAAAATTTACCCTTTAATCTATGAGGCATGCAGTATCACATAAAACCCCTGTGGCACACTTCCACTTCAACCACCACCTTTATTGCGTGAGCCACATCGCCATCTAGCTCTCCATCCTTTTGGATAATAGATCGAATACCGAAAGAAAGTGGATCCATGAACAACTTTCCCATCAAATGTGATCATCCCGCCTCTCTATCACTGTTTCGCTAAACCTACACTCCATATATTGATCTTATACCTCTTTCGGCTAAAGCCTCGAGCTTCCAAAGTATCCCTCAAAGTTCCATTTACAGCACTCCAACCTTCGTTTCATCAATCAACACAATATCATCTGCGAACATCATACACCACGGCACGTCATTTTGAATTTCTCTTGTCAATTCGTCCATGACTATGGCAAAGAGAAAAGGACTAAGAGCAGATCCTTGATGCACCCCAATCGTAATAGGGAATTCTTCTGTCCTCCCAACATTAGTACGTACACTTGTACTAGCTCCCTCATACATGTCCTTTATAATGTCAATATATTTCTGCGATACACCCTTCTTTGCTAAGGCCCACCAAAGTACTTCTCTTGGTACTTTATCATATGCCTTCTCTAAATCAATAAAAACCATATGCAGATCTTTCTTTTTATCTCGATAATGTTCCATCAACTGCCGGATAAGATAAATTGCTTCCATGGTCGATCTTCCAGGCATAAATCCAAACTGATTTTCTGCTATCTTCACACATTTCCTGAGCCTTTGTTCAATCACTCGTTCCCACAACTTCATGGTATGACTCATTAGTTTAATTCCGCGATAATTAGAACAATCTTGAATTTATTTATTTTGTTATATTTATTTATTGAAGTTTGATCGATGAATACAGTATATTTCGTGAATGGAAGTGATTATGACCTACTCCTATTGTATACGAAGGCTGGAAGCTAGTTATTTGTATTTGTATGATGTAGCCATGGATCAGAATAAATATCTTAAACCTGACTTATCAGATCTGTTAGTGTGATTTTTTATGTTAGTTTTGCTTAATTTGACAATTTATTTTTTGTTCAAATACAGCCATTTGCTCCTTATGAGCGTCCAGCACTGACGAAAGGTTACATGTTCCCTCTGGATAATAACCCAGCACGTTTACCAGTAAGCATGATGTGATCCACTATTAATTTTTCTGTAAATTCCAGAATATGTTTGTAGTGGATAGTAAATTGGTATTTGCATTTTCTGATCCTCGGTTGCCGTCAAATTATATAAGTAACGTAGTGACATAGAAAGTTTGTGTGGAAGAGGAGAGCAAAGATAATGATGAGATTTTAGGGCATTTTGCAGATACACTACGAATTTCCTTCATTATCTTTTTTGTCTTTCTTATGGGGAGAATCGTCAGTACTTATTTCTGTTGTTTTTAGGGTTTCCATACTTGTGTTGGCTCAGGTGGTGAAAGGCAGACTCCTGAATGGTATAAGGAGAAAGGGATAGAGGTAACAAATGATCTCTTTTCTTTTGGATTCCGAATACTTTATAAATATTTGGTCTTATGACTATGGACATTGGACCAAGCATCTGAAGATTTTCTTTTTTCTTTCCTTCCTTTGCTGTAATTGGAGGATTTATATGAAAATTAGGAAAGTTAGCATAACCATGTCTCCATTTTCGTGAAGATGTTGCATGAAGATCCAGTTGCAGACATTGATGTCGAAAAGCAAACATTGAGAACAAACTCCGGAAAAGTGCTCAAGTATGGATCACTCATAATTGCTACTGGATGTACTGCCTCAAGGTATTTCAACTATTTTTCTAGTGCCCATTACCCATATTTCTATCTTCAAAAGTCTTGTCTTCACTAGAAACCCCAAATATTGCCTATTTTGCAGTATTTTACTGAAATCGATGTACCTCTCAGCTGCATATTACAGGAAAGAAAAAAATAGTGCATGTACTTTGACGTGGCTATGAAGTCTATGCTATCTCAAAGTAACAAATGAAACCTATTCTATTTAATCAGTGTAACACTATTATTGGGCAGCTAACTCCACTGAGGTTTGTTGGACAAAATTATAGCTACTGATATGCATTAAAGATATAGAATTACTAAGTGATGCTCCATATATTGGTACCTGTATCGATCTTGTAATGTCAAAAAAATGACAATTATCGCCTGAGGTATGTTGAAAGGGTACAAGTTCTTTTATATGGTCATATATTTACTACTTGTGCTCATTTAATTCATGCTTGGAGCAGAATTGGCTTCTTTCTATGCTAGTTTCTTTGTAGTCTATATTGGTTTTGCAAATCTTGGGTTCTTTAGCCCCTTACTGAGGGAACATCATGACAAAGTTACTAGGTGAAAATAGGTTCTTTCAGCCATGATAAGTAGAAATTTAAAATAACCAAATGCAATCTTTATTGGTTCTTGGCTTCAGATTTCCAGATAAAATTGGAGGAAATTTGCCAGGGGTTCACTATATTCGGGACGTTGCAGATGCCAATTCACTGATATTGTCACTGGTAATTTACAACTAGCGTGCTAACTATTCTGTGAAGCTTACAACTTTGTTTTGCTTCGGTTGTAAGAAACCAAGTTCGATAGAACATGTAGTTGACTGAATTTGCTACTTTTATGGCTCTTCACAATCTGAAAATTCCCTATCTTTCTTAGGAAAAAGCAAAAAAAGTTGTGGTTGTTGGTGGTGGCTATATTGGCATGGAAGTTGCAGCAGCAGTTGCTGCTTGGAAAGTTGACACAACCGTACGTGTTTATATCTCCTTAGCGTTTATACGTACTGCTACCATTTAAAATCCTTCAGAAAAGGCAGAATTAAGTAGCATATGAAGAAATCTACTTTTCGTTTGAATGGCTCTTTAGGTAGGAACAATCAAACTAAGTTATATTTGTAACCCCTCATGCATTTAAATTGTATAACTTCTCCATGTTGCTAGCTTTGTTGCGAAGAGCCTGTGACGTATTCCATAGACTTCAATTTGAGTAAATATTGTTTGTTTTCATGAATACTTAGTTTGGATATTGCTTTTTGTTTACGTAGATCATTTTTCCAGAAGACCATTTGATGACAAGATTGTTTACACCTTCTCTGGCACAAAAATATGAACAGCTATACCAAGATAATGGTATAAAAATTTTCAAGGTTAGTGATCTCCCCCACCCCCACCTCTCTCTCAACTATAAAGCAAAGTGGGACAGAGGAGAAAAAAGAAAACATGAAAAATTCCAAAGTTCAAATATTCTAATTCAAATTTGTGCTTCCAGGGTGCTTCCATAACAAATTTCAAAGGTGGTTCCAGTGGTCGTGTAGTTGGCGTTAAACTTGCGGATGGTTCCACCATTGAAGCAGACACGGTAAAGAAGAAAACTGCTCATTGGTATAATTACCTTTTATTACCTGTTGAAGCTCGCCTACATATTTATCAGTGTTTTTGTGTTATAGCAGGATACTTCTTAGTTGACGGCTAAATACAAGGTGCAATTATAAATAAACAAAATTAACTAAGCAATGCGTTTGGTTTGTAGGTTGTCGTTGGTATTGGAGCTAAACCAGCTGTTAGTCCCTTTGAAATGGTTGGTTTAAATAACACCGTGGGTGGAATACAGGCAAGCATCAATAGACTTATAATTTTGATGCACGGATGCTATATGTGCTGCACTTACATAATATTTCGAACCTTATGCTTTTGAAATGTATCATATGATGATGGTTTTGGAATTTCATCTCATTTTCCTTCATCTGAAGGTTGCTACAGGAAGGCATCAGGCGTAAAACTTTGTTGCTTTGTTTTTTTGCATGAATTTATAGTGTTAACTAATTTCAGACAATAATCGACACTATGATCATCATGTCACCGCAAAGAGATGAATATCAAGCTACAGTACTGTTATGCTGTGGTCAATATCAACCTTGTCATTTGGTATTGATTTAATTAAATAAAAAAATGATCAAGATATTACCAAAATACAACAATAATAATGATCAGCAAACTTAAATCAGTAGTTTACTCAAACAACCAGCCGCAATAATTGAATAACACAGTCGCTTTAATTTTCTATTCCTACAACGCATAAAAAATATTTATTTTCTCAAGAATAAAGACTACTTTTCTCTGATTTTTAAATTCTAGGTTGATGGCCAGTTCAGAACGAAGATACCTGGGATTTTTGCTATTGGAGATGTTGCAGCTTTTCCACTGAAGGTTTAACTTTTTCAAGCAGACAAAAGTGAAATTAGAAAACTTCCATTCAGTGCCTGCTATGCAAAATCTAATGGTGTGTGATACGGTAACAGATATACAACCGAATTGCACGAGTCGAGCATGTTGATCACGCTCGTCGGTCCGCACAGCACTGTGTTAAATCACTACTCACTGCACACACCGACACGTAAGTTGCTTAACATTTATCATTGAATCATTTTCTGGGAACTTCAGTTTTAAAAATATTTATCTGTCATAAGTTATAACCGATCTGTGCTGTTTCGTTTAGGTATGACTATCTACCCTACTTTTACTCTAGGGTATTTGAATATGAAGGGAGCCCGAGGAAAGTATGGTGGCAATTCTTTGGGGACAATGGTATGAATATTTGTTTATTTCTATATGTTCAAACTCTTACTTCTATGTGATATTATACTTTTCCTGTGGTACTAATGTTTTGCTTCTTAATAAACAGTTGGTGAGACAGTTGAAATTGGGAAATTTGATCCAAAAGTTGCCACATTCTGGATAGACTCCGGTAATCACTCTCTCTGGTATCTGTTTGGACTTTTCCCTGCCGTTGGTATTCTCTCGATCTTATTTTCTTAACTGTCAAAGGATGTACTAAAAGTCTAAAAATATGGGTAGCACCAGGGATATGTCGGCCCTTATCGAAATGTTGGGAGAGGGTTAATGTTTTAGTAAAAGGAATCTGACAGACCACAATTTTTGTGGTGCTTGTAGGGAAACTGAAAGGAGTTCTTCTTGAAAGTGGAAGCCCTGAGGTATGAGTTATCTTTTACTTATAATGTTTCATTTTCTAGTCTTATACTACCCCCGTTCAGTTTTTATGGCAACATTGGGCTTTTCTTGGAGTTCAATGTACAACCTTGACCATTAATATTTTCAATTATATTTTAGTAAAAATTACAAAAAAAAAAAATACTATTTTGAAAATATATTGAGACGAATCCAAGAAAATCCTACATGCTAATTTTTTTATATTAGTAGAATAAAGTACACTATCGAAGATTAGTATATGAATAGTGCGAGTGAAGTATTGCGATTAAAAATGAACATAGGAAGTATATTTAGTGAATAAGCTATTGGATAGGAACATGAGATGTTAAACGTGTTTGGCATGTCGAAAACAGGGTTGATCAGCTTTCTATTTGTATACGAGAATATCAACAGCTAATGTCTAATTGATACTTACATTTAAGAGTAACTACAAAAACTACCTAAGAGGTTTAGCCTTGTAACGAAATAATCCATTTATCTTTCAAAATTATAAATGTCCTCTTAAATAGTTAGAAGCACACCCTTGAGTTATGTATCTATTTGATAGATACCCTCTTCTTAAGCGCAATGCCACTTGTAAGAGGTAAACAAATGTGAGGGAGGTATTGCGTTTTTATAAGGCTAAACCTTACAGGCTGTTTTTGTAATTAAACATATACCTAGTTGGAGTTTCTTACTGTAACCATTAGAGTTGTTTTAATAGTTTAATTAAAATGAAATTCAGAGAGCATGTTAAATAGTTAACTGGAGCTAGCTGATCCCACTAATCTGATACGACCCAAAGAATGGGTCGGTTTGGCAAGGTGTATCGCAGGCGTGGCTAGGAGGGAAGCAGAGGATAATTAGTAGAGTTTATTTTTAATAGTTATCTTTATTTTGGTATTTTATTTACTTTTCATAATTAAGTCTTTTCTTTAGGGTCAAGTTTTGTCTGAGAAGGACACAAATCTTTATTTTGGTATTTTATTTACTTTCCATAATTAAGTTTTGTTTAAGAAGGACACTATAAATATGGTGCTCCATTCCCTGTTATTTTTTATGCAAGTAATAATAAAACTTTGAGTTTTGTTTGGAGTTCCCTGTTTCTCGAATTACAGGAATCGATTAGGGGTCCTACCTCTGGGTTTGGATCTTAATCTTATCATAATCATATTAGATAAACCTTTTTCATTGCCAGTAAATCAAGATTTCTGTCACAAGAGAGCTCAACTGACATTTTATGAAATATAGATGGGCTCGAGTAATATGTGAAAATCAGAGGCTAGATTAATATCTTGCATGAGCATACATGAGAGGAAGGTTTAGTGGTTTAGATTTAGTAGGGCTGAGACTTTTGAAACCGGGAACCGTGGGACCGACCCGAACCGCATCGGAACCGACGGTTCGGTTCCTAGCAACAATTTTTTTTTTTCCGGTTCGGTTCGTTGTTCCTGTCCGTTTTAAAGAGGAACCGATCTGAACTGCAAGGAACCGTCCGAACCGCACCGACCCTCAGAATATAATATAATATATTCTTATTAAACATAATTAATATAATATAATATAATATAATATAATATATTCTTAATATAATAAAATATAATATAATATATTTCGTCCGAACCATACAAAATCGGTTCGGTTCGGTTCCGATTCAGTTCGGATAAAAAAAACTGGCAAAACCGAACTGCGAAAAAACTATGCGGTTCGGTTCCGGTTCCTGTATTTTTCTCCCTGGAACCGAAAAGTCCCAAGCCTAAGATTTAGCATGCCACAGTCATTTCAACCTTATTTAAGAAGCAGAATGACCTAAGCATTTTGTGAGGAATCCCTCGTATGGTCAAAAGTAAGATTGGCTTGCTTGATCATTCTTCATGTAGTCCGATTGACTACCATCCTCTCGGGGATTGACTTGTTAACCACATAATAAGATGGAGTAAAACAAAATGACTCACTAAACTGGCTGCACTTCTTTTTCTCATGAAGTACTAGTCATTCGTGCGATTTTCATTTTGGATCATCCGGAAATAGCCTCTCTGTGTTAAGACAGGGGTAAGGCTGCGTACATCCGATCCCCCCTTACCCCGCTTTTTGCGGGAGCCGTTGAGGCATTGGGGTAATGTTGTTGTTGTATAGATATTGTGAACTCTAAAGCAATACATGTCTACAGTTTATCTACTTATTTTAATTTCCCAGTTTTTTCGTCTGTGCAATGATTTACATGCTGATTTTTGTAATATCAATCACGTTATGTGACATGACTATAGCAAGTATCTCAACTCATTGCCGACTCATGATATATTCTATATAACTAGAAAAACCTATGATGTTGGCGTTTATGAAATTTCATCTCATTTCTCCTTCGCATGAAGGTTGCGACAGCGTAAAATTTGCCACTTTGCTTATTGCATGAATTTATAGTGTTAACTAATCATAGACAATTAACTGACACTATAATCTTCATGTCACCAACCCCAACCTAGTTGGGAAACATAGTTGGAATGAAGGTACAGTAGTTGTATTTTAATTTCTTAGTTTGTCTATCGTTTTTTATGTTTCTTCTCCAGATTTTCCGCTTTCTGTTCTTATCCTTACTTTCTGATATTGAACTAATTTGTAATCGTGTTATTTAGGAGTTCCAACTTCTTCCTAAACTTGCGAGGAGCCAACCTTCTATCGATAAAGTCAAGCTTCAGAGAGCGTCCTCAGTCCAGGAGGCATTGGAAATTGCCCAAGCTTCCTTTGGGGTTAAAGCTGCAATTTAGCTTTTCCATCCAAGTTTTGCTTAGCATCCTTATACTACACACTTCACTATTTAATACTCCTATATTGGACCATGGTGTTGCTGAGGATAGCCTGATATCGTCTGTCTTGTAATATGAAACCCCACCTATTTTTACAGCATTGTACAATTTGAATCCGAGCCGCATGTAGACTTTCAATATTGATATTCCGCACCCGAAGGTAAAAATACTCTCTCTCTCTCTCTCATTTTGCTTACATACGTTTTCCTAAACTTTTGTTACTTTTATTGTAAGAGACCTGTGTTTGTGGTGGATTGTATTTGAATTTGATAATGATGGGAGTAAAAGAGGAGCCCACTATGGATATGGAGTATTTGGCATTGTACTTTGTTCAAGCTTGGCGGCTTCATTTGTGAAATGTCAATGCATTATTTTGGAATGGTGCTTCCGCTCTATAGTAATAATAGACTAGTTTCCAAGTATCAACTTATTTAGAAGTTATTTTAGATTATTATTTTGTTTATTAAATGTTTTGAACTCCACTTATTCCGGGTGGTGTACCCTTTAACCAACGGATACTCGTTTGTCAACTGAGTCGAATCATCTACGATAATTTAGGTTTGTGATGTAAAATACAGGGATTTTTTCAAAGAGGATGATCATACAAGGTGTGATTCCTCATTCATCCAAGTTTGCTGCCTAATGCATTCCGAAAAGCCTTTAGAGCAATATATATGCTTGATAACAAGTGATTATCCAAAAAAATATATTCAAGGACAATGTTTGATAACAAATTCCTAGTTGGGTTTGGTCCGAGAACCAAAATCTCATATATCTCGACTGCACAATGGCTTCTTGGAATGCATGAGTCTCAACAACTTACAACAACATTCAGACCCTTGATTTCGAAATAATTTGAGGTTGGCTAATATGAGTTAAACCCATCAATGATGCACTAAAAACAAAAATGAATTTTAAGTGTAGTGAAAAATCAAATCGGCCTGGAGAAGAAGTTAAATGAAAAGAAAGGATCAAACTCCATTATCCCTCTATATATTTTTCCTCCAATCCCAAGGATTCTCAAATCTTTTTTCAATCACACTTCTCCATGTTCCCTTGAGTCTTCCTCTATCTTTTTAAATTTTATCTGTTCCTCAATCGTCAAGTCTCTTCACTATGCATCAACCAATTCTTACCTTTTCCCTAATAACCTTATTTTCGACCTGACACATCCATTGTAGCATATGCATATCCGCCACATTCATCTTCTGTCTTACCACCCAACACTCAGTGCTATATAACAGCGTAGTGCTATATAACAGCGTAGACTTAGTTGTGCGGTAGAATTTACCTTTTAGTCTATGAAGCATGCCTGAATCGCATAGCAATTCTGTGGCACCCTTCCACTTCAATTAATCCGCCTTAATTCAGTGAGTCACATCACCATTTAACTCTTCATCCTTTTGGACAATACATCCAAGATAACAAGAAAATCGGATCCTTTAATAACTTTCTAAATCAAAAGTAATCATCCCCACCTCTCTACCTCAATTTTCGCTAAATCTATACTCCAAATATTCAGTCTTAATTTTGCTCGACCAAAAATTCTAAAGTATTCCTCGGACTTTTAAAGTATTCCTCCAAAATTCCTACTTCCTTCAAACTCGCCATCAATCAATAGGAGATCACAACGCCAATACTCCATATATGAGCTCTTCTCTTTTGCTCCCATAGTTATCTAATGAAATCCACACCAAGCGCATGGTTCTTACGGTATCAGTCTAACGCAGGCATCGGCGTTTTGCAAATGAAGCAGCCATGCTTGAACCAATCGCGAAGTCAAATACTCTGTAGGTGATCTCATTCTCTTCTCGTAGTTATCCAATGAAATCCACCACAAACACGTCTCCTACAATATCAGTTCGAACGACATGAAATATTGTGAAAATTAAAAAAGAGAGATAAAATAAACACATAAGAACCTAGAGAAATGGATCATTTTTCAATACTAGACGGAGAGAGATGGGGGGTGGGGTTTAACTGGACTTGAGCCCAGTGCTGGCTCATATGGGATGTACTTTATTTTTAATAATAATTATAATAATAGCCAAACCCTTAATTTTTGTAAAAATGACCCATTTAATTCTCTATCGCAACAGAACACAACCCTCATGGTCTCACTCTTGAAATACGGAATGCGAGCACCGAAAGAGAGACCAAAGACAACACGACAGATACAATCTCACAGTGTGTTGATGCCTCGTTCGGTCAACAAAAAGTATATTAATTTTTATATAGGAATAGATAAATCAAAGCCACGTACTAAAAAAATCGGACAAAAAAAGCCACATAGAAGCGGAATATGTGATTTTATGATTTGAGTAGTAAGCCGAGCTAGTTATTCGGATCGGTCTTTTACACTTGGACTTATTAGAGGAAAATATTTTTTAACTGGAACTTTTTCAAAATTCTTTTCTATCGTACATCCCTTATATTTATAGAGGATCTCGGCCAGTCAAGTGGTCAACAGTTGGGGGAATGTTGGAATGTGTCTAAAACACCTGTCAGAAGGAGAGAAATTTCTGGTACGCACAGAGGAATTTGACGGAGCCTTGGGAAATGACAGAACAGATCGCAATAATTGTCCCGTGTGTTTGTTCGGCATGCTTCTCTCGATAGTTATCCATCATCGGGACGACTTGGGGCCTTTACCGGGGTCGACCCCCATTCTCTATCGTTCTGATCGGTCATGGTTGACTTCACCTGGACTCTGGTCGGCCCTCCACCTAGTCGAGCCTCCGCGTGGCATCTCAGCTCGGCCTGGTGAACTGGGCTCCTGTGATCACTTTACGGTTCGGGAGGACCAGGTAGGTCTGATGATCCCCTAGGCTGACTTGGTTGTAGGCAGGTAGGCGCTGAGCTAGATGCGGTTGGATACATAGATGCCAAAACAGGTCGGCTATCATCATATAATACTTTCAAAATTCAGAAACTCTTCTTTCCCACTTTCTCGTTGAGTAGACTTCTTAGGCCTTCTCAAGACAATCGAGCGAACATTTTCAATATCGGAGGTTTAGCCGACGACTTTAAGTCGTCGGCTAAATGGCAATTTCGTCGGCTAATCCCCTCAGTCGTCAGCCGATATTCGTCGGCCAAGGTTTAGCCGACGACTTTTTGGGTAGTCGTCGGCTAAAGCTCGAAGTTTAGCCGACGACTTCACCCCGTCGGCTAAATAGTTAAGGTTTTAGCCGACGACCGAGAAATATGTCGTCGGCTAAAGTGTTTTTAAAATATATATATATATACTTTAGACGACGATATTTAACTATAGTCGTCGGCTAAAGTATATTAAAAAAAATAATATACTTTAGCCGACGACATTTAGCAGGGGTCGTCGGCTAAATTTTTTTTAAAAAAAATAATATACTTTAGCCGATGACTTTTGTAAAGGTCGTCAGCTAAAACCTAATATAAAAAAAATTAATTCAGATTTTGGGATCCCAAAACCTGTTTTTTTGCACCTGCAATTTTTATACACCAGCTCCCATTATCAACAACAATCAACGCACAACACATTCAACTAATACCATCAATAATATGCCAAACATTATACGCAACACAACACACAACACATTCAAGAACATAAATTTCATCAACATACTAGCAGCGTCAATAAAATCACTTACAAACACAAATATAAATATACAAGAGTACTACAACAACACAATTACAATCCACTACCAAAATCATCTTAATGTTCAAATGTAGAAGTAGAAGGATTACCACTATCCCCTAGATCCTCGTCACGAGGATGTGAAGATGGGGTCTGACCAAAGAGAGAAGGCGGCGGAGAAGGTGCCTGCAGTCCAGCCGGAGTAATGGTCTGAGTCAGCGTCATCATATAGTTCATCATGTCCTGCTGCTGTCTCTGAAAACTCTCTAACCGCGACTCAGTCCTCTGCTCGCTCTCATGTAACCGCATCTGAGTCCTCCTTTCATTATCAGCTCTGAGCTCACTCTCCGCCCTCAACTGCCCTTCGAGATAGGCAGTCCGTACATCCCGTCCGCGAGGGCGCGGGAAGCCGGGGGTATCTTTCAATAGGTTGTGACCCTCGGCTCCCATTATCTTAGTGCAGTACCGACTACCTCTAGGAAAGTAGACAGTACCCCACACCCTAGAGCGAACATAAGGATTGGCCTGATCGATCTGTCCAATGGTGGAATCGAGGTCGGTATTCGCTAAGTCCGGGTACTGCTCCCGAGCAATCTCAGCAAGCATCCTCTGAGACTCATACCGTACACGCTCCTAAGTTATTATGAAAATAAATATTTCAATATCAATAAAAGTGTGATACAAAGGCATTTAGTTTATTACCAAAATAAAATAAAAAAGACTTGCATGCTCTTCGGGACGGTTTGGATATGCTTTCTGAGTCACGTAGTCAAATGCGTCCACCGAATCAGAAGAAATGGCCTCATGCGCAACTCTCGCTAATGACTGCGAAACCATACTGTGATGGTCAGTCAGACCAGCATGATTGGTCGTGTTGGTCAAGCTAGTCGCCTTCAAAAAAATATTGCAAGAATTACAAGATTTTACAGACAATTAAAAAATGACATATATATATTAAAAATAGTTTCATACCATGAACTCCGGGTCGCGAAAATGGGCACGTAGCCACTTCCACTCGTACTCCCGGAACTTGAATTCTTCCGGCGTAGCCTCTCGGGTATCACCCCAGGCTGTCCTGAACATGTGCATCTCATTTTTCCAAGATCTGTACCTACAACACACGTTGCACAACATATACTATTCGTAAGAAAAAAAATTACGCAAACAATGTAGATACAAAATAAATTAAAATGACTTACTTGGTAGACTGCACCTCGTCACACCAAGTACGTAGTAGAGAGTCGAGAATGACAAACCACACATATGAACAACATAAATACGCAATATTTTAAAAACATCACATATTGCATTTTGAAGAACTACGTGTTGATTGAAAAATACTTATTAAATATTTAATAACTTACCGACATAGCATTGTTCAAAGAATCTTTCACGCACTGCGGCACGTCCCCCCAATCGGGCCACAAAACGGGGACTCTGTCCCGAATGACAAAGCCCACATTACGGCTGTATGACGCCGTAGCGTCAGAAGACATCACCGGCCGTCCGTGTCTGTTTAGAGGAATCTCGTAATGACCATGCTTACTGACGTACGAGTCGAGCGCCAGACCCTTTGCCGGGCCACGAGTCCTCTTCTTTTTCTTTTCCTCCTCGACTACATTTTTACCCTTCTCCTTCTACCTCTCTATCTCCTCGTACAATTTCATCTTCGAAACCCGACAACTCCGCCAACGCATGTTGTCTGGCCAAGACTCGTAGACGTACGCCTCCTCAGGGCTAATCAATCGAATGGGAACTCGGACTCCCGTCTCATCGACCTTCGGAATAGTCGGAACCATCGGAGGCATGTATAGACTCGGCGGTGGACCGTGGGGCACCGCCGACGAGGAACTCCATATATCTCCTGATATATGAGGGCTAGACGTGGGTCGGTGGATGGGAGGCATGAGAGTCTCCATCTACGAAGAAGTCGACCGTGGTGTCTGATAGGATAAACGCCGCGCTAGTGCAGTGTGTTCATCTGTCGCCCTCAGAAAATCGTCAGCATTCATGCCGGTTTCTTCTAGTATCTGGCGGGCATGAGCCCTACTCTGAGATATATACTGAGTAACGTGATCCGCCCTACTAGAGGCTGTCGAACTCCCCCCCGAATCGGGAGTGGTCGACTTTGTCGACTTCTTTCCCACCACCTTCTTTATTTTATCCATCTTCAAAAATAAAGAAACATACAGATATTCAAAAATCCGACATAGTTTCCACAGTAAATTAACAATCACACAACAGTAATTATCAATGCCATGCCACGTTAATCTTTCGATTAACGCCGGCTATACAATCCCTTCCTCCTCAAACAAATTCATCAAATATTTCATCAATTCACAACTCATCAAACAATTTACCTAATTCATCACAAAATTTATCATATTTCATCCAATTCCCAAATTCATCAAATATTTCATTCAATTCCCAAACTCATCAAACAATTTACCTAATTCATCACAAAATTCATCATATTTCATCCAACTAACAACTAACAATTGATCAAAACTAAATTAAACACATTCATCAAATAATCTAAACAAATTCATCAAACAAATATTATAAATTCATCAAAAAAAAAATGAAAATGGTTACCTGGCGGACGGACGGCGGGAGGGGGCTGGCGGGCAGACGGCGGGCGGGCAGTGGGACGGGGGCTGTCGGACGGCGGACGGGCGGCGGTGTGTTGGCGGTTGGGGGCTAGGGGCTGGGGATGGGGATCGGGGGGATGGGGTCTGGGGACGGAGGTCGGGGGGGCTGGGGTTGGGAGAAGAGAAAAGTAAGAAAAGGAGAAAAAATGTATAAATATTTAGGGGTTTAGCCGACGACAACATCTAAGTCGCCGGCTAAAGTTTTAAAAAAAAACTAATATACTTTAGCCGACTACCCAATAGTCGTCGGCTAAACCCTAATTTTTTTTCCAGATCGCGATCCAAAATCCAGACCGCGTGAAAGTGCCCCCCAAATCATCCAGACCACGGTCCCCGCCCTCCGGACCGTGATCCAATATTTAGAGGTTTAGCCGACGACTTCCACCAAAGTCGTCGGCTAAACTCCATTTTTTTTTCGAAAGGGGTTTAGCTGACGACTTTGGTGGGAGTTGTCGGCTAAACCCCTCTGATTTTTTTAATAATATTATTAATATTATGTTAATGTTTTTATTATTATTATTACTATTTTTTTCATTATATATAACGTATAAAAATATACATCTGATAAATTTATGGCTCATAGTCTGAGTCATCACTACAGTCTGTCTCATTATCTGAGTTGATATCCGGCAACATATGCCTCAAGTCGTCCACATTATCTTCATCAGAATTTTCAAGTAATTCGTTTGTATCAACGTCAACGTACCCGCGAGCATCACCATGGAATTGGACGACTCGTCCTTCAGGAATATTATTCATCGTAATTGTCGTTGATGGTGGAATATTTGCTGCATTTGGCTCTTGATAAGCATCATCGTCATGAGTACCTGTTGTTTCTCTCAGTGTAGCGGCACTATAAATATTCCTCGTTGTCACAATGTCCACTATCTTCCATATGCCTTTCTTCACCAAATCGTCCAAATAATACACCGACTTTGCTGATGTTGCAAATACAAAAGGATCACTTTCATACCATGAAGTGGAAGTGTCAACGGATAACAGCCCGTAGTCGTCTTGCATATCGGTTCCAAGACTGTCGTCATACCATAGACACTTAAATAAGTAAATTGTCATGCCTTCCCCGTAAATTAGTTCTACCACTTCCATAAGAACACTATAATATCCACCATCTGTCATAACCCTAGAATTTTGACATCTTCTTTTTTTGGTCTCTCTCATGGCATACGAATGTGACACCATTAACTTTGGCCATCGAATAAATTCTTGACATAACCGGCTTCATAAAAAGAATCATAAGTTCACGCAACCAGTTAGGGTGTCCGTCATCTTGTATATGGGGTCATCTGTCGTAAATAAACTTTTTATGTAAAAAAAATATCTCAAGTCCAAAATCAATAGCAACTGAATGTATACGTACCCATTCTCCAAAATAGTCGGCAAAATTGTCGTTGTGGAATCTAGTGTCACCTCGCACCATATCGCATGACAAGTGGATGTCTTTCCAGTACTGAACTTCAGGACAATTGCGCAATATCCACCAATGTGCAATTCGTGACTCGTACGGGTCTAATTGTCTTCCTGGCAACCTCCCATAGATGTCAACCTCAGTGGAGATGATAGAAAGATTGAATTGTCTTTCATCTGCTGGAATAGAGCGGGAAGGGGGCTCGAAGGTGCCCAAATACAACTTGATATACGTAATACACTCCGACGCAAGGTAAGATTCTGCAATGCATCCTTCCGATGCAGACTTATTGGCCACAGAGTCTTTGTAATCACCGAGTTGCCTGTAATATTGTTATTGTGTTAGAAATCATATTTAATTTGACAATATTATATATATATATATATATATATATATCATACAAAATTATGTTACCTTTCAATCGGGTACATCCAGATGTACTGCACTAAACCAGTGAGCAATAACTGTCGGGGAAGGTGGATCATGAGATGAGGCATGAGGTCAAAAAAGTTTGGAGGAAATATTCGCTCAAACTATTACTTGGCAAAATGTAAGGAAGAACCAAACTAGTATCTTCCATAGGCCAAAGTTGTGTTAAGTTAGATACTTGGCAAAATGTAAAGAAGAACCAAATGAGTATCTTCTATAGGCCATTTAAGTTAGGCTCAAAATCGGCTAAGTACAAAGTACAGATAAGTACATCAGAGAAGTACTGGTCAACAATTTTTATTAGAGAAGTTTGACCAGACTGCAGTCAGGCGGAGCCCAAGTCATCTGAAGTCTAAACCATCAAATCAGTCAAGTTCATCAGGTCAGAAGACGCCAGATCAGAGAAGTCTCATCAAGGACATCAAAGAAGTCATCATCAGAGAACTCCGACGACAGAGAAGTTTGACAGCATATCAGACAGATTGACTTATAAAGATCAGATAAGTCATCAGCCAAGTAAGTTTGACCACGTCAGCATGCATTGAATAGTCGATATTTACGGAAAGTCACATACGGGCGATAAGGGACAGATTGGAGAGATTCCCAGAAGAATATGAATTAAATAATTCATCCAGACCCACCTCTGAAGACTTTAGACATATTTAAATCAAAAGATTCTGCGCCATCACATGGAAGTCTTCACAACGGTCGGAAATGGATTAAAATAAGGAAATCCAGCCTTGCAACGTTCAGAAAGAAAACAAAGAAGTCTATTTCTCCAACGGACGGATTTGTTACAGATCTGCAACGGCTATGAAGAAAAAGCTCTAAGGATTGACAAGCTATAAATACCTGAAGATTTGAAAGAGCAAACAACGGTGCAAACTATAGATTTCTGATTGCTTTGATCGCTTGAAAGTATAGTTCGCACCGTTGTTTGCTCTTTCAAATCTTCATATATTTATAGCTTGTCAATCCTTAGAGCTTTTTCTTCATAGCAGTTGCAGATCTGTAACAAATCCGTCCGTTGGAGAAATAGACTTCTTTGTTTTTCTTTCTGAATGTTGCAAGGCTGGATTCCCTTATTTTAATCCATTTCTGACCGTTGTGAAGACTTCCATGTGATGGCGCAAAATCTTTTGATTTAAATATGTCTAAAGTCTTCAGAGGTGGGTCTGGATGAATTATTTAATTCATATCCTTCCGAGAATCTCTCCAATCTGTCCCTTATTTTTCGCATGTGACTTTCCGTAAATATTGACTATTCAACGCATGCTGATGTGGACATGCTTACTTGGCTGATGACTTATCTGATCTTTATAAGTCAATCTGCCTGATATGCAGTCAAACTTCTCTGTCGTCGGACTTCTCTGATGATGACTTCTCTGATGTCCTTGACGAGACTTCTCTGATCTGAAGTCTTCTGACCTGATGAACTTGACTGATCTGATGGTTTAGACTTCAGATGACTTGGGCTCCGCCTGACTGCAGTCTGGTCAAACTTCTCTGATAAAAATTGTTGACCAGTACTTATCTAATGTACTTATCTGTACTTTGTACTTAGCCGATTTTGAGCCTAACTTAAATGGCCTAAGATACTCATTTGGTTCTTCTTTACATTTTACTAAGTATCTAACTTAACACAACTTTGGCCTATGGAAGATACTCATTTGGTTTTTCCTTACATTTTGCCAAGTAATAAACATGCATTTGAATAAACAAGTATAATGATGACATCATCAAAATCTAACAAGTATTCCTAACAACTTGATGTTCTCAAAGTAGGCGTAAAGTCATAAAATAGTAACCTAACTTTTTAGGATCGTATTTTAATGTATATCTAGTCACTAGACTTTCAAAAATTATCTTATGTCTTTTTTATTTTATTCGCCTTAGCTGATGTAGATCATGTAGTAAATAGTGGCATATTCTGAAAATAGAAATAAAAAGTAGATCATGTAATTTCGTAAAAAGGTAGGACTCATTTTGAAAAAAAGAGACTATTTGTGCGCGTCGATCCTCACTTGATGGTTTTACTTCTGGTTATAAGCTCATTCTTTTTTTTCTTTTGCAAAAAGTTTTAGTTAAGTCAATCCTCTAGATTAATTCTTGTGCTTAATAGTATCTGTGCTTCTAGTATCATCTAGCTATACGTGAAATCAACCTTTAAACCTCATTTTTGGCACCACTGTCATACTCAAAATGTCATCTCCACATCAGATTATTTTTACCTCTAAATCAGCTTTAACTCATATATAATGCTTTGTTTTGACTTGAATTCTATAAATTCTCTGTGTTTCTTCTGATGTTTCTTACCCGAAAAACTTCAGCTTCTAACCGGTATTGGTGTATATATATATATATATTCTTTATTACTATAGTTTAACATTGTCAGTAACTTCAGGGTACGAGAGACATGATGAATGTTAGAGATTGGATGTATTACCTAGACGGTTACCTGAGTTTGAAACCGGTGTTATCGAATTTCTTAATGCTTCATTTGCTAAGATGGCAAAGGGGGGTCAAATTTGTTGTCCTTGCAAGCTGTGTAAGAATCGGTATTGGCATCGAAGAGATAAAGTATTCGATCATTTTAAAGGATACGAATTCGTAGAAAACTACTATGTATGGGTTTTTCATGGAGAAAACTCCTCACAATTTAGGTCTAATACCCTCATAGATGATGATAGAGCTGGTATGCATGATAATTTCAATGAATTATTGCACGATAGGTTTAGAGATGCGGAATAGGAAATAAGTATGGTGCAACAAGGCTTAAATGAAGAGGCCAAAAAGCTCTATAAGCTGGTGGAAGAAGGAAAGCAAGAGTTGTTCCCTGGTTGTAAAAATTTTACAAAGCTATCTTTCGTCATCAGACTTTTTCTCTACAAGACGCTTCATGGGCTAAGTAATGTAGCATTTCCTGATCTCTTGCAACTTTTTCAGGAGATGATTCCAGAGGCAAAACTTCCGGCTAGTTTTACTCAAGCTAAAAATATCGTGAGGGATTTGGGGATTGATTACAAAAAGATTCCCGCGTGTCCGAATGATTGCATGCTATATTGGAAGGAGCATGAACAAGTCGATACCTGCCACATCTACCACACCTCAAAGTGGAAACAACTGAATGAGCTATCGCCCCCATTTGGTTCACCATTTGTTGCATCACAGCTGCAACACCAAGATCGACGCCACCACCGGTTGCGCCCTCTTGAGTAGCACTATGGCTCTGATGACCATCAATGCTACCAGCCCCAGAATGGTGTGACGTGGCCGCCTCACTGGCTGCCCCACGTCTATGACCGCGTCCACGACCACGGCCGCGACCTCTACCTCAGCCTCTCCCAGCATCCATACTGAAGATAAGAGGTAGCAATTGCAATACGATGATAAGTACGAATGGAAAAACAGTCACGGTTCAAGAATCAAAAGTACAATACAAGGAAACAAGGAATCGAGTAAGGAAAAACTTACGAGCACTGGAAGTACCGAGATGATGGCATCGGGGTGATAATGTGCAAAATAAAACAAACTAGACCCAAACCTAGTTCTATGATACCATTTTCTGAACATCCCCACGGCGCTGTAATATACCCTAAATATCTTGGAGGTGTTACACCGAAAACACGAAATAAGCTGGAAAATCATTAATCATCCATGTTAAGGCTGCATACATTCTAAAGGATTCATATTTATATTTATCATATGTATCCAACCCATCAACCCACAATTCTTTCAACTCCTCAATTAAGGTTGCAAATAAACATCAATGTTATTACCTGGTGATTCAGGTCCAGGAATTAACACAGATAACATGAAGTATTTGGGTTTCAGTCACATCCATGGAGGCAAATTATAGTTAACCAACACCACAAGCCAAGTGGTATGAGCAATGATCATTGTTCGAAATGGATTAAATCCATCACTTGACAACCCTAAACTCACATTTCTAGTTTCTTTTACAAATTGAAGATATAAAGAATCAAACTCCTTCCATCTTTTCCCATCTACAGGATGTCGTAAGTTTCCATCTTTAGGATTTCCTTCGTCGTGTCATGTTATATATTTAGCTGTTTCAGAACACATGAAAAGTCTTTGCAGCCTTGATTATAAAGAAAAATGCCACACAACCTTAGCGGGAACCTTTGAAGATTTTTTGGAATGTTCATTGACATGCCTACTACCTTCAAACACACTGGACAATCTCTATATCCACTAATAACAGATCCAGACAACATTCCATATGCAGGAAAATCACTAATAGTGCCGATACACATGGCGTGCAAGTAGAACGTCTCGGACGAATAAATATCGTACGTGGGATGACCTTGATCCCACAACAATTTCAGCTCCTCTATCAAAGGTCTCATATACACATCGATACACTTTCCCGGATATCCCGGCCCCGGGACTAACAAGGTCAACATATTATACTCCTTCCGCATACATATCCACAGAGGAAGATTGAACAGGCCATATGGTATATGAAAGACTCATGTTACCAAAAGGGTTGAAACCATCAGATGCAATCCCGAACCTCACATTTCGGATATCTGAAGAAAAATTAGGATACTCCCTATCTATATGCTTCCACGCCTCTCCATCCGAATGGTGTATCATAGTATCCCTATCATTAGTGCGCGGCTCGGCGTGCCATCTTATTGCTTTTGCCGTGTGAGGAGATATAAAAAGCCGTTCCAACCTGTCCTTCAGTGGAAAATACCAAAGTACCTTCACCGGTTTCTCTTTTCCAGAAGGAGTGATCCTATATCTCTCTGTATCACATACAGGACATCTCGTGAGGTCTTCATTAGGATGCCCCCAGAATAGAACACAATCATACATGCAGATGTGGATCTTAATGTAGGAAAGACCAAGATCTTTCAAAATTCGTCTCATTTTGGTATATGTGTTAGGAAGACGATGACCCTGTGGAAGCATATAACTCGTAAGCTCCAAGTAATCATCCACAGACCTGATGGATGATCTGTTTTCCACCTTTAATTTCATTGTTTCCATGACACAATCAAGAACAGTCATGTTACACCCTGGGTATAGAGGGGTCTGTTGGAGTTAAATTAGCTAGACCTGTCAAGCCCAGCAGTATTGCAAGGCATCGATCTACGGGGTCGTGGGATTGGCTCAGTTGGTACATAGATCTCGGAATAACCAAACACATCATCAATCAACCCCCTCTTCGGATCAGTGAACCCGTCGTTACCACTGAATTGTCCAAGATCATACGGAATAACAGAATTCAGTGCTTCACCGTGGTATATCCAACATGTATATTTACTCCAAGACCTCATCAAATGGAAAATGATACATATCACTGCGACATCTACATTTATTACACGGACAGTAGTGTAATGTATTACCACTGTCGTGCTCTTTTACAAATCTCATAAACTGCTTCATCCCATCCATTACTCTTGGATCCCATTTTCGTAACCCAATCCAACTCTTGTCCATCCTAAAAATGTATAAATTTTTCAATATTAATCCAACTAACTAATATTGTTCAAATTATAAATGGAATCACAACAAATAATTAATTATAATAATTATCATCACAGAGATTAATCGTTATATGATAACACTAATTTTTACACATATATTTACATCGATTTTCCGGGTTTTAATATCCTAAAATGTGTAGAACTGTGTCGTTTATACTCGTATTGTGTTTATTGGAATCGATCACGCTTGGGTACATTTTATTGATTTTATAGGTACTTTATGGACGTAAATCAAGCAAGAACGAAGTCTCCAACCCCAATACTTATCAAGCAATGCGGAAACGAGAGATCGAGCTTAAAAAGAAGTCAAAACGGTGTCAAAATGACTCAACACGAGCCCGGCCGTGTCAATCGACACGGGCCGTGTCATTATCCCGACCGTGCCATATTGACACGGTCGGGTCTCACTTCCAGGCCCTTTTTGCTTATCCAGACGAGTATGACACGGTCGTGTCATTTGCTCGGCCATGTCATTTGACACGGTCGAGTTCCCTGTCCAGCGGGTTTTGGCTTTTTGAGCATACTATGACACGGGCCGTGTCACTTTTTGGTGGAAATATTATCTTTTGACATTTTTGAAAGATTTGTGTGGAAAAAAAGGGATAGTTTTAGCTTTATAAAAGGAGGATATGGGGCATGATAAGAGATATGCTGAATTTGGGAGATAAGAGAGAGAAAAACAAAAGATTAAAGGGTTTTCATTCCAGAAAGAAGGAGTTTTGAAGAAATTCTTGAAGAACACTTCAAGAACATTTGAAGGCTTCAACTGGGATCGATCAAGACACACCACGAGTTTTATCTTCTTCCTATCTTTTATTGATTTTGTTGTTTTAATTAGCATGAACATGATGATTATTAATCTTCCTTTCAATACCATGTCCGGCTAATCTCTTTATTTTCCGGGCATGGGAGTACGTTGATTTGCTATGATTTTGAGGGATTGATAATTATATTTATCTAGTGTGATTTCTTTATCAAATACTTGGTTTGATTCATGTTTAGACACTTGATCAATGTTTTTACATGTTAAACTTAATTGCTCATAATTCGAGAGAAGAGGGCATTAATATGTTTCGAGTATTTGACGTAGTAAATTACGAGATTGAGAAATCGGTGATGAACTATGATGATATCTAATCTTATGAACATTTTTTGGAGTTAGATAATTTATAATAGACGGAGACGTTGTTATAGGTTGTTTAATCTACGTTTTAATGCATCTCGAGAGAGACTTTAGAATATTGTTGTAATCGTCGTTTTAGAAATGCACTTAGAACCTTTTGAAATCAATCCCGACTAAATTTAATAATCAACGGAAACCTAGCCTTGGAATCTACCTTTCAAAACTCTTGTAATTCACTTCCATTCGAATATTTTCAATCGTTTTAATTTATTGTGATTATTGTAAGTTATTTCATTAATCATCCATTTTACTTTTCGATCGTCTAGATAAAACCGGGAACACTATAAGCTAATAATCAACACAAAAGGAATAGTTAGTCTCTGTGGAATACGACCTTGCTCGCCACTTTCTACATATTTTCCGTACACTTTCGGATTGTTTTAAAAATATAGCGAACAAGTTTTTGGCGCCGTTGCCGGGGACTAATTTATTTTTACTAGTGTTGATATTACGATAAGTGTTTTTAGTCTTACTTTAGACATTTTCTTATTTGTTACTTAACTCATACAATTTCTACTCAGGGAGTGCATGAACACTCGTTCATCTCGAGTGCCTTTAGAAACTTTCATCCCGGAAGTAGAAGCATTTGCCCGAAGAACAAGTGCTACCTCAAGGAAACTAAGAAGAGATCTTTTTGAAGACATGGAGAGAGCGGGAGACAACATAGAAAGAGGCAACGCAAGCGAGAATGCAATAATCCAAGACAACGAGGGCAGAAGGATTGAAAATCCACCAACTAGGGTGCAATCAATTCGGGATGGATTCCGATCGAAACTAGACCGAAACTTTGGAGGAATCACTCATGTTCCCATCAACGCTCATAATTTTGAGTTGAAGTCGGCCTTAATTTCAGTGGTTCAATAAAATCAGTTTGGAGGATTTGCTGTCGAAGATCCACATGCCCATCTCACTCATTTCATGCAAATATGTGATACTATCAAAATGAACGGAGTCTCGGATGATGCCATACGCTTACGATTGTTTCCATTCTCTTTGAGGGAGAAAGCAAGAAATTGGCTTGGAACTTTAGCTCCCGGAAGTATAAAGACATGGGAAGAATTGAGCGAAAAATGTTTGTTCAAATTTTTCCCACCAAACAAGACGATGAAGCTAAAAGGTGAGGTTACTCAATTTCATCAATTGGATTCCGAACCATTATATGAAGCTTGGGAACGTTTCAAAGATCTACTAAGGCGATGCCCTCGACATGGTTTCCCCGAAGACCAACAAATATGTTTATTCTACAATGGTTTTATGGGGGAAACAAGAAATTTTATTGATGCTTCCGCGGGAGGGGCATTGCTAGCAAGAAGCGCTGAAGAAGCGTATGGATTGATCGAAGAAATGGCTATGAATAGCTATCAATGGCCAATGGAAAGATCAAATATTAGAAGGGTGGCTGAGATATCCGATTCGGATCCCATAAAGGTATTAACCGCACAAATGATGATGTTAACTACTCAATTGGGGGCTCTAACAAAAGGAGGTGATTCGAAGGGAGTTTCTCAATGAAGTTCAAGTTCACTACCGTCCGATCCATTGGAGGAGGCACACTACATTAATAATCGGAATTACAATAATTACCGGAATAATCCACCACCGGGCTTCTACCATCCCTCAAATCGAAATCATGAAAATTTTAGCTATGCCAATCCAAAGAATGCTTTGCAACCACCGGCCGGATTCAAGGTATCGAATGGGGAGATAATTGAAGAAGCAAAACCGACGTCGAATCTCGAGAATATTCTAGCTACCTTCATGATGGAGACGAAAAGCCGATTTAGTCGAGATGAGGAGAAATTAGACAAAATCGAAGGCCATGTCACTCAACTAGCTACCACCATGGGAGCTCAAATGAAAAATCTCGAAACTTAAATTGGACAATTAGCTAAAGTTGTCGGGAGTCAACATCAATGGGGATAATTTCCAAGCAATACCGAAGTGAATCCAAAAGAGTCGTGTCAAGCGATCACCTTAAGAAGTGGAACGAATTATGAAGGGCCAAAGATGCCAAGTGAGGAAGTCAAGGAGGACCAATTCGAAATTGAAAAGGAAGAAGGGAAACATGATACATCAAAGGGGGCTAAGAAGCCTAAAATATCTCCTAACTCTACTCCTAACGTTCCTCTCCCTTTTCCTCAACGTTTCAAAAAGAAAAAGTTAGATGCACAATTCGCAAAGTTTTTAGACATCTTCAAGAAAATTAATATCAATATTCCTTTTGCAGACGCTTTGGAACAAATGCCTGACTACGCAAAGTTCTTGAAAGATGTGATGTCAAGAAAAAGAAAGATGGAAGATCATGAGACGGTTAAACTAACCGAAGAATGTAGTGCTATTATCCAACGCAAATTGCCTCAAAAGCTTAAGGATCCCGGAAGCTTTACCGTTCCATGCACTATTGGAAACGTCTCATTCGATAAAGCTTTGTGTGATTTAGGCGCTTCGATTAACCTCATGCCGTTATCTATTTTCAGGAAATTAGGTGTCGGAGAAATGAAAACCACAACGGTTATGCTACAATTGGCGGATCGATCCATAACACATCCCAAGGGGATTGTTGAAGATGTGCTTGTAAAAGTCGACAAATTTATTTTTCCAGCGGATTTTGTTGTCCTTGATATGGAAGAAGACGGAGATTTACCACTTATCCTTGGACGTCCATTTCTAGAAACGGGAAAGGCTCTTATTGATGTTGAAAGGGGAGAATTAACACTATGTGTTAATGACGAGCATGTTCTATTTTCTATATTCAAAGCTACGAAATTTCATGATAATACGGAATATTGCAATGTTATTGACCATATAAGCTCGTATGAAAAGAAAAAAATCTTACACTCATTATCATCGGATCCGTTAGAGTTTGCTCTTACGAATTCATGTTTTTCTAATGATTCAACTTTGGAGTTTGACGATTCTGACTTGTTTGATTATGTTTCTGAATTGAATTCTCTACAGGAAAAAACGCAAAGCAATACATTCGATGATTTAGACAAAGGGGAGCATGAAGTAGTTGCAGAAATCAAGCTGAAGGACGAATCAAACGTGTCCAACGACATGGACAAAAATTTGGGGTCCGTTTCATCTCAATCGGATTCATCTAAACCAAGCTTGGACCCTAAAACCCTCCCGGAACACCTCAAGTATGCATTTCTGGATGATAACAAATCCAATCCGGTAATTGTATCCTCTTCACTTTCATCCACTCAACTAGATAAATTGCTTCGAGTATTGAGAGCGCATAAGTCGGCTATAGGATGGTCTATCTCAGATTTGAAGGGAATTAGTCCTTCCATATGCATGCATAGGATTTTGCTTGAAGAAAATTTTAAACCTAAAGTGCAAAATCAACGGAGACTTAATCCCATAATGAAAGAAGTGGTGAAAAAGGAAGTGCTAAAACTTTTAGATGCTGGGATGATTTATCCAATTTCCGATAGTGAGTGGGTAAGTCGTACTCAAGTGGTGTCAAAAAAGGGAGGGATGACCGTAACCAAAGACGAAAAAGATGAATTAATTGCTATGAGAGTAGTTACGGGATGGCGAGTATGTATAGACTATAGGGCTTTAAATGCGGCTACTCGCAAAGACCATTTTCCTCTTCCCTTCATTGATCAAATGCTTGATAGATTGGCGGGGCATGAATTTTTCTGTTTTCTTGATGGATATTCAGGGTATAATCAAATCTATATAACACCGGAAGATCAAGAAAAAACGGCTTTTACATGTCCTTATGGAATTTATGCTTATCGTAGAATGCCGTTTGGTTTATGTAATGCTCCTGCCACGTTTCAACGTTGTATGATGGCTATCTTTCACGGTTTGATCGAAAATATAATGGAAGTTTTCATGGATGATTTTTCGGTGTTTGGAAATTCATTTGATCATTGCTTGCATAATCTTACTTTATTTTTGCAGCGATGTGAAGACACTAATCTCGTGTTGAATTAGGAGAAATGCCACTTTATGGTGGAAGAAGGAATTGTCCTAGGCCATCGAGTGTCCGCCGCCGGTTTGGAGGTTGATAGGGCGAAAATTGTCGCCATTGAAAAACTTCCCCACCAAAGAATGAAAAAGCAATTAGGAGTTTCCTTGGACACGCGGGTTTTTATAGGAGATTCATAAAAGACTTTTCTAAAACCACTAAACCTTTGAGTAAATTGCTAGAAAAAGATACCTCTTTCATTCTTTCTAACGAATGTTTACAGGCATTTGAGACTCTAAAGAAGGCATTAGTGAGTGCTCCTATCCTCGTGGTACCGGATTGGTCTCAACTTTTTGAGATCATGTGTGATGCAAGTGATTATGCGGTCGGAGCTGTGTTGGGACAACGTCGTGAAAAACTCTTTCGGGCTATTTATTATGCAAGCAAAACACTGGATGGAGCCCAACAAAATTACACAACAACGGAGAAAGAAATGCTTGCCGTGGTATTTGCTTTTGATAATTCCGATCATACTTAATTGGGACAAAGACGATAGTACACACGGATCACGCAGCTATCAAATACTTGTTTGAGAAGAAAGACTCTAAACCTTGCCTAATTCGATGGATTCTTCTTTTACAAGAGTTTGACGTGGAAGTTTGAGACAGAAAAGGATGTGAAAACGTGGTAGCCGACCACTTATCTCGCCTCGAGTACAAAAAAGAGGAGGAACCTGAGATCGAAGGGATTAAAGAAGAATTTCCGGACGAGCGACTTTTTATGATAGAAGCTAAATTTCCGTGGTTTGCTGACATTGTTAATTTTTTGGTCGCAGGTGTGCTACCACCGGATTTATCGCATTATCAAAAGAAAAAATTCCTACACGATATCAGGTTCTATATGTGGAATGATCCATTACTTTTTAAGAGATGTGCCGACATGATCGTGAGGAGATGTGTACCACAAGAGGAATGGGATGAAATTCTTCAACAATGTCATTCATCACCAACCGGAGGACATTTCGGAGCAACACGGACTGCTGCAAAAGTGTTGCAAAGCGGATTTTATTGGCCTACGCTATACAAAGATTGCTATCTCTTCATTCAACAATGCGATAGATGCCAATGAGTAGGAAATATTTCAAGACGTCATGAGATGCCCCTAACCAACATAATTGAGGTTGAACTATTTGACGTTTGGGGTATCGACTTTATGGGCCCATTCTCATCATCATTCGGAAATAAGTACATTCTCCTAGCGGTCGAGTATGTATCTCGATGGGTCGAGGCAATTTGTTCTCCAACAAATGATGCTCAAGTAGTAATGAAATTTTTAAAGAAAAACATCTTTTGCCGATTCGGAACTCCAAGAGCATTAATCAGTGACCGGGTATCGTATTTTGTCAACAAAATCATGGATAAACTCCTTCAGAAATATGGGGTTCGATCAAAGAAATCATTGGCCTATCATCCACAAGCAAACGGACAAGCCGAAGCGGCAAACAAAGAGATTAAGCTAATCTTGGAGAAGACGGTGAGTACATCTCGGAAAGATTGGTCATCCAAGCTTGACGATGCACTTTGGGCTTATCGTACAACCTATAAAACTCCTTTGGGAACATCTCCCTATCAACTCATTTTTGGGAAATCATGTCATCTACCTTTAGAATTGGAGCATAGAGCGATGTGGGCGGTGAAAAGAATAAACTTGGATTTTGAGGCCGCCGGAAAGAAAAGATTGCTAGAGCTAAATGAATTAGAAGAATTCCGGGATGAATGTTACGAAAATTCTCGAATCTACAAAGAGAGGTCTAAAAGGTGGCACGATAAGATGATCGTTAAATGTGAATTTATGCCGGGACAACAAGTACTTCTCTATAATTCAAGACTGAAATTGTTCCCCGGAAAATTGAAATCAAGATGGTCGGGTCCATTCGTGATCAAGAAAGTACTTCCACCCGGAATAGTCGAGCTCATGAGCAGAGACGGAGAGCTATTTAAAGTTAACGGACAACGAGTCAAACATTACTATCATCCCTATCAAAAGGAAGCCGTATCCGCAATAACTTTAATCGAGCCATAAAAGACTTCCAGATGAAGATGTCCGGCTGAAGACGTTAAACTTAGCGCTATTTGGGAGGCAACCCAATAATTTTTATTTTCATGTTTTGATTATTTTTTTCGGATTTTGTTGTATTTTTTTTCTTGTTGTATAAATAACCGGTTCAAATTTTGGTGTTCAAATCGCAGGAAAAACACATCGAGAACAAAACTGCATTTTCCAGGCCAGTACGACACGGTCCGTGTCATATGACACGGTCGGGTCGTGCAGGCAGATCATTTTCCACTTTCGGGAGTAGCACGGCACGGGCCGTGTCAACTGACACGGTCGGGTCTGAAGGCTAGTCGAATTTCACTTTCTGGAGTAGCGCGGCACGGGCCGTGTCATTTGACACGGCCGGGTCAGGTGGACAGCGGCGTTTGTGACAAAAGAAGCAGGTATGACACGGACCGTGTCAATCGACACGGGCCGTGTCGGTCGGGAGATATAAAAACGCTGTACGGCCGAGTTTTCCATTACCTTCTTCCCCAAACTTTCCTCCTCCCCCAAATCATAAACCCTAGCCCTGAATCCCATTCAATTCGGTAAAATCAGATAAAAATCGTGTCAAATCTCACATAAAAACAAAGTGTTCATCATCATTCCACAATCCTAAAGCTTCAAGGGTAAGAATCGGACGAATTCATCCGGGTTTGGGTAGCGATTTTTTCTGAGTTTTTCTTCAATTTTCACTCCGAATTCAAGGTATGATTCACGATTTTGGAAGGTTTAATTATTCATTGCATTCAGATTATGTGGAACATGATTTATTGAACAATTTAGGGTTCTTGAATTTTTTTTTTTTTTGGGAATTTGTCATAAGCTAAAAAAGTTGAAATTCTGTTGGTGATTATCATACATGTTGGATATATATGATTGATGTTATTACATGTTTGGGATTTTACTTATGCATTTGGCGTTGAAATTTATGGTTGGGATATTTTGAAGAAAACGCTTATTGTTGAAAAAAAAATGTTTATTTTGTAAAAAGTTGGGGGTACGTGTATTATCGAAAAATAGTGATTCGGAACTTGTGTGAACAATTGATAATTGATAATTCACTTGCAGGAAAATGGCCAGAGGACGAGGAAATGCTCAACGAGGACGAGGAAATGCCCAACAAGGACGAGGCGCAACTCAACGAGGAAGAGGAAGGACCACAACAGAAATCGAACAACCGGAGAGAATACCTACTCAAGGGGCTGTCGAGACGCCCGAGACGTATGGAATTGATCTTCCGCCGAGTCGCCTATCACGATGGGAGACATTGGGACAAAAAAAAATGCTCCCCACGCGATGGCCGGACGATGAGTGCATGACAGCGATGGGGATACGAGAAGATGTTATGCGGTTACTTGGACGAATAAGTTGGACGACATTAATGACCCAACATTGGATCACTTACCGATGTCTCACGCTGGAATTTCTTAGTACACTCTCCGTTAAAAGAGACATGATTACGCATGAGCCGACCGCCTTGGAATTTCGGCTAAACAACAAAAACGAAAAATTGGGTCCTGGTGAATTGGATACTATATATGACGCTCGAAGGCACGGAGAATACTGAATCAATCGGTTTGAGTGTGAGACTTACTGGAGGACATTGGTTGAATACCCGGGGAGCAGTGCTCGTCCCTACATCCCAAAATCGGCAAAAGGATCCTCCCTCCGCAACCCCATCCTCCGCTATCTACCCAAGTTCATTCCAAGCACTATCTTCGGCCGAAAAGAAACGGGGCCAATTACTCAACGAGAGCTTTATGTCTTAGCTCATATACTCGACGGAACAAATCCCACAACCGGAGCTATTATCATGGACCACTTCGAAGACGTTGCCACTAAACCGAGAGGGGAGATTTGGATAGGGGGTTTAATTACCCCTATCGCACTTCATCTTGACGTACCTCTAGAAAACCGAACTCCCCTCCCGGGAAATATGCTTTTATCGGTCCAAGTCATGAAGTTGATGAATATCCTCGACTACGATTCTCGAGTCATTTTTCCTCCAAAATGACGACGATCACTTCCTACTCCCGAATACAACTTTGACAACTATTTTCAGTATTCGGGACTTAGGAAATCTACAAATGTCAACGGAAGCGCACAAATTGGCCTGGGAGGCAGCGGGATTAATTTCTCCAAGTGAAAGATATGTGGCTCGGAATGTCCATCCTAGGCGTTCGGAATTTGAGGATAGTGACGAGAGGATGCGAGAAGAAGAGAGGGAGGAAAGAATGGAGGAAGAATTTGAATATGAGAGAGGCCCGGAAGAAGAAAGAGAATCGGGGGAGGAAGAAGAAAGAAGGAGAGAACGGCCCGAGTCGTCGAGACAGGCCGAAACAAGACATGCCACATCTCGTTCTACGCTGAGAGAAGAGTTCGAGGCTTTCCGAGAGGAGACCCATGAAAGACTAGACGGGATGCTAGCAATTTTACAACGAATAAAAGATTGGCATGTCCAACAAGGCCACTTTCCTCCGCCAAATCAATAGGACCGGTTGTAAGTATTTCTTGACCCAAAGTTTCTTTTTGTTTAAATACTATACCCCCTTCGTGTGTATACTCTTTAATTCAAGTTTGGGGGGGGGGGGGGGATATTGGGTCAAGAAATACCTACATTTTTTGTGTGTTTTTATTTTTTGGTGTGTTTGGATTTTGTTTTACGTTTTGGTTTGAATTTTTTTTTTATTTTGGTGTGTTTTATTTTGGTGTGTTCTATTTCGAACTTGGTATGTTTTGATGATGATGAACTTTGATGAAACTCGAAAGAATGAACTCTTGTCTTGGATGCCTCGAGATTTATTTTGTTATTTTGATATACAAATCGAGGATAATTTGAAGAGGAAAAATTGTAGAATAATCAAAAGGGTGTGAAATTGAATAAATAGCCTAATCTCTTGGAAATATGAACAAATCAAACTTGTGAGATTTTGAGCCTTCGTGCATCATTAAATATGCAAGTTTCATTGTCGAGTGTACCATTCATGTTTTTGAGACTCTAGAACTTGCCCTGGTATGTTATTCGAAACTACAAGTGTGTTTGCAAATTAGTGAAAATGATTTGAGGCGATTTTTATTGGCAACCTTTCAAACTTTTTGGCCAACCCGAAAAATTTGTTTCCCTAGTTAGCCCGATTGAGCTTAAAGCCTATTTCTTGTTAACCACATTATGAGCTTTCCGTTCCATTATAAACTTTTGTCCCTATACTTGATCTATTTAGAACAAATTGGCAAAAGAATGAAAAGATGTGTGGAAGCTATCGGGAAGATTGTTGGTTCAAAATGCAATGAATTATCAAAATAAATTTGAAGGAGGATTGGTGTGATTTAATGATGATGTTGTCCACTAAAAAAAAAAAATCGTGGACACAAAAGAAACGAGATGTATAGAGCAATAAGGAGGAATAAGGTTGTGATTTTCACTTTCAAAAGTGCTTAATGCGATGATATTAAAATCAAGGGGTTGAAAGAAACAAATCCTAAGGGATTATTGAGCTTCTAATTGAGCGAAGTGATTATTGAGATAATGTTCTAATTTGCTCAAGTCAAGTCACTTTAAGCCATACTTATCCTACTCCGACCAAAAAGCCTACATTACAACCGTTAAAGTCCTTTTTGATTCACCAAAATTTGCATGCACAACTAGTGGTAGAGATGTAGACGATTGGCAAGCCTATGGGGATTCTTATTTCATTGAATGAGTTTTGAGCGTCACTTATCCCATTATACACATTGAGAGTGAGGGAATACACTTGACCGGCGAGGTTCGTATTATTCAAGTATTAGCTATGATGTTAAGGAAGCACCCCCTAGATTTGAATACTTTATAGAACTCAACTTATTCATTTCTTGAGGCGTATTGATGAATTTTCAAAATGGTCCTTTAAGGTATGTTGAGGGACGAGTTCCCTTAAGAGTGGTTATTTTAAAGTGCATTGCTCGGGACGATCAACATTCAAGTTTGGGGGATTTTGATAACACTCATTTTTACACATATATTTACATCGATTTTCCGGGTTTTAAGATCCTAAAATATGTAGAACTGTGTCGTTTATACTCGTATTGTGTTTATTGGACTCGATCACGCTTGGGTACGTTTTATTGATTTTATAGGTACTTTATGGACATAAATCAAGCAAGAACGAAGTCTCCAACCCCAATACTTATCAAGCAATGCGGAAACGAGAGATCGAGCTTAAAAAGGAGTCAAAACGAGTCAACACGAGCCCGGCCGTGTCAATCGACACGGGCCGTGTCATTATCCCGGCCGTGCCATATTGACACGGTCGGGTCTCACTTCCAGGCCCTTTTTGCTTATCCAGACGAGTATGACACGGGTCGTGTCATTTGACACGGGTCGTGTCATTTGACACGGTCGTGCCATTTGCTCGGCCGTGTCATTTGACACGGTCGAGTTCCCTGTCCAGCGGGTTTTGGCTTTTTGAGCATACTATGACACGGGACGTGTCATTTGACACGGGCCATGTCACTTTTCGGTGGAAATATTATCTTTTGACATTTTTGAAAGATTTGTGTGGAAAAAAAGGGATAGTTTTAGCTTTATAAAAGGAGGATATGGGGCATGATAAGAGATATGCTGAATTTGGGAGATAAGAGAGAGAGAAAAACAAAAGATTAAAGGGTTTTCATTCCAAAAAGAAGGAGTTTTGAAGAAATTCTGGAAGAACACTTCAAGAACATTTGAAGGCTTCAACCGGGATCGATCAAGACACACCACGAGTTTTATCTTCTTCCTATCTTTTATTGATTTTGTTGTTTTAATTAGCATGAACATGATGATTATTAATCTTCCTTTCAATACCATGTCTGGCTAAACTCTTTAGATTCCGGGCATGGGAGTACGTTGATTTGCTATGATTTTGAGGGATTGATAATTATATTTATTTAGTGTGATTTATTTATCAAATACTTGGTTTGATTCATGTTTAGACACTTGATCAATGTTTTTACATGTTAAACTTAATTGCTCATAATTCGAGAGAAGAGGGCATTAATAGGTTTCGAGTATTTGACGTAGTAAATTACAAGATTGAGAAATCGGTGATGAACTATGATGATATCTAATCTTATGAACATTTTTTGGAGTTAGATAATTTATAATAGACGGAGACGTTGTTATAGGTTGTTTAACCTACGTTTTAATGGATCTCGAGAGAGACTTTAGAATATAGTTGTAATCGTCGTTTTAGAAACGCACTTAGAACCTTTTGAAATCAATCCCGACTAAATTTAGTAATCAACGGAAACCTAGCCTTGGAATCTACCTTTCAAAACTCTTGTAATTCACTTCCATTCGAATATTTTCAATCGTTTTAATTTATTGTGATTATTGTAAGTTATTTCATTAATCATCCATTTTACTTTTCGATCGTCTAGATAAAACCGGGAACACTATAATCTAATACTCAACACAAAAGGAATAGTTAGTCTCTGTGGAATACGACCTTGCTCGCCGCTTTCTACATATTTTCCGTACACTTGCGGATTGTTTTAAAAAAATAGCGAACATTATACAGAAAAACTTTCGAATCTACAACATGAATAATACAAAGTTTCGATATTACAATAAAAAATACAATAAAATACCTTAATTAATCGAAATGGTGATTATAGCAACCGGTAGAAACCTTCGTCACTCCAGCTAGCACAACTCAAATTAGCCACACAAACTCAAAAAATACACAAAGGGGTTTCCAAGAACCGAGTTGATCTTTTTCGCAAGGTCACAATACTCAAAGTAGCAACTCACAACTTTTTTTCGGGAATAACTCACAAAGTCGGGAATAGAAAGGTGTTCTTTAGCGGGGAGAGGGGCAAGATTGGGTTGGTGTTTCGTGGACTATATATAATTTTAAATTTTAGGTTTAACACTTTAGCCGACGACTAGTTACACTTTAGCCGACGACCCAGATCAAGTCGTCGGCTAAAATTGTTTAGCCGACGGTAATACGGGTCGTCGACCGTTTTTTTACGGGTCGTCGGCTAAAGTGTGAATTTTGGTAGTAATGAAGCATGTGAAGACAAGAATTCGTAACAAAATGAATGATGATTTTCTTGCTGATTGCATGACATTGTATATCAAAAGAGATTATACACAAAGTCTCTCTCTCTCTCTCTCTCTCTCTCTCTATATATATATATATATATATATATATATATATAGGGAAGGGTTATAATAAAAACCATCCCCTATATATTAACTAGGAACCAATATAAACCATTTATTGAATCAATATAGATGGATGAGATTTATTTCAAAAATAAGGAAAACTATATAACTTTGACCGAAAATTACCTAAATTAGTCAAACAAGGTTAAGAATGTCAAATTGTGTTACTATCAAACTTACCATAGTTTCTTCAGACGTGATTTGTGGAAACGCTATACAAGGAGTACAACTAGAAATTGAGGTATTTTATTTAAATCGCATGATGCTATTTTTTATTGTATTAGTTATGGCATGTCTCCAACATGTTGTTTATGCATTGCTTAATATTTTTTCTTTATTTTTGTATTATTTATTAAAATAAAATGTTATTGCTTATTATTGATTTATACATTGCTTATATTTTATTTATGTATTGCTTATTAATATTTATGTATTACTTATTAACATAATATGTTATTGCTTATTATTGATATATACATTGCTTATATTTTATTTATGTATTTTTTATTAACATATTATTGATATATGCATTGCTTATATTTTATTTATGTATTGCTTATTAATAATTATGTAATGCTTATTAACATAATATGTTATTGCTTATTATTGATATATACATTGCTTATATGTTATTTATGTATTGCTTATTAAGGGTGAAGCAATTAATTTAAACATTAATAATCTACTATAAGAGAAAATAAATATCTCCACATTTAATACAGTGTGTAAAGGATAATTATGATGGCCTCAATCAGCCGTGAATCACCCTATGAAGTTCCCCCAAAAAAAAAAAAAAAGAAGATTGAAAGCCTACCTATTAAAGATGAACGTTACTATATCATTGAAATGGGAGTGATATCCCCCAATCAACCATAAATAGCTGTATATAATGTTTAGACAATTCCAGTAATGCCCTTATGTGTAAACATTAAACTCACAAAAATTATTAAGCTCTAATTAATCTTAGCCATTGATCGAAAAAAATGAATGATCCATATTAGTTTCTAGTTAACACATAGGGAAAAGTTTTCATTTGTATCCTAATATATATATATATATATATATATATATATATATATATATATATATTATCGATGAGTTTTATGCCTTGGGAAAACGAATGGGCCTTTAGTGCACATTGTTGTATTTTGATACTTTTGTTTAGGGCTATCAAAAAAAGCCGAAAAATTCGATATCCGTCCAAAATATCTGTATTCATATCCGGAAAAAGCGGATATTATCTGTATCCGAAAAAAGCGGATATTAATATTATCTGTATCCGAAGATACTGGATACGGATATGGATATAGGCGCATCTGTATCCAAAAATATCCGTATCCGAAATTAATTATATATACTATATATTTTTAATATAATTTGAATATATAATTACAAAATATAAGCATGCTGCTTCCCATAATATTTTGTCACATATCTTCATTCTTTATTTTTCAATATTAAAATATAAGCATGCAGTATAAGTTATCTTTACTTATTAGTTATTTTCCTTTATAACACAACAATCAGGTCAGCTAGACCAAGTGGTGTTGGCATTAGAAATTTGGTAAGAATAAGGAGTTCCACCGGGGTTCAAATCCCTACTATGCCCCACCAATTTTATTTCTAACTCCATCCAGAGTGTCACATTATTGATATGAATTCACAATTTCACAATATTTATGGTGATTCTCTCAATGACAACGGGAATGACAAAAGGAAAATTATAAAATACAATTGTAAAATAAAATTATAAAATTAAAAAAATACTAAAATTATAAAAAAAATTTAATGTGGTCAATTAAAATTTTATAATTTTATAATTTTTTAAAATTAAACTTATAAAATAAAACTGTAAACTAAAATTATAAAATTAAAAAATTATAACAAATTATAAATATTATAAATGTGGTCAATTTTATTTTATAGTTTTTTAATTTTTTAATATTATAAAAGGTAAAAAATTATTATAAAATTGTAAAAAATAAAAAAAATTTAAAAATTGTGAAATTATAAATTAAAATTGTAAAATTATATAAAAAATTTTTAAAATAAAATTATAAAATTTTAAAATAAGAAATTATAAAAATTATAAACGTGGTCAATTTTATTTTATAATTTCATTTTTTAAAATAAAATTAGAAAATAAAATTTTAAAGTAAAAATAAAATTTAAAAAAATATAAAAAAATTATAATTTTATAATTTTTTTAATTTTTTTAATTGATAACTGATGATTTGGAGCTGATGTTGTCAATTTTATTTTATTAATATGATCTAATCAAGTTATAAAACATGTGTGGCATTATATTTTTACAATTTTACAATTTTTTATTTTTTTTTTAAAATATTAAAAAATTAAAAAAAATAAAAAAATAAAATTGACCACATTTATAATATTTATAATCTGTTATAATTTTTTAATTTTATAATTTTAGCTTACAATTTTATTTGATAATTTTAATTTTAAAAAAATATAAAATTATAAAATTTTAATTGACCACATTTAAAATTTTTATAATTTTTAATATTTTTTAATTTTATAATTTAATTTTACAATTGTATTTTATAATTTTATTTTCTTAATTTTATATTATAATTTTTTAATTTTTTATTTTTTTTAAGTTTTAACTGATAATTTGGAGCTGATGTGGCCAATTTTATTTTATTAAAATGATGTAATCAAGCCACGTCAAATTTGCGGTGTGCCACATAGGCAAATTGGCCGGATTCCGGTCATTAAGGCACAAACATTAAAATTTTGAATACGTTATATGACAATTTGCAATTATGCTTAAGTTAGGACACAGACGTAAAAAGGTCCATACGTTAAGACAATAAACGTAGTTTCCCCCCACAAGAATTACTTCTTAGTCGATGATAAAAGGACTCCCCCAATGTCAAATATTGAAATCTATTCTTTTCTCCAAGTTCTTGTGTGTTATTTATCTCTATTTTGTTTTTTTCAATTTTCACAAAATCTTAGCACATCACCTCCAAATTGATATTATAAGAGACGTAATTGTGGTGGATTTCTTTAGATAACTACCGGAGTAAAAGAGAAGGAGCTCGTAGTATTTGGCTCTGATTTGTTCAAGCATGGCTACTTCATTTGCGAAACAACGATATATTAGTTTGCTTCATTTGCGAAGTGAAGCTTAGGGATGTGGAAAAAAAAAAACGATTAATCCGAAAAACCGCATCGTACCATAAAAATCGTACCGAAAAAATCGATAAACTGCTTAAACCGACATATATAATTTTTATTTTTTATAAAATCGAAACTTCAGTAACGGTATGGTATTTGACTTAAATACCGAAAAAAAACCCGTACCGTACCGTTATTTATATTAAATATTTTTATGATAATATATCATATATATATATAGTAGTTACAGAGTCACATAAATATAGAAGTATAACAAGTTTATTGAAGTTCAAGACACTTATTTGTCTTTTTTTATCCTCCAAAATAGCCGTATGAAAACTTGAACATTAAATTAGTTACTGTTTTAAAGTTAGTGTGATTTTTTTGGTTTAGCTATTAATTTGGATCAGCTATTTATGGTACCTTGTTGAATTAATTAATTCAAGTATTTTTGTCTTATTAATGCTATCAAGTATCAAGTAGAAAACCGAAAAAATACCGTACCTATGTAAACCAAACCGAAATACCGAACTCCAAACCGAAAAAACCGTATGTTTATGATATTAAATCATAATAAATCGAATATATTTAGTATGGTATCGGTTTACCCTAAAAGCGTACCATACCGTACAATTCACACCCCTGTGAAGTTGCATAATTCTTTGTATTGAGGACTTGGATCTCTAAGCATAGTATTCTACAATTGATTTTTGTTATTTAGAGAATTTTCAGGCTACTTATTTCATTGATGGTGGTGTACCCTAACTGACGACGTCCCTTTAACAAGCTGCAGCATTAAGTATAACACCGACAATAATGCACGTCTATAATATAGAGGACAGTGATTTTTCCGATCATAACTTACACATGAGAAGACTATTGTACTTCTCCGTGTTAAATTTAATGTCACTATTCACTCCGTTCTCCAGCGGACGCCGACTGACCTCCTGTGACCCGATACTTTTTTCTGCGACCTCCAACCATAGGCGGATCAAGGACCGAAAAATCACTGGTGCACCGACCGTTCCACGAAAAACAATGTCGAACGATAAAATATATATTAAAATTACATTAAAGATAACAAATAATAGATAAAGAAAGTCAGTAATAATAAAACGGGACAAATGGCGCGAATACGCTACGCCTAAAACTTACCTCAGATCGGGGTGAGGTCGAGCCTCTTGGAGGTACTCGGGACAGGGACGATCCTCGTGTGCGTGTGTGGGAAAAAAAAAAAAAACAAAGAATCCGTACATTTACAAAGTAAATCGCGTACATTTACTGTCCATTTCCTGAAAATGTGCTAAAATAACATCATTACTAATAGTTTTAAGTACATATCTATAAATGTTACAAGACGATTATTTAACCATTGATCACCCATCTTACTACATAACTCACTCTTCACATACTTCATAGGTAAGACTGCTCAACACTTGCGATTCTTAAGCAAAATCAACATTTATTTCAAAGTAATTTCTAATATTTGGTTAATCAAACCCTTCACTAATTTTGTATTAAGGGTGCATCTTAATTTTTCATCATATTACATAAATATTCTTCAAAAGAAGCAAGTGTTTGCGAAATACTTCAAGGTTGAATAAACAATTTTAAACACTTTAATTAATATCGTCTTGATCAAAACAGATTACGTCAAATCAAAAAATATATTTAATAAGTATATATGACTTTACCTATTAAACTTCGAGAGTAAAAAATAATTAAACTTCTCGATAATTCAACTATTGCCAAAATAAAATAACGGAAAATATAATACTAGATATTATCGGGGAATGTGGTCTTATTCTCAAAAAAATTTGGTGGTGCACGTGCACCACCAGGTTAGGCATGGATCCGCCTATGCCTCCAACGGCCGGAATTTTTTTTTTCACCCGTCTGTCGGCCAATTCTCCGGCGGACCTCCGACAATAGGACAAATATTTTTTCTTTTACTTCTTTATTTTCTTTTTTTGCGTCCGCCCGCGGCCCCAGCAGACCTTCGTCAATGTGCTTATTATACCACAACAGAGGCTACAACTTGACCTATGAATTGGCCCCCTTTGATTTTTCTTAGGAAGACCAAGTCTAGTAGAACACACACTATTAGTCCATTGGCCACTTGGCTCTCTAGCAAGTTACAAGTAGTTTCTCATCACTTTCTCACTGATTAAAACACACTCTTTTTTCCTATAAACTTCTCATCAATTCATCGAAATTTCATTACATTTTCTTAAACCCTCTTTTCTCAATCCTAAGTTACAATTCATCCACATAATATTGGAGATGACGAAGGTATAAAAGCTTCTTGCTTTTTTTTTTCTTTTTTTTTTTTGGTTGAATTTCTTACACATAAAAATATTTTTCTTTTGTCTATTTATATTTGTGATTAATGAATATTAAATTCTACGTCAATATTCATCAATCATTAATTATTAATTTGGCAGCTAAGACGTTATTATATTGATTTTTGCAACTATATACATGATGATCATCTTGGCCGATAAAGACCGTATATGACATATTACTCCCTCCAGTCCAATTTAATTGGGGTGTTTTGATTTTTTGCGGGCAACAATTTTTAAGTTTGACTATGAATTAATCTCAGATTATACTGGTAAATATTTAATAAAAATACATTATTAAACTTTAAAATGTGAAGTTTCATAATATAATTTTGTTAAATATTTTACCATTATAGTTTGAGATAAATTCATAGTCAAACGTGAAAATTTTAGATCTTAAAAAGTCAAAATGTGTCATTTAAAGTGGGACGGAGAGAGTATTTTCTTTTTGTTTTCTTCACTCTTCAATTTTTATAATTCTCATATATATGCAATTTTCAAAATATTCAATTTCTTGGATTTATTTCTATAAGAGTTTTCTTTTCTTCTTTCTTTTTTTCCCCTGCAGAAAGTGGTGTTGAAATTACATATTCATGATAACAGAGAGAGACAGAAGGCTATGAAGGCAGTTTCTAGCATCCCAGGTAGTACACTTGTTTCTCTTATTTCTCCTCATATCATTTGTACTTCCTCCGTTCGTTAAAGATCGCCCTTCAATGTGTAATTTTGACCATTGATTTGACTAGCATTTTGTATCAACCGTTTGTATAAAAGTATTTGATAGATGATCTTCCGTGTTAAGATTTGTAATTATCTTATTTACCCTTATGGCCTATATATATATTATTCATGCACAGGTCTAGAATCCCTTGCCATGGACATGCAGGAGAAGAGATTAACAGTAGTTGGGGATGTGGACCCGGTTCAAGTTGTGAGCAAATTGAGAAAGCTCTGGCGCACAGAGATACTCACAGTGGGGCCCGCGAAAGAGCCCGAGAAGAAAAAGGAGGATGATACCAAAAAATCAGATGGTAGTAAAAAGGATGTTAATAGTAAGAAAAAAGAGGAAGACTCCAAGAAGAAGGAAAGTGAACAAATTGCTGAGCTCATGAAGATGTACAAGAACTACAATTACAACCCTTATTACACACAGTACTACCATGTCGGCAGTGATGAGGGAAATCCTAATTCTTGTGTTATTTGCTGAGATGGATCATGGATATCTTGGAATTTTATTGACACTGAGCTGATCGGACCCCAGCCACATAGAAATATTGATATACTTATAATATATATATATATATTGGACGGTATTTAATGCTGCTGTCCAGTATTTATACTGGACAGTTATTAGCGCGCGCTAAACACCCTGCATTAGCGTGCTAATAAGAATTCTCGACAAATTAGAATGATTTTTTGTCCATATATATATATATATAGTGGATCAAATTAGAATGATTTTTTGAGTGAGAAATAAGAATAAATCCGAATCATTGATTTTTGTGTGATGTACGGTCCAGATTGGCTTATGCATGCAATATATTCATTTCGTGCATCAAAATTGTAATACAATAAAACTATACATTATATGCATCAAAATATCGATGCAACAAAATATTGCATTCGGTACATACGTTTTTGTGAGAATAATCTAGGTCATCCATTTAACCAAGATCAATGGATCAAATTCATTCTTATTTCTTAACTCAAATCTCATTCTCACTAGAACCACCTCATATATCACTACTAAAAATATCACTTTAGCCGACAACTAGCCGGAGAACGGCCGACAGCCGGCGTGTGTCGTTGGCTAAAGGCCGATGGTTTAGACGACGACGAATTTATTGTCAGCTAAAGTAGTTTAGCCGACGACTTTGCTTTTCGTTGTTGTCTAAAGTCATGTTAGTCGTCGGCTAAAGTTTTGTAGTTTAGCCGACGACAATGAGACTTTAGCCGACGACTTTGTAATGTTTAGCCGACGACTATTAGACTTTAGCCGACGGTTGGTCGTCGGCTAAAGTCTTACATGTTTTTTTGTGCAGAATATATCACCATCTAACACTTCAACACACCATTTACAACACACTCAGAATTTACAAAATAAAAACACGAAAAACAATAATTTCTCTGGTTTGATCATTGAAGAAATCATATTGAAGGTATGTTTATTGAACTTTAATATCAATTATAATTATATTATGCATATAATATATATATAGTGATGATTATATGATCAAGTATTTTTTTTTTGAATAATATGTATATATATGGATTTGACATCTTGAATTCGTGCTATGATGATTGTAGTCGCAGTTTTTGTATGTTCTTGCTAAATACGAATGATTGTGTAATATTATTGTTATCTTGTTATAGGATGGATAAAAGTTGGATTGGTTTACAAAAATGGGATCCAAGAGTCATAGATGGAATGAGAAGGTTTCTTCAATTTGTGAAGGAGCATGATAGTGATAGTATAATTCATTACTGTCCATGCAATAAATGTAAATGTCGCAGCGATACGTACTGTTATACACTTGATGTCGTATGGGAGCACTTGAAAAAGAATGAATTTTGGGATAAATACACATGTTGGATTTACCCGATGAAAGATCAAATTTAATTATTCTCCATGATCACGGACAGTACAGTGGTAGCACATCCAAAGACCCCATAAGAAGGTTGATTGGCGACGTGTTTGGTTATTACGAGAGGGACATATCGGCTGAAGGTCAAGAATACCATATAGCTGATCAACCATCCATCTGAACGCCTACATTGATACCCGTTAGCACTATTTATGTTGATAGATACAACAAGCTAATCCAACTCCAACAGACTCTTCTTTACCCTAGGTGTCACATAACGGTTCTTGATAGTGTCATATAGACTATGAGAGTCAAGGTGGAGAACAAAACCTCGGTTAAAGTTGTGGATGATTATTTGGAACTTACAGGGAAAATGCTCCCAGAAGGTCATCATCTTCCTAGTAATCACAGTAAAATGAGACGTATCCTAAAAGGTCTTGGCTATTGTACATCACTGATGCGACCCCCACACGACGTGCCGTGGTAACCGCTATCGCTAGTATGATTTTAGTTCCCAAGATCGTTCCAATATTAAGCAAATGATTGTTTTACTTCAAGCCCTCTACGTGACGCGCCGTAGCAAACCGGAAGGTGCGATTCAAACACGCCACGAGGTTTCTAACGCCTCGATAAGTGAATTGAAATCACGATTTATATTTTGGAGACACACTCAACAAAATAAGAAGAAAGTTTGTTAACACAAACACTCACAATTTTGATAAATTTCAAGGTGTCCTTACAAATGAAAATGAGGGCTATTTATAGCCAAAATTCCTACAACTATTACAATATAAAATTATAAAAATAAAGACTAAAAAAACTATAAATTCAACATTCAAAGCTCCTAAAATCTGATCCATGACAATTCAACCCATAAGTTAAGGAGTCAACACATTTTTAGGGGACAAAAATCAAGGACCAAGACTTGAGTTTTGAAAATAAGAAAACAAAGTTAAAGAAAAATATGTTGTTGTCGTTTTGGTGGAATAACAGATCCTAGACTACGTATTTTGATCTTGATGTCTTCAAGATAATTGTAGTACTGCCTCTTATCTTTCCAAATCCACCTGAATCGTCTCAATCGGATATCGGACGTGAAAGTTATGATAAAATTACGAATATGTATCGTATCTGAAATTTCCAACGCCTGCTTTCAATTGTATCGCATCTTCAGTTAGGCTTATTGCTTGGAATGATGACATCAACACTTTTAATCTAACATGTGACGGCTTCAATAACACAAATCAATATGTTATCATATTTATGATCACCGGTCTGATTAAAATGATTTTGCACGAGCATTGTTAATGAATTCTTTATCGCATTTGCTCGTGATCTTGTTATTGGTCCCACATGAATGTATAGTTCTTCTTCTGACTGACTGACTGCTTCTTGATTCACATCATTCCCTCCATCCTCAAAAGGATTCGTCCTCGAATCTTGTTTATACTTGATGATGTAAGGAAACGATTCGATCTCCTCTAACCATTTGGCATGTCTTTTACTCAACTTATTTTGTCCCTTGAGATGCTTCAATGATTCATGATCCGTGTGAATCACGAACTCCTTAGGCCATAAGTAGTGTTGCCACGTACGTAAAGCTCTAACCAAAGCATACAATTCTTTATCATATGTAGGATAGTTCAACATCGCTCCTCCAAGTTTTTCGCTAAAGTAAGCAATCGGCCTCTTTCCCTGCATTAATACTGCTCCAATTCCTACGCCTGAAGCATCACACTCAACTTCAAAAGTGTTTGAAAATCTGGTAATGCTAACACAGGTGCGCGTGATATTGTTCACCGCGGTCGGTGCACATTCTCCAAGCCCCGTCTTTCTTTGGTACGACAATTATCGGAACGGCACAAGGACTCAAACTTTCTCGGATATACCCAATACTTAATAACTCCTCGACTTGCCGCTGAATCTCCTTAGTTTCTTCAGGATTATTTTGGTATCTTTGGTCGGTTTGGAATGACGGCTCCTGGCACAAAGTCGATTTGGTGCTCGATCCTCTTTTTGGTGGCAAACCGGGTGGTAGCTCTTAGGAAAAACATCATTGAAGTCCTGATAGAATTTTTATAGTACTCGGAACATTCCGGTTTTATCATCATCAAGAGTGCAAATTCGTTTGGAAAGAAGTAAGTATGCGGGTTGCCCCACCTCAACTACTTTAACGACTTCCTTTGCACTTAAAAATAAACATTTTTTAATTTTTCATTTTTTCTTTTTCTTTCTTTTCTTTTTCTTTTTCTCTTTGTTTTTCTTTTTCCTTTTCTTTTCTTTTCCTTTTCTTTCTCTTTTTCTTTTCCTTTTCTTTTTGGTTTTCTTTTTCTTTTTCCTTTTCTTTTCTTTTTCTTCAACTTCTTTTGGAGTCGAATTTGATCTTCATGGACTTGTATTTTCGTCATGGGAACTATTGTTATTTTCCTCCCATCTTTCTCAAATGAGTAACGATTCTTCTTCCCGCTAAGTTGGGCATCTCGATCGTAATGCCATGGTCTCCCCAACAAAATATGGCAAGCGTGCATTGGTACAACGTCACATAGGATATCATCATGGTATTTTCCAATTGTGATGGTTATGAGTACCTGTTTATTCACCCGAACCTCTCCGCAATCGTTTAGCCAATGAAGTCTATAAGGCTTAGGATGTCGCCTTGTTGGTAATTCTAACCCCTCGACTAGCATCGCACTAGCCACATTGGTGCAACTTCCGTTATCAATGATCACACTACAATTTTTATTTTTCACAAAACATCTAGTGTGAAAAAGATTTTCTCGTTGTTCGTTATCGTTGCTCTCTTCCTCCTTTGCCTTCACATTCAACACCCTCCTAATGACAAGTGCGGGTGCGAATTCTAGCTCCCCTTCATCACTTTCTTCTTTCACTTATTCCTCATCTTCATCATCCGTTTCATATTCTCCGTCCTCCCTAAGTATCATTGCTCGTTTATTAGTGCATTGGGATGCAATGTGTCCTCGTCCGTGGCATCGAAAACACTTGATGTCCCTGTTTCTCGTGTTTGTATTTTCTACGGATGTAGATTTGACTTCGGGTTTTGTTCGACTAGTACTCCCCACCTCAAACTTCCCCTTCATGGTGCTTTTATCAAAACTGCCCTTGGATACGTCTCGATTTCCCGTTTGAGTCTTCCAAGGAGTTGTGTACCCCGTGGAGTAAGTATTGTTGCCTCCCTTTCGCAAATTCCTCTCAATTTTGATCGCTGCATATACCATGTCCTCGAACTCAACATAGTATTGTTTATCAACTTCTTTAGAGATTTCCGCCCTCATGCCATGTAGAAATCTTGCCATTGTGCCTCCTCGACTCCCTCACATCGGCCGGATCATTAACATCTCCATTTCCTTTCGAAAATCTTCTATGCTCCTTGAACCTTGTTTTAAGGATTGAAGGCGAGAAAATAGTTCCTTATGATAATAATTAGGAACAAATCTTCTACGCATTACAATCTTTAATTCCTCCCAACTATTAATTGGCCTCTCTCCATTCCTCCTTCTATCCGTCACAAGTTGGTCCCACCAAATCTTTGGCATACTCGGAAAATTCGGTTATTGCTAACCTCATTTTCTTAGTACTAGCATAGTTGTGGCGATCAAATATAGTTTCCAACTTCCTCTCCCGGTCAAGGTATGTGTCGGGATCACTCCGCCTTTCGAAGGCCGGGATTTTCATTTTATATTTCCCATACTTGGTCTTCCTCGTTTCGTCCTTCCCTTTCATACCGTCTACCTTGTTCTCTCCAACCTCCTCGACCACTTCCTCCTCGATTTTGGTAAGTTCCATCCTCAGAGAATGTTTCATCCTCGTACTCTCTATATGAGATGGGACTCGGATTCCTTCTTCTACGGTGATGCTCATCCTCTTTATTTTTTTGTAAATTTTTGATCGCTTCTTCTTGTCGATCTTGTCTTCTAATTAATTGGGTGAGCATTTCTTGTATGTTCTGAAGGGCTTCGTTTCCTTCATTTTTCTCAATATCGGATTTCGACATTTTTTTTTTGCTCTTTTTTTTTTGGCTTTTCTTTTTTTTTTTTTGCCCTTTTTTTTGCTTTTTTTTTTTTGGCTTTTTTTTTTTTGCCTTTCTTTTTTTTTATTGTTTTTTTTGCCCTTTTTTTTTCTCTCTTTTTTTTTGACACACACACACAAATTAGTCCTCACAAGATCCTCACGTATATCGCTCGATCACTCAACGCTCGTGTATCACTCTTTTTTTTTTTCCTTTTTTTTTTTTTTGCACTGTTCTTGCCTTTAATCACTCGGCTTTATATAAATATCCCACAATTCACAAGGTGATTATATAGGCTAGTATTGTGACAAGTATTTAATTTTACAGGGGCGGTAATCCGCACTCCAGCTTTATATTTATTTTATATTTCACTGTGGTGGTAGAACCGACCTTCGTGATAGATATGTATATGTATATATATAATATATATATATATATATATTCACTGTGGTGGTAGAACCGACCTTCGTGATAGATATGTATATGTATATATATTCACTGTGGTGGTAGAACCGACCTTCGTGATAGATATGTATATGTATATATATTCACTGTGGTGATAGCAATAAGCCTTTGTGATAAATAGGTATATTTATATATATAGGTATTTTTTTTTTATACTTTTTTTTTTGTATACTTTTTTTTTGTATACTTTTTTTTTGTATACTTTTTTTTTTGTATACCTTTTTTTTTATATATATTTTTTTTTTTATACTTTTTTTTGTATACATTTTTTTATTGTATACTTTTTTTTTTGTATACTTTTTTTTTGTATATATTTTTTTTTTTTTTATATTAAAAAGACGGAAGGTTTAGAAGATAGAAAGAAAGAATAGGATGGTAAGATAAGAAGATTATGAAAATGAAGGAAAATAGATACCACTTAGTAATGGAAAAAAACCGAGCTCTGAAGCCAACTGATGCGACCCCCACACGACGTGCCGTGGTAACCGCTATCGCTAGTATGATTTTAGTTCCCAAGATCGTTCCAATATTAAGCAAATGATTGTTTTACTTCAAGCCCTCTACGTGACGCGCCGTAGCAAACCGGAAGGTGCGATTCAAACACGCCACGAGGTTTCTAACGCCTCGATAAGTGAATTGAAATCACGATTTATATTTTGGAGACACACTCAACAAAATAAGAAGAAAGTTTGTTAACACAAACACTCACAATTTTGATAAATTTCAAGGTGTCCTTACAAATGAAAATGAGGGCTATTTATAGCCAAAATTCCTACAACTATTACAATATAAAATTATAAAAATAAAGACTAAAAAAACTATAAATTCAACATTCAAAGCTCCTAAAATCTGATCCATGACAATTCAACCCATAAGTTAAGGAGTCAACACATTTTTAGGGGACAAAAATCAAGGACCAAGACTTGAGTTTTGAAAATAAGAAAACAAAGTTAAAGAAAAATATGTTGTTGTCGTTTTGGTGGAATAACAGATCCTAGACTACGTATTTTGATCTTGATGTCTTCAAGATAATTGTAGTACTGCCTCTTATCTTTCCAAATCCACCTGAATCGTCTCAATCGGATATCGGACGTGAAAGTTATGATAAAATTACGAATATGTATCGTATCTGAAATTTCCAACGCCTGCTTTCAATTGTATCGCATCTTCAGTTAGGTTTATTGCTTGGAATGATGACATCAACACTTTTAATCTAACATGTGACGGCTTCAATAACACAAATCAATATGTTATCATATTTATGATCACCGGTCTGATTAAAATGATTTTGCACGAGCATTGTTAATGAATTCTTTATCGCATTTGCTCGTGATCTTGTTATTGGTCCCACATGAATGTATAGTTCTTCTGACTGACTGACTGCTTCTTGATTCACATCACATCAAGATCTACATATGCACTTATGATTGTGCTTTATTTTGGGGAAAGCCTAGTGAAGACCTAAAGAGATGTCCGGTATGTAACACAGCAAGGTATAAGTTCACTCCTTCTGGTAAAGAGAAAGCTATGAAGGATCTTTGGTATTTCCCCCTGAAGGATAGATTGGAGTGGCTTTTCATGTCTCCTCACACAGCCAAGGCGAGATGGCATGCCAAGCCTCGTGTCACTGACGAGGATACTATGATACACCCTTCTGATTGAGAGGCTTGGAAGCATATAGATAGAGAGTTTCCAGAGTTTGCATCCGATGTCCAAAATGTAAGACTCGGACTTGCATCTGATGGATTCAACCATTTTTGCAACATAAGTCTTTCGTATAGTATATGGGCGGTGGTAATGGTTCCTTACAACATTCATCCATGGATGTGCATGAAGAAGGAGTATAATATGTTGACTCTCTTAGTACTTTGCCCTGGGTATCCAGGAAAGTGTATTGCTGTTTATTTGAGACCTTTGATAGAGGAGCTGAAGTTGTTGTGGGAGCAAGGTCATCCGACGTACGACAATTACTCACACGAGATGTTCTACTTACGTGCTATGTGTACTGGTACCGTCAGTGATTTTTGTTCATACGGGACGCTGTCCGGATCAGTTATTAGTAGATATAGAGGATGTCCGGTGTGCTTGAATGCAGACTGCGCAAGGTATCATTGTTGGAAGGTTATCAGAATGCGTCACCATCTATGGCTTGAGAGGATGCATATCTGGCGTACGGATGCTGCAGCATTTGATGGGAATGAAGAGGTTGGTGATCCACCACGGGAGTGGACTGGTGAGGAAATTTTGGCCGTGCTGAATGAGTATGATTATGGGCAATTGAGCAGCCATCCTGATATAGTAGCTGATAGGACGTCGAATGTACGCTCACTAAAAACCCGGTTTAAAATATGGACCAATAAAGGTCCGACCTAGGTTCTTAGATAAGGAGATTACAACCCCAAGGTCCTTTAGAAGGTCGCCGACCTCGGAGGCTCCATTTAGCTGTGATATCTGTTAGATAAAGGGCGCCGACCTCGGAGGCCCCATTTAGCTGTGACATCTGTTATAAGGGCGCCGACCTCGGAGGCCCCCGCCGACCTCGGAGGCCCCATTTAGCTGTGATATCTGTTAGAAGGGCGCCGACCTCGGAGGCCCCCGCTGACCTATGATATCCGATAACAGGTCGCCGACCTCAAAGGTCTCTCAAACTACTGATTTGAATAGGGATGAGCCGACCTAAAAACCATCGAACTCTTGGGAAAGAAGATCTACTCACCTGGCAGAATCCCTAAGATCCAGGGATTGAGAACCCATACCTTGCCAATCCCGGAGATCCAGGGATTGAGAGCCCATACCTCGCAATCCCGGAAATCCAGGGATGGGAAATCGCAGCTTGAATCCCTGGATATCCGGGATTCTCTCTGGGAATCAGGAATCATCTCAGAAAACAAGGCATCCTCCCTCCTATAAAAGGGAGAGAGGGGGTTCCTCAAAAAGTATTGAGACTCGGAGAATACAGCATTTTTTAGAGAGAGAAAGAAAAGAGAGTACTTCATATATTTTGGGTTTTCTTAGCTAAGCTTCTAAGATTAACCCGGTTCTTGGTGGCCGATCAGCTCGGTTACATCAAGTGGCGCCGTCTGTGGGAACTGTGACATCGAGTCACTTTGAGTTGAGACGTGAGGTTAGTAATGGCAGAAGAAATGAACCAGAAGAGAACAGGGGATTTAATACCCAGAAATATAGAAGAGGAACTAGCGGCGGCGGGTGGAGAATCGACTTTGGAGAAAACACCCGCCACCCCTGTAGAAGAAGTCGCACCCAGCACGATTACACTAACGAAGGAAGCCTTAGCCGACATAATCGCCAGTGCAATCCAGAAGAGCCGGGAGGTCGAAAAACAAAGGGTACCACGAAAAATAATACCCATCCTATCGGATGGGCCGGAAGAAATTGATCAGCAAGAAGAACATGGTGAGAGTTATCCAAAAATATGGGAGCGATCTAGGCAGGAAAAAACGCAGGATCTCGATATCCGGCATGCGGGGACGAGTGGAAGAGTTGCGACAGAGGGTTGCGGGGAGGGACATGGAAAGTCATCCGTGCCATCCCTTCTCGGAAGGCATACTACAGCCGAGCTCCGTATGGGTTTAGGGCATCACCTTCACCTATGATGGACTCTCGGATCCTACCCGACATTTATACCGATTTGAGAATATGGCGGTACTACATAGATATTCGGATCTTTGTGAGTTGCGGGGCATTCTTGGCCACACCGACAGAGTCACCAGATTAGTTCCACCGGATACCCCTGGGTCAATCACCAGCTTCAAAACTTTCAGCTCCGCGTTCTTGACGCATTTTGCCAGCGCCAGGGCGCACCAAAAGACCTTCATGTCCTTGTTCAGTATCAAGCAATATTCTGGAGAAGCGCTGAGAGCTTATGTGACCCGATTCAAGAAGGCGTGTCTGGAGGTACCCTCGTCGTCAGAAGAGGTAAAAACCAGTGCCTTGACACAGGGACTGAGGCCGGGGTTGTTACGCACCTCATTAGCTAAAAAACCAGCCAGAACATACGATGAGGTCTTAGCCTGATGCTCGAAGTACATCAACGTTGAGGAAACCGAGAAGGATATGGAGGAGTTGCATGAAAAGCCAGAAGAGGGGGAAAGGGGGTCCAGCAGATTGATACGACGGGAGGAGTACACCTTTCAAGGAAATTTACCTCGGGAAGAAATGTCGCGGGGAAAAACAGATCGGAAGAAGAACGATATCGTTCTAAGGCGACCGAGATTTGACCAATACATCCCACTAACAATGAGGAGAGCCCAGGTTTTGGAAGCAGTTGAGGGTAAGATGAACAGGGTCATCGAGTGGCCTGCATCTCGCCCTAATAGGCCCACCCAGCCGAAGTCAGATCTTTATTGTCGATTCCACAATGATTACGGGCATAAAACAGACGAATGCAAGCACCTTAAGGATGAAATCGAGAGGCTGGTCCGAGCGGGACATCTGATGGAGTTCACATATCAACAGAGAAATGGAGGTCGGAGGCAGCCACCCATGCCCCAAGGAGGGGCGGGGGTGAAAAGAGAAGCTCCTCGGGGACCCGCTGCTCCCCCAGCTAAAAAAGGAGTGATCCACATGATATCAGGGGGACCAACCGACGGAAGTTCTAATCAGGCCAGAAAAGCCCACGCGCGAAAGGCTAGGTATCATCAACTCAAGGAGGTCGCCTCTGTAGGCAGTGGGCCTATCATTCAGTTCAGCCCCATGGATTATAATGGGATACATACGCCCCACAATGACGCGTTGGTCATCACAGCGGAAATCGCCAGTTACGATGTGCAGAGGGTGTTTATCGATACGGGAAGCTCAGTAGACATCTTATTCTATGACTGTTTCAAACAGATGAACCTGGAAGTGGAATTGAGAAAGGTAGATACCGCGCTCTATGGGTTCTGTATGACCGAGGTGCAACCAGTCGGAGAAGTGGTGCTTCCGGTAGCACTAGGTCGGATGCCCCATCGGAAGGTCAAGACACTCAGATTTTAGTGGTGGACACCAAATCGGCCTATAACGCCATTCTAGGGCGGCCAGGCTCAACAAATTCGAAGCAGTAGCCTCTACCGCGCACATGAAAGTAAAATTCCCCGTAGGAGGGGAGGTGGGAGAAGTAGCAGGAGATCAGTTTGTCGCCCGTTCTTGTTATCAAACAACCGTGAAGCAGGGAGTACAGCGTGGAAAGAGGACACCCGAGCTCGGGGGTCCAGATCCGGAGTCCAAGAGGAATAAGCAATCAAAGACACCCGAGGAAGCTGAGGAAGAGGGTGTTAAGCCCAACGAGGAGTTGCTAGAAATAGAATTAGTTCCAGGAAAGCCGGAAACAAAGACTTGCATGGGGAGTCGGTTGGACGATGGAATAAAGGAGGGCCTCATCAGCCTGCTAAGAAGATTCGTGGACATTTTCGCGTTCGCAGCTGAGGATCTGGTGGGAATCAGCCCAACAGTTGCCGAACACAGGTTGAACATCGACCCCACCATTAGACCAAAAGCGAGAAGAGGAGGCATGTCGGGCCTGAGATGGATGGGGTCTTTGGGGTAGAGGTTGATAAGCTCCTCCGAGCTGGGCACATTTTGGAGATCCAGTTTCCGGAGTGGCTATCCTATGCCGTGATGGTAGGGTAGGGCCCGGGGAAGTGGAGAATGTGCATGGACTTAGGGACCTAAATAAAGCATGTCCCAAGGATCACTACCCGTTGCCCCGCATAGATCGGCTAGTGGATTCAACCTCGGTGCGAGTTACTCAAGATGATGGACGCTTCCCAAGGATATCACCAAATTCCTCTCGCACCCGAGGACAGAAAGAGGGTTAGTTTTGTGGTTTCAAAGGGAACTTTTTGTTATGTGAGCATGCCTTTTGGATTGAAAAATGCAGGAGCTACATATCAGAGGATGGTCGACAGAATCTTTAAATCCCAAATCGGCAGAAACATGGAGGTATACGTGGATGATATGCTAGTGAAAAGTGTGAAGGCAGGAGAACATATCAGGGACCTAGAAGAGACGTTCGAGAACCTGCGCACATACGGAATGAAGCTCAACCCATCAAAATGTTCTTTTGGAGTCAAATCGGGAAAATTCCTGGGGTATGTGGTCACAGAGCAAGGAATCGAGGTCAACCCGGAGAAGGTCAAGGCAGTACTGCAAATGAATCCTCCAAAAATATAAAGGATATCCAGATACTAACGGGAAGAATAGCAGGGCTGAGCCGTTTCATATCACGCTCGGCCGAGAAGGGGTTCCCATTTTTTAAACTCTTAATAAAAGGGAACAAGTTCGAATGGACCCCGGAAGCGCAAACGGCATTCGGAAAATTGAAAGAATATTTGGCCGAGCTGCCCCTACTCACCAAACCGATACCAGGAGAGGATCTTGTACTCTACTTATCCGTGGGAGAAGGAGCGGTGAGCTCGGTCTTGCTAAGAGAAGAAATAAATAAACAAAAGCCCATTTATTATACAAGCCGAATCTTGCAAGGAGCAGAACGGAACTACTCCGAGCTAGAGAAAGGGGCGCTGGCGTTAGTGGTTACGGCCAGGCGATTGAGGCCCTATTTCCTAGCCCACCGGGTAAAATTGCGAACCAACTTGCCCTTGAGAGAGATATTAGGGCGACCTAATGTGTCAGGCCGTCTGGTGAAGTGGGCGGTGGAAATGGGGGAGTATGACATGGAATATGAACCGAGAACGGCGATTAAAGCTCAGGCCCTAGCAGATTTTATCCAAGAGGGGACCATGCCGTCTCCACCAGAAGGACAGTGACTGTTACATGTGGATGGATCGGCGACAACCAGTGGTTCTGGGGCAGGAATAATCCTCACTACCCCGGAAGGTGAGCAATTAGAGTATGCCATAAAATTCGATTTCAGGGCATCTAACAACGAGGCCGAATATGAAGCCACAGTCGGGGAATGCACTGGGAATAGACTTGGGCGCATCGACGACTCATTGCTTACTCGATTCCCAACTGGTCACACAACAGTAGAAGGAAAATTTGAGATAAATGAAGATCGGATGAAGAAGTATGTGGAGGAAGTAAAAGAGGTGCCAAAAACTAGGCGAATGGAAGTTAGTCCATATCCCTAGGTCGGAGAATGCAAAAGCTGATTACCTAGCAAAGATGGGAAGCTCCTTAGTGGATTGCCGCTCGCGAAACGATGCGATTCGGGAGCACCAAGTAGCATCATGAAACAGTGATGGAGGTGAATGAGATGGCGATTAGCGAACTCCTTTGTTGGCATACCTAAGAAGGCGAAATTACCCAAGGAGAGACAAGAAAGAATGAAAATTGTGCGAAGAGCGGCAAGGTTCTTTGCATTAATGATGAGCTATATAAAAGGTCCTACCTCGGGCCATACCTACGATGCATCTCGGAAGAAGAAGGGCGAAGTGTATTGGAAGAAATCCATGAAGGGTGCTGCGGAGACCATACCAAAGGAAGAGCGCTGATTAGCAAAACGCTAAGGGCTGGTTTCTTTTGGCCGACCATGAGCAAGAAAGCAGTGGAAATGGTTAAGCGATGCCAAAAATGTCAAGTGCACGCACCCTTAATTCATATCCCAGCCGAGGATATGATCACCATGGGAGCGCCCTGTCCATTCGCCAAATGGGGAATTGACATCATGGGGCAGTTTACACCTGGCTCGGGAGGAAGAAAGTTCTTAATAGTAGCCATAGACTACTTCAGCAAATGGGTAGAGGCCGAGCCTGTGGCCACCATAACCGAGCAAAGAATCATAAGTTTCCTGTTTAACAACATTTGCTGCAGGTACGGAGCGCCCCAGATACTCATCTCAGATAATGGAACCCAATTCAATGGGAAGAGAACCCAGTCCTGGTGCGAGGGCATGCATATCAAGCAAAGGTTCGCTGCGGTTGCTCACCCGCAAGCTAATGGGCAAGTAGAGGTAACTAACAGAACAATCTTGCAGGGGATAAAAACCCGCTTAGACAAAGTGGGTGGAGGATGGGTGGATGAGCTTAGCTCGGTACTATGGTCGTACAGGACCACGCCTAGATCGTCAACAGGAGAAACACCCTTCAGTATGGTCTACGGGTCCGAGGCCGTCATCCCCGCAGAAGTCGGAGAAATGTCCCATCGGGTTCGATGGTTCAACGAGGTGGAGAACGAGGAAATAATGAAGGAGGCGTTAGATACCATAGAAGAAAGGAGGGAAGCGGCAGCAGCACGAACTGAAAGATACAAAAGCCTGACAAAAGCAGCTCATGACAAAAGAGTCAAGAAGAGACAATTCCAGGTCGGTGATTTGGTGCTTAGGCGAGCTGATGCCCTCAGAAAAACAGGAAAGCTGGAACCGAACTGGGAGGGCCCTTACAAGGTAATCCGAATTTACGCGGGAGGAGCTTACGAGCTTGAGGATATGGAGGGGCGCCTCATCAAAAGACCTTGGAACATATGTCACTTAAAAAAGTATTTTGTATGAAGAGATGTGGAAAAAAGCTTATGTTGTTTTAATGAAAGTCTATTACAAAAATATATCTCTGAATGTGTTGATCAAGTAAAACTAGAACTGACATCTGAATAGGCGAAACGCCTCCAGATCCGAGTAAGGGTGAACCGCCCTCTGACATCTGAATAGGCGAAATGCCTCCAGATCCGAGTAAGGGTGAACCGCCCTCTGACATCTGAATAGGCGAAACGCCTCCAGATCCGAGTAAGGGTGAACCGCCCTCTGACATCTGAATAGGCGAAACGCCTCCAGATCCGAGTAAGGGTGAACCGCCCTCTGACATCTGAATAGGCGGAACGCCTCCAGATCCGGGTAAGGGTGAACCGCCCTCTGACATCTGAATAGGCGAAACGCCTCCAGATCCGAGTAAAGGCGAACCGACCTATGAAACTATGACTAAGGGAAATACCCAACTTACACTAAAGATCGGTGAAAAGATTAAGTCAAACTGGTCGGATTACATTTAGGAATTTTCGAATTTTAAAGTAGGGATACCGAGCTGTATCGACTTTGTTGTATCAAAACAAACAAGCACAAGATACATTAAGGTTACAAGCAATACCGAGCTGTATCGACTTTGTTGTATCAAAACAAACAAGCACAAGATACATTAAGGTTACAAGCAATACCGAGCTACATCGACTTTTTTGTATCAAAACAAACAGGCACAAGATACATTAAATACCGAGCTATATCAACTTTGTTGTCATTCAAACTCAAAAAGCACACAAACCCAAAGTATATTCAACTCAGAAAGTTGTCATTCAAAATAGCTGTGCCAGTACAAATAAAGTAGAAAAAAAAAATTAAAAGAAAAATATACATTGTCTACACTAAGCTACAGGCTCTGAAGACGGAGGAGGCAGCGGAGGAGAAGCATCACGATCGGTCCCAACCACCTCGGGAGTAGGAGTATTGGCCTTAACAGGTGAACTGGGAGGATCAGAAGGCAGCTCCAAGTCTAAGCCGGATTCCTTTAGGGACTCCTCAAGGGCGTCCTTCCACCAGGCCGCCTCCGGAGATTCTTCCACGTCCCCGGACCAACCCGAAGGAACGGGAGCCCCGTCCAATGCAGCATCCCGGTCCAGCTCGCACGAAAAGCCCAATAAAGCTAGCTGCTCACGAGCACGGGTCAGAGCAAAATCAAAATATTGCGTCGCAGCTGGGGCTAGCTTAACCAGGAATGCGGTGGAATTATGATACCGGGCCAGGAGGGCGGAACGGTAGGCCTCCAGAAAAGAGTGACCAACGTCACTAGTTAGGAATCGACGTCGGCCATCCGTCACCCCGCGCTCATAAGACGATCCCTCGGACCTAGCCTCGGCCAGTTGGGTCTCCAGCAGGGTCACCTTTTCCGACGCCTCTCTAGATTGAGCTTCGAAGTCGGCGACCTTCTCCAGCTCAGCCTTCGCCCGTGCCTCAAGTTGGGCTATCCTTTCGGATTCAGCCCTAGCTTCCGACAACTGAGCCTCGAGCTGGCCCACCTTCTCCGTTTCAGCCGAAGACATGGTCTTCCAAAATTTCAGCTCTTGGTTTAGCTGAACATTGGCCATCTGGGCCCGCTCTAAAACCGCCTCCCGCTCAGACTCCTTCTTCATGGCAGCATCTAAGCGATACTCCCTCTCCTGAAGCCGGGCCGAAAGATCAGAATTAGCCGCCAGGGCGGCCTCCAGGTCGGCTTGCATCTGGGTGAGCTGCGAAGAAGAAGTAGCGCCGAGCTTATGATCCTCGGCGAAGGTCACGAAGGTAGCGAAGAACTGCACAAGAAGTTATATCAGGTCGGCAGAGGGTAATAATAAACCTAAAAATAATCAAAAGGGGTATGAAGGCGAAAAGGGGAATACCTTCCCAAAGTACATCATCATAGCATCAAATTTGGGGTCCTCATCGGCGTCTCGTAACCCCACTTATCCTTAGCCAGGACCATGGAGCTGAAATAAGGGAGAAATTTCTCAAACTCCTTGCAGCGGAGAAGAGTCTCCATAGCCGGACCTGGAGGACCCGCGGTCTTCGGCCGTTTGGAAGCAGGGGAGCTAGGAGAAGAGGCCCTCTGCGTGACCTGAAGTTGCCGAGACGAGCTCGCAGAGCCTCGTCCGGTGGTCAAGGTAGGAGCCAGATCGGAGGAGAGTTACCCCGGACTTGGGGCGAGCAGAGCCTTCCGTTTGGCTTTGGGCGAGCCCTCCGCCCTCTCCTTGGGAGGATTCGTCGACTTAGGAACCTTCGCTTTGTTTGGTTCGGTGGCACAGAGGCATCCGATCGGGCGTGTTCGCATGAATCGATCTACAAAAAACAGTACAAACGGTCAAGGAAATAGCCAAAAGGCAAAATAACAAAGATCTAAAAAAATATATATATAGATAAAGCCTACCGATGTCAGGGATAGCCGGGTAGGGATTCGAGCTCAGCCCACAATGGAACAGAAGATCATGGAATTGCGTCAGCTGGAAAGCATTATAGGGAATGGCATTCCATTCCCGAACTTTCTCGACCCACGCAGCCCGGGTGGAACTACGCCTAGGGATAGGATCCTGGCTCGGAGTAGCCTGCGTCCATTGCGTAGGAAAGCCCCAAGAATCGGATGTGGGGAGCCGAAGGAAAAAGAAGCGGGACCTCCAGTCCTTCACATTGGAAGGGAGGTGGGTGAAGAAATGGGCGTCGTTTCGGGAGGTCAAGTAAAAAGAGCCTTTAAAACTCTTTAGCCCAAAGCAAAAATAGAAAAAGCCCAGGTCGGGTTCCTCTTGTCTGTAATGACACAGCACGAGAAAACCCACCATGTAGCGAAAAGAGTTAGGAGAGAACTGGTTAAGGGGAAGATTGTATTTAGTGGAGAGAGAGACAAGGAAGGGATGGGGTGGGAAGCGAAGACCACTGCTCACCTGGTCCACAAACCAGGTAATATGACCCGGAGGGGGATGATCAGGGGTATCGCTAGCCTGAGGTGTGACAAATTCCCACCCCGGGGGAAGCCTAAGAAATCTTATAAAACTAGCCAGCGCGGCTGGGCTAGTCCTCGATAGAGGATGGGGAGGGATAACTCGAGTCGCCCCTACAACCGTCTGATAAGGGTCGGCTAAAAGGCCGGTCACAGTTACCTCGTCCGTGGGGGGAGGGGAAGGAGGATCTACAATGATTAGGGGGATGCCAGAGGGAGGGATGTCACCTAGCTCGGACCAGTCTATGTCACCTAATGGTTCATCCCTAAGGCGGAGGGAGGAACCAGTAGCTCGCCCCGACCTACCCCCCGAATCCCCATCAGAAGAGGAAAGACCCTCCAAAAAGGAGTTCACGGCCGATTCGCCGGAAATATTTTGGGAATCCGAAGCAGACGACATAACTTGAGGAAAAGGGGAGGAAGAAGAAAAGGAAAATATGTGTAAAACAAAGCAAAAAGCTAAAAGATGTTTAGATGAACATACCCATAGGATTGGGTGGAAGTTCGCCGGAGAAGGGTGGAGCAAACTTGTCGCCGGGGACAGATAGCTGCGATTGCTAGGGTTGCCTGGGAATTCTTGCACCAGAGATTGAAGGTGTAAAATCACGGAAGTGGTATAGGGGGGAAGAAGAAGACCTTTTATAGGAGGGAGGGGCAAAAAACCGAGGAGGATAGGGACGATCTGGAGCGTCCGATGCCCTATCCGAAGGAACGGCTGGGATTTGGCACCGTCTTAGCCGACCTATGGCAGGTCGACACCTGGCTTCGGCCACCGATTGGACGTCTTGGAGGCAGGGAAAGGAAAAAACAGGTTAATTATAGCGCACAAAGTACGAAGAGCCTCGTTATCTGGGAATGGGAGTCCCTAGGATAGTTGCGTCAAGGTCGTCCGGTTGTAAACAAATCTTACTCTACTCGGTCTTACAGCTCGACTAGAGTAGGGGGGACTGGTTGATAGGACGTCGAATGTACGCTCACTAAAAACCCGGTTTAAAATATGGACCAATAAAGGTCCGACCTAGGTTCTTAGATAAGGAGATTACAACCCCAAGGTCCTTTAGAAGGTCGCCGACCTCGGAGGCTCCATTTAGCTGTGATATCTGTTAGATAAAGGGCGCCGACCTCGGAGGCCCCATTTAGCTGTGACATCTGTTATAAGGGCGCCGACCTCGGAGGCCCCCGCCGACCTCGGAGGCCCCATTTAGCTGTGATATCTGTTAGAAGGGCGCCGACCTCGGAGGCCCCCGCTGACCTATGATATCCGATAACAGGTCGCCGACCTCAAAGGTCTCTCAAACTACTGATTTGAATAGGGATGAGCCGACCTAAAAACCATCGAACTCTTGGGAAAGAAGATCCTGACTCACCTGGCAGAATCCCTAAGATCCAGGGATTGAGAACCCATACCTTGCCAATCCCGGAGATCCAGGGATTGAGAGCCCATACCTCGCAATCCCGGAAATCCAGGGATGGGAAATCGCAGCTTGAATCCCTGGATATCCGGGATTCTCTCTGGGAATCAGGAATCATCTCAGAAAACAAGGCATCCTCCCTCCTATAAAAGGGAGAGAGGGGGTTCCTCAAAAAGTATTGAGACTCGGAGAATACAGCATTTTTTAGAGAGAGAAATAAAAGAGAGTACTTCATATATTTTGGGTTTTCTTAGCTAAGCTTCTAAGATTAACCCGGTTCTTGGTGGCCGATCAGCTCGGTTACATCAGTAGCGGCAACTCCTGAAAGACTGGACAGGTATAAGTACTAGTCCCACAAAAGTATTTTCTGGGATCTACCTTATTGGAGTAAGTTGTTGATTATGAACTACCTAGATGTGATGTACAAAACAAAAACAACATCTAAGCCTTAGTCCCAAAGTGATTTGGGGTCGGCTAACATGAACTAAACTTTGAAACCGTCAATGATCGTTACATAAATAACAAAAAAGGAAAAAAATAGAGAAAAAAAGAGAGAGAATGAATGTTAACAAAAAAAGAAAAAAATAAAAAAAAAAAAAAAAACAAAAAAATGAAAAATTCTGAAAAATAAATTAAAAGATGACATGAATAAAAGAAAATAGGAATAAAAAAAAGAATCAACTTCCATCCAGCACCCGTATTCTTTCCCGCCACATTTGCCTCTCCATCGCCATACTTTCTCTAATTCCAAGAAACGCATATCATTTTCAATCATCTTTATCCAAGTTTTCTTGGGTCTTCATCTACCTTTCACAATATTACTTATTCCGCAACTTTCTAGCCTCCTCAGTGGGGCATCAACAGGCCTTCTTCTCACATGACCAAACCATCGTAATCGATTCTCCATCATCTTGTATTCTATAGACGCAACTCTTACCTTCTCTCTAATCACCTCATTTCTGAGACGATCCTTTTTTGTATGACCACACATCCATCGTAGCATACGCATCTCCACCACATTCATCTTTTGAACGTGACACTGTTTTACAGCCCAACACTCGGTGCCATATAACAGTGCAGGCCTAATTGCCATGCGGTAAAATTTACCCTTTAATCTATGAGGCATGTCAGGATCACATAAAACCCCTATGGCACTCTTCCACTTCAACCACCCTGCCTTTATTCTGTGAGCCACATCGCCATCTAGATCTCCATCCTAGATGTGATGTACAACAATGACATAGAGAGGCTCGCAACAAGGTTCGATGAAGAAGCCCAACGACGAAAAAGCCTGAAATGATTTCTTCTAGTCCAGCCGACGAATCCAAATCACAGCCCACAAGTTCATTTAGGGCCCAAAAACAGCATTTTATTATTTTTCGGATTTTATTTCTTTCCTAATTTTCTTATTAGGGTTTTGTTAAGACTATTTAAATGTTTTAGCCGTCATTAGAAGGGGGCTTTTTGGATCCTAATAATATTTTAGAGTGGCTTCTTTTCTGGTGGACTCCAGAGTTTCAACAGGTTTATCGCTTGTAAATCTATTTGTTCGATTTAAGGAATTACGTTTGCTTTTTCTCCATTAATTCTGACTGCGTCAGGTGGTATCGGAGCAGGCTTTCTCCTATTTCTTTTCGCATCTTGAACAGCCATGGGAGAACCAGTGACCAGAGCAGATCTCGAAGGAGTTACGACGGCTTTTACCACGGCCCTTACTGCTTTGACCGAACAGATGACAACCTTGACTACACAGATGAATAACATACAGAACAATATGAATCAGAAAGGAGATAGGAGAGGGAAGTCGAATAGAGACAAAAGAACTATCCTTGCAGATAGTTCGAGTTATGAGGAAGAAGAGTCCCTGAATTGACGAGGGTAATCAATATCATAAGCATGATTATCGAGTGAAGGCTGATATTCCCTTGTTCTATGGAACTATGGGAGTGGAAGAGTTCCTAGATTGGCAGATTGATGTTGATAGATTTTTCGAAGTGATGGAAGTTCCTGAAAACAAGCAAGTTAAAATGGTGGCGATCAGGTTGAAGAGTACTGCTGCTGTTTGGTGGGATAAGTTGGTTGTACAGAGGCAAAGACAACGGAAGGGGCCAGTCAAGACTTGACGGAGGATGAAACAGTTGATGTTGGAGCGGTTTTTGCCAGAAGATTATGAGCAGATCTTGTACAAGATGTATATCGAGTGTGTCCAAGGAAAGAGGACTGTGACGGAATATACCGCGGAGTTCTTGTGCTATTCTGAGCGCAATGATTTGAGAGAGTAGGAAAACCAGAAGGTGGCTCGCTATATTAGCGGCTTGAGGAATTCTTTGCAAGAGGATGGGTTTGCAAACTGTATGGACTATTGCGGAGGCATCCAGTTTGGCTTTGAAGGCCGAACTAATGGAGAAATCCCCTCGAAATTTCTCATCTTTCAGAAGGTACTCACCCCAGGGTAACTTCGATTCCACAGGTGACACTGAAAAGAGTGCAGCTTCTAAAGAGTCCAATTCTGAAAACAAAGGGGGGTCTAGTAGTGCGCAGCAGAATAAGGCACCTGTTCAGAAGCAGAACAATCCCTACGCCAAACCTAGTGTAATACCCGTAATTTTGATTTCCGATAATTTTCTTTTTTTTCGGCGAAAGTCCGTTTTGACGACTATTTCGTCGTTCTAAGAATGATTAATTCTGCACTTTTTGTCATCCGAGTTCGTTTCGGTGTCGTTTTGTTGAGTTCCGTGCTTTTTGGCGACTTTTCCGCACTTGAGTTCGATTCTTGCGAATCTCGTTCGAAACTACTGTTTCGAGTTTCCCGTAAGTCCGTTTAACTTTGTTAGACGTGTTGTTAACTTTGGTTTGGTTATTCGATCACGTATCGTGATTTTCGGGCGTTTTGGGCCATTTTGTAATTTACCCAAGTTATGGGTATCCGTATCTGTAATTGTTGTCTCGACCCGTTTCTTGGTCGCGTATGATTAATTATTGTATTATGTTTTCATTTCGGGTCGATGATGTTGTCTGCGAGCTTTTCGTCGTGTTCGTTCCATACGTTTTCGGAAATCGAGTCGTCGGGCCATGGCGGTACAGCAGTGGCCGACGGCATGCGTCTGGCCGGACGGCTATGGCATCGCCGGGCTGACGCGGCAGGAACCGGCATAGCGCGTGCTACTACCGCAAGGCTGCGTGCGCTAACCGGCAGGAGTAGCGCACGTTATGCGGCCGGCCGACGCACGCTATCGGGCTGGGCAGTAGGGGGCAGTGAGGCTTTGGACTCTGGTGGATAGGCAGTTAGCGCACGCTACTGTCGGACACTGCGCACGCTACGACCGGCCGTAAGGCTGCGCACGCTACCTGGCCGAGCAGTCTAGTCCAGAAGGTCTCTGGATTGCGGCCTGGGCCGATAGCGCATGCTAGCTCGGCAACCTAGCGCACGCTAGTCCGCACCAGTATAAATGTGACAGAGCAGCCTCATTTTCACTCGTTTTTCATTTCCTTTCTTTTCGATCCGAGACTGGAGCTTCGGAGGAGGCAAAGCCATGTTGTTGAACAACAAATCCACGAAGTTCTTGAGTTCATATCACCGATTAATCATCCGTTATCATCCTTTGATCTAGCGAATCAAGGTAATCTCTTCTTAGAACCCTAAATTCTTGAATTTGGGGGTTTTTGCGTTTTTGTCTGATTCGTTCCGTATTGTTGATTAATTCATGATGGGTATGATTAATCTTAGTAGTATTCTTGTGTTTAACATCTTTTAATCCATTGTTCTTCGTCGATTCGAAGTATATTTCTTGATTTCCTTCGAATCGACTTTTTGGGGGATTTATTCTCGATCTCGTTTTTCATCCGTTTTTGATGTATCGATTGTGGTTAAATGATGTTTTTAAACATATTCTATGGATTGTATATCCATATTTCAACTTGGAATTCTGTTTTCGTGTTTTGTCAGGACGAATCGTGTTCTTGGCCGTTTTCGGGGAAACACTTGAACTTTCGTCATTCGTTCTTTGAATTCAACGGCTTTAAGTCGTGCTATGGAATTCATTTTCATTGTTGTTATTGTCCTTCGTAGTTTATTATCGCGAGTTGGCGTTCAGTGGAGTCGGCGGATTCGTAGTCGGTTCGTGCCAACCTACTTCGGTCGATTCTCCGCGTTGTGGTTATTCGAGGCAAGTACCTTGTTCATACTTTTCTTGTTTTGTGGATATGATAATTAGTTATCGTTTCTATGTGTTTGTTTGATCGTTTGATTTTGAACTTTCAAAAGATTCGGTTTAGCCACGTTAAGGGCTCCCTTTCAAAACGCGTGTGTTTTGGTGAATATTATGCTCCGTGAATGGTTAAGTGAACCCTATGAATTCGCTTGTGGTTGTTATTATGCTTTGATAATGTATTTACATATATTATCCCTTTTCGGTGCATTGTGGTTTGACGTGGTGTTTTGCTAAGTGTTTGATGCCTCTGGGTGAATTGTTTGGATATCCTTGGTGTGATATGATATTTGTGCATGATTGTTTCGCTAGCCAGCTCGGTAGGGTCCTTCGAGGCCTCGGGTGGGATTCATGGTGGCGTCCTGGTCCTAGGCGATGCCTGTGCTTGATTGTTTCGCTAGCCAGCTCGGGAGGGTCCTTCGAGGCCTCGGGTGGGATGTCTGTGGTGGCGTCCCGGTCCTAGGCGATGCCTGTGCGTGTATGTTTTGTGAATGTGTTTGCTCACCCTGGGAGGGTCCGACGGGGCCTCGAAGGAATCTATGACTTCACTCTGGGTTCACGAGTAAAAACTTCACAAGTTGGTGTGTATGTTTTGTGAATGTGTTTGCTCACCCTGGGAGGGTCCGACGGGCCTCGGGGGAATTTATGACTTCACTCTGGGTTCACGAGTAAAAACTTCACAGGTTGGTGTGTATGTTTTGTGAATGTGTTTGCTCACCCTGGGAGGGTCCGACGGGGCCTCGGGGGAATCTATGACTTCACTCTGGGTTCACGAGTAAAAACTTCACAGGTTGGTGTGTATATTTTGTGAATGTGTTTGCTCACCCTGGGAGGGTCCGACGGGGCCTCGGGGAATCTATGACTTCACTCTGGGTTCACAAGTAAAAACTTCACAGGTTGGTGTGTATGTTTTGTGAATGTGTTTGCTCACCCTGGGAGGGTCCGACGGGGCCTCGGGGGAATCTATGACTTCACTCTGGATTCACGAGTGAAACTTCACGGGTGCGTGTGTATTTTATGTCCGTCGAGGACGCGTGAACTGGGTGTTAACCGTGTATATTGTTGTTGGTTTCAATTGTGAAAACAAAACCTTTGGGCTGTGACCCCTGTTGATTTTGGAAAGATAAGGATTTGATAATCCTAAATTGTTTTCTATTAAAACTCTCGATGGCATTTTAAACTGTTTTATAAATTGTTTCCCTTGATTTATGATCTTTCGGTTTTGGAACATTTTACCCAAACTCATGCCTCGGGAAGTACTTTTCGTTACGTTTGGATCTTTGAGGAATCCTGGTTATTGTTATTCGTGGAATGTGAATTGTATGGCTCGTATTTGCACTTTGTTCTTGCACTAGCAAAACAGTGGAGTTTTGCTAACCCCGAGTATTCGGGGGGTGGATGTCTGTTTTTGCATTCAGGTTTGGGAGCATAACACAGGGTCGACACGAAGGGTGATGAAAGATGATCAATACTAATCACATGTGGAACTGTATGTTGTTGTATTGGTTCAGTTGTACTTTATTTTACGCTGCAGTAATTTTTCCCCGTTGTACGGGAGTTGTTGTATTTTGATCCCTGCGCGGGCATGAAATGAGTTTGAGTTGTATGTATTTATTGAAAGACCAAATCGGTCTACTGAGTTATTTTAGCCTTAAAGGCATTGTTGAGTTGTTCTATGTTGTTACCAGCCTGGTAGATCCTTGAGGAAAGGGTCTACGGCGTGTAATATCCCTGAGCGGATTGGGGGTGTTACACCTAGTGGTGATACTTGCTATCGCTGTAATGGCAAAGATCACAGGTCTAATGTTTGCCCGACCCGTAGAGTAGCTGCTGTTGTAGAAGGGGATGGAGGGGAGCTTGAAGGAGAGCTGATGAATATACATATGTTGAGTTTGCAGAGGAGGAATCTACTGAGAGGGTTAACTTTGTGTTGCAAAGGGTGTTATTGACATCCAAAGATGAGGGACATCGCAAAAATTTGTTCAAGACACATTGTTCAGTCCAGAAAAAATTTTGCAACTTGATCGTGGATAACGGGAGCACGGAGAATCTGGTATCGCAGAAGTTAGTAGAATACTTGAAGTTGCCCACTGAACCTCATGAGAAGCCTTACACCCTTGGCTGGGTCAGCAAAGGATCCCAAGTTCAAGTCACATTGACTTGCAGAGTTCCCATCTCCATAGGGAAACACTACCAGGAAGAGGTAATTTGTGATGTTCTTGATATGGATGTTTGTCATATTTTGCTTGGTAGACCTTGGCAGTTTGATAATGATGTTACCTATCAGGGACGGGATAATGTGATGATGTTTACTTGGGGTGCACACAAAATTGCTATGGCTCCTGTTTTGCACTTTGACCATAATCCAGGGGGAAAGAAATCCAGTTTCTTAGTAATGACTTACAATGACAAAGAACTTGATGAAGCTGTAAAAGAAACTGATTATTTCTGTCCAGTGGTGGTTAAGGGGTTGTTGAGTGCTGAGAAGGAAGATAACCCAATCCCTGTAGCAGTGTTGGGAATCCTAGAGGATTTCAAAGAATTGATTGCTGAAGAGTTGCCCAATGAATTGCCTCCCATGCGAGATATGCAACATCAAATTGACTTGATTCCTGGTTTTAGTATACCAAACCTACCTCATTATCGTATGAGTCCTAAGGAGAATGAGATCTTAAGGGAGCAAATTGAAGATTTGCTGAAGAAAGGGTTCATTCGGGAGAGTATGAGTCCTTGTGCTGTTTCAGCCCTTCTAGTCCCAAAGAAAGGAAATCAGTGGAGGATGTGTGTTGATAGCAGAGCAATCAATAAAATAACTATCAAATATCGCTTTCCAATTCCTCGACTGGAAGACATGCTTGACGAGTTATCAAGTTCTAAGGTGTTTTCGAAGATAGACCTGCGTAGTGGGTACCATCAGATCAGAATTAGGCCTGGAGATGAGTGGAAGACAGCCTTTAAAAGTAAAGATGGATTGTATGAATGGTTGGTGATGCCATTCGGATTGTCAAACGCCCCTAGCACTTTCATGAGGTTAATGAATCAGGTTCTTTGTCCTTTTACTGGATCTTTCGTAGTGGTTTATTTTGATGATATTTTGATCTATAGTAAGGACAAGAAAGAACACCTAGAGCATGTGAAACAGGTGTTGCAAGTTCTGCAGGAGAATCAATACATTAATCTGAAAAAGTATACATTCTGTACCAACAAATTGCTTTTCTTAGGCTTTGTTGTCAGCGAAGAAGGGATTCATGTGGATGAAGAGAAGGTGCACGCAATTCGAGATTGGCCCACACCAACATCAGTGACCGAAGTTCGTAGCTTTCATGGCCTGTCCACTTTTTACAGGAGATTTATCAGGGATTTCAGTATCATTACTGCACCTATAAATGAATGTTTGAAAAAAGGCAAATTTAGGTGGGGAGTTGAGCAAGAACGGAGTTTTGCAATAATCAAAGAGAAACTATGTCGTGCCCCGGTGTTAGCCCTTCCTAATTTTGATAAAGTGTTCCAAGTGGAGTGTGATGCGAGCGGGGTGGGCATTGGAGCTGTTCTGTCCCAGGAGAAGAGACCCGTGGCTTATTTCAGTGAGAAGTTGAGCGATGCTCAACAGAAATGGAGTACTTATGATCAAGAGTTTTATGCGGTATTTCGAGCTCTACGATAGTGGGAGCATTATCTGGTTCAAAGGGAGTTCATTATTTTCACTGACCATCAAGCTTTAAAGTTTCTTCACAGTCAGAAAGTGATAAATAAGATGCATTCTCGATGGGTGAGTTTTCTGCAGAAATTCCCGTTTATTATACAGCATAAATATGGAGCTTCGAACAAAGTGGCTGATGCACTGAGTAGGAGAGCTTCATTACTCATTACCTTAGCTCAGGAGATTGTGGGTTTTAAGTGCCTAAAGGAGTTGTACGAGGAAGATGTTGAATTCAAGGAATTATGGGCTAAATGTAGTAAAGGGCAGCCTAGTGCAGACTTCCATATTCGGGATGGTTATCTTTTTAAAGGAGATCAGTTCTGCATCCCTTATTCGTCCTTGAGAGAGAAGTTGATTCGAGATCTCCATGGTGGTGGACTTAGGGGTCATTTGGGTAGAGATAAGACAATTGCAGGTCTGGAAGAGAGGTATTATTGGCCTCACTTGAGGAGAGATGCTGGTGCGATAGTTCGGAGATGCCATGCCTGTCAAGTGTCAAAAGGTCAGTCCCAAAACACTGGTCTTTATATGCCGTTGCCTATTCCTGATGACATTTGGAAAGATTTGGCAATGGATTTCGTGTTGGGATTACCTCGTACTCAACGAGGTGTGGATTCTGTTTTTGTGGTAGTTGATCGTTTCTCCAAAATGACACACTTCATTGCTTGTAAGAAAACAGCCGATGCATCAAATGTAGCAAAGTTGTTCTCCAGGGAGGTGGTGCGACTTCATAGAGTTCCAACCTCTATCACTTCTGATAGGGACACCAAGTTCCTTAGCCATTTTTGGATTACTCTTTGGAGGATGTTTGGGACAACGCTTAACAGGAGTTCTACATCTCATCCACAAACAGATGGGCAGACTGAGGTGACTAACAGGACGTTGGGAAATATGATTCGTAGTGTTTGTGGAGATAAACCAAAGCAATGGGATTTGGCATTACCTCAAGTGGAATTTGCATATAACAGTGCAGTACATTCGGCTACAGGGAAGTCACCTTTCTCTTTGGTTTACACTTCTGTTCCTAGGCATGTGGTTGATCTGCTTAAACTTCCTAAAGCACCTGGAGTCAGTACAGCTGCTGGAAATATGGCTGAGGAGATAGTAGCTGTTAAAGAAGCTGTCAAGGCTAAGTTACAAGCCACCGGATAGAAAAATAAGATTGCTGCTGACAAGCATAGGAGAGCCAATGTTTTCACTGTGGGAGATGACATTATGGTGTTCCGGCGTAAGGAGAGGTTCCCAGTTGGTACTTACAGTAAGCTGAAGCCCCAAAAGTATGGTCCGTTCAAGGTGACTAGGAATATCAATGACAATGCTTATGTCGTGGCTCTTCCGGATGACATGAACATATCCAACACTTTCAATGTTGCTGACATTTATGAGTACCACGCAGATGAGGCTCTTTATGAAGATAAGAACTCGGGGTTGAGTTCTTTAGAGGTGGAGGAGACTGACATAGAGAGGCTCGCGACAAGGTTCGATGAAGAAGCCCAACGACGAAAAAGCCTGAAATGATTTCTTCTAGTCCAGCCCACAAATTCAAGTCATAGCCCACAAGTTCATTTAGGGCCCGAAAACAGCATTTTATTATTTTCCGGATTTTATTTCTTTCCTAATTTTCTTATTAGGGTTTTGTTAAGACTATTTAAATGTTTTAGCCGTCATTAGAAGTGGGCTTTTTAGATCCTAATAATATTTTAGAGTGTTTAACTCTTCTTTTCTGGTGGACTCCAGAGTTTCAATAGGTTTATCACTTGTAAATTTGTTTGTTCGATTTAAGGAATTACGTTTGCTTTTTCTCCATTAATTCCGACTACGTCAAACAACAACAACAACATCTAAGCCTTAGTCCCAAAATGATTTGGGGTCGGCTAACATGAATCAAACTTTGAAACCGTCAATGATCGTTACATAAATAACATAAACAGAGAAAAAGAGAGATAAAAGTAGAGAAAAAAAGTAGGGAAAAAAGCAAATAAAAAAAGAGAATGAATGTTAAAAAAAATAAAAAATCCTGAAAAATAAATTAACAGATAACATAGAATAAAAGAAAATAGGAATAAAAATACAGAAAAAAAAAGAAATCAGATTCCATCTACCGTCCGTATTCTTTCCCGCCACATTTGCCTCTCTGTCGCCATACTTTCTCCAATTCCAAGAAACCACATATCATTTTCAATCATCTTTATCCAAGTTTTCTTGGGTCTTCCTCTACCTTTCACAACATTACTTGTTCCCCAACTTTCTAGCCTCCTCACTGGGGCATCAACAGGTCTTCTTCTCACATGACCAAACCATCGTAATCGATTCTCCATCATCTTGTCTTCTATAGCCGCAACTCTTACCTTCTCTCTAATCACCTCATTTCTGAGCCGATCCTTTTTTGTATGACCACACATCCATCGTAGCATACGCATCTCCGTCACATTCATCTTTTGAACGTGACACTATTTTACAGCCCAACACTTGGTGCCATATAACAGCGCAGGCCTAATTGCCGTGCGGTAAAATTTACCCTTTAATCTATGAGGCATGTCAGGATCACATAAAACTCCTATGGCACTCTTCCACTTCAACCACCCGGCCTTTATTCTGTGAGCCACATCTCCATCTAGCTCTCCATACTTTTGGATAATAGATCCAAGATACCGAAAGAAAGTGGATCCATGAATAACTTTCCCATCAAATGTGATCATCCCCGCCTCTCTATCACTGTTTTCGCGAAAACCTACACTCCATATATTCAGTCTTACTTCTGCTCAGCCTAAAGCCTCAAGCTTCCAAAGTATCCCTCCAAAGTTCCAATTTCTGTTGCACTCCAACCTTCGTTTCATCAATCAACACAATATCATCTGCGAACATCATACACCACGGAACGTCATTTTGAATTTCTCTTGTCAATTCGTCCATGACTATGGCAAAGAAAAAAGGACTAAGTGCAGATCCTTGATGCACCCCAATCATAATAGGGAATTCTTCTGTCCTCCCAACATTAGTACGTACACTTGTACTAGCTCCCTCATACATGTCCTTTATAATGTCAATATATTTCCGCGATACACCCTTCTTTGCTAAGGCCCACCAAAGTACTTCTCTTGGTACTTTATCATATGCCTTCTCTAAATCAATAAAAACCATATGTAGATCTTTCTTTTTATCTCGATAATGTTCCATCAACTATCGGATAAGATAAATTGCTTCATGGTCGATCTTCCAGGCATAAATCCAAACTGATTTTCTATTATCTTCGCACATTTCCCGATCTTTTGTTCAATCACTCGTTCCCACAACTTCATGGTATGACTCGTTAGTTTAATTCCGCGTGTTGTGCGGCGATTTATACGCCTCGATGGCGATCGGTATGAGGGCCGAGCGACCAAAGACAGCATCAAATAAATCCAAGACAGACTTGCCAAACGAAGGGTCCAGACCGAAATCAGGTACCGAGCGATCGACGTCCAGGGCGATCGCCTTTTGGCACCTATCGATCGACTCTGGTGCCCAACCAAGGACGACCATCATATGCCGCGAACAAGGCCATCGTCCGTCAAAGTCCATGAAGACTGGATCACGAAGCAATGACCCATGTGCAGATCCGCGAAAGGCGTCACAGAACATGGATCGTCGACTCCAGCCCATCAACAGCTGTCAGTGACAAGGACGGCCTCACCTACCGACAGACCCGCTGAAAGGTCCTAAGTAGGGCCTCCCAAGACAGCGACACAGATGTGTGTTGGCCTCTCATTGGTTCGCACTTCTAGCAGCTAGCAACTTCTACGGATTTTAAGGAGACCAACCCATGTGCTAAAGACGATCGCCCGCTTATTATAATGCAGCAGAGGCGATCGCCCAGCGACTCCCAGTCCTATAAATAGAGAACCTCCAGCAACTGGAGAAATGTTCCAAAAAACGTTTAGAAAAGTTCACAAAAGGTTCCGAAATTTTCACCTCTCGGCTTTGTCTCTTGAATCTATTTTAGGATTTATCTCTCAGTACCTCTTAACCAAAAGACGGTCGGCAGAGGCAAGACCTCTCTACAGTTCAGATTCGAAGAGGTTCACAAGCTCATAAGCTCAGATACTCAGCTAATTCACACAGTGAGTGACCGTCGATTTCTCATAGTCAGTACAGCACTCCATCGTTGTTACAAGAACTCACAGAACATCTACTCTGGTTCTTCCGGCAATCTTCAGCACTCGATACCTAAGATAACTAGGGTCTTTACACTCATTGTAATTGTACTCTAACATTAATATTTGTACTTCTAAGTATTCGTATTAATAATATCTCGTGAGAGCATTCAAGCCCGGGACTAACAACCCCGGCAAATCTTGTGTTATTTACTTTCCCCACGGACGTGCTCTCGCATTTTGTTTGTTACTCGACCATTCCAGCAATATCATCTCCGGATAATATTTTAGGTAACAACACCGCGATAATTAGAACAATCTTGAACATCACCTTTGTTCTTATACAAAGGGACGAGAATACTTTTCCTCCATACTGATGGCATCTTATTGCTTCTCCAAATCTTATTGAAAAGCATAGTTACCCATTCGATGCCTCTCTCCCCCAAACACCTCCAAACTTCAATAGGTCTACCATCTGGTCCTTCTGCTTTCTTTGACCCCATCTTCTTCAATGCAATTGTCACTTCACCCTTTTGAATTCTCCTCTTAAACTCTCGGTTAACCATACTTGAGGGGATGTTTAAATTCCCTATATCTTGTTCTTGATGGCCATTGAATAGGGTATCAAAGTATGACCTCCATCTCTCTTTTATCTCTTTATCTTGAACCAAAACTTTTTGGTCAGTATCTTTTACACATTTAACTTTTCCAATATCTCGCGTCGTCTTCTCTCTCATTCGAGCAAGTTTATAGATATCTTTTTCCCCTTCTTTTATATCTAATCTTGCATATAATTCTTGATCAACCTTTGATCGGGCATTTCTCACTACTTTTTTAGCTTCTGTTCGAGCTTTCTTGTACTTCTCATAATTTTCATCGCTCGAGCATTAACCCAATACCTTATAACATTCACGTTTGGTCTTTATCGCTTGCTTAACTTCATCATTCCACCAAGATGTGTCCTTACTTGATGGTCTGTTTCCTTTAGATTCTCCTATGACTTCTTTTGCAACTTCCTTTATGTTATGCTCCAACAAGTTCCACATCGAATCTATATCCATCTCCGTGCAATCAGACCAAATACCACTATCAGCAATATTAGCCACAAAAGTATGTCGACTCTCCCCTTGGAGCTTCCACCACTTAATTCGAGGGTCAACTTGTGGTCTAATCTTTCTTAAGTGCCTCTTACCTCGAAAATCAAGCATCAAAACCCTATGTTGCGTTGCAGCACTCTCACCGGGTACCAGCTTGCAATTAGTAAAAATTTTCCTCCAAACATTCCTTACTAAAAAGAAATCAATCTGACTTGCATTACCTCCATTTCTCTATGTCACCAAATGAGAGTCCGTTTTCTCGAACCAAGTGTTCATAATACCCAAGTCATGAGCTAATGCGAAATCCAATATACCATTTCCTACTTCATTCCTATCCCCAAAACCAAATCCACCATGAGTGCTCTCAAATCCATCTCTGCTAACACCGACATGCCCATTGAGGTCACCACCAATGATCAATTTCTCACCCATAGGAATTTGTTCGACAACCTCTTCCAAATCTTCCCAAAATTCTTGTTTGATCGATGCATCCAATCCTACTTGTGGTGCATAAGCACTTATGATAGTTAGAAACTCATCCCCTATCACAAGCTTAATACTCATTATTCTATCACTCTTTCTTGACACTTCCACCACATCATCAATGAATTCTTTATCAATGACGATACCCACTCCATTTCTACTTATATCCTTTCCAGAGTACCAAAGCTTGTAACCCCAAGGAGCCAACACTCTTGCCTTCTCGCCAACCCACTTAGTCTCTCATAGACACATTATGTGAATCCTCCTCCTTTTCATAACCTCCCCCACTTCTGCTGATCTCCCAGTCAAAGAGCCAACGTTCCAAGTTCCAAACCGCACCTTACTACCCTTACTACTCTTACTAGATGTGATGTACATAGAAAAAATATTTGTGAAAGTGTTGTCGGTACAGTGTTATGTTGGGAAGGGAATACTAAAGACGGCCCTAAGGCATGCATTCGTTTAAAAGAAATGAACATTGGAAAATATTTATGGTTGAAGGAAGGGAAGGGGAAACACAAAATGCCGAAAGCAGCTTACACCGTCACCCCTGAGCAAAAGGCTGAGATTTTTTTCGTGGATGAAGGCTGCTAGGTATCCCATAGGATATGCTGGAAATATAGGGAGGTGTGTTAACTGTAGGGTCTTTATTGAACTAATAAGACTTATGATCTCATCATATATCGAAATAGTGCAGCGGAAGTATAAATATATATGTAAAACCCTCCCTGGATCCAAGTATATTAACAAAGTACAGAACAAGATTGTTACCTCTTGTAGCGTGTTTTCGATCGAGCCTTCTAGAGACGTTGCAAGAAGCGAGCGCCCTCTACGGTATCCACACAACGAACAAGTCCCGAGCGTCTAATGGATAGCTAGATCCGATTCAATAAAGATTTCACTTAAATCAATTTGAATATAAGTATGTTATTGATTATGGTAAGAACAAGAACACCAAGAATATTATTCAAATGTTTGATTTAAAATAACAACTATGAATCTAATTCAATATGTTATTAAAGATCAAACTCACAAGATACTATGGAGATTAGATGAGTATTCTAAATACTTTTCTTGATCAAATAATCAATCTTCAAAGACATGAAGATATATTCTTGATCCTTTTGATTCTTCAACTCTTGAATATTATTTTCAAGACTTTTTGAGCGAGAAATATCAAAATCATATTTTTTTATTCTCTCTACACAAATTATGTCTTCTCTTGTGTTTGGTCAAGTGTGAGGGCTATCACAAGACACTATTATATAGCCCTCTACATGGCTAAGGGTTCACAACCCTTCACCAAACATAATCAACCAGAACAAAATAGCTGCTCTGCTCGTTTAAGTGTGTGACCCTGTAGGTTCTAACTAATACGACAATGAGTATAAAATAATTTTACGACTCATAAATCATAAGCGGCCTCTAGCTAGACACTGTGACTACCCATATTAAAATAATTAATTCGACGGCACAAACGAAATCCCGTTACTGTATAATATTTAATCCTCTCATCACGCGATATCCTAATTAAGGATAAGGCATGGATAAGTCGACCTTATATGGATTAATTAATATTCTTAATCTCAAATTACAATTGTCCAATTCAAATATTTATCAATAACTCTTTATTGATCAATTTGAGCATGACCATGCATTTAAACACTTTAACTTATCAAGGGCCCGTGGATATCTTCTCCATTTTATAGGAGGGACAAGTCCCCCTGGACAAACTACTTCCCTCTGCATAAATTGTACCGTATCCAATCACAAACTGTATGATCTCTTGTTACAGAAGACTTTGGTATTGTGTTAAAATACGATACTCATTATGTAGGAAACTATAGTATCTTTAGGTAATAAGGACTTAAATATATATATAACAATCAGAGGAATTATAATGACTTAATCCTTATATAATTCTCTTTGTTAGGTCATATCCAATACGAAGTCTCTACATGTATCTATGACGTGATATAACATCTCATGTTCATGACCAGTAAAACATAGCCATCGTATCATTATCATACTAGTAATCATATTATTAGGGATATTTAGAATAAATATTCTTTAATACTTTAACGAGCTTTACTATCAAGCCACATACTTGATAACCGTAAGCAAAATATTAATTCAATACTATAATCAATATTATATATATATTAAATAATAATAAATATCTCCACATTATTATTAAATAGTAGACTTAGAATATAATACTAACATTAACTTCAAGGAGAACAAGTTAGCTGGACTGAAGAGTCATGATTGCCATATCCTCTTACAACGCTTGTTTCCTGTGTTTATTCGACCATACTTGACCAAATAGGTGGTCGAGCCTTGTATATCGTTATCCAGCTTCTTTCAAAAGTTATGCACTAGAGAAGTAAGGAAGTCTCCAGCTCATGCAAAAGTAGATCGTTTATATCCTATGCAAATTTGAGAGGATCTTCCCATCGGATTTATTTTGATCTCATGCCTCACCTCATGATCCATCTTCCTCGCCAACTTTTACTAACAGTCCCGGTCCACTACACGTGGATGTGTCCAATAGAAAGGCAACTTGGTGAGTACAAGGACTATGTGACTAATAAGTATTCACCTGAAGGATATATAGCCGAAGCATATATTGCATGGGAGTGTGTAACATATACCAAGTTCTATTTGCGCGCGGTGGATCCCACACCTGAGCCTATGTCAACCATCCAGTGAAATTTAATCTCTCCATCATCACAAGTGAAGTCGAAGTTCAAGAAAGATTACCTGAAAGTTATTTACAACCTTACGAGCTAGGAATTGCACATTGGTAGATATTGCTTAACTGTCCATAAGTTCAATATTGGAAAGACATTCACCTTTCATGTGATGCTGTGAATGGAGACATTAAATTCTACAATGAAACATTTGCTGATTATTTCGGACAATGGGTAAGTCTTTAATTACTGTTTTCTTAATTTTCTTACATAATTTACTTAATTATGATATTCACCTTAATTAATATCCACATGACGCACATACAAAGTGATGCCCACTCTAAGTGGTCACGTGAGTTGATGCTTCTTTCGACAAAGCCTGTTATATCTAGAGTTTATTCAATGGCGAGGGCAAATGGTGTGACATCTGTATCTATCGACAGAGATCAAAGAAGAAGGTGTCAAAATTCTGGGGTTATGATTGACGGTGGATATTACGGTGTTCTTCTCAAGGTAGTGGAACTTATTTATGGAGAAGGCTTGACAATGTAATTGTTCAAGTGTAGGTGGTTTAATACAAATCCTCAAATCGAAAGGGGGGATAATTATGGACTTTTATCTATTGATACTTCTACAAGCTGGTATTGTAATACCCACGATTTTCATTCCGGTTATTTTGGATTTTTCTTTGGATATTTCCTGGTTGTCGAGCGCTGATATTATTTTTCTCGACTACTAATTTTGGATTTATGGCCGTATGGGGTGATTTGTTATCCGGTGTTTTCATTTCAGATTAATGTTGTTGTCCACGAGCGTTTTGTCGTGTTTATTCCGTGCGTTTTTGTATAATCGAGTCGTCGGGTCATGGCGGCTGGGCACTGGCCGGATAGTTTCGGCAGGAACCGGCAGGGTGACTGGGCACTGGCCGGACAATTGCAGCAGGAACCGGCATGGCAGCTGGTACTGGCTGGGCAGGTGCGGCAAGAACCGACATAACGCACGCTACTGTCGGAAGGTTGTGCGTGCTAACTCGGCAGGAATAGAGCACGCTATTCGGATGACCAGCGCACGCTATCGGGCTGGGCAGAGAGGTTTCTGAGGTTCTGGACTCGGGGAGGATCGGCAGGTAGTGCACGCTACTGTCGGTCGTTGCGCGCGCTAATCGGCAGGTGTAGCGCACGCTATCGGCCGACCAACGCACGCTACCTGGCCAAGCAGTTTAGTCCAGAAGGTTCTGGATAGGTCAGCTAGCGCACGCTAGCGTCCGCAATTCGCGTGCTATCGCGGTCGAACAAGAAGGTTCTGGACGGCAGGACAGGTCGACAGGTTAAGTCAATGCGAGCCCCGACCGAAGGTTCTCGGCTGAGACCGCCCTTTAGCGCACACGACTCGAAACCCATAGCGCACGCTAATGCGCATATCTGTGGGTATTCTCACCTGGGGTTGCTCGACGGGGCGCACAGGGACTTGGTGGCTTGATGGCTGAACCGCATCGTGAGAATTGCAGAATATTTTTACTGATGGTTAGTTGTGATATGTCCGGAGTATCACAATTCTTTGTGCTCGGTATCGAGAGACATTTTATATCGAGTCTTGGTGTTTGGCTAGAATGGCATAAGAATAATGTGTTGTGTGTAATGTGTCCTTGGAGTGAGTGGAAGTGTATGGTTGGGTCGTGGACTTCACGTTTTCTGCATGGATTCATATTTTGGAAATAAAACTATGGGTTGTGACCCTAAATGGCTTTTGATAAACTAAGAACTTTTCGATCACAAATGCTTTCAAGACTCCCGAGATCCTGAATCGATTTTTAAATGACCAATGGTTTCATTTATATTTTTATCACTTGAACTACTTTATCCACATGAAATATCTCGGGTAGTCGTTCGTTGTATTCTCAGAATGTGTTGTGTATGGCGCGTATTTGTATTTTATACTTGTACTAGCAAAACATTAGAGTTTTGCTAACCCCCGAGTATTCGGGGAGTGGATGTTTGTTCTGCGTCCAGGTACATGCAGGTTTTGGAAGCAAATCACAGGTTCGGTGTGAAGAATGATGGAGGACGAATGATACTAATCACATGAAGGCCAGTTTTGGGAGCAGTCAGTTGGAGTTCGTTGTATGGTCTTTCCCGCTGTCGTACTTTTGTTGTGAGTGTATTTTACCCTTGCGTGGGTATGAATCCAGATTGAGTTATGTATATTAGAGTTGTATAATGATGTAAGATCAGATCGGTCTATTGATTTGTTATTCTATCACGTCGGTATGTAATGTATTGTGTTGTTTTGATGTCTAGCCTGGTGGATCCTCACGGAGAGGGTCAGCGGCGTGTAATATTCCCGGTTTGATTTTGAGTGATACATTTATGGTATCAGAGCTTAGGTTGCGGAAACCTAGACTGTCGGGTCTAGTCGTGTATTGTCGTGTCTTGTCAGATCGTGTCTGCCTGAGTCGTGTCGCGACGCTTCATCTGTGATGTCGGTCGTGATTAGTATCAAGGTGCATCCATCATATTCGTGCGATCTGTGGATGTAAGTCTCTTACTTTATGTTGTGCTTCGAGCTTAACGAGCTAGTTGTGTGATTCAGTATTTCGGGGTAAAGTGAGTGTGATTTATGATATGTGGTCTATGCTTGTTTGACTATCGTATTGTGCCAAAATGAAGAGCGGTGTCGGTGTATATATGTGTGTGTGTATATATATATATACCGCTGCATAAATCATTTTTATAAGAGTAATAGCCTTGGTGTGGTTACAAAAGGAAAATTCATCAGTGGTATTTTAAAGCTTTAAAAGTTTTGGGGAGTCACATAATTTTAATTTAAAAACATCCTCCCAAGGAGGAAAAAGTTTGATTTTCGTATGATGACCTCAAGGTCGAAATTTTTCTTTTGGGGATTCAAACTACCGATGTTTCATTTTTATCTGGTATTATAGGTTTTCAAAAGACAACTTTAAAACTCAAATGAGGTCTACAAATATACTCAAGACGTGACTCTCACTTTCAACCTTTCAGTTTCATGGCTGTTAGTAAAGAACTACATGATGATGTTCTCGTTGTTTGGGCACTGGTGCAAGTTTTACGATTAAAATGGTGATGTGAATGTTGAGTCGTTCGGTTTGTGTACATTGAGATAGCCCTCTTTAATAAGAGGTGAGATTTTGGTTTTTGAATAACAATTGTCTTTTGATGGTTGCTCATGAGGTGTTAAATCGATGGCTGTTGAGATTCGAATGTTTTGTTGTTTATTTGTGACCATCGATTCTAGTTTTGTTGTATATATATTCGCAATCATGTTGTTGAAATAGAATAGTTAGCGCACGCTAAGTGTGAGGCTAGCGCGCGCTAATGCAGCATAGGTAGCGCACGCTAAATAATTGTTATAGCGCGCATTAGTTAGCCTGGACAGAGGCTAGAGAACCGTATTTCTCTTAGCCGTTAGGCCTAACTTTTGCAGTCAATCACCTGTGACTGTATTCTATGTGTGTTGTCTAGTAATGACAATTGTTTTGTATGGATGTGTGTTATGACTTTTCGTTGCGCTAAGTGATAATTGATTTTGTTCAGTGAATTGATAAATTATGTCTGATACGTGTGTGTTCGAAAATGGTTTCCTGAAACTTTCATAAGTTTGTGCAAGTTGCGGAAAATCAATTTTCAAAACTACTTTGACGGTGCGATTAATCGGCAGCTTCATATGAGCTTTGGAAATTGTTTGATATTTGCGAACCGGCCTAGGATTCTCAAATAAAACCTCGACGGTATTTGAAAGATTTGTTTTAAAGTGCCTTTGTACATTTTGTAAAATGTTACCATCATTGATTTTTGAAGAGGATTTTCGAAAATGTTTTTTAACGTATTGTTGTATTTTCAAATAATTCGAGAACATGATTTTCAAAAATCTTTCACACCATAAAAATTTTTATTTCAAAAACCAATACGATTTTTATTTTCAAAAAATATATAGTGAAAGACGAAAAACTTCACTCGATTTAAACTTCAAACTCGGAGTTGGAAAAGTTTCCTGTACTGATTAAAGTATGTACGAATGGTTTGATGACCTTGCGTGGTTACCTTGTTTGTTATTAACGGTGATGCTGGTGTGTAGTGGCGGGGTGATGTTGACAATGCCGGTTGCACGAAACTTATTTTTAGGGGGGTATAATGTAATACCCATGATTTTCGTTCCGGTTATTTTGGATTTTTCTTTGGATATATCCCGATTGTCGAGCGCTGATATTATTTTTCTCGACTACTAATTTTGGATTTATGGCCATGTGGGGTGATTTGTTATCCGGTGTTTTAATTTCAGATTGTTGTTGTTGTCCACGAGCGTTTTGTTGTGTTTCCGTGTGTTTTCGGATAATCGAGTCTTCGGGTCATGGCGGCTGGGCACTGGCCGGACAGTTGCAGCAGGAATTGGCAGGGTGGCTGTGCACTGGCCGGACAATTGCAGCAGGAATCGGCATGGCGGCTAGCACTGGCTGGGCAGGTGCGGCAGGAACCGACATAGCGCACGCTACTGTCGGAAGGCTGCGTGCGCTAACTCGGCAGGAATAGAGCACGCTATTCGGCCGACCAGCGCACGCTATCGGGCTGGACAGAGAGGTTTCTGAGGTTCTGGACTCGGGGAGGATCGGCAGGTAGCGCACGCTACTGTCGGTCGGCAGGTGTAGCGCACGCTATCGGCCGACCAACGCACGCTACCTGGCCGAGCAGTTTAGTCCAGGAGGTTCTAGACGGGTCGGCTAGCGTCCGCACAGCGCGTGCGATCGCGGTCGGGCAAGAAGGTTCTGGACAGCAGGATAGGTCGACTGGTTAAGTCAATGCGGGCCCCGGTCGAAGTTTCTCGGCCGAGACTGCCCTTTAGTGCACGCGACTCAGAACCCGTAGCGCACGCTAATGCGCATATCTATAAATATGACCGAGCAGTCATATTTTCACTCGTTGTTCATTTTCTTTCTTTCATGTCCGCAGCTGGAGTCTTGGAGAAGTCAAAGGCATGTTGTTAAACAATGAATCCACGAAGTTCTAGAGTTCATATCATTCATTAATCATTTCATAACCTCCTTTGATCGAGCGAATCAGGGTAAGTCTTCCTAAAATCTTAGTTTTGTGAAAATTGGGGATTTTGTTTGATTTCGTCCATTTGATCCGTAATAGCTTAGATTGGTGATGGATTGTTGATTATTAAGTTGTATTCTACCAATTTTGCTTGTTGATCAATGGTTCAATTGCGAAAGATTCGTTGTTTTATTGAGTTCCTAATCAATGCCTTGAAGGTGTTCGGTGATAGGTTTTAGAGGGGGTTTTGGGTGTTCTACGATTATTCTTCCTCGTACGATCATTGATTATTGATTACATGATGGTAGGGTCAGGTTCCTTGTGAAGAACTCGAGTCGGAACTCTTCCGTTTGTCGTTTCTCGATCGGTTGTGTTACCGTTGTTTCCGCCATAGAATTGTAGGTGTTCAAGGTTTCCTGGTTGATCTGTGTTCATTGAAGTGTCCGGTATCGATTATTGAGGCAAGTATCTTGCCCATATGTTACGTATTTTGTGGATATAATGTTTGGTAGTCGATGATTTGTGCTAAATGAATGCTTACAACCATTTTACAAAAGAATCGGTATATTTACAATCATGGTTTTCTTAAAAGATGACTCATGTGTTTTGAGAATTAATGTGCTTATTGAACATATGTGTTAGTGTTGAGTATAGGATCACTTTACTTCTATGTGATGTCATTAGGTGTGATTATGTCGTCGGTAAATTTGAAGTTCAATCCTTTTGTTAAGATGTGTGCGTGGAGACATATGGTTATCGATGAATATATGAGTTTGTGTGATATTTGTTGTGTAGTTCGGTTCTGTTCATATAGTGTGCTTTCTTTTTGATGGTATTAGTTCCGGGTCGTGAGTATGTATTGGATAATTTGACAATTCTAGCAGAGTACCTCGACTATTTATATTGTGATTGACTGTCGGGGATTGTGGCTCGGAGATGTAAACTGCTGAGAGTTGTAAGGTTGTTCTCGGGTACTCTCACTCGGGGTTGACTCGACGGGGTCACACGGGGACCTGGTGGCTTAGCGGCTAGACTAGGTCGCGAGGGTTACTTTCAAGTGGGTATTCTCACCTAGGGTTGCTCGACAGGGCGCACAGGAACTTGGTGGCTTGATGGCTGGATCGGGTCGCAAAAATTGCGAGAATGTTTTTACTGATGGTTAGTTGTGATATATCCGGAGTATCATAATGCTTTGTGCTTGGGATCGAGAGACGTTTTATATCGAGTATTGGTGCTTGGCTAGAATGGCATAAGAATAATGTGTTGTGTGTAATGTGTCCTTGGAGTGAGTTGAAGTGTATGGTTGGGTCATGGACTTCACGTTTTCTGAACGGATTCGTATTTTGGAAATAAAACTATGGGTTGTGACCCTAGATGGCTTTCGATAAACTAAGAACTTTTCGATCACAAATGCTTTCAAGACTCACGAGATCCCGAATCGATTTTTAAATGACCAATGGTTTCATTTATATTTTTATCACTTGAACTACTTTATCCACATGAAATATCTCGGGTAGTCGTTCATTGTATTCTCGGAATGTGTTGTGTATGGCTCATATTTGCATTTTATACTTGTACTAACAAAACAGTGGAGTTTTGCTAACCCCTAAGTATTCGGGGGGTGAATGTCTGTTCTGCGTCCAGGTACATGTAGATTTTGGGAGCAAATCACAGGTTCGGTGTGAAGAATGATGGAAAACGAATGATACTAATCACATGAAGGCTAGTTTTGGGATCAGTCAGTTGGAGTTCATTGTATGGTCTTTCCCGCTGTCGTACATTTGTTGTGAATATATTTTACCCTTGCGTGGGTATGAGTCCAGATTGAGTTATGTATATAGGAGTTGTATAATGATGTAAGATCAGATCGGTCTATTGATTTGTTATTTTATCACGTCGGTATGTAATGTATTGTGTTGTTTCGATGTCTATCCTGATGGATCCTCACGAAGAGGGTTTGTGGCGTGTAATATTCCCGGTTTGATTTTGGGGGTGTTACAGGTATGAAGGTGATCCTTTTGTTTTTGCAATATCTGCTAAACCAGTTTACTACCTGGATGACTTGGTAAAAAAAGGAGCATGGAAGATCGTAAATCATGTGGCTACGAGAAATATATATAGTGCGGCTACACTTGGACAGGCAGTAGATAAGGATGACGATGAAGCATATCAAGAGCCGGATACAGCTAATATTCCACCATCCTCCACAATATTACTGAATAATAATGTAGAAGGTCTAGTGGTTCGAGTACGTGGTGAAGAACGTGGGTTCATAGTTGTTGGTACAGATGAATTACGTGCAGACTCTGATGAAGATGATGAAGAGTTCACACATATGCTTCCACTTATCAACTCCGACATAGAGACACACTCAAGTGGTGATTCAGACTACGAACCTTATAAGGACATATCTTTTGTAAAAGTTCCTTAGATATTCATTGTTGTGTGCCGCTCGAACGAATCAAATCATTGTTTTAATTTTATTATATTCATTGTTCCATTGATTATTTTTTCTAATATAAAATTATATATATATATATATATTTATAATTAAATTCAAATATATAAAATATTATTATATAAAAATATATAAATCTATAAAATATTATGATATAGAAACTGTATAAATTAATACACCTATACAAATTGATCAGGTTCGAACCCCGGCAGCCACTGAATCATATTTTTTTTGGATTTAAGTATAGCCGACGACTGCCATCGGCTAAAGTCCCGGGTATAGCCGACAGCTCTGTCGTCGTCGGATAAAGTCCCAGTTGGGAACACGCGGAAGTCCTGTCCGCGGACTCGACCATGACATATTTGACACGGACGACTAGGCTTTAGCCAACGACTGTTATCGGCTAAAATATAGATATATTAATTTATAAAATGTATATTTATAATTAAATTTAAATATATAAAATATCATTATATAAAAACTGAATGAATATACGAATATATAATTATATATATATATATATATTTATAAATATATATTTATAATTAAATTAAAAGAATTTAAAATATCAGTATATGTATAAATATAAAAACTGTGTTTAAATGTACGAATGATAAACATGACTCAGTATCAAAATGCTATATCACCTATACTAATGGCCCGGGTTCGAACCCGTCAGCCATTGAGCATGTTTCTTTTTCAGAAATTAGAATAGCCAACGATAGTCGTCGACTAAAGTCCTTAGACACGTGGACGACTAAAGTCGAACCCCGTAATTTTTTTTGGTTTACCGATGACGCACCATATCATCGACTAAAGTTCACATATATAAAAAAAATGGCCTTCTGTCATTTTTTTCCTTTCTTCAGTCGTGACCTAGATACTGGAACCCTCCTCGTCCCCTCTGCCGTGTTCCCGCCTTCCGCCTTCCGCCGCATTCCGAGCCAACTGTTTTCACTGTCTGCCGCGTTTCTGCCGCTTCCTGCTGGGGTAACTTATTGTTTTCTTTATTTGATATTTTTCTCCCCGTCTGAGAGAGGGAATAGGACAGTATGATTCTCAGTAAGCGATCTGGAGATTTATGGAAGTATTTACTATTTTTCAGTTGATTCGATTATATGTTTATGTATAAATTCCCCTGCGAATGATTAAATTAAATTATGATTAGGTCTCAGTGTTGTGATAACTATTTTTGCGATTAAAATTTATTAGGGATTTGAATTAAATCAAACGTATTATGATGTTTGATTAATTAGGGTTTTGAATTGTTTGATTTGCGGATTGTTAGTCATGATGTCTCTGTTTTTAATCGGAAGTCTTGCGATAGTTTAAATTTGGTTAATTAGTGTTTTCAATTGATTGATTTATGGTTTGGTATTTTTTTATCTCCTCTTTTGATTTGTAATTGAGTAGGGTTGGGTTTAATGAATTAATTGATTGATTAGATAATGTGATAGTTTTGGAATTTATACAGGTTAAATGGATAAAATTAAGAGACTAGCGGGTGTTAAGAGAAAGTCGAAGACTCCGGAGTCGGGAGAGAGTTCTGCAGCTTCCAATCGTGCGGATCATGTGGGTAAGTATTTGGATGAGAGTAACCCTCGCATACCTGGGCTAGTAGAGAATAGTGGACTAATGTTTAAGGATGGAAACTTGTATTCGATGGATGACGCACACTATTGTTGGAGCAATATCGGTATTATCGCCGTTTGTGCGGAAGCGAATATAAAGGCGGAAAATAAATCACACGAGGATTTATAGAGGTTCTGCCAAACGTGTCTACGTCCTCTCTCGATGTATCTTTTTCTATAGGCTTAAGAACAAAACCTCTGCACCTCTCTTCTATCGGTCGAGGGATTACCATTACAAGCTCGTCTTCTATCGGTCCAAGTAAAACCGTTCTCGTACTTGTCTTTTTGTCGGTCCAAGTTAAACCATTTTCCTTTTCTATCGGACAAGAAATCAATCGATCTAGCTTTCTATCGGTACTAGATAAACCTCACTAAGATAGCGATTGCGATTCTAACAATGCCGGATCCTTGATCCTAATAACACCGAATCCAATCATATCTTTTCTTTTGCTTCTCGTGTATGATTTAGTATATAACACTCAATCACTCTCAACTTTAAGCTCAAGAACAACAACTATAATGTTTATAATGATATCTCGCTCAATGTTGTTGTATGGAATAATACCAAGGATGTGGTATTTATAGCCTTCTTCTGCCAAACTAGCCGTTAGTCTGTTTTGACTAATTAGCGTGCGCTAACTCTTCCTTGATAGCATGTGCTATCGCTTGTATCTCCAGTCCAGTGGCTACTGTCCATGACAGTTAGCGTGCGTTAATACTTCTTTGTAGTGTGCGCTAATCTTGCATCATTGCATGCATCATATATCCGTTTGTACTTTTTGACTTTGCATCAGAATCTTCCCAACGGATTGATTGACTTGAATTCAAACTGATATTTAGCGTGCGTTAAATATCATTTGTTGCGTGCGCTGAGATGACTTCACTGCATACGCCATTCTGTGTTTGAATCTTTTCACAACGGTAATATGGACTCGATAGCGTGCGTTAGTATACATGAGTAGTGTGCGCTATCTTCATCAGATGAGTTGACTTCAGGTAACTTCGAACTTGTCTGATCTGCAGCTAGGTATCATTAGCGCGCGCTAACGTATAAGTCTAGCGTGCGCTAACTTTGTATTTTCTCCAGCTTTTTGCATCTTCGTCTGCTTCGTTGTTTTGCTTCGCCTCTTTATTGTTTTGTTTTGTTTAGCAACTTAATCATCAAAACACTATTTATTAATATGTGGAATAAATATTCCAACAATCTCCCCCTTTTTGATGATTACAAAACAACCCTTGAATTGGATAAAACCTGTAAATAAATATATATATATATATATATATATATGTACGTTTCAAGTTTTCGGCTTTGATCGTTTGGTTAGTTTATCCAATCTTTTTCTTTTGTCATTTTTGACTACTTCATTTCGTATTTTTCAACTCCTTCGTTTCTCCCCCTTTTTATATGCTTTCTTCTTCCTTTTCGACTTCTTCGATTTTTATTATTTTCTCCTCCTTTTTACTTTTTATTTTTCTCGTCATATCTTTCGTGACGCCTTTTATCCGATTCAACTTCTTCTCCCCTTTTTTTTATTTAGCAAAAAGTGTAAAAACAATATAGAGGATACCAATTATGGAATATGCATGATACCAATTGTTGGAGCAATAACGGTATTAGCACCGTTTGTGCGGAAGCGAATATAAAGGCGGAAAATAAATAACACAAGGATTTATAGAGGTTCGACCAAACGTGCCTACGTCATCTCTCGATGTATCTTTTTCTATAGGCTTAAGATCAAAACCTCTGTCGGTTTTAGTATTTACTTTATCCTTTCAGTATTTAAATACTTCTTTATCAAACGGGACTTGACTTAAGCGAATAACAAAGATTCCTTTCCAAACGGTCTTCAGTCCTATTTCGATAGGTATTGAAGATCTCAATACTTTACAGCTTGAATGCCGTATCCATTTATGTTGTAGGCTATAGTGGAGTAGTTGCTGTATGGAATGTTGTTGTATCAAGAAACAGCTTCCATAATTGGCGCTTTTTAGACTCTATTGATGTATGATGGCATGATGAGAAGTCTTCGATACAGGATCGGCAACTTCGATTAGACTTTCTATACAGTAGCTTGTTGTATGCTGGATTGGCACTTTATCAAAATATTTTATCAAAACCTCGATACAGGGATTGTTATCCCAACACGGAGGATACTGGCTATGGCATGTTTTTGTGAATCGAGTATTCTGATTATATGTTGTATTCCGCTGCTAGAGTACTTTTTATTATTTGTCCTTTCCGCTACGTGAGTATTCTTAAATGCCCTTTTGGTTTTTAGCAACTTGAGTTGCTTTACAAATTGTTTTCTAAACTATTTTGTCGGTACATGTAAGTGATAGCTTAACATATGTTTTTAAACTGTTGAGTTTTGGCATTTCGGGCCTTATCCTTTCAAATGATTTTACGACGGTTTTGATAAACGGATATTATAAAGTCTTCGAATGTTTTTAAAAGATAGTACTGTCGTTAGCCTCTTGGGCATTTGTAAATGTTTGCGAAAATGTCTTTTAGCCTTGTGGGTTCCGTCTCGGGACCCACGACGCTGTAATATTCCTGGATGGCTCTGGGGGTGTTACATCTAAGATGAGCCATGCTCTGATGTATACGAGGTTTCATACACATATCAAAATAACGGATCTTGCCTGCTTCACTCGTCACTTGCTCACGAACATAACCCAACTGTTGATTATAATCGACTATCGCCTGGGATATCGACACATCCTGATGCATGGCCGAGAAAAACTCAACAATCATACGCTCTCGAACAGGCGACGGGCAATACTTGACCTCCATGGCAGTCTTGAACTCGGCCCAAGTAGCCATACGATTTCTAGGCACTACAGCCTCCCACCATTCTGCAGTTTCCTTATCGAGAAGATACTGACCAATAGGTACTCTCCTCTCATCCGGACAAGATACAACATCAAATGTTCGTCCCAACTAGAAGAGCTAATTCTCCCAGCCTAATGAATCAGAGGCACCTTCAAAACGAGGCAGATGCATTCTCATCACATCACACAACCACTTACTAGCTCCATTATCCCCCTAGGGAGGCTCATTCTAGTTCGCTGCTTCATTCATATGCGCCAACTGATTTGCCAACTGGTGGAGGATGGTGAAGGCGACAATATTAACATTATCCCCAGCTGGCTGTTCCTGCTCATGCGACTGGTCATCACAACCATGTGTACTGAGCTGGTTGGCACTCGACAACGAGCGAGTCACCGAATCACGATTCTGATTACGTCCACCTCCGCGACCTCGACCTCGACCTCGTCTTCTCGGCATACTGATCATACAATTATTCAATACAATGAAACATAGCGTCATACAATCATGACATCACATACTCTTATCACAACATCAGCACAAAAGGTAGTCACATGCTACCACTCAACATCATCACAATCAACAGCACATAGGGTAATCACATGTTACCACTCAACATCATCACAATCAATAGCACACAAGGTATCCCGTGCTCATGCTCTCTTGGCATCGACCCCCAGAGGTTTCACCGAACCACCCCGGGTGGGCAATCTGTAACACCCCGAGATATTCGGAATAATTACAGCGCCGTAAACCCTTTAAGTAAGGATTTACAAGGCTAATTAAAAAGAAAGTAAATCTAAAACATCAAAACTGCGGAAATTCAAGTTTGTGAAAACGTACAACTGGTTCAACGAGTAATTAATACAACCATATCGAATTAATATCAATAAGACACGCGTACTCGAGTACAGAAACCAAACCAAGAAAACAAATCTCCAATAACAATAAACATCACTGAACCCCTTCGTCGTCACGTCGGTCTTGTGTTTCCCCTGCTCCTCGGCTACCCGAACATCAAAACAAATTTACAACAACGAAGGGGTTAGCAAAACGATGCTAGTACAAGTATCATATTAAACAAATCGAATATGCAAAAACAATACATAACAAGATACACCACACGGACTTCCGCTAGGAATCGACAATGCGAATCTACAAGATTCCATTACACAGCATGGGTATTCCAATGATCCAGCGCCCTCAGCATAGATCCCAAGATGATCCCGTCGGACCAACACGAGGTGGAAATAACCCGTCCAATGATCCAGCGCCCTCAGCCTAGATCCCAAGATGATCCCGTCGGACCAACACGAGGTGGACATCCGATCCAGCGCCCTCAGCATAGATCGTACAACGTATACAAACACAACTCATGCATACACATATGCCAAATCATTATGTTCATCAACATGAACATATAAACACTATATAACGAATATCATGGCAAATCAACGAAGTAAATATCATGTTCGACAACATGAATAATCATACACATGCTCCAAAAAATACCAATATTAACATATCACGATACTTGCCTCGAAGATGGCAAGAACGATATACTTCAATGATCTCAACACTCTCGAAAGTCGCCTCCTTCGATCAACGTAGCAAGCTTGAACCTTAACAAAAGGAATGATATACAAATCATCTCAAGTCGAACAATGGCCTAACAATTCGGCCTATGGCCGAAAAGCTCAAAATAAACAATCTGTCTGGATTGCTTAGCGCGCGCTACGTACTCTACGTAACGTGCGCTAAGCCGGACTGTTAGCGTACGCTATCGTATAAGACTAGCGTGCGCTAGCCACGATCGCGATCGGACTCTGGTCTCATAACGTACGCTACGTACGTTTCGTGCGTTAACTGAACCCCGATAGCGCACGTTAACTCACACATGTTAGCGTGCGCTAATCTTGCATGGCAGAATACTGCAAACCGAAAACTGGGTTGAATGGTGAAGAACTCATGAATTCTACCGTGATAATACAAGTTATCCTCGGGCATATCATGCTAATAAGGTTTGCGGTAGTTTTATTATTATGAAATACGGAGAATAGTACTCAGACAAAAGTACAATCATTACAATATCACAAGTTCCAATTACATAACAGAAATCTCGGGTATTACATCCTTCCTCCCTAAAAAGAAGTTTCGTCCCGAAACTTAGGATGAAAACAACTCCGGATATTTAGCCTTCATACCGTCCTCCGTTTCCCAAGTGGCCTCTTCGACTCCATGTCGTGACCATTGTACTTTAACCAAATGTATTGGTTTATTCCTCAATTGTTTGATCCGGCTCTCAAGTATCTTGATTGGTCTCTCTTCGAAGGTGCCATCATTAGCTATCTCGATCTCGTCGAAATCAATGACGTGACTGGGCGGTACATACTTCCGCAGTTGGGATACGTGAAACACATTGTGAACATGACTCAGCGATGGCGGTAAGGCCAACCTGTATGCTAAATCCCCAACTCTCTCTAGGATCTCAAATGGTCCGATATATCTCGGACTAAGCTTGCCTCTTCTCCCAAAAAGGAAAATCCCTCGTGTAGGAGACACCTTCAATAGTACGTGGTCCCCAGCGTCGAACTCTAGAGGGCGACGACGTACATCGGCATAAGACTTATGTCGACTCTGGGCAGTCAACAGTCTATCTCGAATCAAGGCTATCTTCTCCTGCGTCTGAATAATCAATTCCGGTTCCGTCCCGATCAAATCCGAAGAATCATCCCAACTCAGGGGTGATCGGCATCTTCTCCCGTACAAAGCTTCAAATGGTGCCATCTTAGTTGAAGCATGCCAACTATTATTGTAGGTGAATTCAACTAATGGCAAATGAACTTCCCAATCAGTTGACCAATCCAAAGCACAAGCTCTAAGCATGTCTTCTACAGTTTGAATAGTCCTTTCGGACTGACCGTCTGTTTGGGGATGATAAGCTGTGCTAAAGTTGAGTTCGATCCCAAAGCCTTGTGAAGCTTTCCGAAGTGCGACACAAATCGAACATCTCGATCCGAAATAATGGTCTTCGGCGTCCCATGCAATCTGACTATCTCCGCAATAAATACTCGCGCCAATCTCTCGGGTCCCCATGTATCTTTGATCCCTAGGAAATGAGCCGACTTGGTTAGTCGATCAACTACAACCCAAATCGTGTTCATTCCTGTTCTAGTCCTTGGCATATTGGTGATGAAATCCATCGAAATGTCCTCCCACTTCCATTCGGGGATCGGAAGCGGCTTTAACATCCCTGGCAGTCGCCGATGTTCAATCTTAACTCACGACAAGTCAAACACTTGAAACGTGCTCCGCTACGTCCTTCTTCATATTCCCCACCAAGTTTTGCTTTAAATCCTTATACATCTTCTTCTTTGCTGGTGAATAGAATAGGGCGTGCTATGAGCTTCCTTCAAAATTGTCCGCCTCAAATCATCATCCTCGGGAACGCAAAGTCGACTCAAATCTCGAACTCCATCATCTTGTATCACGAATCCAGGGCTTTTCCTTTCTTTACTTCATCACATAATCGAAGGATTAAAGAATCGTCAATGCTTAGATTTGATCTCCTCGACTAGTGATGAAGTCGCCCATCACATACGCTTGCCTGGATTCCTGGTGCCCATACTTCAATCCTTCGCGGATCGGCCTCGTTGAATCTTTGGTCTGGGACGTAAGAGCTTCCAACACTCAAAGAGAAACAGGTTTACGGCTCAATGCATCGGCTACTACATTTGCTTTCCCCGGATGATAGAGAATCTCTAAGTCGTAATCTTTGATCAATTCCAGCCACCTTCTCTGTCTCATGTTTAATTCTTTCATTTGAAAATGTATTTGAGGCTCTTATGATCTCAGAAGATCTCGACAATGAGTGCCGTACAAATAATGTCGCCAAATTTTCAAGGCAAAGACCACAATCGCTAGCTCCGTATCATGAGTCGGATAATTAACTTCGTACGGTTTCAATTGCCGAGAAGCATAAGCAATCACTTTATCCTTCTGCATCAACACACAACCCAAACCCTGATTTGAAGCGTCGCTGTATACCATGAATCCATCAGTTCCCACTGGCAGTGCTAATATAGGTGCTGTCGTCAGTCTCCTCTTAAGTTCGTTAAAACCAGCCTGGCATTTCTCATTCCACGTGAACTTTTGAGTTTTCTAGAATAAATGAGTGAGCGGACGAGCAATTTTGGAAAATCCCTCTACAAAGCGGCGATAATATCCAGCAAGTCCTAAGAAGCTTCGGACTTCTTTCACGTTTTTAGGAGCTTCCCACTCCAAGATTGCTTCGACTTTCTTCGGGTCCACCTGAACTCCGTTTGCTGATATCACATGCCCAAGGAAGGTTACTTCCTTAAGCCAGAACTCGCATTTTGAAAACTTTGCATACAGCTGTTCCTTCCTCAAGGTGCTCAAAACCACATGCAAATGTTCGGCATGCTCCTCTGCGTCCTTTGAATATATCAAGATGTCATCAATGAAGACGACCACAAATTTATCCAAATATTCCAAGAATACCCGATTCATCAATTGCATGAATACTGCAGGAGCATTGGTAAGTCCAAATGGCATCACTACAAATTCATAATGCCCATACCGGGATCTGAAAGCAGATTTCGGTATATCCGATCCCTTAATTCTCAACTGATGGTATCCTGATCGCAAGTCAATCTTCGAGAATACCCTTGCCCCTTGCAGTTGATCAAACAAGTCGTCGATCCGAGGTATAGGATACTTATTCTTGATCGTCATTTTGTTAAGTTCCCTGTAATCAATACACAGTCGGAGGGATCCGTCTTTCTTCCGGACAAAGAGAACGGGCGCTCCCCAAGGAGAAACGCTAGGTTGAATATAGCCCTTCTGTAACAATTACTCCAGTTGCTTCTTGAGTTCATACATCTCGGTTGGCGCCATGCGGTATGGTGCCCTGGAAATAGGGGCTGCTCCAGGCTCTAATTCGATGGTGAATTCCACTTCTCTTTGCAGAGGTAACCCTGGTAGTTCGTCAGGAAATACATCTGAGAACTCATTCACAACTGAAATAGACGAGAGCTCTACTCCTTCCTCTTTCCTAATGGCATAACACCAAAGTCCATGACATCCCTGTTTCAGTAATTTTACGGCTTTCATTGCTTTGATCAATTTTTCCGAGCTTCCCGGTCTCCATCCTCGGAATAAGTGTTCAGACCCGTCATCAGCAATGATAGAAATGACTCTCTCTCGGTAATTCAGGATAGCTCCATAACGGTTGAGCCAATCGTCTCCGAGAATTAAATCGTCACCGTAGATGTCAACAACAATGAGATTCGACGGCCAATCTTTCCCTCCTATAGATACTGGAAAATCTCTAGCCTCTAGGGTTCCCACAATTCTCTCTCCACTCGGCAATCCCACAACATACGGTTCACAATCAATTAAGCACGAGATTTTTAAACGATTTACACAGTTCAATGATACAAAAGAATGTGTAGCTCCTAATCGAATAAAACACTAATCGGTTGCAAAAGGATCTGAATCGCACTGATGCAATGTGTTCGATCGCCGATCTCCTCATTTCGTGCAGCGCGGAGGAACGGACCCAGCACTGGATGTCTCTCTCTTCCCAACGTTCTGCTGCTGAAATCCACTCTGCTGTGTCTGGTTCACACTTATCTCCTTAGGAACTGGTGCTGGAGTGCGGGTACCAAAAGATCTAGTAGCGGCTCCACAGAAGGCCGCACGGTGCCCTTCTTGCCCACAATCGTAACAAGTCACAGAAGGTGCGGGGCAATCACGTCGAATATGCCCTGCTCGACCACAATTGTAGCATTTCTTTGCTGCGTCCGAAACTGCTGATGTTGTCCGGAACTTCTTTCCGCCTTTAGAAGGATGTGGAGGTTTCCTAGCCGAATAAAAGGAAGACTGGCCCTTGCGGGCCCCACCACTCTTATTTTCTGCAAAGCTGCCGGTCACCTTCTGCTTCTTTGCCTCTACTGATTTCTCCACCGCCGCCTCTTTCATGTCGTAGGCCAGCGCTTTGTCTTGATACTGTCGCAACGTAGTACACTCGAATCCGGACATGTACTGCTGAATCTCCGGCTTCATCCGCATATCAAAATGAAAAATCTTTTCTGCCTCCGTTCTGACCAAGTGTCGCACACAAGTCAGCTGATGATTAAAAGTTTTAATTACATCTGTCACAGATGCCTCCGAACTCTGTGGTGAAAAAACTCTCGGATCTTTGCCTCTCTAATCGACGAGGACAATCGTGCTTCCATCATTAGTTTGAATTCCGTCGATCCGCATTATGATTCTCGGGTCGAATAGCTTCCCACCAATCAAAGGCCTCCCCGGTCGAGAAAATACCGGGCAATGGGAACCTTTCGGTCCTCGGGACGATTAAGACCCGCGAATATCTTCTCCAACTCCTTGAGCCGGTGATCCCAAGTAAGTGCCTCACAGATCCACAAATTTTGGCGGGTGCAATTTAACCACCTCAAGAAGCCATCCTGTCTCCCGGTTATCCTCGTGGTGCCGCTTGTCCCATCGCCGTCTCGCATGCGATCAACGACTGAGCGAATCGGTTTATCTGCGCCACCACCGTTGAAGCGCTCCCGCATGTTAGATTTGCGTCATCATTCGCTGATCCTTGCCGCCTCCGTAATGGGAATCGGTTCGACTAGCCGATATTTCGGGGGTAGTTGCGGAATCCTCATGTCTCATGTTACCACGTCCGCGTCCACGACCGCGTCCGCGTCCACGTTCTCCTCTCAACATACTGTAAACGCAATTTCTCAATATCCAGAACAAAATTTTTCAAAATAAAGTCCGTCAATACTCACAAAACAGTAATTAGGTAAAACGGTAGTATAAGAGATTAAGAGACTTACAACCACGGTCCACATGACGACTTCGGCTGAACAGTGATGTTACAAACGACCCGTAAATCAAATAACGTAAACAGACCCAACTAAAACCCGACTGCCAAGATATCAATGAATCTTAGCTCCGATACCATAATCTGTAACACCCCGAGATATTCGGAATAATTACAGCGCCGTAAACCCTTTAAGTAAGGATTTACAAGGCTAATTAAAAAGAAAGTAAATCTAAGACATCAAAACTGCGGAAATTCAAGTTTGTGAAAACGTACAACTGGTTCAACGAGTAATTAATACAACCATATCGAATTAATATCAATAAGACACGCGTACTCGAGTACATAAACCAAACCAAGAAAACAAATCTCCAATAACAATAAACATCATTGAACCCCTTCGTGCCACGTCGATCGGTGGTCGCTTTCTGCTCCTCGGCTACCTGAACATCAAAACAAATGTCCACCCCCGAAGGGGTTAGCAAAACGATGCTAGTACAAGTATCATATTAAACAATTCGAATATGCATCAACAATACATAACAAGATACACCACACGGACTTCCGCTACCGGAATCCGACAATGCGAATCTACAAGATTCCATTACACAACATGTGTATTCCAATGATCCAGCGCCCTCAGCATAGATCCCAAGATGATCCCGTCGGACCAACACGAGGTGGAAATAACCCGTCCAATGATCCAGCGCCCTCAGCCTAGATCCCAAGATGATCCCGTCGGACCAACACGAGGTGGACATCCGATCCAGCGCCCTCAGCATAGATCGTACAACGTATACAAACACAACTCATGCATACACATATGCCAAATCATTATGTTCATCAACATGAACATATAAACACTATATAACGAATATCATGGCAAATCAACGAAGTAAATATCATGTTCGACAACATGAATAATCATACGCATGCTCCAAAAAATACCGATATTAACATATCACGATACTTGCCTCGAAGATGGCAAGAACGATATACTTCAATGATCTCAACACTCTCGAAAGTCGCCTCCTTCGATCAACGTAGCAAGCTTGAACCTTAACAAAAGGAATGATATACAAATCATCTCAAGTCGAACAATGGCCTAACAATTCGGCCTATGGCAGAAAAGCTCAAAATAAACAATCTGTCTGGATTGCTTAGCGCGCGCTACGTACTCTACGTAACGTGCGCTAAGCCGGACTGTTAGCGAACGCTATCGTATAAGACTAGCGTGCGCTAGCCATGGACGGGCAGTCTGACTCGGCTGGTCTCATAACGTACGCTACGTACGTTTCGTGCGTTAACTGAACCCCGATAGCGCACGTTAACTCACACATGTTAGCGTGCGCTAATCTTGCATGGCAGAATACTGCAAACCGAAAACTGGGTTGAATGGTGAAGAAATCATGAATTCTACCGTGATAATACAAGTTATCCTCGGGCATATCATGCTAATAAGGTTTGCGGTAGTTTTATGATTATGAAATACAAATATACGGATAGTCATCTCAATATCATAATCCATCTACGATCTTCAAGAAATAATCTAAGTTCCGATCGTCTTACGTTCCAAAACACATGATTCCAACGTGTACAACGTAGCAACTGGGTAATATCCGATTGAGATCATAAATCGATTTGAACATGCTTAGAGTCCTTATAATAAGATGGTTCAAAGGTTCATACGATATATAGTGCCGATACGTCAAAAGTATCCTTCTAACATGTGATGACCGATTATAACGAAATACTTGCTATCCAAACATGATTCAAACTTCCTTAGGAACATTACTAACATCGGTGAAGAATCACCTACCTCAAAGTAGTGAAGAACACGGAGGAAAATGAAGCAATCCAACACCGAAGGCTTGACACCAATCTCTAATGATATACGATCTTCAATCTCGAACTAGGAGGTTGATACGAAGTGTTTAGGACGAAGGGAGTTATGTTCTAAGTGTAAGAGTTCGGGTTATGGGAGGAGAAAGAATCAAATCACGAATAGGATCTTGTCTATTTATAATAAATGGCTATTAGCGCGCGCGCTAGTCCTCGCTCGTAGCGTGCGCTAACGGCCGTCTGACTTAATCAAGTCAAGACTTAGCGTGCGCTACGCATATGCTCGTAGCGTGCGCTAAGGCGTTGACAGCTTTTCCCGAAAGCCGTCCAGGTTCATCCCGACATGATCCGACAGGGGTCCCCCGGCCAGATCTCACCTACCGCACGTCTCAATCAATTTGACCACTCATAGCGTGCGCTAATGATCCCCTGTAGCGTGCGCTATGAATCCCTGTTAGCGTACGCTACACGCATCCTGTAGCGTGCGCTACATGCACAGAATTTCAATCTCTATATCACATATACGAAATTATACGCTCGACAACATCGGATTATGAAATACGGAGAATAGTACTCAGACAAAAGTACAATCATTACAATATCACAAGTTCCAATTACATAACAGAAATCTCGGGTATTACACAATCTATTCACACATACAATAGATATTTCCATATATCAACAATCACATCCGAATGATACAACACAATGCATCTTAACGCGTGATAACTGACACAATTTAGAAAGATTTATCCTCCACCCTTTAAGAAATTAAAATCACGTTTGATTTACAAACAAAATTTTAGGGTGTGAAGGTTTTAAAATCATATACTCAAATGATTTGAAAATAGCACGAATACGCAAAAGTATTTTTCTCAAAATTCTTTCAAACACGACAAGATGTCGTCAACGGTAATATTTTACCAAGCATCCAAAATACTTCAAAACGCTCGTTCATACGCGCACATGCAATGGATACAATTAAATAAGCGATCCGAAATCTATCGATTTCGAAACAAATGTCCACTCGGTATACAAAATCATCAATTCTACAAACTACTCACAAATACCGGGTTCGAACACATGTCAACCCATCCAACCAAGTTTAATAACATAATTTACGAACACCGTTTCGAACACATGGCGAAACCATCAATGCTTCCCCTAGGCATCTCTGATCAATACACATAATTCATCACAAACACCAGATACAAACTTCATTTCACAACAACTCGCGACAAAAATCAATAACACAAAATACAGTAGAAGAGACTTACATCACAGATCGCACGAAGATGACGGCCGCCCACGATACTAATCTTCTCTCGTCGTCCGAAAACTCAATTGACGGAACAAAAAACAACTCAACTCAACTCAAATCAACTTGTCAATCTACACCTCGAATGACCACACAAAACGTAACTCGACTCGACCCGATAGCCTAAGTTTCCACAACCTAAGCTCTGATACCATAATTGTAATACCCACAGAAACCAATCGGGAATATTACACATCATGGACCCCACACTCGAGGATCCACCAGGCTGAACACGATAATACGACCAAAAGTTTGACCGGCCGGGATCAAATAGCATAAAGACACGGACCGATAAGGTCACACAACACAATCAAACTGTAATAATTTGTTTACAACTCATATTCACACAGGGGTCCAAAATACAAAATGATACAACACAACGGAAGACTCAGAAATAATACAAAGACATAACAAAAACAAGTGCATTCCATAACTCTTGATTAGTATCGCAACCCATCATCCTTTATGCCGATCCTGTCTGCTCCCACGAATTTTCATGAACTTGGACACAAAAAAGATATCCACCCCCCGATTACTCGGGGGTTAGCAAAACTCCACCATTTTACTAGTGCAAGTATCAAACTATATAAAATGTAACAAGCAATTACAAATCATAAATTAGGCAACCACACTCTACCGAACACAAATCAGCTAATCACGTATTCCCTAGAAGTTTTTTTAATAATATAGAAACCAACACAAGTGGGATCTTTGAAAAATAAATGACATTTCGGGAATTTTTTTGAAAGCACAAATACATAAGAATTCATGTCCTAAGTTCATCAAAATCCTTTAGGAACTCATGTCCTAAGTTTATCAAAATCCTTTAGGAACTCATGTCCTAAGTTTATCAAAATATTTTAGGAACTCATGTCCTAAGTTTATCAAAATCTTTTAGGAACTCATGTCCTAAGTTTATCAAAGTCCTTTAGGAACTCATGTCCTAAGTTTATCAAAATACTTTAAGAACTCATGTCCTAAGTTTGTCAAAATACTTTATATCAAGACACGTTCAACAATCAATCAAGACACTCGTGAACTCTCATCACGTGTACCAAACACAACCATCATAACACTCGTGATCCCTTGTCACGTGGCTCCATAGGTTCATCAACCCATATGGACTATGCCAAACACAATACTCATAACACCGTAAACCCTTGCCACATATCAAACACAACAAACATAACACTCGTGATCCCTTGTCACGTGGCTCCGTAGATTCATCAACCCGCACACACTATGCCAAACAAATCTATCACCACATCCAGTCCTGACTCCGTGATCTCTTGAAACAAGTCACTGTAGGCCCCATCGAACCCACAAGGTTGGATGTATTGTGCCCTGACCCCATGATCGATTGCCATGTGTCATCGTAGGCCTCGTCAGACCTGCACGACTGGAACTCAGTACCACATGTTGCTACCCAAAATATTATCCGGAGATAGATATTGCTGGAATGGATGGATAGCAAACAAATGCGAGAACACTTCCGTGGGAAAAGTAAATAACACAAGAATTGCCGGGGTTGTTAGTCCCGGGCTTGAATGCTCTCGCGAGATATTATTAATACTAATATTCGGGGATACAAGTACTAATGTAAGAATACAATTACAATGAGTGTAAGGATTCTTGTTATCTTAGCTAGTGAGCGTGTAGATTGCCGGAAGAACCAGATATGATGCTCTGTGAGTTCTTGTAACAACGGAGATGAACAATCGCGGCGGTAAGAGATCGACAATCTATCACGGCGAGTATTAGCTGGATGCTTGAGCTCCTGGGCTTATGAATCTCTTGGAATCTGCCTTGTGGAGACTTCTTGCCTCTGCCGATCGTCTTCTGGATGAGAGATTCTGAGAGAGAAATCCTGAGGTAGATTCCGGCGAGAAGGCTGGGAGTTGGATGGTATGTATGTTCTTCTGTATTTCTATGGATGAGTTCCGAGTATATGTGAACGAATTGGGAACCTTTTTCCAGTAGGAGGAGGTTCTCTATTTATAGGACTTGGACCTGCTGGGCGATCGCCTTTGCTGTATTATAATAAGCGGGCGATCGTCTTTTAGCACATGGGTTTGTGTCCTTAAAGTCTGCAGGAGTTGTTGGCTGTCAGTTGCGCGGTCCAATGAGAATCCTGCACGCGTCTGAGTTGCTGTCACGGGCTGTCCCACTTCGTAACTTTCGGCAGACCTGTCAGTAGGTGAGGTAGGTCACAGGCTGGGGTCAAAGGTCTTATCTGTCAGTGCCTTTTGTGGATCTACACGTGGGTGCTGTTCTGAGATCCAGTCTTCGATGACTTTGATGGACGATCGTCTCTGTTCGGGGCATAGGCCGGTTGTCCTTAGCCGGGCATTAGAGTCGATCGCCAGATGCCAAAGGGCGATCGCCTTGAGAGTCGATCGCTAGGTACCTGGCGGTGGTCTGGTATCTCCGATTAGGTGAGTTAGCCATAGTTTGATTGGTGTGGACTCGGTCGCTCGGCCTTATAGTCGATCACCTGTCGAGGTGGATAAATCTCGATACAACAATTGCCCCCCAGCTCGCTCCTATGTTGGAAACGTGGGGTGAGGTGGTTCTGCTGGCGATCGCTGAATTTCGACGAGCGACTCTGCGTTTCACTGAACTGGCGATCGTCTTTGAGATGATAGATTCTGAATTTGGACGACCTGGTAGGTCGCTGAAATGAGGGGGAAATGGCAGCGGATGCGGAATAGTCTCTGGGACACGTGTCGGGTTCCTGTTGGGGTAGACCGACGGTCATTTATTACTCCTCGACTGACGCGTCCTTAAAAAGACGCGTACGCGGGTTTCAAGGGAGTCTTAATTGCGACGTTTGAGATCCGACCCCTGATATTCTCCCTTATTGCAAACGAGTCCCTGCCATCTCCTATAAAAGGGCGTAGGGTGGTTGTGTTCATTCTCACGCGCATTGACTGGAGAAAGAAGGACTTGCTGAAGATTTTTCTGAAGATATTACTGCCGATCGTCGGTCGATTTCATCTTTGGGTAAGACGAACATTCCTTTTCTCCTCTTTTCTTCAAAAATGGCTGGAACATCTTCTTCATACGGAGTGGGCACTTCCTCCGCCAGGACTTCGATGTCAGGAGGATCCACCGCTGGATTTCATCTGGAGACGGCCGCTGAGGCTATTCGGGCCGGAATTGACCCTGCGGAGGTGGAGGCGCTGTTCAACGAGGCTGACGTGGCTCAGAAGGCGGCCGTTGAACATAGGCACTCGCAGATGGAGAGAGATCTTGCGGTCAGGGCCTACTGGGAGCGGCACAGTGCCTTTGGCCGGGCTTATGTGGCGTTTGCTGAAATAATGGAGAGGTTGTCCGGCCTGTCTCCAAGGTTTGACTTCAGGGAGTATTCGATCTCTCACCCTTATCATCCTCCCAAGCGATCGCTATTTCGGGCTGCTCAGCGATCTCTATGGTCACTTGGCCAAATCAGGAGTTCGGCGACCAGGAAGGATCTGGCCGTCTGGAGGACGAGGTTTCATATCCCCTCAGACGTGGATCTCTTCGTGCCGGCCGAGAATGAGAGAGCCGATCAGCCTCCGGAGGGGATGGTCGCTGTGAATGAAGCGATCATGGAGGCAGGGTTGTGATTCCCCTTGTCGTTCGCTGTCTCCCATCATTGTTTGCACTGAACGTGGCGCCTCTCCAGCTGACGCCAAATGCTTGGCTCCAGATAATGTGTACCCTCACCTTGTTCGGCGGTCACCGACTGTACCGCCTTCCTTCGCCATCGGAGATGAACCACCTGTTCAAGCTGACGGTTCAGAAAGGGTCGGTCGGAGGCTATCATATACAAGTTCGATCCGGTCGGGTGATCCTTGGAGTCCCGAACAAGGCGCGGGGCGATCCGACAAAGTGGTTCTGGGTCGCCGGTGCTTGGAAAGCCTCATGACGACAATCCCAGCAGCGTGGAGATTCCCACTGGTTTTCGGGAGAGACATCCCGGTAAGGATTCATACTCTCCCTTAGTTCGGATATGTTCTGAACTGATCTAATTTGAATTTGCTTTTGAAGGCTTTCATATTCCGACGATCGAGGAGCTACCTTTCGATTTCCTGGTCGTCTGGGAGCGGATACGAAGCTTGCCGGACGACGAATTGGATGCTAACCGGATCAACAAGGAGAGTCGTCGGTTGTCCTCTCGCGTACTCCATTTTCCGAGACATCTCTCGGTCTCAGGTACGAATTTCTACGGTCTCCATTTGCTGGGCGATCGTCCTGTTGGAGGAATATGACTAACTGTGGCTTGACTGTTCTTATCGCAGAGGTTCGCTTTCCTCGCTTTGTGGAGCCCCCACCGGAGATTGCCATGTCGAACCCCGGAGTTTTGGGTCGTCTCCGTCAAACGAAGTCATCGCGGGCTCCTCCTCTGGCGGTACCTATCATCCCGGAGGCGGAGCCTCGCGTGGATCCGATCGTGGTCGAGGAGGAAGTTCTAGAGGAGGGGCTTCGGACAAATCGAAAGCGGCATAGGTCGGGAGAAACTCCAGTTTCTGCCCCTGCCAGTGAGGTGCCGACCGCCGCGCCTCCAATCACCATTGTTCCTCCGGAGAAAGAGCCAGCTCCCTCCGCGGCTTTCCTACGGGAGATGGCAATCGCCGAAGCTGAGACCCCTCGCGGGAAGCCATACTTCGGTCGCGATCCTGAGAGAGCCGAGAGGTAGACTGCTTGCTGAGTTGAAACTTGTCATTTGCGTAGGAGTTGTGTTAACTTTGTTGCTTTGATGTAGGATCCGCCGCACAGATCCATCTTGCCCGCCGATGGTGTTGGATTTCTTAGCGAGCCGATCTCCTCGTCAGTCCTGTGACATCCCGCAATACGTCAGCAAGGCTGTTTCTGCTCTACCGAAGGCCTGGACGACCGATCTAGATGCGATCGCTCGTCAGCGATCGGGGAGTACGATGCAGGCTGTTCTCGCCCTTTCTCTTCAGACGGCGACCATGGCTGTCCAGGCTGCGCAGGAGTTTGAGGGGCGACCTTCCACTATTCGCCTGCAGGCGGATCTCGAGGCGGCTCGGAAAGAGAACGCCGAGTTCACCGACAAGATCGCGGCAATGGAGAAGGACTCTTTGGAGGCAGCCAAGCGGGCGAGCCAAGAGCTTGAGCTGGCGAGGAAGGAGGCCGAGATGTCTCGGTTGGCGGTTGACCAATTCCGGGACAGGATGACGAATGCCGTCCGGGCGCAGAAGGTTGCTGAGACGGAGGCCGATCGTCAGAAGGTGGCGATCGCTCGGTTGACTAGCGAGCTGGAGGAGTCGAGGGAGAAGATAGCTGCGAGGGAGGCCGAGCTCCAAGGGTCGCAACAGGCGATGGCGGAGCTGAAAGGGGAGGTAGAGGCGACTAAGGCCAATCCCTTCCTTAACTTGGAGTTTGTCAGTGAGTTTACCTATTATATGGCGTTCGCTGACTCGATCCGAGCCGCCAAGAAGGGAGGGCTGGAGGTCGGCCCTCTTGCTGAGAACTTCAAGGTGTATGCGCTGGAGCATCCTCTCCATCCTACTTTCTCCTTGCCGATTTTGGATCTCTCGGAGCTTGGCGTGGATTTGAGCTGGTATCCGACTCCGGCGAACCTCGTTCATCCTGACGCTCCGGAGGACGGGGAGGCCGCTCCGGGAACTGGGGAAGGGTCGCAGGTCGAGCCGGCGGTTGAGGGCGAAGGCCAGGCAGAGGCCTGAGGCACTTTGTTTTTTATGTTCTAGCTTATTGACTTGTAGTTTTGTAGCTTTCTTTTTGTAGCATTTTGGCCTTCGGGCGACCATGTATTTCTATCCTTCAAGCAATGAAATGAATGTTTGATTCTCTGACTTATCACTTGAATGATTGCTATTTTTAAGTCTTTTGCTTGACTTTGTACAAATGTGTGAGGAGAGATCATTGCGAGTATAGTTCCAAATGAATTGATAAACTCATAAAGATAACTTTTACAACAAATTCGATCGCTGCACAACATCTGAAAAATGGCGATCTCCGTATGTGGTTGAATAGGGACGATCGTCGTATAGGTAGTCCGCACTCTTCCCCCTTGTTTTTGTTCACTCAGTGAAAGTGAGGGGATGAAAATAACTTGTTGAGTGAGCGGTCTTAAGCTTTGTCGAATCCTCGAGGACGATCGTCCGTCTTGAGGAAGCGTGCACGATCGCGGAGTTCGATGGACCGACTCCATGACCATGTCTTGTGCGCGAACGACATTGACTGTCTCGTGACTCATTTTGTTGTGAGGGTCCTCCGTTAGGCTGCGCCTCGCCTCGTATTTAAACGAAGGGCATGCGGTCTTGGTCTGGAGGAGTCCTTGCGCGGGGCAGCATCGGATGATTCAACTCCACGTCCGCGGCTTGTTAACTCTGCTTCCACCTCGGGCCGCCACGATGATGGCGACCCTCGACGGTGTACGTTGAGACGGGGGTAGTGATGCGTCGCAATGTCCGGGTTCACCACGTTAGATGATGAACCTTTGAGGGCGGGCAATCGTGTCCATTGATTAGTTTTGGAGGGCCTTCAGACTACGCCGGCCTCGTATCTAAACGAAGGGCGGGCGATCGTGGCCCAGAGGGTCCTTGCATGGCCTAAGCAGTTGGTTCCGTCAACCACCAGGACCATGGCTGCACTCTTCTACCTTGGATCGTCATGTAGATGCCGACCTTCGACGGTGTACGTTATGCGGGGGAGGCGATCTCGTGCCTTAGTACATCACGTTAGAAAGTGAACTGTAGATGGCGAGCGAGTCCTCCAATTTCTTAAATGAGGAGGGAGATCGGGGAGAGACTTCCGAGGTTCCCTTCTCTTGATTGAAGCATGTAGGGACGGTCGCCGAGGTTGATCTAGGGTCGGCTCGTATGAGCTTCCCAACCTGTTCGTGTTCGACTCGGACGATCGTGTATAGAGATAGGTAGGGGCTTCGGCTAAGCCAATAAGCTGTCCAACTTGCCCTCCTCGAACAATCTCCAGAGCTGTTTGAGGAGGTTGCGGCATTGGTTGGTGCTGTGGCTGGGACTCTTATGGTAGGCACAATATTGATTGTTGTCCAGGTGACCGTGGTCCCTTATCGCCTTTGGCTTGTTTAGCGGTTCGTGACCCTTGATGGCATAGAAAATGTGGGCCGGAGTTCGGTTGAACGTATGGAGGAGACGGGCTTCCATGTCCTCGAAGGCCTTGAGATCTCCGGATGGCTTGGCGATCGCGTTCTTTGTTTTAGCGATATCCATCTTTCGGACAGGAGGTGGCGTTTCCTCGCCTAGGTGGAAGGTGAGTAGCCTTTGCCTGGCCAGAAAGTCGGCAGCCTTAGCGCGGAAGATCGCGTAGGTTGGGGGGATATCCTTGGTGAGATGTCTAAACATGGGTGAATGGCCATAGAATCCCCCCATGACCGAATAGAGAGCGAGCTCGTCACTGGCGGGTTCGCCGGTGAGGATAATTTCGTCTACTCGGTCGATGTAGTCTGCGTCGGTTTCGTCCTTCCCCTGCTTGATTTTCATCACGCGGTGGGGGCCTTCTGGTCTGACGACCTTGGTGGCAAAGTATGACGTGAAGTCATTCGCCAGTTCCTCAAAGGAGATGATCGATTGTGGTGGTAGTGAGGCGTACCACCTATGGGCAGCTCGCCCAATGTTAACGGGAAGATTCGGCACTTGGTTGCATCTGATGCCCCACACCCAGTCATGTAGATTCGGAATTTACTTAGGTGGGTTTCGGGGTCCGATCTCCCTTCATACAGAGGAGTTCTGGGAGGAGCGATCCTTGGTTACACGGGAGCGAGCTCGATGTGGACCGCGAGTGGTTCGGTCGGCCCGGTGATCTTTCTGCTGGCGCTTGCCCCAGTGTCCAAGAGTGCTTTCATCTCGTCGAGCTGGCGTTGCATAGCGGCCATCGCCGTGGCCTGGCTGCTCGCAGCTCGGCGCTCGGAGCGGGAGCCGAGGCGATCGAGTACTGATCCCCTGGCGATCGGGGCGGGAGTCAGACAGTTGACCTGCGTTCGGCTGTGAGTTGGGTAGGCTGAACACCTGGTGACGGATTCGGATTCCGTCTTTTCGTGGTTGGAACCAGAATGCCCCGGTCGCCAAGATGGGTTGCGCCCTAAGTGATTGAATACGGATCCGCCCGGTCGTGCGAGAGCCTTTTCTCGCGAAGCGGGGCTTTCTGACGATCGCTCGCCTAGTAGCCCATTGAATTTCCATTTTCCCATGCGGCGGACGATCGGGGGAGTTATTGTGGGCGGCGCGCATGCTCTCCGTCGCTCCTCTAGGATGGCCATAGCCTCCTCGATCTGTTCCTCGGTTTGGAACTGGTCGAGTGAGAGGTTGGGGCCATCTTTCAGGTGTGGGATCGAGGGTCCTGCGTTGCCGCGGCTTCCCCCGGTCGTCGGCTGGGGTTCGGATTGAGCCGGGATATGGTGTCCGGCGGTTCATAGAGTGGCTCTCTTCGATGTACCAGCGAATGTCATGATTCTGAAGGTTTTCTTTGAAGCGCAGTGAGTGTCACTTCAAGTATATGCCCCGAGAATAGTGGGTGTTCTTCGGGACGGTAGGAATGAAAAATGAAGGTATAGACCCCCTTCTTCTAGCGCCAATTGTTGCTACCCAAAATATTATCCGGAGATAGATATTGCTGGAATGGATGGATAACAAATAAATGCGAGAACACTTCCGTGGGAAAAGTAAATAACACAAGAATTGCCGGGGTTGTTAGTCCCGGGCTTGAATGCTCTCGCGAGATATTTTTAATACTAATATTCAGGGATACAAGTACTAATGTAAGAATACAATTACAATGAGTGTAAGGATTCTTGTTATCTTAGCTAGTGAGCATGTAGATTGCCGGAAGAACCAGATATGATGCTCTGTGAGTTCTTGTAACAACGGAGATGAACAGTTGCGGCGGTGAGAGATCGACAGTCTCTCACGGCGAGTATTAGCTGGATGCTTGAGCTCCTGGGCTTATGAATCTCTTGGAATCTGCCTTGTGGAGACTTCTTGCCTCTGCCGATCGTCTTCTGGATGAGAGATTCTGAGAGAGAAATCCTGAGGTAGATTCCGGCGAGAAGGCTGGGAGCTGGATGGTATGTATGTTCTTCTGTATTTCTGTGGATGAGTTCCGAGTATATGTGAACGAATTGGGAACCTTTTTCCAGTAGGAGGAGGTTCTCTATTTATAGGACTTGGACCTGCTGGGCGATCGCTTTTGCTGTATTATAATAAGCGGGCGATCGTCTTTTAGCACATGGGTTTGTGTCCTTAAAGTCTGCAGGAGTTGGGCCGTCGCCGCGCAGTCCAATGAGAAGCTCGCATGCGTCGAGATTCTTTGTCACGGGCGGTCCCACTTCGTAACTTTCGGCGGACCTGTCAGTAGGTGAGGTAGGTGACAGGCTGGGGTCAAAGGTCTTATCTGTCAGCGCCTTTTGTGGATCTGCACGTGGGTGCTGTTCTGAGTTCCAGTCTTCGATGACTTTGACGGACGATCGTCTCTGTTCGGGGCATAGGCCGGTTGTCCTTAGCCGGGCATTAGAGTCGATCGCCAGATGCCAAAGGGCGATCGCCTTGAGAGTCGATCGCTAGGTACCTGGCGGTGGTCTGGTATCTCCGATTAGGCGAGTTAGCCATAGTTTGATTGGTGTGGACTCGGTCGCTCGGCCTTATAGTCGATCGCCTGTCGAGGTGGATAAATCTCGATACAACACCACATACTAAGTTCTGATCCTAGAAAGACATCTGAAGAACATGGGTATTGGATACCATGATGTGTGGCATTGAGTGCAAGTGGGAGATTGTTAGGAATATGCCCTCGAATGCCACTCAGGGGATGAGAGAGTAGGGGCATTGTACTTGTAATTATGGAATAATTAATAAAAAAGGTAATACGATTCATTCACTGTTTATTGTATTTCAAATGCATTCTTGACTTGGTAAATATTAAAGTGAAGTCCATGTAAATAAATCAAACATTCCATTCTCGTTACCGGATAAGAGAAAATGCACTAGAAGTGTTAAAGTTTATTTACATAAATCGTTCGCAAGTCAATAAATTTGAATGGGCATTAAGTTTTTAGTAAGACTTGTATAACTAATGCTAGGACGTGTGCATGTCTTGATAGCTTAGTTATACAAGTCTTACTAAAAACTTAATGCCCATTAAGTTGATTGACTTGCGAATGATTTACGTAAATAAACTTTAAACACTTCCAGTGTATTTTCTCTTATTCGATAATGAGAATAGAATGTTCGATTTATTTACATTGACTTCACTTCAATGTTTACCAAGTCAAGAATGCATTTGAAATACAATAAACAGTGAATGAATCGTATTGACTTTTTATTAATTATTCCATAATTACAAGTACAATGCCCCTACTCTTCCATCCCCTGAGTGGCATTCGAGGGCATATTCCTAACAGATCAACTGTTCTGAATCCTCGTAGGCCCCGTCGAACCCGCACGAGTGAACTTAGGACCACAACGCACACTAACACGTTCATGTTCCATCAACCACGAATACATCAATCAATCACATTAATCACCACGAAGTCACGCATCACGCACACAACACAATCTAAACACACAAATCATCATCATTAATGACACACAACCAACATAACTCATGATCAATACTCGATACATTGCACAACCATGTGTACAATCAAGCCAACATGATTATCACAATCCTGCAAACAAAACACAACACACAATACATATACCCAAATAACATAGTCATCACCAAACCTTTATAACGGGTAACACATAACCGATTCACACGAATCACGTTTACAAAGGTAAACTAATCATCAAAACACAACACACGATTTCTAATCGCAAGACACAAGTTGTATAAGTAAGATAATTGCCTCGAATCAACACGCGAATACTCCAACGAACACGGCTCGACCGCGATGCCTCGAACTCTACAACCTCCATAAGAAACAACGAAAACATGATCACAACGAGGACCAAGACCAACAACAATGTAAATCACATCAAACTCTCGAAGGAAAACTCATTCGAACATTTAATCGGACATTAAATGTTCATGAGCTTCCAAGAACACAGAAATCACCCATAGGGTTGAACGAATCAAGGATATGGATATACAACCCATAGAACATATTAAAAATAAAGTTTTTACGCCAACCAATTCATCAAAACTGGCTAATTTCCGAATTCAAGAACAAATCTACAAAAAGTCAACTCGAAGAGAAACCAAGGAATTACCTCGATCCGACGAAGAACAATGAATTAAACGATGTTATAATCACTTATGATACTCCAAAACACCTTTAGATTGAGCAAAATCAGCCAAGATCACGAACCCTAGTCGTCCTTGACATACATCCGCGGAGAGAAGAGGAAATGAGGGAGAAAATGAGAATAATGATTGTTGTCCAGTTTATATACTGGATAGCTTAGCGTGCGCTATCGAAGTATATACCGCCCAACATCTCAGTCCAGTAGCTTCTGGAATGAACCCGAACTACCAGGTAGCGTGAGCTACCCTTCCGATAGCGTACGCTACTGTCGCACCATAGCGTGCGCTACGCGCTCCATAATGTGCGCTATCGACTGACTGCCCAGTCCAAGACAGTAGCTTCTGCCTTATTTCCGGAACCCCCCGTTAGCGTACGCTAATTGGGACTTAGCGTGCGCTAACGACGCATAATAGCGCGCGCTACTCCATGCTCTTAGCGTATGCTATTCCTGCTTAACAGGCAATAAGATCGCACCAAAATTCCTCACAACGGTTCCTGCCAACGGAACGACAAACACACTACAATCTGAATCGCAATCGGCTCACATCACTGCATGATAGCGATCATATAGGCACAGACAACTTACAATCCATTAAACAGTAGAAAAAAAATTCAATCCACCGGAAACGAAAATCTCGGGTATTACACTATGGTACCGTCGATTCCAGTGGTCGATGACAAAGGAGTCCGCCGGCCATATAGCTTGGTTAAACCAATGGAGGCGTATGTGTTTCAGGCGTGGCTTGAGAAAATAATTTGGCGGACGTATCAGATATATAAGATGAAGTTGTACGTGGAGCTTGCAGAAGAGAATGAGGAGGGTCGTACCGAAGCCAAACCGAAAAATAAAAAGAAGACTAGTCGCCCATCGAAGGGCTTATGTTAAAAAAATGGCCATCACAAGATAGCAGTAGATGAAAAGTATCGACGACCCATTTTGGCTTCTGATGCTTGTACGGCATATTGTAGTAATGTTGGGTTTGTCATACGCGATAGGGTTCCGGTACTGTGGGCTGAGTGAAAGGATGTGCCACAATGTGTGAAGGATGCATTGAATAATGCTATGTCAGCAAGTTTACATCTCAATCCGAAAGCTGCTTTTGTATTTAAATTCGAAAAAAATTTAGTAATATATATTATATGCTAATTGTAGGTTTGGTTTGATGTTCCTTCTTTCCTACTACATACTTGGTGTGACGAGGTGCAAACAATCAAGTAAGTAATTTCCACAATACGTAGTTGAGTAGTTACTCGAGAAATATGTATTTGTCAAATGTTTTAATAATTTATTTATTATTATAAATTAATTTGTAATATAAAATCCACAACTTGTAAACATATAAGGTAATTTGATTGATTATTGTAAACATGGTAAACATTCTAATATACACTTTTAGAATTACATAAAATATTATAATATTAATTTTACATAAAAATAATAAAACTAACACATTAACATTAATATTATATAATCATACACAAACACAAATATAAAATGACTTTTAACATCATCACTAAACTTAAATCTTAACATTCAACTGCATAATAACAATTGTACACACACAAAATATTATTTATGAATAACATAATAAACAAATAACATTATTAATAAGAATAAAACAATAACACAAAATCACAATAAATAAATACATATAATTTACAAAATACTTTACAAATATATTATACAAATAACACAATACATATTAAAATATAAACATTAATGTATTTAAACATATTGAAGTGGTGATAATATTTGTTTGAGGTACAATTTAATTATGAGATTTATGTTTGACTAATGTTTGATTATTATTTATAAATGTTTGTAATAGGTACAAATCTTGGAAGAATATGCTATACATATTTTGGTCGGCTTGAGGTAATTCCCGCGAGGCTACTCCCAAGGAGTTCAAGTATCGGGAGTACGAGCGGAGGTGGCTATACGCATATTTTAGTGACTCGGACTATATTATATGTAATCGAGCTCTAAATATTATCGTAATGTTATTGTTGTTTAAAGATATGTAACGTATATGAAACTTACTTGTGGTAATTTTGTTCCTTGTTAATGAAAATTACATGTTTCTATGTGTAGGCGAGCAGTTCAACCAACACTGCTAATCGTAAGGGTTTGACGGAGCACCACAACTTAGGCTCGCGGTCTTTAGTGAGAGTTTCGCACGAGTCTACTTCTGATGAAAATATGGCGAATGCCTTTGTCTACGTGACTCAGAAGGCATATCAGAACTATCCGGATAGAGTTGTAAGTTGTAAATGTATCCTGACCATTTTATGTAACACCCCCATGATTTACGGAGATATTACAGCGCCGTAGATCCTTTTTGGAGGACCTACCAGGCTTAGACCCAAATAAAACACATTAAATACGACAAACATAAATGTTCATACATTCAAAACCAACTTCAATTTCAACATAACATACATCACAATACCAAACAACATATCATCCCGAGGAATCATAACCAATATGACCGTTCACCACGGGAATACAACAACATCATTAACCATTAATAATGACATGACATACAACACCGGACAGTACCCGCGCGAGTACAAAACCAAAACACGACTTTGACCATGACCATATGACCATCAACTCAAAATAATGCACGATATCAATGCTGCCCACCAAGCTCGTGTCCGTCCTGTGCTAGTCCTCCCACTGGACCTGTACCTGAATACACAGAAGTATATCCACCCCAAAAAGGGGTCAGCAAGAAGCCGGTGCAAGTACAATGATTCTAGAATATGTACAACAAGTGAATAACCAACAAAAAACCATAGAAAATCATAGTGCCATCACAGATATTCCGGAATACCACATCACAGTCATCATCACAAAACAACCTCCCGAGCTATACTGGCCCTGTACCTCTCAGCAAGATACACACCCCAGAGACACCTCGTCAGGCCCTCCCTGGTGTATAGCCCAACCGAGTGATCCATAGGGATACGCAGCCTACCGGACCCCAGGGGACCCTCACTGGTTTTACTCGGCTCACACACACTCGATCAACAATTGGCACAAATTCCATTTTTACATATTCACACGAAGTACAGTAAACACAATCAAAGTACTTGCCTCAATTTGAACGACACAAGAAATGGTGAACGGATGAATGTACGGTCCGAACTTCCTTCAACGATTCGATCCTAACACATCGAAATATGGAATCAAAACACAAAACCACGGAAATGGAAAGATTCACCCTAAGTTCTACCCTTAGGGACATTTATTCAAATATTACGAAGGAAACGTAGCTCGAACCCAAACTATGAAAGGTAATTTAGGGTTAAATCCGTGAATCTTGGAGAAAAATGAAGGATTATGATTACAACATCACAATCTAGTACAAATCGGAGCTAGGATAGATTAGAATCAAAGATCTCGACACAAATCCCCAAAATATGAAGAACTAGGGTTCCAACGGTTTTACCTTGATTTGGATGGTGAAAGTTGATAAGATGTTGATAACTTGGTGTTAGGAGCTCAAAATTATCATTGGATGAAGAAATCCGACCAAAAATCTGCACTCCCACTGATCAAGTATGCCCAGCCGCCGAAGAGAAGAGGAAGAGGTGAAAAATGACATTTCTAGAACCTACCCCCCATATATATACTGGGAGGTATTAGCGCACGCTACGGCTACAGGCTTAGCGTGCGCTAACGAGCTGAGGGCGGTGCACTGTTGAAGAAAAAGGCAGTCCAGAACTTTCTGCCAGGCTCCGGTAGCGTACGCTGAACTATCTGTTAGCGCGCGCTACCGATTGATACTAGCGCGCGCTAACTCCATACAGTAGCGTGCGCTACCTGCAAGTACCTGCAGTCCAGAAACGTTTCTGTCCTCACTGACCTGACATCCTAGCGCATGCTATCATACAAGTAACGTGCGCTAGTACATCGAAATAGCGTACGTTAGTCCGTCCATAGCGTACGCTAACGCCTCATTCCAGAGTCCAGAAAGCTTATCGGCGGGCCTAACGCACGCTATTGCACAAGAGTAGCGTGCGCTACTCGAACTCGTTAGCGTGCGCTAGACATACGCCTTTAGCGTGCGCTAACTGCTATTTTCCAAATTTAAATTCGCAAGAAGTCCGGCTAAAACGAGCACAATCCGAGAATCACGGAACCCAACAATAATCAGCCAACAATATGCCAAGGTCAATCATCAATATATACGGTCCAAATAACCACAATACCACAAAATACATCCAAAATAACACTCACAAAATACACGGGTATTACACCCTTACCCCCTAAAAAGAAGTTTCGTCCCGAAACTTAAGATACAAAAAGTTCGGGGTATCGGGCACGCATACTCTCCTCGGTCTCCCACGTGGCCTCCTCAATTCCATGCTTAGACCATTGGACCTTTACTAACGGAATCACTTTCCGTCGCAATTGTTTCACTCGTCTCTCTAGTATGGTTACCGGTTGTTCTTCATACGTAACATCATCACTAATCTCAATCTCTTGATAATCAATAACATGGCTGGGATCGGGAACATACTTACGCAGTTGTGAAACATGAAACACATTATGAACATGACTAAGCGTCGGAGGTAATGCTAGTCGATAAGCTACATCGCCTACCTTGTCCAGGATCTCGAAGGGGCCAATATAACGAGGACTAAGCTTCCCCTTCTTACCAAACCGAAGAACTCCACGAGTCGGCGATACTTTCAACAACACATGGTCTCCCGCCTGGAACTCTAACGGTCGACGACGAACGTCGGCATATGACTTTTGTCGACTCTGAGCAGTCAACAACCTTTGCCGAATAATTGTGACTTTTTCCCGTGTTTGAACCACCAAGTCCGGTTCTACTCCAAGTAACTCGTATGGCTCGTCCCAACAGATTGGCGATCTACACCGTCTTCCGTATAATGCTTCAAACGGAGCCATCCCAATCGAACTATGCCAACTGTTATTGTACGCAAATTCAATCAATGGTAAATGAGTCTCCCAGTCTTCTTTCCAATCCAACGCGCAAGCCCTCAACATGTCTTCTAGCGTTTGGATCGTCCTCTCTGACTGTCCGTCCGTCTGGGGATGATAAGCGGTGCTGAAATTCAATTTGGTACCGAGTGCTCGATGTACTGCTTGCCAGAAATGCGACACAAAACGCCCATCGCGATCGACACTATACTCTTTGGGGTACCATGGAGTCTCACAATCTCCGCAATGAAAATCCGAGCTAACCTCTCCGGTCCCCAAATATCTCTAATTCCCAGAAAGTGTGCGGATTTGGTTAGCCGATCAACAATTACCCAAATCATATTCGCTCCAGTTCGCGTCTTTGGCATTCCCACAATAAAATCCATCGCTATATCTTCCCACTTCCATTCCGGAATTGGTAGCGGTTGCAATTTACCGGCGGGTCTCTGATGTTCCGCTTTAACCTGCTGACAAGTCAAGCATTTCATCACGAACTCTGTTACATCTTTCTTCATGTTCGGCCACCAAAAGTTTTTCTTCAAGTCCTTATACATTTTACTCATACCCGGATGAATCGAGTACGGAGTAGAATGTGCTTCATTCAAAATTACCTGTTTGAGATCATCCCGATTAGGTACACAAGTTCTGCCTCGAAATCGAAGAACTCCGTCTTCATCGATTAAGAATCCAGGAGCTTTTCCTCTAACACTGTCTTCCCGAAGCTGCACAATTGAGAGATCATCTAACTGCTTGGACTTAATATCTTCCATTACGGAGGATGTAATCTCAAGGAAACGCAACTGTCCTTGAGTTCTGTGAGGCCAAACTTCAATTTCCATATCAATCAACTCTCGTCTAAGCTTCGGTTGAATGGTAAGTAGTTCCAACTTTTGCAACACGACTGACTTGCGGCTTAACGCATCGGCAACGACGTTTGCTTTACCTGGATGGTAAAGAATGTCAAGATCATAATCTTTAAGTAGTTCCAACCATCGCCGCTGACGCATATTTAGTTCCTTCTGCGTAAATATGTACTTCAAGCTCTTATGATCCGTATACACTCGACAAGAAGAACCATACAAGTAATGCCTCCAAATTTTCAACGCAAACACCACAGCGGCTAACTCAAGATCATGAGTAGGATAATTCATCTCGTATGGCTTTAATTGTCGAGACGCATAAGCCACTACTCTCTCATTTTGCATCAATACACATCCTAATCCTTGTTTAGAAGCATCACTATAAATAACGAAACCTTCCGTTCCTTGTGGTAAGGATAGGATCGGAGACGTAGTCAACCGCTTTTTCAATTCATCAAAACTCTTCGACACTCATCACTCCACTCAAATTTCGTGTCTTCTCGCAATAATAGGGTGAGCGGTCGAGCAATTTTCGAGAATCCTTCAACAAATCGACGATAATAGCCCGCTAATCCTAGAAAACTCGAACTTCCTTAACATTCCGTGGAGGCTCCCAAGCTAAGACCGCTTCAACCTTTTGAGGGTCTACACGAATACCATCTACCGAGATGATGTGTCCTAGAAAAGAAACTTCTTTAAGCCGAACTCGCACTTAGAAAATTTAGCATAAAGCTTATCAGCCCTCAAAATACTCAACGTGATTCTCAAGTGTTCGGCATGCTCCGTCTCACTTTTGGAATAGATTAATATATCGTCGATAAACACCACTACAAATTTATCGAGATATTCGATAAAAGTTTTGTTCATAAGTTGCATGAAGGCACGGAGCATTTGTTAAACCGAATGGCATAACTACGAATTCGTAATGCCCATACCTCGTCCAAATGCTGACTGGGAATATCCGAATCTCGAATTCGGAGTTGGTAATATCGACCTCAAATCAATCTTGAGAAAACCGTAGCCCCTTGTAATTGATCAAATAGATCATCGATTCTTGGCAACGGATATTTGTTCTTAATAGTGAGTTTATTCAACTCACGATAGTCAATACATAGCCGTAAGGACCCATCTTTCTTTCGTACAAACAATACCGTGCACCCCATGGAGACACACTAGGCCGAATATAACCTTTGTCCAATAATTCACCCAATTGTTTCTTCAATTCTAACATTTCCGATGGGGCCATTCTCAGACGGTGCCTTGGATATTGGCGCCGCATTGGGCTCTAGTTCGATGACGAACTCTACTTCACGATGTGGTGGCAATCCCGCAAATCATCCGAAATACGTCTGAAATTCATTCACAATCGAACAGAGGATAACCGTACTCGCCAACTTCCGACTTTAATGCGTAACACCAATAATCGTACAACCTTGTCGCAATAATTTCATCGCTTTCATGGCTCGAATAAACTTCCCGGAAGTACCGTGTTTTTGCCCTTCAAAACGTGTTCAGCACCATCCGGCGCGACTATCGAAATTATCTTCCGACGATAATCTACTATCGCTCCATGCCGATTTAACTAATCATCACCGAGGATTAAATCCTCTCCCATCATATCGATCACAATCAAATCGGATGACCAATCTTTACTGACAATGGTTACAGGACAATTGGCGATCTCTTGATCTCCAACTATCCTTTCCCCACTTGGCAACCCAACAATAAAAGGTTCACATGTAGAGAGACCGTCTAGGCCCAAACGATTCACACAAGATAATGATATAAAAGAATGAGTAGCTCCGTAATCAAACAATACATCTACCGGTGCATCGAAATATAAACAATACCTGACGTAGTGGCAGTCCCTACGTCATCACTCCGCCTCATCTCATACAATCGGGGTGGGACTGATCCAATGCTAGATGCATCCTTATGCTCGGTTTTACCTCTGCCACTGCCACGTCCGACACTCGGAGTTGGCCGACCCGTAATCGTGCCAATGGGTAGAGACTTTAGAAAATATTCGCCCACCGACTCACAATATAACGCGCGATGACCACCGCTTCCCACACTTAAAACAATCAATGGGGCGAGAAGTGCAGCGAGAACCGACATGTCCCGGATTTCCACAATTAAAACAAACCCTCGGCATTCCTCCACTAGCCGAGGGGAACCGGCGTAAGATTGCATAGAAGATTGAGGCCTACGCGATCCACCGCCTCTAAACTACCAAAATTTTGGTTTCTTCGAGCTCAAAACTGCTGGAACCGAATCGACACCATCTCATAAGCAAGTGCTCTATCCCGATACTCTCTCAAAGTAGTACACCCAAGGCCCGCCATATACTTTCGGACCTCCGGTTTCATCCTTGCATCGAAATGAAGTATCTTGTCTATCTCATCCTTAACTCGATCTTGGACATACACTAACGCTTGTTGTATGTCTTGATTGCTTCAAATAGGAACATCTTCGGTTGAGCTCAAGAACTCACCGACTCTTGCTAGCCGAACCGGCGCTGACAATACCGAGCTTCCATCAATTCTTTAAATTCTTCCCAAGTGACATCACGGTCCTTGGGCTTAACAGCTCGCCACCGGTCAAGCGCTATCAATCCGATATTGAGCAATCGGGACTCTCTTGGCTTCGTGGACAACCAATACCGTCAAAGATCTTCTCCACTCAACTAACCAATGATCCCAATTGTTCGCATCACCGGAACCATCGAATGCAGGAGGGTTCATCTTCATAACTTCTTGAAGCCATCGATCCTCAACCGTCCCGCCGGTATTAATATTCGCACCACTTGTGCCGGTTGGTGCACTTGTGTTACAACTTGTTGAAGAACGTTAGGCACCTCGGTCTCCGAGCCTCCATTCGAACCTCCCGAAGGAATCGGGTCCGACCTAGTCGCAGAGCGAGATGCCGATTCAAACGGACCTCTCGGACTCGAGACACTACCACTCTGCCACGGCCTCTACCACGACCACGTTGACGGATAGCTCTACCTCTCGGCATACAGAAGAGTAAGAATGATTCAACAAGGAAATGATTACAATAATAGATTGCACGATATTAAGGTAATTATTTCCGAAGGAAAGAAACAACCAACATCCGAAGAGTCTTCCAGCACAGCAACACGAGGTGGTAGCATGCCAATGATATCGTAGACAACAATTGACTCAATTTACTAGACCCAAAACACCGACAGCCTAGGTATCCATAAACCTAGGCTCTGATACCATATTCTGTAACACCCCCATGATTTACGGAGATATTACACGCCGTAGATCCTTTTGGAGGACCTACTGTGCTTAGACCCAAATAAAACACATTAAATACGACAAACATAAATGTTCATACATTCAAAACCAACTTCAATTTCAACATAACATACATCACAATACCAAACAACATATCATCCCGAGGAATCATAACTAATATGACCGTTCACCACGGAATACAACAACATCATTAACCATTAATAATGACATGACATACAACACCTGACAAGACTACGCGAGTACAAAACCAAAACACGACTTTGACCATGACCATATGACCATCAACTCAAAATAATGCACGATATCAATGCCGCCCACCAAGCTCGTGTCCGTCCTGTGCTAGTCCTCCCACTGGACCTGCACTGAATACACGTAAGTATATCCACCCCAAAAAGGGGTCAAGAAGAAGCTGCAAGTACAATGATTCTAGAATATGTACAACAAGTGAATAACCAACAAAAAACCATATAAAATCATAGTGCCATCACAGATATTCCGGAATACCACATCACAGTCATCATCACAAAACAACCTCCCGAGCTATACTGGCCCTGTACCTCTCAGCAAGATACACACCCCAGAGACACCTCGTCAGGCCCTCCACAGTGTATAGCCCAACCGAGTGATCCGTAGGGATACGCAGCCTCACCGGACCCTGTGGGACCCTCACTGGTTTTACTCGGCTCACACACACTCGATCAACAATTGGCACAAATTCCATTTTTACATATTCACACGAAGTACAGTAAACACAATCAAAGTACTTGCCTCAATTTGAACGACACAAGAAACGGCGAACGGATGAATGTACGGTCCGAACTTCATTCAACGATTCGATCCTAACACATCGAAATATGGAATCAAAACACAAAACCACGGAAATGGAAAGATTCACCCTAAGTTCTACCCTTAGGGACATTTATTCAAATATTACGAAGGAAACGTAGCTCGAACCCAAACTATGAAAGGTAATTTAGGGTTAAATCCGTGAATCTTGGAGAAAAATGAAGGATTATGATTACAACATCACAATCTAGTCCAAATCGGAGCTAGGATAGATTAGAATCAAAGATCTCGACACAAATCCCCAAAATATGAAGAACTAGGGTTCCAACGGTTTTACCTTGATTTGGATGGTGAAAGTTGATAAGATGTTGATAACTTGGTGTTAGGAGCTCAAAATTATCATTGGATGAAGAAATCCGACCAAAAATCTGCACTCCCACTGATCGAGTATGCCCACTACCAAGAGAAGAGGAAGAGGTGAAAATGACATTTCTAGAACCTACCCCCATATATATATGGGAGGTATTAGCGCACGCTACGGCTACAGCTTAGCGTGCGCTAGCGAAATGAGGGCGGTGCACGTTGAAGAAAAAGGCACCTGTAACTTTTCGCCAGCTCGGTAGCGTCGCCGAACTATCTGTTAGCGCGCGCTACCGATTGATACTAGCGCGCTAACTCCATACGAGCGCGTCGTTACCGCAAGTACTGCAGCCCGTAAACGCTTCGTCCTCACCGACTGACATCCTAGCGCACGCTATCATACAAGTAACGTGCGCTAGTACATCGAAATAGCGTACGTTAGTCCGTCCATAGCGTACGCTAACGCCTCATTCCAGAGTCCAGAAAGCTTACTGTCCAGCGGGCCTAACGCACGCTATTGCACAAGAGTAGCGTGCGCTACTCGAACCTGGTTAGCGTGCGCTAGACATACAGTCTTAGCGTGCGCTAACTGCTATTTTCCAAATTTAAATTCGCAAGAAGTCCGGCTAAAACGAGCACAATCCGAGAGTCACGGAACCCAACAATAATCAGCCAACAATATGCCAAGGTCAATCATCAATATATACGGTCCAAATAACCACAATACCACAAAATACATCCAAAATAACACTCACAAAATACACGGGTATTACATTTTAATAGTGCTATCAGTCTTTACCTCTGAACTTTATTAATATTCGGTTACTTTTTTTGTTCCCACTTAATTAGGAGAGAGTGACGGAGGAGTCTGAGAGGATGTTGATAGAGATGGCGAAGGAGGAGCATCCGGATTTAGACGAGACTGGCCTCGAGTTAGCACGCCAAGAGATCGATCAGGCCGATCCCTTCATTAGGGCAAGGGCGTGGGCTAACATTTACCCTCCTAAAGGGAGTCATTACCGGACGCCGATGATGGTAGCTGAAGGAAACAAATTATTGAAGGATACTGTAGGGTTTCAGCGCAATCAAAGGGGCGACACTCAAAAGGCCTATCTGGAGGAGCAATTGAGGATCGAGATGGAGCTCCGAGCTGAGGAGCAAAGGAAGTCTCAAGATCAATTCCAGGAATTTCAAGAAGAACAAAGGAAGGTTCAACAAATTATCTCAGCAGCAGACCATGATGCAGTATATGATGTCATTGAGTCAGACCGTAACTCAATCGTGAATTCCGACACCACCACCACCTCCATTCTTCAATTCACAAACACCCCACTCTTCTTCAGAGCCTCGGGACGACGACATGCAAGATGGTAGTAATCCTTATTCTACCTTTAAGAGTTTGATGGATTTAGGTGGATTTTAGTTGCAATTGTAGTAGTTCTTTTGCTATATAAACATATTATTAATGCTACATATTTTTTTATTTAGACTCGTGTTCGTTAACGTTGGTGTTTATAGTAATTTTGTTGATGTTGTTACACGACATATTGTGATTTTTATACTGTTGGTGTATAAATTATACTTTTTGTACATTGATGTATGCTGATTGTGATGTATTGTGATGTACTGTACATTTGGAATAGCAGGTTATCTAAACAGGTTTGGGGATCCCAAAATCTAAATATAACTTTTTTTAATGGACTTTAGCCGACGGCATTTGCATAAATCGTCGGCTAAAGATTTTATTTAAAAAAAATAGAAAAAAAAACTTTAGCCGACAACATATGAGTCGTCGCCTAAAATATGTAGCATTTAGCCGACAATAATTGTGCGGTTGGCTATAACATAGAAACTTTAGCCGACAACTGAAATATAAGGATTTTAGCCGACAACGTCTTTGTCGTCGGCTAAAGTATAACTTTAGCCGACAACCTTTTATCTTTGCCGTCGGCTAAAGTTTAGCCGATCGACCTCGGCCTACCGACTTCCAGCCGACAACCGACGACTTTAGCCGACGGTTTTTTACTTTAGCCGACGACTTTTTGCTGTCGGCTATATATATATATATATATATATATATATATATATATATATATATATATAAAGACACCGATTTTTTTCATTGTCTTGCTTTTTTGTTTTTGATGTATCTTGACAAAATTTCCAAAAAAATTGAGAGATTTTTGGACTGGAGAGGGGAAAAAATGTTTTCAAATTTTATGTAATCGTTATATTCTATTTTATTTTTTTGAAAATCCAAGAGATTCATTTTTAATGTAGCTTTTTAGGATTTATATTTTTATACTGACGTACCGGATCATCTTAAGATTTATGGCCTCATCCTAAAAGGTCAACCTTATTAAGTTTCTATCAGGGCAGATTTATTTAGGATTTTAAATGGTGGATTTGAATTTTGAATCACAGTACAGCAAAACTCAAAATTTTAAAAGTTCAACCAACAACTTCTTACACATTATATATCTATAATATAGTCTATACATAGTCTGACTCAAGCTTACATAGTCTGACTCAATCCCCACGCCAGCAAACGTGCCTCTCTCTTTCTCTCTCTCTCTCTCTGAAACTTATACCCACGCTCGGCTTCTGTCTACTTCTCTAGTTATATGACATGATATCGAAGAGGGTCAATCCCAACTCCGCTTATGTTGCTAATTCTACTTGTACATTATCTCTTAAATAAAAGTCCACATGCTCGACTATCCTCTTAATTGACCTAGAGTCTACCCCTTCTTCACGCGGTCCCGGGTCGCACGTGAAGAGGATGTTCGAACCGCTGTTCCACATTCAATATAGAAATACATATTGACTAGTATATGGACTAAAGGACATGCTTTAACTGCTATTCCACGTGCTCGACTATCCTCATATCACCAATTGGTTTGAGGATGAAACTTCCATTATACTTCATACATAGTCTGGCGAAGCTGTTGGAGCAAAATCAGCATTTGCATCGTTGTGCGGAAGCATAAAAATAAAGTGCGGAAATTAACGACACACGGATTTATAGAGGTTCGGTCAAACGTGCCTACGTCCTCTCTCTAGGTATATTTTTCTATAGGATGAAGATCAAAACCTCTGCACCTCTCTTCTATCGGTCGAGTAATTACCGTTACAATCACGTCTTCAATTGGTCCGTGATAAACCACTCGTACTTGTCTTTGTGTCGGTCCAAGTTAAACCGTTTTCCTTTTCTATCAGACAAGAAAGCAACCGCTCTAACTCTTTTTGGATACTAGATAAACCTCACTTAGATATATCGATTGTGATTCTAACAATGCCGGATCCTTGATCCTAATAACACTGAATCCAATCGTATCTTTTCTTTTTCCTCTCGTGTATATGTTGAATGTATAAACACACAAACTAACAATATAAGATCAATATCACAACAATATAGTGTAAATGAATATTAGATCAATGTCTTGATTGCTTGAAGTTGTTGTATGGTTTGATACCAAGGATGTCGTATTTCTAGCCTTCTTCATCAAACTAGCCGTTGCTTCCAGTTGACTTGCTAGCGTGCGCTAGCTTTTCCTCTTAGCGTGCGTTATCGTGCATATTTGCCTTAGCGTACGTTATGTACTACATGTTACGTACGTTAACGTCTTCTAGTTCCAGTCCAGTGGCTACTGTCTCTGACTGTTAGCGTGCGCTAACACTTCTTTTGTAGCGTGCGCTAATCTTGCATCATTGCATGCGTCATATATCCATTTATACTTTTTGACTTTGCATCAGAATCTTCCCAACGGATTGATTGATTTGAATTTAAAGTGATATTTAGCGTGCGCTAAATATTACTTGTAGCGTACACTAAGCTTACTTCACTGCATACGTCATTTTGTGTTTGAATATCTTCACAACGGTAATATGGGCTCGATAGCGTGCGTTAGTAAACATGTGTAGCGTGCGCTATCTTCATCATATGACTTCACTTTAGGTAACTTCGAACCCATCTGTTCTGCAGATAACTCCCGTTAGCGTGCGCTAACCTTCAGCTCTTGCGTGCGCTAAGCATGTATTTTGTTCAGCTTTTTGCGTCTTCGTCTGCTTCGTTGTTTTGCTTCGCCTCGATGTTGTTTTGCTTTGTTTAGCAACTTAATCATCAAAACACTATTTATGAATACGTGGAATAAATATTCCAACAATCTCCCCCCTTTTGATGATTACAAAACAATCCTTGAATTGGATAAAACCTGTAATATATATATATATATATATATATATATATATATATATATATATACACACACACGTTTCAAAATTTTCGGCTTTGATCGTTTCGTTAGTTTTACCCATCTTTTCTTTTTCTGTCATTTTCGACTACTTCATTTCGTATTTTTCAACTCCTTCGTTTCTCCCCCTTTTTGTATGCTTTCTTCTCTTTTTCATCTTCGTCGATTTTTATTATTTATTTTTCTCGTCATATCTTTCATGATGCTTTTTATTCAATTCAACTTCTTCTCCCCCTTTTTGTATTCAGCAAAAAGTGTAAAAAAAATTATAGAGGATACCAATTATGGAATATACATGATGAATATAAAAAATATGCATGAATAGGAAATAGAGTTATACCCTAGACAAAAATATTTGTAAAAAAAATTATACTCCCCCTGAAAATATTATCTCCCCCTTTGTAAAATATCAATTTGATAAAAATTAATTTTTGGGGATCCAACCGATAGTTGGTTTTTGTTTTGAGACATAGAATACATTAGGAATAAACGTTCCTTTTGGAATTCAAATTTTCTTAATCTTTATCGTCCGTCTTGGGCTTTTACAATTTGAAATATGGTGCCCGATTTTCAAACATTTTTCACACCGGGGTATTTTGAAATTTACGGATTCATTTTTAGAACGTGGTTTGAATCCTAAACCCTCTTTATTTAACGTGTATTTTTGGACCGAGAGCATATTTTCAAATTTCTCGTTTCCGAGAGAAAATTTCTTCGTTAAATTTTTAAGCTCGGTTTGAACTTTAACAAGATCATCCTTTAAAGTATTTTCATTTTCAATAAATTTTGAATGATCGATCTCAACAAATTTCCCTTTTTCAAGAATTTTGGAATTTTCAATTTCCAAAGTTTTATATTTAGATTTAAGGGATTTAATCTCATTTAAAGCATTTTGATAGTCCGTATGTAATAACTCGAATGCTTCAAAAAGTTCATCGTAGGAATTACTTACTTGACTTTCGACGTCGCTATCGTCGAATGAACTCCGGGCCATGAGTGCTGTAATACCCCAAATCACAAATGGGACATTACACGACGTAGAACCTTCATGTGGTCTACGAGGCTAACACATAATACATAATCCGAATATGAAATCCCAAAAGACACAATCATCATAGTAAAATAGGGCCGTGGCCTCGGCCAAACATTTTAATCAAGTATCGAAGAGTGTAACTCCACATGAATCCATTGCCCATGCAGGGGACTTTAACCAATTTATAAAACACTCAGTCTAACTCCAACATCAAGATAAATGCAATAGTAAAACATAAAACACGACTCAAGCCTCATCATCATGTTGGTCCATCCTTTGCATGCATATCCCGTGCCAGCTCCTCGGCTCGACCAGTACCTGAAATGCATAAAACGCATTTCCCCCATTTAAGGGGTTATCATTCGAATAGCTAGTGCAAGTACACAATTAAGCTACATTATATACATACACGATTCGACACAAGCAAATCCATTTAAGAAAACATTTGCAATCAATATTCCGGAATATCACATTTCACCCAAAACAGTATGTCCTCAAGATTTCCACATCACAACTATCCACGCTTGGTGACCCGCGGCCGTACCCATTAGTATCGACCCCCAGAGGCCCCGTCGGACCGTCCCTGGGTGAGAAACCACTTTCGCGGCCGTATCCATTAGTATCGGCCCCAGAGGTCCTGTCGAACCATCCCCGGGTGGAAGAACATCAACACACGCACCCAAGTCCACTTCTGTGGCCGTACCCATTAGTATCGGCCCCCATAGACCACATATGCCATCCCCGGGTGTAAGAGCAACAATCACATTCATTCAATAGCACAATTTACATCATTCGCATCAAAACCGTACACACAGAATGAAATGTAATACATGTACTTGCCTTGGATAACACGACGTGAAGAAAAATGGTGAAGGGAAAGGTTTCGGCCCGGATAATCTTCACAAATCCGATCCTAACATAATAAATATACACAACTAATCTTAAAATTGTGAAAACGTAGGAATCCATCCTAGTTCTACCCAATGAGACAATTCGTCGGACAATACAAGGTCATAATCGGTTCCCCTCTATCAAGGGAGAAAAATATCGAATTTAATCCGCAAAACCGCAAGAGAAGTAAAGGATAGTGATTATACAATCGAAATCTAACAATCATAAGGGCAAAACGGACTAGAAGGGTGAAAATCAAAACAAAACCCCAAAATCCCCAAAAGTTAGGGTTCTAACGAAATATACCTCGATTAGACGATGAACAACGGAAGATTTGATGCTAGAGTGATGATATGACGCCCCAAAATCGTTTCTCAACTGAGGTTGGATGAAAATCGAACGAACCCTAGGCCAGGAAATCGCTCCCGTCGCGAAGGAAGTGAAGGAAATGAAAAATGAGAAGAAACCCCGCTGCCCAGTTTATTATACTGGGCAGCATTACGGCTGTAATGGTGTTCACGACCTTTCTGCCCATTTTCCTCACACTCGTTACGGCCGCTACTCAAAGGATATTATGGCCGTAAGGTATGAAGATTTACGGTCGTAATGCACATCAACTTACGGCCGTAATGCATGCCTGGAAGCAGGCCATCCTGATCTGAAATGCCAACAACCGGAATGGAAACACGAGGAACGAAGCCACAGATATATGAGGATTTTACAGACGAGATAGACATAAAAACCAACACAAGTCCTCGGTTGTTCGAAGGTCGGAATAGGACGAGTATTAACGACGACACCCAAAATAGCAAGAATTTACAAAAATGACCCAAACGTCTGAATTTCACGATACAACGTCGGATTAACAATCCGAAACCCATGACATGAGCAACTCAACTATAGAACTCATGGAAATAGAGAAATAACGAAATCGAACATATATGCGACAAAACATGACTTAAAATGAAATTACGTAAAAACATATCTGAAACTCGTCCAAATGGAAAAACTCAAAGAACAAACTAGATTCAGAATCCCAAAACAGCGACAAGCGAGTCGTCCGAAATAAACATACACCAAAAATAGAAATTACCAAAAATAGAAAGTATGGATATTACATTCTCTCCCCCTAAAATTAAGTTTCGTCCCGAAACTTACAACGTGAATAACTCGGGGTATCTCGACTTCATACTCTCTTCCGTCTCCCATGTGGCTTCCTCGGATCCATGTCTCGACCATTTCACTTTAACAAAGAGAATGGTTTTGTGCCGAAATTACTTCACCCGATGCTCTAAAATTTGAATCGGCCTCTCTTCGATTCTCATGTCGGGCCCCAACTCGATCTCTCCAAAATCAATAATATGGCTAGGGTCCGGTACGTACTTCCTAAGCTGGGAAACATGAAACATGTTATGCATGTGACTCAAGGACGGCGGCAAGCCTAATTGATATGCAAGCTCTCCAATTCTCTCCAAAATCTCGAACGGTCCAATATATCTTGGACTAAGTTTACCCTTCCAGCCGAAACGGTAAACTCCCCGTGTCGGCGACACCTTAAGCAACACATGGTCTCCCACCTCAAACTCCAATGGCCGGCGACGCGTATCGGCGTAAGACTTCTGTCGAATCTGGGCCGTCAACATCCTATCGCGAATCAGAGCAATCTTTTCTCTCGTCTCAACAACCATATCGGGCTCGGTGCCAATTAGCTTGGATGCATCATCCCAACATAACGGCGATATGTACCTCCTCCCATACAATGCCTCAAATAGTTCCATTTTGATCGAGGCGTGCCAACTATTATTGTACGTGAACTCGATCAATGGCAAGTACGAATCCCAATCGTCCTTCTAATCTAAGGCATAGGCTCTCAACATATCCTCCAGCGTCTGTATCGTCCTCTCAGAATGTCCGTCTGTCTGAGGATGGTAGGACGTGCTGAGTCTCAACTCAGTCCCCAAGGCTCGATGAACGGCCTGCAAAAAATGTGATATAAATCGGCCATCACGATCCGAAACAATACTCTTAGGAGTCCTATGCAACCTCACGATCTCCGTAATGAATACCCGCGCTAGTCTCTCCGGCCCCAAGTATCCTTAATACCCAAAAAATGAGCTAATTTGGTTAGTCGATCGACAATAACCCAAATCATGTTCATTCCAGTCCGAGTCCTAGGCATACTGGTAATAAAATCCATGGAAATGTCCTCCCACTTCCACTCCAGAATAGGAAGTGGTCGTAATAATCCCGCGGGTCCCTGATGCTCAATCTTAACCTACTGGAACGTTAAACACCTCGATACAAACTTGTTCACGTCCGTTTTCAAATTGCTCCACCAGTAGTTACTCCTTACATCCTTGTACATTTTGTTCGTACCAGGATGTATAGAGTAAGGTGTAGTATGAGCCTCACTCAAGATCTTCTGTCTCAACTCAACGTCATTCGGTAGAGATAATCTGCCGCGAAATCTCAAAACTCCATCATCCTAAATCAGAAACCCAGGGGTTTTCCCCTTCCTCACATCCTCCCTCAACTGGACCAAAAATGGATCATCATACTGTTTCGCCTGGATATCATCAGTCAAGGGCGAAGTGATTTCCAATGCACATAACTGACCCTGAACTCTCTGAACCCAAACCTTGATATTCTGACAAATCAAATCCCGTTAGATCCTGCTCTGTGGTGTAAGTACCTTTAACATCTATAATGCCATCGGCTTCCGACTCAACGCATCAGCCACTACATTAGCCTTACCCGGATGGTAAAGTATCTCGAGGTCGTAATCTTTAATTAGCTCCAACCACCTACACTGTCTCATATTCAACTCTTTCTGACTGAAGATACACTTCAGACTCTTATGATCCGTGTAAATCTTACACGATGATCCATAAAGATAGTCCAGATTTTTAAAGCAAAGACGACTGCAGCTAACTCTAAATCATGCGTAGGGTAATTTGCTTCGTAAGGTTTTAACTGTCGGGATGCATAAGCAATAACCTTATCTCTCCGCATCAAAACACATCTGAGCCCGAGGCCAGAAGCATCACTATACACCACGAAATCCTTGTTCCCCTGAGGCAATGCTAAAACGGGTGTGGTAGTCAGTTGTCTCTTCAACTCATCAAAACTATCATGTCTATCTGTGGTCCACTCGAACTTCTGAGTCTTCTGGAGTAATTGAGTGAGTGGTCTAGCGATCTTAGAAATTCCCTCAACAAATCTATGGTAATAGCCTGCAAGTCCCAGAAAACTCCTCACCTCCTTCACATTCTTAGGCGGTTCCCATGCCATCACTGCCTCTATCTTCTGCGGATCTACCCGAACTCCCTCCGCTGAAATCACGTGCCCGAGGAATATCACTTCCTTGAGCCAAAACTCACACTTAGAGAACTTCGCGTATAACTGCTCAGCTCTCAAAATGTCCAACATGACCCGGAGATGTAAAGCATGCTCCTCTCGACTCCGGGAATAGATAAGGATGTCGTTGATAAAGATGACTACGAATTTGTCCAGATACTCGATAAAAACTTTGTTCATTAACTGCATGAGCACTGCTGGGGCACTGGTTGGCCCGAAAGGCATAATCACAAACTCGTAATGGCCATATCTCGTCTGAAAGGCAGCTTTCGGTATATCACTGTCCCGAATCCTCAACTGGTAGTAGCCCGATTGTAAATCAATCTTCAAAAAGACTGATGCTCCCTGAAGCTGATCAAACAAGTCGTCAATCTGGGGCAAAGGGTATTTGTTCTTGATGGTCAACTTGTTTAATTCTCGATAATCGATGCATAAACGAAGCGACCCATCCTTCTTCTTAACAAAAAGCACAGGCGCACCCCAAGGCGATGCGCTCGGTCGAATACACTATTTATCTAGCAAGTCCCCCAACTGCTTCTTCAGCTCTAACATCTCCGACGGTGCCATATGGTATGGCGCTCGAGAAACAGGGGCCGCATTCGGCTCTAGATCAATAGGAAACTCAACCTCTCATTGTGGTTGTAATCCCGGCAAGTCATCTGGAAATACGTCGGGATACTCACTAATGACTTGAACGGACGACATGTCAACTCCACCATTTTCCGCCTCTAGAGCGTAACACCAATAGCTGACACAACCCTCGTTCAGAATATTTATCGCCTTCAAGGCGCTAATCACACTTCCCGATCTACCCGGCTTACATCCGACAAGTGTATGCTCTGTGCCATCCTCAGCCACTATCGAGATAGTACGAGTCCGATAGTTTATGATGGCACTGTGACGATCCAACCAATCATCCCCGCGGATCAAATCCTCACCCTTAAGGTCTACAACAATAAGGTTCGAGGGCCAATCCCGGCTCCCGATCCTCACTGGGCAATCTCTAACTTCCCGATTCCCAACCATACGATCCCCACTAGGCATACCCACTACAAACAGTTCACACTCGAACAAGCAGTCAAAACCAATACAACACACACAATCCGAAGCAATAAAAGAGTGGGTAGCACCCGAATCAAAAAGCACCGAAACTGGATGAGAAAGGATCTGAGTGGTACCTGACACCACCGGAATGTCTGCCTCCTCCGTGCGTCTCATCTAGTAACCGAGGGTGAACTAAGCCCGAACTCGATGCTGCACGACGATCCGAATGACCCCGTCCCCTACCACAGCCCGAACTCTAAGGAACATGAGTAGCTGGAGTACTGTGCTCCCTCTGAACGGTAGTGGTAGTCAGAGCTATGGCGGCCCTGGTGGCCCTATCGCAATGAACTTCCCGATGCCCAGTCTGTCCGCAAGTAAAGCAAGTAACCAACGGAAATAGACCATCTCTCATCACGTGCTCGTACTGACTGCAATTAAAACAAACTCTACCACCAGATGCAACAGACTGGACTGAACGGTTACCCTGAGATCCACCAGCCTGAGGAAACGGCCTCTTCCCAGATGTAGGAGCAGACTCGAAAACTGACCACTCTTACCGTCTAAGAAACTGCCAGTAGTCTTCAGCTTCTTAGCTTCAGAACCCGACTCTGATTCCGGGATAGCCATCTCAATTGCTAGGGCGCGATCCTGGTATTCCTTCAAGGTGGCACACATGAGCGGTGCCATACCCTGCCTGATATGCGGTTTCATGCGCATATTGAAATAATGGATCTTATCGGCCTCAGTCCTCACCTGATCCTTCACGAATCCCAACTGCTGATTGTAAGAGATAATGGCCTGAGAAATCGGCACATCCTGAGGTGTGGTAGTGAAGAACTCCACAATCCTGCATTCTCTGACTAGCGGCGGACAATATTCTGCTTTCATAGTAGTCTTAAATCCCTCCCAAGTGGCTGGACGGTCTCTGGGCGCCACGACCTCCCACCATTCCGCAGCTTCCTTATTCAGGAGGTACTGAGCAATATGTACCCTCCTGTCATCGGGACAAGCTACGGTATCGAAGGTTCTGCCTAACTGAAAAAGCCAATTCTCCCAACCGAGGGAGTCAGAAGATCCATAAAAACGAGGAGGGTGCATCTTAGTCACCGTCTGAAGCCACTTACTAGCTTCTTCCTCAGGATTCGAGGCCAGATTCTGGCGTCCACCCTGAGCTATCTGAGCGAGATGGGATACCAACTGCTGAAGTACGACAGTAGCCCCGGCGTCGGCATTATTACCCGACGATAGATTCTGACTGACCGACATATCCTGCTGCCCGTCAGAGCTCAGAGGTAGAGTGACCGGTACTGAATGAGAGGCCGAACCTATAGAGGACTGAGAAAGCGGAGCTTCTTCATTATCTCCACCATGACCACGACCTCGGCCGCGCACCCTAGCTGGTCTACCGCGACCTCTCAACATACTGAAGAGAAGATATGAAAGGAACATGATCATAAAAATTCACAATTTGCAAAGTCGGTACCACAATTCATAATTCCAAACAACTCAAGGAAACGAATTATAGAAATATAAGAGTTCGAGGAGACTTACAGTCATGGGTTGCACGAAAATACGGTAGCACGATGATATTAGGCTCAACGACTGACTCTAACGACACAACCGACAGACCCAAAATTAACCGACAGCCTAGGCATTCAAACCTAAGGCTCCGATACCATAAATGTAACACCCCAAATCACAAATGGGACATTACACGCCATAGAACCTTCATGAGGTCTACCAGGCTAACACATAACACACAATCCGAATATGAAATCCCAAAAGACACAATCATCATAGTAAAATGGGGCCGTGGCCTCGGCCAAAACATTTTAATCAAGTATCGAAGAGTGTAACTCCACATGAATCCATTGCCCACGCAGGGGACTTTAACCAATTTATAAGACACTCAGTCTAACTCCAACATCAAGATAAATGCAATAGTAAAACATAAAACACGACTCGAGCCTCATCATCATGTTGGTCCATCCTTTGCATGCATATCCCGTTCCAGCTCATCGGCTCGACCAGTACCTGAAATGTATAAAATGCATTTCCCCCATTTAAGGGGTTAGCATTCGAATAGCTAGTGCAAGTACACAATTAGACTACATTATATACATACATGATTCGACACAAGCAAATCCATTTAAGAAAACATTTGCAATCAATATTCCAGAATATCACATTTCACCCAAAAGAGTATGTCCTCAAGTTTTCCACATCACAACTATCCACGTTTGGTAACCCGCGGCCGTACCCATTAGTATCGACCCCCAGAGGCCCTGTCGGACCATCCCTGGGTGAGAAACCACTTCTGCGGCCGTACCCATTAGTATCGGCCCCCAGAGGTCCCATCGAACCATCCCCAGATGGAAGAACATCAACACACGCACCCAAGTCCACTTCCGTGGCTGTACCCATTAGTATCGGCCCCCAGAGGCCACATATGTCATCCCTGGGTGGAAGAGCAACAATCACATTCATTCAATAGCACAATTTACATCATTCACATCAAAACCGTACACACAGAATGAAGTGTAATACATGTACTTGCCTTGGATAACACGACGTGAAAGGGAAATGGTGAAGAGAAAGATTTCGGCCCGGATAATCTTCACAAATACGATCCTAACACAATAACGATACACAACTAATCCTAAAATTGTGAAAACATAGGAATCCATCCTAGTTCTACCCAATGCGACAATTTGTCGGACAATACAAGGTCATAATCGGTTCCCCTCTATCAACGGAAAAAAATATCGAATCCAATCCGCAAAACCGCAAGAGAAGTAAAGGATAGTGATTATACTATCGAAATCTAACAATCATAAGGGAAAAACGGACTAGAAGGGTGAAAATCAAAACAAAACCCCAAAATCCCCAAAATCTAGGGTTCTAACGAAATATACCTCGATTAGACGATGAACAACGGAAGATTTGATGCTAGAGTGATGATATGATGCCCCAAAATCATTTCTCAACTGAGGTTGGATGAAAATCGGACGAACCCTAGGTTGCGAAGGAAGTGAAGGAAATGAAAAATGAGAAGAAACCCCACTGCCCAGTTTATTATACTAGGCAGCATTACGGCCGTAACACCAACACCATTACGGCCGTAATGGTGTTCACGACCTTTCTGCCCATTTTCCACACACTCGTTACGGCCGCTACTGAAAGGATATTACCACCGTAAGGTATGAAGATTTACGGCTGTAATGCACATCAACTTACGGCTGTAATGCATGCCTGGCAGCAGGCCAGCCTGATCTGAAATGCCAACAACCGGAATGGAAACACAAGGAACAAAGCCACAGATATACGAGGATTTTACAGACGAGATAGACATAAAAACCAACACAAGTCCCCGGTCGTCTGAAGGTCGGAATAGGACGAGTATTAACAACGACACCCAAAATAGCAAGAATTTACAAAAATGACCCAAACGTCCGAATTTCACGATACAACGTCAGATTAACAATCCGAAACCCACGACATGAGCAACTCAACCTCATGGAAACAGAGAAATAACTAAATCGAATGTACATGCGACAAAACATGACTTAAAATGAAATTACGTAAAAACATATCCGTTACTCGTCCAAATGGAAAAACTCAAAGAACAAACTAGATTCAGAATCCCAAATAGTGACAAGCGAGTCGTCCGAAATGAACATACACCAAAAATAGAAATTACCAAAAATAGAAAGTATGGATATTACAAGTGCGAGATTATTTTGATTCGTGAAATCTTCATCGATATCTTCGTCACTCCATGTTGCCACGAGAACCTCATTGGGTTTTACACGACAATTCTTTGCAAAGTGGCCTGGTTTACCACATAATCGACAAGTATTGTCGAACTTCTTAGGTCGCCCTTTTGCATGTCCTGTTTTCTCCGGTTTAATAAGTGTTGGAACTTATTAATATTCTTGGCATAATATGCCGATTCTTCGTCGCTTTCGCGCACCGGGATTTCTTTTTTCTTTCTCGACATCTTAGCCTTCATGGCTATAGATCTTTCCTTCGATTTTGGTTTGGCATTCCGAGATTTTAGAACTATCTCGTAGTTGATAAGAGAACCAACGAGAGCACTAAAATCAAGAGTATTTAATCTTTTGATTCCATTATAGCTGTAACCGTACCGTCTCATTCTCGAGGTAGTGATCGGAGAATTTTCTTTACTTTCTCACTACTCGAAAGTGGTTTTCCGAAACATGCTAATCTATTTGTGATGACCGAGAATCGGTCGAGCATGATTGTGATGGATTCATCGTCCTTCATTTGAAATAGTTCATATTCATGAAGGAGCATGTTTATCTTCGTCTCCTTGACTTGAGACATTCATTCGTGTGTTACCTCAAGAATTTTCCAAATTTCTTTGGCACTATCACATGATGATATCCGGTTGTGTTCTTCCAGATTTAAGGCACAATATAGGAGTTGAGTTGCCTTACAATTTTAATGGTCATTTTTCCAATCGGAATCGTCATATTCTTCGAAAGTTTTAAGCGTACCATTGGAATTGAGAGGAATTTTTGGATCAAGACAAATTATTTTCCATAGCTTGATGTCGTAAGCTCGAATGAATATCGATATCTTCTTCTTCCAAGTCATGAAGTTCAGGGCCGGCCCTCCTAGTGGGCGGCATGGGCCATCGCCCAGGGAAGCAAAGCCCAGGGGGCAGCAGAGCCCAAATTTCCCTTGAGTATACCTAGGTTCAGTTTTTTTTTTTTTGAAAGAAAAAAATTAAGTTGGTTGTATTCAATTGGGATTTTGTGGAATTCTTTTGGATTTTAGAAATCCTAGGGTATTCAATTCGAAATGTTTTGAATCCATTAAAATCTTGAGATATTCAATTTGGATTTCAGAATGTCATTTAAAATCTTGGTGTATTCAATTTGGATTTCAAAACGTCATTTAAAATCTTGTTGTATTAAATTTGGATTTAAAACAATCCATTAAAATCTGAGTGTATTCAAAAATTCATGTAATTTTTTTGGATTCATTAAAACGGTGGATTTTGATGGATTTGTTAGTGTTTTTTTTTTAAGTTTTGAAATCTCACCAAAATCAATGAGATTTTGAAGGATTTCTAAATAATCATTTTTAAATTTGAAAGACTCTCCATCAACTTTATAAGATTCTACAATGATTATTATTAATCCATGCATTATTTCTAATCCACCAAAATCTGAATTTAATACACCCCTCTAAATTTTCATTCAATTTTTTGGCTCAAAAGCTGGCGCCAACAACTTACAAATTATGTCATCTGTAATCCGTGTTAGTATGATTATTAACTGATTAAGTGGTTTATGGGTTAGTTGATGTTCATTATCATTATCATTGATTCATTGTTTAAAAACATAAAATATGTTTCTTAGATCACAACCATCGAGAGCTCAAAATAAGAAAAGAGAGAAAAAGCAACAAGAAATTGCTTAACTTTTACAAGGATTATTAAATAAGTTTTTTATTGGGCAAGTAAAACCTATTTAAAATCCGACCTAAGAGGTTTTAATAATCCTAATACCAATGATCATGTTGAGGAATGTGTTGATGAAAAACTTATTGAAGAAGAACTTGATCCTAATTCTAATGATGACGTGGAAAACATTATTGATGAAAAACTTATTGGTGATCCTAATTCTAATGGTAATGTGAATCTTGTTGATGATGAACTTGTTGGTGATTCTAAGTGTGATGAAAGGATTTTTTCAAAATTAAAGCTATTGAAATCATATTTGCAGACTACCACGAGTCAAGGTAGGCTTAACGAGTTAGCAATTTTGAGCATTGAAAGTAAGTCTTTAGCATATACAGACTATGATAGATTAATTGATGATTTTGCTTCACGAATTGCACGAAGGCACCATTTTAAGTGATCTTATTTTCGTTTTATTATTCGGGGTTTTGGTTTATGTCACCCATTGTAACTCCCTTTTTTTCAATAAGAATCGGGTGAGCCGCCTAGCTTGAATAGGTTTCAAACCCCTTAAAAAAATTGTGTATTATGTGTTGATTGGATTAGGGGCATAATTTTAGTTATTCGCCCAGGGCATCAAAAACGATTGGACCGGCCCTGATGAAGTTCGATCCATCAAAGAATGGAGGTCGGTTTAGTGCAAGACCTTCGACTGGAGCAAATTGGAGAGTCATTGGATCTTTTCTCCTCGGATGTTAAGCCGATTATTGGAGTAGCGCTCCGATACCAATTGTTGGAGCAAAATCGGTATTTGCGTCGTTGTGCGGCAGCGTAAAAATAAAGTGCGGAAATTAACGACACACGGATTTATAGAGGTTCGGTCAAACGTGCCTACGTCCTCTCTCTAGGTATCTTTTTATATAGGATGAAGATCAAAACCTCTGCACCTCTCTTCTATCGGTCGAGGGATTACCATTACAATCACGTCTTCAATTGGTCCGTGATAAACAACTCGTACTTGTCTTTGTTTTGGTCCAAGTTAAACCATTTTCCTTTTCTATCGGACAAGGAAGCAACCACTCTAGCTTTCTATGGGTAATATATAAACCTCACTTAGATATCGATTGTGATTCTAACAATGCCGGATCCTTGATCCTAATAACACTGAATCCAATCGTATCTTTTTTTTCCTCTCGTGTATATGTTGAATATATAAACACTCAAACTAACAATATAAGCTCAATATCACAACAACAATATAATGTAAATGAATATTATATCAATGTCTTGATTGCTTGAAGTTGTTGTATGGTTTGATACTAAGGATGTGGTATTTATAGCCTTCTTCATCAAACTAGTTGTTGCTGCCAGTTGACTTGCTAGCGTGCACTAGCTTTTTCTCTTAGCATGCGCTATCGCGCATATTTGCCTTAGCGTACGTTATGTACTGCATGTTACGTATGTTAACGTCTTCTAGTTCCAGTCCAGTGGCTACTGTCTCTAACTGTTAGCATGCGCTAACACTTCTTTTGTAGCGTGCGCTAATCTTGCATCATTGCATGCGTCATATATCCGTTTATACTTTTTGACTTTGCATCAGAATCTTCCCAACGGATTGATTGACTTGAATTTAAAGTGATATTTAGCGTGCGCTAAATATTACTTGTAGCATGCGCTAAGCTTACTTCACTGCATACGTCATTCTGTGTTTGAATATCTTCACAATGGTAATATGGGCTCGATAGTGTGCGTTAGTAAACATGTGTAGCGTGCGCTATCTTCATCAGATGACTTCACTTCAGGTAACTTCGAACTCGTCTGTTCTGCAGATAACTCCCGTTAGCGTGCGGTAACATCCTATTTAGTCATGACTCATATTAATCATGATGCAATCCGTCTTAAGGGTAGGCTCTGGGCCCGTGCAACCCGTCCGACTGCACAGGCATCAGAGCCCAAAGAGCATCAATTTGATATCTAACTTTGTGAAAGAAAATCCACGACTTGCATGTATCGAGTTTTTTTTTTATATTCAAGAAGTCAAACAAACTTGGATTTGTACCTAGTTATGAAAAAAGATCAAAGTAAAATTTCAGAGCTAGTATGAGTAAATTCATAAGAAAAATACTCTCATGTATAGAACAACAAACTTCTGCATTTCTAGAATCTGTTTTATTGGATACAACAATAGCTATTCCTTTTCATCAACAGGAAAAGCAAAATCAATAAACAAACAAAAAGAACCTGTTACCCTAACAGGAACCATTGGAAGAAAGAAATTACAAATGCTTCCTCTTATTATCTAATAACTAGGAAAAAATGCAAGCAAAAACCTTGATTGTCTTCCTCTTATTCACCACAAAACATCAAAATAAATAATGTTAAAAAATTAAACCCGGCCCTTTTTCAAGTCCTCGCACGGACGAGAGGCGAAGCCATAGGCGAATGTGGCGACATTTTATGCATTTCATCCAACCTACGAAACGACAAGCTTATCTCAAGCTTAGTACCTCCCCTCCTCCTGACCTCATTATTACCCTTTGTCCAAACCACCACAAACTTATGTATCCGATTCAAAGCCACCATCGTCTCCTCATCATCCATATTCGCAAAACAAACACGAAACCAACCAGGCTCCGAACAATGAAAAGACGCGCCAGGCGACACGTTTATCCTGACATCATCGACAATCACGCGCCATAATTCCATTTCCGCCTCAAACGTGGCCTCTTTCAACAGCCTCCTTAAATCCATCCAGCAGAAAAGCCCAGCATTGTTTTTCAAACTGTTAATGCCAACTTGTGCCAGGCCCGCGGATAGGATCTTATGCCGGGTCCCTAACCTCTTCGAGCTTTCGGACAAGAAGCGGCTCACAAAAACATCGTCCGACAGCATGGCCGCTATCAAACGCTGTGTTTGGGTCGAGACCAATCCGAAACTCGACATTTTCCGCGCGCAGCTCATGACATTGTCGTTGTACGAGTATATTATGCCGACTCTGAATCCGGGAAACCCGAGGTCCTTGGAGAGGCTGTAGGCGATGTGGATGAGGTCGAGGTTAATGGATTGTGGGTTTTCTTGCACTATTTCGGCTATGCTGACGAAACCCGGCCGGCTGAAGACGGTGGCGGAGTAGATTTCGTCGCAGATTAAGTGGATATTTTTGGAATGAGTGAAATTTAAGGAATCTGTTAATGTGTCTCGGTCTATGAGTGTGCCTAAGGGGTTCGAAGGGTTGTTTAGGAGTAGGCCTTTGACTTTGATGTTGGAGTCCTGGGCTTTCTTGTATGCGGTTTCGAGGGCATGGCGTGTAATTCTGAAATTGTTTGAGCTTTCGCAGATGACGGGGAGGAGTTGGATTCCGGTTCGCCATGTTAGGTCTCGATCGTTTCTGCATGAATGATGATGATGATGATGATGATGATGACGACGATGATGATGATGATAAAAATAATAATAATAATAATAATAATAATAATAATAATAATAATAATAATAATAATAATAGACTAATAAATCTCTTAGTGGAAGCACAAAATATATTTTTGACTTTTCAGATAAAAAAATTATAGACCACTTAGTTACCATTTTGAATTTATTTCCTTGATTGGTAGGATGTCTTGGTGATATATATACTACTAATGTTAAATACTACCATCCATTTTTCTAAAAATAAATGGCGTTTGATTTTTCTAATATTGAATTATAGATATTGTATCAACAAATATAAAATTATATAATATATTTTTTATAATATTATTTCTTTACAATTTTTTATAAATTAATCAAAAAAAAATTATGGTCAAAATTACAAATACTCCTACTCCCGACACTCAGTCGTATTATCTTTCAGAACTACAAATACGCGTTCACATTTTTTTGGGGTATATTAATTACAAGTTGCACGTACGTAGTGAAGTAATTTTGTAACTAAATATAGGACAGATACTTGTATCTGAATCGTGTAAGATGTTACTACATTATACTTTCAGTATGAAGAATGATATGTGTCAAATTTAAAAAAAGATAATTCATGAATTCCAAATTATGTGCAAGTTACAAAATATTATTCTCAATATTAAAAAGTATCATTTAAAAAATAGTGAAAGGTTTTTTATAATTTGAATAATTATCATTATCGAGTAGCCTGATACAGTCAGATGGTCTCATTATGTATCACGCTTTCTATGAGCAGCTATCAAGTTGTTCACTCACCAATCACCACATGAGCAGAGAGTGATATACACTTGTTATACTTGTCCTAAACTCAGAAATCTCTCCACAAAATTATATATTGACATATTATAGCCGAAACACCTAATTAGCTGTGATGCGGGATAAAAAAAATCCACTACTAATTAGTAAATCTCACGACTCTATAAGTGTTTTTTTGTGTGTGTATTTATACCAAATCTCACGATAATTTTCGTCAATATACGAGTATGGGGCCCATACTTTTAATTATTTTAAATATATTTTATATATATAGTATTTATATTTATAAACTTTTTATACATTTATTAATATATCTTATATATTTATGTTAATATTGACAAATTTCTTAAATAATATGTCTTATGAAAATAAAATACTATATAAAAAATCATAAAAATATTTATTTTGTTCACTTTAAGATAATATTTTTTTTTTATGCGGGTCGACCTATTCCGCCCCGCGACTCGCGGTGGGTTGACCCGCTCTGCCCCGCCCCGTTCACCTCGTGGGGCGGGTGGGTCTTCAAGTAACCGCCCGGACCCACCCATCGCCATCCCATACTATGGGCAAGTTATTGAGGTGCTACATCACTCATTTTAAAAGGACTAATGTAGTTGTTTTCATGCCACCCAATAATGTAGATTCACCCAAACTGATGCATGAATTAATATTATTATAAAACAAATAGCCATAGCCCATATAGGACTATAAAGAATTTTATCAATGATTAGATGATACAGACCCTAATTTAAAAAAAAAAAAAAAAAAAAAAAAAAAACACTAACCCTGGATAATATGGTGCGGGCACTAATAAGGCATCACCAGGGTCAGCCAGGCAGAAGGACAATGTTTCTTGAGCACCAGTTGCACCACCACTCATGACTATACGGTCCGGGTCGAACCGGACACGGTTTCCTCTCACCTTCTCCATGAATCTTGCGACAGCCTGAAAATTTCAATCATTAATCGATCAAATAAGTCCTCGATCAAAACTTTTTGAAAATATATATACACGTAAAGGGCTTTAAGAATTGTTTGTTTTCAAGTACATTTCTGAATTCCGGCAAGCCATGATAATCTTGAAAAATGGCGATATCCTTGAAGTCGTTTGCTCCTTGTGGTGTGCAGATTGAGGCCTTTGGGTTGTTTTGAACCCATTCTTGAACTAAATCAAAAGAAAGCTGCAAAAGATAAAAATAGCTCGGGTGGGGTTATATATAGAAGATGGTTTTGGTGATAATGGACTTTTAAGCTAAGAAATATATGTGAACGAAATTGGTCCGTAGATCTTGATTAAATGGAACACCAAAATTTATTCTCCCGGAAAATTATACATGGATGCATTATTTTAATCTGCATATAATACAAAATTTTATTTTACAGTGGGGCAAGCCGCTTTAAAAGCTGTTTCATGCAAAGTAGTCAAACACGAGAAAGCGTGTATGGAAAATCAACATGTCTTTATACCATTCGTGTTTGATACATTTGGTTCTCTTGCACCATAGGCCGTGGAGCTCCTAAAAAGAATCCAAAAGATCAAGCATAGTAATGTTATGACCCCAAGATCGGTTGAGGTTGTTTTTAAAAGAATTAGTTTTACCATTCAGAAACGCATAGCGGCGCAGCTTGTTGCCCGTTTGTCTTCGATGATATAATGTAAACATATGAAGCTCATTTTGACCAAAGTAAAAATAAAATATATGCATGAAATGCATAGATCACGTAAAGCCATTATACACTACTGCTACCTGATTTTCTGCTAATCCCATCTGAATAACCCCATTGGGATTTCTTGTTGGGTGATAAGGATTATTATCGTACGCTTTCCAACCATCGAAGAAAGCTGAGTTTTCGCCATGTCCATCGTTGGTTGCGATCTTCGACAAGAGCTCCATTTTTTCACTAAAAATATGAACTGTAAGTAAGTAAGAGGATATTTGTGAGTACTATATATGTTAAGAAGGCATGAGTATATATATATAGAGAGAGAGAGAGAGAGAGTTTTATATATTGAAGCTTCCTACGAAAATCACTTATTAATTAATTGATGAAAGTAACAATAAAGAACTGTACTTATTTCCCCAAAATTGAAATTCTCTTTGAAAAAAGAAAAACATTTTGGAAACTTGGGCAGGCGGCTTTCAACCTATGTCCTAAACGTATTTAATTTGATCATATATTTGCCTAAAAATACAATTATTAAGATAAGTATAGTCAAGTAGTTCAAAAGTCTTACCGGTCTCAGTAAGCGCGGGTTTGTAATTCAAGCGGAGGACAATGAGACGATCAGGTCATGCTTGCAAACTTACCTCTAAATCGGGGGTGAACTCGAACCTCTTGGAGGTACTCAGGACAGGGGACGATCCCCTCGTGTGCGTGTGTGAAAAAAAAAAGTAGTTCAACAGTCTTTCTCTCTCCTCTCTCTTAAGATTGTCTGGTGACCAGCCAAAGATTGCCTGCCACCTGGTGATCAGCTTAATTCCATTTATTTAGCTAAAAAACAATATATATATATAACTGTTGGTTCAGGTAGGAAAGGTAAATTTGATAGGTTATATGAATAAATTTGGGCCTTTGATTGAGTTAGATCAATGATTGAGATGTGCTACACGTTTGTGCTGTGTGTGCTACACGAACTGAAGTATGTAAATTGAGTGAGATTGTGCTACGTGTTTGTGCTGTTTGTGTTACGATCCGATGGAAGTTGTGCTAGATTTAACTTATTTAAAATATGTGCTAAACTCACATATTTAAAATCTGTACAGCATAATAAATTTGATTGTGATACACACATATGAAAGATGTGTTAGACTAGATGGTATGCCTTGGTGACCAATGTGGTACCGGTTGGTACCAATGGAGCACACCGCCCCCCCTCTTTGGTACCAAGTGCTAGTGATGAAATGAGTGACCTTTGTCCCGATCTTGATCCCGCACATTGGCTCTCTTTCCCACATTCCAACGGTCATATGACCGTTCCAAATTAAAAAAAAAAAAAAAAATTCACTTTTTTTCAAAACAATTAATACTCATTTCCTTTCTTTTTCCTATATATACATACTCCAAAAACACCAAAAAACAAACATAAACACTATAAAAAATATACAAACCCCCATTTAAACTATGGATCCGTCGAATTCATGGAACCCATTGTCGTTTCTCGGAGATTCGTCATCAAGTTCATCGTCATCAAGTTCGGATAATCCGGTTGGAGAGACGGCCGCATTTTTAGAGATGATGTTTTCATCCGATGTTCGTGACACCGCCTCGTCATCGAGAACGTCATTACAAGAGACCTCGTAGTGAGGGTCATGCCCGTCTCGTCGAGATTATTTTGTCGGCACGCAAGGTATCGTGTCTACTTTCGTGACCGATTTCGGATGGAGAAGAGACTTTTTGAGAAAATAGTTAACGACATGGTAAACAAGTATGAATTTTTTCAAACCAAGTACGATGCAAGACTCAAGATTAGCTTTTCGGGTTTGCAAAAATGCACATCCGCAATCCGACAATTGGCCTACGGGCACGTTCGACTCGCTCGATGAATATTTACAAATGTCGGCAAGAACATCGCGGAATCCCTACAAGCGTTTTGTGAGGGAATTATTCATTTTATGCGGAAAGAATACTTGCGGCGCCCAACTACGAACGACATACAAATTTTATACGAGCATCATGCGACACGTCATGGTTTTCCCGGCATGTTAGGTATATTTTTATTTCGTATATATTTAGCATTTTTTTTAGTTACATACATTCGTATATATTTATTCTACAATTTTTATTTCGTATATATTTAGCATTTTTTTTAGTTACATACAATTTTTATTTTGTATACTTAATGTAGGAAGTGTTGATTGTACACATTGGGCGTGGCGGAATTGCCCAATGGCTTGGCGTGCACAATTCCACAGGGTGACCACCCAGGGCCAACTATCATGCTTGAAGCAGTTGCGTCACAAGATACTTGGTTTTGGCATGCGTATTTTGGTGTTGCCGGTTCAAACAACGACTTAAACGTGTTGAATCAGTCACCCTTATTCAATGGTCAAGTCAATGGTACTTCCCCGGTGATTCCATATATGATACGTGGAACTGAGTATAAGCATGGATATTATCTCGCAGATGGAATTTACCCGAAGTGGGCAGTATTTGTGAAAACCATTCCTTACCCAACCGGTGATAAGCGTGTCGGTTTAGCAAAGCACAAGAAGCCGCACGAAAGGATGTAGAACGGGCTTTGGCGTCCTTAAACAACGTTGGGGTATACTTGTGCCGGCCACGACAAACCGAGAAACCGAATTAGGAGGGTCATGTATGCGTGTATTATTTTGCACAACATGATTTTAAAAGACGAGGGGTTGGCTTTATGTCCCGACTACATTCCAGATCCGTCGATGAATGCACAAGTAAATGACGACGTGCTATTGGAGATCCGAGACGAGGGTGTTCACGAAACTCTCCGAATGGATCTCATCGATCATATTGAGCACGCACACATTCCAAGTCTAGACGACTAGTATTTATATTTTATTTTAGTATTTTTTTTTAATTTTTTTTTGGTGGATTTTAGCTTCTTTTTTTTTATCTCTAGATTTAATGGTAGTTTTTTTAATATGAAATGTATTTTAGTTTTGTATGGAATATTAAAATTATTATATTAAAAAAAATAAATTTGAAAGATGGTGAATGATGGGTGAAAGATGGGTTTCCTAGTATGAATGAGGGGTGAATGAGGGATGAATGATGGGTGAAAGATGGGTGATGGGAGTGACCCATACCCTCCACCCTTAGACGAACGTATCTTTTCCTATATTCCTTCACCAAGGGGTATCTCACCATAACTCATATATATATATATATATATATATATATATATATATATATATTCAGGTGATTGTACCCTTGTATCTTACTAAACAAGTGGGGAAGCCCGCTGCGTTGCAGCGAGTCCTTTTGAATTTAAATAGTCTTTTTTTTTCTTTACGACGTTCTTCGTTTCGAAATTATTGTCCATATTTGACTTTGACATTCTGTATTTTTCTTGTCTTTGGTAATTTCTGATGCAAAATATATTAACAGATTAACACTGTAAGCTTTCTTTTGGTAATGAAAAGTGTTGGGCTAAAACTATTGTGAGTACGCGTTTGCATAGATTGATAAATCGTCAAATTTACTCTCCCCCTCTTCCCAACTGTATGAAAACCTTTATATCAATTAATTTCTTTTTTAGTTACTGTATGTCACTCTGTCGGTTTTATATAGGGATAATCTCGTAATCATAAAACAACTCTTTTTTATCTTTTTTTAATTAGAATGCTTAGCTAAGTTCGATTTTATTGAACTTTTTCATCCTTTTAATGACACTTTACTGTGATTGTGAGGCCTTTTTTTTAATGAAATCAAACGATATGCAACATATTTGCGACATTTTTTCTACTTAATATACACGTACATATAATAAGCTGACAAAATAGATATTTTTTGATTTTCTACTTAATATACACGTACATATAATAGTTGCTGTTGATTCTGACATGTTAAACGTTTATATTTTCGTCCATTTTAGAAGTGTTTCAGAGTGTTACTTTTCTAATAGAGAGAAATATTTTATTACTCAAAATAGAACAATGTATTGCAAAGTAATTTAAATTTTAATGTTTCCTATTAAAGTAGTTTTTTCTTATTTATATATCTGGTTGCTTGTTTGTAAGTAAAATATTATTCAGTCAAAACAAGAATACACAACACATGTAAAAAGTTTATATTTTTAATGAAACAAAAAGTTATTCAATTTACTCATTTATATATTATTCACTACCTACATTACATTTATTTAGTCTGAAATCCTATGGCTCCCATAAGTAAATCTGCGACATCACAATATTTAAACATATGCTCAATTTTCTATATAGAGAGAAGATATAAAAAAAAAACCGGAGGTGCATTAAGTCTTTCGTTCTTAATGCATAGAATATAAAAAAAGAGTGGAATTTTTTAATGGGGCACAGGAACCTATTCCTCCCCTTTAGTATATAGTAGGAATGGGTTGTCCACCTGTTGTATAAATTAAATAATCATATTAGTTTGTGTGTTTGTAAAAAATAGGCCGATTGCTTTCCGTATAAATTAAATAGTCAATAATACCTTGTTTAAATTAAATAAACACGTTCGAAATGCTACCTTATGCTTACGTCAAGAAAGAAAATGCGAAAAAGTTCTTCTTTTTGGTTCATGCAACGCCATGTTTGTTTAAGTTTTCTTTTTTCTTGATTTAGTGAAACAGTCTGCCGACCCATTTGAATCATGAGACAACAAACTTTATTAAGTCCACAAAATCATTACTATCATTTTTTTACAATGGAAAAGTCTATTAATTACTTCTGAACAGTGTGAATGTCGGCAAGCATTTTCTTTGGGTTACCCCATGAAGTAAAGAAGCATGTCCAAAAAATTGGTCAAAAGTTACTCAAGTGGGGTGTCCATCCTAAATTGATGGGGTATAAACCGAATTATACCCTCTTGGGCTCAAAAAGATCGTCCAGTTTGACCTTTTCAAATATTTAAGAAGTTCATGTTATATTTCAATCTTATCCTTATTATTCTAAGTAAAAATGGTCGAACGTGGCTAGTTCTGAAAAATTAGAAAATAGTCGAAAGGTAATAAACAATTCAACTACTATTTTTTTCTGTTACTATTACTATTGTCAAATGTCAACATCCGCACCTAAAGGGAAGTTGCACAAAATTCATTATGCCATGCTTCAGACTTTCTTGGACTTGTGACAACAGCTCACATACTTTGACATTTGTCACTAGGAATAGTGTTTGGGTTGTCACAGGTTGATTTGACGGAACCAAAACTACAGTTCTGGTTTTGAATTCTGAAAGAATGTTGGAAGTTAGAGATACAGGTTAGTGGTTTTTAGAGGGGTGACTAGCAGAGGTGGCCATTTGCCGGGCCCGGGCCAGTTTGATATTAGGGAGCTCTGGACCGGCCTATGTTTGTTGGGGGCTGGACTGGGTGGGGCTTGGGCTGGGCTGGGCGGCCGCGGCCACTGTCCGCCCGCCCCCGGGCTGTCCGCCCGCCCCGGCCAAGTCCGGCCTGTCCCGGGCAGGGCCGAGTCCGGCCCAAATATTAAAAGAAAGAAAAAAAGAAAAAATTATTTTGAACTTAAAAATATGTTAATATTAAATTAAAAATCAACTTGAAAAAAATCTATTTTGAATTTTTGAACTAAATTAGTTAATATCATATATACTAAAAGATCCGGTTCCTATAATAAATGTGAAGGCGTAACGATTAATGTGGGCACACATTGAAAGTAACATATGCAAGACTCAACATTGGCGGATTGAATGTAAATCGTTTAGGAATGAAGATGGGGAGTCTTAAAGTTGGAGTCAATTAATTGCAGGTAGTGAAATTAACAATGAAGTTGATTATGAATGGTAGAGGTGGCCATGGGCCGGGCAGGCCGGGCGAAGCAGCCGGGACCGCCCATGTATTTAGCGACTGGGCACAGTGGTGGCCGTTGACCAGGCCGTTGTGGGCCGGTGTGGGCCGGGCCGGGCTTGGGCCGGAAGTGTAAATTTTTTTCATAAAAATCAATTTGTAAAAATCTGTTTTCACTTTTTAAAATAAATTAATTAATATTAATTAAAAAATCAATTTACAAAAATTATTTTGAATTAAGAAAAAATGTAAAACTTAGTAAAAAAAACTGTTTCAATTTATTTAGAAAAATTCATTTTGAATTTTTAAGATATGTTAACATTAAATTAAATGGGGAGAAAAGGAAAAAAAATTGGACTTGGACTTAATTTGTAAAAATTAGATTATTTTTTGAAATTTAATCTAATTTCTAAAATTAAGTTGCCTACGTATCCTAAGGAATCAAAGTCCACGTAGTTCTTTTTACTTACCTCTTTACTTACCTGGAACTTAAAGGTAGGTGATGTGCTCAATCGTCGTGTTGGCCACTCCCTGAAGCTCCCGATTCGGATGAAGAATCCATCATCATCCACGGATCATCATCCTCGTTGTGTTCGTCTTCTTCTTCCGTCCGTCCTTGTTGACGTTTTTCTGCTTGTTCCCAATCTTTTTTACAGACCAGAATCTTCACAACGTCGGACGATAAAGATGTTCGTTTATCTGTTATAACTCTTCTATCTGCACTAAAAGCAGACTCCGAAGCAATTGTAGAGGCTGGAACGACAAGGAGATCCCTTGCAATTTAGCCAATATAGGATATTGTTCTTCACGTAATTTCCACCATTTTAAAATCTCAAAATCAGCATCAAGCTCATGTGAACACGTAAAATACTCATTTAAGATTTGACTAGAAGAAGTTGAAGAATTAGAGCTTGATGACGATTTTGGTTTTTTGAAAAGAATTAAAGATGTAAATTGATCAAATCTACCTTTATTTTTTGAAGTTGACTGAGAGGCTAGAACCTCCGGTTTATATTTTTTAATGTACAAATCAACTAATGATGCTAATATTTTGACGCACTCATTTACGTACTCCTCACGATCAAAAGAAGTATCACCTAGTGCATTATAATAATAATCAATAAGATTACCGAGTGCTTCTTTTTTCACACCCGGGTCAAGAAGACATGCAACACCATATATGTAAGGAAATTGTGATAAATACTCTAACCATTTTTCTGTCATTGTAGAAATAACTTGAGATAAATGTATATTATTTTTGTGTTCACTTAAAGAACCAACAATTTTACAACATTCTAAAATAACCAAATGCACATTAGGTTCATAAACATAAGAAAATAAATATGTAGAATTATTATAAGCACGTAATATACTATGAACGGTCGTAGCAAGTTCCCAATGAGCCTCAGTTATGAGGTCTTGCTCGGCTAAATGTTTTGGATCAGAGTTATATAATTGAGTAATAATTTCCTTATAAGGAATAGCATCATCAAGCAATTTAAAAGTAGAGTTCCAACGGGTAGGTGTGTCAATGCTCCATTTTTTTGGTTTCAAATTACGTTCCTTACATAGATGTTTATAATATCTCCTAATATGTTGACTCAGTCTTAGCCATTTAATTATTTTTCTAATAGGATTTGTTGGGAAAAATAATGTTGTTTTGATAATTACCAAACAAACAATGCCCAGCATACAGTAAGCCGCTGTATCGAAAGTCGATCGAAGTTGTCAATCCTGTATCTAAGACCTTCTCATAGCGCCAGCATACAGCGAGCTCTCGCGCTACCTAGATACAACAACTAAGTCTTAGTTAAACGCCAAATATGGAAGCTGCCCCTCAATACAGCATCCTTCCATACAGCGTCGGACTACTCCAATATGCCTACAACATAAATGGATACAGCACTCACATCAAAACAGGACTGAAGACCGTTTGGAAAGGAACATTTGGTATTCACTAAAGTCAAGTCCCATTTGATAAAGAAGTATTTAAATACTGAAAGGATAAAGTATTTAAATACTGAAGCTGTCAGAGATCTTCAAATCCCACAATATTCGGATCCTGGTCTATTCAAGTCAACTATCAAGTTGTCACAGAATCTTGCTCAACGGATCTATCTCAACGGATATATCCAAGGAGGCTATATATATCCCCAGAGTTTGAAGATCAAAGAAGGCAACCAATACGAAGAAGAACATATACAAGCTTACAAGCGATATTCAAAGATTGAAAGACTGAACATTCATTATCATCAGATCAAGCTTACAAGAGCAAGTATATTTCTTTCTAGCATCAATCCATATCTGAGAAAGAAGAAATATAATCAGTCATTAAGAACATCCATCATCAGCTCAAGAACTTCATATTCAAAGCTGCTGTTCTTACACGGTTACCTACCTTTTTACCTTTGTGTAAAAACTGAGCTCTGTGTGAACTCAACAAGTTATTCTGACCTGTGTGGGACGAATAAGGACGAAGCTTTGGAACTGTGTGTGAAGAAGCAAGTCAAGAAGGAAGCTTTAACCAATCTGTGTGAACGGTTGAAAGCGACAGTCTTTGTATCTATCTGTGTGAACGATACAAGGATAGGTTTGATTATAAATACATAGTTGTGTACGCAGTATTTATAATAAACGTTTACTCTGTGTGGAGGACCGGTGGACGTAGAGGGTTTACCTCGAACCACTTAAATCTTGTGTTATTTACCTTTCGCATTCTTGTTTTCATAGGCGTGATTTATATAAGTATACATGCAAAAACCCCTCGCACCAAGCTAACGGGAGATTAGACCGGATTCTTTGTATCTCTGACAACTTGTTTTAGGACTTCCACTACGCACTCTGATTAGTAAAACGTACATCCTGTTGCTTAAACATTTCCCAAGCTGTATCCAGTATACTTAAGAAGGGACCAAAAATTGGTATCGGAGTGGTTGATTCTAAAAAGAATCAGTCGCATTTTTAACTGAATCAGATCCTTAAAAACACTTATTTTCGAAAACAGTCTTTGTATTTCCCATCTTCTAAAATAAATACCTTTATGTCAAATAAGATATCTATGTTTCACATTAACAAGTTTGATGACTGGAGAAACAGGATGAAGAACAAACTCAAGGCATTCATTGGAGAATCAAAAGCTCCACCCGCATCAACAAGGACTGAATGTCTTCAGGTGGTCACTAATAGTGACTCGTCTGATGATGAGCTAGAGAATAGAGCCTACATGTGCTCTATGGCCGAAGTTAAAGAGGAAAATGAAGACGGCGATGATGATGAGGTAAGCTCTACCTCAACTATTCCTGTAAATACATCTCATACCTTTGAAAATATGTTGAATGAATGTAATAACATTCAAAAGGCCCATGAGATATTGAAAAGAGAAAACATACAGCTTGAAATTTCTAACTTAGAGCTGAAAGAAGAAAACGACTTGCTGAAGGATAATTACGAAAATATGTCAGTTGATTGCGAAAACAGCAAAGTCAATTTAGAAAAACTCATGGAGAGCAATCATCAACTTGCTCACGATCTAAATGAGACCAAGTCTCATCTTGAAAGCAAGACAAATAATTTAGCTCTACTCGAAGCCAAAGTAAAATCTCTCGAGAAACGTGAAGGAGAATTAGAGACAATCTTGAATTCTTTCGAGAAATCCTCTAATAGAATGGAAGAGATCCTAAGCACTGGGCAATATGCTCATGATAAACGTGGCTTAGGGTACAACTCGTTCTCCAACAAAGAAAAATCTAGTACGGTATTCGTCAGGAGTGAGGAATCCATTCCTGTATCGGAAGAAGTTCCGAGTCCTGTGAAGAAACCAGTTGCACCGCGAACTGCAAAGGCTGCCATTCCGCCACCACAGTCATATTCCAGACAGCGGAATCCTCAGCCATTCAGACCTGTAAAACGCATGCAACAGCATGCTCCACAAGCATATCATAAGCGCCAGCAGCCGTTCAGGAGGAAGGTTGTACCCAATTATCCAAGGCCGTCTGGCGGTACAGATCTGACAATGAGCCTAGATATTGGATACGGGAGCCCGTTATCCATCAAGAAAAGCAGTCGCGGCAGTATCAACAACGCGTTGGGAATCAATGGAGACCCGGAAGGCAAGGCTGTTAGGCCAAAGAAAATGGCTCCACCTGCGAGGCGACAATCGTCTTTGGAATAACAACTATAACTCTCGATTTTCATGCATTATAACTATCATGATTACAACGACTACATGCACCTTTACGTAGATATCAAAATAATGGACCAAAAGTAGCCTACAACAAACCAATTGTTGTCCGGCAAATTTGGGTACCGAAAGGCACTATCACACCAGGACCCACATTTACTTGATTTCTATGCTTCGACATGAATCGGGAAACGCTACAGCCAGACTCCCTGTAAGTTTTTATGCTTTTACTCATTAAGTGAGGGGGAATGCTGTAAGATCCAAGAATACAGTATCTACCATTAATTAACTGTACACTCAGAACAGTCAAGACAACACTGTAGGACAAAGAAGGCATGAAACCTTCCTACAGCTGACGTGTGCATTAGTTAAAGGGGAATACAGTACGACCCATGAATACAGTGTTAATCCTAACATTAATGAAAGAATTGAATCCTGTATGTACCTTTTAAGGGGGAACGCTGTATTATTCGTGGATACAGTACTTACACTACAGGACATCAATTATGCTTGATAGTTTTATTCTGTTGTGTATTGCAAACAGTTTAAGTCCACATGCCCTATTTTTATATTCAAACTTTTAAACGTTTTGCACGACATCTGGACTTATCTATCTCGAACGACGTGAATTTTTTTAACTCATTCAATTTTTATTACTGCAATCCAACAAGTTTAAGTATTACGCTGTAAGAACTTGTCTGCGAACAGTTCATAGGTTCAGTTGTACTCAACTAGATCATACTGTAATATTGTACCTGCGCGTCAATCATAGGTTTAAGATGTTAATACACTTCCCTGTTTGATGTTATCATTTTTAGAACTTGCCTGCGAGCAGTTCACATTTCTTTTAGACTAAGTGCTGAAGACCAGATCATTTGACAGAAGAAAGGGAAACTGTTGGGAAAATCATCTCCTGTATCGAAGCCCTCTCAAATTGCCAACAAGTGGTTATTGAAAAAGAAGGAGAAATTGTTTTAGCTTAAAGAGGTCTTGGCATCAAAGTTTTGGGATCATCAAGATGTTTTGGAAATTATCAAAAAGGGAGAAATTATTGGGAAAAATAATGTTGTTTTGATAATTACCAAACAAACAATGCCCAGCATACAACAAGCCGTTGTATCGAAAGTCGATCGAAGTTGTCAATCCTGTATCGAAGACCTTCTCATAGCGCCAGCATACAGCGAGCTCTCGCGCTACCTAGATACAACAACTAAGTCTTAGTTAAACGCCAAATATGGAAGCTGCCCCTCAATACAGCATCCTTCCATACAGCGTCGGACTACTCCAATATGCCTACAACATAAATGGATACAGCATTCACATCAAAACAGGACTGAAGACCGTTTAGAAAGGAATCTTTGGTATTCACTAAAGTCAAGTCCCATTTGATAAAGAAGTATTTAAATACTGAAAGGATAAAGTATTTAAATACTGAAGCTGTCAGAGATCTTCAAATCCCGCAATATTCGGATCCTGGTCTATTCAAGTCAACTATCAAGTTGTCACAGAATCTTGCTCAACGGATCTATCTCAACGGATATATCCAAGGAGGCTATATATATCCCCAGAGTTTGAAAATCAAAGAAGGCAACCAATACGAAGAAGAACATATACAAGCTTACAAGCGATATTCAAAGATTGAAAGACTGAACATTCATTATCATCAGATCAAGCTTACAAGAGCAAGTATATTTCTTTCTAGCATCAATCCATATCTGAGAAAGAAGAAATATACTCAGTCATTAAGAACAGCCATCATCAGCTCAAGAACTTCATATTCGAAGCTGCTGTTCTTACCCGGTTACCTACCTTTTTACCTTTGTGTAAAAACTGAGCTCTGTGTGAACTCAACAAGTTATTCTGACCTGTGTGGGACGAATAAGGACGAAGCTTTGGAATTGTGTGTGAAGAAGCAAGTCAAGAAGGAAGCTTTAACCAATCTGTGTGAACGGTTGAAAGCGACAGTCTTTGTATCTATCTGTGTGAACGATACAAGGATAGGTTTGATTATAAATACATAGTTGTGTACGCAGTATTTATAATAAACGTTTTACTCCTGTGTGGAGGACCAGTGGACGTAGAGGGGTTTACCTCGAACCACTTAAATACTGTGTTATTTACCTTTCGCCGTTACTATTTTCATAGATTGTGATTTATATAAGTATACACTGCAAAACCCTGTACGCACCAAGCTAACAGGAGATTAGACCGAGTTGCTGTATCTATAGCAACTTACTATTCTAAGACTTCCGCTACGCACTCTGATTAGTAAAACGTACAGCCTGTTGCTTAAACATTTCCCAAGCTGTATCCAGTATACTTAAGAAGGGACCAACAGGATTTAAAAGGGGTGAAATCATATTAATTCCTTTTTTAGCTGACAAATTCAAGATATGGGCACAACATCTAATATGCATAAAAATACCGTTTGCAAGTAAAGGTAATTCGTCCAACAAATATTCCATACATTTATTATTCGCGGCCGCATTATCGAGAGAAAGAGAAAGCACTTTATCAAATATATTAAATTCCTTACAACATTCAATTATTCTATCTTTTAGATTTTTAGCGGTATGTGATTCTTCCATAATATCAAAAGCAATAATACGTTTTTCTATTACATATTCAGTTCCAATCCAATGAACTGTAATGCAAAGATAAGGTTCACCAGTTGGAGAAGTCCAACAATCACTAGTAAGACATATACAACCTTCAAATATTTTAAAAAATTCAATTAATTGAGCACGTTGAATATAATATTGTTGTTGAATACGCCGTTTAAGAGTATTCCTTGGTATTCTCCGATATGCCGGTTGCAACCTAGTCATAATTTCTAAATTTTCACTTTCACCATGACTTAAAGGCAGTTCATCAAGAGTAACATATTTAGCAAATCCGTCAATTATTTTTTGTTGATTGTAAACGAAAGGCATACCTCCACCGGGCGCTTTTGAGAAATAGCCGGATAGTTGAGATTGATCATCCGAACGTTCTTGATCATGATTATCCTTAGTCAAATCATGGTCATTTGCCAAATGACGAGCTAGTGTTCCGGTTCCGGTACCAATTTTCCAAGAAAAAGTAGTAGTTTTCTTTTGAGTTTTGCATACAAGACATATCATTTTGCAATGCGTTGGTATGGTACCGATAGCCCTCTCATAAAATGCCCAAACCCATGATTTTTGATTTTTATTTGAAGCTTCGGCCGTAGGTTCGGATGGAAGTGGCATGGTAGACGTAGTAGAGTCTTGAGAGAGATTGCGAACTAATAACAATTTATAATAATAAGTACTAAATAAATAAACTCTACTAAATATAAAAAATATTACAAAGTACAAGTAGTAAACTTACCGAAATGCAAGTTGGTTTCATTGTCGCCGGTTCCTTCATGATGAACGTTCCTTGATCCGTCCGCCATAGTATTATACAATTATATAAAGGTACTTAACAAAAAATAATAATGCAAGATTACAATTTGTGAAAATAAACTTGAGAATTAAGAATAAGAGTGAATAATGGTGTGGAAAAATGGTTAAGATGTGTTGGTATTTATAAGATGATTTTTTCTAAAAAAAAAAAAAAAAAAATTTGAAGGCTGGCTGACCGTTGGGTTGCCAACGGCTATGTGAACCAAGTTGGTGCCACATGGCCAGCCAACCATTTAAATTTGAATGGTGGGCTTTGGGGTGGGCTTTGGGGTGGGCTGGAGGTGGAGAGTGGGGTGAGTAGGGCTAATTGGGCCGGGTGAGACATGTTAGGCCAAGTGGGGCCGGGAGGCCGGGCCAGGCTGGTCTGGTGGAGATTTGGGACCAGGACCAAGCCGGATGACAGTGGGCTCGGTCCGGGCCGCGATCGGCCCCAGCCTAGAAAATCCGGGCTGGGCTGGGCCGGCCCGGCCCACTGGCCACCTCTAATGAATGGTTCCTCAGGATACAAAAAAATCATCGAGTTGAGAAAAAAAACGACACAAAACAAAAAAAAAAAACACAGTAGCTTATCAATTCCGAGATCCATTTTGCTTCAAATCAAGAACCCGGATTGCAAATCCTTTATGTAAATTTGAGGTAAATTATTTTTTTTTTATAATGATTGAATTAAAGATTGTGTTTTTAGTGATTGCTTTTGAAAATTGTTTGTGGATTTTTGAGGGTTTTTAAAAGGGTGTTTGGAAATTTAATCTTTTGTTCTTCTTTTTTTTTTATACACGCATACGAGGGGGATCGTCCTATGTCCTGAGTACCCCCCAAAGAGGCTCGAGCTCACCCCGATCTAGAGGTAAGTTTGGCGTAGCTGATCGGCTTCATTGTCACGGCTTGGGTTCTGAGGCTCTTGGGCGGGCAGAGTTAATGGTTTAAATGGGATATTGCTGGGGCTCCAGCCGTTGCCCCATTTTTTTGGTTATGTTTTCAAGCAAAAGGTTGCAGATGTTGCAAGGATGACGTCAACAAGAAGGCTGAATCAAGGTCATGGTATGTTTTAAGGTTTTCTTTCTATGATGTTAGTTTTTTATTTTGATAATGGGTTTGAGTAATTTTTAATTTTGATATGGCATACTCGAGTGTAGGAGTATGGTAAAATAATCGGGTCGAGATCATAGCTAATGATATTGGAAACAGAACTACACCGTCTTATGTAGCGTTTACACATACTGAATGTTTGGTCGGTGATGCTGCCAAGAATCAAGTGTCCATGAATCCTATCAATACAGTTTTTGGTAAGTTTTATTTGAATAGTGTTTGTATTGCTCATTATGTTATGGAAATCTGTTGAACATCAAATATCGTGTGGCAGACCATTAAAATTTTATAGTTTGTGTTTATAGATGCTTCGAGTACATTGAAGAGATGATTCATAAGCAAGAGCCTTTTGTCAGTGTCCTACGGCTTCTTATCTTTCAGTTTCAAATGTTGGGTTACCAAAAAGGAACTTTGACTGTTTAAGGTAAGGATAACACATTTTGTATGATAATTGTATCGTGGTGAAAATTGCGTGGTTCGTTTGATCATGATTGTTCATTTATTATAGGGTCAGGGATCGAGTGTTTCTCTGAAAGAGGTTCCCGTACAACCTCTTTCTCATTGCTTTCTAACGATGCTTTCGTGAGTGATCTTACACAGCAGGGTTTGTCTATGCGTAAGTACTTTACTTTTAAAAAAACTAGCTTTGCAGGTTAATTACGATATGTTTGATAGAATCTCTGTTACAGACCATCATGCTGGCGCAAGCCGTTTTCACACTGAACAAGTGTAAATGCGTATTGGAAAGGAACAAGGTTCGCCTACTTTTCTTTATATTTGTTATGCATTAATGCTTTCTTTTTTCATATGCTTTTTATGCCTCTTTTTTTTCGTTACTTTTGCCGTTTAAATTTTGTGCAGCTGCCGTCTTATCGGAATGTAGAAAAAAAAGGAAGACTGGAAGTGAACCAACATATGATACCTAGAACAATCATTGATCTTTGTTGTTTATTTTGCGGTTCTGCAAGAACAATCAATGATCTTTTCACATGCGCAGATTTGTTGAATAACCATACACGGAATTCATTCGTAGTGATAGGTATTCACTTTTTTATTGCGAGACTTTTCCTGTTCTCACCAACTATTCTATGTAATGTCTATGAACCAAAATTTTGCTTTTTATCATTGCTTTTTGTTTTTTTCAGTAGAGTAACTATAAGTATCTGTTGCTAAAGTTTTATATTGTTGTAAGTTTAATAAAAAAAAGATAGGCATTTTAACAACCATGAGTTGAGATTTGCGGAATTTATTTTGAACCTTTTACCACTGCGAATCTGTTTTAAAAGTTAAATATGAATTTAATATGATTCGCAGAATGTTCTCTTTTGACTTATCCATGTGTAATCTGTTAGAATATTTATTCCACATATTCATAAATAGAGTTTTGATGATTAAGTTGATAAACAAAATAAAATAACAAAAAGGCGAAGCAAATCATCGAAGGAATCGAAGACTCAATTAGCTGGAATTTGCAAGCATAACGTACGCTATGAGACATGCATAATGTACGCTACCGGATCAGACGAGTAGGAAAGTTGACTGCAGACAACACGCTTAACGCACGTTATACGCAAAGTATAGCGCACGCTATCAAGGCAACGTAACGTACGTAACACGGACTTGGTAACGTACGTATCCAAAGGAATCAAAGTCCACGTAGTTCATTTTACTTATCTCTTTGCTTATCTGGAACTTGAAGGTAGGATGATGTGTTCATTCTCGTGTTGGCCACTCGCTGAAGCTCCTGATTCGGATGAAGAATCCATCATCATCTACGGATCATCATCCTCGTTGTTTTCGTCTTCTTCTTCCATCTGTTCTTGTTGATGTTTTTCTGCTTGTTCCAAATCTTTTTTACAGACCAGAATCTTCACAACGTCGGACAATAAAAATATCCGTTTATCTGTTATAACTCTTCTACCTGCACCAAAAGCGGACTCTGAAGCAATTGTAGAGGCTCGAACGACAAGAAGATCCCATGCAATTCTAGCCAATATAGGATATTGTTCTTCACGTAATATCCACCTTTTTAAAATCTTAAAATCGGCATAAAGCTTATGTAAACACGTAATATACTCATTTAAGATTTGACTAGAAGAAGTTGAAGAAGTAGGGCTTGATGACGATTTTAGTTTTTTGTACAGAATTGAAGATGTAAATTGATCAAACCTACCTTTATTTTTTTATGTTGACTCAGAGGCTAAAACCTCCGCTTATTTTTTTTTAATGTACAAATCAACTGATGAAGCTAATATGTTGACGCACTCATTTAAGTACCCCTCACTATTAAAAGAAGTATTATCTAATGTGTTATAATAATAATCAAGAAGATTCTCGAGTGCTTCTTTTTTTTACACCGGGGTCAAGAAGACATGCAACACCATATATGTAAGGAAATTATGCCAAATACTCTAACTATTTTTCTTGAATTTTAAAAACAACTTAAGCTAAATGTATGTTATTTTGGTATTCACTTAAAGAACCAACAATTTTTACAACATTCCAAAATAACCAAGTGCACAATTGGTTCATAAACATAAGAAAATAAATATGTAGAATTATTATAAGCACGTAGTGATGTAACCGAGCTGATCGGCCACCAAGAACCGGGTTAATCTCAGGAGTTTAGCTAAGAAAATCCGAATGTATGAAGTACTGCCTTTTTCTCTCTCTAAAATATGTTGTAATCTCAGAATTATGCTTAGTCTCAAGGAAAGCCCCCTACTCCTTTTATATAAGGGAGAGGCGCCTATTCTCTAAGATCTTCCCTGATTTTTAGGGAAGATCCCAGATATTCAGGGATTCAGGCTGCGATTTCCCATCCCTGGATTTCCGGAATTGAAGAGTATGGGCTCTCAGTCCCCGAATCTCAGGGATTCTGTCAGGTGAGTCAAGATCTCCTTTCCCGAGAGTTCGACCTTCGTGAGCCCATAGGGACCTTAGGTCGGCTCATATTATAAAGGATCACTTAGGTCGGGACATTCTTATCCAAATCCGTAGGTCGGAGAGACCTTCGAGATCGGACCTCTTTTAACAGAGGTCACAGGTCAGCGGGGCCTCCGAGGTTGGCACCCTCTTATCTGAGGTTATAGGTCGGAGGACTCTGAGGTCGGCATCCTCTTGTCTGAGAACCTAGGTTGGACTTTATTTCTCTAAGAAAACCTTTCTTTACTAAGAGGTCGGTACGCCGGCTTATATTGGTCCTTTTTTAAACCGGGTTTTCAGGGAGCGTACATTCGTCGTCCTATCAACCAGTCCCCCTACTCTAGTCGAGCTGTAAGACCGAGTAGAGTAGGATTTGTTTACAATCTGACGACCTCGACACAGTAGTCCTTGGGATTCCCGTTCCCAGGAAACTAGGTTCCTCGAGCTTCGTGCGCCTTTATATCAACGTCTTTTCCTTTCCTCGCCTCCCAAACGTCGCATCTATGGTCAAGTCCAGGTGTCAACCTGCTATAGGTCAGATGAGGCGGTGCCAGATCCAAGCCGTTCTTTTACAGGATGCATCGGATGCTCCAGATCGCCCATTATCTTCTTGGTTTTCGCCCTCCTTCCCTATAAATAGAGATCCTCTACCCCCCTCAGCCACTTCCGCTCTTTTTCCTGCCAAATACTAGTGTGAGGATTTTCCGGCGACACCTGCGACCTTGGTTTCCTGCCTCCGGTGGTGCTTCCACTATCTTTCTCCGGCTATCTTCCACCCAATCTCATGGGTATGTTTATCTAAACACCTCTTTACTTTTTCTTTTGGTTTGTTACCGATATTTTCCTTTCTCCTCCCTCCCTTTTATTCCTTTTATTTTGTCGTCTGCCTCGGATTCTCAGAATCTTTCCGGCCAATCGGTCGTGGACTCCTTTTTAGAAGGTCTATCCTCTTCTGATGGGGACTCGGGGGGTAGGTCGGGGCGAGCTACTGGCTCCTCCCTCTGTCTTAGATATGAGCCCCTAGGTGATGTAGATTGGTCCGAGCTGGGTGACATCCCTTCTAGCCTTCCCTCTGGCATTCCTATGATCATTGTAGATCCCCCCTCCCCTCCCCCTATGGATGAAGTAACTGTGACCGGCCTTTTAGCTGATCCATATCAAACGGTCGCAGGAGCTACTCGAGTTCTCCCTCCCCATTCTCTATCTAGGACTAGCCCAGCCACGCTGGATAGTTTTATAAAATTTCTTAGACTTCCTCCGGGGTGGGAATTTGTGATGCCCCAGGCTAGTGACACTCCTGATCATCCTCCCCCGGGGCATATTACCTGGTTCGTGGATCAGGTGAGCAGTGGTCTTCGCTTCCCACTCCATCCCTTCCTTGTCTCTCTCTCCGTTAAATACAATCTTCCCCTCAACGAGTTTTCTCCCAATTCTTTTCGTTATATGGTCGGTTTTCTCATGCTATGTCATTACAGACACGAGGAACCCGACCTAGGTTTTTTCTATTTTTGTTTTGGGCTAAAGAGTTTTAAAGGCTCCTTTTACTTGACTTACCGAAACAATGCCCATTTCTTTACCCACCTCCCTTCCAATGTGAAGGACTGGAGGTCGCATTTCTTTTTCCTTCGGCTCCCTACGGCTGACTCTTGGGGTTTCCCCACGGAATGGACGCAGGCCACTCCGAGCCAGGACCCTATTCCCAGGCACAGTTCTATCCGAGCTGGGTGGGTCTAGAAAGTTCGGGAATGGAATGTCATTCCCTACAATGCTTTCCAACTAACGCAATTTCATGATCTTCTATTCCATTGTGGGCTGAGCTCGAATCCTTACCCAGCTATCCCTGATATTGGTAGGTTTTAACGGTTCTTTCCATAATATAATCTTTGTTATTTTGTTTTTTGGCTATCTTACTGACCATTTGTATTATTTTTCGTAGATCGATTCATGCGGACCTGCCAGTCTGATGCCTCCAAGTCGGCTGAACTGACGAAAGAGAAAGTCCCCAAATCGACGAATCCCCCTAAAGAGAGGGCGGAGAGCTCATCAAAAACTAAGCAGAAGCTCCCCTCTCGCCCCAAATCTGGGGTGACTCTCCCCTCCGACCGGGTTCATACCTTGACCACCGGGCGAAGCCCTGCAAGCTCGTCTCGGCAGCTTCAGGTCACCCAGAGGGCCCATTCTCCTAGCTCCCCTGCTTCCAAGCGGCCGAAGACTGCAGGTCCCCCCGGTCCGGCTATGGAGTGTGTTGTTACCCAAAATATTATCAGGGGATAATATCGCTGGAATGATCGAGTAACAAACAAATACGAGAACACTTCCGTGAGAAAGTATATAACACAAGACTTGCCGGGGTTGTTAATCCCGGGCTTGAATGCTCTCGCGAGATGTTATTAATAAATATACCGAAGAGTACAAATACTAATGTTAGAATCTATTACAAGGAGTGTAAAGACTTCTAGTTATCTAGGCTTTAGAGCACGTAGATTGCCGGAAGAACCGGATAGATAGATCTGTGAGTTCTTGCTTGGGAGATATGATGGATATGTATGAATATTACTATGAATGTGTAAGTAGTTGCTAAAAGAGTCTTTGATTCTCTCTTTTGAGTGTATTTTGCACTGAATTCGTAGTCAAAATCGCGTCCCTTTGCTGCTGCGGTGAGTTCTCTATTTATAGGGGACAAGGTAGTTGGGATCCCTCAGGCGATCGCCGGCGACCGCCGTTTTTCATATTATAATAAGGTGGCCGATCGTCCCGTCACATGGGGCTGTTCCCTTAAAGTTCCCCTCACATGGGGCTGTTCCCTTAAAGTCAGGGGCTGCTGCTGGGGCCAGCCGCGTGAGCCAATGAGAGGCCAACACGCGTCCTGGGCAGCTGTGAGGGGAGGACCCACTTTGTACCTTTCGGCGGCTTTGTCGGTAGGTGTGGTAGGTGTGGTAGGTGACAGGCTGGGGTCAAAGATCCTATCTGTCGGTATCTCTGAAGATCCGCATGTGGGCCACCGTCCAAGATTCGGTCTTCGATGACTTTTACGGATGTCGGATCCATACGTGGCATGAGATGATCGCCTTTGGTTCGCTCATTAAAGACGATCGTCAGATATCAAAAGACGATCGCTGGGTGCCAAAAGACGATCGCTAGGTACCAAAAGACGATCGCCGTATTGTGCCGAACTCTAGGAGTTTGTCCAGAGTATGTCTTCCATGGTTGGTTTCTCTGATCGTGATGACGATCGCCTATAGAGGCGTTTTAATCGCCGCACAACAATTGCCCCTCGGCTTGCCTCGATGTTGAAAACTCGGGGTGAGGTGGCACTGTTGGCGATCGCCAATGTTTAGCCGATCAGACGATCTGAATTCAAATCCGGGCGGCGGGAAATGAAGGCGGGCTTTTTAAAGTGGCAGGGACACGCGTCGCGCCGCTGTTGGGGGAGTCTGACGGTTTGTCAGACTTGTCGGATGGCGTGCCCTCGAAAAGATGCGTACGCGGGATCCGAGGGCATTTTTTAATGCGTCCCCACGTGACGGTTGCGATCCAGCCCTTGAGGTTTCTCCTATTTGCATTTAGGCCCTCGTCTCCATCTATAAAAAGGGTAGGGCTTCTTCTCTTTCATTTTTTTTACGCGTCCTTAGTATCCATAGCCGAAATTCTGCAGAAATTTCTGGAGCTTTTTTGTGCCGATCTCCTTCTTTTTTCTAGGTAAGAACAAATTAACCTTCTCCCTCTCTTTACTATCTAATATGTCGGGAGGATCAAAAGCATTCGAGACCGGAAGTTCTTCCGCTGTCGCCGCGTCGCCTGAACGGGAGGAGGTTCCCGTTGGAGTGGATATGGAGACGGCCGCCGAAGCTATTCGAGCGGGGATTGCACCCGCGGAACTCGAAGAGCTTTTCAACGAGGCCGAAGTGGCGAGGACGGCGGCGACGGCGGAGCAGGGGGGCTTGCCGGCAGAGGAGGATGATTTGGTGCGGGAGGCCTGGGAACGAGAGAGTAGATTCGGCCCCGCCTACATGGCTTTTGCTCAGATGATGGAAGCGATCGCCGGACCCTGTCCGGAATTCGATTTCGAAGCCTACACCGCCGCTCACTCTTACGAACATGTGAATCGGACGGTCTTTCGGGCCGCCGTCCCGTCTCCGTGGACTCTCGGAAAGATCCGGAGTACGGTGACCAAGAAAGACTTGAGCCGTTGGAGGGCCAAATATCACATCCCTTCTGACGTTTCCCTTCACGTGCCCTCGGAGAATGAGCGCGCCGACCAACCGCCCGAGGATATGGTTGCCGTCAACGAGATGATTATGGAGGTGGGTCTGCGATTCCCGTTGCCATTCGCCGTCTCCTACTTGCTGATCGCCTGGAATTTGGCGCCTCTTCAACTGACGCCGAATGCTTGGCTGCAGATCATCTGCACGTTGACCCTGTTTGGCGGTCATCGGTTGTTCCGCCTCCTTTCTGCGCTGGAGATGAATTATTTGTTTAAATTGGCCATGCAGAAAGGGTCAATCGGCGGCCATCATATCCAAGGCCGACTCGGGAGAGTGGTCCTCGGCGTGCCGAGTAAGACCAGGGGCGACCTGGCTTAATGGTGTTGGGTCGGCGGGGCATGGCGATCGGCATCGAGCGACAGGCCGAATGAGGAATTGGAAATCCCCACCACTTTCCGGGAGAGGAATCCGAGTAAGGATTTTAACTCTCCCCTTGATTGAGCTTGTCTTGGACTGATCTAATTTCGTTTTCTTTTTGCAGGACCTCTTGTTCCAGCGATCGTCGACCTTCCATTCGATTTCTTGATCGTTTGGGAGCGGATCCGCGCTTTGCCGAACTCCTTTATCGACGTTCGTTCGCTTGGTACCGAAGCTCATCGGTTGGGTGCTCGATTGTTCTGCTACCCCCGTCACTTGAAAGTTCCAGGTATGAGCTTAAGTGGTGCTTCCTTTCTTGACGATCGTCTCCATGAGGTCGTTTTGTTTTGTCTAACTTGTTTGCATCTCCTTTTTTACAGAGGTTTATTTTCCCCGAGTTGCCGAACCAACGCCGGAGATCGCTATGTCAAACCCGGGACTCATCAGTCGCCTTCACTTGGGCAAGAAGACTGGTCGCGTTCCCGCGACGACGTCTCGCCCTGCTCCAGTGACGAGGCCTGCTGAGGTGCCGATCGCTGAACCGGAAGTTCACGACGAGGAACAGCTTCAGCGCCGCAAGAGGCGGAGGTCGGAGGAGTCCCCGTCGATTTCTGAGGCGGATGTATCAATTCTCGAGCCTCCGGTCGCTGCGGCTCCTATCTCTGCCATCCCGATGATGGAGCGATCAGGCTTCAAGCCCACGGTCTCCGGCCCCCGGTCATCTGGCAGCTCGGCGAAGAAGGTGGCGATCGCCGATGCGGAAACCTCCCGGGGCAAGCCTTATTTCGGACACGATCCCGAACTGGTCAATAGGTAAGAAAAGATCAAAATTTTCTGAGTTAGGCATTTTGAGCATGGTATGGGCTAACTCCTTGGTTTCTTTGCTTTGCGCTGCAGGGTTCGTCTCGCCGATCCGGATGTTGCTCCCATGGTGCTGGACTTTCTGTCGAGCAAGGCTCCGCAACAGTCCCTCGAAGTCCCCGCTTATGTCCGCCAGGCTATCACCTCTCTGCCAAAGGCACAGACGACCGATCTTGATGCGATCGCTCGTCGGCGATCTGGAGACGCCATGCGACGGCCGTTGCCACAGCTCTCCAGACGGCGACGATGGCCGTCCAAGCCGCTAGGAATTTTGAGGGGCGACCCTCCACTGCTCATCTCCATCGCGAACTCGAGGCCGCCCGGAACAAAAATATCGACGATGCCAACCGGATCCGGTTTATGGAGAAGGAGTATGAGGAGACGGCCAAAAGGGCTAAGCAGGACGTGGATCGATTGAAGCAGGAGCTGGGCCGCTCTAAGGAGGCTGCCGATCGGTCCTGTGATAAGGAGAAGGAGACCCGCCAGAAGCTCGTGGCTTCGCAGGAGGAGGCGGCCGGGCTGAAGGTTATGGTAGATCGGCTCAGCGGTGAGCTGGAGGCGGCGAAGAGAGAGCTGGAGAAGGCCAGGGGCGAGAATGCCGCCAAAGTGGTCGAGCTGGCGGAGGCTGAGAAGACGGCCATGGATTTGAAGGGGCAGCTGAAGGCGATCGAGGTCGATCCCTACCTCAATGTCGCGCTCGTCGGCGAATTCGCTTATCAGTTGGCCTATGCTGATGCTGTTCGAGCCGCTAAGAAGGCAGGGGTCGAGATCGGTCCCTTGATGGAGAACTTCAAATCCTATGTCCTCGAGCATCCTCTGCATCCAGAATTCTCCTTGCCGATCCTTGACTTTGCCGACTTCGGGATCGACTTGAGTTGGTACACCGGTAAACTCATTCATCCCGAGGCCGACGGGGGAGCCCAAGCCGATCCGCAACCCGAGGGCGACGACCAGCAGGCGGGGCCTTGAAAGGCATTTTTGTTCTCCTCTGTAATTTGTATTTTTTTTTGTAATGCCTTCGGGCCTCGTAATGTATGAAACTTGTGTTATGAATAAAATGCTCCCTTTTTTCATACTGTCTCTTTATATACGATCGCCCTTTGAATGTTTTTGCGTGCAATTTTTACGAATACGTGTATGATTGCTTTCGACGTTTTGTTCATCCGATCGATCGTCTGAGTGTTGAAAGTATTGACATGTTTTGAATCGGAATTCTTACTTGTAATTTCTGTCGGACGACCCCGATTGCCCTGCATGTTTTTGAGCGAAGCCGACCGAGTGTGGTTCCTCTTTGTTCGATCGTATTTGGGATTAGCTCGACCTATCCCTGCCCCCTTGTTTTTGTTCACTTATTGTAAGTAAGGAAACAAAGACTAGTCTGTCTGGCGAGCTATCTTCATTTTTCCGATTCTGAAGAGTCATGTGTGGTTGGGGTGTTCGATGGACCGATCTCCCCAATCGTGTCTTCGTGTGCGAGGGATATTGTGTATCCCGCGACTCACTTTTTGTGAGGGTCCTCCGTTAGGCTACGCCTGCCTTGTGTTAAAAACGAAAGGCGGGCGATCTCGGTCTGGAGGAGTCCTTGCGCGGAGTGTTGTCGGCTTATTCGACACCACGTCCGCGGCTTGTCAGCTCTGCTTCCACCTCGGCCCGCCATGAAAATGTCGACCCTCTACGGTGTACGTTGAGACGGGGGTAACGGCACGTCGCATTGTTCGGGTTCACCATGTTAGATGATGTACCTTGAGGACGTGCGATCGTGCCTGCTTATTTTGGAGGGTCCTTGGCTACGCCCGGCCTCGTATTTAAACGAAGGGCGGGCGATCTCACCAAAGGAAGCTTGCATGGGCGAAGCTGTCGGTTCCATCGACCTCCGTGACCATGGTTGCATTAATTTTACCTAGGATCGTCGTGATCGGCGATCGTCGGCGGTATGCGATATGCACGATGGGGCGATCGCGGAATAGATGGGATAGGAAAAATCTCATTATATTCCTCGTACATCATTGAAATTGAATACAAAATTATCACCGTAGTATTTTTCGGATGCACGCGTTCAGGTATTGATCCGAGTACCGTCGGGATGTTCCACTCGTAGGCTCCTTTAGTTAGCCATCTGGATACTCGAAAGGTCCCTCCCGATTCGGACCGAAAACGCCTGTGTGGGTTTGGATCTTCTTGAGGACAAGATCGCCCACTTGAAACCTTCTTTCTTTGACCTTTGAATTGAAGAACTTCTCGGCTCTCCTTTTGTGGATTGTGTTCTTCATTTCTGAGGTCAGTCGTCTTTCTTCAAGCATGTCTAGGTCGATTCGTCGGGCTACATCGTTGTCGGTCGTCATCTCCTGTTCGGTTCGATGGCTGAGGACGGCGATCTCTGAAGGAATCACCGCCTGCTCAAGGTAAGGGCGAACGGGGTTTCGCCGGTTGAATTGCGGGTCATCGTTCGGTAGGACCACAAAATGTCTGGGAGCTCGCTCGCCCATCGTCCTTGCCTGGATTCGAGTCGTGCTTTGATCGTGTGTTTGAGGATCTTATTCACTGCCTCTACCTGCCCGTTCGTCTGAGGGTGATAGGGCGCTGAGAATAACCTTTTGATTCCCCACTTTTCACTGAGTGCATGACTTCTAAACCGTCGAATCAAGCTTTCCGTTGTCGGAGATGATGGCACAGGGCGACCGAATCGGCATACTACGTTTTTCCATATACACTTGATCACTTGCTCTTGCCGATCTTGTTGAGCGGTTCGGCCTCGGCCCATTTGGTGAAATAATCGACCCTACGATGGCGAACTTACACCCCGGAGCCGTCGGCAAGGGACCTATAAGGTCGATGCCCCATTGCGCAAATGGCCAAGGGCTATACATGGAGGTGAGCTGTTCGGGTGATAGTTTAATGTTGGGGCCCATTATCTGACATCTATGACACGACCTGGCATAGGCGATCGCATCTTTCCGAAGTGATGGCCAGAAAAATCCTTGTCTGGTTGTCTTATGGATGAGGGCTCGCCCGCCCGCATGGTTTCCACAAATCCCGTCATGGATCTCAGCTAACACGAGCCGACCTTCCTCCGGTGTAATACACTTGAGGAGGGGAAGGCTGAAGGCTCGCTTGTAAAGCCGATCGTCCAATAGGGTATATCTGGTCGCACGAAGCTGGAGTTGGCGAGCTTTAACACGGTCGTCAGGGACCGTTCCGTCCTTTAAGTATTTGATGAATGGGGTCATCCAATTCTCCTCGGCGATGGCGACCGTGGTAACCAGATTTCTGTCGATCGCCGGCCTTGCTGACTTTGTGATTTGGATGTTGGAGAAGTCGGCTGCCCCATCCGATGATGCTAGCTTGGAAAGAGCATCGGCCTGGGAGTTGTGCTCTCTCGGGACTTGTTCGATTAGTACTTCTTCAAATTTTGTGCACATTTCGGCGACCAGCTCTTGGTATTTGACCATCTGTTCGCCGCGTGCCTCATATTCTCCCTTGACTTGGTTTACGACCAAAAGGGAGTCCATGAAGATATAGAGGCGACGAACATCCAGGGCGAGGGCTAGATCAAGCCTGCCTACCAGAGCTTCGTATTCGGCTTCATTGTTGGTCGCACGAAAACCAAAACGCACAGCATTTGTGAAACTCTGACCGTCGGGGCTAATGAGGACAATCCCTGCCCCTGCTCTCGCATTGGTCGCTGAGCCATCCACGTATAATTTCAGCAGTCGACGACTGGTCGGACTGTGAGGGAACGTTAATTCTACCACGAAGTCCGCCAGAGCTTGGCCTTTGATCGCCGTGCGAGGAGCATAAGTGATACCGTATTGGGCGATCTCCAGCGACCATTTGAGGAGTCGCCCGTTGGTGTCCGGTCGGTGCAGGACTTGTCTTAGAGGTAGAGTTGTTAGGACTTACACTTGGTGATCGAAGAAGTAAGCCCTCAGCTTACGTACACTCATGACAAGGGCATAGGCGATCTTCTCCAATGGTGTATAACGTGTCTCAGCGTCGTGGAGCGCCTGGCTAACATAGTAGATCGGCAAGTGGGCTTGCCCCTCTGCTCGCACCAGAACGGCACTTAGCGCGACCTCCGAGGCCGCCAAGTAAAGGAATAATTTTTCACCGGGGATCGGCTTTGCGTGATCTCGGGGTTAGATAGATATTCCTTTATTTTGGCGAATGCTATCTGGCTATCTTTCGTCCACGCGACCTTCTTCTTCTTGATGGTCGTGAAGAAAGGCTTGCTTTTATCGCCGAGCCGTGATATGAAACGGTTGAGGGCGGCTAGACAACCTGTGAGGCGTTGCACCTGTTTGATGTTTCGCGGTTCCTGCATGTCAAGGATCGCCTGTATCTTGGTGGGGTTCGCCTCGATCCCCCTTTGGCTCACTATGTGCCCCAGGAACTTCCCGGAGCCCACCCCGAAGTTGCATTTCTTGGGGTTCAGCTTCATGTTAAACTTCTCAAGGATGGCGAACATCTCGGCGAGATCGTTGAGATGATCTTCCTTCTTGAGGCTTTTGACTACGATATCGTCAATGTAGACCTCCATGGTCTTGCCGATCTGATCGGCGAACATTCTGTTGACTAATCGCTGGTAGGTCGCTCCCGCGTTTTTCAAGCCGAACGGCATTCTGACCCAAAAGTATATGTCTTTTTCTGTGTGGAAAGATGTGTGTTTTATGTCTTCCTCCGCCATTGGGATTTGATGATATCCGGCGAAGGCATCCATAAACGACATCATTTCGCAACCTGCCGTGCTATCGACCAGGTGATCAATATGAGGCATCGGGAAGTGATCTTTTGGACATGCCGCGTTGAGGTCGGTGAAGTCAATGCATAATCTCCAGGAGCCAGTTGGCTTTTTGACGAGCACCGCGTTGGCGACCCACCGTGGTTCGCTGTGGCTACTCCGATCAATTTGTTGTTGAGTAACTGACTTCTATATCTAGCGCCGCGTATTTCTGGACCGAACTTCCTACGCTCGGTGAACAGGCTTCATTGCCGGCCGATCTTCGAGATAATGGCAAGCGTGTTCGGGACTTATGCCAACCATATCTTGATGCGACTGCAAAGACTCCGATGTTCCTACGTAGCAAGTTGATCGATCCCCTTTAATTCGTGGTCGATGCTTGCGCCGATCTGTACTTCCCGCTCGATGATCCGGATCCATCGTAATACTTTCCAACTCTTCGACAGAACGCAGTCGCCTCGCTTGGTACGATCTCCGACTCGGTCCTTGGATCGATGTCGAGACTTGGCTCAAACCGATCCTTGGCTCGATGTCGTCACAATTGATGAGAGATGGCGTCCGGTGAGTCGGGTTGGTACGAAGTGTTAGGCCTGTCGACCTCCATGGTTTGATCGCTTGTCGCTTCAATGTTACATATAGTATGGGAAGTATTGAAAGAAGTAACAACATAGGAGTAATTCAAACATCTCTTTGCCATTAGCCGATCTCCTTTACAAGACTGACCGTCCCATCGGCGGTGGGGAATTTGATACAAGAAAGAAAGATGAGGCGACCGCCTCAAAGGTTTCTAAAAAGGGGCAACCTAGGAACCCATTATAGATGCTGGGCCTATCTATGATTACAAAGCTTAGGTTCCTAGTAATCCTAACCTTGGGATCATAAAAGCATACTAGCTCAACGGAGAGCTTGATCCTCCCGTAGGCTTGGACTGTGTTGTCGCCGAACCCTTGGAGCACGGTGTCGAAAGGCTTGATGAATTTGATTAGGTTGCCGAGTTGGTCTAGGGCGGATTTGAATATGATGTTGCAGAAACTCCCATTGTCGACCAACACGCGATCGACCGTCTTCCCAAGGATACAAGCGGAGATCACTAGTGCATCCTCTTTGGGACATTGCACTCCCTCCCTGTCCTTGTTGGAAAAGGTGATGAGCGCGTCTCTAGAGATGGTCGGCTCCGGAGGTACCACGACGTGGACCCCGGCGAATGCCCTCAGCTCGGCCTTTCGCTTCCTGTTCGACATGGTGGAAACCGGGGAAAGACCCCCGAGGTTTCCACCTCCTGCCTGAAGCATGTTGACCCGTCCGCCAGAGTTGATCGGCGGGACCGAATCATCAGAGTACTCCGGCTCATGCTCGATCCTGGCGACCGGATTGGGAGGAGTTCTCTCGTATTGTCTGCGTTCGCGCCCTCCGGTCCTTTCCGTCCTTGGCTCCGGCTTGGTGACCAAGTTGTCCAGTTTGCCTTCCTCAAACAGTCGCCAGAGCTGTCTGAGGAGGTCGCGGCATTGGCTAGTGTTATGGCCGGGACTCTTATGATAGGCACAGAATTTGCTACGGTCTAGGTGACCGTGGTCCCTTATCGGCTTTGGTTTGGAAAGCCACTCGCGACCCTTGATCGCGTTGAAGATGTGGGCCGGAGATAAGTTGAGGTTGTGGAGAAGGTGGACTTCTACATCCTCAAAGGCTTTGAACTCGCCCGGCAGCTTGGCGATCGCCTTTCTGGGCTTGGCGACCGCCTTCTTCTGGACATGGGAAGGTGTTTTTCCTTCTTCGGATGGTCCCTCTTCTAAGCGGAGTGAGAGCATCCTCTGTCTGGCCAGGAAACCGGCGGCTTTGCCGCGGAAGATCGAGTAGGTCGGGGGGATATCTTTTGTGAGGTGTTTGAACATGGGCGAACGTCCGTGGAATCCGCTCATAACTGAGTTGAGAGCGATCTCGTCGCTGACGGGCTCACCGGTGAGGACTATCTCGTCTACCCGGTCGATGTAATCCTTATCCGATTCATCTTTCCCCTGCCTGATTTTCATCATGCGGTGGGGACCTTCCGGGCGAGCGACCTTGGCGGCGAAGTACGACGTGAAGTCGTTCGCTAGCTTCTCAAAGCAATTGATTGAGCGAGATGGTAGTGAGATGTACCACCTGTGGGCGAGATCGCCCAGAGTTAACGGGAACATACGACATTTCGTCGCATCTGAAGCTCCGCATCCGGTCATGTAGATCCGGAATTTGCTTAAGTGGGTTTCCGGATCCGATCTCCCCTCGTATAGAGGTGTTTGTGGGGGATTGATCGTTGGTTGGACTGGGGCGAGCTCGATCTGAGTCGCGAGTGGTTCGCTTGACCCAACGATCGGTCTCCTGGCGCCTGCCCCATTTTCCAGGAGCGCCTTCATCTCGTCGAGCTGGCGTTGCATGGCGGCCATCGCCGTTGCCTGACTGCTCGCCGAGTGGCTCTCAGAGCGTGAACCAAGGCGATCGTGTACTGATCCCCTAGCCCCGTGGTGAATGACGAGCTCCCTGCCAGTGGGTTCCTTCCTTGGGCGAGCAGGGGCTCGCTGACCGACCTGTCTCTTGGGAGTCGGATATGCCGAATTCCTGGTAAAGGATTCAGATACCGATGTCTCCCGGCTGGGGCCTGAGTGCCCAGGTCGCCAGGAGGGATTGCTCCCCAGGCGGCTGAAGACGGAATCGTCTCGCCTTACGAGAGCCTTCTCCTGTAGCTCGGGGCTTTCTGTCGATTTCTCGACATAGATCCCCTTGAGCTTCCGTTTGCTTGCCCGGCGGTTAGCTGACGGAGTGATGGTGGGCGAATCGCGGGCCCTCTACCGTTCCCTGAGGATGGCTATAGCCTCCTCAATCTGTTCCGAGGTCTGGAACTGATCGAGTGAGAGGCTAGAACCGTCCCTCGGGGGCGGGAGTGAGAGCCTAGCGTCGCTGCGGTCGCCTTCCGCCGTGGGCTGGGATTCGGTCCCCGCCGGAATAAGATTTCCGGCAGATCTTAGGGTGGCCCTCTTGGAGGTTGTTGCTGATGTCATTTTCTGAAGGTTTTTCTATTGAAGAACAGTGAGTGTTTCTTCAAGTATATGTCCGGAGAACAGTGAGTGTTCTTCGAGACGGTAGGAATAAAAATGAAGGTTTAGATGCCCCTTCCTCTAGCGCCAATTGTTGTTACCCAAAATATTATCAGGGGATAATATCGCTGGAATGATCGAGTAACAAACAAATGCGAGAACACTTCCGTGAGAAAGTATATAACACAAGACTTGCCGGGGTTGTTAATCCCGGGCTTGAATGCTCTCGCGAGATGTTATTAATAAATATACCTAAGAGTACAAATACTAATGTTAGAATCTATTACAAGGAGTGTAAAGACTTCTAGTTATCTAGGCTTTAGAGCGCGTAGATTGCCGGAAGAACCGGATAGATAGATCTGTGAGTTCTTGCTTGGGAGATATGATGGATATGTATGAATATTACTATGAATGTGTAAGTAGTTGCTAAAAGAGTCTTTGATTCTCTCTTTTGAGTGTATTTTGCACTGAATTCGTAGTCAAAATCGCGTCCCTTTGCTGCTGCGGTGAGTTCTCTATTTATAGGGGACAAGGTAGTTGGGATCCCTCAGGCGATCGCCGGCGACCGTCGTTTTTCATATTATAATAAGGTGGCCGATCGTCCCGTCACATGGGGCTGTTCCCTTAAAGTTCCCCTCACATGGGGCTGTTCCCTTAAAGTCAGGGGCTGCTGCTGGGGCCAGCCGCGTGAGCCAATGAGAGGCCAACACGCGTCCTGGGCAGCTGTGAGGGGAGGACCCACTTTGTACCTTTCGACGGCTTTGTCGGTAGGTGTGGTAGGTGTGGTAGGTGACAGGTTGGGGTCAAAGATCCTATCTGTCGGTATCTCTGAAGATCCGCATGTGGGCCACCGTCTAAGATTCGGTCTTCGATGACTTTTACGGATGCCGGATCCATACGTGGCATGAGATGATCGCCTCTAGTGCGCTCATTAAAGACGATCGTCAGATATCAAAAGACGATCGCTGGGTGCCAAAAGACGATCGCTAGGTACCAAAAGACGATCGCCGTATTGTGCCGAACTCTAGGAGTTTGTCCAGAGTATGTCTTCCATGGTTGGTTTCTCTGATCGTGATGACGATCGCCTATAGAGGCGTTTTAATCGCCGCACAACAGAGTGCTTTCTCCGTTGCAAGGAGTGGGAGAAATTTCTTCCATATTTCAGCTCCATGATCCCGGCTAGGGATAAGTAGGCATTATGAGATGCCGCGGAGGACCCTCGCTTCGATGCTATGATGATGTATTTTGGGAAGGTATTCCTCTTTTCGCCTTCCTCCCCTTCTTTACTACTTTTATGTTTATTATTACCCTTTGACGTCCTGATGTGACTTTATTTTTTGTGCAGTTCTTCGCCACCTTTGTGACCTTCGCAGAAGATCATAAGATTGGCACTTCGTCTTCCTCCCAGCTTACCCAGATGTCAGCCGATCTGTCGGCCGTCCTGGAGGCTAAGTCAGATCTCTCGACTCAGCTTCAGGAGAGGGAATATCGCTTAGATGTTGCCCTTAAGAAAAGCTATGAGCGGGAGGTGGTTTTGGAACGGGCTCAGATGGCCAACGTTCAGCTGAACCAAGAGCTGAAAGTTTTGAAGGCCATATCTCAAGCTGAATCGAAGAAGGTGGGCCAGCTCGAGGCTCAGTTGTCGGAAGCTAAGGCCGAATCTGAGAAGATTGCCCAGATCGAGGCCCATGCTAAGGCGGAGTTGGAGAAGGTCGCCCAATTTGAAGCTCAGGCTAAAGCAGAATCAGAAAGGGTCGCCCAGCTGGAAGCTCAACTAGTCGAGGCTAGATCCGAGGGATCATCTTATGAGCGCGGAATGATGGATGGCCGACGTTGATTTATGACCAGTGACGTCGGTCACTCTTTCCTGTGGGCCTACCGTTCTGCCCTCTTAGCCCGGTATCACAATTCTACCGCATATCTGGTCAAGCTGGCTCCTGCCGCGACGCAATATTTCGATTTTGCTCTAACTCGCGCTCGTGAGCAACTAGCTGCTTTGAGCTTTATGGGCGAGCTGGAACAGGATGCTGCATTGAACGGGGCTCCTGTTCCTTCGGGTTGGTCTGGGGACGTAGAAGAATCTCCTGAGGCAGCCTGGTGGGAGGACGCCCTTGGGGAGTCTATAAAGGAATCCGGCCTGGATTTGGAGCTGCCTTCTATCACTCCTAACTCGCCTGTTAAGGCCATCACTCCTAATCCCGAGGTGACCGGGACCGACCTTGATGCTTCTCCTTCGTCGCCCCCTCCATCATCCGAGCCTGTAGTTTAGTCTTTATTAGTTTTATGTGTATATATTTTTTTTGTTTTGTTCATTGTACTCGCACAACTGTTTTTAATGAAAAGTCTTTTTTGAGTTGAATACATTTTGGATTTGTACGATAGTGATATGCTTTGCTTCATAGCTTATCTCTGCCAATTCAAGTTAATATAGCTCGGCGTCGATTGTAACCTCGATATATCTGAACTGTTTGAATCAATGTGACTACTTCCAAATATAACCCGACCTTTTACTAGTATAGCTCTGACTATTTTAAATCTCGCAACATCTTAAATATAACCCGACCACTTCGATCTTACAAGTTGTAATGGTTTGGTGGTTTTTATGTTGATTTAACCTAACATTTTCACCGATCTTTAGTATAGGTTGGGTATTTTAGATAAATTTTTGGAGTTTAAGGATGCTTGGATATTTCCAACTCTTTCGAGTGGGATAGTCTGGACAGGATCCCCCTTTTTTATAGGTCGGCTTGTACTCTACGCCTGAGGCTATCTATATATTGGGGCGGTTTACCTCTACCTGAAATCGAGGGTATTTCCCTTAGTCATAGATTTGAAGGGCGATTCTCCTTTAAACGGATCTGAAGGCATTTCACCTCATCATATATCATAGGGCGGTTTACCCTTATTCGGATCTGAAGGCATTTCACCTGATCAGATGTCACAGGGTGGTTCACCCTTACTCGGATCTGAAGGCATTTCACCTGATCAGATGTCACATGGCGGGTCACCCTTACTCGGATCTGAAGGCATTTCACCTGATCATATTTCATAGGGCGGTTCACCCTTACTCGGATCTGAAGGCATTTCGCCTGATCAGATGTCACAGGGCGGTTCACCCTTACTCGGATCTGAAGGCATTTCGCCTGATCAGATGTCACAGGGCGGTTCACCCTTACTCGGATCTGAAGGCATTTCACCTGATCAGATGTCACAGGTCGGTTCATCCTTATTTGGATCTGAAGGCATTTCACCTGATCAGATGTCATTTCTAGTTTTACTTGATCAACACATTCAGAGAGATTTTTTTTTGTAATAGACTTTTATTAAAACAACACAAGCTTTTCTCCACACCTCTTCATATAAAATACTTTTTTAAGTGACATATGTTCCAAGGTCTTTTGATGGGGTGCCCTTCCATATCCTCGATCTCATAAGCTCCCCCTGCATAAATTCGGATTACCTTGTAAGGGCCTCCGCCGGCTCCAGTTTCTGTTTTCTGAGGGCATCAGCCCGCCTAAGCACCAAATCACCGACTTGGAACTGTCTCTTCCTGACTCTTTTGTCGTGAGCTGCTTTTGTCAGGCTTTTATATCTTTCAGTTCGTGCTGCGGCCGTTTCTCTTCTTTCTTCTATGGTATCTAACGCCTCCTTCATTATTTCCTAGTTTTCCAACTCGTTGAACCATCGAACCTGATGGGACATTTCTCTGACTTCTGCCGGGATGATGGCTTCGGACCCGTATACCATACTGAAGGGTGTTTCCCCCGTTTACGATCTGGGTGTGGTCCTGTATGACCATAGTACCGAGCTAAGCTCATCCACCCATCCTCCTCCAGCTTTGTCTAAGCGGGTTTTGATCCCTTGCAAGATTGTTCTGTTAGTTACCTCCACTTGCCCATTAGTCTGCGGGTGAGCAACCGCAGCGAACCTTTGCTTGATATGCATCCCCTCGCACCAGGACTGGGTTCTTTTCCCATTGAATTGAGTTCCATTGTCTGAGATAAGTATCTGGGGCGCTTCGTACCTGCAGCAAATGTTGTTAAACAAAAAAACTTATGATTCTTTGCTCGGTTATGGTGGCCACAGGCTCGGCCTCTACCCACTTGCTGAAGTAGTCTATGTCTACTACTAAAAACTTCCTTCCTCCCGAGCGAGGTGTAAACTGCCCCATGATATCGATTCCCCATTTAGCGAAAGGACAGGGTGCTCCCATGGTAATCATATCTTCAGCTGGGATGTGAATTAAGGGTGCATGCATTTGACATTTTTGGCATCGCTTAACCATCTCCACTGCTTTCTTGCTCATGGTCGGCCAGAAAGAACCAGCTCTTAGAGTTTTGCTAATTAGCGCCCTTCCTTTGGTATGATCACCGCAGCACCCTTCATGGATTTCTTCCAGTATACCCCGCCCTTCTTCTTCCGAAACGCACCGTAGGTATGGACCGAGGTAGGATCTCTTGTATAGTTCATCGTTAATGCAACAGAACCTCGGTGCTCTTCGTACAATTTTCATTCTTTCTTGCCTTTCATTGGGTAGTTCTGCCCTTCTTAGGTATGCCAACAAAGGAGTTCGCCAGTCCGCCATCTCGTTCACCTCCATCACCTGTTTCATGATGCTACTCCGGGCTGCTCCCAAAATGATTACTGTCCGTGAGCGGAAATCCACTAAGGAGCTTCCCATTTTTGCTAGGTAATCAGCTTTTACATTTTCCGCCCTAGGGATATGGATCAAATTCCATTCCCCTAGTTTTTTGGCAGCCTCTCTCACTTCCTCAACATACTTCTTCATCCGATCCGCATTTATCTCAAATTTTCCTCCTACCTGCTGTGTGACCAGCTGAGAATCAGAATAAGCAATGAGTCGTCGCGCGCCCAAGTCTATCCCCAGCTGCATTCCCTTAACCAGGGCTTCATACTCAGCCTCGTTGTTAGATGCTTTGAAATTGAATTTTATGGCATACTCTAATTGCTCGCCCTCCGGGGTAGTAAGGACTATCCCTGCCCCAGAGCCACTGGTTGTTGCCGATCCATCTACATGTAATAGCCACTGTCCGTCTGGTGGTGATGGCATGGCCCCCTCTTGGATGAAGTCCGCTAGGGCCTGAGCTTTAATTGCCGTTCTCGGCTCATACTCCATGTCGTATTCCCCCATCTCTACCGCCCACCTCACCAGGCGACCTGACGCATTAGGTCGCCCTAATATTTCTCTTAAGGGCAAGTTGGTTCGCAGCTTTATTCGGGGGCTAGGAAATACGGCCTCAATCGCCGGGCTGTAATTACTAACGCCAGTGCTCCCTTTTCTAGCTCGGAGTAATTCCGTTCTGCTCCTTTCAAAATTCGGCTTGTATAATAAATGGGTTTTTGCTTACTCATTTCCTCTCTTAGCAAGACCGAGCTAACCGCCCCCTCTCCCATGGATAAGTAGAGTATGAGCTCTTCTCCTGGTACTGGTTTGGTGAGCAGAGGCAGCTCGGCCAAATATTCTTTTAATTTTCCGAATGCTGTTTGCGCTTCGGGGGTCCATTCGAACTTGTTCCCTTTTCTTAAGAGTTTAAAAAATGGGAATCCCTTCTCGGCTGAGCGTGATATGAAATGGCTCAGCCCCGCTATTCTTCCTGTTAGTATCTGGATATCCTTGATATTTTTTGGAGGATTCATTTGCAGCACTGCCTTGACCTTTTCCGAGTTGACCTCGATTCCTTGCTCTGTGACTACATATCCCAGGAATTTTCCCGATTTTACTCCAAAAGAACACTTTGATGGGTTGAGCTTCATTCCGTACGTGCGCAGGTTTTCGAACGTCTCTTCTAGGTCTCTGATATGCTCTCCTTGTAGGTCACAAGTCGTCCAGGAATAAGTCTAGAGGGGGGGAGTGAATAGACTTATTGAAACTCTTAAACTCTTTTTCTCAAAGAGTAGGTTTCTTCAGCTGATGGATAAACAAATGACTTGGAGTCGTTTGTTCTTAATACGTGCGGAAATCAACTGATGACGAATATAAAACAACTAATGAAATAGTTAATGATGAATGCAACAGTTAAGGTATGATGTTATAAAACAGTAAAGAATGCAGGCAATTATAGTGGTCTCAGAGGTGGGGTAATCCTCTACTAATCCACTTTTCTCCAAACCAGTTAGAGATGAATTCACTATAATTCTCAACCAGTGATAAATATTACAGTGATTCAACAAAACTACAATAGCTTCCAACCAGTGGAAATTCGTGCCGTTGTAACACACTTGACTGCCTTGCACCTCTTGATCCTCGATCCTTGGATGCCTTTACAGTCTCTTAACTTCAACCAGTGAAGTACCCCGAACTCAGGATTATAGACAAGAGTTTTTGTCTTCTCCAACTAAGAGCTTCTTCAAGTATGAACTTTTTAGAACCGCTCTTTTCACGATGCCGTATTTCGCTTTTAGATAGCTCGAATGCTTTTATCGCTTGAAAGTATGTTCGCACCGATTAATTGTTGTGTGCTCAGCTTCAAATCTTCGGATATATATATGTCACGATCTCTGAGCTTTTCCTTCATAGCCGTTGCAAATCTTTTCAACAAATCCGTCTGTTGGAGAGGTAGACTTCATTATTTTCTTTCTGAACGTTGCAAGGCTGGATTCCCATATTTTAATCTATCTTCTGACCGTTGTGAAGACTTCTGCATGTGATGCGCCGAATCTATTGAATATAAAACAATTAAAGTCTTCAAGTTGGGTCTGGATAGACTTTTTAATTCATATCTTTTGCGAGAATCACTCTAATTTCTCTCTTCACGTTGCATGTGACTTTCCGTAATATTTGACTTTTCAACGCATGCTGACGTGGACTTGGAGTACTTGGCTGATCTTGACTGGGCTGATGTGCAGTTAACTTCTCTGCAGTCTGGACCTCTCTGATGTACACTGTTTAGGACTTGTCTGATCAGATGACTTGTCTGAGGTAACTTGACTGCAGTCTGGTCAAACATCCCTGATGATTTTTGTTGACCAGAACTACTCTGACTTGACTCGGTTGTACCTCTCTGATGAACTCAGCTGATCTTTAGTACTTAGCCATTTTTCAGCCTAACTTATTTTTGGCCTATAGAAGATACTCATTTGGTTCTTCTTTACATTTTGCCAAGTTTTATACTTAACATAATTTGGCCTATGGAAGATACTCATTTGGTTCTTCCTTACATTTTTGCCAAGTAATAAACATTTGATTTTATATTAATGATATCATCAAAATCTAACAAGTATTCTTACAAATTCCCCCTATTTTGATGATGGCAAAACTTTAAACAAGTAATCAAATGTACAAGTCTGCACTTAGGTGCAAGACACAAACTCAAAATCAGTCTTGTTTTGAGACAACTAGGAGTTGTCATTCAAATGACTGTATATATTAATTTTCTGTTGATTACAAGTACATGGCTTGAATAGAATAAATACAGAAAAATTAATCAATTACAAAAATTACAATTACATCCAAAAACTATCTGCCCATTCCTCTGCGAACAGTTTGCTTGGGAGGTCTAAATAGTTTTGCACCGATTGGTCTACTTTTGATGGGTGCAAGACCATATTTCCTCCTTATGACTAGGGCAGCAAAGTCTTGGTCTTCTTTTGAAGAGAACTTGTGCTCTTCACATAGCTTTCTAATTTCTTCTTGAAGCTCTAGCTCGTCAAGCTCATTATCCAAACGGGTCGGCGCTTCCACTGCTCTGAATGGAGGAATCATAGGATAAGCATTCCATTTGGCTGCATATTTAAGCATGATCTTCCACAGAGTAGGCCATCTAGCATCCATGTAGTTGATGAATGACTGTTGGGGTGAGCATTCTTTATCTTGGAGAATCTCCAAGAGGTAGAACTGTTCTGTGAATTGTTTCTTGGCATCCGCCCAATTGTTCATGAATTCTGGTGGTAAGAATTCTTCAACATACCACAACTGTTTGCCTTCCCATTCGAATCTTTGTTCTTATTTCTCTCTTGTTCTTTTCTTCTTCTCCACATTCTTCTCAACAGACTGCTCTTCAGGTTGGCTGGGGGCAGATATCTCCTTTCTTTTCAGACTTGATGGTCCTCCTTCAATTTGGAGAATATCTCACCTCTTCTTTGATCTTAGCTCTTCCCTTATTTCTACTTGAGTACTTCTTTCCCCCTGTATTCTATCTTCCCCCTTTTGCCAGCATCAACTAAAGTAGTCAACTGCTGCTCTATCCTGCACATCCAGTCAGACATGCCAAATGGCATTCTGTTGTTTGTAGGGGGAGGAGGTTGAGGTACTTCCCTCTACAGCAAAGTGTCAATCTTTGCATTGATGGATTAGAGGTCAGGAGTGACCTGAGATGCCAGTAGCTCTCCAATGGTATCCTTCACTATTCGCCTTATCAGCTCAGTCACCGCAGGTGAGATCTGAGCTGGTGGAGAGTGCTCGCCTGAGCCTTCTGCAATTGAAACACTGGAATGTAGGCTCCTATCTGCAGCTGGTACTCCAGATGGGGTCTTTTCTGGGGTCCCTGATCTGGAGTCCTCAGCCACCTCGGCGTCCAGGCTGGTATACCGGGCAGGCGCCCCAGCCCTGTCTGCAGCTTCTACTTCCGGTTCTTTCTCTGGCTCCTTTTCCGTCTCCTCTTTTTCTTTTTCTTTTTCTTCTTCATCTTTTTCTTTTTCTTCATCATCTTTTTCTTTTTCTTTCTCAGCTCCTTGATCTCCTCCCTCATCCTTATCATCATCATCATTATTATCATCATCCTTTTTATCTTCTCCTTCATTCTCATCATCTTTTTCACCCTCATCATCCTGTTCGACTTCTTCCCCTTCTTCTCCTTCATCAATCAACTCTTCTGTTTTCTCAACTTCCTCAGAATATTTTTCAACTAAAATGTTTTCTTCTTCTCTTTTCTCTTCCTGCTCTTCTTCTTCATCAACTATGACAATGACTTACTCATTTTCTTCTCCATTTACTTCTTCAATTCTAATTTCTCTCTCTTCTTCCTCCTCATCTTCTTTTCCAAATAAACCATCAAAAATACTATACATAATGGAATGGATGAATTGGTCCATGTTGGTTTTAAAATGAGACATGAACCAATTATCCTCGACGATCAACACTATGTGTGATTCTTTACAGAAATGAATCAGTACCTCCTCTGTGGCTTAGGGATATTCTCAACCACTGGTTTCAATGTAAGACTGAAGTTTTGTAAATGACAGAGATTTGAAAAATTTCCACTCTTCGAAAATATTAACAAAAGAGTGGTTTAAGGCTTGTGGTTTAACAAGCTGTAATTATTCAATGGACAGGTGGAAAACATTGTTGTCCAGCAGGTTAAATGTATAATTTGCTTCAGGAATTGAGATGATTAAACCTGCATGGTGGATGGTTCTCCAGGGGCTGGTCCCCTTCTCTTGAATCGGACAGCTATTGGAGTGTTGTCTGACTCGGAATCTGACTCGACTGCAGTTGGGTTGACGTCTGCAGGTTGGTCAGACTCGCCTGATGAATAATATCTGGGGTAGGTCCTTGTGTCAGGCAGCTCCTTCAACATCTGAGCTGCTCTTCTGTTGTTCCCTAACTTCCTCAAGGTCTCTTGGTCCAGATGACCAAGTCTTTTGTTGGTGTGAAAGGGATCAGTAGTACCCTTTGCCACACCCATCTTTTCCAACAACCAACTCAGTTGCGTTCCAAACGCCAGCTTGGTTTTAAATTTCTTCTCGTCAACAAGCCATTCGGCTTTGTTGACTTATCGAACAAGCTGCCTAAAGATATAGTCAGCCCAATCAATATCCTCGTCTTGAATCAGTGCTCCCAGCACTGTGAACTTCGCCGACGACAGTTGGTCGTAACTGCCGGCCATACCCATAATGATTTTGTTGGTAATATCCAACGCATATCGATAGACCTTCTTGATCTCGCTCCTTTTAGCAGTAAGTTTCAGCTTCGTCGGTTGGTCAATCGCCTTGATTTTCTTCCAGGTTTCACCGATCGCTTGAGTGCTTGATGACTATCTTTGTGGTGTTTCATACCAAAAACTGTACGAATCGACTCTCGCGATATGTCGACTTGTCTTCCGCCAACAGTGCTCCGAATTCCATCCTGAATCAAATGGGCTTCGTGGTAGAACGCGATAACATCTTCCTTGTACAAATGTTGAGGGCTGATATCCAGGAATGGGTAGATCCCATTTAGCTTCATCAATCGGATTAGGTCAAGCACGTCGTAATTCTCCAGATTTGCTTCCAATAAACCTTCGAAATCAACGACCAGAGAGAAAATAATCTGGTCCTTGACCGCCTTCATGTTAACGCCTTCGAAGTACGATTCCATTTCTGCAAACAAAGGATTTTTAGTGTATTTGGAGTTCAAGAATTTTTTGCTCTGTAAATCTAGGGTTTCTGGTAAGCGTAAAAGGTAAAGATGAAGGGTTTCCTTCCTTATAAAGGAGATGAAAAGACGTTGGATTAAAATATTTATTTTGAAACGGTGGTACGCCTTTTGAGATTCTATTTAAATTTCAAATTTGAAACGGTGGTCCAGGTGTAGTTTTTTTAAAATTTGACGGTTGGTTTTAATTGGCCACCGTGGAGGTCGATTTATTAAGTGATTGCCACGTGTATTTAAAATTGCCACTTGCGAACCAAAAATTAATATATTATTATTATACATATGGAAGATAATAATTAAATATTCAGAGGTCGGTTGGGTTTAGAAAACTTAGCTGGTTTGACTGTTGACTGTTAACCGCTCTGCATCAGGTGAGTTGACTCCTTGGACTCCTCGCCTGAGATTCTGATCAGATAGGTTCCTTTGTCCGTCCTTCGTCCTCTTGTCTGCATCAGCTAGGATCTGATTTCTTTAGTCAGCTGGGTTCGTCCTTCCTCTGAGATGCTTCAGCTTGCTTCTGTACTAGATTCCCAATCTAGTAGACCAAGATCTCTGCTCAACTCCAAAAACCTTTCTTCTGGCAGAGGTTTGGTAAAGATGTCAGCTATTTGGTAGTCTGTGCTGACTCTTTCAACCCTAACTCTCTTGTTAATCACGTGGTCTCTGATGAAGTGGTGCTTAACATCAATGTGCTTGGTTCTCGAATGCAAAACCGAATTGTTGGTTATTGCAATAGCACTATTGTTATCACACCAGATAGGGACTTCATTGGCAATGATATTATAATCCCTTAGCTGTTGTCTGATCCATAAGATCTGTGCACAAAAGCTACCTACAGCTAGGTATTCTGACTCTGTGGTGAGGGTAGAGTTAGAAACCTGCTTCTTGATAAACCAGGATATCAGTCTGGTTCCTAGGAATTGGCACGTTCCACTAGTGCTTTTCCTATTGATTTTGCATCCTGCGAAATCTGCATCTGAATATCCTGACAACTCGAAGTTATCATCCTTGGGATACCATAGTCCAACATTGACTATAGACTTAAGGTACTTAATTATCATTTTTGTTGCATCTAGATGTAACTGTTTCGGCTTAGCTTGGAATCGCGCACAAACTCCTACGGCATAGGATATGTCTGGCCTGCTTGCAGTGAGGTAAAGCAATGATCCAATGAGTCCTCTGTAGTGGGTTGATTCCACTGATATGCCTCCCTCATCTTCATCTAGGTGAGTACTCGTGCTCATAGGAATTCTTGCTGGCTTGGCTGATTCCATTCCAAATCTCTTGATTAGATCTTTGGTATACTTATCTTGGTTGATGAAAATTCCATTTTTCATCTGCTTAACTTGTAGTCCGAGAAAGAAGTTAAGCTTTCCCATCATACTCATCTCAAATTCTCCTTGCATGAGATTAGAGAATTTCTCACATAACTCTGGATTGGTTGAGCCGAATATGATGTCATCCACATATATCTGGACTATTAATATGTGGCCTTCGTGCTCCACTCTGAATAGAGTCTTGTCCACCTTTCCTTTGCAAAAACCATTCTTCTCAAGAAACACAGACAGTGTTTCATACCACGCTCTTGGTGCTTGCTTAAGTCTATACAAAACCTTCAACAGCTTGTAGACTTTGTCTCCTTTGATAAAACCTGGGGGTTGCTCTACATAGACTTCTTCTTCTAGGATGCCATTTAGAAAAGCACTCTTTACATCCATCTCATAGACATCAAAATCTTTGAATGCAGCATATGCGAGGAATAGTCTGATGGCCTCTAATCTTGCAACAGGTGCATAGGTTTCATCAAAATCTATTCCCTCACACTGTGCATAACCTTTTGCTACAAGTCTGGCCTTATTCCTAACAACAGCTCCGTCTTCATCACTCTTATTTTTATACACCCATTTGGTGCCAATAACCTTCTTGTGATCAGGTCTGTCTGTTAGTTCCCAAACTTTGTTTCTTTCCATCTGCTCCAGTTCTTCTTGCATGGCATTTATCCAAGAGTAGTCTTCCAAAGCTTGTTCTGTTGTTTTAGGTTCTATTTGTGACATAAAGCATGAGAACATAGCCATTCCTGCTGGTAGAGTTGACTGTCTTGTCTTAACTCCATCAGTCAGCTTCCCGATAATTTGCTGGATTGGGTGATCTTTGAGCCATTTGGGGATATCGTCTTCTTCTGGGTCTGTTCCCCCTGTTGAATTGCTCTGGTGGTTTTCTGCATCAGCTGGGTTCTGGTCTCCTTGGTCTGCAGCTGGATCAGCTACCGTCTTGTCATCTGCAGGTTGGGTCTGATCTGCAGATGAGTCTTTATCAGCTACAGCTGGGTCTTCATCAGCGGCAACTGGATCAGATAGGTTTGGTGATCCTGCTGATCTGCAGTTTGGTCTTCAGCAGCTACAGTTGAATCTTCAGGCTGGTCTGCAGGTGAGTCCACCATTCCAGTGTCATGTACAATGACTTCTTCAAGGGATGCTGATTTGAGCTTGTTCTCAATTAGCTCAACTTGCTTCCTGTACTCAACAGTAGATTCATCAAAAACAACATGGGGTGTTTCCTACACAACTAAGGTTCTTTTGTTAAAAACTCTATATGCCTTGCTTCTTCGTGAGTATCCCATAAAGAGACTGTCATCAGTTTTAGCATCAAAGGCATTTAGTTGTGTTTTACCGTTGTTGTGGATGAAACACTTACAACCAAAAATATGAAAGTAAGCAACCGTAGGAGTTCTATTATTCCAAACCTCATAGGGAGTTTTGCCATGTCTCCCTACTATCATACTCCTGTTCTGAGTGTGGCAAGTCATGTTGATACTTTAGCCTGTAACCTCTTGGGCAGGTCCGCTTCTGCAATCATGGACCTTGCTGCTTCCTTCAGGGTTCTGTTTCTTCTTTCAGTAATGCCATTCTGCTGGGGAGTCCTGGCTGCAGAGAGCTCATGCTGGATCCCATTCTGATCGCTGTAATCAGTGATCGCCCTGTTGAGAAACTCTCCTCCTCTATCTGATCTGATCTTGATGATGGATAGGGATTTCTCATTCTGGATCCTTCTCAGCAGCTCAGATAGCTTGGTCAAGGTTTTACTTTTCTTATACAAGAAGATAATCCAAGTGTACCTTGAATAATCATCTACTACAACAAGTGCATGCTTTCGGCCGCTTAGAGTCCTTGGCTTGATAGGACCAAATAGATCCATGTGGAGTAGATCTAAGATCCTCGTAGTGAGAGATGTAGGCTGGACTGGTTTGAATGATGCTCTGGTCTGCTTTCCTTTCTGACATGCATCACAAAGCGCTTCCTTCTTAAATGCTTCATCTGGAAGTCCTCTGACCAGCTTCTGAGAACTAATCTTGTTGATGGCTTTGAAGTTCAGGTGACATAATCTTTTATGCCACAGCCATCCGTTCTCAGCTACTGTCTTAGATAGAAAATAGGAGTTAGGTGTTCCTGTGTTCCAATCTATCAGGTAGACATCTCTCCTTCTGAATCCTTGGAGCTTCAATTCTCCAGATAGGATATCTATCACCATGCATTTCCAAATGGTGAAGACTACTAGATTCTTCTCATCGCAAAACTGGCTTATGCTCAGGAGGTTGTACTTGAGCCCTTTGACATAGTAAACTTTGGATATCACAATATTTCCTCGGTGCAGCTCTACAAAACCCTTTGTTTGTCCTCTAGAGCTATCTCCAAAGGTTACATCATGACCTCTTTCTTTGGTATATTTGGATAGCATCTTCTTGTTCTCGGTCATGTGCCTTGAGCATCCAGAATCTACAAACCATTCTTCACCTCCAAAGTTTGAATTTGTGGAGATGTGGTTGTAGTCCTTCCACATTTTCTGCAATCAAACAAGCAGAGATTTAGGTACTCAAATCTGTGTGGGTCCTCTCGGGTTAGCTGGTTTCCTGGAGAATTGATTTCTCCTTGGATTGTGAAAGTTGTTATCATTATAACCCTTATAAAGTGTGTAAGGTCGAGGTCTGAATCTCCTGGTGGGATTGTATACCGGATATTCCTCAAAATACTGATAGTGTGGGCCATCTCTAAATCTTGGCTGAGACCATTTATTAAATCTTTGTGGTCTCCACACTTGTTCATTTTGAAAATTAGGATAACCTTGAGGTTTCCATCTGCCCCTCCCATTTTGAAATATGTTTTTGGGGAGTTGTTGATAATAGTGGGCATGTTGTCTGGGCTGCTGCTTTTGCCTGGGCCATTGCCTAGTCGCTTGTCTAGGTGGCTGCCTTGTGTAACCTGGCTGCAGCCTAGACTTGTGACTTGGCTGTTGCCTATTTTTAAATATCGGTTTATACGTAGGCTCAGCAGTCGAGACAATTGTTTCTCCTTTGATAAAAGTAGTTTTAGAACTAGAGGGAGTGTGAGGATCATATCCAAGGCCTGATCTGGAATATAGTGGCCTTTTATTGGTACACAATTCTTTCAGGGTTGAAGACGCCTTCAGGGAGGTTATTTCCTGCGCTTGAGTCTTATTTGCCTGAGTCAGCTTAGTAAATTCAGCTTTGACATGAGCAAGTGCAGCTGATTTTTCTTTAAGTAAAACAGTTAATCGATTTATCTCAGTTGTATTAACATCGGCCTGGTTTTTCAAGTCAGCTGCAGTTATCTCAACCTTATTCAGTTCTAGGCTAAGTTTTTCGAAATCATTTTTCAGCTGCCTATTCTCATCTTGCAACTGAGTCTTTTCTGCTGATACATCTTGGTGTGCAGATTTGAGTGTTTCAAAATCTTTAAATAGCTGATTTATAGATTCGTGCAGATCCATATCTTGTGACATGGCTGAACTATTATTTGAACCAGAGGGTTTAGATGTTACCTCTTCATCAGCTAGGTTGGCCATCAGGCAGTCATACTCTTCATCATCATCAGAAAAGAATCCGCTGCTAGATTCTACATGCTCCTGATTCTCCGATGAGGGCCTTCCTTCTATCTTCTTTTCTGCCCACCTCCTTCTTGCTCTCGTCCTTCCTGAGATCAGGACAGTCGATTTGGATGTGTCCTGTCTTGTGACAATTGTAGCACTCCACCTTCCAGCTTCCAGCTTTCTGATTTCTCCTGGGATTCTCCTTATAATTTTTCTTGTATTTGGAGTAGTTCTTTCTAAAGTTGCTGAACCTTTGCATTATAAACGCCATTTCTTCCTCAAAATCTAATGGATTTGGAGGCTTTACATCAGATATGCTCTTGGCGGGGGACTCGGCTGCAAAGGCTATTCCCTTCTCTGCAGGCTCAGTTGAGGATGAACTTGGAAGCTCGAACTCATAAGCCTTCAGATCAGAGAACAGCTCTTGGATCTTTATTTTATTAAGATCCTTGGACTCTCTCATGGCCACTGCCTTCATACTCCATTCAGGATTGAGAGATCTTAGAACCTTCAGCGCCATTTCCCTGTTGCCATAAGATTTGCCGAGGGAGTTGATTTCATTGATAATCTCAGTGAACCTTGTGTCCACTTGGTCTATGGATTCGCCATTCTTCATTTTGAAATTTTCAAATTTTTGAATAGCAATTGACAACTTGTTTTCCTTGATCAGCTCCGTTCCGTCACACATTAGGGCTAATGTGTCCCAGATTTCTTTGGCATTCTTGCAATTCTTGATCTTAACCATGGTGGATTTGTAAAGAGTTTGATATAGCACATATATGGCCCGGTTATCAAGATTGGCCAGCTTTCTTTCTTCGGGAGTCAGCTTTGTCCTCTTCTTTGGGATCTTCTCTGGCTTCCCTGCTGCGATCTCCTCTGCAGTGTTGTCCTTCTCGAAGATGAATGGACCATCCTCTATGATGCACCACATGTCATCGTGGATTGAAGATAAATGTGCTTGCATCCTTATCTTCCAAAGATCATACTCGTCAACTGAAAACACAGGGAGTCTAGAATGCATGTGTTCCATTATAAAATGAGAGTAAAGATATATCTCTGATATAGATCTGGTTCGTGAAATAAATGAACCAACCTCTCTGATACCACTTGTAGGTCACAAGTCATCCAGGAATAAGTCTAGAGGGGGGGTGAATAGACTTATTGAAAATCTTAAACTCTTTTTCTCAAAGAGTAGGTTTCTTCAGCTGATGGATAAACAAATGACTTGGAGTCGTTTGTTCCTAATACGTGCGGAAATCAACTGATGACGAATACAAAACAACTAATGAAACACTTAATGATGAATGCAGCAGTTAAGGTATGATGCTATAAAATAGTAAAGAACGCAGGCAATTATAGTGGTCTCAGAGGTGGGGTAATCCTCTACTAATCCAATTTTCTCTAAACCAGTTGGAGATGAATTCACTATAATTCTCAACCAGTGATAAATATTACAGTGATTCAACCAAACTACAACAGCTTCCAACCAGTGGAAATCCATGCCGTTGTAACATACTTGACTGCCTTGCACCTCTTGATCCTCGATCCTTAGATGCCTTTACAGTCTCTTAACTTCAACCAGTGAAGTACCCCGAACTCAGGATTATAGAAAAGAGTTTTTGTCTTCTCCAACTAAGATCTTCTTCAAGTATGAACTTTTTAGAACCGCTCTTTTCACGATGCAGTATTTCACTTTTAGATAGCTTGAATGCTTTTATCGCTTGAAAGTATGTTCGCACCGATTAATTGTTGTGTGCTCAGCTTCAAATCTTCGGATATATATATGTCACGATCTCTGAGCTTTTCCTTCATAGCCGTTGCAAATCTTTTCAACAAATCCGTCCGTTGGAGAGGTAGACTTCATTGTTTTCTTTCTGAACGTTGCAAGGCTGGATTCCCATATTTTAATCTATCTTCCGACCGTTGTGAAGACTTCTGCATGTGATGCGCCGAATCTTTTGAATATAAAACGATTAAAGTCTTCAAGGTGGGTCTGGATAGACTTTTTAATTCATATCTTTTGCGAGAATCACTCCAATTTGTCTCTTCACGTTGCATGTGACTTTCCGTAATATTTTACTTTTCAACGCATGCTGACGTGGACTTGGAGTACTTGGCTGATCTTGACTGGGCTGATATGCAGTTAACTTCTCTGCAGTCTGGACCTCTCTGATGTACACTGTTTAGGACTTGTCTGATCAGATGACTTGTCTGAGGTAACTTGACTGCAGTCTGGTCAAACATCCCTGATGATTTTTGTTGACCAGAACTACTCTGACTTGACTCGGCTGTACCTCTCTGATGAACTCAGCTGATCTTTAGTACTTAGCCGTTTTTCAGCCTAACTTATTTTTGGCCTATAGAAGATACTCATTTGGTTCTTCTTTACATTTTGCCAAGTTTTATACTTAACATAATTTGGCCTATGGAAGATACTCATTTGGTTCTTCCTTACATTTTTGCCAAGTAATAAACATTTGAATTTATATTAATGACATCATCAAAATCTAACAAGTATTCCTAACACTCCTGCCTTTACGCTTTTTACTAGCATGTCATCCACGTACACTTCCATGTTTCTGCCGATTTAGGATCTAAAGATTCTGTCAACCATCCTTTGATATGTTGCTCCTGCATTTTTAACCCAAAAGGCATGCGTACATAACAAAATGTTCCTTTTGATACCACAAAACTAACCCTCTTTCTGTCCTCGGGTGCGAGAGGAATCTGATGATATCCCTGAGAAGCATCCATCATACTGAGCAACTCGCACCTCGAGGTTGAATCCACCAGCTGATCTATGTGGGGTAACGGGTAGTGATCCTTTGGACATGCTTTATTTAGGTCTCGGAAGTCCATGCACATCCTCCACTTCCCCTGGCCTTTTCCCACCATGACAGCGTTTGATATCCACTCCGGAAACTGGATCTCCGTTATGTGTCCAGCTCGGAGGAGCTTGTCAACTTCTTCCCCAATGATCCCATCCATCTCCGGCCCAAAATGCCTCCTCTTCTGCTTTACTGGTCTTATGGTCGGGTCGATGTTTAACCTATGCTCGGCAACCGTTGGGCTGATTCCCACCAGATCCTCGGCTGCGAACGCGAAAATGTTCACAAATCTCCTTAGTAGGCAGATAAGGATTTCCTTTATCCCATCATCTAACCGACTTCCCACGCGAGTTTTTGTTTCTGGATTTCCTGGAACCAATTCTATTTCTAGCAACTCCTCATTGGGCTTGACGCCTTCTTCCTCGGTTTCCTCGGGCGTCTTTGATTGTTTATTCTTCTTAAACTCTGGATCCGGGCCTCCTAGCTCGGACGTCCTCTTACCGCGCTGCACTCCCTGTTTTACCGTTGTCTGGTAACCAGATCGAGACACAAACTGATCCCCGGCTACTTCCCCTACCTCGCCTCCTACGGGGAATTTTACTTTCATGTGCGCGGTAGATGCCATTGCTTCGAACTTGTTGAGTCCCCGGTCGTCCTAGAATGGCGTTATAGGCTTATTTGGTGTCCACCACTAAAAACCTGAGCGTCTTGACCTTCCGATGAGGTATCCGACCTAGTGCTACCGGAAGCACTACTTCTCCAACCGGTTGCACCTCGGTCATGCAGAAACCATAAAGTGCGGTATCTACCTTCTTTAATTCCACCTCCAGGTTCATCTGTTTGAAACAGTCATAGAATAAGATGTCCACCGAGCTTCCCGTATCGATAAATACTTTTTGCACATTGTAACTGGCGATCTCCGCGGTGATGACCAGCACATCATTATGGGGCGCATGTATCCCGCTATAATCCGCAGGGCCGAACTGAATGATAGGCCCGCTGCCTACAGAGGCGACCTCTTCGAACTGATGACACCTAGCCTTTCGCGCGTGAACTTTCCTAGCCTAATTAGAATTTCCATCGGTTGGTCCTCCTGATATCATGTGGATCACTCCTTTCTTAGCTGGGGGAGCAGCGGGTTCCCGAGGGGCTTCTCTTTTCATCCCCGTCCCCCCTTGGGGCATGGGTAGTTGCCTCCGACCTCCATTCCTCTGCTGATATGTGAACTCCATTAGATGTCCCACTCAGACCAGCCTCTCGATCTCGTCTTTAAGGTGCTTGTACTCATCTGTTTTATGCCCATAATCATTGTGGAATCGACAATAAAGCTCTGATTTTGGCTGGGTGGGCCCATTAGAACGAGATGCAGGCCACTCGATAACCCTATTCATCTTACCTTCAACTGCTTCCAAAACCTGAGCTCTCCTCATTGTTAATGGGCTGTATTGGTCAAATCTTGGTCGCCTTAGAACGGTATCGCTCTTCCTTCGGTCTATGTTCCGGTCTATCTTTCCACGCGGCATTTCCTCCTGAGGCAAATTTCCTTGAAAGGTATATTCCTCGCGCCGTACCAATCTGCTAGATCCCCTTTCCCCATCTTCGGGCTTTTCTTGCAATTCTTCCATATCCTTCTCGGTTTCCTCAACATTAATGTATTTCGAACATCGAGCTAAGACCTCGTCATATGTTCTGGCCGGTTTTTTAGCCAATGAGGTGCGTAGCAGTCCAGGCCTTAGTCCCTGCGTCAAGGCACTGGTTTTTACCTCTTCAGACGATGAGGGTACCTCCAGACATGCCTTTGTAAATCGGGTCACATAAGCTCTCAGCGCTTATTCGGAGTACTGCTTGATACTGAACAAGGACATGAAGGTCTTTTGGTGTGCCCTGACGCTTGCAAAGTGAGTCAAGAACGCTGAGCTGAAAGTTTTGAAGCTGGTGATTGACCCAGGGGGTATCTGGTGGAACCAATCCTGAGCTGACTCCGTCAGCGTAGCCAAGAATGCTCTGCAACTCACGACATCCGAATATCGGTGTAGTACGGCCATGTTTTCGAATCGGTATAAATGTCGGGTAGGATCTGAGAGTCCATCGTAGGTGAAGGTGACAGCCCTAAACCCATATAGGAGCTCGGCCTGCAGTATGCCCTCCGAGAAGGGATGGCCTGGATGACTCTCCGTGTCCTTCCCCGCAACCCTCTGTCGCAACTCCTCCAGCTTGTCTTGCATACTGGATATTAAGGGATCCAGTGTTTTTTCCTGTCTAGTTCGCTCCCATATTCTTGGATAACTCTCCCCATGCTCTTCCTGCTGATCAATTTCCTCCGGCCCATCCGAAAGGATAGGTATTACTTTTTGTGGTATTTTTTGCTTTTTGACCTCCCGACTCTTCTGGATCGCATTGGCGATTATGTCGGCTAAGGCTTTCTTCATCAGTGTGATTGTGCTGGGTGCAGCTTCTTCTACCGGGGTGATGGGTGTTTTTTCCAGAGTCGATTCTCCACTCGCAGCTGCTAGTTCCTCTTCTAAATTTCGGGGTATCAACTCCCCTATTTTCTTCTGGTTCATTTCTTCCGCCATTACTGACCTCACGTCTCAGCTCAAAGTGACTCGATGTCACACTTCCCACAGACGGCGCCACTTGATGTAACCGAGCTGATCGGCCACCAAGAACCGGGTTAATCTCAGGAGTTTAGCTAAGAAAACCCGAATGTATGAAGTACTGTCTTTTTCTCTCTCTAAAATATGTTGTAATCTCAGAATTATGCTTAGTCTCAAGGAAAGCCCCCCTCCTCCTTTTATAGAAGGGAGAGGCGCCTATTCTCTAAGATCTTCCCTGATTTTTAGGGACGATCCCGGATATCCAGGGATTCAGGCTGCGATTTCCCATCCCTGGATTTCCGGGATTGAAGAGTATGGGCTCTCAGTCCCCGAATCTCAGGGATTCTGTCAGGTGAGTCAAGATCTCCTTTCCCGAGAGTTCGACCTTCGTGAGCCCGAAGGGACCTTAGGTCGGCTCATATTATAAAGGATCACTTAGGTCGGGACATTCTTATCCAAATCCATAGGTCGGAGAGACCTTTGAGGTCGGACCTCTTTTAGCAGAGGTCACAGGTCAGCGGGGCCTCCGAGGTCGGCACCCTCTTATCTGAGGTTATAGGTCGGAGGACTCTGAGGTCGGAATCCTCTTGTCTGAGAACCTAGGTCGGACTTTATTACTCTAAGAAAACCCTTCTTTACTAAGAGGTCGGTATGCTTGCTTATATTGGTCCTTTTTTAAACCGGGTTTTCAGGGAGCGTACATTCGTCGTCCTATCAATGAACGATCGTAGCAAGTTACCAATGAGCCTCAATTATGAGGTCTTGCTCGGATAAATGTTTGGGATCGGAGTTACATAATTGAGTAATAATTTTCTTATAAGGAATAGCATCATCAAGCAATTTAGTAGAATCCCAACGGTCAGGTATATCAATGCTCTATTTTTTTGGTGTTAAATTATGTTCCTCTCACAGATGTTTATAATATCTCCTAATATGTTGACTCAGTCTTAGCCATTTAATTATTTTTCTAATCGGATTTAAAATAGGTGAAATTATATCAAACCCTTTTTTAGCTGAAAAATTCAAGACATGAGCATAACATCTAATATGCATAAAAATATGGTTTGCAAGTAAAGGCAATCGTCCAACAAATATTCCATACATTTATTATTCGCGACCGCATTATTGAAAGAAAGAGAAAGCACTTTATCAAATATATTAAATTCCTCACAACATTCAATTATTTTATCTTTCAGTATGTGATTCCTCCATAATATCAAAAGCAATGATATATTTTCTATCACATATCCAGTTCTAATCCAATGAACCGTAATGCAAAAATAAGGTACACCAGTTGGAGAAGTCCAACAATCACCAGTAACATATATGCACATGGCATGGATCCCATTGTTTGACGTGTGCTATAAGTTGGTTTTCAACAGTATATTATACAGTACAGTCATGTTGCGATTTTGCTTAATGTTTCTTCTTGTAGCTTTTGGCAGCTTCCCATGGCCAATTTAAAAATATTTGTTTCTAAACCAACTTAAAACCAATTGGCGCTAAGTGGAGGCTCTTACTTCTATATATCGATTAGTAGATGCAAGCGGCCCAGAGAGAAGGTCGATGGTCGAGCATGTGGAGGTAGGAGATAAGAGTCTATATAGAAGCAAATGAGAGTGGCATGACAGCGTCTATGTAGACCCGCTCCGTTAATCTAAATTAAGTAGGAAGTAGAGAGAGGCTTGATGATAGCTTGGACCGGTAGTAAACTATATCAAATCTATACTATATAAAAGTTAAATCCCTTAATTTAATGCGCATGAGTATTGTGCACAAATGGTAGTACGGTACCAAGTAGTTTAAGCAACACCAAAAGCATATCAATTACATATGTTTCAAGCCATCTCTATGCTTTCAAAGAGGGGTTACGGAAGACACAAAGGTTGCAAACTTTAAACCTCAAAGAATACGAATCAAAGAGGCTATGAATGCAGGAATTAAACACACCAATTAAAACCATTCCGCATTGATGATGAAGATGTCCAGAGGTCGAGTTTACAAGTATAAATACAATTGAAGTACTCGAACCACATCCAACAAATCAAACCATACCAAAACCCTCTCAATCTCTACCCAACTCACAAACAAATAAGAAATGAAAACAAGGAAAGCGATCTCAGAATTCGGTTCAACAAAACACTATCATATATCTTTATTACATTTGATCCGAAATAAAATATTTAAAGATCTCAGTTTGTGGCGCATTTGTGGCGCATTTATCTCTTCTTTGCTCACTATGCTTTCAAATAAGTTTTGGTTTGTTGTTTTATTTCGTGAATGATCAAAGAGATCAAAAGGGTCAAGAGCAGAGGCGGAGCCAATGGGGTGGCAAAGTGCATCGGGCCTCCCCAACTAATCCAACTGTCGATTCACTGGTATCGGCCGAAGCGAGGGGAATAAAGAAACGATGCCTAAATTTGGAAGAAAAATAGCAAATAAAGGGACAATACATGCGATAAAAGGATTTTGCCGGAAAAAATTACTGTGGATTGAAAGGAAAAAAAGGAGAAGGAGACGTTACTACGAAGATGAAGACAAAGACTCCTCTTTTGTGATTCGTTGAATGGTCACGTACTCACGTGGGTTTATATAAAATAAAATGTGAAACTTATGTATAGAAAAATGAGAAATTAGTTAATATACATTTAACTATTTGGTTATGTCATAGAAAAATGAGACGTTACTTTACAATTATTATAGAAAAATGAGACGTTACTTATGTATAGAAAAAATGTGAAACTTATGTATAAAAAATGAGACGTTACTATGATTGTTATGTTATCAATTTTTTGGTTAGTATTATTCCGTATTTTTTTTTGTTAGTATTATTAAGTTGCCTTCTTTCATAGTATGCCAAAGTTTTATGGAATTGAAGCCTAGCTTCCTAACTTTTTTCTAAACAAACAAAAAAAATGTTAATGAACACAATCACGTTCTGAAAAAAATATTTGGCAAAGTTGATAATATTATTCCATTTAAAACTTGTAGGATGTTTGTGATTCATTCATCTTTCTTATATAAAACATTATACGGCTTTCGAATGCAAAAGTCGCTGTTTCGATGCGGCAAAAAAAAATGGCCGCCTTTAACTTGATGATGAAGAGATTAATACGGGTCATGGTTATCGCCCCATTAAAATATCTATCTGTTTCCTCTTTTCTTTATGTTAATTCCATATTTATTACTCCCTCCTTTATGTTCTTTCATATTATTTTAGGGTGTCGTGAGTGATCAACTGGTGAGAGGCGAGAGTATTAAAAGTGGTTATGGGCCGAGATTTGAGAGCTCAACCGTTTCCTTTTTCTTTTTGTTACTAATAATTGATATCTAATATAAGAATTTATCTCTAATAATTTTGTTTGAATAGAGAAATCTAACAAGTCCATGGTCTTTATCTAGCAGTATTTGTGTAATTTTCATATGGAGATAAATAAATGGTTGTGAAACCCGCTATGGATAAGTGTAATATTATTGTAGTTATGTAAGACTGATTGTATCTATTATTTTGTGTGTGGAAGTTTATCATTTTAAAAATTAGAAAACCAAAAGTGAGAGTGTAGCTAGATGAATCATGTATATTTACATATCATTCATATTTATATTACGCAATTAAAACAATCCATAGTTAATAATAAGATACAATTCGTGCATCGCACGGGTTGTACAAAGCCTCGTATCATATATATTGAAAGATTCACCCAAAAAATTCATTGATGAGGGGTAATGACACCAATTATTATGATAAAAATTTCATGCCAAAGGGCAATACCTTAATGAGGGGAAGATGAAGGGTCACATATGTTACTTTCGGTACATTTCTCAAGTCAGTTTAATAGACGCATGAAGAAGTTTGAAGTCAGTCAGTCTTGGGGAAGATGAAGGGTCTACTGTGATTTGGAGAGACCGACCCTTGGTTTATTGTTGTGTCTATTATCTATAAATACCGAGGCCAGATTCAGATATCATCAGTTGTGTTGTTTTTCAACATTCAAGCAATATATATATATTATACATACAAGATGTCTAATACTTATGTCAAGTTCAACTTGAAAGTCGTCACTAATAAACAAAAAACGAAGTAACTATATGCAGAAGCCAAAAGCGATTTTGCGGAGGTGTTGTTGAGTTTCCTGACGCTTCCATTGGGGACGATCGTGAGAGTCTTGAAGAAACACAATCAGAGAATTGGCATCGGAAGCTTAACAACATTGTACAATGGCTTAGAAAATCTGAACAGTGTCCATTTTCGTACAGAGAGTTGTAAGCAAATAAATGCTGGGATTGGGAATGCGAATTGTTGCTGCAAATAAATATTGGGAATTCGAATTGAAGTCCTTTATGAAATCAATTTATGAATATTGATCTGTAATATCCGGTATTTTTCTTTCCCTTGTATTTTCATTTTTGGTATATTTCTCGGTCATAGTGACCCTCGTGTATCTTTCAGTATGTCCTTCCTGTCAACTGTGAACTGTACTCTCGTTATTGTTCATTGTTTCAACTTTCCTCATATGAGTTCGACTTTGTTAGATCACCATTAATTTTTGGTGACTCCAAAAAATTCTAAATCTTTGCAATATTATAGAAAATCGAGTTAGCTCTCCAATGGTTCAAACGGTGAGTCAATCGGAGTCCGGACGAGAGAGTTATGGTCGCTTTCGCTGGACGATCACCGCGGACCCGACCGTGTCGGCCGACACGGCCCGTGCTGCACTCGTCCGGAAATGCAACAGCCGGCCGACTTCGGCCGTGTCATCCGACACGGCCCGTGCTGCATTTCGCCCGGATAAGCCGAGCGATCGCTGCACGCCCGACCGTGTCCAGACACGGCCGAGTCGTGCCGAAGTCGCCGCTTCGGACGAAGTCACCGCCGGAGGGCCCTACGCGCCGCGACCGTGTCGGGCAGACACGGTCGAGAGTCTGTCGGCCAGCTGTGCGACACGACCGTGCCGAACGGCACGGGCCGTGTCCGGCCGGCAGTCAACCCCTATAAAAGGCCCTGCAGACGTTTTTCTTGCCATTTTTCACCTTCTTCTCCTCCTCTTCCGCAGCTGGGCGTGTTCTAAGCTTGAAGCCATGTTGTTTAACAACATATCCATGGAGTTCTTGAGGTTATATCATCAATAATCCGTCCGATATCATCACTTAATCCAGCGAATCAAGGTTAGATCCTTAGAACCCTACTTTTGGTAAAATTGGGGGTTTTCGTGTTTTTATCCGATTCGTTCCGTTTTGTTGATTAATTCATGATGAATATGATTAATCTTGTTGGTATTCTTAGTTTCCCTACGGATTCATGGTATATTTCGTGATTTTTTTTACGGAATCGAGAGGGTTTGGTTGTGGTCCGCCCTCGTTGTTTATATACGAATATACATGAATCGTAGGCGGGTTTTCGGGTGTATTCCAATTCCGTATTCATTTAGAAATGGTTGTGATTGTATTCTTCGAATCGTTAGGTTCGGTTTCATTGGTTCCTAGCGTTCGTCGGTGACTTTCCTTTCCGTTCGTTGCGTCGTCAATAATTCAAGGCAAGTATATTTTTGGAAACCTTTAAGCTTAACATGAAATGGTGATGTATATTACTTGTGTGTAACTCACCTCATGTTGGCCCGACGGGGTCAAGGAGGGAAATCTATGCTGCCGCCCTGGATTTCACGAGTTTCGTACCGTTAGCCAACTCGGTAGGGTCCTTGTGAGGCCTCGAGTGAGAATGTATGCTGCCGCCCTGTTCTCACGGCATAGCGTGTGCGTGGTTTTGTTTTTCTGTAATTGTAGCCAACTCGGTAGGGTCCCTGCGAGGCCTCGAGTGAGAATGTATGCTGCCGCCCTGTTCTCAAGGCTAATTGTGGACTGTGTATTTTCCGGAAAAGACATGTCTTATTTTGGTTTTCGAAATGATATTGGTGCATGTACTATGAAATGTGTAAGCGATTGGTTTGCATTGATTAATTGTACTAGCGTAATTGCTAACCCCTTTGGGGACCCGTTTTGGGGAAATTCTTGTTATTGATTTAATGTTATGATTATCCTGACGAGCGAGCACCGTGACAAGACGAGGATGCTGGCCGTGGTCGTTGACATGTGCACTTGGGTTTACTTATTTCTTTTGTCCATTTCGATTTGGTTGTTTTCTATATTTATAAATCGATAGACAGTACTCGCGAGTACTTAGGCTTTTCGATTCAAACTCCGTGTTGTACTACTTTTAAATTGTCACGTTGTTGGTTGATGCTTATTTTGCCGGTTGTTCGGGCGTATCTTTATATGTCATATTATTTAATTGTGTATCCTCGCTAACCAAGATGGTTAGTCGAGTGGAGTTTTCTTATTGTAGCTGGTAGGTCCCATGTAGGGGTCTACGGCATCAGAACATATTTCCGAATATCTCGGGATGTTACGAAATGGTATCGGAGCGCTGTGTTTATGGATACCTAGGCTTGTTGGTTATTTGGGTCTAGTCGTATTTGTTTTGCACATTGTCACACCGCCACAAGATCCCAAGATTTCCAAAGGTGCTCGTAAGTTTTCTTATTCGGCTCTTTTGTTTCTTGCATTGTATTTCCACTTTTGGATCGTAGTTGCTTTTCCTCCCTTACTCATCATCGATATACTTCTGTTATCTCTCAACTTCAGCATGGATGCCGGAGGAAACCGTGGTCGTGGTCGTGGTCGTGGACGCGGCCGAGGACGTGGGGCAGCCGGTGGGGCGGCCACGTCGCACTCTTCAGGAGCCGGCAGTACCGGCGACCGTCACAGTCATGCTTCTTCTCAGGAGCGCGCCGATCTTGGTATTGCGGCTGTTATGCAGCAAATGGTTAACCAAATGGCGGCTATAGCTCAGTGGTCCAGAACCCCAACTGCACCCATGCTAATCGGGGCGGAGCGGATCGCTGGCTTCAGGATGTCATCAAGATGCATCCTCCCCAGTTTTCGGGAGCTTCGGACCCGATCGGCTGGGAAGGGTGGATCAAGGAGATATCCAAAGTATTCACTGCTACCAACTGCCCCGAGGACCGTAAGGTCCCTATTGCTCAATACTTTCTCACGGGAGATGCTACAGATTGGTGGGAGGCCGTTGGTCCCAAAGATCATGTTGCTTCGTGGGCCGAGTTTCAGGAGTTGATGGAGACCGAGTATTGTCCATGGCCGGTCAGACAGGCTCGAGTGCATGCTTTCTATGATGCTCAACCACGGGATATCCCCGTATCACAGGCCATTGCCGACTTTAACAAGGAGTTGGGTTATGTGAAGACCCAAGTTGTCGCTGAGAGCGACAAAATTTTCCATTTTTCCAGGAGAATGAAGCTGCCTATTCGGGACTACATGTCTGGACTCGTCTGCACTACCTTGAAGGATTATCGAGTCGAGCTCTTGCTTATGATATGTCGGTGACGGCGAGTGACTTGGCTCGTGAGAGCAAGAAGCGAAGTCGGTCGGAAATTTTTCTCGTCCCAAGAGTGGAGGCCAGCAGAAATCTCAAGCTACAAATATTTCAACGGCGGTTCGGCTCGTTTCTCGGGAGCTTTGGGTGCCGCCGGAACCTCCGCTCATGAACCCACATGTTTTAACTGTGGTGTGCAGGGCCATAGGAGCCGGCAGTGTTCTCGTCAAGCTTACCTGTCATACTTGTGGACAATAGGCCACAAGGCCCCTTTGTGAACAGATCAAACGGCTTCGCGGCGCCTGTTCTTCTCAACCGATTCGTTGGAGCCGAGTGTGAACCAGGGCTCATTTGCTCCGCCGCCCCACCGAGTGCCGGCCGAGGTAAGGGTCGGGTCAGCCCGCTAGGGGTGGAGCTTCCGATGTCGGCTCGCCACCGCGTATATACGAGATGAGGAGGGCCGATGACCCAGCAGCTACTGTGGCGACAGGTACCGTTCATATCCATTCTCATCCTGTCGGTGTGCTTTTTGATTCGGGTGCTACGCATTCATTCATTTCTCTAGAGTGTGTGCGCCGTTTGAGTCTCGACTGCTTGTCACCCTGTGAGCCTTTCATCGTTAAACTTCCTAGCGGTGATAGAATTGTCGGTGATCGAGAAGTCCGGGACTGTTCTGTGATTATTTGTGAGAGGGCTTGGCTCTCTAATCTTATTGTTGTGAGTATCGAGGGCGAGGATTTAATTCTCGGGAATGATTGGCTCGAACGGCATGGTGCAATCATGAACTACCGCACGAGGATCATTACCATGTTAGCCGAGGACGGCACTGAACACTCTTTCGCGGGGCGAAAGAGAAACCAGAAGTTTGTTATTAACGCCTTGAAGGCGATGAAACTCCTGCGAAAAGGGTGTACTGGTTATTGGTGCTACGCCTTGAAGGCAGAGAATGGTGGAGTCGAGCTTTCATCGATTCCAGTCGTTAGTGAGTTTCCTGATGTATTTCCTGACGAGTTGCCGGGATTGCCACCGGATCGCGAGGTTGAGTTTGCTATAGAGTTAGAGCCGGGTGCGGCTCCGATTTCGAAGGCGCCGTATCGCATGGCACCTTCAGAGATGTCAGAGTTGAAGAAACAGTTGAGTGAACTTCTTGAGTCGGGGTATGTTCGACCGAGCGCCTCGCCTTGGGGCGCACCGGTCTTGTTTGTGCGTAAGAAGGATGGTTCACTACGTTTGTGTATCGACTATCGTGAACTGAACAAGGTGACCATCAAGAACAAGTATCCTTTGCCGAGGATTGACTTGTTCGATCGGTTGCGGAGCGGCGGTATTCTCAAAGATTGATTTGAGATCGGGTACTATCACCGGTGAGGGAGTCCGACGTGCCGAAAACAGCTTTTCGGACGAGATACGGACATTATGAGTTTGTAGTTATGCCTTTCGGGTTAACTAACGCGCCGGCGGTGTTCATGCAGTTGATGAACAAAGTCTTTATCGAGTATTTGGATAAGTGTGTCGTCGTCTTCATTGACGATATTCTTATTTATTCGAGGAATGAGGAAGAGCATGCCCATCATTTGCGGGTAGTGTTAGACATTTTGAGGACCGAGCAACTCTATGCGAAGTTCTCGAAATGTGAGTTCTGGCTGAAAGAAGTAATGTTTTTGGGCCACGTGATTTCAGCCGAGGGAGTTCGAGTGGATCCGCAGAAAATTGAGGCAGTGTTGGATTGGGCATCGCCCACAAATGTGAAGGAGGTCCGTAGTTTCTTGGGTTTGGCTGGCTACTACCGTAGGTTCGTCGAGGGTTTCTCAAAAATAGCTCGACCACTTACACAGTTGCTCCAGAAATCCGAGAAGTTCGTCTGGACCGATGAGAGGCAGTCGAGTTTTGAGGAGCTGAAGAAGCGTTTGACTTCAGCCCCGGTTTTGGCATTGCCATGTGGCAACGAGGGTTTCGCCGCTTTTAGCGATGCTTCGGACAGGTCTTGGGTGCGTATTGATGCAAAGACGGCAAGACCATTGCCTATGCGCCGAGACAGCTTGAGGCCGTATGAGCTTAACTACCCTACTCACGATTTGGAGTTAGCGGCGGTTGTCTTTGCACTCAAGATTTGGCGTCACTATCTTTCGGCTCGCATGTCGATTTTTACCGATCATAAAGTCAAATACATATTTACTCGAGAGTTGAATATGAGGCAGAGGAGGTGGTTAGAGTTGATTAAGGATTATGACCTCGAAATCCTTTATCATCCGGTAAGGCGAATGTCGTGGCCGACGCCTTGAGTCGGAAACCGATTGCGTTGCAAACGCTTGAGGTCCTTACGCCTCCTCCGAGCTTCGGCGGGCTTTGATCGAGTTAGATGTTGAGGTTTCTTTGCTGGATCTGCCGGGCAACTTTGTACCTTAGAAATTTCGTCGTCTTTGATCGATGAAATTAAACTGAAGCAATTAGAGGATCCGATGATTACTCAAATCCGAGAGAACGTTCTTAAAGGAAGGTCTCCTGGGTTTGTGATTCACGAGGATGGTGTTTTGAGATTCCAGAGTCGGCTTTGTGTACCGAACAATCCAGAGTTGCGACAGAGTATTTTGCGTGAGGCCCATTCCACACCCTATTCCGTTCATCCTGGTTCGAGTAAGATGTACAAGGACCTGAGGAGGAACTTCTGGTGGAATGATATGAAGGAGGAGGTCGCACAGTTTGTAGCGAGATGTTTGACTTGTCAGGTCAAAATCGAGCATCGACTGAGTTATTGCAGTCACTTCTGCTCCGAATGGAAATGGGAAGATATATCGATGGATTTCATTACGAGTTTGCCGAGATCGAGATCGGGCATGAATATGGTTTGGGTGATTGTTGATCGTCGACCAAGTCGGCACATTTTCCGGGCATCAAGGACACTTGGGGCCCGGAGAAATCGCTCGTGTGTTTATCGCGCAGATTGTGAGACTTCACGGTACTCAAGTCTATTGTTTCGGATCGTGATGGCCGTTTTGTATCGCACTTTTGGCAAAGCGATGCATAAGGCGTTAGGTACCCGCTTGCATTTGAGTACCTCTTTTCATCCCGATCGGATGGATACCGGAACGCACTATCCGGACATTCGAGGACATGTTGCGTGCTTGTGCCCTCGATTGGAGTAGCGATCGAGGAGCATTTGCCATTGATCGAATTCACGTACAACAATAGTTGGCACGCGTCGATTCGGATGGCACCGTATGAGGCACTTTATGGCGACGATGTCGATCGCCGATTTGTTGGAATGAGGCGTCCGATTTAGTCGGGACCGAGCCGGATGTCGCTTTTAGAGACGAGGCTAAGACAATTAATTCGAGAACGGATGTTGACGGCCCGCAGTCGGCGAAGTCATATGCCGATGTCCGTCGTCGACCTTTAGAATTCGAGGTGGGAGACCACGTCTTGTCAAGGTGTCGCCAACGAGAGGAGTTTTCCGTTTCGGGAAGAAGGGGAAGCCGAGTCCGAGATTTATTGGACCCTTCGAGATTCTCGAGCGAGTCGGTGGGTTAGCATACCGTTTGGCGTTACCTCCGGCCTTGAGTCATGTTCATAGCGTTTTCATGTTTCCCACCGAGGAAATATGTTCCTGATCCTAGTCACGTCATCGATTATGGCGAGATTGATATTGTCAAGATATTACTTTCGAGGAGCGTCCTTTGAAGATTTTGGAGCATCGTGAGAAACGATCGAGGCATAAGACCATCCCTTTGGTCAAAGTGCAGTGGTCGAGACACGGTGTCGAGGAGGCAACTTGGGAAACCGAGGATAGCATGCGTGCTAGGTACCCTGAGTTGTTTGTTTCTTAAGTTTCGGACGAAACTTATTTTTAGAGGGGTAGAATGTAATATCCGGTATTTTTCTTTCCCTTGTATTTTCATTTTTGGTATATTTCTCGGTCATAGTGACCCTCGTGTATCTTTCAAGATGTCCTTCCCACATGAATCGTACTCTCGTTATTGTTCATTGTTTCAACTTTCCTCATATGAGTTCGACTTTGTTAGATCACCATTAATTTTTGGTGACTCCAAAAATTCTAAATCTTTGCAATATTATAGAAAATCGAGTTAGCTCTCCAATGGTTCAAACGGTGAGTCAATCGAGTCCGGACGAGAGAGTTATGGTCGTTTCGGTTCGGCCGATCACCGCCGAGGACCCGATCAGTCGGGCCGACACGGCCGTGCCGTACTCGTCCGAAATGCAACAGCTGACCGACCGAACTGCCGTGTCATCCGACACGGCCCGTGCTGCATTCGTCCGGATAAGCGAGCGATCGCCGGCACGCCGACCGTGTCCCAGACACGGCCGAGTCGTGCCGAGTCGCTGCGACGAGTCATCGTCGGAGGGCCCTACGCCGCGACCGCGGCCGTGGCAGACACGGTCGAGAGTCTGTCGGCCAGGTATGCGACACGACCGTGCCGAACGGCACGGCCGTGTCCGGCCGGCGATAACCCTATAAAAGGCCCCCGCAGACGTTTTTCTTGCCATTTTTCACCTTCTTCTCCTCCTCTTCCGCAGCTGGGCGTGTTCTAAGCTTGAAGCCATGTTGTTTAACAACATATCCATGGAGTTCTTGAGGTTATATCATCAATAATCCGTCCGATATCATCACTTAATCCAGCGAATCAAGGTTAGATCCTTAGAACCCTACTTTTGGTAAAATTGGGGGTTTTCGTGTTTTTATCCGATTCGTTCCGTTTTGTTGATTAATTCATGATGAATATGATTAATCTTGTTGGTATTCTTAGTTTCCCTACGGATTCATGGTATATTTCGTGATTTTTTTACGGAATCGAGAGGGTTTGGTTGTGGTCCGCCCTCGTTGTTGTTTATATACGAATATACATGAATCGTAGGCGGGTTTTCGGGTGTATTCCAATTCCGTATTCATTTAGAAATGGTTGTGATTGTATTCTTCGAATTGTTAGGTTCGGTTTCATTGGTTCCTAGCGTTCGTCGGTGACTTTCCTTTCCGTTCGTTGCGTCGTCAATAATTCAAGGCAAGTATATTTTTGGAAACCTTTAAGCTTAACATGAAATGGTGATGTATATTACTTGTGTGTAACTCACCTCATGTTGGCCCGACGGGGTCAAGGAGGGAAATCTATGCTGCCGCCCTGGATTTCACGAGTTTCGTACCGTTAGCCAACTCGGTAGGGTCCTTGTGAGGCCTCGAGTGAGAATGTATGCTGCCGCCCTGTTCTCACGGCATAGCGTGTGCGTGGTTTTGTTTTTCTGTAATTGTAGCCAACTCGGTAGGGTCCCTGCGAGGCCTCGAGTGAGAATGTATGCTGCCGCCCTGTTCTCAAGGCTAATTGTGGACTGTGTATTTTCCGGAAAAGACATGTCTTATTTTGGTTTTCGAAATGATATTGGTGCATGTACTATGAAATGTGTAAGCGATTGGTTTGCCTTGATTACTTGTACTAGCGTAATTGCTAACCCCTTTGGGGACCCGTTTTGGGGAAATTCTTGTTATGGATTTCAGGTTATGATTATCCGGACGAGCGAGCACCAGGACAGTACGAGGATGCTGGCCAGGGTCGTTGACATGTGCACTTGGGTTTACTTATTTCTTTTGTCCATTTCGATTTGGTTGTTTTCTATATTTATAAACTGATAGACTGTACTCGCGAGTACTTAGGCTTTTCGATTCAAACTCCGTGTTGTACTACTTTTAAATTGTCACGTTGTTGGTTGATGCTTATTTTGCCGGTTGTTCGGGCGTATCTTTATATGTCATATTATTTAATTGTGTATCCTCGCTAACCAAGATGGTTAGTCGAGTGGAGTTTTCTTATTGTAGCCTGGTAGGTCCCATGTAGGGGTCTACGGCACTGTAACATATTTCCGAATATCTCGGGATGTTACATGATCACAGGTAAATGTTGTAACCAATTTCAGTAGTTACAATCTCTTTGTATCCTGAATAGTTACACATTACAAAGTATAAATAGTATAGTTCAACACATCTCATTTTAGTCATCATGGCATGCATGAGTCGTTGATGAAGAAGGTTATTGAAAAATTGCTATGATGTATATTTTATTTGTTTGAATTGTTTCTTTTGGTAATGTGATATGGTACTAAGTTTAGTTTTGATTGATGTCGTGTGTAATGAGCAGCTCCAAAATGATTAACGTCATTGGCAAACATATTTGTTTGTGATTGTATTGTTAATGATTGATTATTAGTAATTTGTTATTGCATGATAGGTTTGGGCAAGAAGATGGTGTAGGAGATGATATCTTCGCCAACAACCGTATGTCTTCATTCATTCCCTTTTACAAAATATATTTATATAAGCAAACACATACACACGTAAAATGTATTTGATTTTATTTAACCCCTCATGTATGAGGAGGGGGTGGCCAACTCAAATTCATTCATTTCGTTTTCTTAAAAAAAAAAATTGTGGGGGATAAAGTTAAGTTCTATTGTTCTATGTCTTATCGATTTTCCAAATGTCAGGGAATGGATGAAGGAAAAAAAAAGAATTAGGATAAGAAGAAGAAGAAGAAGAAGAAGAAGAAGAAAGCAAAACAACTAACTCAACTCGAGTTGCAGCAACAAAAAGATGACGAATAGAAACTTAAAGTCCACTTGGAGAAAGAAGAGAAGATTAAACAAGAGCCCGATCACTACCGAGAAACGATTATGTTCATACATAGCTTTCTTCACAAGAAAGAAGCCAACAATAATCGTCTTCGAGCTTAGGAGTGTCGAGATCATGTTCAACCAGGGAAATGCAAAGATATTCATCGAGGCAAATTCGGTTGGCTGTTCAGTTCTTTAGGCTTTGGTTGTCAACAATATATGAAGTTGAATCATCCTCTAATCAGTCTCATTCTCATAAATTTTATCCATGATTCATTGCGACACTCAATAGTTGGATGGATCTGAATGTTAATATTTTGTTTGCATTTAATCTTTTTGACTCTTTGATATCCATATATGTATATACTGAATTGTTGGAGGAGTAATGAATCTAAGCTTTAATTTTGTAATCTCATGCTAAAAATAGAAAATTCAAACTCTATTAAACAAAAGTATGAACGAATGTTCGTCATATAATAAACTTCCACGTTATAAGCATATAGGCCATGTCTTCAAACACAATATATAATACAAGTTCATTGTTAGGCAACAATTTTTTATACTCAATCACTTTGTCCAGAAAATTAAAAAGTCGAACAAAACAATTAGTTTTGTTATTTGTTTCTGGAATCATTAAAGGACAATGTCATTTGTGTTTATACTGATTTGGAGGGTATTTGGAGGGTGCTTTTAAAGTGATTTTAACAACTAAGAGAAACTTCTACTATAATGAATCATAACCATGCAATAAAGTTCACTTGATAGAACCCTATGCTATAATAACCTCTACCCATGCAACTGAAGTTGCGCTTCAATTAATGGAATACAAAGTGATATATAACTTAATGGAATATATAGTGACACATAACTTGAACCCCATCCTATTTATGAAATAATTAAATACATTCAATTTGTGTTCTTCCAAGTACTACACTCTTTTATAAATGTTCTCATTATTACGATGCCCGCTTTGTTCAAATAGATACTTTTATCTTCATTTCTACACTTTACGCTAAACATTATGTAGCAAATAATTTTATCGCAATGCTATGAGACGTGTGGGTTTCTGCTTTTTGATCGAGACTATGGGATGGCGGATTGATTGACTTTTTTATGGTTATTGTTTTATTAAAGAAATTAATTAATAATGTAAATTTATAATAATGTGTAACCAAACCATCTTAAGCAATCCCAAATTTTGAGAAATTAACAATAAAAAAAAGTAAAAAGAATAAAAAGGACAACAACAAGAATTAAACTATAAGTCAATGAAAGGGAAAAAACAATGAGGTCGATACTATCAATAACTGATTCGACAACATCAAATGTTGCTACATATTTGCCATCATCGTCTTCTAACAATGATGCAGATTGTTAGGTGATGAAAGATGATTACGACAGTAATTATGAAGGCCAAGAGTCTGCACCAACATTACGTAAAAACACGTAAATATTAAACCAAAACACAGCCGGTGCATCGCACGGGTTCGTAAGGCCTCGTATATATTTAAAGATTCACCCAAAAAATTCATTGATGAGGGGCAATGACACCAATTATTAGGCTAAAAATTCCATGCCAGGGCAATACCTTAATGAGGGGCATGCGAAGTGTTGGTGTATTCATTGAGACATTCACCGTGTAGTAATTACACTAATATGAAAGGTCCGAGCGTGTTTATTGTGAGGCATACCAAGTGTACATGTATTCAGGATATTATGATTGTGAAGGTTACATGTAATAAGAATGTCCATCATCAAAAATTGTGCATCTATAAATTATAATTGCTTTCGTAAATCTTCTACCATCATATATATATCATATATAATGAAAGATTGAGTCCTAAAAATGATTGGGGAGTATTAATGACACCAATTTTGAAACATTTATTAGGGTTTTGCAATTTAGCCCTCACATTTTCCTGCAGCTTTCAATTTAACTCCAGAAATTCGGTATACTTCAATTTAAACCCATTTTGATTTATGATTCTTCGATTTTAACCCAGTCAGCTTCTCAACTCTTACAATTTGACCCCACTCAATTTTAAAACCTCCAATTCAGTCTCATTTTGACCAAGACATTAAAATGTTGACCTTTCAATTAATATTAATAATTAGTCCGATTTTATGCATATATATTTTAATTTCCATTATTATATCGTAATATTTTATAATGATTAAAATATTATTACACGTAGACTTTATCGAGGATTTACGGGCTTAGGACTGTGAGTTGAGCATCTCCATATTCAAGTCAGACAGCATCATTTATTCGTGAGAATTTTCACTATCACTTAATTGGATTGTATATGTGATATTCAATTCAATATGTGATATTCAATTCATGTTTAAAAATTGACGATACATGTTGTGAATCGGGCTCACATGTATACGTGTAAAGAGGCTATCTTAAGATATATGTTGTTGCGGGGACACCTGTGCAACCTCAATATTCACATGCGGGCTCGATTCATGTTATATGTGGTATTTTGTGTATGTTATATGTTGTTGCGGGGACACCTGCGCAACCTCAATATTCGTGTTATGCGTACTAGATTCATGTTATACGTAATATTGTGTGTATGTATTCATATTGAGGAAAAGATATGATAGATTATTCATTTTATGTTTTCCATGATATTATATATTACTGTGATAAGTGAGATTTCCACGAGCTGAAGGAAACTCACCCCCACCTTTATTGATCCCGCAGGTTAAACCGAGCCGGATGAACGAAGGAGCGAGCCGAGAGGGCATATGAATGAAATTTATTAAATGATGTTTTTCTTATGTCAAATGTTTCGATTCTTTTGGGGAAACTTTTATTAGAAATTAACAATTTATAATTTATTCTTCCGACGCAAATTTTATTTCGTATCTATGACGTGTTATTGCCTTAATTAAAGGTATTTAATTTATGTCAGTATAGCGACTCGACTTTATAGGCATTATTCTTCGTCAAATTTACCTTTTATTTATTTTCCCCAATAATTACCCCTAGAAAGTCGGGGCGTTACATATGATATAATATAATTTATATTACACACATTAACGCAACCTTGATACAAAGTATATAAACATCTACACAAACATTACGTACAAAATACGTAGATATTCAACCAAAAGCACTGTAATACCCGAGATCTTTATTCCGGATTCGTTGGGTTTTCTGGGTTTTATCGGATTGTCATTGTCCTCATCGTAGGAATTTCGTGCCATGTTTGGTTGTGACTTGTTGGGATATGTTTTTGGAGGCATTTCGGATCACTTTGTGAGTTTTTGAGTTTTTGTGGTGTAGCGCACGCTAATGCTTGAAGCATAGCGCACGCCATCAAGCAGTATTTAGCGCACGCTATCAATTTGTAGCGCACGCTAATCGGGCGCCGAGACACCCGGAGCTACCGGATCGGGATCGAGCTTTGTTAGCGCACGCTAAGGCCGATAGCTAGCGCACGCTATCGACCGCTTAGCGCACGCTCTCTCTTCTTTCTAGCGCACGCTACCCAGAGGTGCGCTTACCTCAGGCTACTGGATCGGTTTTGTGACTGTTAGCGCACGCCAGCCTTTTGACTAGCGCACGCTAACCGTGTTATAGGCGGTTTCTTCCGAGCGTTGACCGTTAGCGCACGCTAATGCAGGTGTTTAGCACGCGCTAATAATCGGCTCAAAGATAAATACCGGACAGCAGATTAAGTCGTCATTTTCCCACTTTTCTTCATCCCTTCCGACGGGAGTGAGATCCAGAGGCGAGTAGGACCGATCTTTTTCTTCTAGCTTCATCTTTGAGCGGATTTGTAGATGTTTAACAACATCTAATCGTCTTCTTGGTCCAAATCAAGGTAATCTCTTATTAGAACCCTATTTTCTTAAATTTGGGGTTTTTGCTTGGATTTGTGATTCTTAACCGATCTCATCCGATCGGTTATTTGTTCTTGTTTGTCTTGACCGTAATCTTCAGATTTTGTTAACCGTTCATCGATTTTTATATCCCGGATCAACGATTCTTGATTTCTTTGAGAACACTTAGATCCTTGTCGTTTTTAGGATCGTTTCGGTTTTCGATTAGTGTTATTGATTCGTGGTGATGCTATTTTCGTAGTATTCGTGGGCTGTCGAAGTCTTGATCGTTTTTTTTGGAAGTTCGAAGGTTTCCCGATCGTGCCCGTTCGTTGTTTCGTCGCTCGTGATATCGAGGCAAGTATCTTGTCCATACGTTTCATGTTTCGTAGGCGTAATTAATGGTAAAGGATTTCGTGCGAAACCCAATGTTTAATGAACGTAAAAAGGGATCGGTATATTCTCGATAAATGTTGTCTTTCAACGATAATTTATGTACTTCGTGAATATATGTGTTCTCGGAATATGTGTGTTGGTTTTGTATGTTGAAAAGATGATATGATCACTTTGAATGAGTTTATTAGACCGTAATCCTTTGTCGGGGATTACGTAAGGTTATGTGTACTTGTTCGTTAATAATGTATTACGTGGGATATTAGTTGTTACTCCTTTGAAAGGAGGTTGTGTTGTTTAAGTGTTGCTTGGCTTGATGTTCTGCTCATTGTTATGTGATTGTTGAAAGTGATGTGCCTCCGGGTAGGATTGTTGAATCTCCGGGATCCATATTTGCTAGTATGGGTCGGGCGTGACCGTAGGGTTATCCAATCCGGGTATATCTTGCGGGGACTCCGAGGTTCGGGGCTTGCTAGCCCTATGCCGAGATAACTTGTGGGGGTTATCATCGGGTATGTCTTGCGGGGACTCCGAGGTTCGTGGCTTGTTAGCCCGATGCCGGGATAACTTATGGTTGTGGTTTGGAATGGTTCTGATCATGTCATGAGGACATGTGATTTGGTATGGTTTCCTATCGATTATTCACTCGGGTATGTTCTATGGGAGCATCCGAGGTTCGTGGCTTGTTAGCACGGACGCGAATAATCCTTAGGAACATGTGTTATGTTATTCGGTCGTGGACCTGTGGCTTATGATTTGGGTCTTGGACCCCGTGTGTTGTGAATTGGGTTGTGAAACCGCGTTTTATTATTGGAATCGTATTTTGGAAAGATGATTTTGGGCCGTGTCCCCAAGTGTTTTCGAAAGACTTGAGAATTCCTTATTTCCAAATGTTTTCAAACTCCCGAGACCGTAAAATATTTTGTATGAGATACATGGTTCTATTCCTACCTTTTATAAATCAAACTGTTTTGATTAAGTGATTTATCTCGGGAAATATATTCAAGATTTTATATTCTTGAAGCACGTTGTGTATGGCTTGTACTTTTGTTTTATACTTGCACTAGCAAAACAGTGGAGTTTTGCTAACCCCCGAGTATTCGGGGGGTGGATGTCTGTATTGCGTCCAGGTACTTGCAGGTAGCTGGGGAGCGAATCACAGGATCGATACGAAGGATGATGGGAGACGAAGATACTAATCACGTGAAGACCAATTATAGAGTATTTGGTAGAGTCGTGTTGGTATTTCCTCCGATGTGTTATTTTCTCGAATTATGGAAGTGTTATTGTATTCTAGCCCCTGCATGGGTATGTGTTCTGGGCAAGGATCTTGTATGTATTGTTGTGTATGTTGTGATATAAGACCAAATCGGTCTAATGGTCCTTTATGTAGCCATGTCGGCATGTGAAGTGGTGCATTGTTTTGTATTTAGCCTGGTAGATCCTCGCGGAGAGGGTCTGTGGCGCTGTAATATTCCCGAGTGGTTTGGGGGTGTTACAGAATATGGTATCAGAGCTTAGGTTGAGGAAACCTAGGCTGTCGGGTTGAGTTGTGTGTTGTCGGGTCTTGTCTTGTCAGATTTGGTCTGACTGAGTGGTGTCGCGATGCGTCGTCTGAGTTGTCGGTCGTGATTAGTATCGAGGCGCAACCATCATCTTCGTGCGATCTGTGGATGTAAGTCTCCCTACTTTGTTGTGTCTCGTATTATACGAGTTTATGTGATTATATGTTATTATGTGGAGTTTAATTGTGCCTCGTGAATACTTACTCCACACTTGTTTGATTCTCGTATTGTGTTGGAATAAAGAGTAGTACCGGTATGTATGTATATATATATTTACATCTTTGTGTAAAATCGTTTTTACAGGAGTGATGTTTTGGATTGGTTACTCAATAAAAGTTTATCAATGTGGTATTTCAATTTCAAATGTTTTGGGGAAGTCACGTAAATTCTATTTAAAAATATCCTTCGAGAAGAAAAAAAAAATGATATGATTTTCGTATGATGACCTCGAGACCAAAGATTTTGAGAATTCAAACTACACATATTATATTTTCATCTTGCATTGAAAATTTTCAAAATTTGATTTTAAATGCTTAAACGAGGTCTATCAATAGTTTACTTGAGACGTGACTTTCGCCTTCAACTTTTTCGGTTAAACGATATATAGTGAGAATGTAAATTGTTGGCGTTTGGATTCATATGTTGTTGTTTATTTGTAACCTTCGGCTTTTGGCATTATTTGGTATATGTTCATGAATGTGTTGCTGGATGAGAATAGCTAGCGCGCGCTAACGTGGCATGGCTAGCGCACGCTAAGTCTCTGTTAAATCATACCCTAATCGGTCTGAGCAGAAGCTCGGAAACTACGTTCTGGCCGTAAGTCTAACTTCTGCGATTGTTAGGCTGACCATTTGTGACCGTACTTTATGTGTTGTTCAGGAATAGCAATTGTTGTGTGGTTATGTGTAATTTGAACTGTGTTTTTGTCCACTGCGTGTGTAAAGTCCAAAATGACTTTTTGGGTACTTTTACCAAATAGTGTGTGTTTTAAAATGACCTTTCGGGTTTGTAAATTTGAATTATTTCGTTGACCCTTTTTCCTAACTCTTTTGTCGGGTGACTTAACATATATTTTGAAACTATTGAGTTTCCGCGTCTACGCCTGGTAATTTCAAATGGTCTTTGATGATGGTATTTGGTATTTGGAAAAATGACTTTTGGGGAGTATTTGGAAAGTATTACCGTCATCGGCCTTTTTGGCATTTTGGAACGTTTTTGAAAATGGTTTTCAACTTGGTAAGTTCCGGCGCGGAAACCGTACAGAAAATGATTTTGATATAATGGATGATTTCAATTTCATTGCATTTATAAATCGCATAACAACAACATTATAAATGAAGATTTTTGGTATAATAGTTTGTATATTGTGCTCTAGCTGGAATTAAATGGTAATATGTATATGATTTAATGATGTTGGATTAAAGACAGAGATGTGAATATCTTGCTATGTGTTATGATCTTTCTTTACCATAGGTTGTTGTTTGTTAGTATGCCGAGGGGCAGAGGTCGTGGTCGTAACCGTGGTGCTGATGGCCATGGGGATCAGATGCGGAATCGAGAGAATGTCGTTGAGAATGATTTTAGTTTGGGTGTTGCTACTATATTGCAACAAGTAGCGACTCAGATGACTCAGTTGACCCAGGTGGTTCAACGTAGCATTGACGCGAGTCAGAACGTCGGTGTGAATCAATGGCTTCGCGAGGTAGTTCGTATGAATCCCCCTCGATTCGCCGGTGCTGCGGATGTGTTGGGCTGGGATGGTTGGATTTTCCAGTTGGGAAAGATTTTCGAGGCTGTCGGATGTCCTGAAGAGCGGAAGGTACCTATTGCTCAGTACCTTCTCGACAAAGATGCCGCTAATTGGTGGGAAGCTGTTAAACCTCGTGATCGTGATGTCACGTGGGCGGAGTTCCAAGCACTTATGGAAGCTAAGTTCTGTCCGAAACTGATTAGAGAGCAGAGGATTCGCGAATTCTACTTGGCAGAACCGCAAGATATATCAGTGTCGCAGGCTATCATCGATTATAGCAAACAACTCAGTTATGTGCGAGATCGGGTGAGAACCGAGGAAGAGAGGATCCTTCACTTTGACAGACGGATGAAGCCGGATATTCGTGTGTATATGTCGGGATTCAATTGCGCTTCATTGAGAGACTATCAAGATCGAGCCTTAGCTCGTGAACTAGCTTCATTATCGTCGGAGTGTGTGCCCGAGTCGAAGAAGCAGAGGGAGTTCGAAGATCGTGTGGACAGTGCAGGAGTCGGTGTTTCCAATTTGCAACGTAGTAGTCTCTCCGCTGTAAAGCTCCATCGCTCGATGCGTGGAACTGGGAGTTCCAAGTCTTCTGTTCTGACTCCTGGTAAAGCCAGGAGATGTTTTAACTGTAATGTGGCGGGACATGTTCGTGCACATTGTCCTTCCCCACCAGTAACGTGTTACAGGTGCGGACTCGAGGGACACCGGGTTCAGTTTTGCGGGATGGTTACCGAGCATTCCGAGGCAGGGACTTGAGGTTTGATATCAGGATCGACTCCGAGTAGTCCCGGAGGGGCGTGGTCTATCAGTTGCATGTTGAATTATTTCCCTTGCTTTGTTGTTTCGAAATTCAGAGATTGACTTCTTTTATTTGAAGTGGATCGGATTTTAAACTCTGTACTCTCGACTCTGTCGAATCGTTTATATTCGTTGATATTTTCTGATCTTGTCCTGTCTTGTGCTTTTATTGATCGAACGAGTTGTGGTATTGTTTCAGAATAACCCGTTTGTCGTTATGACCCTCCAAATTGCTATTCCCTTTCCTGTGGATCTTATGTGAATGCACATCTTGTTGTCTTCACCGGATCGTATATTGTCTCGAGTCGAGATGTGAACTTTGGGGTTGTTGTTTTGAGTATTATCGTTCGTCATGAATCGAACATGACTGATCGACTTTTGTGCCTCGATCGTTGTAATTCAATCATTTGATTGTTCGGTTTTTGCTGATCTCGTTTCGTGATTGTTGAGCGTTAGGATTCCTTCGTAATTTCCCTAAGTTCAGGAGATTTGTTTTGTGTTCGATCTTCCAATCCTTGGGCTGTGGAATCTCGTATTGGTTCAGCGTATAGCTCGTGTTTTGGTTGATGTACTGTTGAATTGTTCAACCGTATTGATTTTTGTTCGTCGTGTTTGTTATTTCGGTAACGGATATCGTGTGTTATCTGAGTTTGTTTTGCGTCGTTCGTTCCATGTTTCAAGTTTCGAGGACGAAACTTCTTTTAAGAGGGGTAGAATGTAATACCCGAGATCTTTATTCCGGATTCGTTGGGTTTTCTGGGTTTTATCGGATTGTCATTGTCCTCATCGTAGGAATTTCGTGCCATGTTTGGTTGTGACTTGTTGGGATATGTTTTTGGAGGCATTTCGGATCACTTTGTGAGTTTTTGAGTTTTTGTGGTGTAGCGCACGCTAATGCTTGAAGCATAGCGCACGCTACTGCGTGGTGTTTAGCGCATGCTACTGAATTTGTAGCGCATGCTACTGAATTTGTAGCGCACGCTAGCGGCGATCGAGAGCAGTCCGGTAGCTACCGGATCGGGATCGAGCTTTGTTAGCGCACGCTAAGGCCGATAGCTAGCGCACGCTATCGACTACTTAGCGCACGCTCTCTCTTCTTTCTAGCGCACGCTACCCGGTAGGTGCAGTTCTGTCCAGGGGCTACTGAACTGGTTTTGTGACCCGTTAGCGCACGCTACAGCTTTTGACTAGCGCACGCTAACTGTGTTATAGGCGGTTTCTCTGGAGCGTTGACCCCATTAGCGCACGCTAATGCAGGGTGTTTAGCGCGCGCTAATAACTGTCCAGTATAAATACTGGACAGTAGCATTAAGTCGTCATTTTCCCACTTTTCTTCATCCCTTCCGACGGGAGTGAGATCCAGAGGCGAGTAGGACCGATCTTTTTCTTCTAGCTTCATCTTTGAGCGGATTTGTAGATGTTTAACAACATCTAATCGTCTTCTTAGTCCAAATCAAGGTAATCTCTTATTAGAACCCTATTTTCTTAAATTTGGGGTTTTTGCTTGGATTTGTGATTCTTAACCGATCTCATCCGATCGGTTATTTGTTCTTGTTTGTCTTGACCGTAATCTTCAGATTTTGTTAACCGTTCATCGATTTTTATATCCCAGATCAACGATTCTTGATTTCTTTGAGAACACTTAGATCCTTGTCGTTTTTAGGATCGTTTCGGTTTTCGATTAGTGTTATTGATTCGTGGTGATGCTATTTTCGTAGTATTCGTGGGTCAGTCAAGTCTTGATCGCTTTTTTGGAAGTTCGAAGGTTTCCGATCGTGCCCGTTCGCTGCTTCATCGCTCGTGATATCGAGGCAAGTATCTTGTCCATACGTTTCATGTTTCGTAGGCGTAATTAATGGTAAAGGATTTCGTATAAACCCAATGTTTAATGAACGTAAAAAGGGATCGGTATATTCTCGATAAATGTTGTCTTTCAACGATAATTTATGTACTTCGTGAATATATGTGTTCTCGGAATATGTGTGTTGGTTTTGTATGTTGAAAAGATGATATGATCACTTTGAATGAGTTTATTAGACCGTAATCCTTTGCCGGGGATTACGTAAGGTTATGTGTACTTGTTCGTTAAGAATGTATTACGTGGGATATTAGTTGTTACTCCTTTGAAAGGAGGTTGTGTTGTTTAAGTGTTGCTTGGCTTGATGTTCTGCTCATTGTTATGTGATTGTTGAAAGTGATGTGCCTCCGGGTAGGATTGTTGAATCTCCAGGATCCATATTTGCTAGTATGGGTCGGGCGTGACCGTAGGGTTATCCAATCTGGGTATATCTTGCGGGGACTCCGAGGTTCGGGGCTTGCTAGCCCGATGCCGAGATAACTTGTGGGGGTTATCATCGGGTATGTCTTGCGGGGACTCCGAGGTTCGTGGCTTGTTAGCCCGATGCCGGGATAACTTATGGTTGTGGTTTGGAATGGTTCTGTGACTGTTGTCACGAGGACATGTGATTTGGTATGGTTTCCTATTGGATTATTCACTCGGGTATGTTCTATGGGAGCATCTGAGGTTCGTGGCTTGTTAGCACGGGACGCGAATAATCCTTAGGAACATGTGTTATGTTATTCGGGTCGTGGACCTGTGGCTTATGATTTGGGTCTTGGACCCCGTGTGTTGTGAATTGGGTTGTGAAACCGCGTTTTATTATTGGAATCGTATTTTGGAAAGATGATTTTGGGTCGTGTCCCCAAGTGTTTTCGAAAGACTTGAGAATTCCTTATTTACAAATGTTTTCAAACTCCCGAGACCGTAAAATATTTTGTATGAGATACATGGTTCTATTCCTACCTTTTATAAATCAAACTGTTTTGATTAAGTGATTTATCTCGGGAAATATATTCAAGATTTTATATTCTTGAAGCACGTTGTGTATGGCTTGTACTTTTGTTTTATACTTGCACTAGCAAAATAGTGGAGTTTTGCTAACCCCCGAGTATTCGGGGGGTGGATGTCTCAGACAAGGCCTGTACTTGCAGTAGGTGGGAGCGAATCACAGGATCGATACGAAGGATGATGGGAGACGAAGATACTAATCACGTGAAGACCAATTATAGAGTATTTGGTAGAGTCGTGTTGGTATTTCCTCCGATGTGTTATTTTCTCGAATTATGGAAGTGTTATTGTATTCTAGCCCCTGCGTGGGTATGTGTTCTGGGCAAGGATCTTGTATGTATTGTTGTGTATGTTGTGATATAAGACCAAATCGGTCTAATGGTCCTTTATGTAGCCATGTCGGCATGTGAAGTGGTGCATTGTTTTGTATTTAGCCTGGTAGATCCTCGCGGAGAGGGTCTACGGCGCTGTAATATTCCCGAGTGGTTTGGGGGTGTTACAAGCACAGCCGGTGCATCGCACAGGTTTGTAACGCCTCATAAATATATAAAGATTAGGTCCTAAAAATTATTGGGGAGTATTAATGACATCAATTTTGAAGTGAAAATTATATAAGTCTCTACATTGATTGTGGAGTCTTAATGATTGAAAGCATGCATCTACGAGGGAGGGCTGTGTAAATGAATGTTGGGAATGCGAATTGGTGCTGCAAATAAATGTTGGGATTGAGAATGCGAATTGTTGCTGCAAATAAATATTGGGAATTCGAATTGAAGTCCTTTATGAAATCAATTTATGAATATTGATCACAGGTAATTGTTGTAACCAATTTCATTAGTTACAATCTCTTCGTATCCTTAATAGTTACACATTACAAATTATAAATAGCATAGTTCAACACATCTCATTTTAATCATTATGGCGTGCATGAGTCGTTGATGAAGAAGGTTATTGAAAAATTGATGTGATGTATATTTTATTTATTTGAATTGTTTCTTTTAGTAATGTGATATGGTACTAAGTTTAATTTTGATTGTTGTCGTGTGTAATCAGCAGCTCCAGAATGATTAACGTCGTTGGCAAACATATTTGTTTGTGATTGTATTGTTAATGATTGATTATTAGTAATCTTATATGTGTTATTGTTGTTGCATGATAGGTTTGGGCAAGAAGATGGTGTAGGAGATGATATCTTCGCCAACAATCGTATGTCTTCTTTCATTCCCTTTTATAAAATATATTTATATAAGCAAACACATACACACGTAAAATGTATTTGATTTTATTTAACCCCTCATGTATGAGGAGGGGGTGGCCAACTCAAATTCATTCATTTCGTTTTCTTAAAAAATATATTTGTTTGTGATTGTATTGTTAATGATTGATTATTAGTAATCTTATATGTGTTGTTGCTGTTGCATGATAGGTTTGGGAAAGAAGATGGTGTAGGAGATGATATCTTCGCCAACAACCGTATGTCTTCTTTCATTCTCTTTTACAAAATATATTTATATAAGCAAACACATACACATGTAAAATGTACTTGATTTTATTTAACCCCTCATGTATGAGGAGGGGGTGGCCAACTCAAATTCATTCATTTCGTTTTCTTAAAAAAAATATTTGTGGGGATAAAGTTAAGTTCTATTATTCTATGTCTTATCGATTTTCCAAATGTCAGGGAATGGATGAAGGAAAAAATAAAGAATTAGAATAAGAATAAGAATAAGAAGAAGAAGAAGAAATAAAGCAAAACAACTAGGGTCTTTCCTCACAAGAAAGAAGCCAACAATAATCGTCTTCGAGCTTAGGAGTGTCGAGATCATGTTCACCAAGGGAAATGCAAAGATATTCATCGAGGCAAACTCGGTTGGTTGTTCGGTCCTTTAGGCTTCGGTTGTCAACAATATCTGAAGTTGAATCATCCTCTAATCAGTCTCATTCTCATAAATTTTATCCATGATTCATTGCGACACTCAATAGTTGGATGGATCTGAATGTTAATATTTTGTTTGCGTTTAATCTTTTTGACTCTTTGATATCCATATATGTATATACTGAATTGTTGGAGGAGTAATGAATCTGAGCTTTAATTTTGTAATCTCCTGCTGTGAAAGTTATATTCTTTAACTTTTTATCATCATGATCATGCTAAAAATAGAAAATTCAAACTCTATTAAACAAAAAAGTATGAACGAATGTTCGTCATATAATAAACTTCCACGTTATAAGCATATAGGCCATGTCTTCAAACACAATATATAATACAAGTTCATTGTTAGGCAATAATTTTTTATACTCAATCACTTTGTCCAGAAAATTAAACAGTCGAACAAAACAATTAGTTTTGTTATTTATTTCTGGAATCATTAAAGGACAATGTCATTTGTGTTTATACTGATTTGGAGGGTATTTGGGGGGTGCTTTTAAAGTAATTTTAACAACTAAGAGAAACTTCTAATATAATGAATCATAACCATGCAATAAAGTTCAATGGATAGAACCCTGTGCTATAATAACCTCTACCCATGCAACTGAAGTTGCGCTTCAATTAATGGAATACAAAGTGATATATAACTTAATGAAATACATAGTGACAAAACTTGAACCCCATCCTATTTATCAAATGATTAAATACATCAATTAGTGTTCTTACAAACACTACACTCTTTTATAAAGGTTCTCATTATTACGATGCCCGTTTTGTTCAAATAGATACTTTTATCTTCATTTCTAAAACTTTACGCTAAACATTATGTAGTAAATAATTTTATATAATATCGCAATGCTATGAGACGTGTGGGTTTCTGCTTTTTGACCGAGACTATGGTATGGCGGATTGATTGACTTTTTTATGGTTATTGTTTTATTTAAGAAATTAATTAATAATGTAAATTTATAATAATGTGTAACCAAACCATCTTAAGCAATCCCAAATTTTGAGAAATTAAGAATTAAAAAAAAAAGTAAAAAAGAAAAAAAAAAGACAACAACAAGAATTAAACTATAAAGTCAATGAAAGGGAAAAAAACAATGAGGTTGATACTATCAATAACTGATTCGACAACATCAAATGTTGCTACACATTTGCCATTATCGTCTTCTAACAATGATACAGATTGTTAGGTGATGAAAGATGATTGCGACAGTGATTATGAAGGCCAAGAGTCTGCACCAACATTACGTAAAAATACGTAGATATTAAACCAAAACACAGCCGGTGCATCGCACGGGTTCGTAAAGCCTCATCCCGTGATAACAAACACAAATCACAGACTTATTGAACAAAAAAAAAAAACCTAATACATTACATATAACTAATTATGTAAAACTTATGTTACAAACAATGACGCAACCTTGATAAAAAGTATATAAACATCTCCACAAACATTACGTACAAAACACGTAGATATTCAACCAAAAGCACAGCCGATGCATCGCACGGGTTCGTAAGGCCTCGTTTCAACATAAGAACAACTACCGCTAAATGGTCGTTGTAAAATATATAATATCTGACAATTATATTATGAGGGGTGATAGAGCAACACCCTCAATCACACCCTCATACACACCTCGTGCTTTATGAGTGTTGTACCGCATGCTTTACAGATAAAATATTCATAATAATATTATAATAAAATTAATAGTAAAACACGCGGTACAACACCCATAAAGCACGGGTGTGTTTGGGGGTGTGGTTAAGGGTGTTGCCCTATCATTTCTCTTATATTATTTGACTAGTCACTAGACGTGGCCTGTGGCGTATCTCTATGGGGATCTAGATACGGAGATATATATGGAAGTACACGATGACATTTCATTATCCACTTGACGAGGTTTTAACGAGGCAACATGACATGCACTTGTAGACTAGGCACAAGGGGGAGTGTTAAAGTAATAATACCCAATGTGTGCTTAAGTCTGTTAGTTTATGGGCTTTCCTAGTTAGGGTAGAATTAGGTCTGCTTGTATGTATTTCTCCCTATTAAAGGGATGTCATCAATGAGAATACTACACCTTTTGCCCTACTTTCTGTCTCGGTTATTTTTCTTTCAATAATATAATTATTTTTATTTGATAATTACATTATTTACTACACTACCACAATCAAAAGACAAATATACAAATATTTTTATTTGATCATCATATCATTTATCACTACTACTTCTTATAATAATTATTTATTTTTAGTTGATAATTACATTATTTACTACACTACCACAATCAAAAGACAAATTGACACGAGAGATAATTCGTAGAAGGCAAACGCTCTTCGTACGATAGAATAAGATAAGTTTCTTAATATCTGAATGTTGAAATATTGATACATTCTCAATCATATGATCACCTATTTATAGGTGTAGGTACATAGTAGGATGAAAAGTCATTCAAACTTATAATAATGAACATGCATAAAATTAATAAAATGGTCAAAAAGGACTGGTCAAACTTTATAATGGTCAAAAGACTATCCAATCTTTAAAATTATGCACCCTATGAGTAGTAATTTGTCCCACATCAGCCCCTCCCACCTGAAAAGAACTCACCCTCGAGTGATTCGAATAGAGAGATGGTTCGGTGGGAAAAAAACGAGACAAATCTGCCACGTTGAATGTTTTCGAGATACCCATAGACTCAAGCAAGTCCACCACATAAGCATTATCATTAATCTTATGCACAATCTTGTAAGGACCATTTTTCTTTTACTTCAACTTATGATACTGCCCAACTGGGAAACGCTCACGAAGAAGGAAAATCATCACCTCGTCACCAACCTCGAATAAATTAACTCGACAATGTTTATCAGTAGCTTCTTGAATTTCTGATTAGTTTCCAACAACTTCTGACCTATGTTTGAACATCCAGTGACTCTTTAGCCAAATTTGCAGCAGCTGCACTTTTTCTAGCAACTTGTGGCAATTTCACCAAATCTACAACATGTCGTGGTGGCTTTTGATAAACGACGGTGAAAGGTGATCTTCTCGTCGAACTATGAATAGCATTATTGAAGGCAAATTCTACTTGTGGCAAAGCATGATCCCACTGTTTTGGTCGATCCCCGCAAATACAACGAATCAGGTTCCCAAGGGTTCAGTTGACAATTTTAGTCTGCCCATCGGTCTGCGGGTGTGCCGTGCTACTGAAATTTAGAGAAGTATCAAACATACGCCACAAAGTAACCCAAAAATGGCTGAGAAACTTAGTATCTCGATCGGAGGTAATGGATTTAGGCACCTCATGCAGACGAACCATATCTCGAAAGAACAATCGGGCAATATGTGAAGCATTTGTTGTCTTCTTGCAAGGAATAAAATGCACCATTTTGGAAAATTTGTCAACCACCACGAAGACAGAATCAACGCCCTGTTGAGTCCGGGTAGACCAAGGATGAAATCCATGGACAAATCTTCCCAGATAGCATCAGGAATAGGTAAAGGAGTATAAAGGCCAGTGTTTTGTGCCTGCCCCTTAGCCGTTTGGCAGACGTAACATCGGCTAACAAAATGCCCCACTTCTCTCTTCAATTGTGGCCAATAATACCGCTCCTCCAAACTAGCGATAGTCTTCTCTCGACCCAGGTGTCCGCTCAGCCCACCACCATGAAGATCTCGAATTAGTTTATCCCTCAATGAAGTACGCGGAATACACAAACGATTTCTATGAAAGAGATACCCTTCATTTTCATAGTAATCTTCAAAAGAAAGCTTGCCCTATATCTCACTGAAATCATCATCATCTTTATATAATTCACGAAGAATTTCAAAACCTGTGACTTCTTGGCTCATTGTAATCAACAAAGACGCATGTCTACTTAACGCGTCAACATGTTTATTTTGAACACCGGACTTATGCTTAAAAGTGAATGGGAACTGCTGCAAGTAGGCGACCCACCTGGCATGCATTTTACTGATGTTCTTATGGCTATTCACATACTTCAAAGCTTGGCAGTCAGTATACAAAACAAACTGATCTTGAAGAAGGTAGTGCTTCCAATGCTTCAAGGCTCTGAAGAGAGCATTGAATTCTTGCTCATAGGTCGACCATTTCTGTCGCGGTTCACTCAGTTTCTCACTAAAGTAAGCGATTGGTCTTCCTTCTTGAGATAACACAGCCCCAATTCCCACACCACATGCATCACACTCCACCACAAATAGCTTCTCAAAGTTGGGAAGTGCAGGGTTGTGAAAATTTTCTCCTTAATTAACTAGAAACTCTCTGTTTGCTCCGATCCTCATCGAAATTTTCCTTTGTTCAAGTAGTCAGTCAAGGGTGCCACAATTGTACTGAAATTCCGAATGAATTGTCTGTAGAAAGTAGCTAGCTCGTGGAAGCTACGAATTTCTGTAACGAACTTTGCGATTGGCCACTCCCGAATTACCGTAACCTTTTCTTGGTCCACACGAATCCCTTCACCATTAATAACAAAGCCCAAGAAAACAAGTCTGGTTTGTAGGAAGCTGCACTTCTTTTGATTGATATAAAATTAATTAACCTGCAATACCACCAAGACTTGCCGCAAATGCTCCATGTGATTAAGTTCGTTATCACTATAAATCAAGATATCATCAAAATAGACCACAACGAATTTGCCCGTAAAAGGTTTTAATACCTCGTTCATCAATCACATGAAATTACTGAGAGCATTTGATAACCCGAAAGGCATAACGAGCCATTCGTATAATCCCTTCTTTGTTTTGAAAGCGGTCTTCCACTCGTCCCCCGGTCTTATGCGGATTTGATGATAACCACTCCGCAAATCAATCTTACTGAAAATATTTGCGCCCTATAAGTTATCCAGCATATCCTCAAGTCGCGGTATGGGGAACCTGTATTGCATAGTAATTTAATTTATCGCTCGGCTATCTACGCACATGCGCCACGACCCATCTTTCTTTGGAGTAAGTAGTGCTGGAACGGCACAAGGGCTCATGCTCTCTTGGATTAGACCTTTGTGTATTAACTCCTCCACCATTTTCTGTAATATCTCACTCTCTTTTGGGCTCATTCGATAATGCGGTAGATTTGGTAAGGTGGCTCCAGGAACCAAATCAATTGCATGTTGAATATTCTCATTGGTGGTAATTCAGCAGGGAGCTCCTCTGGCACCAGCTCCTGGAATTCCTTGAGCAATTCACGTACAGCATCAGGAATCTGATATGTTGACTCAGCCAACCCTGTCAAAAACACCGCCTTCATCACTAAGGCATGAAGCTCCTTGGTACGACGTGTATTTTCTACCAGATCTGATCCAGATCATGTAATAAGAAACTCGTTGCCTCGTGTTGCTCGGTCTCCTTCTTGAAACCCAATGGTAGCAATGTTATTTTCTTACCATCTTTTGAAAACTGATAAATATTCTTCCGCCCATCATGAGTAGTTCCCAGATCAAATTTCCAAGGTCTGCCAAATAGCAACTGACAAGCATCCATATCTGCCACATCACAAATAACCTCATCCTTATAGTATTTACCAATGGATAGGGGAACACGACGCCTCTTTCACCTTGATTCCATCCCCCTTTGTAACCCAGACAATACTATAAGGTTCAGGGTGTTTCTCAAAAGATAGTTTCAACTCATTGACCAGATTTCGAGAAATAATATTTTCGCAACTACCACTATCAATAATCAGTTCGAAAATACAATTAGAGATCGTGCACCTGGTTCGGAATAATGCATTCCCCTGTGAATCATTGATTCGTGGTGAGAGTAAGACCTTTCGAACCACTAAGGCTTGTTGCACATCGTCCTCATCCCCATCTGGTTCACAAATCCCCTCCTCATCGACGTACTCATCGGCTTCATTATCAAAATATGCCATATTAACTGGACGCGTCGTGGGCAATTATTTGATCGATGTCCATTTTCCTGACATCTGTAGCACTTATCTCCAATTGCTCTCGCATATGGATTATTGTTTGGCTTCTTAACAGGCTCTTTCTCTACCATCACACGTTTACCAGGATTGGAAGTGTTTTCAGTATTAGACTTAGGATTAGGATTTACCCCTACGGAACTACTCCTGCGAGCCTCTTCTCGCCCATAATGTTGAAACCCTATGGTTTGTACTCGTTGTGCCATATTCTGAGCCTCACTAAGGGTAAGGATAATTTGGCATCCGATCTTATCATGAATAGCTGGCCTCAACCCATGAACGTACCTCGCAACTTGTTGCCCCTCAGTCTCCATCAGATTGTTACATGAGGAAAGGCGTAAAAATTCTGCAGTATACTTAGAAACTGATTTTTGTTCTTGTATCAACATCTGGTATTGGTGGAATAAGAATTGGTCATAATCTGGAGGAAGGAACATGGCCATCAACATCCTTTTCATCTTTGTCCATAATCTGATCGGTTGTTTTGCCAAACGTCGTCGTTGGGCCTGATTTTGTTCCCACCACGATGACGCACCTCCTTTTAAATGATGAGCCACCAACTTCACTTGCTTGTCTTCAGGTATTTCAGCATAATCGAAAAACCTTTCAACTTCTGCCATCCAATCTAGAAATTCTTCAATATTGAAATTTCCGTTGAAGGAAGGAAGATACGTCTTCAACCGAAATTCATTTTGTCGATACGGTCGTTTCCTCTATGGTTAGGATTCCCACTAAATATTTCTGCCACTTCTTAATCAGATGATTCATCCTCGTAGGCCTGAAATCCCCGTGATTGTTGTGGAGCCCCATGATAGATTTGGTCAACGTGAGCAACTCTCCTGCCTCCAGTTCTGCCATTCGGGTTACCACGGGCAGCTTGCAAATCTGCCTCTGTGCGTTCAACACGAACTGATAGTGTTTGAAGTGCTGTTGCAATTTTTTGAACCTCTCTGAGCACGTCAGCAAGGAAAGGTTCTCTGTCGTCAGTCATTGCCAAGGAGAAACCTAGTCTCCGATACCAACTGACACGGGAGATAATTCGTAGAAGACAAACGCTTTTTGTACGATAGAATAAGATAAGTTTCTTAATATCTGAATGTTGAAATCTTGATACATTCTCAATCATATGATCACCTATTTATAGGTGTAGGTACATAGTAGGATGAAAAGTCATTCAAACTTATAATAATGAACATGCAGAAAATTAATAAAATGGTCAAAAATGAGTGGTCAAACTTTAGAATGGTCAAAAGACTATTCAATCTTTAAAATTATGCACCCTATGAGTAGTAATTTGTCCCGCATCACAAATATACAAATATTTTTATTAGATCATCATATCATTTATCACTACTACTTTCTTATAAAAATCATAAAATAATATTATTATTGATATGAGATACTACAAAGTAATCACAAAGTCCCATAGAAAAATAAAATTACATCAATAATTAACATATAGATGTAATATAATCCAACAAATAAGGAAAAAAATTTAACTTTTATAATTACATAAAAATAAAAAAATATATATATATATTACACCCACTATCATTAAAAATCATAGTTTCTAGATTTTTATTTTCATGAAAATAATGAAGCGTGGTGGTACATTTTTCAAATTAATTTTCATGATCGGAGCATAAATTAAATATTTTCATGATTAATAATGCACCATTATAATTATATATATATATAATAATAATAATATATTATAATTATTTATATGTATATATACTATATATCAGACATAACTTAATAAATTATATAGGGGGTGTTTGATGAAGAGCGGATTGATGAAGAAAAATTGGTAGATTGAAGCTAATTAGAGGTTTGACCAAATGAAACAGCTAATTTAGGTGTTTGGGAAGAGCGGATTGAAAGAGCTTATTGGCCTCAAAAACTAATTTTGAAAATGCTACTTTTAGCAGCGCTTTGGAAAGAGCGGGTTGAAGTATTCCATCCAAATTACATTCTTACCCACTAGTATTATGAAAAAAAATTATTTTCTACTTTTTTATTCTAATCAATATTACTTTCTAAGTTACTAGTTTTTATGGTTACCTACAATTTAAAAGGTCCCGTTCCATTCACCAGGTAGTGATCGTAAGATTTTCTTCACTTTTTCACTACTTGTTAATGGTTTCCCAAAACAAGCTAATTCATTAGTAATGACCGAAAATCGGTCGAGCATATTGGTAATGGACTCTTCACTTTTCATCATAAATAGCTCATAGTCATGGAGGAGCATATTTTTCTTCGTCTCCTTGACTTGGTTTGTTTCTTCATGCGTCACCTCAAGCATTTTCCAAATTTCTTTGGCACTTTTGCACGAGGACATTCAGTTGTGTTCTTCCGGATTTAAAGCACAATATAATAATTGTGTTGTTTTGCAATTATAATAGTCGTTCTTCCAATCTTCATCGTTATAATCTTCGAAGCTTTTTAGAGAGCCGTCCGGTTTTGTAGGAATTTTAGGATCTAGGCAAATAACTTTCCAAAGCTCGATGTCGTAGGCTCGGATGGAAAAAGACATTTTCTTCTTCCACGTCATGAAGTTTGATCCATCAAAGAACGGAGGTCGACTTAAGGCAAGACCTTCGATCAGGGCAAATTGAAATGCCATAGGTTCTTCTTTTCCTCGGATGTTAAGCCACTTTCTAGAGAAACCTCTCTGATACCAATTGTTGGAAAATTGGCACCCTACTTAGAATATTGGATAATATCGCGGAGTAGAATTTTCAAACTCTTTTGCGTTGCGGAATCGTAATTAACTTGCGGAAAGTAAATGACACAAGATTTATAGAGGTTCGGACAAACATGCCTACTGTAATATCCGCATTTTTTTTCTTTCCCTTGTAATTGTATTTCCGGTGTAATTCTCGATTTTAGTGACCCTCGGGTATCCTTCAGTGTAACTTTTCCGTTATCTTTTGATCTGATTCTCGTAATTGTTGTGCGGAACCGCCGTTTCGGGGTTGCCGTGGATTCATTCTATGCTATGATGCGTTTCGAGGTGTTTCGTTTGACGTTTCGTTCATATTCCGGTATTTTGGGGTCGTTTATATTCTATATCTAGCGCACGCTATATTTCCTGTATAGCGCGCTAGAATCCATTAGTAGCGCACGCTACGATTAATTAAATAGCGCATGCTAACGATTTAGCCACAGGAGTGGCGGTTTAACTCCCGTGCCTCGGACTATCGGATTAGCGCACGCTATCTTGTCTAGCGCACGCTAATGTCGGGAGACTAGCGCACGTTAAGTTGTTCAATGGCAGCGCGCTAGTGTGGACTCAAAGATCGGGCGCTTTACTCAATTCAATGCGATTCTAGTTAGCGCAGGCTACGCTGGGATGGTAGCGCACGCTAACGGGCCCGGTGAGGTTTGGGCGGTTAGCTCTGGACTCGGTGATGTTCGAGTAGCGCACGCTATTGGTCGATAGCGCGCTACCGATAGGTTATTAGCGCACGCTACGCATGCATGGTAGCGCACGCTAACGGCAAAAACCCCGGCTTCGGACTCGGACGCTAACAGAGGGTTGGTAACCTATCCGTTAGCGCACGCTAACCTTGAGGTCTTAGCGTGCGCTAACACTCCCTGGTTATATAAACCAGGGAGTTGACCGAGATAATCACAAAATCTCATTTCTTCCTCTTTCCGCGGACGAGCGACTCCCGAGCGATTTGAGGCGACTTTCTTCCTCCAATCACTTCAGAGATTCTTGTGCTTGAGTTCTTGGTGTAAGACTAACATCATCCACTTGTGTTTCTCATCCTAAATCCAAGGTAATCTCTTAGAACCCTACTTTTGGATAATTTAGGGGTTTTGGGATTTTCTTCCGATCCGTTCCGTTTTGTTGGTGGATTCATGATGTATACGATTGATATTGTTAGTATCTTTAGTTTTCCTACGGATTCATGGATATTTTGTGGATTTTCACGGAATCGAGAGGGTTTGGTTGTGATCCGCCCTCGTCGTTATTTTATTCGAATATACATGAATCGTAGGCGGGTTTCCGGGTGTATTCCATTTCCGTAATCGTCTAGAGTTGGTTGTGATTGTGTTATTCGAATCGTTAGGTTCAATCGTCGGTTCCTCACGGTCGTGCTTGATTCTTCCGTTCCGTTCGCGTCACCGTCTATTAATTGAGGCAAGTATTTTTGGAAACCTTTAAGCTTAACATGAAATGGTGATGTATGTTATTTGTGTGTAACTCACCTCGTGTTGGCCCGACGGGGTCAAGGAGGGAAATCTATGCTGCCGCCCTGGATTTCACGAGTTTCGTACCGCTAGCCAACTCGTTAGGGTCCTTGCAAGGCCTCGAGTGAGAATGTATGCTGCCGCCCTGTTCTCACGGCTTAGCGTGTGCGTGGTTTTGTTTTTCTGTAATTGTAGCCAACTCGGTAGGGTCCCTATGAGGCCTCGAGTGAGAATGTATGCTTCCGCCCTGTTCTCAAAGCTAATTGTTTGACTGTTTATTTTCCGGAAAAAGACATGTCTTGTTTTGGTTTTCGAAATGATTTTTGGTGCATGTACTATGAAATGTGTAAGCGATTGGTTTGCCTTGAATACTTGTACTAGCGTAATTGCTAACCCCTCTGGGGACCCGTTTTGGGGAAATTCGTTTTATGAATTTCAGGTCAGGTTCATCGAGATGAGCGGGCGCTGGACCAGTACACGGATGATGGCCGTGCGTGATGATGGTGCACGAGTGATGTTTTAGTATCTTTACCTTTTTGTCTTTTGTGGTTTTGAACTAATAGTTGTACTCGAGTACTTAAGGGGTTCTTGTTCGTTTGAATTGTATTGTTGCTTATTATGTTGTGATGGATGATGATGTCATATTGACCGGTTGAACCGGGTGGATTGTTCTGTTTTGCGTCTTTATGACGTGGTGTTATTTTATCGTTTCTGTGAGTCATTGTGTATGATGTTGTTCAGCCTGGTGGGTCCCATATAGGGATTCACGGCGCTGTAATATACCTCGGATATCTTGGGGGTGTTACAGAAAATGGTATCAGAGCTCTAGGTTTATGGATACCTAGGCTTGTTGGTTTATCGGGTATTGTGGTGTTTTGTTTTGCACATCATCGTCATGCCGCCATGATTCCGGTACTACCAAAGGTCCGTAAGTTTTCCTTCCTCTGCTCATTATTTCCTTGTATCGTACCTTTGATTCTCGACTTGTAATTGTTCTTCTCTCGTACTTACCCTCGTATGGCTTTTGCTACTTGTTTAACTCCAGCATGGATGCTGGAAGAGGTCGTGGTCGCGGTCGTGGTCGTGGACGCGGCCGGGACGTGGGGCGGCCGGTGGGGCGGCCACGTCACGATCTTCGAGAGCCGGCAGACGAGACCGTCATAGCCATGCTTCTTCTCGGGAGCGTGCCGATCTTGGTATCGCGGCCGTAATGCAAGAAATGGTAAACCAAATGGCGGCGATAGCTCAGTGTTCGTAACCCGGATCGTGCCCACGCTAATCGGGCGGAGCGGATCGTTGGCTCCAAGATGTTATCAAGATGCATCCTCCTCGGGAGCTTGGACCCGATTGGTCGGGAAGGGTGGATCAAGGAGATGTCTAAGGTCTTCGCCGCCACTAATCGTCCCGAGGACCGTAAAGTCCCTATTGCTCAATATTTCTCACCGGGACGCTACGGATCGGTGGGAGGCCGTTGGGCCCAAAGACCATGCCGCACGTGGGCTGAGTTTCAAGAGTCGATGGAGATCGAATATTGCCCGTGGGCTACTGACAGTGCCTCGGGTACATGCTTTTATGACGCTCAACCACGGGATATCCCCGTAGCTCAAGCTATTGCTGATTTTAACAAAGAGTCAAGTTATGTGAAGACCCAAGTTGTCGAGGAGAGTGACAAGATTTTCCATTTCTCCAGCGGATGAAGTTGCCGATTCGGGACTATATGTCGGGACTCGTATGTACTACATTGAAGGATTATCGAGTAGGGCTCTTGCTTATGATATGTCCGTGACGGCGAGTGAGGCACCCGCGAGAGTAAGAAGCGAAGTCGGTTGGAAATTTTTCTCGGTCCCAAGAGTGGAGGCCAGAAATCTCAAGCCGCAAATTTTTCAACGGCGGGTCGGCCTGCTTTCTCTGGGAGCTGGGTGCCGCCGAACCTCCGCTCATGAACCCACATGTTTTAACTGTGGTGTGCAAGGCCATAGGAGCCGGCAATGTTCTCGTCCAAGCTTACCCGTCATACTTGTGGACAAACTAGGCCACAAGGCCCCTTTTGTGAGCAGTCAAACGACCGCGGCACCCGTTCTTCTCAACCACCGTTGGAGCCAAGTGTGAATCGGGGTCGCTTGCTCCTCAATATCCGCCGAGTGCTAGTCGGGAGAGGTCGGGTCAGCCCTCAAGAGGGGGAGCTTCTAGTGTTGGCTCCGCCCACCCGCGTGTCTATGAGATGCGGAGAGCCGATGATCCAAATGCTACCGTGGCAACAGTACCGTTTATATTCTTTCTCATCCCGTCTGTGCTTTTCGATTCCGGTGCTACGCATTCATTCATATCTCTCGGATTGTGTGCGGCTTGAGTCTCGACCGCTTGACACCTTGTGAGCCCTTCATCGTTAAGCTTCCTAGCGGTGATAGGATCGTTGGTGATCGGGAGGTTCGAGACTGCTCGTGCTTATTTGCGAGAGGACTTGGCCCTCTAATCTTATTGTTGTGAGTATCGAGGGTGAGGATTTGAATCTTGGTGATGACGGCTCGAGCGGCATGGTGCGATCATGAACTACCGCACGAGAATCATCACTATGTTAGCCGAGGATCAAGAAGCACTCTTTCGCGGGCGAAAGAGGGGAAACCAGAATTCGTCATTAATGCCTTGAAGGCGATGAGTCTCATGCGAAAGGGATGTATTGGTTATTGGTGCTATGCCTTGAAGGCGGAGAGTGGTGGAGTCGAGCTTTCGATTCCAATCGTTAATGAATTTCCGATGTTTTTCCTGACGAGTTACCGGGATTGCCACCGGATCGAGAGGTCGAGTTCACTATAGAGTTAGAGCCGGGTGCGGCCCCTATTTCGAAGGCGCCCTATCGCATGGCACCTTCAGATATGTCCGAGTTGAAGAAGCAGTTGAGTGAGCTTCTTGAGTCGGGGTATGTTCGACCGAGCGCCTCGCCTTGGGGCGCACCGGTCCTGTTTGTGCGGAAGAAGGATGGTTCGCTACGCTTGTGTATCGATTATCGCGAACTAAACAAGGTGACCATCAAGAACAAGTATCCCTTGCCGAGAATTGATGACTTGTTCGATCAGGTGGAGTCATGTATTCTCGAAAGTTGATTTGAAATCGGGGTACTATCAGCTCCGGGTGAGAGAGTCCGATGTGCCGAAAACAGCCTTTCGGACGAGGTACGGACATTATGAGTTCGTAGTCATGCCTTTCGGGTTAACTAATGCACCGGCGGTGTTCATGCAATTGATGAACAAAGTTTTTATCGAGTATTTGGATAAGTGCGTCGTCGTCTTTATTGACGATATTCTTATTTATTCGAGGAATGAGGAAGAGCATGCCCATCATTTGCGGATAGTATTGGACATTTTAAGGACCGAGCAACTCTATGCAAAGTTCTCGAAATGTGAGTTCTGGCTGAAAGAAGTGATGTTTTTAGGTCACGTGATTTCAGCCGAGGGAGTTCGTGTGGATCCGCAGAAGATTGAGGTCAGATTGGATTGGGCACCGCCCAAAAATGTGAAGGAGGTCCGTAGTTTCTTGGGTTTGGCTGGCTACTACCGTAGGTTCGCCGAGGGTTTCTCGGCGGCTCGACCACTTACGCAGCTTGCTCCGAAATCCGAGAAGTTAAATGCGGAATGACGAGAGGCGATCGAGTTTTGAGGAATCAAGAAGCGTTTGACTTCAGCTTTTGGCGTTGCCATGTGGCAACGAGGGTTTTGCCGTTTATAGCGACGCTTGGTCGTGGTCTTGGGTGTGTATTAATGCAAAGACGGCAAGACCATTGCCTATGCGCGAGACAGCTTGAGGCCGTATGAGATGAACTACCCTACTCATGATTTGGAGTTAGCGGCAATGCTTTTGCGCTCAAGATTTGGCGTCACTATCTTTTCGGCTCCACATGTCGATTTTTACTGATCATAAAATTCTGAAATACATATTTACTCAGCGAGAGTTGAATATGAGGCAGAGGAGGTGGTTAGAGTTGATTAAGGATTATGACCTCGAAATCCTTTATCATCGGGGCAAGGCGAACGTTGTGTCCGACGACTTGAGTCGGAAACCATTGCGTTGCGAACGCTTGAGATCCTTACATCTCACCGAGCTTCGAGGGCTTTGATCGAGTTAGATGTTGAGGTCTTGTTGCCGGAGCCGTTGGGCAACTTTGTGCTTTAGAGATTTCGCTGCCTTTGATCGATGAAATTAAGCTGAAACAGTTAGAGGATCCGATGATTACTCAAATCCGAGAGAACGTTCTTAAAGGGAAGTCTCCTGGATTTGTGATTCACGAGGATGGTGTTTTGAGATTCCAGAGTCGGCTTTGTGTGCCGAACGACTTAGAGTTGAGGCAGAGTATTTTACGGGAGGCCCATGCTACACCTTATTCCGTTCATCCTGGTACGAGTAAGATGTACAAGGACCTGAGGAGAAATTTCTGGTGGAATGACATGAAGGATGAGGTCGCACAGTTTGTAGCGAGATGTTTGACTTGTCAGTCAAAATCGAGCATCGTAGACCGGTCAAGTTATTGTAGTCACTTCCCATTCCGAATGGAAATGGGAAGATATATCGATGGATTTCGTTACGAGTTTGCCGAGATCGAGGTCGGGCATGAATATGGTATGGGTGATTGTTGATCGCCGACCAAGTCGGCACATTTTCTCGGGCATCAAGGACACTTGGGGCCCGGAGAAGTTAGCTCGTGTTTATTGCGCAGATCGTGAGACTTCACGGTACTCAAGTCTATTGTTTCGGATCGTGACGGCCGCTTTGTATCGCACTTCGGCGTGTGGTGCATAAGGCGTTAGGTACCGGTTGCGTTTGAGTACCTCTTTTCATCCCAGCATGATGGACAATGGAACGCACTATCCAGACGTTCGAGGATTTATTGCGTGCCTGTGCTCTCGATTGGAGTAGTGACTGGGAGGAACATTTGCCGCTGATCGAATTCACGTATAACAATAGTTGGCACGCGTCGATTCGGATGGCACCGTATGAGGCACTTTACGGGCGGCGATGTCGATCACCGATTTGTTGGAATGAAGCGTCCGATTTGGTCGGGACCGAGCCGGATGTCGTTTTAGAGACGAGGCGGAAGATAGAGTTAATTCGAGAACGGATGTTGACTGCCCGGAGTCGACAGAAGTCGTATGCCGACGTCCGTCGTCGACCTTTGGAATTTGAGGTGGGAGACCACGTTTTGCTAAAGGTGTCGCCAACGAAAGGAGTTTTTCGTTTCGGGAAGAAAGGGAAGTTGAGTCCGAGATTTATCGGCCCCTTCGAGATCCTCGAGCGAGTAGGTGGGTTGGCATACCGTTTGGCATTACCTCCGGCCTTGAGTCATGTTCATAGTGTTTTCCATGTTTCCCAGTTGAGGAGATATGTCCCGGATCCTAGCCACATCATCGATTATAGTGAGATTGATGTCGCCAAAGATGTTACTTTCGAAGAGCGCCCTTTGAAGATTTTGGAACATCGTGAGAAACGATTGAGGCATAAGACCATACCTTTGGTCAAGGTGCAATGGTCGAGACACGGTGTCGAGGAGGCAACTTGGGAAACCGAGGATAGCATGCGTGCTAGGTACCCCGAGTTGTTTGTTCCTTAAGTTTCGGGACGAAACTTATTTTTAGAGGGGTAGAATGTAATATCCGCATTTTTTCTTTCCCTTGTAATTGTATTTCCGGTGTAATTCTCGATTTTAGTGACCCTCGGGTATCCTTCAGTGTAACTTTTCCGTTATCTTTTGATCTGATTCTCGTAATTGTTGTGCGGAACCGCCGTTTCGGTGTTGCCGTTGATTCATTCTATGATATGATGCGTTTAGAGGTGTTTCGTTTGACGTTTCGTTCATATTCCGGTATTTTGGGGTCGTTTATATTCTATATCTAGCGCACGCTATATTTCCTGTATAGCGCACGCTAGAATCCATTAGTAGCGCACGCTACGATTAATTAAATAGCGCACGCTAACGATTTAGCCACAGGAGTGGCGGTTTAACTCCCGTGCCTCAACTATCGGATTAGCGCACGCTATCTTGTCTAGCGCACGCTAATGTCGGGAGACTAGCGCACGTTAAGTTGTTCAAGAGCGCGCGCTAGTGTGACTGTCAAAGATCTTGGGCGCTTACTACTGAATTCAATCATATTCTAGTTAGCGCACGCTACGCTGGTATGGTAGCGCACGCTAACGGGCTGTGAGGTTTGGGCGGTTGGCTACTGGACTCGGCCGATGTTCGTAGCGCACGCTATTGGTCGATAGCGCGCGCTACCGATAGGTTATTAGCGCACGCTACGCATGCATGGTAGCGCACGCTAACGGCAAAACCCCGGCTTCGACTCGGACGCTAACAGAGGGTTGGTAACCCTATCCGTTAGCGCACGCTAACCTTGAGGTCTTAGCGTGCACTAACACTCCTGGTTATATAAACCAGGAGTTGACCGAGATAATCACAAAATCTCATTTCTTCCTCTTCCGCGGACGAGCGACTCCCGAGCGATTTGAGGCGACTTTCTTCCTCCAATCACTTCAGAGATTCTTGTGCTTGAGTTCTTGGTGTAAGACTAACATCATCCACTTGTGTTTCTCATCCTAAATCCAAGGTAATCTCTTAGAACCCTACTTTTGGATAATTTGGGGTTTTGGGATTTTCTTCCGATCCGCTCCGCTTTTGTTGGTGGATTCATGATGTATACGATTGATATTGTTAGTATCTTTAGTTTTCCTACGGATTCATGGATATTTTGTGGATTTTCACGGAATCGAGAGGGTTTGGTTGTGATCCGCCCTCGTCGTTATTTTATTCGAATATACATGAATCGTAGGCGGGTTTCGGGTGTATTCCATTTCCGTAATCGTCTAGAGTTGGTTGTGATTGTGTTATTCGAATCGTTAGGTTCAATCGCTTCCTCACGGTCGTGCTTGATTCTTCCGCTCCGCTCGCGTCACCGCTCATTAATCGAGGCAAGTATTTTTGGAAACCTTTAAGCTTAACATGAAATGGTGATGTATGTTATTTGTGTGTAACTCACCTCGTGTTGGGACGGGGTCAAGGAGGGAAATCTATGCCGCGCCCGGATTTCACGAGTTTCGTACCGCTAGCCAACTCGTTAGGGTCCTTGCAAGGCCTCGAGTGAGAATGTATGCTGCCGCCCTGTTCTCACGGCTTAGCGTGTGTGTGGTTTTGTTTTTCTGTAATTGTAGCCAACTCGGTAGGGTCCCTATGAGGCCTCGAGTGAGAATGTATGCTGCCGCCCTGTTCTCAAGGCTAATTGTTTGACTGTTTATTTTCCGGAAAAAGACATGTCTTGTTTTGGTTTTCGAAATGATTTTGGTGCATGTACTATGAAATGTGTAAGCGATTGGTTTGCCTTGAATACTTGTACTAGCGTAATTGCTAACCCCTCTGGGGACCCGTTTTGGGGAAATTTGTTTTATGAATTTCAGTCGTTCATCGAGACGAGCTGCTACTGACCAGTACACGGATGATGGCCGTGCGTGATGATGGTGCACGAGTGATGTTTTAGTATCTTTACCTTTTTGTCTTTTGTGGTTTTGAACTAATAGTTGTACTCGAGTACTTAAGGGGTTCTTGTTCGTTTGAATTGTATTGTTGCTTATTATGTTGTGATGGATGATGATGTCATATTGACCGATTGAACCGGGTGGATTGTTCTGTTTTGCGTCTTTATGATGTGGTGTTATTTTATCGTTTCTGTGAGTCATTGTGTATGATGCTGTTCAGCCTGGTGGGTCCCATATAGGGATTCACGGCGCTGTAATATACCTCGGATATCCTGGGGGTGTTACACCTACATCCTCTCTCCGTATCTTTTCTATTAGCTTAAGATCAACCTCTGCACCTCGTCTTCTATCGGTCCGAGGGATACCGTTACAATCTCGTCCTCTATCGGTCCGAGATAAATCATTACACTTTTGTCTTTATGTCGGTCCAAGATAAATCGTTTTCCTTTTCTATTGGAGAAGGAAGCAACCTATCTAGTTTTCGATGGGTACTAGACAAACCTCACTTCGATTTAGATATGATTCTAACAATGCCGGATCAACGATCCTAATAACACTGAATCAATCTACAATCCGTATCTTTCCTCTCGTGTATATGTTTTCCATTTTCGTGTATGAACACTCAAACACTTATCAATTAAGCACAATTACAACAACGATAGTGTATATAATGATATCAAACGTATATATGATTTTTTCCCAGAGTTGTTGTTATGAATAATATCATATGCTTTGGTATTTATAGGCATAAAGACTTAACTAGCCGTTAGCTTCTGCACCTTGTATTACGTACGTTATATGTAGACCATTACGTACGTTAGGATTCTTATGTACGTTAATGTTTCTTCGTTACGTATGTTATGCTCCATGTAAATCAGTCCAGTAGCTTTTGTATACTTATTTACGTATGTTATCATTATACGTATTACGTACGTTATCTGCAGTCAACATATCCATTGCATGCTGACCTACTCCATGATGTCATCTTCTGTTTGAATTCATATTCAAACTATTGTTACATACGTTAAGTAATGTCTACTACATACGTTATCTTATCACCATTGCGTATGTTATTTTGTGTTTGTTTACTTACGTTAAATCATCAGGTGACTTTTCATGTAAGCCTTCAGGTGACTATCTATTACGTATGTTATACATTTGATATAGCGTACGTTATCTTCGTTAATCATCACTTGCTTGCTTTTCTGTCCGTTTCGAGCGTCTTAGACTTATTTGTTGTTTTGCTTTGTTCCATTGTTGTTTTCTTTGATCGGTAACATCATCATCTCATATTAGTTCATCATTGAAACTAATTTATGATTATATGGAATAGAATATTCCAACAGTATTTGCATGGGATGAAAATCTTTCAAAGTTTTTCCACCAGCCTGCAAAAGCTTCTGGATCTATACCAATGTGTAATTTATAATATCTTCTTCGGTAAGACGTAAATATGAAATAAAAATCAATATTCTTTATGTGGAAACTATTTTTTCATTAAGAATGAAAATTTTAAAGAAATATATTGAATTGAAAGTATAACATACAAAATAGATTCAACATACCTCTTTGACGGGTCAATTTACGTTGTTTGTCTAGAACATCCTCCGATAAGTACACCCAACAGGCTTCCCAAACATGTTCAGGTCAGCTGATACAATTTGATGAAAGCAATATAGCAAATAATAGCCGCATCGAACGCACAGAGGCAAACTGACTTGACTCTATGATGGCATCAATATATTCATTATCATCGGTCAACAAACCCAATGCATAGCATGCATCACGTAAGGTATCGTACTGGATACCATTGACTTTCATCAAATCCTTATAGCATTTCGCACCACGAACAATGTTAATCATTAGCCTCAAGTAGTACATATCTGCACACTGTGGAGGAACAAAAATCACACGTCCAATAACTATTCTTTTTCTTCCTCTTGGCTTCCATATTAGATCTTTTTGAATCCAAACAAAATACTGCGGAAATTCCTCATAGGTAAGATTGTTTGCCCAATGATACCTATCATTGGCCTCGAACCAAGCTAGAAATTGGCTTTAGTTCACAGTAGGTTTTGCTAGCACAGTGGTTATTTCATCTTGATCGTTAAAAACAACAGTTTATTCGTCAGGAAGATGAAAGCTGAGGCGCTCTACGGGTGGTCCCTATAATGAAGCTCAAATCTAAGAAGTCTCCATGCTGCCTCACATGAAGAAACATATATGCAGTCATAGTACTGTTGACCTCGTCGATATCTTCTACAGAATTAAAATTTGGCGAGCTTTTGTAAAATGATGCAGTCACGTGATCATTTCCTTTGTTTATGTATTTAAAAAGATACTTTATTGCTCTTGACTGATTGCACCACTCGACATTCAAATGGGCTCCATAAAGTAGTAGATAACGATTGTGTGGTACAACGTATCTGTTGCCAAGCGGCACACCATTCTTCAAAACAAACCATCCATCATCTCTTCGTCTATATGTTGGGTATCCTTCCTCATCAATTGTAGTCTCTTCGACATAATTCTTAGGGAAATACTTCGTACATTTTCCATCAAACATGCATGGAGCCGACTTGTTAGCCGCTCCGCATGGGCCATGAATCATGTACTCGATAACAGAAGTGTGGTACTAAGGTTCACTCTTCTGATCGGGTATCTCTGCAGAGATAACATCGTCGATAGTTGTCGCTGTTGCAAATCCATAATTCTTACACAGAAATACCAATATGTGCGCATGTGGCAACCCACGTTTTTGAAACTCGACGGTGTACACAACTGAAATTTACAAAACATAATATTGTTAAAATCAGCAAATATATATTTTATCAAATTTTACATCAACAGCATGGTATAAAATAATAAAATTTAAAAGATTACCTGCATTTACTTCATCGAATATGTTTTTCTTCTGAATATCATTCATCAACTCATCCAACTTCATTTTAAATACCCTACACACTATGTCACGGCGGTTTTCTGGTTTCAACTTTCTTTTATCTAAAAATCTAGTGATCTCAGGCCATTTTGAGTTGCAGGTGAATGTGATGAATGGATATCCAGCCCATATGCATATAGCCATGGCATCTTGATAATTTTGTATCATATTTCTGGGCCCACCAGTAAATGAAGAGGGCAATATGATGCGTTTTTCTTGTGCAGAAGCATCTGTCTCACCACGCAGATATGCATCTTGAAGACCTTTGTACATTTGCACCCTCAGTTACAATTGATTCTGACGGACCCACCTTATTCTTGCCAACTCAACAATTGTAAACGCATCAACCAAAAATTATTGGAATAGTTTCCTAGAATGCAATAATGTAGTTGCCTCGTCATCCCTGACATGCATACGGTAGGCGAAAAATTCCCTCTAGATAATGTTTTTCCTCCCCTCTTCGCAGGCCTTACCTTCGGCAAATTCTATATCCTCCCGATAACCATCCTCACCGTACGGAAAAAAGAGAAGGATATTGCAATGCAAGGCAAGCTGCATTCAGCTTGTTAATGCGGTCCAACTTTCCTGATCGTGTCTCTACCAAAATATCTCTATCCCCATCTACTCGGTCAAAATCTTTCATAATTAATGCAGCAACTTCAGACACTGATGGTAAATTATATGTTCTTCCATCCTTACCTCGCTTCTCAATCAATTTCACCTTGATGTTTGAACTTCTATCATCCAACACTCTCTCTTTCGCCATCCCAAACGACTTGACCAACACATTATTCTCATCCAACATAGTCTTCAGTTCATCAACTATTTCCAAATGGAGATCATTAGACTCACTATTTTTCCTACACATTTAAAATATAAATAAAAATTAGTTGAAAGAAGCAAATTTATCACATCACATAAATTGAATTTATAACTAAAAATGAAAAAAATATAAAAGTACCTAACGGCATTCATTCTGTTTGCCACCTCGTTTTCAATATCGCAGATATAAAGCTGAGTAAATTTTGGTGCCTCACCATATGGTGGCAGTAGACTGCCCATTCAGTGGTAATTTTGCCCTTGCATCTTAATGAGCGGAGGTGATTTGCCCTGATTAATACTCATATCTATTTTTGCTCCAATGTATGTGAATGAGAATATGCTATTGTATGATCGAATATTATCACGAAAATGTTTGCTCTTATCACCGTCTCCATGTAATAATTGTTGCAATGTTTGAGGAGGGTTGTTCAATTTGGGGAGCTGTATTTTTCCATCCCTATCACAACATCTAGAATATATGGGTTTTTAACTTTGAGGAGGTAGATAATCTTTCCTCACACCAGAACAAAGCACCACAATTAGGGTTGTTCTCAGTCCGGATATTGTCTTCTCGTGTCTGGACCGTTAAGGTATCGAGTATTACCGATTTCGGTCCTTACCGGTTTCGGGTCTCGACTTCAATACTTGTATCCGGAATGCTAACATTTCGGGTGAGTATCAGTCCCGGGTATTTCAGACGGGTTCTCGGGTATCTTGGATCGTTAAAAGCCCTAATCAGCAAAACCTCATAATCGAAACAAGAATGGAGGTTTTTTTTCAAATATATGCCAAGGAAATTAAGAGATGAGGTCTTTTAAACTTATTTTTTTCATATGTACTAATATAATTATACAATATTTTATAAAATATATGTTTACGAAAAATTATCGATTTTTTACCGGGTTAACGGTTTCGGTCCTTATTGATTTGCTCGACTTGATGTCTTTCCTTCTCCGGTTCAATAAGTTTTGAAACTTATTTATATTCTTAGCATAATATGCCGATCTTTCATCGTCTTCATCTACCGGGATTTCTTCTTTCTTTGACATCTTAGCTTTCAAAGCCATGGATCTTTTCTTCGGTTTTGGTTTGATATTTCGAGATTTAAGAACTATCTCGTAGTTTATTAGAGATCCGAAGTCGAAGTTAACGGTGAATTGACGGTGCCTGTTGAGGTTACACGCAACAATTGAGATTTGTATACTAATAAAATTCACAATGAGAAAATGCATCCAAATAATAACCATGTCTAAGCTTACATGCAAGAATAGAGATTTGTATATGTTAATAAAAAGACCACAACAAATGTCGATGAGAGGTTAAACGGAATTACCCATAGCTTAGAGGCAAGAATAGAGATTTGTATACGTCAATAAAAAGACCACAACAAATGTCGATGAGATGTTAAACGGAATTACTAACAGTTTCCATTATGGCGATAAAGATTCTTGCAGTGTCTGCGTCCATGGTCCTCATTGATAACATTTTTCAGTGAAGGAGGTTATATATTGGACAAGTAGAGATCCCGAATAACACTAAAAAAATTTGAGACTCAAATGATACTTAAAGACGCAATAGGGGCCGAGCTACAAGATCAAGAAAATAGGTGGGATGACCTCGTAGCCGATCAAGACGCCTATCAAGAAGGCACAACTAATGAGAGTCTAGTCAAAAGAGTCAAACTGACGACCAAGACGACGACGACATCCACTTCGACTAAAAATAAGTTACGTAAGTCAGATAAGTAAGAGAACTATGTAGGAATTTGACTTCTCGTTCACTAGTTCATTTTCTTTTGTAAGTAAAATGATAAACAAAAAAAATCAGGGGTGAGTCAATGAACCGGCTGGTCCAACCCAAACCCGAACCCACGGCCAACCTGTATCGACTCGGACCCGTACATATCATATATGGGTGAGGTTCGGGTCTAGATCTACCCGACCCATGACGGGTCGGACCTAGACTCAACTCGAACCTGGACCCCAAACTCGGATTTGAGCACATAAAGGAAACGGAGATGAGATCCCAATTATCGAATACCTTGTTAAATCAAGAAAGTAATCTGAACATATGTGAAAGAAAATCAAGCAAGAAAAATGATTTTCCAGTCAACATAAATCAAATTTCTTGAAAGAGTTTGAACCAGAGCAGAAATTGTATCCGAGAACACCTAGCAAGGTGCTCATATTTCTATATAAACATAAACTGGTATATAGTCCATCGAAACTCGACGAATAATCACTTTACATGTAATTTATAAGTAAAAATTAAAAAATAATTTAATGTTTTGTTAGAGTTCAACCACTTGCAATTGTACCGCAACGCAAGACACCAATAAACAGAAATAACGAGTATATGATTCAGCCACCCGAACTTCTTTAGAGTTTTTGTACTTGTATTCGTCATAAACTCAATTGAAAGATAATTTTACTACTTATTTCAGTTCAAAACTCATATAGTAACACATGAAACAATGAAATTATGGTACAAATATTCAAAAAAAATTAAAATCTTTATACCCATATTCATCAAACTCGATTAAAATATGACTCCATTATCCATTTATATCCCAGACCCTATATAATATCCGCTAATTACTCAACGTATTTAAATTTATATAATTTAAATAATTAAACATAAGTTGCTATAGTAATTTATTAATCCATCTCAATGTAAACTCAAACATCGTAAAGTAAAGGTTAAGAATAAATATTATAAATGACAAAAGATTAAAACTTAAATTCCTAGTATGATTTTGAAATTATACAATCTTCAAAATCCTTTACAATTTATATATCTATACATTGATGTGGGATCAAGATCTTAGATAAATAATAATAAAAAAAATAAAAAATTTCACGTAGGAGAGAGGTTTAACATGGTACTTCGAATCCATATTGCTATTAGATACTCTATATATTTATTTATAAGTGAAGAGAATCGAGTTTATTAAAAAAATATAAAAGTATAAAAATAATATTTATGTATATACAAATTAGATATTAAAGAATAAATATGTACATATTTGGGCTAATGAGGTTTAATTAATAATTTGTCAAATTTAATTTTCTAATAAGAATAAACTAATTCATTTGTCCAACTCAATAGATGACCAAATTAACGTGGTGGTGTAAAATAATTATGGTTAAAATACACATTTATGTTAAATATTTATTTAGTTATTCATTGAGTGGAGTGTCATTTAAAATCAAGATGTGATAAAAATTTTAAATAAATAAGAATCTAGAATATAAAAAATACCACATGTGAGAGAGTTAACGTGGTGCTCCGGATGCGTAACGTTGTTATATATATATATATATATATATAATAAGATTATATTTTTTAATCAAATTTATTAATGCAAAAAACTCGTCAATTATATTTATTAGTTAGCCTCAACCATTCGAAGTTCCTCACCGCGGCAGAACATAATGAAAATCAAAAAGATGAGGCAGAGATTCAGCCACTCGAACCCGTTTATAATTTATATGATCATACTCGTCCGACATTTGACTTAAAGGTGAATTTACTATGCGTTTTCATCCCAAATCCATATAGTGATACATGAAACAATACGGGTTCAACCATCTGAAACTCATATACCTATACCCGTCTCAAACTCAAATAAAAAATAATTTTAGCACATGTTGCCCTCGCAAATCTATGTATGCACTAATTTTCCAAATCTACTAAAATATATAAACTCTAAATAATTAAAATAAGTTGCTATAATAATTGGTTGTTACGTCCGACTTTAAAAAAAATTCAAATTTGCTCAAATTGTTATATGTTGATACACAGATTAAGTTAAACGTCAATAAATTAGCGAAATTAAATTTTAATAAAATAATATTTATTTGGCCAACTTAATAATTGGTCAAAATATATTTCAATTAAATACTATTTATTTAGTCAAGTCGATAATTGGTCGAATTAATTGGTGATGAGAAATATGATGGTAAAATACATATTGATTATATTAATGAATTACCCAAATCTATGAAAACTTGTAAAATCTACATAATCAAATATAAGTTGTTATAATACTTGGTTGTCATGTTTGACTTTAAAAAATCAAATTCGCTCAAATGTTTAGACATTGATAAATTGAATAATTTAAATCAAATAAAATAAAAAAATTCAAAAAAAAAAATAAGATTATTTATTTGGCCAACAATAATTGGACAAAATTCATTTTCAATAAAAATAACAATATTTATTTAGCCAACTCAATAATTGGTCAAATTAATTGCATATGTGATGGTAAAATACAAATATATATATATATATATATATATATATATGTGTGTGTGTGTGTGTGTGTGTGTGTGTGCGTGTGTGTGTGCGCGCGCGTGCGTACGTGCGTGCATGTGTGGGTGTATATATAAGTAAAACTATTTATTTCATCAACATAAAAATTGACCCAATTAATATAAGCAAATTTGTTATGTCTATGCAAAAATATTGATCAAATTAAATTTTTCAATAAAAATAAAACTATTAATCGGTGGTGTAAAATAATTGTGAGGTGCAAAAATACATATTGATTATGAGTATTTATTTAGGTTATCCAATCGATGGAGTCTCCTTTAAAACTAATGTGGAATTTAAATTTATATATAAATATTATTAATACAAACCTAATAATTGGCCACATTAAATTTTCAATAGAAATAAACGATTTATTTGGCTTAATAATCGGCCAAATTAATATTAGCCAAAATATTTTTTTCTTAATAAAAATAAAACTATTAAAGGTGCAAAATAATTATGGAGCCAAAAATAACATTGATTTTAAATATTTATTTAGTTCTCCAATCGGCAAAGCCTCATTTAAGATCGATGTGGTAATTTTAGATAAATAGGATTAATGCAAATTTGATAATTGGTCAAACTAGATTCTGAAATAAAACTAAAATAATTTATTTAATAAGTGATATTATTAATATTGACCATATTAAAATTTTCAATTGATAAAACAGGCGTTAGATTCAAATTTTAGACAAATAAATTAATGTAAATTAAATTTTCACAAAAAAAATAACTATTTATTTTGTCCAACTTAATAATTGGCCAAATTAAACATAATAAAAATAAAATTCTTAAGTTTATGTATAAAATATAAATATGTAGTTGAAAAATAAGATTGAAGTTCTATTTTAAATCGATGTGGGATTGAAGACACTGAATTCTATTTAATTAGGCTGTCTATCAGTTAAGTACCATTTTAAATCGATGTGAGATTCAAGATTTTAGATAAATAGGAATACAACATTACGAGAATGCTACATAGGAGAGAGAGTTAATGTGGTGCTGCAAATCCATAACGCTATTATATATATTTTAAATTATTACAAAATACTAAATAAAACAAATGTGAGATTCAAATTTTAGACAAATAAAATTATTGTGAATTTAATAATTAACCCAATTAAAATTTACTAAAAATTTAAACTATTTATTTGTCCAACTTAATAATTGTCCAAATTAAGCACAATACAAATAATATTATTAAGCTTGTGTGTAACTATGTGGTTGAAAAATACACATTGAATTCTAGGTATTTATATAGGTTCTCTATTGGTGGAGTCCTATTTTAAATCGATGTTGGATTCAAAATATTAAATTCTATTTATTAAGGTTGTCCATCGGCTGAGTACCATTTTAAACTAATGTGAGATTCAAGATTTTAGATAAATAGGAATCCAAAATTAAGAGAATTGCCATAACACTATTATATATATATATATATCCCATACTCATCCTACATACAAAACCTCTATGCTACATCACCCTCAATATGATAAGAAAAACACATTGCTAAGAGCTATTGGGGTGCAAGGTAAATTTTACGGAATGAGAGGCTTTAATTTCTTTCCAACTCTTTTTATATTTGCATTTAAGTTTCACATGATTTTGAGGAGAAAATTCCGGAGTGGGACTTTGTTCACCCTCTTTTAAAGGGTGAACATAATCCTCCTTTTTAAATATATATTAATATAATGTATTAGTGTATAAATATATTTTTATAATACATAATATATTTATACAAGATGAATTAATGTTGAAAAAATATTTTACCTTTTTATATTTCTATTATTTTTATTTTTTTTCAATATTACTACAGCTTAAATATAATATTTTCACATATTATATTCTAAAAAAAATTCTAAAGGGTAAAAAAATATTTTTTCAACATTATTCATCTTGTATAAATATATTGTATATTATAAAAATATATTTATACACTAATACATTATATTAATATATATTTAAAAAGGAGGGTTATGTTCACCCTCTTAAAAGAGGGTGAACGAAGTCCCACTCAAAATTCCGTAACTTATAAATCAAGACGGTTTGATCATTCAAATAGAGAACAACAACTAACGTTATGTTTGTCAAAAAATAGCGGATAACAGATAAACCATTTTACGATTCTGTTTCGCAAAAAGTAGTGGATTGCAGAAAAGCTAACTTATAGCAAATAAATTAGATTACAGCGGATGAGGTGGCGGATAGCAGCTAAACTAACTGATTAAATTAAAATGTTTGATAAAATTAGCGGTTGAAGTAGCTTATAAATTAAAATTACGTAAATAAATATTTGTGTTTGAGGAGAAAAGTAAAGACAGCAAATCAATTGTATTGATAACAATGAATAGAGGGGCCTTTATATAGGCTTTACAAAGAGAGTCCTTCCATACATAGGATTCCTAGTTAAGGTAAGACATCTAACAGGATCATACTACTTATGGAAGAGTCTAGAACTTTCCATAACTCTTATCCCCCTACAACTAGTATTAGGTAAGACACCAATACGGGAAGGATTTCCCGAAACACTCCCCCTGTGTCGAACACTAATACTAACATGGTGCATAAGGTGTTGCCTCGGTAAAAAACCTTTCCAAGTCAAATAAAACCCCGTGGGAAAAACAAAGACTTTGGTGAGGAAAAAGAGCGCAACGCACCAACTACAAATGTCAGAATCATGTGAAGTATACTCCCCCTGAGGTATACATGACAGCTCATTCCGTCGAGCTATCATTAGTTGAGCTCGGATAATCGACACATGTCGATGCTTCTCACATGTTTCTCAAATGTAGATCTCGGCAGAGACTTAGTGAACAAGTCTGCGATATTCTTATCGGAACTCACTTGTTTCACTTCGATATTCAGTAATTTCTGCTGCTGATGATTATAAAAGAACTTCGGCGCAATATGCTTGGTATTGTCACCCTTGATGAAACCTAACTTCATCTGCTCAATGCATGCCGCATTGTCCTCAAATATGCAAGTAGGGGTTGCTGTAGTGGGATCTAATCCACACGTTCCTCGTATATGGTCTATGACTGACCGGAGCCAAATGCACTCTCTTACGGATTCGTGCAATGCGATTATCTCTGCATGGTTCGAGGAAGTAGCAACCAGGATCTGCTTGGTAGATCACCAAGATATCATCGTATTCCCAATGGTGAACACATAACCAGTTTGGGAACGTCCTTTATGCGGGTCAGAGAGATAACCGGCATCAGCAAATCCAACTAAGATGTCGTTAGGATTCTCTGCATAAGGGGTAAGCTTGCTCGCATTAGCACTTCTGGTAGTCAAGCTACCATGCTTAGCTGCAATATCAGAGGAAGATCGACGGTCGGTATGCATCGTCTTAACCTCAACAATTCCTTTCGGAATATCGCTCTCTCTTGCGTAGGGAAAGAACAATCCAAGGTCACTGGAGCCTTTCAAGTATCGAAAGATGTGTTTTACTCCATTCCAATGCCTTATCGTGGGAGCGGAGCTAAATCTCGCTAACAGATTCACAGAGAATGCGATGTCTGGACGAGTACATTGAGCCAGATACAACAACGCACCGATTGCGCTAAGGTACGGTGTTTCTGCTCCAAGGACCTCTTCATCCTCCTCTTTGGGGACGCCAGATCCTTGTTCATTTCCAGACTTCGACCAATCATGGGGGTAGCAAGAGGATGTGCCTTGTCCATGCTAAATCGCCTGAGCATTTTGTGGACATAGGCAGACTGATGAATGAGTATACCATCATCTCGATGTTCTAGCTCTAAGCCCAAGCAGAATCGAGTCCTCCCCAGATCTTTCATCTCGAATTCGGATTTAAGGTAGCGGGCCGTTTCATTGACCTCATCTATGGTACCGATAACATTCATGTCATATACATAGACGGCTACAATCATGAATCCTGCATCTGTTCTTTTCACGAAAATGCATGGACAGATGTCACTGTTCTCGTATCCCTTCCCAACCAAGTATTCACTTAGGCGGTTGTACCACATCCTTCCGGATTGTTTCAACCCATATAGTGAACGACGCAATTTCACAGCGTAAGCGCTCCGTGGTTTAGAGCTACTTGACTTGGGCAATGAAATCCCTTCGGGGACTTTCATATAGATATCAGTATCTAGATCCCCATAAAGATACGCTGTAACCACATCCATAAGCTGCATGTTCAGTTTTTCGGACACTACCAAACTGACTAAGTAGCGGAAAGTGATGATGTCCATAACGGGAGAATACGTCTCCTCGTAGTCAATGCCAGGGCGCTGCGAGAAGCCTTGGGCAACTAGTCTCGCTTTGTAACGCATGACCTCATCCTTATCATTGCGTTTACGAACAAAGACCCACTTATGTCCAACTGGTTTAACGCCCACGGGTATTGGCTCGATACGGTCAAATACCTCACGTTTAGCCATTGAGTCTAGTTCAGCCTGCATTGCATCTTTCCATTTCGGCCAATCGGCTCATTGTTGACATTCAGCAACCGAGCGTGGCTCAGCGTCGTCGTCTTCAATAATTTCTTGAGCGACGGAGTAGGCAAAAGCATCATCAACTAGCGTGGACGACCTGTCCAATAGTACGTATTCACTCGTACATTACATCGAGATTTCTTTATTTTCTAACATCAACAAAGTTTCCGACGCGTCCGTCGATTGTTCCATTGTTGATTCGAGGACATATCCGTAGTCAGAGATAATCTCGTGTGACGGAGTCACTGTGTCAATGACGAGAGGATTTTGTGCCTCCGTTCCTCTTCTCTTTTGAGGTTCGGTATCCTTTCTACCCACTGGCCTCCCCCTCTTTCGAGCAGGGATAAGAGCAGCCGAAGCAGCCGTCCCACCACTAAGGTTGACGTCGGGGGCATCATTCCTTTGGGCGACTGAACCTTGCCCTATAACTGGGACTTCTAACCTTGCAGGAACATTCGCAGCGGGAATGGTAGATCTTGTCACTTTCGCAGTATCAGTAAAGTTGTCGGGCATCGAATCCGCAACTTTCTGAAGACTGAGAATACGTTGCACTTCTAGCTCGGATTGAGCTGTGCGGGGATCTTGATAAGGCAATGAGAGAGCACACCAGACAATTTCCTGGCGTTCAACTGGAATTGGTCGATTCCTCTCTCCCCCTAACGACGGGAAGTTTGTCTCATCAAAGTGACAGTCTGCAAATCTTGCAGTAAACAGATCTCCTGTCAAAGGTTCCAAATAGCGGATAATTTTAGGCGATTCATAGCCAACATATATACCTAATCGTCTTTGTGGACCCATTTTAGTACGCTGTGGAGGCGTAATTGGCACATAGACTGCACAACCAAAAATGTGTAAGTGTGAAATATCAGGCTCATATCCAGTTACCAACTGGTACGCACTAAACGGTTGATTGGCAGTGGGTCGAAAGCGAATAAGTATAGTTGCATGCAAAATTGCATAACCCCAGGCAGAAATCGGCAAGTTGGTGCGCAATACCAATGCTCGGGCGATAAGCTGTAACCGCTTAATCATAGCCTCGGCAAGGCCGTTATGCGAATGAACATGGGGGACGGGATGTTCAACATAAATCCCAATCGACATGCAATAGTCGTCAAAAGACTTCGACGTAAACTCCCCAGTATTGTCCAATCTTAATGACGAGATTGGGAAGTCGGGGTGGTTAGCCCGTAACTTGATGATTTGTGCTAGGAGTTTAGCAAATGCAGCATTTCTCGTGGATAGCAGAGCGACGTGTGACCATCGCGTCGATGCATCAACCAGAACCATAAAATATCTGAATGGTCCGCACTCTGGCTGAATAGGTCCACATATGTCCCTTTGAATTCTTTGTAAGAAGCGAATGTTTTGTGTTGAGTCTTTAGCAAAGGACGGAGAGGGTATCAACTTTGCTAGTGAACAGGCTTTGCAAAACGATTTATGGGCATTAGAAATTGCCACGGAAGCCTCGGGATTTACGAGAGATGCACTGTCAACCTTAACAGGGCGTGCGATCTTTAATCCCAGTGATACGGTATCAAGCTCACTCACATCAATGCCGATATCGAGTGGTGCTTCCAATCGTTTTTTGGACTTGAAAAACGGATGACCATGTGAGTTTTTCAAAATGCGAATCATCATGTCGCGTCCAGGGTGACCGAGTCGGTCATGCCATAGTTGGTATGCTTCAAATCACACGATTCGTGACTCACAAAGATAGGATTCAATAACCCTTATTGTAGTCTGGTATAAACCACTACTTAGACTCATAAGTTTCTCGAGAACGCGGCGTCTTCCGCATTCCGCGCAGTAACACACAAAAATTCTGTCCCATTCTCACAATGTGTATCAAGGTGATAACCGTTGGCACGGATGTCCCTAAAACTTAGCAAGGTTCGGTTTGCTCTTGAGGCATAGAGAGCATTTGTGACATTAATATGCGTACCATTAGGTAGCAAGAAATAAGCAGGTCCCCTCCCTTGAATTACTTGGGAGGAACCAATCATTGTTGTCACTGAGGATATATATGGCACAATATCCTTGAATAATTGCCTATTCCGAAGAATAGTGTGGGTTGTTCCACTATCAGCAAGGCACTCAATTTCGCCACGAGACATCTACAATAAGACATGAAACTCGATTATTCTTGTGATTAAATACATAGCGAAAACTCATTAACTTCGAGTTTGGGGAAATTCGACCAAGTCGGTTAGGATCAAAGGTAGCACAATCGCTGGAAATATTTTCCGCACAGCTTGACCTTTGTTCACTAAAACAGCAATAACTTCTTCGTTAAAAAGGCTATGGACGAACGGTCAGTTGTTCTGGAAACTAGACTTCCGTATCTTTCTGTCCATAGGTCGTGCACTTTCTGGATCATTAAACTCAGATCTCAGTACTCGTTTCAAGTTGCTATTTTGGTATTTCCCTATTGTTGAGTAATAGAGCAAGGTTGAAGCCTTTTTCAAAGGCATTATTGTTGATACAATACTATGGAGATATGGCCATAGGAGCGTTTAAATACTTCAAAACGCATCTTGGTGTTCGATTTGTATCTCGGCTAATGATCCTTTCGGTAACTCCAACTTGATAGACTTGCAGAGAAAGTAGGAATGTCGGTACAGCTAAGGCTGTTTAAAAACCACTGATTCCGTTTGAACTCTCAAAGCATAAACAAATACCAAGGAGGATGCGCCTAGTCTTGATCAAAAGTTTTGATGAAATCCACCAATGTATCAATTTTTTTTTTAACCAAGCAATTCATTTACTGAGCAATTGTTTTGTGATAAACCAAACATGCTTTCGAAGGGAAAAATAAAATTTATCTTTGCACAATCACAGCAATTAAAAGAATTTTATTCATCATGGCCAACTTTATTACATTCATAGAAAATCCAAAGTAGTTCTCGAAAACTAGAAACAAGACAAAACATAACCAAAGCGTAAAACTAGTCAAAGTCGGCAACATCCATATGTTGGTCTTTGTCCGCAATGGTGAGAGGAGGGATCTCAGCCTGGATCTCAATATGGTTCACCTCCGTATTCTCATTATTTTTGTACCATGTAATTCGACTCTTGAGTCAAATATTGTTTATAGTGCTTGTAGTAATCTTGGATGTTCTTTGGCGCTTTGCAATTGCGGTAAGTATGCTTCTTCGATCCGCAAGTATAGCAATTCCGGCCTTCCTTTGGAGTGGTTCCATTCCCGGCGGCAGGAGGCGGTCCACGTGGTTGGGTTCCACTGGGTCCCGTGGCCGAGCCACCTTGCCTCTTCCACACATTGGAATGACGACCTCGTCTCTTCCCTCGCTTGCTCGAGTCATGCATCCGTGGTGCTTGCAAAAACTGAGTAGCGTTGCCTTTTCTATTTTGTCGTGGTGTTTTCCTGTGGGTAGCCTGATTCACTTCCAGAATCGGCTTCGTACCAGCTGGGCGCGCATTGCTATTGAGAATAATCTCATGGTGCCTTTCTTTTTTCGCGAGGTGGGAGATAAGGTCACTAAAGTTCTTAATTCTCCCTTCCTCATAGGCAACGCGCAGCTGATGAGCAATCACACTTGCTCCCACGGGAAACGTGTTAAGAGTCTTCTCGATCAAATCTTGATCAGATTTCTTGACACCACAAAAACCAAGATCAGCGCGAAGATTGAGGATAGCTTGATTATTGTAATATCCGTGTTTTCTATTTTCGGTAATTTCTATTTTTGGTGTATGTTCGTTTCGGACAGCTCGCTTAGCACCGTTTTGGGATTCTGAATCTATTTTATTCTTGGAGTTTTTCCGTCTGGTCGAGTTTCGAGGATGTTTTTGCATAAATTCATCTTGAATTATATCTTGCCGCATGTACGTTCGATTCTCGTAAAACTTGTTCGTTTTCGTTGTTTCTCGATTTGTATAAGTTTGTATGGTTGAGTTGGTCGTGTTGAAACTTTCGGTTTGTTAATCCGACGTTGTATCGCGATTTTTCGGGCACTTGGGCCGTTCTTGTAATTTTCATAAGTTTGGGGAATTTCGCTTTATTTGCTTCGTTTCAGACTCTCTAGTGATCGAGATTATATTCTCTTTCAACGCTCAACTTTGTCATCTTGATTATTACGTGTTTATGTTTCCGGATTCTGGTCTTGCTTCGTATTTCGGCACTTTTGTGCTGTTGGCAGCAGTGTACTGTGCAGTACTGAACTGCTGCCTGAGTAGCGCACGCTACTCCGGACTTACTTGCGTGCGCTATCACTGTGTGGTTAGCGTACGCTAACCTGGGGTTCGTAGCGTGCGCTAACGATTTCAGCGGTCTGGACAGTAGGCTCAGTGTTTCTGTACTGGACCAGGTAGCGCACGCTAATTCAGCGTTAACGCACGCTAATTCCTAATATTAGCGCACGCTAACCATGTAGCTTGCGCACGCTAACTGGAGGACAGAAGGCAGACTGTTCTTCCACGCCCCGTTAGCGCACGCTAATGCTTGTGCGTAGCGTGCGCTAAGACTGTTTTATATAAATAGGACAGCAGCAGTCAACTTCGTCATTTTTCCTTCATTTCTTATCCTTCTCGGCTTTGAGCGATTCCAGGCGAGGGTTAGGGCCGATTCCGACTGTAGATCATCATTCACTACCACCGTGCATTCCTTGCGTGAATTCTTCAAGTTCCTAATCATTTTTCCACCATCCGAATCAAGGTAAAAATTCCCAAAACCCTTGTTTTGAGATTTTGGGGGAATTTTGGGGATTTCTTGGGATTTGACTCTTTTAGTCCGAATTATTACTGGGTTATCGTTAGATTTCGATCGTGTACTTGTAATCCTTCATTTTATTGATGATTTGTGGTTTTAAACTTCAAGTTTTCCATTGTTCGTCACTTATAGTCGACGATACCCAAGTCATCACCGACAAATCGTTCCAAGGGGTAGAATTAGGATTAATTCTTACCTTTCCGCATTATTGAGACTTGTGTATACCGTTATTGTGTTAGGAACAGATTTGGGAGGATTGTTCGGGCCGAAACCTATTCCTTCGTCGTTTCCTTCGTTTCGTTTCACTCAAGGCAAGTGCATGTATTATATTTCATTATGTGTGTACGGATTGATGCGAATAATGTAAACTGTATTATTGAATGAATGTGATGGTTACTCTTCCACCTGGGGACGGCATGTGGCCTCTGGGGGCCGATACTAATGGGTACGGCGACGGAAGTGGACTTGGGTGCGTGTGTTGATGTTCTTCCACCTGGGGACGGTTCGACGGGACCTCTGGGGGCCGATACTAATGGGTACGGCCGCGGAAGTGATTTCTCACCTGGGGACGGTCCGACGGGACCTCTGGGGACCGATACTAATGGGTACGGTCGCGAGTTACCAAGCGTGGATAATTGCGATGTGGAAAACTTGTTGATATACTGTTTCAGTGTTAATGTGATATTCCGGAATATTGATATTCAAAATAATTTTCCTAACGATTTGTTTGCGTTGAATCGTGTATATATATAATGCTGTGTAATTGTGTACTTGCACTATCTATTCGAATGCTAACCCCTTAAATGGGGGAAATGCGTCTTATGCATTTCAGGTACTGGTCGAGCTGAGGAGCTAGCACGGGATGCGCATACAAAGGATGGGTTGGCATGATGATGTGGCTCGAGTCTGTATTTTTATGTTTTGTCATTGCAATTGTCGAGTACCGGGGTTAGACTGTTTACTTTGAAACTTGGTTTAAGTCCCCTGCGTGGGCAATGAATTGGATTTATCTTATGTTCATGTACTCCGTTAAAATGTTTTGGCCGAGGCCACGGCCTTACTTACTTTTTGAGTGAATCATTTGGGATTATATTGTGATTTATGTGTCATGTGTTAGCCTGGTAGACCTCACGAGGGTTCTACGGCGTGTAATGTCCCATTTGTGAATTTGGGTGTTACATTTATGGTATCAGAGCCTCGGTTTTGAATGCCTAGGCTGTCGGTTAATTTTGGGTCTGTCAGTTGTGTCGTTAGAGTCAGTCGTTGAGCCTAATATCATCGTGCTACCGTCTTTTCATGCGACCCGTGGCTGTAAGTCTCCTCGAACTCTTATACTTATGTAATTCGTTTTCTTGCGTTGTTCGGAATTGTGACTTGTGTTACCAACCTTGTGAATTGTGAATCTTTCTGATCTTGTTCTTTTCCTTTTTCTCCTTCAGTATGTTGAGAGGTCGTGGTAGACCGGCTAGGGGACGCGGCCGAGGCCGTGGTCGTGGTGCTGATAATGAGGAGGGCTCACTTTCTCAGTCCTCTGCGGACTCAGCCTCTCACTCAGTGCCGTCGGGTAATAATGTCGACGCCGGGGCTACTGCCGTACTTCAGCAGTTGGTAGCCCAACTTACTCAGATAGCTCAGGGTGGACTCCAGAATCCGCCCCCGACACCGGAAGAGGAAGCTAGTAAGTGGCTTCAGACAGTGACTAAGATGCACCCACCTCGTTTCTCCGGATTTTCTGACCCTCTCGGTTGGGAGAATTGGCTCTTTTAGTTGTCCAGAACCTTCGATGTCGTAGCTTGTCCCGAAGACAGGAGGGTACATATTGCCCAGTACCTCCTGGATAAGGAAGCTGCGGAGTGGTGGGAGGCCGTTACGCCCAGAGACCGTCGAGCTACTTGGGAGGAATTCAAGGCTGCTATGGAAGCAGAATATTGTCCACCGCCAGTTAAGGAGCGCAGAATTGTGGAGTTCTTCACCGCTACACCACAGGATGTACCTATTTCTCAGGCCATCATTACTTACAATCAGCAGTTGGGTTTCGTGAGAGATCAGTGAGGACGGAGGCCGATAAAATCCGTTACTTCAATATGCGCATGAAGCCGCATATTAGATGCAGTATGGCACCGCTCATGTGTGCCACTTTGAAGGAATACTGTGATCGCTCAGCGATCGAGATGGCTGTCCCGGAATCAGAGTCGGTTTCGGAAGCTAAGAAGCAGAAGACTGTTGGTGGGTTCTCGGCCGGAAAAGGTGGTCAGTTTTCGAGGTCTCGTTCTGCTCCTACACCTAGGAAGAGGCCGTATCATCAGGCCGGTGGATCTCAGGGTAACCGTTCAGTCCAGTCTGTTGCACCTGGCGGGAGAGTTTGTTTTAATTGCAGTCAGCCCGAGCACGTTGTGAAAGATTGCCCATTTCCGTTAGTTGCTTGCTCTACTTGCGGACAGACCGGGCATCGGGCAGCTCATTGTGAGAGGGCCACCAGGGCCGCTAGATTTACGACTACCACTGCCGATCAGAGGGATCACAGCTCTCCAGCTACTCATGTTCCGCAGGGTTTGAGTCGTGGTAGAGGTCGGAGTCAGCCGGATCACCGCGCAGCGTCGAGTTCGGGCTCAGTCCATCCCCGATTGTATCAGATGAGGCGCACAGAGGAGGCAGACGTTCCGGTGGCGTCAGGTACCACTCAGATCCTTTCTCATCCAGTTTCAGTGCTTTTTGATTCGGGTGCGACCCATTCCTTTATAGCCTCGGATTATGTGAGTCGTATTGGCTTTGACTGCTTGTTTGAGTGTGAGCCGTTTGTAGTGGGTACGCCTAGCGGGGATCGTATGGTTGGGGACCGGGAAGTTAGGGATTGCCCAGTGAGGATCAGGAGCCGGGATTGGCCCTCGAATCTCATTGTTATAGACCTTAAGGGTGAGGATTTGATCATCGGGGACGATTGGTTGGATCGTCATGGTGCTATCATGAACTATCGGACTCGTACCATCTCGATAGTTGCCGAGGACGGCACCGAGCATACTCTCGTCGGCTGTAAGTCGGGCAGCTCGGGGAGTGTGATTAGCGCCTTGAAGGCGATGAAACTTTTGAACCAGGGTTGTGTCGGCTACTGGTGTTTCGCTCTGCAGGCGGAAGATGGTGGGGTTGACATATCGTCGATTCCAGTTGTTAGCGAGTATCCCGATGTATTTCCGGATGACTTGCCGGGATTACCACCACATCGAGAGTGTAACACCCCCAATCCACTCAGGGATATTACACGCCGTAGACCCTCTCCTCGAAGATCTACCAGGCTGGTAACAACATTTAACATCTCGACAATGCCTTCAAGGCTAAATGACTCAGTAGACCGATTTGGTCTTTCAATAAAAATAAACAGCTCAATTACAACATATACCACGCGAGGTTCAAAATACAATAAACTCCCGTACAACGGGGAAAAGATACTGCAGCGGAAAAGAAAATACAACTAGACCAATACGACATCAACGGATCCTCGTGTGATTAGTATCGTTCATCTTTCATCATCCTTCGTGCCGACCCTGTGCTATGCTCCAAAACCTGAATGCAAAAATAGACATCCACCCCGAATACTGGGGTTAGCAAACTCCACTGTTTTGCTAGTGCAAGTATAAATACGAAAACAAGCCATACATATCATACTCCACAAAAACAGAATAATCGCGAATATACTTCCCGAGAAAATTCACTTGATCAAACCATTCAAAACGTGAAAGGTTGGAAATAACCCAATGTCCACATTACAAAACATTTGACGATCTCGGGAGTTTAGAAAACATTTGGGATATAAGAATTCTAAAACCTTTCGAAAACATTTAGGGACACACCAAAAGTCATTTTCCAAAATTCAAGTTCCTGTAACAATACGCAGGTCCACAACCCATTTCACAAAACACGGGTCCGTGACCCAAATCACAAATCACATGTTCCTAAGGATTATTCGTGTCCCGTGCTAACAAGCCACGAACCTCAGATGCTCCCGAAGAACAAACCCGAGTGAATAACCCAATAGGAAAAACATATCAAATCACATGTCTCCACGACACGAATATCACAACCAAACCACAACCATAAGTTATCCCGGCATCGCGCTAACAAGCCACGAACCTCGGAGTCCCCGCAAGACATACCCGATGATAACCCCACTAGTTATCCCGGCATCGGGCTAGCAAGCCCCAAACCTCGGAGTCCCCGCAAGACATACCCGTATTGGATAACCCTACGGTTTCGCCCGACCCATACTAGCAAGTATGGATCCCGGAGATTCAACAATCCTACCCGGAGGCACATCACATACAACAAGCACACAACAATAGTCGATTATCAAGACAAGCAACATTAAGCATCACAACCCCCTTTCAAAGGAGTAACGACTAACATCACATCATGTCGAATACCCACCGAACAAACATACAATTCAATACCCAATCCTCGGAAAACAATTATGGTCTATTATATTCACTCAATGCGATTATAACGTCTCTCAACGTACGAAACTAACACACATATTCCGAGAACATATCCATTCGCGAAGTATTCGAATTATCGTTGAAAGACAATATTTATCGAGGACATACCGATCCTTTTTAACGTTCATTAAAACATTGGATTTCGCATAAAATCATTTATCAATAATTATGCCGATGAAATATGAAATGTATGGGCAAGATACTTGCCTCGAATAATCGCAACACGGAGAATCGACCGAAGTAGGTTGACACGAACCGACTACGAACCCACCGACTCCACCGATCGCCAACTCGCGGTCATAAACTACGAAGGACAAGAACAACAATGAAATGAATTCCATAACACGACTCAAAGCCGTTGAATTCAAAGAACAAATGACGAACGTTCAAGTGTTTCCCCCAAAACGGCCAAGAACACGATTCGTTCCGTCAAAACCCGAAAACGGAATTCCAAGTTGAAATATGGATATACAATCCATAGAATATGTTTAACAACATCATTTAACCATAATCGATCCATCAAAAACGGATGAAAAACAAGATCAAGGACAAATCCCCCAAAAAGTCAATTTGAAGGAAATCAAGAAGTATACTTCGATTCGACGAAGAACAATGGGTTAAATGATGTTAAACACAAGAATACTACTAAGATTAATCATATCCATCATAAATTAACCAATAATACGGAACGAATCGGACAAAAACGCAAAAACCCCCAAATTCACGAAAGTAGGGTTCTAAAGAAGATTACCTTGATTCGCTGGATCAAAGGATGATAACGGATGATTGATTGATGATATGAACTCAATAACTTCATGGATTTGTTGTCAAACAACATGGCTCCATGGTGGTATCACCCTCAGCCGCGGAAGGAAATGAGAAGAAGGAGAAAAATGGCCAAAAACCCGTGTGCAGGACCATAAATAGAAGCCACAGTGTCTGGCCCACGGAGTGTGCCGCACGAGCCCAAAAATGGCTCCCGGTGGTCGGCGGTGTGCCGCGGCTCAGCCGGCGTGTGCCGCGGCACCGTGCGATCGGGTTGGCCGAAAAATGCCACAGAGTGTGCGCGGCCCCCGGCATGTGCGCGGCCCTACGGTGCGGCCGCTTTCGGCCGGAAGCCGCGATCACGCCGACCGTGACTCGGCGAGCTGCCGAGCACTACCGGCCGTGACTCGGCCGGCTGATTGCCCGCCATGACTCGGCCGGGGCCAACTCCGACGAACGACCCCGAACACGAATACGAATCGATAATACGGTTCTGACGTACTCGCAAAGACGAATCTAAGAGCTAAGAGAACACACAATTCCGACCACCCGAAGGCTCGGAATTCAACAACTAAGTAATTACCCAAAACTTTGGGAAATTACGAAAATGGCCCAAAACGTCCGAAAATCACGATACGCGATCGAAACACCAAACCAAAGCTTGCAACATGAATAATAACATTAAATGAACTTACGAGAAACTCGAAACAATAGATTTGGACGAGATTCGCAAGAATCGAACTCAAGTGCGGAAAAGTCGCTAAAAGCTCGGAACTCAACAAAACGATACCGAAACGAACTCGGATGACAAAAAGTGCAGAATTAATCATTCTCGAAATGACGAAAGCGGTCATGAGCGAGTCGTCAAAACGGACTCGGCCGAAAAAGAAATTTACCGAAAATCGAAAATTGCGGATATTACATTCTACCCTCCTTAAAAGAAGTTTCGTCCGAAACTTAAAATAAGTAGGAGAAGCAATATCCTGCCAGAGAACTCGACGAGATACGCAAAACCGAAAACTCGCGCCCGACGGCGAAACGCCGCAAGAAACGCAAGGAGACATACGGCGTGAAAACACGCTCCGCGACGACCAACACAACGTTGCGTTAGAATATAATAAAACCAACAAATGACAAGCGTCATCAAACGGATAATATAGTCAAGTCAATTATCCGAACAATCACAAAACACAACGAACGAAAATCAATATGATTGACCACCCAACGGTACATCAATCAAAACGCAAGCCAATCGGCGAACAAATACGGAATTCCACCGCCCAAGGGTTGGAAGATCGAAACGAGACTAATTTCCCGAACTTAAGGAAATTAGGAAGGAGCTGAATGCTCAACAATCACGAAACGAGGACAAAAGCCGAACAAACAAACGCGAGACAACAAAAATCGAACAATCATGTCCGAACCACGAAGGATAATAAAATTCAAACAACAACTCCCGTGATGATCCGTGGGAACTACAAGACATGCATTCCCATAAGATCCACCGAATGGGAATAGCGATTGAAAAGTCACAACGACAAACGAGTTATTCAAACAATACCACACTTGTTCGATCAACAAAAGCAAGGGCGGGACAAGCTCGAAATGCCAACAAACATAATGAGTCGACAAAGTCGAAAACACAGGAGTTCCAAATCCGATCCACTTCGAATAAAGGAACTAATAGATCCATATGATGTCACTTCCGAACAAGGTTCACAAGAATCGAACCGAACTCGAAAAAATCACAGCGATAACCAGATCAACCCACAACAAGATCACAGTTCGTTCGGACGATGAAACCGAAATACAGAACAAGTTCAGAAAGTATCAACGAATACGAGCGAGTCGAAAGAATGGAGAAAGAGAAAATACAGAAGTCAAAATAGTACGGGTATTACCTCCGACCTCATCCATGAAACTCACAAAAACAGGAGCAAGGTAACAAGACATTAAACAACCGACACATAACGGAACGATCACCGATGCACACGGCCATACCAACCCAAGCTCTAACAGCTCTCACATGCGCGACAACGCAGAAATCACCACGGGGCAACAATATTCAACACCAACATCCCGCCTCTCACAAGGGGCTAACACAACAAATGTGTGGAAAATGACTCAACGCTCACACCGCCAATTCGGTCATACTCGGGAGCAAACATCAAAATGACAACGCGAACATCATACATACATACCCAGCCCTCAAACGGGAATGGATAGGTTTTAAAAACGAAAACTTCATTTTGAAAATAATTTAGAAGAACACCGGTTGATCTTGAGTATCACCTTTCAAAAAGTACAAACGTGAAACATTGTTATTGAGACTTTGAAAACCATCATGCACTTGGTAAAAATGAGGACATCTTCTTTTAGCGAAAGACTTTCAGAAATATTCGACCCTCGGGTTTAAGTATAAGTGTTTCTAAACGTCGAAAATATCTCAAAATACTTTTGGTCCTCAATTGGAATTTTTTTTTTTTTTGAAATATATTGCGGCACGAGAAAGCACCTCGAAAACACCGCAAGAAAATAATTCGTTTTAAAAGTACGTCTCGAAATTTAATTTTCTAAGATACTCAAGGTTTTCAAAAATCCAATAGGCTAGAATGCCCAAAACTCACACATATCGACGTTCACTAAAACAACTCCTAGTACACGCATCAAAACGTTTAAAACCAAGACAATACATGTCTTTAAACGGAAATAAACGAAAAAAAATACCACATTTAGAACAAACCAATGACCACATTCGAGGCCTCTAAGGACCCTCCCGCACTGGCTAGTGAACAAGTCGAACGCGTATAAGCACAAAGCCTCCACAAGAGAACTTGTAAGACGTGCAAATCGATTCGAAAATCATCGAAAGCGGACAAAAACAACAATAAAAAGACATCACAAGCGACGACACTCCTCGTATAAATCAAATACGAGAGTCGACTAAATACATATCGTGAAATCAAAATCCACATAAGGATTCCATCTCTTAACAAATAATCATAAAAATAGCTCGTGTCACACGAGGCACAACACAAAGAAGGGAGACTTACTTCCACAGTCGCACGGAGATGATGATCGCCCCACGATACTAATCACGACCAACAAACTCAAACGACGCGTCGCGACACGACTCGATCGGACAAAATCGACAACACAAGACTCAACAACACATAACTCGACCCGACACCTAGGTTTCCTCAACCTAAGCTCGATACCATTTATGTAACACCCCAATCCACTCAGGATATTACACGCCGTAGACCCTCTCCTCGAAGATCTACCAGTGGTAACAACATTTAACATCTCGACAATGCCTTCAAGGCTAAATGACTCAAGAGACCAATTTGGTCTTTCAATAAAAATAAACAGCTCAATTACAACATATACCCACGCAGGGGTCAAAATACAATAAACTCCCGTACAACGGGGAAAAGATACTGCAGCGGAAAAGAAAATACAACTAGACCAATACGACATCAACGGATCCTCGTGTGATTAGTATCGTTCATCTTTCATCATCCTTCGTGCCACTCGTGCTATGCTCCAAAACCTAAATGCAAAATAGACATCCACCCCGAATACTCGGGGTTAGCAAAACTCCACTGTTTTGCTAGTGCAAGTATAAATACGAAAACAAGCCATACATATCATACTCCACAAAAATGAATAATCGCGAATATACTTCGAGAAAATTCACTTGTTCAAACCATTCAAAACGTGAATGGTTGGAAATAACCCAATGTCCACATTACAAAACATTTGACGATCTCGGAGTTTAGAAAACATTTGGGATATAAGAATTCTAAAACCTTTCGAAAACATTTAGGGACACATGACCAAAGTCATTTTCCAAAATTCAAGTTAGGTAACAATACGCAGGTCCACAACCCATTTCACAAAACACGGGGTCCGTGACCCAAATCACAAATCACATGTTCTAAGGATTATTCGTGTCCGTGCTAACAAGCCACGAACCTCGGATGCTCCCAAGAACAAACCCGAGTGAATAACCCAATAGGAAAAACATATCAAATCACATGTCTCCACGACACGAATATCACAACCAAACCACAACCATAAGTTATCCCAGATCGCGCTAACAAGCCACGAACCTCGGAGTCCCCGCAAGACATACCCGATGATAACCCCACTAGTTATCCCGGCATCGGGCTAGCAAGCCCCGAACCTCGGAGTCCCCGCAAGACATACCCGTATTGGATAACCCTACGGTTTCGCCCGACCCATACTAGCAAGTATGGATCCCGGAGATTCAACAATCCTACCCGGAGGCACATCACATACAACAAGCACACAACAATAGTCGATTATCAAGACAAGCAACATTAAGCATCACAACCCCCTTTCAAAGGAGTAACAACTAACATCACATCATGTCGAATACCCACCGAACAAACATACAATTCAATACCCAATCCTCGGCAAACAATTATGGTCTATTATATTCACTCAATGCGATTATAACGTCTCTCAACGTACAAAACTAACACACATATTCCGAGAACATATCCATTCACGAAGTATTCGAATTATCGTTGAAAGATAATATTTATCGAGGACATACCGATCCTTTTTAACGTTCATTAAAACATTGGATTTCGCATAAAATCATTTATCAATAATTATGACGATGAAATATGAAATGTATGGGCAAGATACTTGCCTCGAATAATCGCAACACGGAGAATCGACCGAAGTAGGTTGACACGAACCGACTACGAACCCACCGACTCCACCGATCGCCAACTCGCGGTCATAAACTACGAAGGACAAGAACAACAATGAAATGAATTCCATAACACGACTCAAAGCCGTTGAATTCAAAGAACAAATGACGAACGTTAAGTGTTTCCCCAAACTTGACGAGAACACGATTCGTTCCGTCAAAACCCGAAAACGGAATTCCAAGTTGAAATATGGATATACAATCCATAGAATATGTTTAACAACATCATTTAACCATAATCGATCCATCAAAAATGGATGAAAAACAAGATCAAGGACAAATCCCCCAAAAAGTCAATTTGAAGGAAATCAAGAAGTATACTTCGATTCGACGAAGAACAATGGGTTAAATGATGTTAAACACAAGAATACTACTAAGATTAATCATATCCATCATGAATTAACCAATAATACGGAACGAATCGGACAAAAACGCAAAAACCCCCAAATTCACGAAATTAGGGTTCTAAAGAAGATTACCTTGATTCGCTGGATCAAAGGATGATAACGGATGATTGATTGATGATATGAACTCAATAACTTCATGGATTTATTGTCAAACAACATGGATCCATGGTGGTATCACCCTCAGCCGCGGAAGGAAATGAGAAGAAGGAGAAAAATGGCCAAAAACCCGTGTGCAGGACCATAAATAGGCTGCACAGTGTGCCGCGGCCCAGCGGGAGTGTGCCGGCACGAGCCCAAAAATGGCTCCCAGTGGTCGGCGGTGTGCCGCAGCTCAGCCGGCGTGTGCCGCGGCACGATGCACGGTCAGGTTGGCGAAAAATGCCACAGTGTGCCGCGGCCCTGCCCGGCATGTACCGCGGCCCTACGGCAGTGCGGCTGCTCGGCCGGAAGCCGCCGATCACCGCGACCGTGACTCGGCGAAGCTGCCGAGCACTACGGCCGTGACTCGGCGATCCGGCTGGGCCTGCAGTGCCGGCCATGACTCAGGGGCCAACTCCGACGGCCCGAACGACCGAACCCGAACACGAATACGAATCGATGATACTGATTCTGACGTACTCGCAAAGACGAATCTAAGAGCTAAGAGAACACAATTCCGACCACCGAAGGCTCGAATTCAACAACTAAGTAATTACCCAAAACTTTGGGAAATTACGAAAATGGCCCAAAACGTCCGAAAATCACGATACGCGATCGAAACACCAAACCAAAGCTTGCAACATGAATAATAACATTAAATGAACTTACGAGAAACTCGAAACAACAGTTTCGGACGAGATTCGCAAGAATCGAACTCAAGTGCGGAAAAGTCGCTAAAAAGCTCGGAACTCAACAAAACGATACCGAAAAGAACTCGGATGACAAAAAGTGCAGAATTAATCATTCTCGAAATGACGAAACGGTCATGAGAGAGTCGTCAAAACGGACTCCGGCCGAAAAAAGAAATTTACCGAAAATCGAAAATTGCGGATATTACAGAGAGGTGGAGTTTCCTATTGATCTTGAGCCGAATGCGGCCCCTATTTCTCGAGCACCGTACCGTATGGCACCGTTAGAGATGCTAGAGTTGAAGAATCAGTTGGGAGAGTTGTTAGATAAAGGGTATATTCGACCGAGCGCATCGCCTTGGGGTGCGCCTGTACTTTTTGTTAAGAAGAAGGATGGATCGCTTTGTTTATGCATCGATTATCGAGAATTAAACAAGTTGACCATCAAAAATAAATACCCTTTGCCTCGGATTGACGACTTGTTTGATCAGCTTCAAGGGGCGACAGTCTTTTCGAAGATTGACTTGTGATCGGGTTACTACCAGTTGAGGATTCGGGACAGCGATATACCGAAAGCTGCCTTTCGGACGAGATATGGCCATTACGAGTTTGTGGTTATGCCTTTCGGGCTAACCAATGCCCAGTTGTTCATGCGGTTGATGAACAAAGTTTTTATTGAGTATCTGGACAAATTCGTAGTCGTTTTTATCGACGATATTCTTATCTATTCACTGAGTCGTGAGTAGCACGACTTACATCTCAGGATTGTTTTAGACTCTTTGAGGACCGAGCGGTTATGCGAAGTTCTCTAAGTGTGAGTTTTGGCTCGAGGAAGTGATGTTCCTCGGGCATGTGATTTCAGCAGAGGGAGTTCGGGTAGATCCGCAGAAGATAGAGGCAGTGATGGCTTGGGAGCCGCCTAAGAATGTGAAGGAGGTGAGGAGTTTTCTGGGTCTTTCCGGATATTACCGTAGATTCGTTGAGGGATTTTCTAAGATCGCTAGACCACTCACTCAGTTGCTCCAGAAAACTCAGAAGTTCGAGTGGACTGCAGACAGGCAGGACAGTTTTGACGAGTTAAAGAGACGTTTGACCACCGCACCCGTTTTAGCATTGCCTCAGGGGAACGAGGATTTCGTAGTGTATAGTGATGCTTCGAGCCTTGGTCTAGGATGTGTTTTGATGCAGAGAGACAGAGTGATTGCTTATGCGTCCCGCCAATTGAAACCTTATGAGGTAAATTATCCCACGCACGATTTGGAGTTAGCTGCGGTCGTTTTCGCCTTAAAAATCTGGAGGCATTATCTCTATGGGTCATCGTGTAAGATTTTTACGGATCACAAGAGTCTGAAGTACATCTTCACCTTAAAGAGTTGAATATGAGGCAACGTAGGTGGTTAGAGCTAATTAAAGATTACGACCTCGAGATACTTTACCATCCTGTAAGGCCAACGTAGTGGCCGATGCGTTGAGCCGAAAACCGATGGCTTTGGATGTTAGAGGTACTTACACGCAGAGTAGGATCCAGTGAGATTTCATCCGTCGAATATTGAGGTTTGGGTTCGAGAGTTCAGGCCGTTATGTGCGTTAGAGATCACTTCGTCCTTGACTGATGATATCAAGGCGAAGCAGTATGACGATCCGTTTTTGGTCCAGTTGAGGGAGGATGTGAGGAAGGGGAAAGCCCCTGGATTTGTGGTTCAGGATGATGGCGTTCTGAGATTTCGCGGCAGGTTATGTGTACCGAATGTTAATGAGCTGAGACAGAAGATCTTGAGCGAAGCTCATACCACGCCTTACTCCATACATCCTGGTACGAGTAAAATATACAAGGACGTGAGGAGTAACTAATGGTGGAGTAATTTGAAGACAGACGTTAGCGAGTTTGTGTCGAGATGTTTGACCTGTCAGCAGGTTAAGATCGAGCATCAGCGACCCGCGGGGTTTTTGCGACCACTTCCTATCCCGGAGTGGAAATGGGAGGATATTTCTATGGATTTCATTACCAGTATGCCTAGGACTCGGAATGGAATGAACATGATTTGGGTTATTGTCGATCGACTGACCAAATCAGCTCATTTCCTGGGTATTAAGGACATTTGGGGTCCAGAGAGACTGGCACGAGTGTTTATTGCAGAGATCGTGAGATTGCATGGGACTCCTAAGAGTATTGTTTCGGATCGTGATGGCTGGTTCGTGTCACATTTTTGGCAGGCTGTTCATCGAGCTTTGGGGACTGAGTTGAGACTCAGTACATCTTACCACCCTCAGACTGACGGGCAGTCAGAGCGGACGATCCAGACGTTGGAGGATATGTTGAGAGCCTGTGCCCTAGATTGGAAGGATGATTGGGAGTCGCACTTGCCGTTGATCGAGTTCACGTACAACAATAGTTGGCACGCCTCGATCAAAATGGCACCATTTGAGGCATTGTATGGGAGGAGGTGCAGATCGCCGTTGCGTTGGGACGATGCGTCCGAGCTGATTGGTACCGAGCCCGATATGGTAGTTGAGACGAGAGAGAGGATTACTCTGATTCGTGATAGATTGTTGACAACCCAGAGTCGGCAGAAGTCTTATGCCGACACGCGTCGCCGGCCGTTGGAGTTTGAGGTGGGAGATCATGTTTTGCTTAAGGTGTCGCCGACACGGGGAGTTTACCGCTTCGGCCGGAAGGGTAAACTTAGTCCGAGGTATATTGGGCCGTTTGAGATTTTAGAGAGAGTGGGAGAGCTTGCCTATCGGTTAGGCTTGCCGCCGTCTTTGAGTCACGTTCATAACGTATTTCATGTTTCCCAGCTTAGGAGGTACGTATCGGACCCTAGCCATATTATCGATTTTGGAGAGATCGGGTGGGACCCGACATTACCATCGAGGAGAGGCCGATTCAGATTTTAGAGCGTCGGGTGAAGCAACTTCGTCATAAAACCATTCCTCTGGTTAAAGTTCAATGGTCGAGTCATGGGTCCGAGGAAGCCACATGGGAGACGGAAGAGAGTATGCGGTCGAGATACCCCGAGTTGTTCGCGTTGTAAGTTTCGGGACGAAACTTATTTTTAGGGGGAGATAATGTAATATCCGTGTTTTCTATTTTCGGTAATTTCTATTTTTGGTGTATGTTCGTTTCGGACAGCTCGCTTAGCACCGTTTTGGGATTCTGAATCTATTTTGTTCTTGGAGTTTTTCCGTCTGGTCGAGTTTCGAGGATGTTTTTGCATAATTTCATCTTGAATTATATCTTGCCGCATGTACGTTCGATTCTCGTAAAACTTGCTCGTTTTCGTTGTTTCTCGATTTGTATAAGTTTGTATGGTTGAGTTGGTCGTTTTGAAACTTTCGGTTTGTTAATCCGACGTTGTATCGCGATTTTTCGGGCACTTGGGCCGTTCTTGTAATTTTCATAAGTTTGGGGAATTTCACTTTATTTGCTTTGTTTCAGACTCTCTAGTGATCGAGATTATATTCTCTTTCAACGCTCAACTTTGTCATCTTGATTATTACGTGTTTATGTTCCGGATTCTGGTCTTGCTTCGTATTTCGGCACTTTGTCTTTGTTAGCGTGATGTCGCGTGCGATCGACTGCTTTGCACAGTAGCGCTGCGCTTCGCCGGACTTACTTGCGTGCGCTATCCTTTGTGTGGTTAGCGTCGCTAACTCGGGTTCGTAGCGTGCGCTAACGATTTCATGGCCAGACAGTAGGCTCAGTGTTTCTGTACTGGACCAGGTAGCGCACGCTAATTCAGCGTTAACGCACGCTAATTCCTAATATTAGCGCACGCTAACCATGTCAGCTTGCGCACGCTAACTGGAGGACAGAAGGCAGACTGTTCTTCCACGCCCCGTTAGCGCACGCTAATGCTTGTGCGTAGCGTGCGCTAAGACTGTTTTATATAAATAGGGCGGCGGCCAATAACGTCATTTTTCCTTCATTTCTTATCCTTCTCGGCTTTGAGCGATTCCAGGCGAGGGTTAGGGCCGATTCCGACTGTAGATCATCATTCACTACCACCGTGCATTCCTTGCGTGAATTCTTCAAGTTCCTAATCATTTTTCCACCATCCGAATCAAGGTAAAAATTCCCAAAACCCTTGTTTTGAGATTTTGGGGGAATTTTGGGATTTCTTGGGATTTGACTCTTTTAGTCCGAATTATTACTGGGTTATCGTTAGATTTCGATCGTGTACTTGTAATCCTTCATTTTATTGATGATTTGTGGTTTTAAACTTCAAGTTTTCCATTGTTCGTCACTTATAGTCGACGATACCCAAGTCATGACCGACAAATCGTTCCAATGGGTAGAATTAGGATTAATTCTTACCTTTCCGCATTATTGAGACTTGTGTATATCGTTATTGTGTTAGGAACGGATTTGGGAGGATTGTTCGGGCCGAAACCTATTCCTTCGTCGTTTCCTTCGTTTCGTTTCACTCAAGGCAAGTACATGTATTATATTTCATTATGTGTGTACGGATTGATGCGAATAATGTAAACTGTATTATTGAATGAATGTGATGGTTACTCTTCCACCTGGGGACGGCATGTGGCCTCTGGGGGCCGATACTAATGGGTACGGCCACGGAAGTGGACTTGGGTGCGTGTGTTGATGTTCTTCCACCTGGGGACGGTTCGACGGGACCTCTGGGGGCCGATACTAATGGGTACGGCCGCGGAAGTGGTTTCTCACCTGGGGACGGTCCGACGGGACCTCTGGGGACCGATACTAATGGGTACGGTCGCGAATTACCAAGCGTGGATAATTGCGATGTGGAAAACTTGTTGATATACTGTTTCAGTGTTAATGTGATATTCCGGAATATTGATTTTCAAAATAATTTTCCTAACGATTTGTTTGCGTTGAATCGTGTATATATATAATGCTGTGTAATTGTGTACTTGCACTAGCTATTCGAATGCTAACCCCTTAAATGGGGGAAATGCGTCTTATGCATTTAGTATCGTCGAAATGAGGAGTGCACGGAATGCGCATACAAAGGATGGGTTGGCATGATGATGTGGCTCGAGTCTGTATTTTTATGTTTTGTCATTGCAATTGTCGAGTACCGGGGTTAGACTGTTTACTTTGAAACTTGGTTTAAGTCCCCTGCGTGGGCAATGAATTGGATTTATCTTATGTTCATGTACTCCGTTAAAATGTTTTGGTCGAGGCCACGGCCTTACTTACTTTTTGAGTGAATCATTTGGGATTATATTGTGATTTATGTGTCATGTGTTAGCCTGGTAGACCTCACGAGGGTTCTACGGCGTGTAATGTCCCATTTGTGAATTGGGGTGTTACAATTATAGGCTTCCACATTCGCATAATCCAAAAATCGGATTTGCTCCCACTGAAGTTGCAATTCGGGGAAGCGCTGATCATGCACATTATTAAATCGTTGTTCGAGTGTATCCCATAGTTCTTTGGGGGTTTGCAAATTCATATAACACTTTTTCAACAACGGATGTATATGTCTACGCAAGTACATCAGTGCATTAGCCTTGGTTTCCTCGCTCGGTTCTTGAGCGGTAGGTTCGTTAGAGGGAAAGATGGTGGTGGTAAATCTCTTACCGACGAACGCCAAGCGAACGTCTGAGACCCACCTATGGTACTCCTTACCAGCATGGTCAAGGATGTCGAACTCCGGATGAACATTTGAGCTTTGTGCTATCTACAAGATATAAACAAGAGGAAGTTAGTCTTGTTGGATTTTCAGTGACAATGTAAACGGTCACAATCGATGCTTTTAAACCGTTACTCGATTTACTTCCCTTAATTGTTGTTTAGTAAAGTCGACAAAAAACGGCGATATCAGATCGCACCCAGATACGTGGTGTATGCAACAACCACAAGTATCGACTTTCAACAATTCCGTGACTCCCCCAGGACCGTCACACAGTTTTCTTCGACACGCAGAGATACCGACTTCTCTCGCGGTCTCATTCACCGCAAAGTAGCGTGGGAGATAAAGAACCCAAATACCCGTGTCCCAAAAAGAAAAATTCCCAAAAGGAGAGAATTGAAATAGGGACAAGTCAGATAATTACCTCGATTATAAAATTAGGCACGTGCTGAATTTGTGGTGTGCTTCGATCTACCGGTTGGTACTCGATGCGACGACGTGAAACCGGAGGCGCAATTTTAAGGCTCAAGATAAGTTGATGTTCGGGTTTTGGTCCGAGAGTCGAACTGGCCGGACTGGTGGATCCGGTGGCGGCGGTGCGGATGGCGGTGGTGGTCCTGGCCGGGCGGCGGCGGCGGCGGTGGCAGCGGCATGGCGGCCGGGCGCAAGCTGGGGCGGCGGCGCTGCATGGCGGCAGCGGCGCAGCTGGAAGCATGGCAAGCGGTGGCATGGCGCGTGGTGGAGGCGGCAGTGCAGGCGTGGCGGCGGCGGCGCGTGGTGGTCCAAGTGGCCGCGGTGGCCAAGGCGGCGCTGGCCGTGGAGGCTGGGCCCAGTGGCAGGCGGTGGCGCTGGCGATGTCGGCGCGGCGACGGAGGCCGACGGCGGAGGTCGGCGGGCAGTGGCCGGGCGAAGCGGGCGATGGCTGGGTCAGGCGCGGTGCTCGGCGGCAGGGCTTGGCCGATTTTTTTTTTTTTTTTTCGTTCGAGCTACGTGCTGATAACGTGTTTGAGGAGAAAAGTAAAGACAGCAAATCAATTGTATTGATAACAATGAATAGAGGGGTCTTTATATAGGCTTTACAAAGAGAGTCCTTCCATACATAGGATTCCTAGTTAAGGTAAGACATCTAACAGGATCCTACTACTTATGGAAGAGTCTAGAACTTTCCATAACTCTTATCCCCTACAACTAGTATTAGGTAAGACACCAATACGGGAATGATTTCCCGGAACAATTTGTAATTAATACTTAAAAATGAGAGAGAAAATCATTAATAAATGAGAAATTTAACACAAGTAACGAGGATAAAATTGAGAGAGAACATGAAACGCTATAAGCTCAAAGGCTACTTCAAGTAGCGTTTCAAAAAATGCTATAAACTACTAAAAAACATTATAAGCTACAATTATCAAACACTTATCACCGGCTCATCCGCTATAAGCTATCTGCTATAAGCTAGTGAATTGACATTCCAAAACAAAGTCTATAACGAATAAACTAGCTTATAACGAATGAGTTAGTGAACAACCAATAAGCAGATGATTAAATTTAAGTATTTGGAAAATTAAAGGTCGGAGTAGCTTATAAAATAAAATTACTCAAATAGACATTAGTAATTAGTGCTTAAAAATGAACGAGAAATTCATATGAAGGATAAATAAGATAATTTAATTAAAATAATGAGAGTAAAATCGAGAGAAAAAATTAAAATGCTATAAGCTATAAATTCAAACGCTACTTCAAGTAGCATTTGAAAAAAAAGCTATAAACTACTGAAAAACGCTATAAGCTACTATTGTCAAACACTTATCAATGGCTCATCGACTATAAGCCATGTGCTATAAGTTAGTGGATTGACATGGCTGCAATTTATCCATCACAAAGTCAAAAGTATGTAAAAATAGTAAAAAAGGAAAATCATTAAACTAGAGGCAGCAGCACGAAAGAACAAAACATAAACCCTATTCATTCCATAGACGTTTGAAACTCCAAACAAGATACAGAATCCCATTATAAGGACCATTCTATAAAAACACAACAATTGCGCTTCAACTAAGGAAATATATTACTTCTTCATAAGGAGAACGACTGTGTGTGCAGCTATACTCCGATTCTCCCCAAGACTGTCGACCTTCTCATGAGTTTTTGCTTTCAGGTTTACAACAGAAGGATCGGCGCCGAGTAGCTTGCATAAGTTTGATCTTATAGACTCCTTATGTGGGCTCACCTTTGGTCTTTGGAGAATTAATGTAGCATCTAAGTTCCCCAGCTCGTAACCCGCCTCGTGCATTAACAGGACCTGATTACGGTACCAAATAGCTCGAACAAATCAATAAAGGAGCCGAGGTATTATTCCATCCAATATACGAACTAAAACTTAGGAGAACCAAAACATTAGTAAAAAGAAGAGTTGCAAATCTCATTGTTCCACGAAAATACATCTAATTGCAAGTGAAACACCAAAAAGTGAAGAAATCGTTACAATATATCAATATTATAAATACAACAACATTACCCCAATGCCTCAATGGCTCCCGCAAAAGGCGGGGTAATGGGGGATCGGATGTACGCAGCCTTACCCCTGTCTTAACACAGAGAGGCTTACCCCTGTCTTAACACAGAGAGGCTGTTTCCGGATGATCCAAAATGAAAATTGCATCGAGAATTGCACGGAATGACTAGTACTTCATGAGAAAAAGAAGTACAGTCAGTTTAGTGAGTCATTTTGTTTTATTCCATTATAATCCAGAATCAAAGAATAAGGAATCTTTGGCTCCATTGGAAACAATGGAAAATGGATCAATATTATAAATACGGACGAAAATTTATAGGAACACCATAAAAGATGGTCAATATTACCAACATGCTGCTTGCGGACTTATTCCACATAAACCTTGACGGAGCACTATCAAACGAAAATAAGAGGACTGTGAGAAGAAAACAAAGAATCCAAATATCCCAACTCAAGAACATTTCGGAGTGAGAATGTGGCAATAGTGCAACACCAAAGAAAAGATTATATTTGGCTTTTAGAGTTTTTATCTAAGCCAGATAGATCCACCGCTTGACTAGAACTCCAACAGTCATGCAAAAATCACGCGCAAATGACAAAGCTGGACCTTGTAAATCTTCTTTCTTGCAGAAAAAATGCGCCATACGAATTACGAGTTATGGATTGAGCTAGTTCAATTACGAGATATGGACTGAGCTAGTTATTAAACCACTGGCCGGTCGACATCCGGTCATCGGTCTCCAGCAGTCGGTCGCCGGCGACGACCAGTCAACTGTCAGTTGCTGGTGGTTGGTCGCCTGGTTACAATTATCTGTATGAATTTAAGTCATCGATGGATACATGTAACTTATAGAGTTTAATTATGTTATTATTTTATACCGAAAAAACTGTTAATTAATTAATTATAGATTCCATTCTGAACATTGCAATTATTGTTATCGATTTCATACGTATTGTGACAAGAGTTTAATTATGTTGTTTTTCATATTAAAAAATCCTGTTAATTAACTAATTATAGATTCAATATTGAACATTGTATTCACTGTTAATTATTATGACAGTTAAATATGTTATTTTTCATACAGAAAGAATGGTTAACTATGTGACTATAGAGTCCATAGTGAACACTTCTATTATTCTTACAAACTTGACATAGTTAAATATGTTAATTTCATATTTTAAAAAACCCGTTAATTAACTACAATGCACGCAGCCTATATATCAGGGGTACAAGTTCTTCAGAAAAATCAAAGAATGGTTTTCCTTACGCAACATTCAAATGATTGAGCATTTTGCATCAATCAATCTAGTTCATAAACTACGCAAAATATGCAAAATATGCAACATCATTAACTACAAGCACAAATCTACTTCACAAGTAAATCAACTAAAAGTGTCTTGAGATCATATATAAAGCAGGAAAAAATAGTGTGAAAAACTCACTGCTTCCTTAATGAAAACAGAAGATGCCGCGCCTTTCCATTTAGGATCCGTGTCTGGGAAAATCTGCCCAATATCTGGAAGGCCCAGTGCCCCTAATATCGCATCGACTACACAGTGTAGCAACACATCACCTGCACTAGGAGAACCATATCTACCTCAATGACGAACATTAATGCGTTCATTAAGCAAACGAGGACTAGAAATGAGAATTTGACATGCGAATTGAATATTAACCGTCGGTATCTTTTGATGTTTAGCATAGTTTACTGTCTAAAGGTTTCAAGTTGAAAATTCAAAAGTCAAATGAACGAACTTGATCCTTTTGCTCAAATGAGATGAGTTCAGCAGCAAACTATAGCTACGAGATCAAGTATACTTTATGACTTTATAATTTATATTGGATGTATCACCTACATGCCATTTGACACAGATATATATCACAAAGATAATCGTATTATCCTAAAGAACTTCTGGTAAACATTCATTCGAAAAGGTATTGCTCTGAATCATAAAGTAGAGAGATAGAGTGCGCCATATTAAAAAAATACAAAATCGTTTCGGTAGTTGACAAAATTCAACTGGGAAATTGCGTTTCTTCACAGGACACATGAAATTTCTGGAAACAAACCAAAAAAACAAAAAAAAAATAGAAGGATTACTAATACTATTTCATTTTACGCCCACAAATGAACAAAATTGAAATTCAGGAACACAAATTCCAAGTTTCAATTTCCAATTATTCAACTCAACAAGTGCATATATAAAATATTCGCATAGAAAATTAGATTCAAATACAGACCATCGGAGTGAGCTTCACAGCCTCGATCATGGGGAATACTAATACCGCCAATGATAAGAGGATACCCTGGCTCCAGCCGATGCAGATCGAAGCCGTGTCCGACGCGAAAAGGCACAAGCTTCGAGCGCGAGAAGGAGGGCGTCTGCGGCTCGGACACGACGGCGCTGGTAGCTGCAGTCGCCGCAGCTGGAGGCGATGACGAGGAGGGTCTGCTTGTGAGTTTTAAAGCAGGAAATGCATTTCGCGTGAAGCATGCTCTGGGATGATGGAGTGGCGATTGTTTTGAGAGACTTTTCTTAGGGAGCGGCGCTGCATAGTAAAGTGAAGAAGCAGCTGCCGTTGCCATTTTGGGACAAATCTGGTTGTGCGGAGGCGCGTGCAGTTACTGCATTGATCGATCGTAGTCAGAGCTCGTGGAGCACGGGGTATCTATATATATATATAATAGCGTTACGGATTCGATACATTATATTAGTTACGGATTCGATACATTAGATTAATTATTTATTTAAAATCTTGAATCCACATCAATTTAAAATGATACTTAATCAATAGACAATCCAAATAAATAGAATTCGATATCTTGAATCTATATATATATATATAATAGCGTTACGGATTCGATATATTAGATTAATTCTCTCTCCTACGTGGCATTCTCTTAATTTTGGATTCCTATTTATCTAAAATCTTGAATCCACATCAATTTAAAATGATACTTAATCAATAGACAATCCAAATAAATAGAATTCGATATCTTGAATCTCATATCGATTTAAAATAGGACTCCACCAATGGAGAACCTAAATAAATACTTAGAATCAATTTGTATTTTTCAACCATATAGTTATTTTACACAAAATTTAAGAATATTACTTTTATTGTGTGTAACTTGGCCAGTTATTAAGTTGGACAAATAAAAATTTAAATTTTTAGGAAAAATTTAATTGGACCAATGATTAAATTTACATTAATTTTATTTGTCTAAAGTTGAATCTCATATCTATTTTATTTAGTAGTTTATAATAATTAAAAATTTATATAATAGTATTACGGATTTGAAACACCACATTGACTCTCTCTCATTTGTGGCATTTTGTGAATTTAGTATTCGTGTTTATCTAAAATCTTGAATCCCACGTTTATTTAAAATATTACTTAACCGATAGACGATCTAAATAAATAGAATCCATTATCTTGAATCCCACATCGATTTAAAATAGAACTTCATAAAATAAATACTTAAAATTCAATATGTATTTTTCAATTCCATATTTATATTTCATATATAAGCTTAAGAATTTTATTTTTATTGTGTTTATTTTGTCCAATTATTAAGTTGGAGAAATAAATAGTTAAACTTTTTAGTGTAATTTGATCAATTATTAGATTTATATTAATTTATTTGTCTAAAATTTGAATAAAACGCTCGACGGTAATTTTTTACCGACGCCGCCATTAACCGACGCCATTTTTGGCGTCGTTAAATTAAAAAAAAAATCTAAAAAAGTCGCCAGACTCGGGTGGGTCACGTCCATGCTCGGGTAAACGGCGGTAAAGGTCCTGGTCGGGACTCAAGCGGTCACGCCCCGGGTTAGGTCCGGCTCAAAGGCGGGGTCGTTCGGCCAGTCCAGTCCGGTGGGTCGGGTCCGGTCCGGTCGTTCGGGCTCCATTAAATTTCAAATGGTTGAGAAAGATTTTGATTTATAAACCACATAAAACACTACTGTTTTTTCGATGTGGGATAGTGTAAAAAATTTACCGACGCCGAAATGGCGTCGGTAATGGCGTAAACGACGTCGTTAAATTATAAAAAAAAAAATTACCAACGCCAAAATGGCGTCGGTAAACGGCGTCGTTAATTGTGAAAAAAGAAAAAAAGATAATAATAAAAATTTACCAACGCCGAAGTGCCGTCGGTAAGGTCGTCGGTAAACGGCGTCGGTAAAAAAGTCAGGTCAGGACTCAAGCGGGTCACGTCCGGGCTCAGGCGGGGCTCAGGCGGGTTAAGTCCGGGCTCAGGCGGCGGTCAGGTTCGGTCAGGTCCGGGCGGGTCGGGTCCGGGTTCGGGCGGGTCAGGTTCGGGCTCCATTCAATTTCAAATGGTTGAGAAGGATTTTGGTTTATAAACCACATAAAACACTACTGTTTTTTCGGTGTGGGATAGTGTAAAAAATTTACCGACGCCGAAATGGCGTAAACGGCGTCGTTAAATTAAAAAAAAAATAAAAAAAAAATACCAACGCCAAAAAGGCGTCGGTAAACGGCGTCGTTAATTGTGAAAAAAAAGAAAAAACGACGTCGGTAAACGGCGTCGTTAATTGTGAAAAAAAAAATAAGTCTGCGAACCGGTCGTCGGCAATGGCGTCGGTAAATCAATTAAATAACGGGCGTCGGTAATGGCGTCGGTAAATTATAAGTTTAACAACGGTGGGTGCGGGCGTCGGTAAATGGCGTCGGTAAAAACTGTTTTTTTGTAGTGTGTTTTGCACCACCAGTTAATAGTTTTATTTTTATTGGAAAACTTAATTTGATCAATATTTTTTCAGCCTGGGCATAACAAATTTGTATAATATTAATTGAGTCAATTTTTATATTGACGAAATAAGTAGTTTTACTTATATATATATATACACACACACGATCATTTTGTATTTTACCATCACATTTCTCATATACAATTAATTTGATCAAGTATTGGGTTGGCTAAATAAATATTATTATTTTATTGGAAATGAATTCTGGACAATTATTGTGTTGACCAAATAAATTCTTATTTTTTATGAAATTTTTATTATTATTATATTTAATTTGTCCAATTTATCAATGTCTAACAATTTAAGCGAATTTTAATTTTGTTAATGTCAGACATAACAACTAATTATTGTAACAACTTATATTTGATTATGCAGATTTTATAAGTTTTAATAGATTTGGGTAATTCATTATATTCCATATGTATTTTACCATTATATTTCTTATCATCAATTAATTTAACTAATTATCGAGTTGACCAAATAAGTAGTATTATTTTTATTAAAAATATAATTTGAAAAATCATTAAGTTGGCCTTATAAATATTTTGAATTAAAAAATTTATTTGACTAATTTATTGATGTTTAATTTAATTTTTTATCAATATACAGCAATTTGAGCAAATTTGATTTTTTTTAAAGCCAGACGTAACAACCAATTATTATAACAACTTAAATTTGATTATTTAGATTTTGTATATTTTAATAGATTTGGGCAATTAGTGCATATAACTATACAAATTTGCGAGGGGAGCATGTACTAAAATTATTTTTTTGAAATAGGTATAGCTATATAATATATAAATGGGTTTAAGATGACTAAACTCTAGCTGTATTGTTTCGGGTATCACTATATGGGTTGAGGATGAAAACGTGTAGTAAATTCACTTTTAAGTCAGATTTTGGACGGGTACGGTTATATAAATTATAAACGAATTCGAGTGGCTGAATTCTTGCCTCATCGTTTTGGTTTTTGTGGTGTTCTGCTGCGGTGAGTAACTCCGAATGGCTGAACCTAACTAATAAGTATAATTGGTGAGCTTTTTGCATTAATAAATTTGTTTTGAAATATAATTTTATTATATCTATATATATATATATATTGTTACGTATCTGGAGCACCACATTAACTCTCTCATACGTGGTATATTTATTTTCTAGATTCATATTTAGTTAAATCTTCCATCCATCTTGATTTTCAATGACACTCCACTCATTGAATAACTGAATAAATATTTAAAATAAGTATGTATTTTATCCACAATTATTTTACACCACCACTTTATTTTCAGCATCTATTGAGTTGGCCAAATATGTACGTATTTATTTTCTAATATCTAATTTATATTCGCATAAATATATTTTTTATATTTTTATATTTTTTTAATAAGCTCGATTATCTTCACTTACAAATAAATTTATAAACTATCTAATAACAATATGGGTTCGGAGTACCACGTTAACTCTCTCTCCTACATGAAGTTTTTTATATTTTTATTCTTATTTATCTAAAATCTTGAATCCCACATCAAAGTATAAGTATATAAATTGTAAAGGATTTTTGAAGATCGTATAATTCTAAAATTATACTAGGAATTTAACTTTAATTTTTTGTCATTCATAATATTTATTCTTAACCTTTATTTTACAACATTTGAGTTTTCATTGAGATGGATTAACCTATTAATTACTATAGCAACTTATGTTTAGTTGTTTAAATTATATAAATTTAAATACGCTGAATAATTAGCATATACATTGGGGTATGGGATATAAACGAATAATAAAGTTATCTTTTAATCGAGTTTGATGAATATCAGTATAAAGATTTTAAACGGGTCTGAATATTTGTAGCATACATTCGTTGTTTCATGTGTTATTATATGAGTTCTGAACTGGAATAAGTAGTAAAGTTATCTTTCAATCGGGTTTAGGACGAGTATAAGTACATAAATTATAAATGAGTTCGGGTGGCTGAATTTCATCCTCATTATTTCTGTTTATTGGTGTGTTCCGCTGCGTTACGATTGTAAGTGATTGAACCCTAACAAAGTATTAAATTATTTTTAAGAGTTTACTTATAAATTACAATATAAAGTGAGTACTCGTCGAGTTTCGACGGGCTATACACTAGTATATATATATTTATCATTTTACGAGTACCAACTTTGATTTGGAGATATGATACTTTAATCTATTCTGGGTATGTTTGGTTTGGTTTGATTTTTTATATGATATTTTGATCTATTTATCAAGTTATGAATTAATCTAATATACTCTAATCAAAGTAATTAAATGTACTATTAAATTAAAATTGAGTAAATTTTAAAATATTAGATTGATCAAATGAATAATTATATATATATATATATATATATCAGCTCGTGGTGCACACATTTTTTTTCTTTTTGGTTAATTGAGGTATGTTCCGTTTTAATTCTATTTCCAGTTTTTTTGATGGATCTCGGTTGTTATTCTGCGAGTGCGTATTGGATAAATTTTCAGACGGAATGTAATACTCTGCAAATTCGGTCGATCAGTTAAACCACATTATGCAAGTCTTGTGCAATTTTTCAACCGAAAAAGAGTTGGCAGTGAAAATCGAACTCGTGACTTTTTAATTCTGTGCTCGCGTACTACACTAATCCGACTATTCTTACTGTTAATTTTCTAGTTTCAGTTTATGATTCTATCGAAATTAGATTACACTTTTAATGTGTATTTTTTTTCAACTCAGCGGACTTTGTAGAGTTCGGTTCGTTTTTGGATCGAATGAATCGAATCAATTGAACGAATCAATCAATTGATTCGAATCGAATCAATCGAATCAATCGAATGGACTGAATCGAATCAACTATATATTAAGGGTAAATAATAATAATAATAATAATAATAATAACAATGATAAATAATAATAATAATAATTAACAACAACAACAATAATAGTAATATTATTAGTAATAATAACAATAATAATAATTAAGATTAATAATAATAATAATAATAATAATAAGAAGAAGAAGAAGAAGAAGAAGAGCGGTTAATCGAATCGAATCGAATCAGGCCGAATGGACCTGACTGACTCGAATCGAATCGCCCGAATCGGGCTGAATGGGCTCTGGCCCAATCGGCCAATCGAATCAAATCGAAAAATAAGTTCAGAAGTAGAGGACCTTTATTACCATGTTAAATTCAATGCCCGACCCCAAAAATTAATAGGTGGGGGATAGAGTTTACTATATTTATAAAGAGAACACATCATCAGTTTATTTAATTGGTATGTGACATATAGTGGTGCTATGATCGATCCAAAAATTAATCGAATGGGCTGAATTGTTTCGTATCAATTGTAAAACCACAAATCAAAAAGAGTAGAGGAGACAGAAAAATGATGAAATTGAAATTGAATATTGTGGTTAAGGTTAAGAACGAGATAGTTATAAATCGAATTAAACTGAATAATACATATAAAAATTGCATGAGAAGTGAATAAAATTGAATTATCTCCCTTATATACTAATACAAAATACGCTGAATGGGCAGTAAGAATCCTTCCACGCTCTACCGCCACACGCCTTTTGTTGGCTGCCGTCTTATGTGTCAGCTTCTAATGCTTCAGCTGATACATAATCAATTACTGACCTAATAATCATTGTATTAATTACATTATAATTATACCTCAAATAACTCCTCCTTGTCTTATTAATTTTACGAATTAAGGAATATGAATTATGAATAAATAAGAATTGATTATATTTACAAAAATATTTCATATTTTCGTTAATTAAAAATATAAATCCCAAATAAAGATAAATTTAATATAGTAGTGTGCATTATATATTAAAAACTCAAACCTAAAATCTCGCGAAAATATTATATATTCCACTAATTAATTAGTTTGTATTAGTTAGTCACTATAATTAGGTATATTAATAAAAAAATATCAACTGAAATGAAAGATGCTTGGGAGTATTGCAAAAGAAGTGTTGAATATATATAATTAAAAAGGTACTTGAAGTCCTAATCAATTAAATAAATCGAAATAATCTTATTAAAAAATATTATTGAAAGTGTAGAAACAATGGTTTTAATTATTATTTATAAATAAATCAAAGAAACTATAGAATAAATCAAATAGTATATTTTAGTTTTAAATCTTATTTAATTAATATAAAATAACAAAATAAATAAATAACTTATATTTAATAGAATATATAATTACTGATTTTAAGAATTTTTAAAGAGATATTTCAAAATATATAAGAAATTATTTAATAATATACTAATTCGTAGATCTTTGTACAAAGAGAATTTCAGAAAATAAAAATTGATCGTTTTAAGTGATTTATTATTTTTTTTGTTTTAAATTTATCTACTTTTAAAATCAACTATATATTTTTGAAAGTTTTGAATTTGCTTTTGTATTTTAAATTATATCCAAATAATTTATGTAATTTTTTTCAAATATAAGGATTAAATTGTCTCTTTTTTGGCCATATACAGAAACCGTTAAATACTTAACGATTTGGATCATTTTGGCAAAAAAAGGACCAAAAAAGTCGTGGAACTAAAATTTCATCAAATACAGTTTAACAGAATCAGATATGAACTGAGATTTTTTCTATTACGAGTTTCCGAAATTACTAAAAGTGTCTAACTATTTATATGTTCGCTTGAATGTAAAATGTGCCAATTTTAATACTTCTATATATTAAGTTAAATGTTTGAAAATAATATCATATAAAAATGATATAAAGTTCAAGTGAACCAAACTTAAGTTTTTTGTAATACAAGTTTCACAAATTACTAAAAATACTCTAATTATTTTTCTCTTCTTTTGAATGTAAAATTTCTTGAATTTAGCATTCTTAATTGTAAAGTTCAATGCCTCAAAAGTACCATATAACTTTTTCGGGCTCATCTTATATTACAAACAAAATTTGGCATTTTTTTTACTTTTAAAAATGGGGATAAAATTAGGCTATGATGTGGATGTAGTTTTCTTAGTTAACCTCGCGATTAATATATATTTACAATAAGTCATATAAATAATTAACTTATATATATATATACTAAGATGATGATGCTTCTTTTTTGTTTTTTTGGCAAATTGGGAGGTACTTAAATTTAAGTTATAAGTCATAATCTCCTTAAATTGTAATTCCAAAATCTATTTTAAAATGAATATATATATAATTTCACTTCAACCAAATGAGATTTCTTGTAATACAAGTTTTAGAAATTAATAAAAGTACTTCAACTCTTTTTCTATTTTTTAATGTAAAAAGGGTAGATTTTAATACTCTTAAATATAAAGCTAAATGTTTGAAAAAATATCATATAAGCATAAATATGCCGTTTCACTTCAATCAAATCAATTGAGTTTTTTATTTTGTAATTTTGTAAAATTTTAAGGTCGTTTTAATTAGGACGAAATTATGATATATGTTTTTTAACTTATCCAAACTATTCTTATATTATAATTGTTAAATTTCTTGATAATTTTAAGGTTAGGACTTGTATGTAGTTTTCTAAATTAACGGTATATTTATAATAGGCCATACAAGTAATTAAATTATATATACTACTATTATGTTTTTTTATTGCAATTTAAGAAGTGCTTAATTTTAAGCTATAAGTCAAAATCTCTTATGCATTTCCAAAAACTTTTTTTATTTTAATTATTAAAAGAATTATCCTTGCCATAATTATTTAGTTGTACATATGAAGTTGTACCGAAGGACAATGTATATATTGGTTATTCAAGTATAACTTCTTCACTTGGTCATCATTGCAAACTCATAATTATGAGATTAATTGTGAGATTAATTGTTGGGCAAACAATGTCATCTCACCATCTACAAGAAATTAAAAACTTCTCCGAATGAATCCTCAAAATTGTAAATGGTGACCTCGGTGAAGAAGTCGATAGAGAAACCTTCATTGATATTCTTGATATTTACTAATCTGGAATGCCGAAGATCATATTGCAGCCATTGTTGAAAGTACTATTATTCACTTAAAAGTAACTTTCCATAAAGTAATTTTTTGAAGAAAGAGTAGGACTCGGGCTTTCGGTTATTTAGTAAAAAAAATCGTGCCCATTATCCGAACCGAATTAAAATTTTCGGGTATGGTTTCTCATTTTTTTTTGCATTACCCAAAAATACCCGAACCAAAATTATATCAGGTACTTTTATCAGTTCTTCGGTTATTTCCAACAGGTGACAATATAGTATATACTATATATATTTCCAAGAGTATTCGAAAATATGTAGAATATAGTGTATACCCAAAAATATTAAATAACCGAAAACATATAGAATAACCAAAAATATGTAGAATAACCGGGTTTTCGTTTATTTTTAACATGAATTTTATGTATATTGGTTTTTCGGGTATTTCGGAGTTCGGAAAATCAATAACCGTTATCCGAACTTTAGTTTGAAGTAGGATCCAATAACAAAAAAAAACACGATTTTTTTTTTCCAATAACCGAATCGAACTGTTTTTACCTTTTCGTTTCGGTTATTCGATTATTCGGGTCCTAAGTCCCAGCCCTAAGAAAGAGCAACCATGACGCCAACAAACGATGTTGTGGAGATACTAAACGATTACGTGATATCTATAATTTCAAAAGACAAGTGGATATATCACATTGTGGAGATAGTAAACGATTACATGATGTCTGTAATTTCAAAAGACAAACGGATATATCGCAGCTCTGATAGTATATGCAAAATTTCTGCCATCTGAAAACCAAAATCAAGTATATCCAATGATTTTTTTTGAATAGTATCAAGTGTTCCCGAATTCCAAATCACATCTTAAAATCATAAGTTAGAATTTCAATTACGCTAATTCAAAATATGGATTAATCATCATAATTATGCAATGTCACATCATTAATAATTATTCAAACCCGTAACCATATTATTGAACAAAAAAATCAGGGAATAATTCTGAGATTAAAATATTTATTCCACAATTGATATTAAGCCCCTTAGGTATCACATTACCATTTAAATTTCAAATACGCCAGTTCCCACTTATTATGAGCTTTGCCACGACTATATTTAAGAGTCAAGGTCAAACGCTTTCTCATATCAGTATGTATCTTCCAAGACCCGTATTCGGTCATGGTTAGATTTATGTAGCCATATCAAGAGTGAAGATCAGGAAAGACTAGAAATCTTTTCATGCGATGAGAATGGTATAATCGTAAACAGAACAAACGGCGTAATTTATAAATAAGTATTATTGAAATTTATAATGAACCATTTATATATTATATATTTACGTAAAAGTTATTTTTTGTGTTCCCGTGTAATTACACGGGTGTTATACTACTGAGTACCTGTTTTTAAAATAGTATTCCACCTGTTGCGTCAAAATGACTCTTCTGTAGATGTATTTAGTATGGGTATTACTAAACACCGCCCAAAATTACTAGCCACCGCCCTATAAGATTACCTTTTTATCCATTTTAAGTCTTTCGTTATTTCTAAACACCACACCACACCAAAATCTTTCAAGCTCAAGTTTTTCGAATATAACACACAATCAAATATATCGTCAATATTATCGACAACTACGAAAATGGACGAGAATTCGCATCTGGAGGTAATTTTTTGGAGAAAATAATGCAAAGGTCGATTATTCCTTTGTTCCATGGTACTGATCGTCCCAGTTCGCCTGGACCATAGTACAGCGTCTGGTGCGGGCGCTCCCAGTCTAGTCAGCGTCTAAACAGACGCCGAACCATGGCCGGGACGTCCGATACTGACGCTGTGCCATGGCGTAGATTCGGACACATCTGCGTGGCAGGACGTCAATCCAGACGCCTAGGCCATGGTCCAGGCGCAATTTTTGGACGCCTGGGCCCTTTTTTTGGCCTGATTTTAAATATTAATATTAATATTATTGGTATTATTATTAACATTCTGTCAATTAAAAATTTCAGGTTATATTGGAAGAATTTGAAGGCGACGGCGTTGATTATAGTGGTTATTTCGTTAATGACGAAATATTCGCTAGTGATTGTGATGCGATTGGTTGGGCGAAAAAAATTGCTCTTCAAATTAGTTCCGAGTTGATCATTTCATCGTACAAGAATAAAGGAAAGACAAAGCTATTGAGATGTAACCGTGGTGAACGGTACAGAGGGGTATTAAGAGATTTGGATGTCGCTGTTCGAAAGGACACAAAGACGAAAGCATGCAAGTGTACATTTCAGATAAAGGCCGAACAATTGCATGACTTGAGTGGTTGGATAATCAGACTGATCTCTGGGAGTAAGGGTATGCACAATCACTCATTTATTGTTTATCCGGAGGGGCATCGTCAAATGAGTGGACTGAGTAAATCGGCTAAACAAGTTGATCGTGAGATGAGTGTTGCTCAAGTCAAGCCGTGTGCCATCTTGGCGGCCATTCAGAATAAATTTCCCGAGGACAAACCGACTAGACGACATATCTATAATTATAGAGACCACTTGAGGAAGCATGATTTTGAAGAAAGAGATGTCGTCGGTCAGTTTCACCATTTGGCTGTGACGAATAACTACGTACATTGGACGCAGGCCGACCCGGATACAAATGCTGTTACCCACGTGTTCATGGCACATCCAACATCAATCAACTTAATCCAGACCTACAGATGGTTCATTGACATGGATTCCACCTACAAAACGAATAAGTACAAGATGCCATTTCTCGAGATAGTCGGGATGACTCCATGTAACAAGAACTTCCTAATCGCCTATGCAATTATGAAAGATGAGACCGAATCGAGCTATGCGTGGGTGTTACAGAAGTTGAAAATTTTGCTTGGGTTTGATGTTCATCCGACGGCTATTGTTACGGATCGCGAGTTGGGATTGATGCGTCCTATTGAAGAGATATTTCCACAGAGTGCCCACTTGCTTTACACATGGCATATTAATAAGGATGTTGAAGACAAGGTCTACATAATTTGTGGAAAAGACACTACTAGGAATATAGGATTCAACATCGCCCAATTTACATCGGTTTTTAAGAAAAACGATGTAAAAAAAAGACGGTGGTGTAATTGTAATTTTCCTCTACGTTAACATCGGTTCTTAGTAGAACCGATGTGAATTTCAGTTGTTTAACATCGGTTTTTTAGAAACCGATGTGAATATCAGTAGGTTTAACATCAGTATCTAAAAAACCGATGTGAATTATACTTATTAACATCGGTTTTAATATGTAACCGATGTGAATCCTTTTATATTTTTCTTCCAACCCTACGCAGCAGATCGACAGTCTCCCCCTTTCTTCTTTCAATTGTTCTCTTCCCCGTTGAAACGAACGCAACCTTCCCCCTTTCATTTTTCTTCTCGAAACTTGTCCAAGGAAACGATAATATGATTGTTCCTTCATCATCCCTGATCTCAATCGCTCTTCATCATCCATCATCCCCGTTTCATCAATCCCTCAAAGGGAGTTGGGATCGGATAACAATAATAGCTATATCAATCGACCAATCGAAGGAGAGAGGGAGAGATCTAAAAGATGGAGCCGTTGATGGAGGAGGAAGAGTACAACTGGAGAGAAGTGATTTTGTCGTCGCTGATACCGGTTGTACCCGCACCTGAGCTCGACAGAGGAACCGGCGAAAGAAGAAGGGGCCGCGACATAATCGTCGCCGTGGATCACGGCCCCAATAGCAAACACGCCTTTGATTGGGCCGTCACCCATCTTTGCCGACTTGCGGATACCATCCACCTCGTCCACGCCATCTCCAGTAATAACTTACCCCACCATTCCTGTTTTTTTTAATTATTATTTAATATTTTTATCATTTTTTTCTTTTTAGGTTTTAAGAAGGAGATTGTGTATGAGATGACTCAAGGTCTTATGGAGAAGCTTGCCGTTGAGGCATTTGTAGTTGCTATGGTAAGTTTTTCACAGACCCAATGATATTCTCGTCTTTTTGATAACAGCCATTTATGGAATTAGACTTTTACGTTTGAAGAAAATAGAACAGTATTTTACCCTTTCAGTATTGAATTTGGATGGACTATCTCAAAGAAACTTTTAATTGAAGTCGGGACTTAGAAGAGTATAATACTGTTTTACAGTGGTTGGATTTGATTTTTGATTGATTTTTCAGAATACGCTCGCTTCAAATCGGGGATGGGTTTTGTCAGTACAATTTTGGGGTTTTGTGGATTTGGAGTTGGAATTTCTACTGGGATTGTGGTCGGGTATTACTTATTCATATATTTTCAGCCCAGCGATGTTAAGGTACCCCCTCCCTCTTTTACACACGCTACAGCTTGTGTATGTGTGTGCGTATATATATTTGAATCTACTTTTTGGTATTATTTACAGAGTTGTGAAAATGATGATTGATTTTTAGTGGAAAGTTGCGAAGTTTTATGTTTAGGCTAAAATCTTCTCGTTGGTTGTGGATAATGGATATAGTTCTTTGTGGTTGATTAGTATCATGTGGTTGATAAGAAATCGTTTCCCTTGTTTCAGTAGAAGTTGAACTGAAGGATTTAGGAGCCTGTGATGGGAAGAAAAAAAAATCTGGATAGATAGGATTAACCACAGCTATTCTGCTTTTAGACCTAGATTTAGTAGCGCGGATTGTTATATCATGGCTAGTTTTCTCGGTGGGGCTGTTCTTAAATGTTCGTATGTCCGATGTAAAGTGAATGACACCACCACAATGGTCTCATAGTGCGAGATCGAGTTGCGTAGCTAATTTATTTAAGTGTTTAGGGGGTTCAAATTTGTAGTTCTTTTTTATTTTTCTTACGGTTTTTCAGTTTTTAGTTTTTTTTTTTAAATTTGTTTTAGTTTCTTGATTTTAAGGTTCATTTCAAGACTCTATTTATTTGATTTTTCTTAGGATTTTCCATTTTTTTTATATATTTTAAATTTATCATATGATAAAATCTATTTTACGGGATCGGTCTCATGGTGAGACCAATCTACCAGGTCGAACAAGAGACCTACTCAAAGTGAATACATTTTCCTAATATATGCATTGGAACCACCGATCCTTCATTTTTGTTTTTGGAATACTCTATTCTGAATGGAAGAATGTCGTATCATGTCGAAGAGGAGTTGCTTGGTATCTGGTGTCCACATGTGAACTTTTTTTAACTCAAGGCTTTAGCAGGATCCCGATATTCGTCCTTTGGCGGAGCAAGACTCTAAAAGTTTACAGCGGTTACTCCCTGAAATACCCTTTTGGGTGAAGAATCCAGACTATGATCGCGTAAGTTTGGTCACTAACATTTACTTTGTTATTAGACAAGCACTCAATTCTTTTTTTATGGACAGTTGTTTATTTTAATTGTTTTGTATTACCTTCTATTTTTTGAAACAAGATGGACTGGCTCAAAAAAATTCTTGAGATTATGTGGCCTTACCTCGACAAGGTATTGTTATCCATTCAGAATCATGACGCATATGAGTTTTTCATTGATTTTCTGGATCAGTTATTTCTGTTCTCTTGTAGGCAATTTGCAAGACCGCCAAAAACATCGCTACTCCTATTATCGATGAGCAAATATCCAAATATAAAATTGAATCTGTTGAATTTGAAGCCTTGACGCTAGGATCTCTGCCTCCTACTTTTCAAGGTTGGTGAAGTAATTGTTGTTAGTTTTGCCTAACTGTTTTCCCGGATGCAGTAACTCAAGTGCAATGCCTTCTTATGGTTTGGCAAAGGATGTTGTCTGAAGTAAAACCGTTGAACTCTCATGGCAGGTATGAAGGTCTACCTCACTGAGGAGAAAGAGTTGATTATGGAGCCTTCCTTGAAATGGGCAGGGAATCCTAATGTTGCAGTTGTTGTTAGGGCATATGGAATGAAAGCAACTATTCAGGTTGATGGCTGTTTTAACTTTAGTAGATTATCTTATCATGTATATGTAATATCCGGAAATTCTACTACTGTTGTTTGATATTATTTTATCCGAGTTATATTGTACAGCATGGAATCTGTACAGTAGGGATAAAATAAATAAAGGACTCAGACATCTGTATTGGTATAATTGTCATATTTGGTTGACAATTACATTTAATAAGTATATGTATTCAGTATGCCGTATATTCGTATTCTGTATGTTGAGACGTTGGACGAGAAGAGTTGGAAATGGCTAAGTATAGCCTGACTAGCGCGCGCTAATGGTCAAGTATAGCGCACGCTATCGTGCATGGTTAGTGCACGCTAGAGGCAGAATGTAGCGCACGCTAATGCAGTCAGATCAGAAGGAATCTACGCGTGGACCATGCCACTTTCGGCGCACGTTCTGATAAGTCAACGGATGTTGTAATGTAGTGTTAGCGCACGCTAACGCATGTTGATTAGCGCACGCTAACTATATAACGGTCAACAGGGAATCTTGGCTTTATTGGTCGATTTCGGCTAGTGGGGTCGCGAGCATCTTCGTGGTAGGTGTAGACTGTAGCAAGTCAACTGGTATTAGCGCACGCTAAGGTAAATGACTTGCGTACGCTAAGCAGGATGATTTACGTACGTTAATGCATAGGCATTACGTACGTAAGTCAGTTTACGAAGCAAGACAGTAGCCTCTGGGCCTCGATAGCGCACGCTAACAAAGTCAGTTAGCGCACGCTAAGGCGGTAGCGCACGCTAAACATGAGATGTTAGCGCACGCTAATAATGAATATTATAAAAGGGGTCAGAAGGGTGTTATTAAACATTTCGTCATTCTTCCTTCTTTCAGCCGAGAGAGAGAGTTGGGATATATTTGAGGTTCCAAACACTGGAATAAGGTGAAGTTAATCATCCATAACAATGTTTGAAGCTTGAAATCATTGGTGATTCTTGGAAATGGATTCAACCTTGGAAATCAATCCATTCCTTCAAAAAGGTAATTACTCTTCACTTTGAGATTTCGTTTTGGATTGTATATGATGTTCTTGAGCTGATGATTATCATATAAACAAGTTCATAAGTATGATTATGAGTTGGATTACCGGATTATGATAATGTTATTGTTGATATGAAGATATTAATATGAATTGGATGGTTTCGAATGTGTTGTTATCTTCAAAGGAATATGTTGGATAATGTCTTCCTTCAACTCGGATCGGTGATGTTGTTATTGTTGGTTCCTTCATATGATTGTGAAGATGGCATAATTATGAGTTCTTGGTGTTTCGGTTGTTGATATTAAGAGAGATGAAATATGAATATATGACTTGAATTAAAAGTCGGATGATTACCTATATGTTAAGGGATATTGGATTTCGTTGTTTGATAGCTATGATCATGATTCAGAATCACTTAGAGTTTTTAATAATCGCCAGATGTTGATCGGTATCCGAAATGCATGTAACTGCACGTTATTAGCGCACGCTAAGCCTACTGGCTAGCGCACGCTATCGGGAACAACTTAGCGTACGCTACGGTTAAAGATTAACGTGCGCTAAGTCAACAGGCAGAGTATTATATTCTGTTTCGGTTATGAACTCGTGATCGTTTAAGTTGGTTTGATCAGACTTGTGGTTAACTGAGATATTGTTGAGACATTGGGTTTGTGAATTGGTTTTAACGGTTGTTGATTGTTATCGGATGTATGTTATTTGATTTCTTAGATAGGTTGAGATTATTGATCGGCGATTATAACCGGATTTTGTGGTCGTGTTCGAGCGTGTTCATGAATTGCATGGTCAGGGCCGAGGAGCTCGTAGACGAAGGCATTGTGACTGGTAGCGGCTTCATCATCATCGTATCGGTATCGAGGCAAGTTATTACTTGCTCAGTTATAATATTTAATGAATGGTTTCAATTTCATTTTGTTTATATGCATATAGCGATGATTATCATTATTGTGAACTCTGGGTATTTGGATCGCCAAGCATTGAGGATAATCGTCGGTGATGATTGGACATCGAGGTTGCTCCCGAAGGACTCGGGGCCAGTATTCCATATTGGTTATGGTTTAGTGTTATCTATTCTGGTCTCGTACATTTTCTTTCATGTTGTTGAACATGGAGCCATCCTAGTAAATTGTCATGTTATCGTGCATGTTATGTTGTTCATGTTGATGAACATATTGAGTTGCATATGTGTATGCATAATTGTATTGTTTATGTTGTGTTGATCCTGTGAGATCATGTGATTTATACGTTGTGTTGATCCTGTGAGATCATGTGATTTATACGTTGTGTTGATCCTGTGAGATCATGAGATCTATGCTGAGGGCGCTGGATCGAATGTCCACCATGCGTTGGTTCGACGGGATCATCATGGGGATCTATGCTGAGGGCGCTGGATCGTTGGACAGGTTTTCCACCATGCGTTGGTTCGACGGGATCATCATGGGGATCTATGCTGAGGGCGCTGGATCGTTGGATTACCAGTATTGTGTTGATGGAATCTTGTGAATTCGCATCATTGATTGTATCATATGTTGTTGTTCATATGTGTATTGTTAGTTATCCACCTTATGTTGATCGATAGATCAACAAAGGGATCTATCTTTGAGGGCGCTGGATCGTCGGATTTCCATTGAGTATTCATGATTGATATTGCTGTGATCATATTGACGTGGTCATATGAGTATGCATTTGTAGGTCCTGTGTTAGGACCGTGTCCGTATTGCATTGATCTGATCTCGGATTAGACTGATATGATTGTCGTGGCACTTCATATCTCGAGGTATGTTCTGTATTTCCTTGGTATTTGTCTTTGATGGAAAATCGGTTATCGTCTTGGGATTTGATGATGTTATCGATGGATCGTATTGGTCGGTAATGGTATATTTCCGTATCGTGAGTTGGTGATGACAGTTTGAGAATCTTGAATATTGTTTGAGGTACAATACAGATTTTATGTTCGAGTTTATTGGTTAATCGAGTACAGGATGTAGAATGTGATAAGGGTTATTCTGATGAGAATTACTTGAGTAAGTAAAGTTATGACGGTAAGATTACATTGGTCGTATTCTTATTCTGTATTCTCATTGGTATGTATTATTGATGTGATGTGATTGATATCATTGTTGGATATTATGGCTGACCCCGTCGTGGGATTTCTTTTTAGGTTCTCGGAGTATCGAGCTGGTAGCGGTCGTGAAGAGATGAGCTTCCCGGAGGATACTGGCTAGGACATGTTGTGTGCATTGAGTTTCTTGATTGGTTCTTGTATTTCGCTGCTAGAGCATCTTCATGGTTGGTCTTTTTCCGCTGCGTGAGTATTTTGAAATGCTCTTTTGGTATCTAGTAACTGAGGTTACTTTGGAAATCGTTTTCTAAACTTTTGGGTGTCAGCTGTTTGGCCTTGCGATTTCAAATGACTTTTTACGACGGTTTTTGATAAATGAATTTTATAAGTCTTGTGAATTTTTAAAGATAGTACCGTCGTTGGCCTCTTGGGCATTTGTAAATGTTGGCGAAAATTTCTTTTAGCCTTGTGGGTTCCATCTCGGGGCCCACGGCACTGTAATATTTCCGGTTAAATCTGGGGGTGTTACAGAATATGGTATCGGAGCTTAGGTTGAGAAAACCTAGGCATTTGGGTCAAGTTGGGTCGTGTTTTTGTTGCGTCATCCGAGTTGTCGATTGACAAATATTAGAGCCATGAATCTTTGCTGTTCACTCAGGCTTGTGCGTTATCGGATTTGCCAGTATCGTACTGGGCTTGTTATAACTTTTCCAAATGGTGTTAATGAGATTCTCTGGAATGAGATGTATTGTGTTCTTGAGTCGAACCGATTTGGCAAACGTGTGTTTTGAAAATATCTGTGTCGAGTATTTTATAGATTCGAGACATGTGCCAGTATCACGGGGAATCGTCGGCTTCACGATCTGTAAGTATTTGGATTTTTGAATTTCATTGAGATTTATTGCCGTTCTAAGTGGATATGTTTTGAGATTCAGAAAGATATTATGCGTTACAGTATGAGATGTCAGAGTGGGACATGATTGATGATCTTGAGAAACTACGATTTTGGAAATCAGTATGTTGGTTAGATTTTGGAACGAAATTGTGTAATCGGGAGAAGGACGGTGAATTGTTGAGAAGAACATGTAGCATGTTAATTCATTTTGTGATATATGAACTGCTTTTGAGCATTTGAAAACGATACTTCTCAAAATATATGTTTTACGGATGTTTTACGGAAAATGATTTTTGGGTCGAGACCCAATTGATTTTGAAGTGGTTTTATAACTCAGGACTTGGGTTCGAAAAAGGGTTTTCTACTCTTTTAAACTTCTTGTAATGCGGAATGAGTTACGGGCTGAGACCCTAATGTTTCAAACGGCTTTTCTGTTTTCTTAAAACTCCCGAGACTTGTAAAACACTTTACCAATCGTTTACCTATGTTATTTCCGCCTTTCGAGGCTTTGGTTTACTTGTTCAAATGGAATTTCTCGGGAAGTCTTTCGCCGTGTTTGATTTGTTGATTTGTTTCAACGTTTCGTCATATCATATTTGAGGTGATCCAGGATGGGTAAATGGTTGACGATACGAGTCATGTGTGGAAAAGGAGTTTAGTCGGAATTTATATACTGAGATTTTGGAACTTGATCGTGTGATTTTCCGAGGAAATATCAGTGGATATTGGTGACGAACCAAATTGGTATACAGAAGTATGGATATAGTCGAGCATTTGCATACTTTTCATTTTTAAAACTTCGAAATCGTGTGGATTCGAAGGAAACTGTTATCGAATACTTGGCACCATCGAGCCAAGTTAATTTTTCGAAAATTGATTTTGTGGCCTTACCAAAATTTATGTTTTTATTTTTGAAATTTTTGAAAGAACTTTCGAAAATTTGTATTCTTGACGAGACTTTATGATTTCAAACTGGTTTTGAAAATGTGATTGATATACATACGTATTTAGTGCATAGTGCATATCATATTGATGGTACGATGGAAAAGGAATTCGAACTTCGGTATGTTAGTTTGATTATCCGGTGATGATCGGTTGAGTTATCGGATAAGAAAAATATGTCGTGTGTTGTAGAATCATACACATAATATAATTTTGGAACTTTGGACTTTGTAAAACCGGGACATACGTGCTATGTGAGTCCATGGGTGCGGTAGTAGCGCAATCTTACCTTAGTGATCTTTGAATGATTTCTTTGTAAGTGTAAATTTGGGGATGGTGACCCCATGCTAGTTGTTTTGACTATCGATTGGTCGTTCCCACTCCCTGTATGATTGGATATGTTCGTCGGTTTGTGATTGGTGTGTCGTTTTGAGAACTTTATTCGTTCGTATATCGGTTTCTGTGGTTCTGTGTTGATCGTGTTGGAGCTTACCGTTTGAAGGTATTCTCGATTATCGTTGACCGTTCGTTGGTCATATTGGAGTTCATCATGTTGATGATATTCTCGATTGTGTTTTGACCTCTGGTTGGTCAGATTGGAATTTATCATGTCGGTGATAAATCCGGTTGACTTATTGGTTGATCATTGTTGGTGATCATCTGAGCGTTCGGATTTTGTGTCGGTGTCTCGGGATTCGTGTCGTTTGGGCGCTTGTTTCACGATATATCGGATATTATTCGAATTGGAACTTGATTATGTAATCAGCAGACAGGATTTGATTCGGGCGATTATTTGATCCGAAGATGATATATTTTGTTGAGACTCGGGGAATTGTGATCGTAAGCATATTGAGACCATGCAGTGAGATCGTCGACCTGCGTATTTGTAAGTATGCGCTTTGGCTATTCGAATAATGATGATTGATCGGGTCGTGATGGCTTTGGGATATTTTGGGTTAAACGGTATATTTGTTTGTTTTATGATGGATTGCAAGTTTCGAGGACGAAACTTATTTTAAGGGGTGTAGAATGTAATATCCTAAATTCTACTATGTTGTTTGATATTATTTTATCCGAGTTATATTGTACAAAGATGGAATCATGCGGTAGGGATAAAATAAATAAAGGATCGAGACATTCAGATTGGTATAATTGTCATATTTGGTTGACAATTATATTTAATAAGTATATGTATTCAGTATGCCGTATGTTCGTATTCTGTATGTTGAGACGTTGGACGAGAAGAGTTGGAAATGGCTAAGTATAGCCTGACTAGCGCGCGCTAATCGTCAAGTATAGCGCACGCTATCGTGCATGGTTAGTGCACGCTAGAGGCAGAATGTAGCGCACGCTAATGCAGTCAGATCAGAAGGAATCTACGCGTGGACCAGGCCACTTTCGGCGCACGTTCTGATAAGTCAACGGATGTTGTAATGTAGTGTTAGCGCACGCTAACGCATGTTGATTAGCGCACGCTAACTATATAACGGTCAACAGGGAATCTTGGCTTTATTGGTCGATTTCGGCTAGTGGGGTCGCGAGCATCTTCGTGGTAGGTGTAGACTGTAGCAAGTCAATCGTATTAGCGCACGCTAAGGTAAATGACTTGCGACGCTAAGCAGATGATTTACGTATGTTAATGCATAGGCATTACGTACGTAAGTCGATTACGAAGCAAGACAAGAGCCTCTGGGCCTCGATAGCGCACGCTAACAAAGTCGATTAGCGCACGCTAAAGCGTGTAACGCACGCTAAACATGAGATGTTAGCGCACGCTAATAATGAATATTATAAAAGGGGTCAGAAGGGTGTTATTAAACATTTCGTCATTCTTCCTTCTTTCAGCCGAGAGAGAGAGTTGGGATATATTTGAGGTTCCAAACACTGGAATAAGGTGAAGTTAATCATCCATAACAATGTTTGAAGCTTGAAATCATTGGTGATTCTTGGAAATGGATTCAACCTTGGAAATCAATACATTCCTTCAAAAAGGTAATTACTCTTCACTTTGAGATTTCGTTTTGGATTGTATATGATGTTCTTGAGCTGATGATTATCATATAAACAAGTTCATAAGTATGATTATGAGTTGGATTACCGGATTATGATAATGTTATTGTTGATATGAAGATATTAATATGAATTGGATGGTTTCGAATGTGTTGTTATCTTCAAAGGAATATGTTGGATAATGTCTTCCTTCAACTCGGATCGGTGATGTTGTTATTGTTGGTTCCTTCATATGATTGTGAACATGGCATAATTATGAGTTCTTGGTGTTTCGGTTGTTGATATTAAGAGAGATGAAATATGAATATATGACTTGAATTAAAAGTCGGATGATTACCTATATGTTAAGGGATATTGGATTTCGTTGTTTGATAGCTATGATCATGATTCAGAATCACTTAGAGTTTTTAATAATCGCCAGATGTTGATCGGTATCCGAAATGCATGTAACTGCACGTTATTAGCGCACGCTAAGCCTACTGGCTAGCGCACGCTATCGGGAACAACTTAGTGTAACACCCCAAACTAGGCGGATATTACAGTGCCGTGAATCCCCGACTGGGACCCACCAGGCAAATGAAAATGATGAATTAAATAATATAATTGTAGTACCGAACCACATTATATTACCAAACACTCCGATGAGGAGTTTAAGTACAACACACCAGGACAATACCGAATACTAGTGTATTTTATATGAAGATAAAATACACCACCCTGAATAAATAAACATTACAAACGGAATTTGCAGCGGAAAATACAAATGACAGAAATAACTGAAATGACTGAAAATGACTGAACAAACGGAATGACTGGGGCCCCCTACTAGTATCACTGGGACTCGTCGCCGTCAACATGCTCTTCCCGTGCCTTTGCCTTGCCGTGACTAAACAAAATCCCCAACGGGCCATACGTAACAACAATCCTCAAGAGTTGAAATTACACAATCATGAATTAACTCAAGTTATGAAAGATTCTTAATTATGAATTACGTCAAGAGGAGTATCATAGTACGCCCGTAGTGTTCTCGTGCAAGTGTACAAGACGGATGACCGGACACACCCGTCCTTGTACCTAATTAGTCTCACGGAGGTAATCGTTACCGTGTGCACACCCAATGTATCACTCCCAATACATGGCCATCACGTGCCCGACTAAAAATTCCACACATCCGCACCCGCCACGCAATATGAACCTTAAGGTCATATGAACAAGAATGACCATATTGAATATCAATGAATAATAATAATCCGACAAAGTCAAGAATGACTCACCGATACGAAAGTGATAATGAAGTGATTGGTAGTTTTCAATGAAATGATTGGAACCGCCGTTCCTCGCTAATGAAATGATTATCCGACAATTACAAGTCTCAAAATGATTAATACAATGATGAATGAGTTATGATTATGAATGATCAACAACAAAAGGAATGAGTATCCTTTTAACCGAGTAAGAATCAACTTACACAATACCGATGAAGAATGTCCGTCCACGAACAACGTCCTAAGTGAAATACCGGTCGCTCGAACAACCTTGAATAACAATAATTACCAACAACCGTTCAATACACGCATCAAACAACAAAACACGACTAACCCAAAGGTCGAAACAACGATAATCGAACTCATTGGGGCATTCTAACGAATACGTAACCAACCACACGACTTCGAAAATATCCAATCCCGAATATGTCGAAACCAACACTAAAATGAGTATTTCGAACTAACAAAACACTTCAATGATATCAATAATCCATTAGGAATCCATAAATCATGATTATAACGACATCAATCGGAAAAATCCCCAATTAACCGAAGTCAACCCCAAGGGTTCTTGAAAACAATTCCGAAAATAACCATTAAATCCGTAGGAATATATTTATCCAAGTAGATAATCCATAACTTAACATATCCCAATGATAATCCAAGCTTACACGAAGAAATCGGAAGGAAAACCCAAAAATCCGAAATTCTAGATCCAAGAGATTAATACCTTTGATTCGACGTTTCGGAGATGATGAAGTGATGATAAATTCAACTCAAAGACTTGAAGATGATGATTGATGATTACACCTCGAAGAATCCCCTCTGGATCGCTCGGAATCGCCCAAAAAATACCGAAGGAATGAAATGAGATGAAAAATGACGAACTCTGACTAAACTGTCCAATTTATACTCAGTCCAGGTTAGCGTGCGCTAGCCCTTGTGCATAGCGTGCGCTAACGAGTGATTTGGGTAGTCCAGTACCCACTGTCCGAACACGGTAGCGCGCGCTACGTACCTATTTGTAGCGTGCGCTACGGCCATACTACTAGCGTGCGCTAATATCCATTGTTAGCGTGCGCTAGCGAAATATTTGACGCCCAGTACTGGAGTCCAGAAAAACATCTGCCCTCTGATCTAACCTCGATAGCGTGCGCTACAACCATTACTTAGCGTGCGCTAATATGTCGGTTGCGTACGCTAACAACAATGCATAGCGTGCGCTATGAATAAACCCGGTGCAGTCCAGTAGCCACTGGACTCAACCTGATCCGCCCCTAGCGCGCGCTACTCCACACACATAGCGTGCGCTACTACGACCCGTTAGCGCGCGCTACTTACCACTCGTAGCGTGCGCTACAAATATTCTCACCGCGGTCAAGACCTTCCGGATCGGCCCAAATAGCCTTAGCGTGCGCTAAAGCTGAGCGGTAGCGTGCGCTACCTATACCCAATTAGCGTACGCTAAAAGGAGTATGTAGCGTGCGCTACTCCTCAAGCACATCTTGCAACGAAAATGACAATGATGATAAACACGGCACGAAACTCCAATCGATTAATGATGAATGACGATCGATACTCGATACAATTACTCGAATGATGAATACCATGACCGAATATGAGTGACAAATGATCAATGATGAATGAAATTACCGAGTAATAATGATCAATGATAATTACCGAGTGATAATTCTTGAATTACAACCGGGTATTACATACACCCCCTTAAAAGAGTTTCGTCCCAAACTAAGGGTCAAAGAACTCGGGATAACTCTCCCATACTATCCTCGGTTTCCCAAGTAGCCTCTTCGACTCCGTGTCTAGACCACTGAATTTTAACCAAAGGAATCGTCTTATTCCTCAACCGCTTGATTCGCCGCTCTAAAACTCGTATAGACGCTCCTCATATGAATGATCGTCGGCGATCTCGATTTCGTCGGCGAAGTATGTGACTCGGGTCGGCAACATACTTCCGCAATCGAGAGACATGAAACACATTATGAATTCGGCTCAACGCCGGAGGTAAAGCCAATCGATAAGCTAACTCGCCCACTCGATCCAAAATCTCAAACGGTCCAATGAATCTCGGACTCAACTTTCCCTCTTCCCAAAACGGAAGATACCACGACTGGGATACCTTGACCAACACATGGTCACCACTCGAACTCTAATGGTCGGCATTTACGGTTATCTCGCATATGATTTCTGCCGACTGAGTCACAACAAACGACTCCTGATCAAAGCTACCTTCTCACGGGCGGCTATAAGCATATCGGGCTCGGTGCCCAATGATTCAGATAAGTCGTCCCAACACAACGGAGATCGACAACGACAACCATACAAGGCCTCTTAAGGTGCCATCTTGATCGAAGCATGCCAACTATTATTATACGTGAACTCGATCAATGGTAGTTGGGCTTCCCAATCGTCTTTCCAATCGAGGACGCATGCCCTCAACATGTCCTCTAATGTCTGAATGGTCCTCTCTGATTGTCCGTCTGACCGAGGATGAAAAGCGATCGAGATTAAGCCGAGTTCCCATAGCACGATGAACTGATTTCCAAAATGCGACACAAACCGTCCGTCACGATCGGAAAGCGATACTTTTAGAGTACCGCGGCCTCACTATCTCTTTGATGAAAAGTTGGGCAAGTCTCTCGGGACCCCACGTATCCTTGATCTCAAGGAAATGAGATGATTTAGTTAAGCGGTCCACGATCACCCAGATCGTATTCATGCCACGACGACTCGTCGGCAAACTCGTGATGAAATCCATAGAAATGTCTTCCCACTTCCATTCGGGAATAGGAAGAGGTTTCAGATACCACGGCCGCCGATGTTCAATCTTAACTTGTTGTGTGTTAAGCATCTCAAACAAATTCTGCGACTTCTCGCTTCATATTACTCCACCGGAATTTTGTTTCAAGTCCTTGTACATCTTGCTAGACCCGGATGCACAGAATAAGGGGTAGCATGAGCTTCTTTCAAAATCGAGTTTTTCAACTCGTCATTCGCCGGTACACACAACCGATTCTTAAACCTCAAAAGTCCATCCTCGTGGACCACAAATCCAGGGGCTTTCCCCTGAGCCACATCCTCACGGATGCGTAACAATGATGGGTCCGAACCCTGATTCTCTCGAATTGTCTCCTCTAGTGACGATGAAATCTCTAACATACAAAGCCGCCCGAACTCGCCGAAGCCGCACCTCGATCTCGGGTCTAAGGAGTTCCCGCCGAAGCTCCTTCGAATCGCAAACGGGCAAGCATCTGCTCCCGAACGGACTTACGACTCAAGGCGTCGACGACAACGTTCGCCTTGCCCGGTGGTAGAGGATCTCAATATCATAATCTTTGATTAATTCCAACCACCGTCTCTGACGCATATTTAACTCCTTCTGAGTAAATATATACTTTAAGCTCTTATGATCGGTGAATATCTGACAGGTGACGCCATAAAGGTAATGACGCCAAATCTTCAAAGCGAACACCACTACGCTAGCTCCGTGTCGTGGGTCGGATAATTAACCTCGTAAGGTCTCAATTGCCGAAGCATAGGCAATGACCTTCCCGTCGCATGAGCACACATCCGAGACCCCGTCCGACGCATCACTATAAACCACAAATCCTTCCGTCCCCTGCGGCAAGGAAAGTACAGTCTTGACATTAACCGGCTCTTGAGTTCCTCAAAACTCGACACGCATCGGACCACGTGTATTTCTTATCCTTCCGCAATAAGTTCGTCAAGGGTTGAGCGATTTTAGAAAATCCTTCCACAAATCGCCGATAATAACCCGCTAATCCGAGGAAACTTGATTTCCTTAACGCTCTTCGGAGGTAGCCAATCTCGAATAGCCTCCGTCTTCGAGGATCGACACGAACTCCGTCTCGATGAAATTACGTGTCCGAGAAACGTCACCGGACATCCGTAACTCACATTTGGAGAACTTCCCATAAAGTTGTTCTCGTCTCAACACGTCGAGCACTCGATGAAGGTGAGACTCGTGTTCCTCCCGGCCACGAGAATAAATCAAAATGTCATCGATGAAGACAACAACAAACCGATCCAAAAAGTCGATGAAAACCCGATTCATTAACTCCATGAATACGCAGTGCATTAGTCAATCCAAACGGCATAACCACAAACTCATAGTGACCATAGCGAGTTCGAACGCCGTCCTCGCGATATCCGACTCTCGAATCCGCAATCGATGATATCCGGATCTTAAGTCGATCTTGGAAAATACCGAAGCTCCTCAAGTTGATCTAAGAGATCATCAATACGGGGTAAGGGGTACTTATTCTTGATCGTCACCTGCTCAACTCCGATAATCAATACATAAGCGGAATGAACCATCCTTCTTCTTGACAAATAACACCGGTGCTCCACACGGACGCACTCGGGCGAATATAACCCTTCTCGAACAACTCTTCAAGTTGGTTCTTTAATTCCGCATTTCGGTCGGGGCCATCCGTCTGGCGCCTTCGATATCGGGGACGTACTGTGCTCCAACTCAATCGTGAATTCCACATCCCTCTGTGGAGGCAAACCAGTAACTCGTCTGCGGAAAAACATCGGCATATTCCCTCACCACCGAATATCATTAACATTCGATGACTTCTCGGTTTTGGCCATATAGCACCAATAACCGACACATCCTGATTGAGTAACCTTCGCTTTCATTGAATTAATGACCTTACGAGCAGTAATGGATTACCTCCTGAAACACACATTCAACTCCATCGTGCGAAATGATAGTGACCATACGCTACGGACATTAATGATGGCATCATGACAATCCATCCAATCAATACCCAAGATGACGTCGTCCCTCGGCAAATCTACCACGATTAGGTCCGGCCATACACGACCATGAAACCCAGATCGGACATTCGAATCTCCCGACACGATAATTCGTCTACCATCGGGTAGGCCAATGACATAAGGCTCACAACTAGTAGCACTACCCGCACGTAGTCTACTCAAACATGACTCGGAAATGAATGAATGCGATGCACCGGTATCGAAAAGAGTACACACAAAGTTGAGATAGAATATCGAGTGTACGAGATCATTCGGGCCTCTGGATCATCGGTCTTCTTCATCTCATAAATCAGGGCTTGCTAGTCCAGACCGACGCTCCGTCGATGGCTAAAAGCTCCACCTTTAGTCGCTCCCGTCGTTTTAAACGACGCTGATTGAGTGGCTCGATTCACGAGCAGTGTCGCTTAGGGGCCGAGATGACGTCCGAGTAGGTTTGGAGTCCCTACGGCAAAACGGGCCTTATGTCCCACAATTCCACGCTTATGACACGTGATGCAGTCTCGGACACTTGGTGCCGACATGACCAAGATCCCCACAGGTTGTAACAGGTGATGGCCGGCGGCCGCTCGTGGATCGAGATTCGCGGGTTTAGGCGACACTGGAGGTCGCTCGAAAGCAGAGCCCGCACGGTTTCTTGAAGGTTGTCGACCGCCTTGGTGATTACGGTTCTTCGATTTCTTGCTAGCGACGAAGGTTGCCGCTTAGCAATTTCCTTAGCGATAGCTCGTAGGTGAGAGCTTTCTCAATGAATTCGCCAACGTGGTGCAATTATGGTTAAATCAAGTCTCATACGGGGTTTCACCTCTTCTTTGAAATACTTGATTTTATCCGCCTCTGAATGAATGCTGTACGAGGCGAAAGGAAGAAGTTCCTGAAATTTCTCGGCAATAGCGAGAACATCCTCGTCTGTTGAGGGGTCGGGGGTGAGCAATTCTGACAGCTTGGCCTCTCTGAGTGGGGCCGGATAATACCTCTCCATCATGAGAGTCTTGAACTGATCCCAAGTACAAGATCCTTCGGTGGGCTTCAACGACAACCACCAAGAATGTGCACTCTTACCAAGGTAGTAAGCCGCAACAAAAACTTTGTGCCCCTCGGGACACTCTACCATAGCAAACAGCTTCTCGAAATGCTCGAGCCAATGAATGATATCTGCGGCTCGAGGCAGGCCCTCGAAAGTAGGTGGCCTCGCGAGAGATATCGCCGATGATGTTACTCACATTCCTCTCTTGCCTCGAGGTGGCGGCGGAGGAGCTGCGGTCGATTGACGGAGTTATGCATCGTCTCCATCAACCGAGCCATCTGAGTCATTTGGGCCATCATGCCCTGCATAAATGCGAGTGGATCAACCCGACACCCTCGACCGAGCCGTGTCCTGCACGACTCCCCGATAATGAATGATCGCGTCCAGGTGAATGAGTGGCAGCGTCGTTGCTCGATGAATTAGCATTATTCCTCGCGTTTGCACGTGTATTCACACGAGCTCTCGGGATTCGGCCCGCTCCACGGCCTCGTCCTCCACGTCCTCTGCCAGCCCTTTCCATACTGAAGTGGAAAGTCATATGATGATTATATATCTCGCATGAGTATCACATTATGATTATATTATGAAATGATGAAAATGAGCATACGCGCTCAAATACAGCGATTACATGAATGATCAATTGTCGTGACATGATTATCTGATGAAGTTACTGAAATGATTATCTTGAATGAGTTAACAGATTAATGATTCGATCTTCCTGATCAACAACTGAACAACGAAATGAATTGACTGATTAATGAGTTAACCTGACCGTCCTGGTCAACGTGACAATGATGATTGAGGATTGTTAACTGATGAATTATGAATGAATGATTAATGCCAGAAATTATACCATGGCATTAGAAATCTTACAGTTCTTGGTCTGATTGGCTCGGCATTTGCACAGGTCACACGTGACGCGAAAGTCCAATGATACTAGTCCGATGACGATGATTTCAAATGAGACATGACTTGGAGGGTAGTATTCAAAACCACGCTCCGATACCAACTCTGTAACACCCCAAACTAGGCGGATATTACGGTCACGTGAATCCCCACTGGGACCCACCGCAAATGAAAATGATGAATTAAATAATATAATTGTAGTACCGAACCAAATTATATTACCAAACACTCCGATGATGAGTTTAAGTTCAACACACCAGGACAATACCGATTACTAGTGTATTTTATATGAAGATAAAATACACCACCCTGAATAAATAAACATTACAAACGGAATTTGCATGAAAATACAAATGACGAAATAATCAAATGATCAAAATGGTGAACAAACGGAATGACTGGGCCCCCTACTAGTATCATCGACTCGTCGCCGCCAACATGCTCTTCCGTGCCTTTGCCTTGCCGTGACTGAAAACAAAATCCCCAACGGGGTCATACGTAACAACAATCCTCCAGAGTTGAAATTACACAATCATGAATTAACTGAAGTTATGAAAGATTCTTAATTATGAATTACGCTGAAGAGGAGTATCATAGTACGCCCGTAGTGTTCTGTGCAAGTGTACAAGACGGATGACCGGACACACCCGTCCTTGTACCTAATTAGTCTCATGGAGGTAATCGTTCTGGTGTGCACGCGATTCAATGTATCACTCCCAATACATGGCCATCACGTGCCCGACTAAAAATTCCACACATCCGCACTGCCACGCAATATGAACCCAGAAGGTCATATGAACAAGAATGACCATATTGAATATCAATGAATAATAATAATCCGACAAAGTCAAGAATGACTCACCGATACGAAAGTGATAATGAAGTGATTGGTAGTTTTCAATGAAATGATTGGAACCGCCGTTCCTCGCTAATGAAATGATTATCCGACAATTACAAGTCTCAAAATGATTAATACAATGATGAATGAGTTATGATTATGAATGATCAACAACAAAAGGAATGAGTATCCTTTTAACCGAGTAAGAATCAACTTACACAATACCGATGAAGAATGTCCGTCCACGAACAACGTCTAAGTGAAATACCGGTCATTTCGAACAACCTTGAATAACAATAATTACCAACAACCGCTCAATACACGCATCAAACAACAAAACACGACTAACCCAAAGGTCGAAACAACGATAATCGAACTCATTGGGGCATTCTAACGAATACGTAACCAACCACACGACTTGAAAATATCCAATCCGAATATGTCGAAACCAACACTAAAATGAGTATTTCGAACTAACAAAACACTTCAATGATATCAATAATCCATTAGGAATCCATAAATCATGATTATAACGACATCAATCGGAAAAATCCCCAATTAACGTCAACCCCAAGGGTTCTTGAAAACAATTCGAAAATAACCATTAAATCCGTAGGAATATATTTATCCAAGTAGATAATCCATAACTTAACATATCCCAATGATAATCCAAGCTTACACGAAGAAATCGGAAGGAAAACCCAAAAATCCGAAATTCTAGATCCAAGAGATTAATACCTTTGATTCGACGTATCGGAGATGATGAATTGATGATAAATTCAACTCAAAGACTTGAAGATGATGATTGATGATTACACCTCGAAGAATCCCCTGGATCGCTCGGAATCGCCCAAAATACCGAAGGAATGAAATGAGATGAAAAATGACGAACTCGACTAAACTGTCCAATTTATACTCGGTCCGAAGTTAGCGTGCGCTAGCTTGTGCATAGCGTGCGCTAACGAGTGATTTGGGTAGTCCAGTACACACTGTCCGAACACGGTAGCGCTCGCTACGTTCCTATTTGTAGCGTGCGCTACGGCCATACTACTAGCGGTCGATAATATCCATTGTTAGCGTGCGCTAGCGAAATATTTGACGCCCGATCGGAGTCCGAAAAACATCTGCCCTCGATCTAACCTCGATAGCGTGCGCTACAACCATTACTTAGCGTGCGCTAATATGTCGGTTGCGTACGCTAACAACAATGCATAGCGTGCGCTATGAATAAACCTGCGATCCGGTAGCCACCGGACTCAACCTGATCCGCCCTAGCGCGCTACTCCACACATAGCGTGCGCTACTACGACCGTTAGCGCGCTACTTACCACTCGTAGCGTGCGCTACAAATATTCTCACTGCGGTCCAGTACCTTCGGATCGCGGCCAAGGTAGCCTTAGCGTGCGCTAAAGGCCGAGCGGTAGCGTGCGCTACCTATACCCAATTAGCGTACGCTAAAGGAGTATGTAGCGTGCGCTACTCCTCAAGCCTGACTTACCAACGAAAATGACAATGATGATAAACACGGCACGAAACTCCAATCAGATTAATGATGAATGACGATCGATACTCGATACAATTACTCTGAATGATGAATACCATGACTGAATATGAGTGACAAATGATCAATGATGAATGAAATTACTGAGTAATAATGACTGAATGATAATTACTGAGTGATAATTACTGAATTACAACTGGGTATTACACTTAGCATACGCTACGGTTAAAGATTAACGTGCGCTAAGTCAACAGGCAGAGTATTATATTCTGTTTCGGTTATGAACTCGTGATCGTTTAAGTTGGTTTGATCAGACTTGTGGTTAACTGAGATATTGTTGAGCCATTGGGTTTGTGAATTGGTTTTAGCGGTTGTTGATTGTTATCGGATGTATGTTATTTGATTTCTTCGATAGGTTGAGATTATTGATCGGCGATTATAACCGGATGTTGTGGTCGTGTTCGAGCGTGTTTGTGAATTGCATGGTCAGGGCCGAGGAGCTCGTACACGAAGGCATCGTGACTGGTAGCGGCTTCATCATCATCGTATCGATATCGAGGCAAGTTATTACTTGCTCAGTTATAATATTTAATGAATGGTTTCAGTTTCATTTCGTTTATATGCATATAGCGATGATTATCATTATTGTGAACTCTGGGTATTTGGATCGCCGAACATTGAGGATAATCGTCGGTGATGATTGGACATCGAGGTTGCTCCCGAAGGACTCGGGGCCAGTATTCCATATTGGTTATGGTTTAGTGTTATCTATTCTGGTCTCGTACATTTTCTTTCATGTTGTTGAACATGGAGCCATCCTAGTAAATTGTCATGTTATCGTGCATGTTATGTTGTTCATGTTGATGAACATATTGAGTTGCATATGTGTATGCATAATTGTATTGTTTATGTTGTGTTGATCCTGTGAGATCATGTGATTTATACGTTGTGTTGATCCTGTGAGATCATGTGATTTATACGTTGTGTTGATCCTGTGAGATCATGAGATCTATGCTGAGGGCGCTGGATCGAATGTCCACCATGCGTTGGTTCGACGGGATCATCATGGGGATCTATGCTGAGGGCGCTGGATCGTTGGACAGGTTTTCCACCATGCGTTGGTTCGACGGGATCATCATGGGGATCTATGCCGAGGCTGGATCGCTGGATTACGGATTGTGTTGATGGAATCTTGTGAATTCGCATCATTGATTGTATCATATGTTGTTGTTCATATGTGTATTGTTAGTTATCCACCTTATGTTGATCTGATAGGATCAACAAAGGGATCTATGCTGAGGGCGCTGGATCGTCGGATTTCCATTGAGTATTCATGATTGATATTGCTGTGATCATATTGACGTGGTCATATGAGTATGCATTTGTAGGTCCTGTGTTAGGACCGTGTCCGTATTGCATTGATCTGATCTCGGATTAGACTGATATGATTGTCGTGGCACTTCATATCTCGAGGTATGTTCTGTATTTCCTTGGTATTTGTCTTTGATGGAAAATCGGTTATCGTCTTGGGATTTGATGATGTTATCGATGGATCGTATTGGTCGGTAATGGTATATTTCCGTATCGTGAGTTGGTGATGACAGTTTGAGAATCTTGAATATTGTTTGAGGTACAATACAGATTTTATGTTCGATTTTATTGGTTAATAGAGTACAGGATGTAGAATGTGATAAGGGTTATTCTGATGAGAATTACTTGAGTAAGTAAAGTTATGACGGTTAGATTACATTGGTCGTATTCTTATTCTGTATTCTCATTGGTATGTATTATTGATGTGATGTGATTGATATCATTGTTGGATATTATGGCTGACCCCGTCGTGGGATTTCTTTTTAGGTTCTCGGAGTATCGAGCTGGTAGCGGTCGTGAAGAGATGAGCTTCCCGGAGGATACTGGCTAGGACATGTTGTGTGCATTGAGTTTCTTGATTGGTTCTTGTATTTCGCTGCTAGAGCATCTTCATGGTTGGTCTTTTTCCGCTGCGTGAGTATTTTGAAATGCTCTTTTGGTATCTAGTAACTGAGGTTACTTTGGAAATCGTTTTCTAAACTTTTGGGTGTCGGCTGTTTGGCCTTGCGATTTCAAATGAGTTTTTACGACGGTTTTTGATAAATGAATTTTATAAGTCTTGTGAATTTTTAAAGATAGTACCGTCGTTGGCCTCTTGGGCATTTGTAAATGTTGGCGAAAATTTCTTTTAGCCTTGTGGGTTCCATCTCGGGGCCCACGGCACTGTAATATTTCCGGTTAAATCTGGGGGTGTTACAGTATATTGTATATGGATACTAACTGATGTGTTTTTAGATCTATTTGGCTATTATTTTGTTCAGAAATCTGATTAATGATGAATTAAAATAAGTAATAAACATAGATTAATACATAAAATATGTTTTTTGTATGCTGCAGGTTGTTTATAGAGACATTCTCCTGTACTAAGATGCCCCCATTTTTTTGGGCAGCCTCACGTGACTTCGGACTAAGGTTTGCAAAGGCTGATCTCATGTCAATCCCTGGCCTGTACCGGTTTGTACAGGTACAACTATTTTAATCATTTCTTGATATCCTGGATTTGTGTTATTTTCTCTTTAGAAAAGCGGAATTCATGGTTTATGTACAAACAATAGAAACTGGAAATTGGACATATCTTTCACCAAAATGGGATTTTTTTCTTCTGGATTATAGCTTATATCTGCCACTGCCTTGGTATTAAAAGCTTCCTTGCATGTAGTTCGTTAGTCGTTACAGTAGCTAATGGAGGTTACCGACATTAGAGGTGCTCATATCAGTTCTCTACTTTTTCAGATTATGGCATTGGTTTAAGAATATATATGGCGATTTAACTATTCTTCCTTGCAATCTTTGTGCAATTATTAACTCAAAAGGAAAAATAAGATAACATATCGTCAAGCCTCAAGAGACCTAAGTTTGTTTGTATTTTTATATAATATGTTGATTTATTTCTCCTCTTTGTTAGATCATTTAATTCCTAACCATTACATGAATTCCTCTTCCTCGTTTTGTGGGGCGGATGGAAAAACTACTAGAAGTGGATAACTTTTGTGTCCATAATTTCCTCCGATATTTCGTCGTGTTTCTTTTCTTTGGCGGCATTTTCATTTTTCATAGGCAACTGTTTTTATATTAGTTTTTCTGTCCAGGTTTCTTTCTGTTTTCTGTCCAGGTTTTCTGTCCAGTTTTTTTCAACTGTTTTCTGTCCAGGTTTCTTTCTGCATACATTAGTTTTTATATCAATATATGGTAAACAAGAATACCAACTGTTTGACTTGTTGTAATTAATTTTTATTTAAATATATCATTGTTTTACAAGTTATTCAAATTCTCTATCTTTATTCGTTGTAGGATGAGTTTGAGGAGCAGTGCTCACATGGTTCATTTGTTAACGAGGGTCGCAAGGATATACTATCAGCTGCAGTTGGGCGACTTGGGCGACCAGAGCACAACTCACAACTAATTCTTAACATCCCTAATTCTTTTTATTTCAGTCTCAACTCACAACTTTCAATTCTTATAATCCTGTGACCTCTTGTACTATTCATAACACAATTATGTTTTTCTTACTTCCAGTATTGTGACCTCATTGAGAGTGTTGGATGGTGCGCACACGACTAAATCCAAGCAGGTCATTCAATGGATTTATCCCAAAGTAAGTAAAATTTCAATCCCAGCTATTCTTTTACAAATAATTTTGTGTGATTTTATCTTACTTGACAAATATTCTTTTACCGATTGCAATTATATTTTTTAGTGTAATAAACAAAATGGTGGTTGGGAGTGTGGATATTATGTCATGTACTGGATGCGGACCATAGTTCAGACTGGTATTGCAGAAAATTGGGTGGAGGTAATTTTATCAAGTCAAACTAATCATATATTTTTTTTTCTGTTTTTGTACTGAAAAGTATTTTTATAAATTATATGACAGATATTTAGCGATACTCAAGCACTTCCTGAAGAGAGCATGAAAGAAATTCGAATGCAATGGGCGAAATATTTTTTTACCAAATTTGTTTAGATTTTTTCTATGACATACAAACGGTTGGTTCTTGTTATTCTCGAACCGGTAAGTTCATGAAGTTAAAGATTTCGAGACTTTTATAAGGATGTGTATTTTTATTTTGTAGTTAATTGATAATGCTTGTTGTAAACAGAGATAGTTACAAAAGTTTGATAATACATTCATTGCTTAAAAATTATGTTGGGTTGGTTTTCGTTTGAGATGTTGCTGATTGTGATCAGAAAAATATGTTGGTGTAGGTTGGCCCAATTTTTTTATACAGGTGGAATTGGCTGGGCTGACAGACCAGGCTGGGTGAAAAAATTAAATTCTGGGCACCATTCACATCGGTTTTCAACCGATGTGAATTAACAGTAACAACATCGGTTTTCAACCGATGTGAATTCATTAGAAACCGATGTGAAAAATTGACATCGGTAGATACGACATCGGTTTTATAACCGATGTGAATCAATTAAAAAAACCGATGTCGTATCCTGTTTTCATAGTAGTGAGATAAAGAAATGGGCCAAAGGTTTAAAAATGGGAAATAGAAGAAAATCATGGAAGCAGCGACCGAAGAGGAATACGATCAAGCGGTGCAACTCATGAAGGATACATGGATATGGAATCATAAGGTGATATCATACGTTGAGGGTACATGGCTAAAATACAAGGAGATGTTCGTTGTTGTGTGGACGAATAAAGTGCTTCATTTTAGAAACACAACCACTTGTAGAGTTGAGAGTGCACATGCCGAGTTAAAGCAATGGCTTAATTCTTCCACCGGAGCCCTCAATACCGTCTGGACCAAAGTGAACCAGGAGATTGAATCACAACTTACGCAGATCGGATACACACTTGAAGAGTCTAGGTGTCGTACATGCGTGGTGTATTCTGGTTTTCCGTTCAACTACTTGCGCTGTCGTGTTTCCCATCATTGTCTGCGATTACTGTCGAATGAATTAACACGTATGAGAGAATTAAGTGATCAAGTGTACGATCGTTGCGGTTGTTCACTTCAAACCACCCATCAGATTCCTTGTGCGTGTGAGCTCAAGAGACATATGGAATCGCGGACCCCATGCAGTGTTAGTCGTCTTCACATATTTTGGCAAACACTTATTATTAGTGATGGTGGGGACACGACCGAATTTGTCGATCCTTCTACCGGTGCTGAATCGGAGGACCAGCGGTACTTTCAGGCCCTTGTCGATGAGGTCAGACAGCGATCCTGCAGTTGTCCGTAACGTATCACTTATGATCCACGATCATCTTCACCCTTATCAAACGCGTTACGTTGAACCACAAGTGAATATGGCAGTTAATGGTCGACCAAGAGGAAGTTCATCGACTAGACGCGATCCTAGTGGTTGGGAGTATAGTCAAAGGGGTCGTGGTCATTCCCGCTCATCCAGTGGTCGTGGCCGCAGCTCTTCTGCATCAGTCCACAATGCCTCTTCATCAGGTATAAACAAATTTATTAATACTGTGTCTTTTTTTATATTGGACTAGGATACTTATGTATTACATGTTAAATAAAAAGATAATTTTTATTAGAAACAAAAATAAAAATAGTCTTCTTGACTAATTTTTTATATTTATATGTTACAAGTTAAATAAAAAACGTTAGGAATAAAAATAAAAATAGTCTTCTTGACTAATTTTTTATATTTATATGTTACAAGTTAAATAAAAAACGTTAGGAATAAAAATAAAAATAGTCTTCTTGACTAATTTTTTATATTTATATGTTACAAGTTAAATAAAAAACGTTAGGAATAAAAATAAAAATAGTCTTCTTGACTAATTTTTTATATTTATATGTTACAAGTTAAATAAAAAACGTTAGGAATAAAAATAAAAATAGTCTTCTTGACTAATTTTTTATATTTATATGTTACAAGTTAAATAAAAAACGTTAGGAATAAAAATAAAAATAGTCTTCTTGACTAATAATATATTGAATATGTGTTTGCAGATGGACACCACCGAGTGGAGATTGGTAACTATCACCATATCGACAAGATACCGGGAATTATTTTGCCGTTTGTTGAAGGTTATCTCGATGTCCCCGGAGACGGTAATTGCGGATTTCGTGTTATCGCCGACTACATATTTGGCGACCAAGATAAATGGCGTATTGTACGTGTATGCATTGCAAATGAAATTATGGCTAACTGTACACTCTACCGATCGATCTACTATGATGGGATTGAACCTGAGGTTCGACGTATTACATGGGATGGTGGTGCGTGTGGATCGGATCATTGGATGGTTGTTGCTGAAGATTTATTCCCTATTGCTACTATTTTCAATGCCGTTGTCATACTATTCGGATTCGGAAACGGTAGATCTTTATTTGCATGTCTCACTGTGCTGCCGTTGAAAGCACCCTCAACGGCAACACGTCCTAGCCAAGAGATTGTCATTTGTCATTTAGGAGATACGTACAAATATTTTATTCGTCTAGATTTAATGCCTAATTTTCCTGTACCGCCCATAGCGAGAAACTGGTTTAGATTCCATGATAGTAGTGTTGGTGGCTGGGAGAATTTGTATACGAGCAAGAGAGAAAAATGGAATAGATTAGTCGGTATGATGTAAAATTTTATTTGTTGTATGTTCCTTGATTAATAAAATTTTCATTTTTTGTTGATCTTTATAGTTGATAGTTGATTTTCTTTTATGTTGATCTTGATAGTTGACAGAAAAATTTTCGCTTTAGAAGCGTAAGAGAAAAAACAAACAAAAGTAAAGTGCCAAATGCAAAACGAAAGTGCCAATCAATATACAAAATACAAAAAAAAAAAAAACGCCAAACAAAATACCGTCTTACACAAAACAAACAAAATATAAAATACAAAATCAGTTGGCCAAATGTCAATCCCTCATGTACTTCTCGAGCATCGTCGTCGCTTCTTCCGCCTGGTCTGGGGGAAGGTGTCTGATAGAGTGCTGGGTAATAGCGACGGATCGACTCACCCACTGTAAAAAATAGAGACAATATAATACAATGAGTAATGTATGATGAAATCAAACAAAGTACAAAGTTAAAGAACATACGTAATCGGTCGAACGAGAACGGATCACCGATCCAGTCTTTGCACCGCCGTTCAAGAGCCGAGGTGTGAATACCGATAATACCACTCAATGTAATCATCGGCGCAAGCAGCCTGATCATGAGTAGCAGCCTGATAGTCAGCGAGAGGAACCCTGTATGCACCCGGAAACATCATCCAAGCATCAGATGACATCCGAATGGGATAGTCAACTAGGTACAATCTGCTCGACCACGCCCGAACAACTTTCTCCGGTCTGGTGATCGGGAAAGGGATGGTCTGCACATAACCGAGCTGCCGTAATGCCCGACCAGGCATGTATGGCTCGATAATATCCCGATATCGTAGCCATCCAATGAATGTGGTCCTCGGGACATCCCTCACCGAATCAGGGCCATAAGGCAACCACTGTATCTGCGTACATGTAATCAACAAGTTATACAAGTTATTTTTAAATGAATTGTGAGATTGTTTGAAGGAATCGTTATACCTCTGCGGCTGTCAACTGATCAATGCGGCGACGCAAAGACTGGAGTCGGTGCTCGTCCCTACCCTCGGGCTGGACACTCCATGTAGAAGCTCGAGGCTGCGTGGAGTCAACAATCATACGCTCTCGATGAGGTCGAAAGCAGGGAAAATACTCATAAATCCAAGCCTGAACGAGGGTAAGGCATCCACAAATCCCCATGGAGTCGCCGCGACTAGCGATACCGAGCTGACGGTACATGAAAGCCAATGCGGCCGAACCCCATGAATACTGACCGGTAGTATCCATACCGTCCCTCACCTCCAATATGCAGGAAGGCCTAATCCGGTTACCACTCTTGTCAACAAACAAGGTGGATCCAAATAACAACCACATCCAAGCTACGACCTGGGTGCCCTCCACTCGACCTCCATCGCGACATGACCTGAAAATCGAGTGCATAAGTACGCCGCCACCCCCCGAGTGAGTACTCAGTTGCTCCAACCGCGATACTCCAAGAACCTCCATCACATCCACCTGCAACTGTGTAGATGTGCTATCGGCATCAACCAATCGCCCCTCGACAGGAATACGAAGGATCTGCCACACATCATGTAACATGATGGTCATCTCTCCGAACGGCATGTGAAAAAAGTTCGTATCGGGCTGCCACCGCTCAACGAACGCAGAAATCAACGGGGAGTTAATATGTCTGAACATGGCGTCCGTCAGGTGGGATAACCCAGTCCCACTGATCCGACTCACTAAAGAGGGTGACATCACTGAGCGCCACTGACTCAAGCTCTGACAAGCAGCAGTCCTGGTGTGACACTTCAGCAAACCTCTCATATCTCCAGTCCAGATACGCGTGACGACATGCCCACCGAAACTCGGGATAACGCTGCCGTCGATAGGGCCACCAGGCATCTCCTCAGAAACCATCCAAGATGTCTCATCCTCTGCCCTACGCCGTTTACTACTGGTAGACCCAGAAGTCACAAACCTCCCCCCTCTCCCCTTCCGAACCCGGCACGAAAATGAAGAAGAATCATCACCGCCCTCCTGATCGTCGGCCTCATCGTGCGAATAATACTCGCTCGAATCCTCGGTACCAAAATCAGTATAAGGTACGTCCTCGAATCCCCTACGCTCTGCCTCCCGTTGTCTACGAACGGAAGCATTAACACCACGAGCTCTGGTGTGACGCGCTCCAGAACCCATCAACTCTGTGACTAGCGGCATAGATTTGCCCGCTCCTCCTCTCATCTGCATTTAGCAAACAATACAACTAATAAGTAATAATCATACAAAGAATACACATTATTAATTATTAATTGAAAATTTTATTTTTTTCCAAAAATATGACTGGGGCGTCCGGAACGGACGCTTGAACCATGGCACAAGCGTCTGGTCTGGACGCTACTTTCATGGTTCAAGCGTCCGAGGCAGACGCTTATCCAGCGGCTAGGCGTCCGATCTGGACGCCTGAGCATGGTTTGGACGTCCGCTGTGGACGTTTGTACCACAGGATGGGCGTCCGCCGTGGACGTCTGCGCCATGGACAGGCGGAATCGGCGGACGCCTGCGCCATGGACAGGCGGAATCGGCGGACACCTGTGCCATGGCCAGGCGTCATCGTCGGACGCCTGTCACAAAATAACGGCCGCGGCCTCTGCCGTGCACTCCGGCACGGCGACCGCGGCCAATGAAACAGTAAAACGAGAAAAAAAAAGTTACCGGAGCTTTTCCTTTTCCGGTCATGGCGGTGGACTACGGCGGTGCGGCGGCAGACGGCGGCTGTGCGGCGGTGGTGTGGCGGCGGACAGCGGCTGTGCGGCGGTGGTGTGGCGGCGGTTCGGCTGCGTCGGGTGGGTTGTTTAGAGAGAAAAGTATTGTCAAATTAGGATCCAAAATCTAATTAATATGAATTAAGCGCAAAAAGGTAATATTATAGGGCGGTGTCTAGTAATTTTGGGCGGTGTTTAGTAATCCAGATATAGTATTGAGGATGAATGATTTATTTATTTGTATGTTCGGTGAAAATAAGTTAATTTTTTAAGAAACTTCGTCCGGTACATTAAATTAGTTGTTAAGTTAATTCATTAAGATGCAGATAGTGAGTGTATTTGATAATTTAACTGACAAACTAACTTACCGCTCAGAGTAAGGTCTGAGGAGAGTAAGATGTACGCAGATCATGTCCCTACTTATTACGGTAGGGAGGCTGTTTCCGTGAAGAACCGCAGCTTAGTGCACAACAAAATATTGAGTGATAAATACAAAGGAAAGCATATGATTCGAAAAAGCTTGATACCATACCTGAGCCCATGGCTTAATCCATATGAGATTTAATTAATCATTCTCGGAATGACGAAAAGGTAACAATAGAGTCGCTAAGATGGACTTCCGCCAAAACCTAAGCGGAATTTGGCTACTTCACTCCCGATGAGCGCTGCTCTAACAGAAGAGAGGTTGCCTCTGCGCACAGCTCCCAGATTTCGACACGGCTTTGAGTAGAATCTCAACAAATTAATTTAGTAGCTAGTATATGCAAAACCTTTTAAATAAATTCAAAAAATAAATTAATTTATAAACTAATTTATAAATTAACTTATTATTTTCATATATACACATATCTTAACAAACTAAGGGGCTGTTTACCAAATTTTCAATTAAGTCCTGTATGGATAAATTTGTTTGTCTGGATAAATATGTCTGTCTGGATAAATTGATGCTGCTGTTTATTTTTTCATCTGAATAAACTGTATGAATAACAGAAATGACCGATTTACCCCTGGATATGAATTATAAGTTGTTTTTATAAATTACTGTTTATTTTTTAAGTATATATTGATATAAACCAAAAAATGGCAAGAATAAATTTAGTAATTTCTGAATTTTTTAAATATTTCATAATTTCTTAGATTTTCTAATTTCCTAATTTAAAATAATTTTTTTTTGATTTTTAATATTAATATTCCAGAATTAAAAATAAAATTTCCGATTTTTTAATATTTTTTAATATTAATATAGATATTAATTTTCAGAAATTTTAATATTTTTTAATAAATTTACTAATTTCTGAATTTTTTAAATAGTTTAGAATTTTTTAGATTTTCTAATTTCCAATTTTTTTTTCTTTTTAATAGTAATATTCCAGAATTAAAAATAAAATTACCGATTTTTTTAATATTTTTTAATATTAATATAAATATTAATTTTCAGAAATTTTTAATATTTTTTTAATAAATTTACTAATTTCTGAATTTTTTAAATAGTTTAGAATTTTTTAGATTTTCTAATTTCCAAATTTCATTTTTTTTTCTTATTTTTAATGTTAATATTCCAGAATTAAAAATAAAATTACCGATTTTTTAATATTAATATAAATATTAATTTTCGGAAATTTTTAATATTTTTTAATAAATTTACTAATTTCTGAATATAGTTTAGAATTTTTTAGATTTTCTAATTTCCAAATTTAAAATATTTTTTTTTTTGATTTTTTAATATTAATATTCTAGAATTAAAAATAAAATTACCGATTTTTTAATATTTTGATTTTGATTAGGGAATAATAGTCACGTTTGGTTCTTAATGGGTCTTAATGGGGACAATGATTTTTATTCCATCTCACATGCGGTTGCACTCTCTTAATTCATTAAGTCGTAAGTAAACGTTTCTCTATGTCTGCGCGAATAAGTCGTCCAACCCATTAAGTCCCGTTAAGTTAAAAGTAAACACGTCCTAACTTATCAATCATCAAAATACCAAACACACCCTACTATTTCCAATTAGTTGACCGGAGACTATGGTCCCAGTCCCACCACCAACAATAAAGCGCTTGCTCTTGGTATTCCCTTGTCTGCCGTCCATCCAAGCAAATAGAGTACTAAGCTGCCCTACCGCTGCTTCTATCCCCCTCTTACCGTCTCCCTCTCTCTCTGTCCAAAATCGCTCTATTCTGCAGCAATTCGAGGACTTGGGAGAGAGAGAAGAGATTGAATTGCTATTATGGCGTCTCCAGAAGCTCCTCTCCGATACGTCGGGGTCGACCGAAGTTCCGCCGCCTTCCGACTCATGAAACAAATGGTAATAGTTCTCTGCTGCCCACCATTCATTTCTTTGTGTGTAGATCTGCATTTAAAATCGGTGTACTTTATTCTGAATCGATTGTGTTCAAGCACCCGCTTTTTTTTTTCTTCGAATCCACTCAGATTGTCCCTTGCTTAGCAAATTAGGGCACAGTATTCTTTCTTTAACAAGCAAATCAAAAGTAAATGTGATATGTATAGTTCTGCTTCAAAGCTTAGTGCTTTTGACGCTCATGGTTTGCTGATAAGGATTTTGTTTAGATTATTGCTAATAATGCTGTTTGATCATGATACTGCTGCTGGAGTACACTGATCTTTTCTATTTATGCTGCATTGATGCTCTATTATTGCTGAATTTTTCAGTATGTATATCCCCATCCCCCCCAACACATACTTGTTAAAAGAGCAGCCGTCTTCCTGAAAACAGTATATGCAATTGCACCTTGTAAATTGTATTTTTGCTTTGCCTTTATGGATTTCTGATTTGGAAGGTAAAAGTAAATCACGTGTCTGTGGAATCTACCAATCAATGTTGATTCAAGTGTCAATGACTGTTTGTCACCCAATGTAATGTTCAGGGATGGGAAGAAGGAGAAGGGCTTGGAAAAGAAAAGCAAGGTATCAAAGGACATCTCAGGGTGAAGAACAAACAGGATAATTTAGGTCACCCTCTCATCTGCCCTCTCCTTTCGTATTAGGAACTAGAGTTTTATTTTTTTCATGTACGTTGATAATTTTCAATTTAGTAATTGATGGATGATTTTAATAAAATGTGATAATTTTTGGTAACTATTAGTTGTTTGTTTGGTGTATAAAGGTATAGGAACAGAGAAGCCAAATCCGTGGGCATTTGATACCTCTCAATTTGATAGCATTCTCAAGAAATTGAAAGTGGCAAGTTCTATTACTAATCCTGTTCTAAGTTATATACTCTGCAATTTCTTTTCCTGTGTTCACCTTTATTTTTTTCTTCATTGGATAATTTGGCAGCAAGCAGTCGACATCGACACGGACAGAGGTACATCCATGTGAAAGGATATTTGACTTGGTCTTTAGGCCAATATGATAGTGTGTTGATTACTTGACACTGGTTTCTATGCATGTAGCACATGACAAGAAAGATGGACAAAAAGCAGATGCAGAAATCAGCCCTTCACAGAATGAAGATACAGTTGTGAAGGTTACTCGACCACAAGGAAGGTCAGTCTATTACGAGTATCTATGCTTTTCCCTTTCCTACACATATAAAAGCAAATCACTGTGATTCGAGAGTGTATGAATTTCACTCTTGACGTAGGTATAAGAGAAGAGAGAAGGGGAAGCTTGTAAATGCATATTCTTCTAAGGATCTTGAAGGAATTCTTGTAAGTGCTGCATCCAGATGTCCCTAGTTTTTTCGTGCATTTGGAGAGGATATGGACATATTCATGAGCGTTTTGTTCTGTTGCTAATAAATTCTGAATAGTTTTACTGGTGCTAAATTTGAAGATATGCTATATTGCTCGGACCCTGGTACTGGTATCGGACGCAGGTACATATCTAGATATCGGATCTTTTCTCTTCTAGAAATTAGGATACTTGGACTCAGGATAACAAGAATCCAAAAAATTGGATATGGCATGTGGAAGGGGCCCGGCTAAAGAGGCCTTAAAAGACCTGAAGGCTGATAAAACACACGGCAACAAGTTTGAGAAATATAGCCACACTTTCTCGAGACAAGAATTAGTAACAGCTCATATTCGGTAGAAAAAGTATTGGGATTATTAGTAAAACACGAATACATGTATTTTTTCTTCTGTTTTAAAATATTACTTTTTGGTTAGAAATTGTCAAGTAGTAATTAATACATGAAATTTAATTTGCAAATATTTTATTCCAACGAAAAAAAGTGAACAGTCTAACTGATTACTAATATTTGAAATCTTCTGTGAAGTTAATAATAAAATAATTCTGTTTGACCAACTTCAAGATTACAATTTATAAAATTATCCAAGTTTGGTTTCATATATTGAAAAATCATTAGTTCTATATTATTTTTAACTACTCAAGCATAGTTGTTAAAGGTGAAAGGTGCACCAAGGCGAAACGTGCTTAGGCGCTCTCTTGAGAGAGGTGAGGCGCACAAAAAAATAAAATATGATATAAATTAAATTATAAAATCTATAAACACATAATGACAAGAAAATATATCTATCCCCCAGTGTTTGAAATAGCGGTTTTTACATGTGTAGCGTTTTTGTTCCACGCGTCGTAGCATAAATAGCATAGCGAATAGCATAAGCTATTCGAGCATGTCAAATACTGATTTTTAGAAAACAAAAAATATACTTAATATTAGTAAATCAATGAGATAATTAACCATAAAACATAAAAATAAAAATAGTTCGAAGATGCACCGCAAATTGCACCTCTCTGTCTCGGACCTTCTACGCATGGGCCAGCCTTCTCCTAGGATTTCATTTCCATTTATTTTTGCAAGTGGATATTTTCTTTGTTTCAGCATGTGAAAATTGACTCTTTTTTTTTTGAGCGGATTCTTAAAAGACTATTTAACCTATGATGTCTATGTTCTCAGGTCTTCTCAAATTTTTGCACAAATAGCGCAATTTTTTTGCCCAAATAGCGTGCTACATGAGCAAATAGCTGCAAAATACTATTTGAGGTGGAGTTGCGCTAGTGCGCTATTTAAAACACTGCTTTCCACAAAAAAAACTTCATAATAGACGAAATTAATGTGCCGGAACAATAATAACAACTTTAAAAGTTCTCTAAAAAAAGAAAAGATATAATATAGAGGCACATTGAAGCGCGCCAAAATGGCACACCCAGGCGTGTTCTGAGGCCGCCCGCCTTTGGGCTTAACAGGCGATTTGCCTTTTTACCTGTGCCTGCGCCTTTAACAACTATGACTCCAGCTCATATCCCACGACAAGTCCAATTGAACTCGGTCTCCAAAGTCCAATTATCCAAAATAATATATGGTTTACCCAAAAAACACACGTTTCACTTCCATCTGTCATATCGCAGAACTCATCCCATACTGTCCAATTGACGTTGCCCTTTTCCCAGTCCTCTACTTCTATACATACAGCTGTTACTCATCACATCGTAAATCACACAGATCTAATACTTGTTTGCTAGCGAAATTAAGAGAAGTCTATTTTCTACAGAAAAAAATGGCAAAAATAGTGAAAGCAGTCGGGTCGCCGCCGGGTGTATAACTTCTTTCTTATATAGCTTTTAAAACTGCAGTTTTTTTTCCCAAGGGTCGGACACATACTGTGTCGGTGTCGTATTGTGTCGACATGGGTACCGCCCCAAAAACCAAGAGTCCGACTGTCCGAGCAACATAGAAGATATGCATGTTTGGCGAGAACATTTTAAAAGCCATGATATAAAACTCAACAGCTGCTAAAAGCTAGCATGCAGCTTTTTGCCAAGTTCCGTCTTGGTTTTGCATTAACTGCTTATACCTTGTTATGTTTTATGCATATGTTCTATAGTAAATTAGTTGCTTACATATATATCATGAGGATTAATTAGAATAGCTTTCTCCATTGCTCTTCTCATTATCATTAGTCACGTAGTGGATGATTTCCCCAGGTAAATAGGGCTAAAACTCCTGAGGCCAGTAATGCTGAGGAAGCGTCAGAGGAAGAGAAGTTGATTGAAATCTATCTACCTGATATGGAAGGTAACTTGCCATCCATATGGTTAAACTGAGAGCTTAAAATGTATGTGGTTCTGTTTCTAATTTATGATCTCTCTACGCAATACCGCCTTCATATCCTATCTTCCATTGGTATTATTTCGTCACGACAAACTTTATGCAGCTTACTTCTATTTGGGTTGGATTAGGTTTGTAAACATCTAGAATGGTGTTCACTGCTCTTCCTGAAAGTATTTATTTTCTGCCAACACCTTAAGACTGTTTTATAATTGCAGGAATAACTTGTCACTTTCTTCTTTTATGTTATAGTTTATAACTGAATATGTTTATCAAATTTAGGTAATAACATACTTGAGCTGGTGTTAGAATACTGGTGTTGTTTATATTACATTTGAGAGATGTTATCATGATTAGATGCATTGGCATGGTTCTAATTTCGTTCTGTATTGACCCCTATGAAGCTCTCCCTCCTCCCAACCTCCCCCCCCCCTCTCTCTCTCTCTCTCTCTCTCTCTCTGTATTTTAAGTCTATTTGAAAGAATTCCTGATCGTTTATGTTTGTGATATATGATTCATGACACATTACTCGCTGTTGATTTAAAATTGCGCAATTCACTTCTCTTTTAGTTTTGAACAATTTACTTCTCTTCCGATTTTTTTTTTGGGCCGTCATTGTCTATACATGATTAGGTCGCAGTGATCTGCTGTTTGTGCCATACATATATCAATAGTTGCTCTGTCATCTTTAATTTTGTTTGCCATGCCATGGTATTACTATCTTTATGTCTGAAAATACTTGATAGGAGATGTTGAAGATGTTCCACCAGATTGGTGGGGACACAAATTCGGGTTTGTTACTGGAGGTTTGCTTGGTGCTGGATCTAGGAAAAAAAGGGCCCTCGACAGGAAAGAACACAATGAACAAGAATATATTTACAAACTTGTTCAGGTATGATTTCTTGTTGTTTTGGATATGGCCCATAGGTGTGAAGTGTGAACACAGCTGCAACTTGCATTTGTTTAGCTTGGGATGGATTTTAAATAGGAATTGATTGCATCTTGATTGTCTTTGTATTTGCTTTTCTTATGATTTCATAAGCTCAGTAAAAGGAAGCTGATTTCATAACTTAATATTGTATTCATAAGAGAGATATTTCTTAAGAGGGTTATCTGTTATGGATTTTATTGTTTATTGTAGGCACCAAATAATATTTCAAGGAATTTGCTTTGTTTCCTAGACATAAATTAACCCATACATAATACAGTCTCAGACTACGGTGTTTTAATGTTTTAAGAAAATCTGTAATGGATAAGTTAGACCGATCAAAAAGCAAGGATCCAAGTTGGACATGTCAACAGTTCAGTTTGGTTTTTGAAAAGAATCAAACTTTTATCAAAATTAAAAAGATAAAATAATAATACAAGCTTTTCCACATTTTAAAGGACACGGCCACATCTGGAAAACAAGGGCTTGGCATCAAGACCCGTCCCAAGAAAATAGCAGGCTGCTACTTTGAAGGCAAAAAGACTACTTTCGGGGATACTGATGACGAGGATTCTTCTGATTCACGTTCTTCAATGAAAAGGAAACATGATAAAAAATCAGAACCTGTTGGATCGAAGCCCAAACTTAAGAAGTTGTGCAAACAGCTTCTTCAGCAGGTCTTGCTCTGTTGACACATTTGCCGCTAATTTTTGTTTTAGTTGAATATTGTTTTTTTTCTGAGTTGCTTCTTGCTACAGACACCTGGGGAGTCGTTAAAGCTGAAACAGCTCAAACTTCTTATTAATGAACACTCGCCTTCTTCATTTTCCAACATTTCTTCAGAAGAGGCACTTAACTTTTTAAAAAACAAGGTATAGCAAATCACATCTCTCTTGTTTTGGTTTCTGGCAAGTACAATGCTGAAAAACTGCTACTGGTTTTTTGTTTGTAGAGCCGTGTCGGGTTTCAAATTGTTTTTTGGTTTTGATGCAGCTTGGGAACAGTGACAGGTTTTCCATTAAAGGGAAGAAAGTCTTGCTCGTAAAAAGAAGCTGATGAAAAAGTGGACCTACCTGTAACGATGTGTGTACACTGCCATTGAGAGCAAGTGATAAAATAATTGCTGATCACATAGCAACATTCCTCGTCATTGAAGTTAGCTACTGTGTATTCTTTCATGGTTTTGGGGTTGGAAACACCCCCCCCCCCCCCCCACCAACGCCCCAACCACCACCACAATGATTACATTTTGAATTTATGAGTAGCGGAGAAGAGCTGAGGAGAGTTGTAGCTACAACATCAGATCCTTAGTCCCAAAATGCTTTGGGGTCGGTTAAGAGAGTTGTAGCTAGTATTATAGTATTAGTAAAAAAGTTTAGGGGTTTGTTATTTTGTTGAGTAGAATCTGAGCTGGCAAAAGGATGATTAATATAGGGTTCAGTCTTCAGGCATTTGCATTTATACGGAAAATTTTGTAGGAATTGAGTGGTCATATTTTTCAGTAGGATGGTATTGTGACATTCTTTTATTTTCAAGTGGTACCACTCCCTATCTGAAGGGGTGTATCATCATGATCACCACCGGCACCTTAATCCCAATATAGTTAGGATTGGCCTTAAAAGATTATAGAGTCAATTAATTATTTAGAATTAGTTAATGGAGTTCATGCAAAAAATAGAGTGGCATAATTTTATGTGGGATGTCCTTCCTATCACAACCTTTATACCCAAAAAAATGAAATGAGATTGCAAAACATCATAGATTTTTTTTAGTTATATGAAGATTATAATGAGATTGTGATGAGTCAAGATAATTGCTATAGTCATGTCATAGTACGTGATATCAATACGTAGATCATAAAATATGATTCTATCAAAGGGTTGGACTAGTTCTCCAGGCTTCAGGTCGATAAAGTCCAACCCTTTATCTTTCGGTACATTTCGTGCCGGACCTGATGCTCAGCCCTACCATTATATGCAGAAGCAATTATATGTAATTGGCTTGTACAATTTTCTTTCCAATATACTTCGCCAGGAAATCATATCCATGGAAGTAAAGAGCTTCAATCTCTGCCCTTTGTTCACTTTCAATCATGGCAGCCAGTTCTTCCTTGTAATTGTCCTGTTAACAAAAAAAAAAAGCAACAAATTAGAATCAACATACATTCACTCAAAATAAACATGTTGGGTACTTCTGATGTGAGATCAATAGACCTGTCCACGATCCACTAGAACTAAATCTCAAAATAAAAAAAAATACGAAAATAAGAAATATACAAAACTAAAATATATTAAAAAAAGAATCCTAAAGAATGGAAAAAAATAAGAATTGGAAGAAAAATTCACAAAACCGACAGCTGCTTCAAAAAAAATACACAACCAATCATCTCACCACACATTTATTTATAAATTTATTATTTATTCTATCACCTACTCCACCATTTACATAATCAACGGTCCACCACAACAACTGTTACAACGGTTGTGATTATAGCATACTTCAAAAAAAAAAAAAAAAACTACCCCCTCCAGAAATTTAAGTCTTCTCAGGTTATTGTCATGGATTAAGGAACATAAAATAATGACCAAGTTATCCCTATTCAATTAGTACAATTCCTAAATAAGATGAATGATGATTACGATAAATTGTAGAAGATATTAGTATGAAATGTGCAAAATATTGACCAAATAAATATAAAGGTATAGCATGAATATATATGTAGAAAAGTGTACAATGACTTATACTCTCTTATTCCCAATTTATGTGGGAGGTTTTATTTATTTTTTTCATTTTCAAAATAAATTTCCCATTTAGATATTATTCATCTTTATACCCAATTTATCTTTATTTTACAATTTAATTTTATGTAACTACAAAAAGTATAATTTTGCAGTTTATTCTCATGGAATATTTTATGGAATTACAAAAATTATCCGTATTTGTATGAAAAATTATGATTATAAATTTTCATCGATTATCTGATATAAAAAAAATTAGAGGAGTTTTTTTATTTAAAAAAATGTGAATTCAATGAGAATCATGAGGTAAGAGGTCGAATTTATTCTTCAGACAAGTTTTTTTTTGTAGTTCCATAAAATAGTCCATGAGAATAAACTGCCCATTTTTTTGTAGTTTCATAAAATATAATGAATAACTTGTTTTGAAAATTGGGAAAAAAGTGAAATCGGAAATGAGTGTGTAATACTGTAATATGTCAAGCGTAAAATTAAAAAAATCACGTACTAAATTTGCAATCCATAATAATTGGGAAAAAAATAGAAACCTCCCACTTAAATTGGGAATCAGGGAGTATTTCGTAACCAAAAAAAATAACTACAAAAAACTTTTCTTTAGGGTGAGCAAAATTTAGAACTAATGTGAGACGAATTAAGGTGGTCCTCACATATACTTGCCTTGTTATCTTTCTACCAAAAATCACATAGCATTGGGCACATTTACCTGCAAGATTTCTGAAGAAGCCAAACTTTTTGCAATTTGATGGTCACGTGGCTTTAGCGGAATCAAAGATTCTTCAGGTACAAGTTGCTCGATATCATCCTTGCGCAGTCCAAGCCACTTGACATTGCAGGCTAATTTTTACATGACATAATTAAGTCTGTTTCTTTTTTTTTTTTTTTTTTTTTAGTAGCAAAAGTGAAAAATTCACCATAATAATAAAAAAAAAAAGTTATATGGATTATTGAGAATAAAACAAACCACACCATATCTGTATGCTTCCAGGCCCATTGTGACACTTCCATACTTGAAGGTGCATAGTATTGCCAATCCAGCTGGGTTCCTTCACATTTTAACACAAAGCTGAAGATTAGTAGTGTGAATCACTAATTAATCCTTCCTTGCAAACACTGGTAATGTACTTACCAATCAACAATCCCAAGAATAGGCAATTCAGGAAATTCTCTACTCATTCGGTGTAGAAGAAGCCTGTTTGGCATTTGAAAATTTCCCATGACATTGCGATAATCTCCTTTCGAATAATTACAGAAACTACCCTTGAGGTTTAGCCAACTTACCAAAAAAATAAATCAATGTTTTAAAATTACCAAAACTACGGTTGAGGTTAGGTTGGTTGTACGTTAATATCGTCACGTATATTTACACTTGCATCTCTCAACTTTTATAATTATTACAAGTAACCCCAATTTTTTGGCTTATAATTGCATTTACACCCCTAGGTTTTTCTATATTACAAATAAGCCAGACAAAAAAGTCAAGTTGGTGTTGTTCGAAATATTTCGAAAAGCTGAGTGTAGCTGCAAAATATTTGAGAATGTTTAGTAAATTCCAGGAGGTCAACTAACGGTTATGGCAGAATGTAAGTGGAATCAAACGGCAAAGATGATTTTTGTAACTTTTTAAGTTTGGCTGGGAGTGTTTGTAAATGCCACAAACTTCAGGGGTAGTTTTCGCAAATATCCCTTCACTTTCTCCTTTTGGAACTTCAGTTTACCTGGTGCCAATATCCGGATATCCTCTGGCTGTGATGAGAATACAGGGAATTTGATTGAATATACGGTCCTCGGCTAGCCTCTGGAAGATTGCATGCTGTTGTAGGATACAAGTTTATTCCCCCTCTAATACCTCGCTGTCCGAAAAAGAATGGGAACAAAAAATGAATAAATAGTGAAAATACCTTCTCCACCACAATGATATATCTAGCATCACTTTTCATGACCAATTTTTGTAGCACATTGAGGTCTCCAGAGATGGCATAACCAGAAGAGCCACAAGCAGAACAGTCCACCACCTCTTGATTCGGCTCCTTCTCAACATATTAAATGAAAAAACAAAATTAGGAGCAGCATTTATTGGGTTATTTACGAAAACTGCCCTTGAGATTCTGCCAATTATAAAGAGACCAAGTTATTTTTCCGAATTACATATATCGCTTTTAGATTTGTATTTACCTTACAAATAGCACCTTCTCTAGTTATCCCTCTTCAGGCTCCACATTTGCAAGGCAATAAAAAAACTTCAAGGGTTTATTTGAAAATTCGATAGATAACTGGCCTTTTTTGTAGTTAGGCTAAACCTCAGGTTGCTTTTGTAATTTTCCCTTTATGGTATACTGAAAATCAGACCTAAGCTGCATTAATATACTTCAAGGCAGTGTAACTTTCATTTATTTTCTGTTGAATCCTAACTCCTAAGGGGAAAAAAAAAAGAAACACACACACAGACAAACATGCACACACACGTACACACATCATAATCACAATTAATACATGCCTGCAGCAAGAGACGGCCCGCGACTAATCCTCTGCTTGATGCCATTATCCCAAGGCTGTATCTGCTACATCTAAGCAATGCCACCAAATCTGTCTTCAAACAGAAAATATTATACACAAATTCAGAGACTGGAGCCAGAACAAGTTTACTATACACAATCAGTGTTGTACTAATTGCTCTCCATATTGGCCAAATATTAGGAATTAACAAAGGGAAATTTATGTATAATAGGGTAAACCCTGTGCGCTAAAGTGCTCCCCGGCTAGTATGGGGGAAGAGGAAAGGTGGTTGTATATGCACACAGCCATCCCCTAGCGTTTACGGAAAGTGGCTGTTTCCACGACTGAACACATGACCTGCAAGTCACTGATGGGGCAACTTATCGTTGCGCCAGGGCTCGCCCTCAATATGAAATCTCTATATAGCAACCAAAGAAAAGAAATGTTCACCTTGGATGGTCCGATTGACCTGTGCTTGAGAAGTAAAATAACGCGGCGAATCGCATAACAATTTGTAGAATAACTCCCTCTGAGTCACTTTCTTTTCTTGAGCCAGAATCCGATAACACATTTCCATCACCTTCCACACTTAGTACATGGGGACAAGAGTAAAATTGGGAAAAATAACACAAGAAAAACAAAGGAATGATGAACATTACTATTAGCACGGTATTCACTACAAAATCGAAGAGATTCAATTCAATACCTCTGATAAATGAATTAGCAGTATTCTCATTCATCAAAGATTGTGTACAAAAGGAATGCGAAAGAAATATCTTCGAGGTTTCAGTTAGTAATCCTCGACCGATTCTGCTATTGCTCATTTTCCTGCTAATCTGTTGCCAGATTTAACACTAAGATTGTAAATATTACTCAAACTTGTGCCCATTTTTCTTTTCTTTTTTCATAATCTCATATCGAATATCATAAGAATTTCCTAAAAAAAGAAACTCAAATTTATCAAGAACTTGCAAACGAATTTATCAAACCAGAGGTAGATCAGGTACTGATGGAGTCGATGAGTTCAGATTTTTGAGGAAATTAAGGACCGCAACTTCGATTCGTGCTAGAACCTGATACCAAAAGAATTTAAAAAAAAAAAAAAAGGAAAGACAAAATCGAATTGAAAACGAGAGTGAAATATACTTATCGATAATCGAAGTATAAAAATTACGAACTTCAGACGGAGGAAGGATATCGGCGTGGCAAAGGTGTTGATCTGAAAAGAAGATGGAGTTTCTGAACAGATCTCCCATTTATCTCGAGGCGAAGACGACAAAACCCTGGTGACTATTTCCGCGGGCAAGTGGAAAATTTCGAATGGAATGATCTATTATATTTATTGGGCTTGGGTTGTTATGTGTAGGCTTTGCAAAATATGGCCCACGCCGTTTAGCAAGCCTTGTTTATTCTGTTGGCTTGAGTCAAGTTTCACGTGCAGTCCCGAATATAATTCATTACTAATATCAATAGTTCAGATTGTATCATACATAAATGGAATGAGAAAAAAACGTGGCATTATCTTGGGTATTACTAAACACCGTCCTAAATTACTAGACATCGCCCTATAATATTACTACCTCCGTCCCGTCCAAAGGTTTACATTTCTATCAAAAAATAGTCCCTTTAATAAGTTTATATATATCACTTTTTACAATCAAATCAAACAATCACTTTTAACTTTTTAATTTCCACCACTCATTCATCATCAATACTTTTTACTTTTTAATCTCCACCACACATTTAATCATCATTACTTATACCAATCATTACCTAAAATACACCAAATATACACCCTCTGTCAACCTTTGGCTGGGACAGAGGGAGTACTTCTTTGTCCATTTGACAATCTTTCATTATTTCTACCCAACACACCAACACACAAGTTTTTCGAATTGAAATCTAGAAACAATTTTTCATTTATTATATAGAACACACAATCAAATATATATCGTCAATATCATCGACAACTACAAAAATGGACGAGAATTCACATCTTGAAGTAATTTTTCGGAGAAAATGACGCAGGCGTCTGAATATTCCTCCTGTTCCATGGTAAAGGCGTCCACAGATTCCGCCTAGACCATGGTACAGGCGTCTGCTACGGACGCTCCATCCTAGGTCTAGGCGTCTAAACCAGGCGCCTGAACCATTGTCTGAACGTCCGATTCAGACGCCTGTTCCATGACTAGGCGTCCGATTCAGACGCCTGTACCGTGGCCAGGCGTCCACGCCAGACGCCTCGGCCATGGTCCAAGCGCAATTTTTGGACGCCTGGACCCTTTTTTTACATGATTTTAAATATTAATAATAATATTATTGGTATTATTATTAACATTCTGTCAATTAAAAATTTCAGGTTATATTGGAAGAATTTGAAGGTGACGGTGTTGATTATAGTGGTTATTTCGTTAATGACGAAATGTTCGCTAGTGATTGTGATGCGATTGGTTGGGCGAAAAAAATTGCTCTTCAAATGGCTATTATTTTCAATGCCGCCGTCATACTATTCGGATTCGAAAATGGTAGATCTTTATTTCCATGTCTCACTGTGCTGTCGTTGAAAGCACCCTCAACGGCAACACGACCTAGCTAAGAGATTGTCATTTGCCATGTAGGAGATACGTACAAATATTTTATTCGTCTAGATTTAATGCCTAATTTTCCTGTACCGCCCATAGTGACTAACTGGTTTAGATACCATGATAGTAGTGTTGGTGGCTGGGAGAATTTGTATACGAGCAGGACAGAAAAATGGAATAGATTAGCCGGTATGATGTAAAAATGAATTTGTTGTATGTTCCTTTATTATTAAAATTTTCGTTTTTGTTGATCTTTATAGTTGATTTTCTTTTTTGTTGATCGTGATAGTTGACAGAAAAATTTTCATTTTTTATGCAGAAGAGAAAAAAATAAACTAAAGTACAGTGCCAAATGCAAAACGAAAGTGCCAATCAAAATACAAAATACAAAAAAGACGAAAGTGCCAATCAAAATACCGTCTTACACAAAACAAACAAAATACAAAATGCAAAATCAGTTGGCCAAATGCCAATCCCTCATGTACTCATCAAGCATCGTCGTCGCTTCTTCCGCCTGGTCTGGGGGAAGGTGTCTGATACAGTGCTGGGTAATACCGGCCAATCGACTCACCCACTGTAAAAAATATAGACAATATAATACAATGAGTAATGTATGATGAAATCAAACAAAGTGCAACGTTAAAGAACATACGTAATCGCTGCTGGAACGAGAAGGGATCACTGATCCAGGTGTTGCACCGTCGTTCAGTAGCTGAGGGTGCGAATACCGATAATACCACTCAATGTAATCATCGGTGCATGCAGCCTGATCATGAGTAGCAGCCTGATAGTCAGCGAGAGGAAGCCTATATGCGCCCGGAAACATCATCCAAGCATCAGATGACATCCGAATGGGATAGTCAACTCGGTACAATCTGCTCGACCACGCCCGAACCGCTTTCTCCGATCTGATGATTGGGAAATGGATGGTCTGTACATAACCGAGCTGCCGTAATGCCCGACCAGGCATGTATGGCTCGATAATATCCCGATATCATAGCCATCCAATGAATGTGGTCCTCAAGACATCCCTCACCGGATCAGGGCCATAAGGCAACCACTGTATCTGCGTACATATAATCAACAAATTATACAAGTTATTTTTAAATGAATTGTGAGATTGTTAGAAGGAATCGTTATACCTCTGCGGCTGTCAACTGATCAATGCGGCGACGCAAAGATTGGAGTCGGTGCTCGTCCTTACCCTCAGGCTGGACACTCCATGTAGAAGCTCGAGGCTGCGTGGAGTCAACAATCATACGCTCTCGCTGAGGTCGAAGCAGGGAAAATACTCATAAATCCAAGTCTGAACGAGGGTAAGACATCCACAAATACCCATGGAGTCGCCGCGACTAGCGATACCGAGCTGACGGTACATGAAAGCCAATGCGGACGAACCCCATGAATACTGACTGGTCGTATCCATACCGTCCCTTACCTCCAATATGCAGAACGACCTAATCCGGTTACCACTCTTGTCAACAAACAAGGTGGATCCAAATAACAACCACATCCAAGCTACGGCCTGGGTGCCCTCCAATTGACCTCCATCGCGGACCCATCCAAGATGTGTCATCCTCTGCCCTACGTCGTTTACTACTGATAGACCCAACCCCTCTCCCCTTCCGAACCCGGCACAAAAAGGAAGAAGAATCATCACCGCCCTCCTGATCGTCGGCCTCATCATGCGAATAATACTCGCTTGAATCCTCAGTACCAAAATCAGTATAAGGTACATCCTCGAATCCCCTACGCTCTGCCTCCCGCTGTCTACGAACGGAAGCATCAACACCACGAGCTCTGGTGTGACGCGCTCCAGAACGCATCAACTCTATGACTAACGGCATAGATTTGCCCGCTCATCCTCTCATCTGCATTTAGCAAACAATACAACTAATAAGTAATAATCATACAAACAATACACATTATTAATTAATAATTGAAAATTTTATTTTTTTTCCGAAAAAATGACTGGGGCGTCCGGCCAGGACGCCTGAACCAAGGCAGGGGCGTCTGGTCTGGATGCCACGACCATGGTTCAAGCGTCCGTCACAGACGCCTACTCCAGCGGCTAGGCGTCCGATCTGGACGCCTGTGCACGGTTTGGCGTCCGACTTGGACGTCTATACCATCAAGTTGCGCGTCATACGACGCTGTGCCATGGATAAAGCGGAATCAGAACACCCCGAGATATTCGAGTATATTACAGTATGGCCGATCTACATGGGACCCACCAGGATACAATCAAGAAAACTCCACTCGACTAACCATCTCGGTTAGTGAGGACACATATTTAAATGATATGACATAAAAAGATACGCCCGGAGCAACCGGCGAAATAAGCATCACCCGACAATGTAACAATTTTAAAGTAATACAATACGGAGTTTGAAATAAGAAGCCTAAGTACTCGCGAGTACAATCTATAAGTTTATAATTGTGAGAACAACCAAATCGAAATGGACAAAAGAAATAAAAAGACCCAAATGCACATGTCAACGACCCTGACCAACGTCCTCGTACTGTCCCGGTGCCCGCTCGTCCGGACAATCATAACCTGAAATCCATAACAAGAATTTCCTCAAAACGGGTCCCCAAAGGGGTTAGCAGTTACGCTAGTACAAGTAGGGGTGTTCAAAACCGGATATCCGGACTTTCGGATATCCGAAATTTCGGATATCCGAAAATTCGGATATTAGATTTTGATATCCGATATCCGTATCCGAAATTTCGGATATCCAATTTTCGGATATCCGAAATTTCGGATACGGATATCGGATATCCGAATATCCGGAAAAAATATGAATTATGTTCGGATATCCATATATTCGGAAAAAAAATATTCGGATTTGGATATCGGATATCCGAATATCCGAAAAAAAACTTCGGATATGGATATCGGATATCTGAATATCCGAATACCTTATATTATTTAAAATATAAAAAAATAAAAATTTTAAGATTTTTCGGATATTTCGGATATCCGAATATCCGATTTTTCTGAAAAGTACTATCCGATATCCGAATCCGAAGTTCTGGATATCCGAACTTCGGATATCCGAATTTTCGGATATCCGAATTTTCGAATATCCGGAACTTCGGATTTTTGGATATTTCGGATCGGATATCGGATATCGGATATTTTGAACACCCCTAAGTACAAGTAATCAAGGCAAACCAATCGCTTACACATTTCATAGCACATGCACCAATATCATTTCAAAACCAAAACTAGACATGTCTTTTCCGGAAACAAACAGTCACAATTAATTTGCCTAGGACCGGGACGAAGCCACGAATCCCACTAGGCCTGTAAGGACCCTCCCGAGCTGGCCACATTCATAAAACAAATCAAGCACCACACGTCACCTAGGACCGGGACGAAGCCACGAATCCCACTCGAGGCCTCTAAGGACCCTCCCGAGCTGGCTAGCGAATCAAACTCATGAATCCAGGACGAAGCCATAGATTCCCTCGAGGCCCCGTCAGACCCTCCCGAGGTGAGTAAAGCACACACAATATACATTACCATTTCATGTTAAGCATAAAGGTTTCCAAGAATTACTTGCCTTGAATAAAAGACGGCGCAACGAATGGAAGGAAAACACCGACGACCGCTAGGAGCCGATAATCACGAACCTAACGATACGAAGAACACAATCACCACCAATTCTAACTGAATACGGAATTGGAAAACACCCGAAAACCCGCCTACGATTTATGTGTATTCGTATCAAACAACGACGAGGGCGGATCTCAACCAAACCCTCTCGATTATGCAAATATCCCGAAATACACCACGAGTTCGTAGGGGAACAAGAACAATGACGAGATTAATCATAATCAACAAGGATTAATCAACAACACGAAGCAAAACGAACATTACACCCGAAATCCCCCAAATCCCCCAAGGTAGGTTATAAGAGATTTTACCTTGATTCGAAGATGAACGATGGATGATTAGTGATAGGTGGATGGTATGATACTTGAATATGCCCTTACAATGGAGTTTGGATCGAAATCGGACGAACCCTATCCTCAGTCGTCGCTCCCGTCGCGAAAAGAAAAGAGAGATGTGAGAAATGAGGAAAAACTGGGCCGCTGCCAGTTTATATACTGGCAGGTGTTACGGCCGTAACACACCCCACATACGGCCGTAACACAGGAACATTACGGCCGTAACCTGACTCTCTTACGGCCGTAACTGGCCTCTGGAAGGAACTGGGCAAATTTGACGAATGACACATACGGCCGTATCAAGAATACCATTACGGCCGTATCGATACTTACGACCGTAACTCGAGCATGATATGCCCGTAACTCGGAACTGGACCAGGGGGTAAGAAACGAAGCCTTGTTACGGCCGTATGAAGGAAGGTTACGGCCGTAACTCTCGATTATTACGGCCGTAACATATACGGCTTACGGCCGTAACATGGGCTGCGACAGCAGGCCATAGTCTGAAACACTGCTCGACGAGGAGACGATCGAAAAGAGAAAAATAACAATGTGTATCCACGACCAATGGATACACTCACCACTGATTTAAGTCAGAAATCAAAACGTTACGATGAAGCGTGATTCCGAAAGCATGAAGGTTCAGGAACAACAAAGATAACAAGAATACCCTAAACTTAAGAAAATTACGAAATGGCCCAAATGTTCAAAAACCACGATACGACGTTGGATTAACAAACCGAAACTCACAATACGAACAACTCAACTATACGAACTCGTGAAACCAAAGGAATTACAAAAGCGAACGAGTTCTACGAGAATCGAACGTCCATGCCATAATACATGACATAAAACGGAATAATATCAAAACATCACCAAGATCATCCCCGATGGAGAAACTCCAAGAATAACATATATTCAAAATGTCGACATGGTTACAAGCGAGCTATAACAAAAATGAAAATACACTAAAATAGGAATATCAGAAAAGAAGAAAAAAATGCGGATATTACATTCTACCCCTCTAGAAATAAGTTTCATCCCGAAACTTAAGAAACAAACAACTCGGGGTATCTAGCACGCATGCTATCCTCGGTTTCCCAAGTTGCTTCCTCGACACCATGTCTCGACCACTGCACCTTGACCAAAGGGATGGTCTTATGCCTTAGTCGTTTATCACGATGCTCCAAAATCTTCAAGGGATGCTCCTCGAAGGTAAAGTCCTCGGCAATATCGATCTCACTATAGTCGATGATATGACTAGGATCCGGGACATATTTCCTTAGCTGGGAAACATGGAAAACGCTATGTACGCGACTCAAGGCCGGAGGTAACGCCAAACGGTATGCTAACTCACCGACTCTCTCGAGAATCTCGAAGGGTCCAATAAATCTCGGACTCAGCTTCCCCTTCTTCCCGAAACGGAAAACTCCTCTTGTCGGCGACACCTTCAGCAAAACGTGGTCTCCCACCTCGTATTCTAAAGGTCGACGACGGACATCGGCATATGACTTCTGTCGACTCTGGGCAGTCAACATCCGTTCCCGAATTAAGTCTATCTTCCGCCTCGTCTCTAAAACGACATCCGGCTCGGTCCCGACCAAATCAGACGCCTCATTCCAACAAATCGGTGATCGACATCGCCGCCCATAAAGTGCCTCATACGGTGCCATCCGAATCGACGCGTGCCAACTGTTGTTGTACGTGAATTCGATCAATGGCAAATGCTCCTCCCAGTCATTGCTCCAATCGAGAGCACAAGCACGCAACATATCATCAAATGTCTGGATAGTGCGCTCCGACTGCCCATCTGACTGGGGGTGAAAAGAGGTACTCAAACGCAAACGAGTACCCAACGCCTTATGCACCGCCTGCCAAAAGTGTGATACAAAACGGCCATCACGATCCGAAACAATAGACTTCGGAGTACCGTGAAGCCTCACAATCTGTGCGATAAATATACGAGCCAACTTCTCCGGGCCCCAAGTGTCCTTGATGCCCAGAAAATGTGCCGACTTGGTCAGACGATCAACAATCACCCAAACCATATTCATGCCCGATCTAGATCTCGGCAAACTCATAATGAAATCCATCGATATATCTTCCCATTTCCATTCCGGAACGGGAAGTGACTGCAATAACTCAAATTGGCTGATGCTCGATTTTGACCTGCTGACAAGTCAAACATTTCGCTACAAACTGCGCGACCTCCTCCTTCATATCATTCCACCAGAAATTCCTCCTCAGGTCCTTGTACATTTTACTCGAACCAGGATGAACGGAGTAAGGTGTAGCATGGGCCTCGCGCAGAATACTCTGTCTCAACTCTAAGTCGTTCGGTACACAAAACCGACTCTGGAATCTCAAAACACCATCCTCATGAATCACAAAGCCAGGAGACTTTCCATTAAGAATGTTCTCTCGGATTTGAGTAATCATCGGATCCTCCAACTGCTTCAGCTTAATTTCATCGATCAAAGACGACGAAATCTCTAAAGCACAAAGTTGCCCGACAGTTCCAGGCAACAAAACCTCAACATCTAACTCGATCAAAACTTGTCGAAGCTCAGACTGAGATGTAAGGACCTCAAGCGTTCGCAACGCAATCGGTTTCCGACTCAAGGCATCGGCCACGACGTTCGCCTTGCCCGGATGATAAAGGATTTCGAGGTCATAATCCTTAATCAGCTCTAGCCACCTCCTCTGCCTCATATTCAACTCCCGCTGAGTAAATATGTATTTCAGACTTTTATGATCGGTAAAAATCTGACATGCAGAGCCGAAAAGGTAGTGACGCCAAATCTTGAGCGCAAAAACAACTGTCGCTAACTCCAAATCATGAGTAGGGTAGTTAAGCTCATACGGCCTCAATTGTCTCGACGCATAGGCAATGGTCTTGCCGTGCTGCATCAATACGCACCTGTTGTGTCACGATTTATGCATCCCGACAGGCGATCGACTATAAGGCCGAGCGACCAAGTCAACTCCAGTCAAACCCTGGCTAGCTCGCCAAATCAAAGTTATCAGACCCCCATCAGTTGCCCAGCGATCGACCCCCAAGGCGATCGCCCTTTGGCAGCTGGCGATCTACTCTACTAACTGGCTAAGGGCAATCGACCTGCGCCCGGCAGAGACGATCGCCGTCAAAACCATCAAGGACTGGATCTCGTGAAAGCACCCACGTGCGAGATCCACCAAAGGCGCCGACGAGATCTTCGCGGCCAGATAAGATCTTTCTTGTGAGACAAGACATTTGACCACACTGTCACCTACCTCACCTACCAAGCATGCGCGCGAAAGTTGTCGGTGGGACCACCCGCGACGGCAACTCGACGCGTGTAAGCTCCCATTGGACCGCACTGATTGGCCAGCAACTCCTGCAGACTTTGAGGGGACAGGCCCATGTGCTAAAAGACGGTCGCCCGATTATTATATTGCAGTAAAGGCGATCGCCCGGCGTATCCAAGCCCTATAAATAGAGAACCTCCTCCTACTGGAAAAAGGTTCTCGGTTCTCAGTTCAGAATTCATTTTAACCAACAGCTCGGAATTCACTCAACGGTTCCCAGTTCACTGAATATACGGTTCGGAATTCATTTGACTTACGTCCAAAATACATTCCACCAAAAGGTTCACATTCTCTCACATTCCGATACATCCACGGAAATACTGAAGAACACGCATATCATCAAGCTCCCGGCCATCTCACCGGAATCCATCTCAGGACTTCTCTCTCCAAATCTCTCGTCCAGAAGACGATCGGCAGAAGCAGCAAGTCTCCACTAGACAGATTCCAAGGGATTCACAAGCCCAGAAGCCCAAACATCCAGCTATATACTCGCCGTGAGAGGCGGTCGATCTCTCACCGCCGCGACTGTTCATCACCTTTGTTACAAGAACTCACAGAGCATCAAATCTGGTTCTTCCGGCAATCTACACGCTCACTAGCTAAGATAACAAGAAACTTTACACTCATTGTAATTGTATTCTTACATTAGTACTTGTATCCCCGAATATCGGTATTAATAATATCTCGCGAGAGCATTCAAGCCCGGGACTAACAACCCCGGCAAATCTTGTGTTATTTATCTTTCTCACGGAAGTGCTCTTGCATTTGTTTGCTATCCCATCCATTCCAGCAATATCTATCTCCGGATAATATTTTGGGTAGCAACAATTGGCGCTAGAAGAAGGGCATCTAACCCTCATATTTTTATTTCTATCGTCCCGAAGAACACTCACTGTTCTCGGGGCATATACTTGAAGTGACACTCACTGCGCTTCAAAGAAAACCTTCAGAATCATGACATCCGCCGGTACATCGAAGCAAGCTGCTCTCCGAACCGGACACCATTTCCCTGGCCAACCCGAACCACCGACGAGGGGAAGCCGGGCAACGCGAGACTCTCGATCCGCATCCGAGAGATGGCCCCACCTCTCACTCGATCGGGCCCAAACCGAGGAACAGATCGAGGAGGCTATGGCCATCCCGGGAGGAGCGACGGAGAGCATGCGCGCGCCCGCGATAACTCCCTCGATAATCCGCCGCATGGGAAAACGGAAATTCAATGGGCTACCGAACGAGCGATCGTCAAAAGCCCCAATTCGCGAGGAAAGGCTCTCGCACGACCGGACGGATCCATATTCGATCGCTTGGGACGCGACCCATCCCGGCGACCGGGCACTCGTTTCCAACCTTGAAAAGACGGAATCCGAATCCGTCACCGGAGTTCGGCCTACTCACCTCACACCGAACGCATGTCGCCCATCCGACTCCCGCCCGATCGCTGTGGACTCGGACTAATCGCCTCGGCCTCGCTCCGATCGCCGAGCCGCTACAGCCAAAGCACGGCGATGGCCGCCATGCAACGTCGCTCGACGAGATGAGAGCACTTCGACACCGGGGCAAGCACCAAGCAAGAAGATCGCCGGCCGACCGAGCCACTCGCGGTCCACATCGAGCTTGCCCCATACAACCAACGATCGCTCCTCCTAAAACACCTCTCGTATAAGGGGAGATCGGACCCAGAAACCCACCCGAGTAAATTCCGAATTTACATGGTGGGTGTGGGGCATCCGATGCAACCAAGTGCCGGATCTTCCCGCCGACATTGGGCTTAGCCGCCCATAAGTGGTACGTCTCACTACCACCACGATCGGTCACCTCTTTTAAGAAATCGGCGGATGACTTCACGTCATACTTCGCCAAAGAAGGTCGCCAGACTAAGGCCCCAGCCGCATGATAAAAATCAAGCGGGGAAGGACGAAATCGACGCAGATTACATCGACCGTAGACGAAATCATCCTCACCGGCGAACCGTCGGTGATGAGCTCGCTCTCTACTCGGTCATGGGGGATTCCACGGTCACTCTCCCATGTTCGGACATCTCTCCAAGGATATTCCCCAACTTACACGATCTTCCGCGCTAAAGCCGCCAACTTCTGGCCGTGCAAAGGCTACTCACCCTCCGCTAGACGAGGAAACGCCACCTCTTGCCCGGAAGATAGCGATCGCCAAAGCAAAGAAGGCGATCGCCAAGACACCCGGAGATCTCAAAGCTTTCGAGGACATGGAAGCCCATCTCCTCCATACGTTCAATGTAACTCGGCACATATTTTCTATGCCATCAAGGGGCACGAAGAGCTCAAAAAGCCTAAGGCGATAAGGGACCACGGTCACCTGGACAACAACCAATATTGTGCCTACCACAAGAGTCCCGGCCACAGCACCAACAATTGCCGCGACCTACTCAAACAGCTCTGGAGACTGTTCGAGGAGGGCAAGTTGGACAGCTTATTGGTTTAGCCGAAGCCCCCGCCTATCTCTATAGACGATCGAGCGCAAAACAGGCTGGGAAGCTCATACGAGCCGACCCCTGGATCAACCTCGGCGACCGTCTCTATATGCTTCAATCTAGAGAAGGAGACCACGGAAGTCATCCCGATCTCCCTCCTTATTTAAGAAACCAGAGGACTCGATCGCCATCTGCAGTTCACCGTCTAACACGATGGACTAAGGCACGAGATCGCCTCCCCCGCACAACGTACACCGTCGAAGGTCGGTATCTACATGACGATCCAAGGTGGAAGAGTGCAGCCATGGTCCTGGTGGTCGATAATTCCGACTGCTTAGGCCATGAAAGGTCCCTTTAGGCCAAGATCGCCCGCCCTTCGTTTGAATACGAGGCCGGCGTAGTCTGAGGGCCCTCCAAAACGAATCAGTGGACACGATCGCTCGCCCTCAAAGGTTCATCATCTGACATGGTGAACCCGGACAATGCGTCGTGCCACAACCCCGTCTCAACGTACACCGTCGAGGTCGGCCATCTCCATGGCTGGCCGAGGTGGAAGCAGAGCTAACAAGCCGCGGGCGTGGAGTTGATTCATCCGACGCTGCCCCGCGCAAGGACTCCTCTAGACCAAGACCGCACGCCCTTCGTTTAAATACGAGGCGAGGCGCAGCCTAACGGAGGACCCTCATAATAAAGTGAGTCACGAGACACTCAATGTCTTTGCGCATCAAGACATGATCAAGGAGTTGGCCCATTGAACTCCGCGATCGTGCACGGTTCCTCAAGATGGACGACCGTCCCCGAGGATTCGACAAAGTTAAAGACCGCTCACTCAAGGAATTATTTTCATCCCCTTACTTCCACTAAGTGAATAAAAACAAGGGGCAAGAAGAGTGCGGACTACCTACACGACGATCGTCGCTATTCAACCACATACGGAGATCGTCATTTTTTCAGATGTAGTGCAGCGATCGAACTTGTTGTAAAAAGTTGTCTTATGAGTTTATCAATTCATTTGGAACTACCCTCGCAACGATCTCTCCTCACGCATTTGTACAAAGTCAAATAAAGACTAAAAAATAACCATTCATTCAAGTGATAAGTCAGAAAGACAAATGCTCATTTCATTACTTGAAAAAATAGAGTACACGATCGCCCGAAGGCCTAAGTGCTACAAAAGAAAGCTATAAACTTCAAAGAAAGTAAGCTAGAAGCGTAAAAAAAAGAAGCGCCTCAGGCCCCTGCCGGGCCTTCACCATCAGCATTCGGCGCGGTTCCCTCATCTTCCGGAGCATCGGGATGAGCAAGACTGTCTGGAGACGGATACCAGCTCAAATCCACACCGATGTCCGCCAGGTCCAAGATCGGCAAGGAGAAAGCCGAATTGAGAGGATGCTCCAATGCATATGACTTGAACTTCTCAGCTAGAGGACCGACCTCCAAGCCTCCCTTCTTAGCCGCTCGGATCGAGTCGGCGAACGCCAAGTAATAGGCGAACTCGCTGACATACTCCAAATTTTGGAAGGGATCGGCCTTGGTCGCCTCAACTTCTCCTCTCAGCTCGGCCATCGCCTGTTGCGATCCCTGGAGCTCGGCCTCCCTCGCAGCAACCTTCTCTTTCGCCTCCGCCAGCTCGGCCGGGCCGAGCGATCGTCACCTTCTCGCGATCGGCCTCCTCCTCAAGAATCCTTGCACAGACGGCACTCTGCATCCGGTCCCGAAATCGGTCGACCGCCATTCGAATTTCTCGTCTCCTTCTTCTCCACTCAAGCTCATGGCTCGCCCGCTTGGCCGCCTCCAAGGAGTCCTTCTCCATCGCTGCGATCTTGTCGGCAAACTCGGCGTTCTCTTCCGAGCCGCCTCAAGATCCTCCAAGGCGAATAGTGGAGGGCCGCCTCAAACTCCCGAGCACTGACGGCCATGGTCGCCGTCTCGAAGAGAAAGGGCGACAACGGATTCATCGAACTCGACGATCGCAAGGCGATCGCATCCAGATCGATTGTCCACGCCTTCGGCAAAGGTATGTACCTTGCTCACATAGGGAGGAATGTCGCAGAATGGCGAGGAGACCGACTCGCCAGAAATCCACGACCATCGGTGGACAAGACGGGTCTGCGCGACGGATCCTGCACCAAAACACCAAGGTTAATACAACTCCTACGCAGATGTAATTGTCAACACGTAAATGCTATCTACCTCTCGGCCTTCTCGGGATCCCGACCAAAACGGTTTCCCTCGAGGAGTTTCCGCATCCGCGATCGCCGTCTCCCGCAGAAAAGCCGCAGAGGGCGGCTCGCGCTCCGGAGCAACGATGGTGATCGGAGGCGCGGCGATCGGCACTTCATCGCCCGGGCAGAAACGGTTTCTTGCGGCCTCGGCCTCTTGCGATTCGCCCAAGCCCCTCCTCCGAATTTCCTCCTCAACCTCGACTGCGCTACGCGAGGCTCCGGCCCGCACGAGGCTCCGCCTCCGAACTATAGGCAATGCGACGGTGGAACCCGAGTCGACCTCTTCGCACGAAGACGGCCTAGACTCGGGTTCGACATAGCGATCTCACGTGAGGCTCCAAAGCGAGGGAAACGAACCTCTGCAGCTTAAAGACGATCGACTAACGGTCGGACACTGTCCTTAAAATAAGGCGATCGCCCGAGAAGTGAAGATCGCAGACCACATACTGCACCGCGAGATGTCTCGGGAAGCGGAATAGTCGAGCCGACAACCAGCGACTCTCCTTGTTGATCCGAGTGGCGTCTAGGTCGTCGTCCGACAAGCTCCTAATTCGCTCCCAAACAACGAGGAAGTCGAAAGGCAGCTCCTCGATCGCCGGAATATGAAAGCCTGCAAAACAGATCTCAAATTAGATCAGTCCAAAACGCATCCAAACGAAGGGAGAGTCTAAACCCTTACCGGGATTCCTCTCCCGAAATTCAGTGGGGATCTCCATTCGCACATGGGATTGTCGCTCGCCAAGCTCTCCACTTGCCGACCTGCAACCACTTCGTCTGATCGCCACGTATCTTATTCGGGACTCCATGGATCACCCGACCAGATCGGCCTTGAATATGGTAACCGCCGACCAACCCTCTGTGAGCCGTCAGTTTAAACAAATGATTCATCTCCAACGGCGACGGGAGACGGTACAGGCGGTGACCGCCGAAAAGGGTGAGGGTGCAAATGATTTGGAGCCAGGCGTTCGGCGTCAGCTGAAGTGGCGCCACATTCCAAGCGGCCAACAGATGGGAGACCGCAAAGGACAGAGGGAAGCGCAGCCCGGCCTCCATAACGGCCTCACTCACTGCGACCATACCCATCGGAGGCTGGTCGGCTCGTTCATTCTCCGCGGGCGCGAACATGTCCACATCCGAAGGAACATGGAATCTTGTCCTCCAGACGGCCAGATCTCTCACGACGCCGAGCTCAGATTTGGCCGAGCGACCACAACGATCGGCTGCACGACATCGCGACCGCTTGGGGAGCACATAGGGATAAGCGACCGAATATCCTCAAGTCGAATCTCGGAGTAGACCGGCTAACCTATCCATTATTTCAAAGAAAGGCCCCATAGCCCGTCCAAAATCACTATGTTGCTCCCGGTAAGCCCCCGATCGCGGATCTCTCGATCTGCGATCGTCTCTCCTCGGCCGACTCCTAGCAACATCGGCCTCATTGAACAAAGCCTCAACTTCACTGGTCGATTCCGCACGAATTGCTTCACCATTGCCTCTCGTGTGGAAGACGGAAGAAGTTTCTCCTGGCAAATGATGTCCCGGCGTAACTGCTTTTCCGCTCCAAACGATGATGAGGTTCCGGCCATTTTCAGAGTTAGAAAGGAAGAGAAGGATTTTTCTTACCCTAAAGTGAAATCGATCGACGATCGGCGCTTAGATCTTCAAAAATTCGGCACAGGACCTTCTTTCTCCAATGCGTACGCGTGAGTGAGGCTGCAGCCCCGCGCCCCTTTTATAGGAGAAAGCAGGGACCCGATTGCAATAAGGGAAAACCTCGGGGTCGGATCTCAAACGGCGCACTCGCCTGACCCTCGAGACCCGCGCTGCCTTTTCGAGGACGCGTCGGCCGAGGAGTCATTAATGACCGTTGGCGTCCTCCAATAGAAGCCCGACACGTGCGCGGAGACTTTTCAACGCCCGATGCTTTTTCCCGCGATTCGGCGGCCAACCAGTCGTCCGAAACTCAGGATATATCAGCTCAAAGACGATCGCCAGTTCAATAAAACACTTAGTCGCTCGTCAAAAATTCAGCGATCGCCAAGAAAGCCACCTCACCCCACGTTTCCAACGTATGAGCGAGCTGGGGGGCAATTGTTGTGTCACGATTTATGCATCCCGACAGGCGATCGACTATAAGGCCGAGCGACCAAGTCAACTCCAGTCAAACCCTGGCTAGCTCGCCAAATCAAAGTTATCAGACCCCCATCAGTTGCCCAGCGATCGACCCCCAAGGCGATCGCCCTTTGCACCGGCGATCTACTCTACTAATCGGCTAAGGGCAATCGACTGCGCCCCGAGCAGAGACGATCGCCCGTCAAAACCATCAAGGACTGGATCTCGTGAAAGCACCCACGTGCGAGATCCACCAAAGGCGCCGACGAGATCTTCGCCACAGATAAGATCTTTGGCCGACAGACAAGACATTTGACCACACTGTCACCTACCTCACCTACCAAAGATGCGCGCCGAAAGTCGGTGGGACCACCCGCGGCAAGAACTCAGACGCGTAAGCTCCCCATCGACCGCACACTGATCGCCAAGAACTCCTGCAGACTTTGAGGGGACAGCCCATGTGCTAAAAGACGGTCGCCCGATTATTATATTGCAAGAAAGGCGATCGCCTGCGTATCCAAGCCCTATAAATAGAGAACCTCCTCCTACCTGGAAAAAGGTTCTCGGTTCTCGCCTGTAATTCATTTTAACCAACAGCTCGGAATTCACTCAACGGTTCCCAGTTCACTGAATATACGGTTCGGAATTCATTTGACTTACGTCCAAAATACATTCCACCAAAAGGTTCACATTCTCTCACATTCCGATACATCCACGGAAATACTGAAGAACACGCATATCATCAAGCTCCCGGCCATCTCACCGGAATCCATCTCAGGACTTCTCTCTCCAAATCTCTCGTCCAGAAGACGATCGGCGAGGCAGCAAGTCTCCACTAGATGATTCCAAGGGATTCACAAGCCCGAAGCCCAAACATCCACCTATATACTAGACGTGAGAGGCGGTCGATCTCTCACCGCCGCGACTGTTCATCACCTTTGTTACAAGAACTCACAGAGCATCAAATCTGGTTCTTCCGGCAATCTACACGCTCACTAGCTAAGATAACAAGAAACTTTACACTCATTGTAATTGTATTCTTACATTAGTACTTGTATCCCCGAATATCGGTATTAATAATATCTCGCGAGAGCATTCAAGCCCGGGACTAACAACCCCGGCAAATCTTGTGTTATTTATCTTTCTCACGGAAGTGCTCTTGCATTTGTTTGCTATCCCATCCATTCCAGCAATATCTATCTCCGGATAATATTTTGGGTAGCAACAGCACCCAAGACCCTGACCCGAAGCATCACTATAAACGGCAAAACTCTCGTTGCCACATGGCAATGCCAAAACCGGGGCTGAGGTCAAACGCCTCTTCAGTTCCTCAAAACTCGATTGCCTCTCGTCATTCCGCATTTAACTTCTCGGATTTCTGGAGCAACTGTGTAAGTGGCCGAGCTAGTTTCGAGAAACCCTCGACGAACCTACGGTAGTAGCCGGCCAGGCCCAAGAAACTACGGATCTCCTTCACATTCTTGGGAGGTGCCCAATCCAACACTGCCTCAATCTTCTGCGGATCCACTCGAATTCCCTCGGCTGAAATCATGTGACCCAAAAACATCACTTCCTTCAGCCAGAACTCACATTTCGAGAACTTCGCATAGAGTTGCTCGGCCCTCAAAATGTCTAACACTATCCGCAAATGATGGGCATGCTCTTCCTCATTCCTCGAATAGATAAGAATATCGTCAATGAAGACGACGAAACACTTATCCAGATACTCGATAAAGACTTTGTTCATCAACTGCATGAACACCGCCGACGCATAGTTAACCCGAAAGGCATAACTACAAACTCATAATGTCCGTATCTCGTCCGAAAAGCTGTTTTCGGCACATCGGACTCCCTCACCCGGAGCTAATAGTACCCCGATCTCAAATAAATCTTTGAGAATACCGCCGCTCCCTGCAACTGATCGAACAAGTCATCAATCCTCGGCAAAGGATACTTGTTCTTGATGGTCACCTTGTTCAGTTCGCGATAGTCGATACACAAACGCAGTGAACCATCCTTCTTATGCACAAACAGGACCGGTGCGCCCCAAGGCGAGGCGCTCGGTCGAACATACCCCGACTCAAGAAGTTCACTCAACTGTTTCTTCAACTCGGCCATCTATGAAGATGCCATGCGATACGGCGCCTTCGAAATTGGAGCTGCGCCCGGCTCTAACTCTATAGCAAACTCGACCTCACGATCCGGTGGCAATCCCGGTAGCTCGTCAGGAAATACATCAGGAAACTCACTAACGACTGGAATCGATGAAAGCTCGACTCCACCATTCTCCGCCTTCAAGGCATAGCACCAATAACCAGTATACCCCTTTCGCAGGAGTTTCATCGCCTTCAAGGCGTTAATAATAAACTTATGGTTTCTCTTTCGCCCCGTGAAAGAGTGTTCAGTGCCGTCCTCGGCTAACATGGTAATGATCCTCGTACGGTAGTTCATGATCGCACCATGCCGCTCGAGCCAATCATCCCCTAGAATCAAATCCTCTCCCTCGATACTCACGACAATAAGATTAGAGAGCCAGACCCTCTCACAAATAAACACAGAACAGTCCCGGACCTCTCGATCACCGACAATTCTATCACCGCTAGGAAGTTTAACGATGAAAGGCTCGCAAGGTGACAAGCTGTCGAGACTCAAGCGGCGTACACACTCTAGAGAAATGAATGAATGTGTAGCACCCGAATCAAAAAGCACACTGACAGGAAGAGAATGGATATAAACGGTACCTGTCGCCACAGTAGCTGCTGGATCATCGGCCCTCCTCATCTCATAGATACGCGGCTGGGCAGAGCCGACACTGGAAGCTCCTCCTCTAGCGGGCTGACCCCGACCCCTACCTCGGCCGGCACTCGGCGGTGGCGGCGGAGCGAATGAGCCCTGGTTCACACTCGGCTTTATAGGTGCTGGGTGAGAAGAACGGGCGCCGCGAAACTGTCTGAGTTTCTCGCAAAAAGAAGCTTTGTGGCCCGACTGACCACAAGTATGACAAGTCAAGGGTGGACGAAGACAATCCCGGTTCACGTGGCCTGTCTTGCCACAGTTAAAGCATCTGGGGTCCCGGACGAAGGTTCCGGCGGCACTTCGGAAACTCCCAGAGAAACGAGATGAACCACCTGTAGAAATGTTTACAGGTTGAGATTTCTGATGGCCTCCACTCTTGGGACCAGAAAAATTTCCGGCTGACTTCTGCTTCTTGCTCTCACGAGCCACGTCACTAGCCGTCACGGACATATCATAAGCAAGAGCTCGACTCTGATAATCCTTCAAAGTAGTGCAAACGAGTCCAGACATATAGTCCCGAATGGACAGCTTCATCCTCCTGGAAAAATGAAAAAAAAATTCGCTCTCTTCGACAACTTGGGTCTTCACATAGCCCGATTCCTTGTTAAAATCGGCAATGGCTTGAGATACGGGGATATCCCGTGGTTGAGCATCATAGAAAGCATGTACCCGAGCCTGTCTGACCTGCCACGGGCAATATTCGGTCTCCATCAATTCCTGAAATTCGGCCCACGAAGCAACATGATCTTTGGGCCCCACGGCTTCCCACCAATCCATAGCGTCCCCAGTGAGAAAGTACTGGGCAATAGGGACCTTGCGGTCCTCGAGACAGTTGGTGGCAACGAAGACTTTAGATATCTCCTTGATCCACCCTTCCCAGCCGATCGGGTCCGAAGCCCCCGAAAACTGAGGAGGATGCATCTTGATGACATCCTGAAGCCAGCGATCCACTCCGCCCCGATTAGCATTGTAATATCCGGATAATTGTTGGGTATTTTCATCTGTATTTGAACCCTGGATTACCTGAATTAGTGCTATCAATGATCGAAGTACGGCCGTTTCCGTATTCGTATCCTCATGCATGATAATATCAATTTTTAATCCTTCACATGCAACTACGTCGTAACGCACGCTAACAGGCAAGCGTAACGTACGTTACGAACTGGATATAGCGTACGCTACGAGCTAGACGTAGCGTACGTAAGGAGGTCAATAATTGAGCAGATCGGGCCGCACATGGGCGGTGGTGGTGGGGCTCGGGAAGATTCCCGCGGATGAATCTGGACAGTTTTGGGGTCAACGGGTGTTAACGTACGCTAAGGCTTGTAACTAGCGTACGCTAATATGTGTAGCTTACGTACGTAATGCATAGGGTGTAACGTACGTAAGCTAGTACAAAACGAGACAGTAAGCTATCAGTGAACGATAGCGTACGCTAAGATCGAATTGTAGCGCGCGCTAAGCCTATTACGTACGTAAATGGCTAAGGCTAACGTACGTAAAGCTCAAGATATTATATATATGGACAACACCCCATTTCATTTCTCTTCGTCCCTTTCACTTGTAATTCGTTTTCTTTCATTTCTTGAGGGCCTCCAGCCCTCTAAAACACATATAGAACACGTAGCCTCAATCATTAAGTTACAAAACATCTTGGATTGACATTCAAGCAATCGGAATTGGATGCTACCTCTTGCCTCTGCGTTTCTTTCATATTAAGGTATGTTAATGTTACCTCAACCTTGAATTCGTGTTCTTAAGGATGTTATTACCACCGGGATTATTAGGCTCCATAGATGATTCTTATCCGAACACCATGTTTTTGGAAGTTGGAATGTTCATGCTTTACTCACCCGAGTTAAGAACGTTATAGTCCGATTCTTATTATGATGATCAAGTAAGGTAAAAATTCTGAGATTAATAAACCGTATTGTATGGTGTTTCCATAATGATCATAGACGTAATGTTGGTAACAACCTCAGATTTTCCGAACTACCTTTGAAGATCTATAATCAATATTTGGAGTGAATCTTATGATGAGAGGATTAACCGGGAATTCGTAGACATCAACACCATAGGGTTATTCTGATTCACATGAGTATGATATGTGTGAATATAACGTACGTTAAGCTCTATGCATTACGTACGTTATACCCTCAGGCAAGGCAGTCGTCTGAACTGGGTAGAACTGTCCAATGCATGCTTAGCGTGCGCTAATCCTTGTAGCTTACGTGCGCTAACGTGCAGACGTAACGTACGTTACGTATGTGTGTAACGCACGTTACGAAGAGAACAGTTAGTGTTCGGCCATCTCTTTATGCTTTTCCTCGTGTGATTGATTGTTTATTTAATGATAGGATATTAAGGACGAATTTCCTACGATAATCCAAAGGTTGAGCCTCTCCGATCGTCGTTTTCGTTGGAGTTCGGATTGTTCCAATCAATCGTATTTCGAGCATTCGCGAGAGATTACCAAGGCAAGTACCTTGATATACGAATTATAATTACGTGAAATCATTGTTCTTTGAAGAGTATGAATCATGTTATGAATATCTGTATTTATATTATATATTATGTAGATAGATATGTGTGGATATATGTATAGATATATGTGTATGTATATAAATATACATATAGAGATAAATGTTGGGTGATTCATACCAATATTAGTCGACGTATGCAACTTAGACTAAAGTACGAATGATGTTTATAGAGGTAATATAGTAATGTTTGTATTTTCGGTTGAGTTACGATATAAATATAATTATGTAGTATTGATCGATAGTGTTGAAGGCCTAATGTGCTAAGTCTTGATGAATAACGTGCGAGTTATTGTTTATTTTGCGTAGTTGTGTATTGGCGAATAGATTCTGTGAATTGAGGAACTGATTTGATAATTGTTGCAACGGTTGACTGTGTGCTTGGTATTTGTAATAATGTGAATACTTGTTATGAGAGACGTCATATCCGGGTACCTCTGAGGGCGGGGCGTGCACTCCGGCCTGATGTACGCTGCAATGAGCGGCTCCATATGATTGGTGAACACCGGTGTTACTTAATGCGCGAGCAAGGGGCGGCTCCTGTGGGAGTGAACGCCGGCGCGGTGACATGTGCAATGGGCGGCCAATATAGTGGAGTGAACGCCGGTACATAGGTGTGCAAGGGAGGCGCCTGGCAGGCTTATTGGTAACGGATATTTGAGTGATAGCTAAGACCCCGTTACCAAATGATCTTTTTCGAAATTTAATCTTTGCAATTTGCTTTTAATGTTGGTCTTCATGTAGACCGCGAATTGTGTTTCTGGAGTTCGTTCCAACTTGTTTTAAATGTTGGTATCATGGTTAATTAACCAAGGATATTTGACGAGATCTCCGAGGGTTAATTAATCAGGGGTCTTGAGCAGGATTTGTCGAATGAGAGGCTGTGCCTTTGATTGTACTGTGTTGATTATTCTGTGTATTGGGTCGAGGACCCCGTGAGATGTTGAGATTTGATCTCGTGATGATATTATTTGGATTGGGCCGAGAACCCCGTGAGATGTTGTAATGATTCACTTGTGATAGTGTTTTATCATTTGGGTCGAGGACCCCGAATAACGTTGTAATGGTTTTCTTGCAAATTGTTTTCCACATGCTGGGTCAAGGACCCGAGAGCTTTTGAAGTATTTTCTAAAATATATTTCCATCTGATTTTCAAAATCCCAAGATGGCCCGAGTCAATATTAATATTTTCGAACTTTCTTATCAAAACACTTTTCATTTTATTAAAAGGGAATTTTCTGACTCCCTGGGCTCGTTTAAAGTTTCATTTGTGTTATGTTCTGTACGGAGAATATGACAATGTAATTATCTTTCACCTTGTGTATGTAATACTATTCTGTGTTAGCCATTTGAATGTGTGGGTTGTGTTAAGGTTTCACGACTGTTGAGTTTGTGTTATTATTATTCGTATATCTTGTGTGTTATGTACTTGCACTAGCAAAATTCCGGTTGCTAACCCCGAGTTTTCGGGGTGGGTGCTCTATGCGCTCGGAGTTTTGGCAGCTCGGGAGCAGTCACAGGATTGGCTGGGAAGGAGATGGAGGACAATGATACTAATCACACCAGAGTTAGAGTCTTTTCTTTTGTTTCATTTTGGTCGGTATTTCTCTGTCGTTCGAGTATTCACCCTTGCATGGGTGTAACTTTCATTTATTAAATTGAATTGTCGTTCTTTTCTGTGTTCATCTTTATTTTCATCATTGAGATGTAAAGTTCATTTGTTTCTGAATTGTTTAATGACCTTGTCGGTCTGTGTTGTATTTAGATTGACCCCGATCGGTCAGTCCTTGTAAGAAGGGCCTACGGCGTGTAACATTTCCGGATGTATTCTGGGGGTGTTACAAATATGGTATCGGAGCTTAGGTTTGCAAAAAACCTAGGCCGTTGGGTCAAGTCCATGTCTTGTGTAAGTCGCGCGCGTCAGAGTTGTGATTAGTATCGTGGTTCCAACATCATCTTCAAGCAATCCGTGATGGTAAGCCTTCCGAATTGTAAGTCCCCTTATATACGTATTTGATTATATTGTGCTTAACGTGAACCTAGGATTTGAACTTGTTAGAGATTATATTGTTTTACGATATCACCTGCGTATACGGTTCGAGTGAGAATGGTTATGTAGTATACTTCGGTAGTCGAACATATTTATCGGTTTCTACATTTCATAGGATAAATCTTTGAGTGTTAATTTTATCCATTGCGTGAGTATTTTGAAATGACTCTTGACATTTTGGCATTTTTAGTCTTGCACATTTTAACGGTATTTTTATGACGGTATTTAATATTTTACAAATGATTTTGTAAGTTTTGGAAAATGCTACCGTCATCGGCTTTTTGGCATATTTTGAAATGAATTTAAATGGTTTTTAGCCTGGTAGGTTCCGGCACAGAATCCCCGGCATGTAATATTTCCGGGCCGAATTACGAACATTTCAAAGTAGTGTTTTAAAATTTTCCTAGCATTGTAAACCTCATGATTTAATGTAGTCGTGTCGAATAGTCACGTATTTTGGTAAAAAGTTCTTTCGAATAAACATTTTGGTAGAAGAGGAAGGATTTTCAAAATTGTGGTATTTGGGACTCAACACTTTTGAAATATTTTAAATTCGATTTTCAATTTTCTTGTAAGCATTACTCGAAAATAAATTTTTTAGAGTCATTGTATAAACTTCCTCTTCCAAAACAAAGGACAGTATTTACAAGTTTTGAGCACAACGTGATTCGACTTTTGTTTCAAATTTTTTTAAAAAAAAAGCATACGCATAATGATCGTCCTGGACGAAGGACTGGAAGTTGATTTCAGAAAATTTCGTGCTTTACGATATTACCGTTATTCTAAGGATGCTAATTAAACCTTATGTTGATAATTGTGGTATACCGTACAACCGACTATGTGATAACAATAAACGGTACTACCTGCATTAGCATGACGAGCCCTGGCGGATGTAGACATAATATAGGAAGCGGAAGAGGTGAAGTGGTTCGTACGACAACGATTCATGTTACGGTGAAGGAATATCAAGATCAGACGATAACCTATGAAACCTCCTCAGTGACCGAGCCAACGAGCGGAGAAAAGAGACCGAGGACATCTGGAAAATTTTTGGGCGGTGAAGAGATTAAGGTTCTCAAACCCCCACGCTGCTCGAATACGTCATCTTCGCGGTCGAGAATGAGCATTGGGAATCCTCACCAAAGACGGTGACTCCTAAGAATAGAGTGTGCTTCAACCGCAACCGCGGGACATATCCGTGTAATCGTACCTCCCCACTCTTGACTTGTCATCGGTGCGGGTGTGAAGGCCATCGGGAGAAACATTGTGAGATAATTTCCGAATTGGCAAAGAATGCTACTCGGTGAGCGAGCAAGTGGACGGAGAATGACCAAACCTTATGTCTTCTGTGAAGAGCCTATCATAGGCGAATGAAGATTTTGTCTTTGTGTTCTAGTCGTTGCTGTTTCCAACAATCGTGACTTCGATTGTTTTTCTTTTTAATTGCTTTTCGTTTCCAACTCCTGCTGTTTTAAGTTTCGAGGCTGACATGTCTTCTTAGTACGGGGACACGTAGTACCCGTGCTCTTCTTAGTATTTCCGATGTTGGGAGGCTTTCATTGTTGATGATTCATCTGTGATTCTCTTGACAATTTCCAACTACCATGTTCTACTGAACCTACCATCATTCGAACGAATTTCAGAACCGATTTGTTAGACTCTTTGAATTATTGTGGTCTATTCACATCTGAACTTAATCTTTGCAGAATTTTGTTCGAAACTATTTATTCCCATTCGTATGATTAATATTTCCAATGTGTTATGAACTTGAATTCGGTGGGTCGAGCTCGACACGCGATTTTAGTACATCTGAGCCGTTTGTGAATTTCTTTAATTTCGTAAGCTTCTACTTCTCCACTCTAACTTCTCGTGTTCACGTGTAATTTATTCGCCTCAATTGACGTGCCTGATACTTCCTAGGTCCAATCATTGTATTTTTAGAACCTTGCATTCGCGCATCGCTCGTGATGTTTTGGGGCTGAGCAAGTAGTTACTTTTCCTTGGTTGTTCCACCACTCTACTTTAAATTTCGGGACGAAACTTCTTTTAAGAGGGATAGTATGTAATATCCGGATAATTGTTGGGTATTTTCATCTGTATTTGAACCCTGGATTACCTGAATTAGTGCTATCAATGATCGAAGTACGGTCGTTTCCGTATTCGTATCCTCATGCATGATAATATCAATTTTTAATCCTTCACATGCAACTACGTCGTAACGCACGCTAACAGGCAAGCGTAACGTACGTTACGAACTGGATATAGCGTACGCTACGAGCTAGACGTAGCGTACGTAAGGAGGTCAATAATTGAGCAATGGCCGGGCACATGGACACCGGTGGTGGTGGGGCTCGGGAAGATTCCCGCGGATGAATCTGGACAGTTTTGGGGTCAACGGGTGTTAACGTACGCTAAGGCTTGTAACTAGCGTACGCTAATATGTGTAGCTTACGTACGTAATGCATAGGGTGTAACGTACGTAAGCTAGTACAAAACGAGACAGTAAGCTATCAGTGAACGATAGCGTACGCTAAGATCGAATTGTAGCGCGCGCTAAGCCTATTACGTACGTAAATGGCTAAGGCTAACGTACGTAAAGCTCAAGATATTATATATATGGACAACACCCCATTTCATTTCTCTTCGTCCCTTTCACTTGTAATTCGTTTTCTTTCATTCCTTGAGGGCCTCCAGCCCTCTAAAACACATATAGAACACGTAGCCTCGATCATTAAGTTACAAAACATCTTGGATTGACATTCAAGCAATCGGAATTGGATGCTACCTCTTGCCTCTGCGTTTCTTTCATATTAAGGTATGTTAATATTACCTCAACCTTGAATTCGTGTTCTTAAGGATGTTATGAACATACCACCGGGATTATTAGGCTCCATAGATGATTCTTATCCGAACACCATGTTTTTGGAAGTTGGAATGTTCATGCTTTACTCACCCGAGTTAAGAACGTTATAGTCCGATTCTTATTATGATGATCAAGTAAGGTAAAAATTCTGAGATTAATAAACCGTATTGTATGGTGTTTCCATAATGATCATAGACGTAATGTTGGTAACAACCTCAGATTTTCCGAACTACCTTTGAAGATCTATAATCAATATTTGGAGTGAATCTTATGATGAGAGGATTAACCGGGAATTCGTAGACATCAACACCATAGGGTTATTCTGATTCACATGAGTATGATATGTGTGAATATAACGTACGTTAAGCTCTATGCATTACGTACGTTATACCTCGAGCAAGGCGCCGTTCAATCGGGTAGAATCGTCTAATGCATGCTTAGCGTGCGCTAATCCTTGTAGCTTACGTGCGCTAACGTGCAGACGTAACGTACGTTACGTATGTGTGTAACGTACGTTACGAAGAGAACAGTTAGTGTTCGGCCATCTCTTTATGCTTTTCCTCGTGTGATTGATTGTTTATTTAATGATAGGATATTAAGGACGAATTTCCTACGATAATCCAGTGTTGAGCCTCTCCGATCGTCGTTTTCGTTGGAGTTCTGGATTGTTCCAATCAACTGTATTTCCAGAGCATTCGCGAGAGATTACCAAGGCAAGTACCTTGATATACGAATTATAATTACGTGAAATCATTGTTGCTGAAGAGTATGAATCATGTTATGAATATCTGTATTTATATTATATATTATGTAGATAGATATGTGTGGATATATGTATAGATATATGTGTATGTATATAAATATACATATAGAGATAAATGTTGGGTGATTCATACCAATATTAGTCGACGTATGCAACTTAGACTAAAGTACGAATGATGTTTATAGAGGTAATATAGTAATGTTTGTATTTTCGGTTGAGTTACGATATAAATATAATTATGTAGTATTGATCGATAGTGTTGAAGGCCTAATGTGCTAAGTCTTGATGAATAACGTGCGAGTTATTGTTTATTTTGCGTAGTTGTGTATTGGCGAATAGATTCGTGAATTGAGGAACCGATTTGATAATTGTTGCAACGGTGACTTGTGTGCTTGGTATTTGTAATAATGTGAATACTTGTTATGAGAGACGTCATATCCGGGTACCTCGAGGGCGGGCGTGCACTCCGGCCCGATGTACGCTGCAATGAGCGGCTCCATATGATTGGTGAACACCGGTGTTACTTAATGCGCGAGCAGCAGGCGCTCTGTGGGAGTGAACGCCGGCGCGGTGACATGTGCAATGGGCGGCCAATATAGTGGAGTGAACGCCGGTACATAGGTGTGCAAGGGAGGCGCTGGCAGGCTTATTGGTAACGGATATTTGAGTGATAGCTAAGACTCCGTTACCAAATGATCTTTTTCAAATTTAATCTTTGCAATTTGCTTTTAATGTTGGTCTTCATGTAGACCACGAATTGTGTTTCGGAGTTCGTTCCAACTTGTTTTAAATGTTGGTATCATGGTTAATTAACCAAGGATATTTGACGAGATCTCCGAGGGTTAATTAATCAGGGGTCTTGAGCAGGATTTGTCGAATGAGAGGTCGTGCCTTTGATTATCTTGTGTTGATTATTCTGTATTGGGTCGAGGACCCGTGAGATGTTGAGATTTGATCTCGTGATGATATTATTTGGATTGGGCCGAGAACCCGTGAGATGTTGTAATGATTCACTTGTGATAGTGTTTTATCATTTGGGTCGAGGACCCGAATAACGTTGTAATGGTTTTCTTGCAAATTGTTTTCCACATCTTTGGGTCAAGGACCGAGAGCTTTTGAAGTATTTTCTAAAATATATTTCCATCGATTTTCAAAATCCCAAGATGGCCCGAGTCAATATTAATATTTTGAACTTTCTTATCAAAACACTTTTCATTTTATTAAAAGGGAATTTTCGACTCCACAGGCTCGTTTAAAGTTTCATTTGTGTTATGTTACGTACGGAGAATATGACAATGTGATTATCTTTCACCTTGTGTATGTAATACTATTACGTGTTAGCCATTTGAATGTGTGGGTTGTGTTAAGGTTTCACATTTGTTGAGTTTGTGTTATTATTATTCGTATATCTTGTGTGTTATGTACTTGCACTAGCAAAATTCCAGCTTGCTAACCCCAGGGATTTTCGGGGTGGGTGCTGTTATGCGCTCGAGTTTTGGCGGCTCGGGAGCGATCACAGGATTAGGCGGGAAGGAGATGGAGGACAATGATACTAATCACACCAGAGTTAGAGTCTTTTCTTTTGTTTCATTTTGGTCGGTATTTCTCTGTCGTTCGAGTATTCACCCTTGCATGGGTGTAACTTTCATTTATTAAATTGAATTGTCATTCTTTTCTGTGTTCATCTTTATTTTCATCATTGAGATGTAAAGTTCATTTGTTTCTGAATTGTTTAATGACCTTGTCGGTCTGTGTTGTATTTAGATTGACCCCGGTCGGTCAGTCATTTTGTAGTCTAGTAGAGTTTAGCCTTGTAGATCCTTGTAAGAAGGGCCTACGGCGTGTAACATTTCCGGATGTATTCTGGGGGTGTTACAAGCATGGGCCTGATCGGGGTTCTAGACCACCTGAGCTATAGCCGCCATTTGGTTAACCATTTGCTGCATAATGACCGCAATACCAAGGTCGGCGCGCTCCTGAGAAGAAGCATGACTGTGACGGTCACCGGTGCTGCCGGCTCCCGAAGAATGCGATGTGGCCGCCCCACCGTCTGCCCCACGTCCTCGGCCGCGTCCATGACCACGACCACGGTTTCCTCCGGCATCCATACTGGTGTAAAATATAACAGAAGCATATTGATGATGAGTAAGGGAGGAAAAAGCAACTACGATTCGAAAAGCAGAAATACTATGCAAGAAAACAAAGGACCGAATAAGAAAACTTACGAGCACTGGAAGTACCGAGATGCTGGCAGCGGTGTGACAATGTGCAAAACAAAACACGACTAGACCCAAATAACCAACAAGCCTAGGTATCCATAAACCTAAAGCTCTGATACCATTTTCTGTAACACCCCGAGATATTCAGAGTATATTACAGCGCCGTGGACCCCTACATGGGACCCACCAGGCTACAATCAAGAAAACTCCACTCTACTAACCATCTCGATTAGTGAGGACACACATTTAAATGATATGACATAAAAAGATACGCCCGGAGCAACTGGAGAAATAAGCATCACCCGAAAATGTAACAATTTTAAAGTAATACAATACGGAGTTTGAAATGAAAAAAGCCTAAGTACTCGCGAGTACAATCTATAAGTTTATAATTGTGAGAACAACCAAATAGAAATGGACAAAAGAAATAAAAGACCCAAATGCACATGTCAACGACCCTGACCAACGTCCTCGTACTGTCCCGGTACCTGCTCGTCCGGACAATCATAACCTGAAATACATAACAAGAATTTCCCCAAAACGGGTCCCCAAAGGGGTTAGCAGTTACGCTAGTACAAGTAATCAAGGCAAACCAATCGCTTACACATTTCATAGCACATGCACCAATATCATTTCAAAAACCAAAACTAGACATGTCTTTTCCGGAAACAAACAGTCACAATTAATTTGCCTAGGACCGGGACGAAGCCACGAATCCCACTCGAGGCCTCTAAGGACCCTCCCGAGCTGGCTAGCGAATCAAACTCATGAATCCAGGACGAAGCCATAGATTCCCTCGAGGCCCCGTCGGACCCTCCCGAGGTGAGTAAAGCACACACAATATACATTACCATTTCATGTTAAGCATAAAGGTTTCCAAGAATTACTTGCCTTGAATAAAAGACGGCGCAACGAATGGAAGGAAAACACCGACGACCGCTAGGAGCCGATAATCACGAACCTAACGATACGAAGAACACAATCACCACCAATTCTAACTGAATACGGAATTGGAAAACACCCGAAAACCCGCCTACGATTTATGTGTATTCGTATCAAACAAGGACGAGGGCGGATCTCAACCAAACCCTCTCGATTATGCAAATATCCCGAAATACACCACGAGTTCGTAGGAGAACAAGAACAATGACGAGATTAATCATAATCAACAAGGATTAATCAAAAACACGAAGCAAAACGAACATTACACCCGAAATCCCCCAAATTCCCCAAGGTAGGTTATAAGAGATTTTACCTTGATTCGAAGATGAACGATGGATGATTAGTGATAGGTGGATGATATGATACTTGAATATGCCATTACAATGGAGTTTGGATCGAAATCGGACGAACCTTAGCCTCAGTCGTCGCTCCCGTCGTGAAAAGAAAAGAGAGATATGAGAAATGAGGAAAAACTGGGCCGCTGCCAGTTTATATACTGGCAGGTGTTACGGCCGTAACACACCCCACATACGGCCGTAACACAGGAACATTACGGCCGTAACCTGACTCTCTTACGGCCGTAACTGGCCTCTGGAAAGAACTGGGCAAATTTGACGAATGACACATACGGCCGTATCAAGAATACCATTATGGCCGTATCGATACTTACGGCCGTAACTCGAGCATGATACGCCCGTAACTCGGAACTGGACCAGGGGGTAAGAAACGAAGCCTTGTTACGGCCGTATGAAGGAAGGTTACGGCCGTAACTCTCGATTATTACGGCCGTAACATATACGGCTTACGGCCGTAACATATACGGCTTACGGCCGTAACATGGCCTGTGACAGCAGGCCATAGTCTGAAACACTGCTCGACGAGGAGATGATCGAAAAGAGAAAAATAACAATGTGTATCCACGACTAACGGATACACTCACCACTGATTTAAGTCAGAAATCAAAACGTTACGATGAAGCGTGATTCCGAAAGCATGAAGGTTCAGGAACAACAAAGATAACAAGAATACCCTAAACTTAGGAAAATTACGAAATGGCCCAAACGTTCAAAAACCGCGATACGACGTCGGATTAACATACCGAAACTCACAATACAAACAACTCAACTATACGAACTCGTGAAACCAAAGGAATTACAAAAGCGAACGAGTTCTACGAGAATCGAACGTCCATGCCATAATACATGACATAAAACGGAATAATATCAAAACATCACCAAGATCATCCCCGATGGAGAAACTCCAAGAATAACATAGATTCAAAATGTCGACATGGTTACAAGCGAGCTATAACAAAAATGAAAATACACTAAAACAGGAATATCAGAAAAGAAGAAAAAAATGCGGATATTACAGAATCGGCGGACGCCTGTGCCATGGCTAGGCGTCTTCGTCGGACGCCTGTGACAAAATAGCGGCCGCGGCCTCTGTCGTGCACTCCGACACGGCGGCCGCGGCCAAAAACCAGTAAAACGAAAAAAATAGTTACCGGAGCTTTTCCTTTTCAGGTCATGGCGGCGGACGGTGGCGGTGCGGCGGCGGACGGCAGATGTGCGGCAGTGGTGTGGCGGCGGTGCGGCTGCGGCTGGTGGGGTCTTTACAATAGGTCGAGAGAAAAAAGTATTAAGAAATTAGGATTACAAATCTGTTTAATATGAATTAAGGGCAAAAAGGTAATATTATAGGGCGGTGTTTAGTAATTAAGGGCGGTGTTTAGTAATCCAGTTATCCTTTTGATATTAAAAGAAAGTAAGATAATTTTAATAAATAATTTTTTTTATTTAAAATAAATTCATTTACTTGTTTTTATTCATTTTTATGAAAAATATATCAAGATCATTTTTTATAATCTACAACTTAAGATCCATATTGCATATTTATAAATATAAAGTAAAAACATTATTAATGTCAAGAAAGTATGGTTGATCTTAGCCTCGTAAACCTTCATAAAAGGTTCTACTGCGTGCAACAATTCAAATCGAACTCAGGATGTTACATTATAAAGCCAAGTTCCTCACCAACGATATCCGCAACACCATGATACCCAACTTCAACACTAGATCTAGGGATAACAGGTTGATGCTCAGAGGATCAAGATGATAGAATAGTTTTATTCTAATTCATTGAGGATGCAGTGATCATCAAATCAGTGTTGGAATATTTACCATGCTTTTGAATATTCTGAGCTGCAAATCTGAGAAGAACAAAGTAGGAGACAGATTCGTTAATAACAAAGACATTAAATAATATATATATATATATATAATATAATTAATCAAAGGAAGCAAATCCGAATATGGCGATGTTGAGTCCAGAATTTCTGTCCCCTTAAAGCAAATCTGCCTTCACCGCAGTGTATAGCGTCTGCCTCACAGGATAAAACAACATCTCGATGCATTGATAAATCAATCATCGCACCCTGCGAACTAGAATTAAACCTGAACTACCACCGACGCGACGCAAAATTACGAAAAGAAATTATTTCCGAAAAAAAACGAAGTCGGAATTTCGAGTGAGAAAAACGGACGAAAATTCAGTCTAAAAATAAGACCCCTCACATCTGTATTTACAGGTGAAGATGAGAGAGAGAGAGACATGTGCTGGAGGAACTCTAAACTGATGAGGATTGGTATCTCAATACTTATCCAGATCTATTTAATTCGATAATTATCAATTAAATTGATAAATAAATTCTCAATACCGAAAATATTCGGAATTTATAATTGAGGTAAAAATATAACTTCGAGACGCCGAGACATTTCGCCCAAATTGCCCTTCGACCGAGACACCGACCTACCGGAGCCGAGCCGAGCCGAGCCGAGCCGGACGTTCGGACGGCGGCGGCGGCGCGAGGGGCGCCTAGTCACACATCCACTCATGTCTCACTTTTTGAACAAGACTTTGTCCACATCTCTTTATATAATCATAATTTTTCTCTTCTTTTTCCAATGTGTGATAACATTCTAAACCCATTTCTAAAGGGTTCACTTTGGAACCTGATACGGAGTACTAAGTATTCCAACTAAGTCAAAATTGCCTCTCAAGTGGGCTGCTCAAAACAGCCATTTCCTCTATTTTTCCAACAATCAGTACACTGAGTTACTTTTTATCCTGGGAGACAGGCGCAATATACAGTATTGCGGGTGAATCTGCTTTAAAGAGACAAATTTTCTGAACTCAACATCGAACTCGATTCCATTTACTTGATATTCTGAACAGAAATATATATATCTCTTATGTTTATGTTCTTTATTGTTTCATAATTAACAACTGCTTTGCAGAGTTTTGTTTATTAGTTTGCATTCTTATTCACATTTAGGTTGTTATTCAAATAATTTTTTCTAACATGTTCTTCACATAATTTAAAATTAAAAGGGTGAAAAATAGTACTCTCTCCGTCCTATAACAGTGTGCTCACTTTTTATGGGTACGAGTTTTAATAAAAATTAGGTAGTGATGGATTTAACTGGAGAAAATGTCCCACTTTTTATTGTATGAGTATGTTAATTATTGTTGATGATTAATTAAAGAATAAATAGTATGTGCCATCCTTGGTATTGTTGTAAATAAGTTGAAATGTGGAGTAAAAGTATAAGAGAAATTTTCTAAAAATGGAATGGATAAATTCTTGTGGAATGAATGAAAATAACAAATTCAGCACGAAGGGAGCAGTAGTATTTATGAATAGGTTGAATGAGATGAGGTTGGGACGGGATAAACCATGATGATTAGACGTGACAGGGCTCGACATTTGTGGCCCAACAAGAAAGGACCTTTTGCCCTGCTTAATTCTTACCCAGCCCATGGAGGCCTGGCCCATTGGCTGCTCGCCCGACCCAACTTTTTATTTATTATTTTTTATGTTAGGTATAATAAATAGTACTTTGTTGAAGGGAAAATAACTGAGATAGAATGTAGGGCAAAAGTTGTGTTGTATTATTCCATTAATGAGCTCCCTTTAAATAGGGAGAAATACATACAATCAGGCCTTGGCCAAACCCTAACTAGGAAAGCCCATAAACTAACAGACTTAGGCACACAATGGGTATTATTCCTTTAACACTCCCCCTTGTGCCTAGTCTGCAAGCGCATGTCATGTTGCCTCGTTAAAACCTCGTCAAGCAAAAACCCAATGGGAAAAATGTCTTGATCGTAGGGAAAAGAGTACAACATCTAGACACATCAAGTTTAGACTTCGTCCTTTGAATCTATCCTCTCATATGATCGTTACATTTGATCATAGCGCTACTAAGGTGATCATTCCATCGATCCCTAAAACCGTAAATCTTGTTACCTCGTTAAAAACCTTTCCAAGTGATAAAAACCCTGTGGGAAAAATGATCCTTGGAAGGAAAAGAGTATAACGTACGTTGTGGATGTAAGACTCCCCCTCAAGTCTACATCTCCCCCTGATTTGTACATCAATCAAGTAGTTGTTGCCTCATTAAAAACTTCGCCAAGTAATAAAACCCAATGGGAGAAAATGAACCTTGGTCAAAGAAAAGAGTACAACACACGTGATTAAGTTTCTTTATAAATCACCATTTCCTTGTGATCTTTACTTCGATCTCGGAAGTTGGAAAACTCTACAGCTCCCCCTAATGCTTACATTCATATATCGTTGCGTCGTTAAAAACATTGCCAAGTAACAAAACCCAGTGGGGAAAATAAACCTTGGTCTAAGGAAAAGAGTGCAACACATGTAAGTATGTTCCATTATATCTCACATATTTCCCGTTATGATCATTCTATCAATCAAGGGGATTTACAAGTTACATCATGTTCATAAATGTAAGTATGCTCATCAGTAGTAGTACTTAACCACTAGTTCCTCACAAGTGTAGAATGATAGTTCTTAATCATGTACACTCACGGACTGATTCATGCAAAGCAATAATCTTGTCGTGATTCGGGGAGGTAGACAAAAGGGGTTTGCTTAGTCGATTTTCAAGACATAAGCAATTCATACCAACACATACTTTGTGGTAGTTGCTTCGGCACCAGCATTTACTTTAGCATTTGCCTTTTTGTAAGCATCTTCCTTTGCCTGCAGGGAAAGAATAGTCCCAAGTCAATGGTTTCTTTTAAGTATCAGATGATATTCTCAATACCATTCCATTGATATTGCGTCGATGCTGAACTAAATCTACTCAGCGGATTAACTGAGGAGTGATAGCAGGTACAATAATACGTGATTACACTCAAGTAGGGAATTTCATCTCCCAAAGCTCTTCGTCACTTTTGTTTAGACGAAATGGATCTTTCCTTTGCATCCAAATGTTCGACCTATCATGGGGTACTAGTTGGGTTTACCTTGTCCATATTAAAGTACTTGAGAATCTTCTGGACATAGGCTGATCGGTGGAATAAATTCCACAAACTCGATCTTCTATGTCAATGCCTCGACAGAACCGAGTTTTTCCAAGATCTTTCATCTCAAACTCAGATTTTCAGTATCCGGTGGTTTCTCTTATTTCATCAAGACCGATTATGTTCATGTCATCGACATACATTGCGATATGAATCCAGAACTTATTTGTGAAGACGCAGGGACACAGTTCATCGTTCTTTTATCCCTTCCCAATCAAGTAGTCACTTAGACGGTTATACCACATCCTTAAGGATTGCTTCAAAACCGTAAAGTTGAGCGTTTCAATCAAATTGCAAACGCACTCCGTGGTCTAGAGTCACTTGATTTGGGTAATGAAATGCCATCGGGCACTTCCATATATATCTCCGTATCTAGATCCCCATAGAGATATGTAGTAACCACATCTATTGGCTACATTTCGAGTCCCTTGGAAATTACTACGCTAATCAAATAGTGGAACGTATACGTGGGAGTACATTTCCTCATAATCAATTCCAGGGCATTGTGAGAAGCATTACTTCGTGAAACCTTGTACATCAGGACTCTATATTCTCATTACGCTTTACGACAAAGGTTCGTTTATGTTTTTCAGGCTTTACACTTTGTTAGGTTAGCACTACCTACACCAAATACCTCTCTCTTTGTCGGAGAATCTAGTTCTACCTGGAATATTTTTCTTATAGGCGAATCATCTCTATGTTGATTTCATCCAACTGAGCGAGGTTCGACATCATCATACTTTATGAATCATGACATGTCATCAAAGTGGGTGGTTGATCAGGCCACACCCTCATAATTTCATCGAGATTTTTGATTTTCTGAATCATATCTTCGGGGCGTCCCCCTCGTCATGATTCATGGATATAATAAAATCAAGCATGATCTCATGAAACGAGTTCATTGATGGTTAACATGTGAATTTGTGCCATACTCTACCTCTTACTTGGGTGAGTATTTAGTCGAACCATGTGGCTTCCACCCCTTCCTTCGCAGGGAGCCACGACCTCAACCACACCTCCACCGGGTGCAGTTGCATCACCCGATTCATTGGTGATGTGCCCCTTACAGGGAACTTCTAACCTTACAGGCACATTTGCAGCTGTATTATGAGATCTTGTCACTTGAACGATATCAGTAAATGCATCAGGCATCGAATCTGCTACATCCTGAAGATCGAGTGTTCTTTATGCTTCACGGTGACATTGTGAAGTTCTGGGGTCATAATGAGATAAAGTGGAGACACCATGACAATTCCTGTCGTTCCTCGAGAAATTACATTTTCTCTCCTCTCCCTAACGACGGGAAGGTTGTCTCATAAAAGTGACAATCTGCAAATCGTGCGGTAAAGAGATCACTGTGAAGGTTCTAAATAGCGGATAAACGTCTAGAGATTCTTATCCAACGTGAATACTTAATCATATCTAAAGACCACTGCGCTGTGGGGCGCAGAAGGCACATATAATGCGTAACCAATTATGCGCAATTGGCACTCAAGTCCGTCTGGGTCCAAAATACAAAAATCAGGTTATCCAGTTACCAACTGGTACGCGAAAATTGATTGGTTAGAAGATGGTCTAATAATAAACGAGTTAAGTAAAGTTGCGTGCAATATTGCATAATTCCAGGCAAAATATGCAAATTGGTGTGCATAACCAATGACATAATCACCATACATATTCCTTTGAAGGTGGTTTATGTGAGACTGTTTGCATGTGCACATGGGACGAGATACTATTCATTGATCTCTATCATGCAATAAACATCAAATACTTTTTGATGTGAACTCTCTAATCATCAAGTCCTTTAGATGTTATAAGGGAGGTGAGCCCTTATAAGTTATCTTGGAAGTTCTGCAGCAGTTTGAGTGGGCAGGAGAGCGACATGTGACCAACATGTCGGAGAATCCATCAAAACCATCAATACATAAATGGTCCGCATATTAGGTGGATGGATCCACAAATTTCTCCTTATATTCAGCATAAGAATGGAATGTTTGCTTTTGTTTCTTTAGCATAGGAAGGTCTCGCTCCTACTTTAGTTAAAGAGCAGGCTTTGCAACACTAAGTGGTGGGCATTTGATATGCATCCGGTTCTTTGGATGACATAATACGATTAACATCAACATTGTTCTTTATGTTGAGTTGTTGCCACATTTTCGCTCGAAAAGTAATGATGTCCATACAAGTTCTTTAGTATACATATCATCATACTTCGACCAGGATGACCTAGTCTATCGTGCCAAAGCCTATATGAGTCTATATCCCAAAGCACATTATTGGTGACAACATAAGTTTTGAAAACCTAATAGTAGTGAGGTACAGTCCACTAGATTGACTCATTAGTTATTCTAAAATGCGTTTACGTCCACATTCATTAGAATTAATAAAAGAAACTCTATTCCATTCTCACAGTGGGTTTCAATCTGGAAACCATTGCTACGTATATTGTTTAAGCTAAGTAAAGTTCGAAGGGCTCTAGATGCATACAGAGCATTGGTAACTTAGAAGACTGCCGCTTAGGCATCAAGAATTGGGCATTACCTCGCCCTTTGATGAGTTGGGAGGACCCAATCATCGTAGTTACCGAGGTTTGTCAGGCAACTTATTCGATGAATAGAAGCCTAATTCTAAGAACATTCAAGCTCTCCTCGATTCATTTCTTAGAAAAGAGTGAAATTTCGAACGATAAGCATTCAAGCATTATTCAGTACTTCGAGATAAAGCTAAGAATCTAACGTAAGCAATATTAATATCTTGTTCGGGAAACAACATTGCATCAGGCCATTATTGAAAAGAAAACACCAACACAGTCGTGTTGAGGCAACTATACCAAATGTAAACGAGAAAGTAAACATAATACTAAGATTCAGTCTATAGACTGTGGCTCGTATGACTCAATTCGACGATTGGTGACTGTGAAAATTGACATAGGGGGATTTGTCTAGATCATATTCTTCCATATAGTGATTTCTCCTTTCTTTGGACTCTCTATATTTCTTGTAGTGAGGTGCGACTTGCTTGCTTGCATGGCAGTTCTTGTACCATGTCCAGCATCTCCACAATGATAGCACGGTTCATTGCTAACTCGAGCCTTAGAGGCGATAAGATGGGTAGGTGCTATTTGGTTCCCTTAGCTAGTAGAGCCGGGAGCACCAAGTCTTCGCATTACATTGGAAGAACCCCCACGTTCTTGACCACGAAGCCTATCATGTCCAGTCCCCTATTCATTGGGGTAGTTTCCATCCTTCACTTTGCCATAATTGGCCTTGGGAATTTTCTTTGTCCCAAACGACCCAGCATTATTGCTCACTAACACTTCGTTATGCCTCTCAGCCACTTGCAGTAGGTTGATTAGCTTACTGAAGGTAGTGATGCGTTTATTATCATACTCCAACCTATACAGGTTCGCTAGTATAAGAGCGGAAGTAGGGAAGGTGGAAATGGTTTTCCGGATCATGTCATTTTCTGTGATGTCCTTCCCACAGAAATTTAGGTGTGCCTTTAGACGGAACATACCTTTGTTGAAATTGTTAATCCATTTATAGTCGAGCAAGCGGATTTCATTCCACTGCACGGTCAACTTTGGGAGCAAAGTGTCGTGAATGTTTCCAAATTAGCCCTTACGGGCATCCCACAGTTCTTTGAGAGATTTTCAACTGTAGATATTTCCATCTCAAGCTGGGTTCGATGTGTCACCTAAGGAATATAAGTGCACTCGCTTTTATCTTATCAGACGGTACTTGGTCTGTGGTGTTAAGGAGCGTACCACTATATTCTTTAGTGACAAATGTGGTCTCGACGTAGGAGACCCATCTATGGTACTCAATCTCTTTTGAGTCCAATATGTCAAATTTGAGACGAGTTGGATAAGCTATCTTAATACAAGAAAAAGGAAAATGATTTTTCACAGTTTACCATGGGTACTTTCCATGATAAAATTTTCAATAATGGGAGCATTATTATTTTTCGGAACCAAGATATGGTCAATAAATTACTTTCGATGCTATTGAGGGTTACCAATGAAATTACTTTATCATGGTTCGAGTTGATATAGGCAGTAGAAATAAGTCCTCTAAAATCTACCAATGATGAAGCCTAATTTGCATGCCATATCTATATATGTATGCAAATATATGTATATTTATAGATATAGACACGTAATCCTAAGAATATATCTATACACGTATATATGCAGTCAAAGAGGTGTCTTATGCCGCAATAATTATTAATTCAACGTGAATTTATTTTAATTGAAGTTGCTTTAAGCAATTCGCTTTAATTTAATTGAAGTATGATGCTTTTAATTGATTTAATAGGCATAAATAAATTCGGAGTATAATATGCAATCAATAGTAATTAAAAACACGTAAATTCGCACATTGCAGATAGTAGGGTTCGTATTTGTGTACTTTATTTCGGAAAAATAACATGGCCGAAAATGGTGTGCGGACTTCTAAGAGGAGATGCGGCGTCGAATTCAGATTGGGCGGGGGAAAGCGGCGCCGAAGACGTAGGCGGAAACGGCGTCGTGATACTGCTTGTTGACTGCGTAGTACAGACTATAAGCCGGGAAAGTATCGGACAAGCGCTGGTCAATTTTGGGCGAGTCGAAGCCAAAGCCGAGCTCTATGCAGGCTTTAAGTCCGTCGAGATCCTCATCGGTGACGCTCCTGCTAAACCGATGACGGCGGCCGGCCTTCTGCCGCAGCCACGCCTCATCGCGATGGGAGTCCGGGGACCACGAACTCTGTTTGTACAGAGGGGGGCGCCGCTTGAGGCGCCGTCTGAAAAGACGGCCGTGTTGTATGTGACGACGGAATTGACATGGGAGTGGCGATGGTCAACCCCTGCAGCGGGGAAGGCGGATGTCGCGACCGGGGGGGGGGGGGGGGGAGATGACCGGTCGTCGGTCGGGAGGGGTATGTGGCGGCTAGGGTTTCTTTGGTACCCGATTTTTCGTTTTTTTTTTTTCGAAATTTTTGCAGGGAATCGGGAGGGATTTTTCCTTTGCTCAGTTGGGAACTACGTGCTGATAACGTGTTGAAGGGAAAATAATTGAGACAGAATGTAGGGCAAAAGTTGTGTTGTATTATTCCATTAATGAGCTCCCTTTAAATAGAGATAAATACATACAATCAGGCCTTGGCCAAACCCTAACTAGGAAAGCCCGTAAACTAAGAGACTTAGGCACACAATGGGTATTATTCTTTTAACATATTTTAAATTTTTTCCTTATATATTTTATTAAATTATATTACATCTATATATTCATTATTGATGTAATTTTGTATTTTTACGGGACTTCATGATTACTTCGTAGTAACATATATGAATATATAATATGATTTATTTAGATATTGCTAGTGACAAATGATCTAATGATTAACTAAAAATATTTGTATATTTAATTTTTTATTGTGGTCATGTAATAAATGATGTAATGATCAAATAAAATGGTTTATATATTTACTTTTTTGATTGGAATGAACAAATAAAATATTTATATATATTCAGTATTTTTATATTATATTTATTATACTTTAAGGCTTGGCAACGGACCACGGGACTCATATTTTTTAGGCCATAAAAACGGTCCTCTTTGGTCCGGCCCAAAAAACCCCGCCTATTTTTTGTCGAGTCTGTTTGAGGCGGGTCCACTGATTTGCCAGGTGCAATGATGATGAGAGAGACAAGGAATGAAGAGGAAAACAAATCTGAAAGTTCGATTCGGTTCGAATTATTCAGCTCAAAAAAGCTCGGTTCGAGGCTCGATTCAGGAGACCAAACGTAGAGCGGAAAAATCCAAGAAACAGGGTTCGACAAATCGAGACGAACCGTTCGGCGAATTTGAGGTGTTTTATGTTTGCAAATGGGTTGAATTTTTATAATCTTCTCTGATCTTGATTTCTAGTTCGGATCGAACTATTCGACGAATGTTCGGCTCGAATTATCAAACTCGGATCGAACCTCAAATTTATGAGGTTCGCCCGAATCGAGCCGAATCGAACCTTCTATTTGTAAAATTTCGGGCCAAGCTGGATCCATTGGAAGGTCAGTAATGTTCGGCTCGGTAACAGCCCTATCCAAAACTCACCGTAATACATTGTAATAAATTTTCGAAACAAGAACAATATTTTTTATTTTTATTTTACACGACACAAGCCGAATTTGTCTTTGATAAACGACGAAATCTCACCATTTTTCTTTATTTTTTTGCTGTCAGTACCCTTCAGTTCAACTTTAGTTGATTCCCTCAATTATAGTCAACAATGAGAACACAAATGGTGAATAATTCTCGTGAAAGCGTGTGGTATGTGCTCCCTTTTGACATTAAGCAAAAGTCAACCCATCCTAGTAAGAGACAATGATCTTAAACTTGTCTCTTTAGTGCATCAGATGGCCATGATTAGTACTATATATAATAAACCCTCCCAACGATTTCATTACATTAATAATTTTCCCTTAATAATTATCTAAAAGTCAAATTTCGACTAATTAAGCATATCTTCTTCGTCTTCTTCTTCTCCTACTCTCTCTCTTTTGCTGCATATATAATGTCTGAACTGGTACGAGCTGACGTGGAGGATTGGAGCTTGCAAGCCATAGTCAGAGGATCAAGCGGTGATCTTGCAAAGATGAACCTCGATACAGAAATGAACGGTGAGGATCTATTTTTCGATTTCTCAGCCGCCGCCGCCTGCAGTAGTCATGACGATCATCATGAGCTATTTGCCGGTTCTCCTGAGATTTTCAATATACCGACAGAACTAGAAGAGCTTTACAAGCCGTTCTACAACACGGCTAGTCGTTCTCTCCCGGCTCAAGCTGTTCTTGAGTTCCAAGTACAGCGGAATCCGAGTGGCTTGGCTCGAGATCATAAGCCGGCTCAATCCGACGTGTCGTCGGGAATTAGTACTGTTGCTAGGGCCTCAGCTGGTTATACGCCAAAATACAGGAAAAGGTTTGTAAAATATGTTTCCGGCAATTTATTTATTTTTATTCTTATTATATTTATAATATATATATGTTTTAATAATTAAATGTTTCCAGTTATTGTTTTTTTCTGTAGGAAGAATCAACCTAAAAGAGTTGTGATTCAAGTTTCTGCAGAGGATCTCTCTTCCGATAAGTGGGCTTGGCGTAAATATGGCCAAAAACCTATTAAGGGCTCACCATATCCAAGGTAAAGACTTTCTTGTTCGCTTGGTCCGCATAATTTTATGTCAAGTTAGGGCTTCCTAACTTATTTGCATAACAATTTGGTCCCACCTATCGGATTCGAACGGACTGCATAAGAGAAATGATAGGGTAACACCCTGAAACACAACCCTAAACACACTCCGTGTGTTTTATGGGTATTGTACCGCATGCTTTACTATTAATTTTATTATAATATTATTATGAATATTTTATCTGTAAAGTATGCGGTACAACACCCATAAAGCACGGAGTGTGTAGAGGCTGCCCGATGGTGGGTTGAGGGGTTATAACAACCCGAGAAGTGGGCCTCGATATGGGGTTGCCATCCGGGAAGTGGGTCTTGATATGGATTGACATCCAGAGTGTGTCATCTGTGGACATCCGATTTGAACGGAAATTGTTTGATCCGGCCTGTCGAATTCAGATCGACTGCCGAAAGGGCTACTCCAATATGGACATAGGGTTGTTACCCTCAATGTGGGCTACCAGTCTTTAATCTAGATTCCCTTGTATGCCTAAGATAACTGAACTTTTTAATTTTGGTGTGAGCAGGAGCTATTACAGGTGTAGCAGCTCAAAGGGCTGTTTGGCAAGGAAGCAAGTTGAGCAAAGCTGCACCGACCCGGGACTGCTTATCGTAACATACACTGCAGAACACCGCCATAGCCAGCCGATCAGGAGAAATTCATTAGCTGGTACTGTCAGACAGAAATTTCAATCCCCTAACAACACAAAAACTGTCGTGCCAGAAAAATCGTGTTCTCCAGTTTCGATCGACCAAGTAAATCGTGAGAATGCTCCTCATGCGAGGATCCTCAAGGAAGAGAATGAAGCACGAGTAATTAAGGGAGAAAACCATGATGATGGTATATATAACGATTTTGTCATGCCTGACTTTGTCATCGACGAGGATTTCTTTTCGGGGTTTGAAGATTTGATGATGAATTAATTTGTCAGATCTTGTAGCTGGTTTTAGGAAATTGTGAGACTATTTGTAGCACATTATTATACATAGTACTACTATGTTATTCTTTTGAAGTAATCTGCATTTTACAAAATATATACTTGCTTTGCTTCTAATGAAGCCCTAATCAACTCGTCCGGGAGTTGCATAGTATAAGTTATAACTATGGTTTCTTGTCTTTACAATGTCATTTTAAAGAGCAATCAGTACATATATAGTCTGATCGAAATGAGACGATCCATGAACATTATGTATATATTTGTTGGGACAGTAATCCAAAATCGAGAAACACAAATTTTATCTTCAATGTATAAAAATCTTGGGCTAATACAATTGGTTTGAGATGAACCCAAATCTAAACATGGTACTGGAACAAACTTTCTACACTTGCGAGCTCAATGACCCACAATAATCTTGTTCCGTAACACCTCAGTTGAAGAGAGTTGATATTGTTGGAAAACATAAGTTTTAATTGATTTTTTAATAGCTAAAATATTTAATTTATACGAAATTAAATAGTCTATGATTAATCTACGTTCGGGTAGATAATCGTAGCATATCTAATTTCTCAAAACTGATTTTTAGTGAGTGGGAAAGTAATGAATGAAGTTAGCCATTTGGAAGGGCATTTTGAAATGAATGAGAATATGAAGAATCTCATCCCACATTGGAAATGTGAAGTTTAAGACACGGTTCAGCTCGGATCGGGCTCGTGGATTGTGGATCATGGACCTTGATACTTGGTTCTTGGAAATTAGCAATTGGTCTTTGAAATTGGCAACATGTTCTTTGGGTGATCTTGGTGATCTTGGACTTGGGGGCGGGTATTAATTAGTTGGTGCCAAGCATACTTGAATTTTGAATGTTTCCACCTCCTCTTTTGACTCTTGAAATGAAACGGTCAATTACAATACACAATCACTGATTGTGTATATAAGTGCGTCATAATGCAGCAATCTTATGGTCATAAATCTGTCTTAATGCAGCATTATTATGGTCATTAAACCTGTCTTAATGCTGCAGTTTCGTGTGTCTTAATACCTTGAGTTAATACCATATGATGAAGATGCTTATATATACCAGTGCATAATAGGTTGCATTACAAAGAACATCATACTCATCTGACTTCGAAATTCAAAACATACACACATATATACAATTTGCTCAGCTCTCTACATATTTCCGTTCTCTGGTGTGCTACAGAAAGAAATAAATTAGTCGTTGTATCTTTAGGGATCATACGTTTGAAAACCGTCACCACTATATGGGACTTAATTATCTTGCTGACAGATTTCAATCGCCTCGGCTTACAAAAACTTTACTTGTAATTTGATTTTCTGTTTTTCAGTTATATTTTGTAATCAACTTGTAAGAACAACAGTCCTGTTCAGTAAATTATCTTTTTCTCATTTATTATAATGTTTGGATTCACGGAACAACGTGTATATCCCACAACATGATGTACGGTACAAGGTACACACCAATTGTAATTACTAGAATAATAACACTGGTATATAGCATAATCACAACTGGTGTATAATATAATTACAACGAAAATATGACGCAACAACATAATCACAATTGATGTATAACATAATCGCCGCTGATGTACACGGTACATCATATTGCACGATATAATTTTTCAGTTGATGGAGTCTATGTTGTAGACCTTACACCTATGTTGTATCATTAATCATATACCGAAAATGAGAACTTGTGTATAGAGATGTTAAACGGGCTAGTCCTAGCGGTTCCGGGCTAGCCCTAGCGGGCTTCGGGGTAAACGGTCCGCGCCAGAAAAGCCCGGATTTAAACGGGCTATGAAATATCGGCCCTAACCCTAACCCTAACGGGCTTCGTGCTATACGGGCTAAACGGACTAAATATTTAAAAAATCTATTTTTTAGAATAAACTAAAAAAATAATAACAATATATTTTATATATATAGTAACAAATATACTATAATAAATATAACAAAAAACACACTTTTATATATATATATAGTGGCGCGTTCTATGCAGTACCAATATTAGATGCAGTACTTTATAGTACTAATTTATGCATGAGTTTTGTACAATTATGCATGAAATATATACATTTCGTGCATCAAAATTTCAATGCATTAATTCTCACAAAAACTAAACGCCCAGTCAAGTTTCATTGACTTGCGTACGATTAAATATTTAAGCTATAAACCTTTCTAGTGCCGACCCCCTTATCCAATAAGGAGTGGAATATTTTTGCTCTCAAATACATGGACTAGTTCCTATATATATATTTACGAGTTAGGAATGCCAGTAACTACCAGTAAATAAAGAAACATCCATTGCCTTATATTATTGATTTACATAATTACAAGTACAATGCCCTCACTCAATATCCTCTGAGTGGCATTCGAGGTAATAATCCTTACAGGCACATGACAGGAGATAGAAGCAAGTCTTTCAGATTTTTCAAAAGGTTGCGGTCCAAAAGTTCGCTTCGGTGACAAGTCTAAGGGAAGAACAAGAGGGAAGGGAACCTTGCTTATAGGAAAATTTAAAGTCACGGACGTTGCTTATATTGAAGAATTATAGTATAATCTACTTAGTATTGTTAGGAATACTTTTTAGATTTTGATGATGTCATCTTTAAATATTCAAATATATGTTTTAAATTACTTGGCAAAATGTAAGGAAGAACCAGATAAGTATATTCCATAGGACAAATTATGATAAGTTAGATACTTGGCAAAATGTAAAGAAGAACCAAATGAGTATCTTCTATAGGCCACATAAGTTAGGCTTAAAAATTGGCTAAATACATACCAACCGAGTCTTGGTCAACTCACCTTCAGATAAGGTTGACCACAGACAAGTCATATCAGGCAACCCATAAGATAAATTCTGGTCAAATAATTTTATCAGCGAAATTGGACCAGACTGCAGTCAAGAAGGGAAGTCAAGTCATCTGTAGTCTGACCATTAGATCAGTCAAGTTCAAATCAGGTTAGAAGACTACAGACAAGTCTGCTATATATATATTCACTCATTGGCATTACTGATAGCAGTAACTTTTCCTAGCAGTTCAGCGTAGTTCACCTGTTAAGAGTAAAGTTTTGGGCAACAAATCTCTCTGCTCGATGAATTAGTATTATTCCTCGCGTTCGCGCGTGTATTCACACGAGCTCTCGGGTTTCGGCCCGCACCACGGCCTCTTCCCCCGCATCCTCTGCCAGCTCTTTCCATACTGAAGTGGGAAAGTCACGAAATGATTATATATCTCGCACGAATATCACATTATGATTACGTTATGAAATGATGAAAATGAGCATACGCGCTCAAACACAATGATTACATGAATGATCAACTGTGGTGGCGTGATTATCTGATGAAATTCTTGAAATGATTATCTTGAACAAGTTAACAAGATTAATGATACGACCCTCAAGATCGACAAATGAACAGTGAAATGAACCGAGTGATTAATGAGTTAACATGATCGACATGATAAAAATAAAAATAAAAATGATGAATGAGGATTGTTGACTGTTGAATGATGAATGAGTGATTCTTATTGCCAGAAATTATACCATGTCTTCAAAAATCTTACTGTTCTTTGGTCTGAGGGGCTCGGCTCTTGCACAGGTCACACGTGACGCGAAAGTCCAATGATACTAGTCTGATGAACGATGATTTCAAATGAAACATGACTCAGAAGGTAGTATTCAAAACCATGCTCCGATACCAACTCTGTAACACCCCAAACTAGGCGGATATTACAATGCCGTGGACCCCCGACTGGAACCCACCAGGCGAGTGAAAATGAATGAAATACACATGGTAAATATAGTACCGAACCACATTACATTATTAATTACTCTTCGTCTTCGTGCTGGGAAAGCATCTTCCTCTCAGACGACGAGTTCGACCGTTGTTTGCTTTAACTGTGATACAATAGGACATTGCAGTACCTGGTGCTCGATGCAGACTATTGCTTATTTTCTGTGTGGGAGGTAGGGACACCTCTAGAAATACTGCATGAATCTTAGTGCCAGTAGATCTCAAGAGAGCTCACGGGCCTCGAGAGATTTTGTTACTCCAGTATGTACTTCATCCAAGGGGTCCTATTGTAATATCCGTACCTTTCCATTTTTAGCAGTTTCCATTTTTGGTGTATGTCTATTTTTATCGACTCGCTTGTAACCGTTTCAACATTTTGAATCTACTTTATTCTTGGAGTTTTTCCATTTGGACGAGTTGCGGAGGTGTTTTTACGAAATTCCATTCTATGTTATGTTTTGCCGTATGTGCGTTCGATTCTCATGAAACTTGTTCGTTTTCGTTGTTTGTTTGTTTACATGAGTTCGTATGGTTGAGTTGTTCGTGTTGTGTCTTTCGATTTGTCAATCTGACGTCGTATCGTCATTTTCGGACACTTGGGCCATTTTTGTAAATTCCTATAACAGGGAATTTCATCTTTTTTGTCGTATTTCGGATTCCCCAGTAGTCGGAATTGTATTTTCTTGCAACGATTAGGTTCGTCATCAAATATACTTCGTAATCATATTTTTGATTCGATAACAGGTCTGAGTTTCGTAACCAAAAATTATTACAATATCTAATTTAGTCCCATATTTTTTAAGATTCGCTCCAGTTCGCCGGAAATTCAAAAACTTCGCGGTTTTTGTTCCCTCGATACTGCCAGATTCCCCAAAATTTAAAAGGCACATGACTCTCACGTGACAAGTTCCAGCCAAGCCAATCTTTGGACTTGGCCCGATAAGTCTTCTGCCCAAATCGGTAACAAAGGCTTCAATCTTTACCCATCTCCTTCACAACATGTGATCAGTGAGTACGTTGGACTGGAACGTACACGATTGGCGACGGCCGCGTACAGACGAATAACGGCAGACTAGAATCAACCGGTCGAGGATGGAGTGCAACTGAATCGCGATGTTTATTCGCGAGACTGGATTTAGTGACAATAAATAAAAAATTATTGAATGTATCATAAATTGTAATGTAATTGGAGAATAAGCTTCACATTAGCGTAATGTTAAGTTAATTAGTGTCTATTATATGAACAAATTTGGGGTACATAACGAAAAGAAGAGGTAGGAATAAATTTAAGAACGAAAATAATGTGTGTTTTACTATTTTTAGTTATTAAAATGAACTAAACATCATAATTTATTTTTATGTAGACAATATGAATCTTAAATCTAATTTCCTAAAGGTGAACAAATTTAGTTTTATTCTGTAATAGTTAATTTTACTTAAAACTAATATTCATATTTTTTTAATATAAAAAGTTTTGTACAATCGATCATTAATGTAAACCTATCAAATTTATTGTATTCAATATGGATGTCTAATTGAAAATCGTGTAATAAGAATTAATTTGATATATTTTCCATTAAGAATGAACTTGATACAAAATAATTATAGAATTCTATGCTAGAAAAAAAGTTATTAGTAGATGAATGTCAGTTGTGGAATAAAACTCCTACAATATATATCCAGATTTTTTTTATATCCATATTTTTTTTTATATTTCTGAAATTTTGAGAAGACATCTCTATATATAAGCTATATTTTTTAGAAAAATTAAAATATTTAAGAGATGACACATGTCTCAACTCTCTTTTATTAGAAGTATAGATTATTATATTTATATTATTAGATGTCCTCCCGTGCGATGCTGCGTAAAATATTAAATATTTTATTATATTAATAATATGTGATTGAAATTCAATAATATTATAAAATATACATGAGTTAGTATACACACACATATACATATATATACTATTATTTGATTTACTTTCATTTATAAACTCTTATCATGTGATCTAAGTGCACACGATAGGAAAACCGTAATTTAATTAAACAATCGTATTTATTTTTTCATATAGGACAATATGAGTCCTATATTTAATTTTATAAATAAGAATTTAAATTATATTTATTATTATCAACTTTCATTAAAAGTATACGACCGTATTCTTACTAATACAATTTTTTATATGATTTGGCATTAATGTAATATATTTTACTATTAATTTATCACGAGAACAAAATAATTATAAAAAATCAAATAATTGTTAAAGTACGAATCTATGAAAATAAACTAAAAATATATTTTTCTTAAATATTTTTATATTTTTATATGGAAATATTTTAATCATCTAAATATATTATAATTATATTTAAATTACTTTATATATACTATATGGATGTCAAATTAAAGAGAACGAAGTTAGAATTAATTTGATATTCTTTTTCAAAAATAAAATTTATACAAAAAAATTATAATTGTTTAAATTATTAGGCTAAAAATAAAAAGAATAAAATGGGAGGAAATTTTTAATTGATAAATAATATATAATGGAATAACCCTCTAACCAGTAACCACCACCCAACCAAGCGTCTATTTTTTCATTTTTTTAGATTTTTAAAAAAAATAATTGATGTGGAGATGACACATGTTTCCTAATTTTTTTTTGCGACTCTCTTTTAATATTAAGTATAGATGTTGGTCATATTTATATTACAATTGTCATATTGAAAATAACGAAGGGAGTTGCTAAGTGCATCTGGAGGGTGGAGTAATTTTTAAAATTAAATCGCCAATGAAACAAAATTATAAAGATTAAAATACTAATTGTAAATGGAAATTAAATAATAAGATTTAAACTTTAAATCGAAATTGAATTCATATGGGTGTTTGCGTAATATATTAGAATCGGTGTAATGCGTAATATATTCGGCAGTATGTATATGGGTTTATTACTTAGTTTTAGCACCACGTGCCAAGACGACGTGATGTCCATGCTACATAATTATTTATGGTCATGGACGTGTACAATATCTTATGTTTTTCTCCATTGTACATTAATGGCTGTTTGGTAGACCTGTTATGGAAGGATAGCTAATGTAACTAGGAAAAATTGTTTGTTTGGTAGCCCAGTTAATTAACATGGGTGCCCGCTATAATTTTATGGCCCTGTGGAATAACACTGTTTTCGCAGGTATTTGTGACGGGCGTTGAGGGTCCGATAAGTTACACAGACTACACAGTGCTCCACATAACAATTCCTTTCCCCATATTACCCCCACTATTCCTCTCTCTCCTGTCGCTTCTGGCCGCCCATTCTCTATTTCTTCCTCTCTCTCTTGCTCAAGTACCGTCTCCCTCTCTTCATGATTCTTACTGCTGCTACACCACCATCCGGCGACCACCGCGGTGCAAAATCCAGATCTGAAAATCCATAGCCGCCGCCACACATGCAGCCTCAGCGCTCGCCACCTCGATTGAATCAATTTGAATACAAAGATCCACCATTTTAATTAATGGAGAAAATTAATGGTGGGGGATTAATTTGATTTGACAGAGGAATGGTGGGGGATTAATTTCAGAATGGTGGTGTTTAGAATTATAGGGGAAAGGGACGAAGGCTCTGTGAAGGGGAAGAAGACGAAGGCGCTATCTGTGAGAGGGACAAATATGTAATTTATCTTATTTATCCAAGGAATACAAGATGCTACCAAACTCATATCTTGAGTTAACATAGAGTTTTATAAATCCTACCAAACACCAATCTATTATAGCTAACTCATCTTATATTGCCTATCTAGATAAATTTTATCCTAACCTGACATATCCTGACTAAGCTATAACCTGATAAATTGATATTGATTAGGTCAAAGAAAGGAATAGTAATGTGCCCGTCTTGCTATAACATATACAATTGTTATATTTGTATTTTATTTGTCATATTTATACTACGGTTGTCGTGCTAATATAACAAGTGACATCTTTTTGGTGAGGGAGTGAGTTCTCCCTCACAGGATCGTTTCACCACCTGGGTTTCCGAGATAAACGAAGGACGATGTCACAGTGGCCTAATCAATGAGAGGACCACGATACCGACCCCCAAAGACATTTCCACATCACGTGAAAACTACACCACACGAGAATCGAACCGCGGTTGCCGGGGAAGATATCTCACATCATCTCAGCCTTAACCACTAGCCTTAACAAATCTTGCTAGATGTTCCTGAGTGCCGGATAAAATTTATCGTCAAAAAAATAAAATCATGAAGAGTAAAATATACTAATTGCCAAAGGATACTAAATATTAATATTTAAATTTTAAACCAAAATTGAATCGATATCATTTACATACCGAAAGTGAGATTAAAATATACTAATTGCGATATGTTACGGTTTGTCCATTATATATTATCGTAATATTTGATGTTCCACACTTAACGAACACGAACACGAGTTTTCACCAAAAATCATTTTCGCTTATAATCATACCATCCATCCAAATTTATTTCATACTAACTTTCACAGCAATACATACACATACAATACAATACAGAGGTAGTTTACAGCCCATACGTGGAACTCATTAAATTATTATACTATATAATATAATATTATCTTTACCGTCGCCATATTCAACACGAATCCTTTAATAATCCACAACACTATTCAAGTGTGAACACTCTCGTTTACTTTGTCCAACCAGAGCAGCCACCGATCCGACAAAGGCCGCATTCATATACGTTGTGGGCTCAGTATGTGAGAAATCTGTTCTTGAGTCGGTGAACTTGTCGTTTGAATCTGGGCCTCCAACAATTGCGCCCACATGAGTGTTTGGGTTTGGTTTAGAGGAATAATACCAAGTTGAGTATCCGTCCGAGCAGCCCACTTTGGCAGGGTGCGTGCGGATTGAAGGGATGGAGGCGCCTCTGTGGTGTAATTTTGTAGGGTATTTGGTGCCATATCCAACCATGTACGACATATTCATGGGATTGTTTCCAAGAATGTAGTCCACCTGCGAAAGCCCAATTAAATTAGTAACAAAAAACTTATAATCGTCGAAATATGGATATGAGAAATGATAGGGGAACAATCTGAACCACATCCCAAATATACTCGTGCTTTATGGGTATTGTATCGTGTGCTTTACTATTAATTTTATTATAATATTATTATAAATATTTTATCTGTAAAGCATGCAGTACAACACCCATAAAGTACAGGGTGTGTATGTGGGTGTGGTTCAGGGTGTTGCCCTATCACCCCTCTATATATATATATATATATATATATATATATATATATATATATATATATATATATATATATATATATAGTATAAAGGATTGTGGTGTGTTATATTCGTCCGGATTACATCGAAAAGATTACTTTACTCCTGTGCAGCAGCCGACCGTCATCCTGTGAAATTTGCTTTTATGCCGTTCTTTTTTTTACTGCGGCAGCCTCCCGGTCTGCACACTATCGAGCGAGGGTCGGTTTATTTATTTATTTATTTTTATTAACGTCGATATACTTTCTAGTGGGACCGACCGGTCTTTTTTTACTGCTGCCCTCTGTTAAACTTAAAAATATCACAAATTCAAAAATATTTCTCAATTTTCATAAATATCTTAGAATATTAAATTAATTAAATGAACAAATAATCTCTTATTTTTCCGTTACTGGGGCTCTCCGGTTGGTCGTGGATAGGCCGCCGACCAATGTTGTTTCTTTAGTTCTTCTAACATGTTTTTTTAGTAAGTTAATCTGGTAATTTGATTATTTTAATCAATTATAGTACTATCATTATAGCATGACATATATAGTAAAACCTCGATAAATGAATATGATCGGGACCATAGAAAAATATTCATTTAGTGAAATTATTCATTTATCGAAAGAAAATTTGAACATATTATAAAGAGTTGGGACCGGAGAAAATTATTCATTTGGCGAGTTTATTCGTTTATCGAAAATTCATTTATCGAGGTTTAACTGTATTATCTCTAGTATATATATATATATATATTTATATATATTTAATAATTATTTAATAATTATATATATATATATATATTTAATAATTATTTTACGAATCTTTTTTTCTTTCTTACTATGAGATAATTAATTAATTAATCACGATATATTATTATAACCTGTGATTTCGCGAATGTTTTGATCTTGGAGGCAGAAAATTTGACGGACCCACACTGAACTCCATCGGTTCGAGCTTGAGTTAGGGTCTTGGAGTAGACAAGAAGTATCATGGAAGCACTTGTAACATATTGTAGGTTACTACTGTCTCTAGTATACAGCAGCTCTCCTGCAATTCCAATCACATCTCGAATTTTTAAATCCTATATTAAAAATCATTGTACAACAATGGTATATATATATATATAAAAAAAAAAGGTGGTCGAAACCAGGGGTTGTCGTAATCTGAACAGAGCTGCTTCCCGGCATCAATGCACAAACAAATGAATCGACACCATTCTTATACTTCGACAGCTTTGTCTTTCCTGCTAGAAATTCCTGTAAGATGTTAAAAATTGTCGGATATTATTATTCGTACAATAGGCGAAAGTGTCGGATATTAAAAATAATATGCATTACAACCTACTCTTTGTGCAGTAAGCTCGTATTAAATATGCACGAATTCACGTTTCCATTTTAATTACTGATTCTCATTTGAACCAATCCTTGCATATATACGTTTATGTTCGTGCGCGCGTGCGCGTTTTACTACTTGCCTTTGCTAATAAGGTTTGAGCTCCTGCAAATTTGTTATCCCAACTAAACTCAGAAATAGCCTGGCTCCAATCCTCATTGGTGGAGACATAGTTGAGATAGTTGCTATCTCCAGTTGCCTTGTACAACCAAGCTGCTGCCCAAAGCAATTCATCCTTGTACATATTTTCGGACCAAAATTAAATAACATAATGTAATTATAAAGCTTATAAGTTATGATATGACAAATGTACTAATCATAAATTAAGCATCATGGACCTTAGTAACAAGTAAATGAAATAAAAACATAAAATTTAAAAAAAATTGTGCCTTAACGTGCTTATCGTGCCAACCCGGTATCAGTCGTTTGTCACTGGTAAGAATAAGGGGGTTGGAAACCAATAAGCCTGAGTCCGAACAGTATGGATCGTCTTCACTACTTTTGCCATAATATAAATTAGGTAACACTTGTGGTTGGTATATAAAAGTGTTATAGAGGATTTTTTCCGCGACCACCAAACCGTATAATTTCGTGTCCTGATTGTATCGGTGATCAATCATATCGTGCTTCAAATTGCCACTCGTAATGATGAAAACCTGTCTTAAGATGAGAACTCACCTGATAACCCGAGAAGGAGCAGTAGAACGGGCAAGATCCCTGATAAGATCCTCTATGCTTATCCGCAAACTCAAACAACTGAAAAAATGAAGAGAGAGGAGAGAGAAAGTAAAAAAAGCTAACTCACTCTCATGAGTAATTATATGTATCAACACATATTAGCAAATAAATGTTTCAAAGAATGAATGTACCGACCGATTTGGAGTGACGCAGGAGGGTGGCGGAATAGTTGGAATCAGCTTGTCTGAAAACGATGGACCCAACAGCAAGGGCAGCGGCAGCATCAGCAGCCACCTCAGTTCCCGGTGAAGTGGAGGTGATGCTATATAGTGTTCGAGGCGTGTCCATGTCCTCCGGCCTCTCCCAGCATTCGTGGTCTCTATTGCCGTCACCCACCTACCGATCAAATAAGAATGACTTTTTTTCAGTAAGAAATAATAATAAATCTTTCCAAAATTGTCTATTGGCACGATACATATATAGGATCCAGAAATAATTTCCCACCCAAAAATCATTTCTCGAATCCTATAAATATGTCGACCGAACATGTTTTTCGGATCACACAAATAAGTTCACAATTCCGAGAAATATATTTAGGCGAGAAACACAGTTTCTTACAATGGACACGGGCAAAATCGTAGTAAAACCAACGATAATGTATCACCTGAGTGTAGAGTTTTGTTGAGGAAGTGTGAGCTCGGAGTAAGAAATCTGTTCCCCATCTTATTGCTGTTCGGAGGTTGCTAAGCTGGTCGGCCCGACCTAACTCATTTCTGTATTCAGTCGCGGCCCAACCCAACAAGCTTACTGAGAACGCCATTGGCCACCCGAACTTCACATTGTCGCCGGCATCATAATATCCTCCACTCAAATTCACCTATCATACCAAAAAGTCGCACACACACACACACATTAAAGTGTTAGCAATTTGGTTTCGTAAGCATAAACAAATGAAGTAGCAATTTCGGCTTCCATTTTGCACAATTTTTAAGATTATGAAGTACTATATTATTTATGATATTTATAAGATTAAATATGCCACACCCTTATACTTATACTTAGGGTGTGTTTGGCTGATAAACTAACTTATTGAGATGCTATTTTGAACAGCACCTCAATAAGTTAGTTTATTTAAGCTAGTCTATGGCGTACCAAACGGAATATTAGAGAACTGAAAGTGGAAAAATATGCACGAACAAGGATTTGTACGTTTTCGATTTTGCCATCTGAGAGTGCAGAGTCTGCCCTCCATTTGACTCTTTGGTTTGAAGGCAATTTCCCGGAACGTTGCCCTTCAAAGAACAATATTCCTTTGCTTAAAGCATCCTTGTAATTACTCATATCCGAGTCACACAACAAATTGTGGTTTCGTACGGATTTTGCATAGCACAGAACAAAAGAAAACATAACAAACCAAGTGACAACGTGGGAAGCCATTTTATGTTTATGATAGTACCGAAATGATAAATGATCCACTTCTCCCACGGCTATATATAGAGAGAAAGAAAGGTGAAAATGGGATATATGACTTCGAGTGAACATTCACATCAATAATTCTGCCGTGTTTATGTGTATAACCATGTTTTTTTTTTTTTTTTTCCTTGTGTGAGTTCATAAAAATCGAATCAGGGTAAAATTTTACATAGAGTATGATTGGAAAAACTTTATTTATCATATAGTCAGATTGATGAGTTAGTTTATAGTGTATACGTTACTTTTTAAATAAGCTCAAAAATTAAATTAACTTAGTTTTACCAAACATACATTTAGGGCTGTTTACTTTTGACTTAATGGGACTTCATGAGCTGTACGACTTATTCGCGCAGACATGGGTGAGTGTTTACGTACGACTTAATGAAAAAGAAGAGTCACCTCCCCTCTCTTGTCCCCATACAGACACAAAAATGACACCCGCTACCCCTCTCCTATTTCACGACATATTAGTTAGCAAAAAATCTGAAAAAAATAATACAAACTTAAATAATAAAATTTAAAATAATCAGATTTTTAATTATTTTCTTTTTATGTTCATAAAAAATCTGAAAAATAATACAATCTTAAAATAATAATATAAATAATAATAATAAAAAACTACAGTTTATTTTCGTAAAAATAAAAAATATTAAAAGGATATAAAAAATCTAGAAAATCTGAAAAGTTAAAAAAATCGGAACTTATTTATTTTTATTTAAATAAATCTGTAAAATTAAAAAAAATCTGAAATTTAGGTAATTTTATTTTTAATTCTGGAATATTAATATAAAAAAATATTTTAAATTCGGAAATTACAAAATTTAAAAAATTATGAACTATCTAAAAAATTCGGAAATTTGTAAATTTATTCTTGCCATTTTTGGATTATATCATTTATATGACTTAAAAAATAAACAGCAATTTATAAAACAGTTTATAATTCATATTCAGGGGTAAATTAGTCATTTTTATTATTCAGACAGTTTATTCTGATGAAAAGTAAACAACAACATCAATTTACCCAGAAAAACATATTTATCCAGATATATAAATTTATCCATACATGACTTAATGGAGAATTTGATAAAGAGTTCCTTGGTCATCCTATTCTGACTAAAGTAAATGGTGAATAACTTCTCTTTATTCTGCATTGTCCTATAAAGTACTTAATTTTTCCGATGTTGCTGTCTTAACATTTTTCCGGAGATATATTTTCTCTAGACTCCGTTAGTGATGCATTATGGGGCAATGTATAACAAAAAAGAGATTCGGAGGCGAAATATAAAAAATCACATAGTTTGGTTGCATAATACAATTATACAAAAAAAAAAAAAGTATTACAATTATAAGTGTTGATAGCCCATCCGTCTTGGCATCCACGTAAACACTCCAGGTAGCTGAACCGAGCAATAAGCCGGACCGAGTATGAATCCAATTCTCTCCCGGGCTCGTTAAAGACCGGACCGGTCAGAGACACCAAGACCGACCCGATATCCAGACCGGAAGGACCGAGCAGATCGAGGATAAATACGCTCCAACTCAAGATTACCACAAGGCCGACCAGAACGGCGGGAGACCCGAGGACCGACTCCAGCAGATAAGCGTCGCCAGAAGCATGCAATACAGGCACACAGGACAATTAATGTATGCTGTCATATTCCTTCCCGAAGCAATCCTTAGAATCTGCCACGTGTCTAAGGCGTATTTACACTCTGACAAGTGTTTTGGGTATATTCCCCAACATTCTCCAGCTGTCATCTCCTGACTGACCAAGATTGTCTATATATAGAAGGAATGTACAGTAGAAAATGACTTTTGAAATTTATGAGAAATGAGAAGAGAGAGAAAAAAGAGAAAATTTGTAATAAGTGAGCAAAACATATAGACCAGTTCAAATAATCCAGCTCGGCCCTACCCAAAATTACGGTCATTTAATAAAATTTAGTGATCCAATCTCTTTCATCTTTTTGTTATTTTTTACGTGGCTTCGATCCATTCGTCCAGATCAGCACACGTGACGTTGACCAAATCAGACGTCAACAAATTGGCGCTAGAAGAAGGGGCGGAACTACACGACCATGATTTCGATAAAAAATACTACTCCTCAGAGATGTCTCACGAAAGCTCAAAAAACCCTCAGCCCGCAACGGAGGAAGAAAACCTCCGCAAGGTGGTGGAGTGCTTTAAACATCCAGCTTTCATCCAGGGCATGGCAGCCCTTATGACACGGGTTACTGGGGGCGGAACCCTTCAAAAACCCGAAGACCATGCGGAGGCGGAATCTCAGACGACTCGCCCAGCTGCCTCGAGACGGGATAAAAAGAGGACTGTCTCTCGAGTCGTCGGGGAAGGGGCGGAAAGCCACGGAGAAAGCTCACACCCCTCTCGAAAAAATAGGCTTTCACGCCCCATATCCGTTTTTGATCGGCTCGGGGCAGGGAAGAAAGTCGAAAAAGCGGCGCCAGCTCCCACTATCCAGAGCCAGATCCGTAAAGAAGAAACGGCTCCCCACCAGTCCCTAATACCGACCCAAGTATTACCTCAAACTCCAGGCGATAACTCGAGTGAAATCGAGTTTCTCAAAAAACGCCTTACGGAGCTCGAAAACAAACAACTCCAGCTATCCCAAAGTTCGGAATGGCTTAACAGCCAGGAGAGCCCCCTGGCCCCCAGTGTTCTGGCTGAACCCCTCCCAGAGAAGTTTAAGATCCCTCATATTCCGCCATATAACGGGGAGACAGACCCCAACGCCCATCTCGGACATTATAACTCCTGGATGGACCTGCACGGGTCTCAGGATGCGTTTCGCTGCCGAATGTTCTCCTTGACGTTAGGAGAGAGGGCCTAGAGATGGTATCGGACGCTGCCCCATCATTCCATCCAAACATGGGCTCAGCTCACGACGACGTTCAAATCTCATTTCATGGGGTCTCTAGTGTGATTCGCCCCGCGATCCTCATCGCCTCCGTCGTACAGGGGTCAAACGAGTCCCTTAAGGATTATATATCCCATTTTAATAAACTGATATTGGAGATGGAACCCATGTCAGATGACGCGCTGGCCATTATTGCTCAGTCCGGCCTCCTTAAAAATTCTTTTTTCCACTGAACGGTGTGCCAGAATGTCCCACACACCTATCAGTAATTCTTGGAGCACGCCAGCTTCCATATTGCTGCCGAGGAAGCTATGCCGGCATCGGTTTTAGTCATGCCCTCCGGCCATAAAGGGTCGTACAAAAAGAAAGATGACAGGCATGACTATAGAGAGGCCCGCCAAGAACCCTGCCGGGAAAATAAGGCCCCTGCCTCCTCCTCGACAACCCCTTCAACCCAGAGCTATCGAGAACGTAGGCCCGAGATCATGGCCAGCTTTGCCGAAATATATTCTGTCGGGACCGCGGCCACATTTAATCAAATAAAAGACAAGAGTTTGCTCCCGGTTCCTCGGCCGATCTATAAGGATCAGAAGGATATGGACCAGACCCGCTTTTGTAAATACCACGAATCGGTGGGCCATAACACTGAATAGTGCCGGGACCTCGTCGTCGCCCTAATTGCGGTATGCGACGATACCAGCTTAAGGCTATTTACCCAGAACCCACCCCGGGATCGCTAGGATCGGGCCGACCCGACAAGAGCCAAGAACGATCGGGTGCCTCCAGCCCCTAAGTCCCCCCGGGAAATTCTCACCATTATGGGAACAACCGAGGTCTATGATCATCGATCAAAGAGGCAGAAGAAGGCATCCATTCGAGAGGCCACCACCTCTTATCAACGAATAGAGCTCCGACCCGAGGGGTTTTTATCAGTGGCCGAAGAAGCTCCCAAAAACCCCCAGCTGGTAGTTATTTTCGAAGAGTCAGACGCAGATGGCTTAGACCATCCCCATTCCGACGCCCTTGTCATCACTCTGCCCATAATGGGGATCCCGGTACACAGAGTATTGGTAGACTCTGGGGCCTATGCCAGCATCATCTACCTTCATACCCTTCGCAGGATGAAGGTAGATCAGTCCTATGTCCGATCCTGCAACGAGGACATCAGGGGGTTCGCCAATTGCCGCACCTCACCATTGGGGGAAATCGACCTCACTTTCGAGTTTGGTCAGGGGTCGATCAGGAGAACAATGATCACTACGTTTAAGATCACCGACGTGCACAGCGACTACAGCGCCATCATAGGCCGACCTGTGATGTCAAGGCTGAGGGCCACTCAGTCTACATATCACCTGTGCATGAAGTTCCCCATCCCGGACGGCGTCGGGGTACATAGGGGAGATCAAAGGGCCGCCCGGGAATGCAATCTCAGCATCCGAGCTCGCGAAATAAACGCCGCAGAGGGCACCCCGGTAAGTACGCTGGAAGAAATGGGAGCCACCAGCTCCGGACAGCCAGCAGAAGACGCCCTACTCGAACAGGAGGCCGAAGGTCCCGGGGCCGCTCAAACCCTCGAAATGGAAACGGACCAGGATGCAGACCGAGGCCGCAGGCCAGAGAAAGAGCCGATCCTGGAAGAGGATCCTGTCGACCCGCAATACCAAAATTCGAAAGGGAAAATTCGCCACGCCGAGCCAACAGAAGAGCTGGACCAGGTCGACATGGACACATCTGACCCCGTCCGACAACTAAAGATCGACCACAACCTCCAAGAGTTGATCCGCTCCGAGCTAATCTTCCACCTGAGACATAATTTGGACGTCTTCGCATGGACCCATTTGGACATGTTGGGGATTGACCCAGAATTTGCGAGCCAACGGCTGAATATCGACTCCAGTTCAAAGCCAGTTATTCAGAAGAGGAGGAAAATGGGGCCTGAACGGCAGAAGGGGCTAGAAGAGGAAGTGGAAAAACTGATCGACAACGGGTTCATCCGGGAAGCCAGATACCTGACCTGGGTGGCCAACCCGGTCCTGGTGAAAAATCCGACCGGGCTGTGGAGGCTCTGCATTGAATTATCTGATCTGAATAGAGCCTGCCCAAAAGATAGTTATCCCTTACCCTATATCGACTATATGGTGGATGTAACGGCCGGACATGAGCTGATGAGTTTTATGGATGCATATTCCGGATACAACCAGATCCCGATGCATCTCACACACCTCCTTCTACTCGGCTCGCGGCCTATACTGCTACCGAATGATGGCTTTTGGGCTCAAGAACGCCGGCGCAACCTATCAACGCCTGGTAAATAAAATGTTCAGTAGCTTGATAGGTCATACGATGGAGGTGTATGTAGATGATATGTTAGTAAAGTCTTTGCGCTCGGCCGATCATGTAAATGACCTCAATAAAATGTTTGCTATTTTACGAGAATACAAGATGAAGTTAAATCCAAAGAAATATTCATTTGGGGTAGGCTCCGGAAAATTCCTCGGCTACATGGTAAGCCAAAGAAGGATTGAAGCAAACCCCGATAAAATCAGGGTAGTGACCGAACTTGTGTTAGGATTGTATACTGCAAAGCATACTTTATGCTTGTATTACCTAATTTCCCTGTTACTGCCTATGAGAATATTAATTACATTTAATCACATATTTTGCATATTTATTCACGTTATGGTTATGCAAATGAAATGTCTAATTATTTTATATTGTAGATAATATGGTGTGTTGGTGTCACACGGAAGATCACATTATCGGTGCCTTATAAAATATTATAATAGTTCAAAACCTATATAATTATTAGACAAATTATATAAAATGTTGTAGTGTATGCTTGAGAATAGTTGGTCATGACTATTAGCATACATTGGCGTATTTGCATACGTTGAACTGGATCGAGATGAGATAGTGTCTTCTGTACTGACTGTAAGAAGAACGTAAATCTCGGATAATTATTATTTCTTAATTCTAAGTATATAATATTTAATTGTGTATATATAATAATTATTGCTTTGATTTACCATAAGTGAGAGTCAAAATGATCGACTCAATAAGCCTCGTATCTTGGGCAATAATATTATTTATACGACGGTTATTATTATTACTAGAAATCGTGTCCCGACTCATGCGGGTTGATGATGTCCCCTTGAGGAGCTCGATAATGATTATTATATCAAACTCTGCAGGTGGATTTAATTCCGATATAATAATAAGATTCGAGTGGTACTATTCTTGGATAAGATATTAATTAATTAAAGCTGTCAGTAGCTTATAATTAATTAATGGACATTCGATATCTTAAATATGGAAAATAATATATTTAATGAGGAGCCCAATTTCATAATTTGAGATTTTGGTAGGAAGTGCAATATCAATTTTTTAGTGGACTAAGTTGATATTAATAGATTCATTATATTAGGAAGAGTCCTAATAAGGTAAGATGAATTTATTGGGAGTCCTTCCATAATCCTCCTTAAGATCCATAGTAGTAGTCCAAAAGCCTATATATAGTACATAAGGGTGGATGACCGATTTGTACATGCTTTTGTGAGGTTGTGTGATCAATTTTTTCCTCTTGTGTTTAATTGTAGATCTAGACTTGTGTCTTTGATTCTACAATTTAGATAACACAATTAATTTGCTAAGAGTGTTCATAAAATACTAGAAAGCAAAGAAAAATAAAGTGATCACATACAAGGGTGAATTCGGCCGATCCCAAGGTTGTCCAAACAAGATACGGTAGCTCGTTGCCCACACAACGTCCGGGTTAAGGTGGATCATACTCTAGAAGGTCTAAAGGTAGAAATACAAGGTGATCAAGACGAAGGCAACCAATACTCTTCAAAAGGTAATATCCTATGATCTTGGATCTAGATTAGGATATTTTAATAATCAACATGTTTAATTCATAAATAATAAATAATAGTTAAATTGCTTATTAGTCTTAGTAATTAATTAATTAGCATGCCTAAATAGATCTTATGCTCGTAGAAACGTAAAACGCGATTATCGACTTTCCCAAACTTTGCTTCCGCTGCGGTTTGCTTTCCAACAACTTGTTCCACCAAATTCGGTCAAAAAGGTGCAGAGCCTAACTGGCCGGCTAGCCGCTCTAAGTCGCTTTATCTCTCGCTCAACTGAAAAATGTAAACCTTTCTTTGAGGCAATAAAAAAGAATAGAGATTTTCAGTGGACACACCCTTGCCAAAGAGCCTTTGAAGCTATCAAGGAAGTCCTGGCAGAAGCACCGATTCTGCAACGACCGGCCCTAGGAGAACCTCTCAATTTATACCTCGCGGTGTCCGACTCTGCGATCAGCGCCGCTCTGATCCGAACGGAGAATGCGGTTCAACATCCGATCTATTATGTTAGTCAGGCCCTTCATGATGCCGAGCTCAGATACGCCCCAATGGAAAAAGCTAGCCTATGCGCTCATAATGGCATACCGGAAGTTAAGACCCTGCTTTCTGGAACATCAGGTAGTCGTCTTAACAAACTACCCTTTAAAGCAGATCATGCACCGACCCGATGTATCCGGCCGGATGATCAAATGGGCTGTCGAACTCGGACAGTTTGACATAACTTTTGAATCGCGCACTGCCAAAAAAGGTCAAGCACTGACAGATTTTATCGCAGAGTTCACACCAGCGATCACACAAGAGAATGACCAATCAGAAGAGTGGTCACTCTACGTAGAAGCGTCCTCAACTGCCGACCGGGCAGGCACAGGAATAGTCCTCGTCAGTCCCGATCATTGCTTGTTCTGCTCATCCATTCGCTTAGGTTTTCCGGCCACCAACAATGAAACGGAATATGAAGCCCTCCTGGCCAGTTTGGAAGTGGCGACCTTCCTCGGTCTTGCTAGCCTCACTGTCTTGAGTGATTCTCAATTGGTGGTAAACCAAATTAGGGGTGAATACGAGGCCAAGGAACCCAAACTGGTCCAGTACCTCAGCCTGGCTCGGGCTCGGCTGCAAGATTTTCGGGGAACTATACAACACATCCCCAGAACCGAGAACATCTAAGCCGACTCCTTGGCCAAACTTGCGTCCAGCTCCGGAGCCGAACATATGGACGAGGTCAGCATAGGATACCATGCATCATCAGCCCTGGAAATGGCCAAAGTCCGGGCAGCCGAACAATCAGAACCGCAAGGATGGATGCAGCCTATAATCCGATATCTTCAAAGCGGCATTTTACCTGAAGACCGAGCCCAGGCGAGATCACTACGAACTCAGCCCGCCCGGTTCACCATCGTGGATGGAACTTTATACAAGAGAGGATATTCGGTTCCATTGCTGAAATGCCTGTCCGAGTCAGAATCAGAGTATGCCCTCAGAGAGGTGCACGAGGGTATATGCGGTAATCATTCCAGCGGCCACGCATTAGCCTATAAATTAATTCGGCAAGGATATTACTGGACGAATCTTAAAAAAAGACGCCATCGCGCTCGTGCGTAAGTGCGTCCGGTGCTAAGTCTTCGCTCCTCTGATCCGATCTCCGACAGAAACCCTCACCTCCGTTTATTGCCCATGGCCATTTGCCAAGTGGGGGATTGATCTGATCGGCCCCTTACCCAAAGGACGGGGAGGAGTACAATACGCCATCGTCGCAGTTGATTATTTCACAAAATGGGATGAGGCCGAGCCTATGGCACGAACAACCGAGCAAAAGATAATCGATTTTATATGGAAGTCACCGATCTGCCAGTTCGGGATCCCTCAGTCTATTGTCTCCGATAATGCTAAACAATTCGACAATAAGAAATTTCGAGCCTTCTGCGACGGCCTCCACATACAAAACAACTTCTCCACACCGTACTATCCACAATCCAACGGACAGGTCGAGGTGGTCAACAAAATTATAAAGCAGCACTTCAAGACTCGCCTTGAAGAACTCAAAGGTTCCTGGCCCGAAGAACTACCTGGAGCCTTATGGGCATATAGAACGACGCATCGGTCTGCTACTGGAGAAACACCCTTCTCCTTAGCCTTCGGTACTGAGGCAGTCATCCCGGTCGAAATTGGGGCACCTACCTACCGGGTAACCCATTTCGAAGAACAAGATAACGACTTGGCCCTCCAAATGAGCCTGGACCTCATCGCCGAAAAACGGACCCAAGCAGAAATGCAGAACGCCATCTATAAAAAAAGATGCAAAAAATATTACAACTCCAAGGTTCACCATCGAAGTTTCCAGGTCGGATACCTCGTTCTTAAACGGGTATTGGGACCAGATCCGGGACCCCTTAAGCCCAAGTGGGAAGGACCGTACAAGATTAGTGAAGTCCTTCAGAACGGAGCCTACCGGTTAGAATATCTGAGCGGCCAGGGATTAACTTATCTGTGGAATGCCATGTATTTAAAAAGGTATTATCAATAAAATTTAACTTTATTTCATTTTTAGCTTTGGTATACAATCATAAGACCGAGCTCGCCTTGGCACCTCATAAGACTGTCTCATCCGGCACTATAAGACCGAGCTCGCCTTGGCACCTCATAAGACCGGCTCATCCGGCACTATAAAACCGAGCTCACCTCGGCACCTCATAAGACCGGCTCATTCAGCACTATAAGACCGAGCTCGCCTCGGCACCTCATAAGACCGGCTCATCCGGCACTATAAGACCGAGCTCGCATCGGCACCTCATAAGACCGGCTCATCTGGCACTATAAGACCGAGCTCGTCTCGGCACCTCATAAGACCGGCTTATCCGGCATGTTGTTGCCCGAAATATTATCCGAAGATGAATATTGCTGGAACGGTCGAGCAACAGCAAATTGCAAAAGCACGTCCGAGGGAATAGAAATAACATAAGATTTGTCGGGTTTGTTAGGCCCGGGCTTGAATGCTCTCGCGAGATGTTATTAATAAGAATACGTTTGAGGACAAATATTAGTGTGAGAAAGCGATTACAATGAGTGTAAAAGATTCTATATATCTAGCTGCTGAGTGCTTGCCGGAAGAACTAGAGTTGCTCTGAGTTCTTGAACTGCTGGGAGTTCTGGTTTTCGTCTCTGCCGACCGTCTTTCGTGTAAGAGGTGCTGAGAGAGAAGTATGTCCTAAGTGTATAGCTTTTCCAAGAGTTGAAAGCCAAGATTCTGAACTAAAAAGCCAGACCCACTGCCAAACGTAAGAAGCCTTCTATTTATAAGAGCTGAGATGCTCGTTTATGGCAGGCGATCGCCTTCCTTGTAATATAATAAGGGGCGATCATCTTTTAGCACATGGGCTGTCTGTCTTGAAGTCCGCGGCTTCTGGCAACAACCAATGCGGTCAATGGGAGCCCGCACGCGCATCGAGTCGGCCCGGCGGTCCCACTTGCACCTTTCGGCGGATCTATCGGTAGGTGAAAAGATGCTGACAGGCTGTGGTCAACGATCCATGTACTGTGGCGCATTTTCCGGATCTGCATGTGGGTCTCTGTCCAAGCTTCGGCCTTCGCCGACTAGACGGGCGATGGCTTCGCATGGCATGAGGTGGTCGTCATTAGTCGGTCACCAGGGGTCGATCGCCAAGTACCGAGAGACGATCGCCTTAGATGTCGATCGCTCGGCACCGGGACTTGACCTGGGACCTACGATCGGCCAATCTATCTCGGCTGTTAGGCTCAGGCTCGATCGCCCGGTCTCTTTGCCGATCGCCTGTTGAGATGTATAATTCTCGACACAACAATTGCCCCCCAGCTTGCTCCGATGTTGAAGACACGGGGTGAGGTGGTTCTGGAGATTGTTGAGGATAAAGACGGGCGATCTGTTGAGCGGATTTTGGGCGATCTGGTCGATTGGCGAGCTATCTTCGGTCTTGTACCTGCAATAAGCAATTTTGTCGATCCCTCGTAGAGAGCTGATTGCTTCGTCGTTGAGGAATCGTGCACAGTCGCGGAGTTCGATGGACCGACCTCCATGACCGTGTCTTATGCACGAGCGACGTTGTCTGTCTCGTGACTCATTTTATTGTGAGGGTCCTCCGTTAGGCTGTGCCTCGCCTCGTATTTAAACGAAGGGCGTGCGGTCTAGGTCTAGAGGAGTCCTTGCGCGGGGCGTCGTCGGATGAATCGACTCCACGTTCGCGGCTTGTTTAGCTCTTTTCTACCTCGGATCGTCATGTTAGATGGCTATCCTCGACGGTATACGTTGAGACGGGGGTAGGGATGCGTCGCATTGTCCGGGTTCACCAAGTTAGATGATAAACCTTTGAGGGCGGGCGAGCGTGTCCACTGATTAGCTTGGAGGGTCCTTCGGCTACGCCCGCCTCGTATTTAAACGAAGGGCGAGCGATCTCAGCCCAAAGGAACCTTTCATGGCCTAAGTAGTCGGTTCCATCGACCACCAGGACCATGGTTGCACTCTTCCACCTTGGATCGTCATGTTAAATGCCGACCTTCGACGGTGTACGTTGTGCGGGGGAGGCGATCTCGTGCCTTAGCCCAACATGTTAGATGATGAACTGTAGATGGCGATCGAGTCCTCCAATTTCAGAGAAGTTGCTTGATAATGGCGATCGGGTTGGAAGACTTGTGATCGTCGTTCGGTCGCCGATCGCGTTGCTTATAGGTTAAAAAGTAACCTTTGCCTGGCCAGAAAATCTACGTCTTTGGCGCGGAAGATCGCGTAGGTCGGAGGGAGGTCCTTCGTAAGATGCCTGAACATAGGCGGAAGACCATGTAATCCCCCTAAGACCGAGTATAGGGCGATCTCGTCGCTTACAGGCTCGCCGTTGAGGATGATCTCATCTACCCGGTCGATGTAGTCTGCGTTGGACTCTTCTTCCCCTTGCCTGATCTGCATCATGCGATGGGGACCTTCTGGCCGAGCGACTTTGGTGGCGAAGTACGCTATGAAGTCGTTCTCCAGTTGGTCAAAGGAATTGATGGATCGCGGCGGTAGTGAGATGTACCATCTATGGGCCAGGTCGCCCAGCGTTAGCGGGAACATGCGGCACCTGGTCGCATCTGATGCCCCACACCCGGTCATGTAGATCCGGAACTTGCTCAGGTGAGTCTTGGGATCCGACCTTCCCTCGTACAGAGGTGTTTGTGGAGGAGCGATCTTATGCTGCACGGGGGCGAGCTCGATGTGGATCACGAGTGGCTCGCTCGGCCCGACGATCTCTCTCTTGGCGCCTGCCCCAGATTCTAGGAGCGCCTTCATGTTGTCGAGCTGGCGTTGCATCGCGGCCATCGTTGTAGCTTGGTCGCTCGTGGTTCGACTTTCGTAGCGGGAGCCGAGGCGATCGTGTACCGATCTCCTGACTCCGCGGTTGCCGATCTCGGTTCTTTAGCGAGCAGCCAGATGGTTGGCCTGCCCTATGGGAGTTAGGTATGCCGAACTCCTGGTGACAGACTCGAGCTCCGTCGTCTCGTGGCTGGGGCCGGACTGCCCCGGTCGCCATGATAGGTTGCTTCCGAGGCGGCTGAAGACGGAGGTGTCCCGCCTTACGAGCGCCTCTTCTTGCGAATCAGGTCCTCCTGGCGATCGCTCGGTCAGTAGCCCCTTGAACTTCTTTTTGCTCACGTGGCGGATGGCCGAGGGGGTTATAGCAGGCGGCGCGTCGAAAGCTCTCCGTCGCTCCTGTAGGATGGCCAGGGCTCCTTCGATCTGTTCCGTGGTTTGGAACTGATCGAGCGAGAGGCTTGCATTGAGATGGAATGAGGCGTCTGGCGGATCGTCCAGCAGCTCTCTTCGACGTGGAAGCAGAAGTCATGATTCTGAAAGCTTTTCTCTGAAGAATAGTGAGTGTTTCTTCAGGTATATGCCCCGGAGAACAGTGAGTATTCTTCGAGACGGTAGGAATAAAAACGAAGGTTCAGGCCCTTCCTCTAGCGCCAATTGTTGTTGCCCGAAATATTATCCGTAGATGAATATTGCTGGAACGGTCGAGCAACAGCAAATTGCGAGAGCACGTCCGAGGGAATGGAAATAACACAAGATTTTCCGGGTTTGTTAGGCCCGGGCTTGAATGCTCTCACGAAATGTTATTAATAAGAATACGTTTGAGTACAAATATTAATGTAAGAAAGCGATTACAATGAGTGTAAAAGATTCTATGTATCTAGCTGTTGAGTGCTTTCCGGAAGAACTAGAGTTGCTCTGAGTTCTTGAACTGCTGGGAGTTCTGGTTTTCGTCTCTGCTGACAGTCTTTCGTGTAAGAGGTGCTGAGAAATAAGTATGTCCGAAGTGTATAGCTTTGCCAAGAGTTGAAAGCCAAGATTCTGAACTGAAAAGCCAGACCCACTGCCAAACGTAAGAAGCCTTCTATTTATAGGAGCTGATATGCTCTTTTCTGGCGGGCGATTGCCTTCATTGTAATATAATAAGGGGCGATCGTCTTTTAGCACATGGGCTGTCTGTCTTGAAGTCCGCGGCTCCTACTGGCAGCCAGCTGTGCGGTCCAATGGGGAGCCTGCACGAGTACTGAGTCGCTGTCCCGGGCGGTCCCACTTGCACCTTTCGGCGGGTCTGTCGGTAGGTGAAAAGATGCTGACAGCTGTGGTCAACGATCCATGTCCTGCGGTGCCTTTTCCGGATCTGCATGTGGGTCTCTATCCTAGCTTCGGCCTTCGCCGACTAGACAGGCGATGGCTTCGCGTGGCATGAGGCGGTCGTTATTGGTCGGTCACCAGGGGTCGATCGCCAAGTACCGAGAGACGATCGCCTTAGATGTCGATCGCTCGGCACCGGGACTTGACCTGGTACCTTCGATCGGCCAATCTGCCTCGGCTGTTAGGCTCTGGCTCGGTCGCCCGGTCTCTGTGCCGATCGCCTGTTGAGATGTATAATTCTCAACACAACACGGCACTATAAGACCGAGCTCGCCTCAGCACCTCATAAGACCGGCTTATCCGACACTATAAGACTGAGCTCGCCTCGGCACCTCATAAGACCGACTCATCCAGCTCTATAAGACCGAGCTCGCCTCGGCACCTTGTTGTTGCCTGAAATATTATCCGAAGATAGATATTGCTGGAATGGTCGAGCAACAGAAATTGCGAGAGCACGTCCGAGGGAATGGAAAAACACAAGATTTTCCGGGTTTGTTAGGCCCGGGCTTGAATGCTCTCGCGAGATGTTATTAATAAGAATTCGTTTGAGTACAAATATTAATGTAAGAATGCGATTACAATGAGTGTAAAAGATCCTATTTATCTAGGTCTTGAGCGAAGATTTGCGTGTTCTTGTTCTCGTTTCTGCCGACCGTCTCAGGATTGAGAGGTGCTGAGAGAGAGAAAATCCGAGAGATAGCTGTTGCCAAGAGTAAAAAATCTAAGTTATGAGCTGTAAAGCCAGACAAAATCAGAGAGTCTGAACTGGTTGAAAAGCAGAGTCAGAGAGTCAGACCCCTTTCCAAGTGTAGGCATCCTTCTATTTATAGGAGATGAGATGCTCTATTTACTGACGGGCGATCACCTATCATGTAATATAATAAGGGGCGATCGTCTTTATGTCACATGGGTTATCTGCCTTAAAGTATGCGGCTGCTGCTGGCAGCCAGCTGTGCGGTCCAATGAGGAGCATGCACGCGTCCTGAGTCGCTGTCCCGGGCGGTCCCACTGTGCACCTTTCGTCGGGTCTGTCGGTTGGTGAAAAGATGCTGACAGGCTGTGGTCAATGATGCATGTCCTGCGGCGCCTTTTCCGGATCTGCACATGGGTCCTTGCTTTGAGCTTCGGCCTTCGCCGACTGGACGGGCGATGGCTTCGCGTGGCATGAGGCGGTCGTCATTTGCCGGTCACCAGGGGGTCGATCGCTAAATACCGAGAGACGATCGCCTTAGATGTCGATCACTCGGCACCGGGACTTGACCTGGGACCTCTGGTCGGCCAATTTGCCTCAGCTGCTACGCTCTGGTTCGGTCGCCCAGTCTCTGACACGATCGCCTGTTGAGATGTATAAATCTTGACACAACAATTGCCCCCCAGCTCGCTCCGATGTTGAAGACATGGGGTGAGGTGGTTCTAGCGATCGTTGAGGATAAAGATGGGCGATCCGTTGAGCTGACTTTGGTTTCGGACTTGGGCGATCTGGTCGATTGGCGAGCTATCTTCGGTCTTCTACCTGCAATAAAAAATTTTTCCGATCCCTCTTAGAAACTTGATAGTTTTGTCATTGAGGAACCGTGCACAGTCGTAGAGTTCGATGGACCGACTCTATGACCATGTCTTGTGCGCGAGCGACATTTTCTGTCTCTTGACTCATTTTATTGTGAGGGTCCTCCGTTAGGCTGCGTCTCGCCTCGTATTTAAACGAAGGGTGTGCGGTCTCGGTCTGGAGGAGTCCTTGCGCGGGGCGCTATCAGATTAATCGACTCCACGTCCGCGGCTTGTTAGCTCTTTTCTACCTCGGATCGTCATGTTAGATGGCAATCCTCGACGGTATACGTTGAGACGGGGGTAGGGAGGCATCGCATTGTCCGTGAAGGATCCGCCATGCTAAGTGACGGACCTTCGAGGGCGGGCGATCGTGTCCACTGATTTGCTTGGAGGGTCCTTCGACTACGCCCGCCTCGTATTTAAACGAAGGGCGAGCGATCTCAGCCCAAAGGTACCTTGCATGGCCTAGGCAGTCGATTCCATCGACCACCAGGACCATGGCTGCACTCTTCTACCTCGGATCGTCATGTTTAGATGCCGACCGTCGACGGTGTACGTTGTGCGGGGGAGGCGATCTCGTGCCTTAGTCTAACATGTTAGAGATGAACTGTATATGGTGAGCGAGTCCTCCAGTTTCGGTGATGTTGCTTGATAATGGCGATCGGGTTGGAAGACTGATGATTGTCGTTCGTCCGCCAATCGCGTTGCTTTATAGGTTCAAAAGTAACCTTTGCCTGGCCAGAAAATCTGCGGCTTTGGCGCGGAAGATCGCATAGGTCGGGGGGAGGTCCTTCGTAAGATGCCTGAACATATGTGAAAGACCATGGAATCCCCCTAGGACCGAGTAGAGGGCAATCTCGTCGCTTATGGGCTCGCCGTTGTGGATGATCTCGTCTACCCGTTCGATGTAATCTGTGTCGGACTCTTCTTCCTCTTGCCTGATCTGCATCATGCGATGGGGACCTTCCGGCCGAGCGACCTTGGCGGCGAAGTACGCTATGAAGTCGTTCGCTGGTTGGTCAAAGGAATTGACGGATCGCGACGGTAATGAGATGTACCATCTGTGGGTTAGGTCGCCCAGCGTTAGCGGGAACATTCGGCACCTGGTCGCGTCTGATGCCCCACACCCGGTCATGTAGATCCGGAACTTGCTCAGGTGAGTATTGGGATCCGACCTTCCCTCGTACAGAGGTGTTTGCGGAAGAGCGATCTTACGCTGCACGGGGGCGACCTCGATGTGGACCGCGAGTGGCTCGCTCGGCCCGGCGATCTCTCTCTTGGCGCCTGCCCCAGATTCTAGGAGCGCCTTCATGTCGTCGAGCTGGCGTTGCATCGCGTCCATCATTGTAGCTTGGTCGCTCGTGGCTCGGCTTTCGGAACTGGAGCCGAGGCGATCGTGTACCGATCTCCTGACTCCGCTATCGCCGACCTCGGCTCTTCGGCGAGGAGGAGCCAGGTGGTTGTCCTGCCTTCTGGGAGTCAGATATGCCGAACTCCTGGTGACAGACTCGAGCTCCGTCGTCTCGTGGCTGGGGCCGGACTGCCCCGGTCGCCATGATGAGTCGCTGCCTAGGCGGCTGAAAACAGAGGTGCCCTGGCTTGCGAGCGCCTCTTCTTGCGAATGGGGGCCTCCTGGCGATCGCTCGGTCAGTAGCCCATTGAACTTCCGTTTGGTCACGCGGCGGATGGCCGAGGGGGTTAACGCAGGCGCGTCGAGTGCTCTCCGTCACTCCTGTAGGATGGCCATGGCCTTTTCGATCTGTTCCGTGGTTTGGAACTGATCGAGCGAGAGGCTTGGGCCGTCCCTCGGGGGTGGGATCGAGAGTCTCGGACCGCGGCGCTACCCTCCGCCATAGGCTGTGGCTCGGATTGAGACGGAATGAGGCGTCTGGTGGATCGTCCAGCGGCTTTCTTCGATGTGGAAGCAGAAGTCATGATTCTGAAAGCTTTTCTCTGAAGAACATTGAGTGTTTCTTCAGGTATATTCCCCGGAGAACAGTGAGTGTTCTTCGAGACGGTAGGAATAAAAATGAGGGTTAGATGGCCCTTCTTCTAGCGCCAATTGTTGTTGCCGAAATATTATCCGAAGATAGATATTGCTGGAATGGTCGAGCAACAGCAAATTACGAGAGCACGTCCGAGGGAATGGAAAAACACATGATTTGCCGGGTTTGTTAGGCCCAGGCTTGAATGCTCTCGCGAGATGTTATTAATAAGAATTCGTTTGAGTACAAATATTAATGTAAGAATGCGATTACAATGAGTGTAAAAGATCCTATTTATCTAGCTCTTGAGCGAAGCTCTGCGTGTTCTTGTTCTCGTTTCTGCCGATCGTCTCAGGATTGAGAGGTGCTAAGAGAGAGAAAAGTCGAGAGATAGCTGTTGCCAAGAGTAGGAAAGCCAAGTTATGAGCTGTAAAGCCAGACAAAATCATAGAGTCTGAACTGGTTGAAAAGCAGAGTCAGAGAGTCAGACCCCTTTCCAAGTGTAGGCAGCCTTCTATTTATAGGAGCTGAGATGCTCTGTTTACTGACGGGCGATCGCCTTTCATGTAATATAATAAGGAGCGATCGTCTTTATGTCACATGGGTTGTTTGCCTAAAAGTCTGCGGCTGCTGCTGGCAGCCAGCTGTGCGGTCCAATGAGGAGCCTGCACGCGTCGTGAGTCGCTGTCCCGGGCGGTCCCACTGTGCACCTTTCGGCGGGTCTGTCGGTTGGTGAAAAGATGCTGACAGGCTGTGGTCAATGATCCATGTCCTGCGACGCCTTTTCCGGATCTGCACATGGGTCCTTGCTTTGAGCTTCGGCCTTCGCCGACTGGACGGGCGATGGCTTCGCGTGGCATGAGGCGGTCGTCATTTGCCGGTCACCAGGGGGTCAATCGCCAAATACCGAGAGACGATCGCCTTAGATGTCGATCGCTCGGCACCGGTACTTGATCTGGGACCTCCGATCGGCCAATTTGCCTTGGCTGCTAGGCGCCGAAATTTCGGATACGGATATCGGATATCCGAATATCCGAAAAAAATACGAATTATGTTCGGATATCCATATATTCGAAAAAAAATATTCGGATTTGGATATCGGATATCCGAATATCCGGAAAAAAATTCGGATATGGATATCGGATATCCGAATATTCGAATATCTTATATTATTTAAAATATAAAAAAATAAAAAATTTAATATTTTTCGGATATTTCGGATATCCGAATATCCGATTTTTCTGAAAAGTACTATCCGATATCCGAATCCGAAGTTCCGGATATCCGTACTTCGGATATCCGAATTTTTGGATATCCGGAACTTCGGATTTTCGGATATTTCGGATCGGATATCGGATATCGGATATTTTTGAACACCCTTATCTTTCGTGGGCACGATGGTTTACACACGACGGTCGTCGATCGTGTGTGCCATCGTGGGCAAGAAGATCAAAGTCTTCTGCCTTGCACACGATGGCATGCACACGATCGATGCCATCGTGTGAAGACCATCGCGTTGCACATGATGGTCTTCACACGACTGGCATCGATCATGTGCATGCCATCGTGTGCAAGCAGTGTCTTTTTTTTTCGTTCTCTTAAGCATTCAATCATATTCTTATGATTTGTATGTCTATATTGCAGACCGGTTGCGTATGGAAGAGACCTACATTGCGCTTTGTTACACATCAAGTGAATCTTTACATACGGAAGGCGGTATTTAAATGAATCATTGAGACACTAAGAAGTATGGGCCGCAATTCCGCAGTTGGTGATCGAGCTATTGAGAGCTTGACCGATGGGATCCTGGGGCATTTGATTAAAGTTAGGAGAAATGAGAATTCAAATATGTCCCTACATCACTTGATTGCCCGTCAGTTGGAGGGTGATCAAATCCCCCCGGATGAGTCGTGGTTCCAGGTTTGCGGGAGGACCATTCGTTTTACGGTCCGTGATTTTGCCATGATCACTGGACTGCATTTTGGAAACTCTACCTTCCATCCACAGGACGACCATCTCCTTCGGTCTGACGGTATTTTCCACAGAATACTCCATGGCAAAAATATTAAGGTTAGTGTTCTGCGGAAGAGGTTCAATGCTCGAGATTTTGGTAGAGACATAAGAGATTATGTGAAGGTTGCCAATTTGCTTATATACTACTACTTTATCCTATGCTGTGACGACATGATAGTCGAGACATGGACATGGGCATTAGTTGAGAATTTCAAGCAGTGGGATATGTTTCCTTGGGGTTCTTATGCCTTTGGGGTTTTATCTTACTACATAGGCAACGTTGCCATGAAGGAGGGACAGGAACATAAGGACTATCACTTCTATGGTCTTGTTTGGGCTTTACAGATATGGTCGTATGAGATGATTCCTTCATTGGAAGAATTGTGTGGAATTAGAGATAAATCTGTGCAAGTCCCTCGGTGTTTGATGTGGACTACGAGGAAGATGTTTTGTGATTTCACTCATTTTTTCGATGATAAGGTACATAAATTTGTAAATCTATTTTCTCCTGACTTCACTCATCTCTTCAACGTTATGTGATTGCCCATCTAATGGTATGCTTTAATGACTATTGTTGCAGCACAAAGTACTTCCCTCGTTACTGCATCTGGAGGAGGATGAGGTTGAGTACTACTACCTGAGTTTTGAGAATGGCTCGCCATATGACATTAAGTTCATAAAGCCTATAAGAATAACTGTGAAAAACAAGGAGGATGAGCCTGCGCTGATGCCGAGAAAGAAAGTTATGGATAGGTTGAAGAAGGCTGCTGGGAAATTGATTACATATGAGTCGGCACATAAAGTGTCGAAGCGACGCCGGCAGAGTACCCCACCAGTAGATGGTGCAGAGACATTGGACCGGGAGAGGCATCCAGAGAGGGTGTGTTGTGTCCACGGACTTCCTTATCCGGACCACACCCAGGGCACGAGCAGGGATGAGTACTTCGATCACCGTTTGAAGGCGATCTTGTACGACGAGTCTGAGACAGGATTTATTGCTCGAGTTTCTCGAAAGGTGCTTTCTGGGATCATGGATTTCTTTGGCCGTACGCATAGACGTTCTAGGAGCCCGGTGCACTACTCAGATGGGAGCCAGGATAGGTTTCCCGATAGGCCTCGTCATTCTGCATCTGTTAGCAGCACCTAGACCCGGCAAAATAGGCCCAGGCCCGCGGGCCGGGCCAGCCCGCCCGTTTTTCGGCGGGCATTGGGCTGCATATTATTAGCCCAAAAAAACCCGGGCCTTTTTGGCCCGGCCCAGATTTGGCCCGCCCATAGAGGCCCGGCCCAGTTTTTTTTTTTAATTTATGTTATGTGTAATTATAATATTTAAGTTTTTTTCCTTGTTTGTTAGATTATAATACATCTATATGTTAATTATTGATGTAATTTTATTTTTTTGGGACTTTGTGATTATTTGTAGTATCTCATATCAATAATAATATTATTTTTATTTTATGATTTTATAAGAAATTAGTAGTGATAAATGATATGATGATCAAATAAAAATATTTGTATTTTTGTCTTTTGATTATGGTAGTGTAGTAAATAATGTAATTATCAAATAAAAATAATTGTATATTTATTTATCTGATTGTCATAGTATAGTGAATAATATAATAATTAAGGATCGAAAAATATTTGTATATTTATTTCGTAATTAATATTTCAAAAAAAAAAAAAGTTGAGGCCCGCGGGCGAGCCGAGCCCGCCTGAGGCGCCACGGGCCTAATAATTTTGGCCCAGAAAACCGGCCTTTTGGCCCGGCCAAAAAAGGCCCGCCGCTTTATGCCCGGCCGTTTGGGCGGCCCGCCGCTTGCAGTCTAGCGGCACCAACGGAGGATTCCTGACCCTCCACGTCACTCAATCTCTGGTGCATCCCACAGTCACCATTCTCAGCGTCAGCCTAGTCATCATTCTCAGCGTCAGCCTAGTCACCATTCTCAGCGTCAGCCTAGTCACCATTCTGAGGTTCAGAACAGTCACCATTCTGAGATCCAGCACAGTCATCATTCTCAGATTCATCATTCTTTTGAGCGGACTGAGCAGCCCCTTGAGCCGACTCTGCGGTTTCTAGATTATGAGCATCAGTATCAGCCATTTGACGCGCCGTTTCAGTAGTATGGGACGATGTTCGACTGGTTTCAAGACGAGCATCATTATAGTGCGATGTTTTAATGTGAAGGTAGTAGTCCTCAGCAGCAGCCTCTATTTCAGATCGAGCAGCCAGTTTTTGAGATCGAGCAGCCGGTTGTACAGGTTTCTGATCGTTATAGTTGTGAGAGGGATGCTGAGGGTGATGAAGATGGTGAGAGTGCCGGGACGCATCAGTTGGGTGAGTGTAGTCTTCCACCACGAGTGAGTTGACCATCTACTGCTCTTCGGGAGCCTTTTGTGGTGGCGCCTCCAAAAGATGGCGAGGCTCTGAAGAAGTTGTACCTACATTTTAGGAGGGAGCAGCCACGTGATGCTATTGTCCGGTATTTGGAGACTGGGCATGCTCTCACCCAGGCATTATTTGATCGGATAGAGTCTAGCCGTGAAGACTTTGATGCCGAGGTGATAGATTTTATGTGCTTGCGACTCGAGCGAGGTTTCGGAGGGGAGTCCGTAGTGTTGGTGTCGGTAGAGTTGGCACTGTACTTGCCGGCTCCCAATTTTACGTAAGTTCTATAACTTACTCGCTTGTATATCATTGGTGTGATGTGATTTTTTTTTTATTTTGTGGTTTGGGTTTTTGTAGTTAGTTATGGACAACGAGTTTGCAAGACTCCATCCGGATGATCCACTTGGTATCAAGGTGATAGGGAAACCGGTTTACAGGGATTGGAAAATTCCTAAATGCATCGAGGACTACATGACAGGTCTTGATACACCACATGCGGTTCCATGGTCAAATTGCAACGAAGTAAGTTTGAAATTTATATTTATAAATGATTCGCTATGTTTGATGTGATGATCTTATATGATTATATATTTTGTTTCAACAGATCATTGCCATTTGTTGCCTCGACCAGAGCCACTGGGTGACTATCAAGATTAACATCATAACATGGACCATGGAGTTGTATGATTCATTGTCACACCAACACCAAGATGGTTGATACGGATTCAACCAACCGCGACTGATTACTCGTCTGATGCCTCGTGTGCTAGCTCAATCCGGGTACTGGCTGAACAACCAATCGAAGAAGAAGTATGACACGGAGATGAGTTTATGCCACGAGAGCTACAGTTCATACAAAACGAGACCGAGACCAACTGCAAGAAAATAAGTCCATGACTCGTCGTTCTCTATCGTACCGAGACCAACTGCAAGAGGAAATACTTGCTCGTTCCCGTCAAATGTGATGGCCGCAAATAGAGTTCCTTTATTCCTTCCCTTCATGTAATACCACCGGTATTACATGCTATTTCACGTTGAGCGATCATTTCTATTTCATCTATTTAATAAATAAATGTACTTCATCACGATAAACGTATTTTGGATGATATGTTCGTAATGTATTAACATGAATAAAGCTTGTCCGCGCCTGTTATTCTTGTATTGTGATTGTATGATGATTGATGATTTGTCGGTGACATACCTCGATGTCGTTGGGCAATTATCGGTGCGAATATGACGGTGGCCAACATCTTGTTCCCCGAGAGACTACTCGACGAGATTGAGAGGGAGTCGCGTTATAGGGAATCAGTGTGATATATCTTGTAAACAAACTGAACCTTACGTAAGTTAAAAACTATGTATTACGTATGCTAAGTATATAACATTACGTACGCTAAAGGTTATGCCTTACATACGTAACGCGGTCTTCGGTCTTTGGATAGGGAATCTTCGTCGGATGGTGCATTGTCAGACCAACTTTCGGCGCGATAGCGACAGGCAAGTCAACGGGTGTTACGTACGTTAGCCGACTTTCGTTACATACGTAACGATGTGTGTAAATTAGTCCAGTAAGTTCTGAGTTTTTCCTTACGTACGTTAAACTCTCCATGATAACATACGTAACGTGGCTTACGTAAAGCTTCAGGCCTAACGTACGTAAAGCCATTCCGAATTTATATAAGGACACCCTCCCTTTCATTTCTTCCGACCCAAAACTCACTCTTTGCTCTTCATACTATCTTCCACCCTCTCTAAGTCGGTTCTTAGCCTCCCTAATCAAGTGTTATCCTGTTGGAGTGAGTTGATCAAGCTCCGGAGGAGGTTTTGAAGGTACTAACCTTTCGTTCTTCGTCGTCCTTCGTCGTCCTTCATCCTCTTTTGTCAATTGAGGTTGGGCTTTTGGGTGTGGTCGTTCGATCCGGTGTGTTATCAAGGAAGTAACTCTCGTCGTATTTGAGGCAAGTAAATCTTGCTCGGACCTTACGTATTAATATTTCAGAATATTGCATGTGTTACTGTCTATGGTAAGGTGCTCGTCTTATCTATCTCGTCCGGAGTATTTCTATGTAGATACTTCCGTGACCCTTGGCTACGGCCTTGGGAGTTTATATGTTGATATATCTTGCGGAACTGTGTTGAGGGATCAAACCTAAATGGTAGCACGTCTGGAGTATTCCTGTGTAGATACTTCCGTGACCCTTGGTTGCGACCTTGGGAGTTTATGTGCTGATAAAAGGAATGACGTTGAATTGAATATTCGGTGATAACCTTATTTCTGAATTCATCTGATTCTATCATTGAAATTTGTTCGAAATGTCTGACCTGGGTTGACTGACACGATACGTCGTGTCAGGCAAATTTGTTGAATATCTGCAGGACATTCTCGAAGGTTCCGGTCAGGCTTGAGCAGTGTTGGGAAGAAGACTTGTTATTTCTTAAACTAAATTTGAATAATCCATGTTGTGTAATAACCGTATGAACGAACATTGTTACCTTTTATATTTCGGTTGTATGAACGCTTTCATTTGAACATTTCCGCAAACTACTTGTTGAATAAATTGTTTTTAAAACCTCTTTTAAAACTCGCCTTGTGGGTCCCACACGGGATTCACGGCAGTGTGGCATCCGGCTTAATTTGGGGCGTTACAGAAAATGGTGTCGGAGCCGAAAACTCACGTGGAGAGTGTATCAAAATATTTTTTTTAAAAACGTCTTGCCTTCAAAAGTCCAACACTCCTGGCGACCGTAGCTCATCGAGGAATGTCGAGGTAAAATGCACGTAAACTCCTGAGAATCATGTATAATGTTTGAATTCAGTAAAAACTCAGAGACTGTTGTACTAAACTAACCTTTTAGATCGAGCAATCATCACTAATGGCACGTCGTGGACCTAGAAGGAACGTAAACGCTGCACAGGGTTCCACTATGAATCAACAGGAAGACAGGAATACCGGTGAAACTAACCCAGCCGGGAATCAGCCACCGCCCATTAATCAGAACGAATAGGAGGCAGAAAATCAGAACAACGGGGGATTTGATCCGGCCTTTGTCCAGACCCTCGCCTAGGCTATTGCAATGGGAATCGCTCAGGTCAACCGGGCAGAACGTGTACCGGTCATTGACATAAAAGAGAATGCTGGGAAGGACCGTTGACTGGGAGAAATGCTGAAGGCCAGACCACCATTATTCGATGGATCAAGGGATAAGCACGTGGATGATTGGATCTCCGAGATAGAGACTGCCTTCGAGGTGATCGGTTGCCCAGGGAACCAAAAGGTACCGCTCGGAATCAACCAGCTCCACGACACCGCAGCCCGATGGTGGAGGACCTATAAGCCGGAGGATAGAGCAGTCGGATGGACCGAGTTTTCCAAACTATTGAGAGATGCAATCGCCCCCGATCAGCCTGCATCGCTCGAGCGGAGTTTCTTCAGTGCAGGACCTCAGGACTTACCAGTACCCGAAATCATTTGAGCTTACAGAACCGAACTAAGCTATGTCGCACAGATGGTCCCATCGGAAGATCAACGAATTTGCCACCTTGCTCAATAGTTGCCGGAAGATGTTCAATGCTACGCGGCCGGGTTTCACTGCACCACCCTGAGGGCATATGAGGACGTGGTCACAGCATACGCCGGTACGGTTGTCAGTTCGAATACCGGGCATAACCAGAAGAAGCAGAAGACATCTAATCAGTCTGGGAGCTCTAGCAAAATGAACTCGGGAATTGGGTTCTTCTCTAAATTTGCAGCTTCGTCCCAACAGAAAGGAGCATCTGACGGGCTTTCTCGCCGGAGCTGTTTCAGTTGTGGTATAGCGGGGCATACCATGAGTCAGTGTCGTAAGGCGTCTACAAAGTGTTTTTCATGCGGAAAGGGGGGCACATGTCTCGCTACTGTTCACGGATCAAACCTGCACAAATTTCAGCTCCTCAGAGTCAACAAGGCTCGATTCAGACATCCAGAGCATCCTCTATGTCCGACTATCGATCCCCACCTTACCAAACCCTCCATATGGTGCTGGAAGAGGACGTGGCCGCGGGGGAGGCACTGCACCCTCCTCGGGGACACTACCATCCCGCATGTTCGAACTAAGGGCTACTGATAACCAGACTACACCTTCTGTCTCAGGTACACTTTTTATTAATTCCAAGCATGTGCATGTACTGTTTGATACTGGAGCGACCCATTCGTTCATATCCGTGGAATGTGTTAATCGTTTGAATCTTCCTTGTGTACCTTGTGAATCTTTTACTGTTAAGCTACCCGAGGGTAACAGGGTGGGGGTAATTTGGTAGTTCAAAACTGCCCGATCCGCGTCGATAGTCAGGGCTGGACAGCAAATCTCATGGTTTTTCTACTTCAGAACGAAGACGTTATTTTGGGTATGGACTGGATGACAATGCACATGAGATGACACTATCCGGTTTAATGGTACAGTCAGAATTGCAGCAAGATCTAAGGAGGAATGGCATTGAAGTATGGATTCAACACCACCAGGGACAGTTGTGCTCAATTAACATTCATTCATCCTTACTGGACGAGATACGCTTGACACATATGGAAGACCCAGAACTTCGTGCGATCGGCGCAAGGGCCGAAGGGGGATTTATTTCAGACTACAGGATCCAAGGGAACTTCGTAAGGTTTAAGAACAGAATTTGTATTCCACCGAATGACGAGCTTAAACAAACTATACTCAAGGAAGCTCATTCTACTCCTTATTCGGTGCATCCCGGGGCGAGCAAGATGTATAAGGATTTTCGGAAGAGCTTCTGGTGGAAGAACATGAAACAGGAGGTGGCGAGGTTTGTTGCTCGATGTATGACATGTCAATAGGTGAAGATTGAACACCGCAGGCCGGCCGGAATCATGCAGCCCTTACCCATTCCGGAATGGAAATGGGAGAGCATATCAATGGATTTTGTCACCAAGTTACCAGTGATGGCGGGAGGAAAAGACACGATATGGGTCATTGTAGACCGACTGACGAAGTCAGCACATTTCATTCCAATCCAGGAGACCACCGGGATAGAGCAGCTGGCCACCATCTTTATCCGAGAAATCATAAGGCTACATGGTGTTCCCTCAGGAATTATATCAGATAGAGATACTAGATACGTGTCTCGCTTCTAGAAGGCTGTCCACAAAGATATGAGTACTCAGTTACATTTCAGCACGACCTATCACCCTCAAACAGATGGACATACAGAACGTATTATACAAACCTTGGAGGATATATTAAGAGCGTGTGTACTCGATTGGGGTAAGGATTGGGCCAAACATCTCTGCTTGGCGGAATTTTCATACAACAACAGCTGGCATGCAAGCCTAGGCATGGCACCCTTCGAGGCCTTGTACGGTAGGAAGTGCAGGTCTCCTCTGTGTTGGGATGATGCGTCTGATGTTGTCGCTACCGAGTTGGATCTAATCCAGGAATCTATTAAGAAGATTTCCATCGTTCGAAAACACATGTTGGCATCTCAGAGCCGCCAAAAGTCATATGCTACGGACTGCCAGCGACCGTCGGAATTTATGGTCGGGGACCACGCTTGGGTCAAAGTATCGCTGATTTGGGGTGTTCGACGCTTCGGCCAAAAGGGTAAATTGAGCCCGAGATTTATTGGCCCGTTTGAAATACTGGACCGAGTTGGTAAACTCGCTTATTGACTCGCATTGCCACCTTCATTAGACGGAGTGCATAACGTATTCCACGTTTCCCAGCTGAGGAAGTACGTGTACGACCCAAGCCACAATATTAATTTCGAGGAGGTGGAGATTTCTAATGATGCTACCTTTAGAGAAGTCCCAACCGCGATTTTGGATCGACACATAAAGACACTAAGGAATAAGGCCATACCTCTTGTATAAGTTCAATGGCCGCACCATGGCATAGAAGAAGCGACTTGGGAGACCGAGTCGAGCATGAGGGAAAATCATCACGAGTTATTTTATTAGTTTCGGGACGAAACTATTTTTAAGGGGGGTGGTATGTAATACCACCAGTATTACATGCTATTTCACGTTGAGCGATCATTTCTATTTCATCTATTTAATAAATAAATGTACTCCATCACGATAAACGTATTTTGGATGATATGTTCGTACTGTATTAACATGAATAAAGCTTGTCCGCGCCTGTTATTCTTGTATTGTGATTGTATGATGATTGATGATTTGTCGGTGACATACCTCGATGTCGTTGGGCAATTATCGGTGCGAATATGACGGTGGCCAACGTCTTGTTCCCCGAGAGATTACTCGACGAGATTGAGAGGGAGTCGCGTTATAAGGAATCAATGTGATAATAACTTGTAAACAAACTGAACCTTACGTACGTTAAAAACTATGTATTACGTACGCTAAGTATGTGACATTACGTATGCTAAAGGTTATGCCTTATGTACGTAACGCGGTCTTCGGTCTTCGGATAGGGAATCTTCGTCGGATGGCATTGTCGTACCAACTAACGGAGTCAACGAGTGTTACGTACGTTAGCCGACTTTCATTACGTACGTAACGATGTATGTAAATTAGTCCAGTAAGTTCTGAGTTTTTCCTTACGTACGTTAAGCTCTCCATGATAACGTACGTAACATGGCTTACGTACGTAAAGCTTCAGGCCTAACGTGCGTAAAGCCATTCCGAATTTATATAAGGACACCATCCCTTTCATTTCTTCCGACCCAAAACTCACTCTTTGCTCTTCATACTATCCTCCACCCTCTCTAAGTCGGTTCTTAGCCTCCCTAATCAAGTGTTATCCTGTTGGAGTGAGTTGATCAAGCTCCGGAGGAGGTTTTGAAGGTGCTACCCTTTCATTCTTCGTCGTCCTTCATCCTCTTTTGTCAATTGAGGTTGGGCTTTCGGGTGTGCTTGTTCGAGCTGTTGTGTTATCAAGGAAGTAACTCTCGTTGGATTTGAGGCAAGTAAATCTTGCTCGGACCTTACGTATTAATATTTCAGAATATTGCATGTGTTACTGTCTATGGTAAGGTGCTCGTCTTATCTATCTCGTTCGGAGTATTCCTGTGTAGATACTTCCGTGACCCTTGGATGCGGCCTTGGGAGTTTATATGTTGATATATCTTGCGGAACTGTGTTGAGGGATAAAACCTGAATGGTACCCACGTCCGGAGTATTCCTGTGTAGATACTTCCGTGACCCTTGGTTGCAACCTTGGGAGTTTATATGCTGATAAAAGGAATGACGTTGAATTGAATATTCGGTGATAACCTTGTTTCTGAATTCATCTGATTCTATCATTGAAATTTGTTCGAAATGTCTGACCTGGGTTGACTGACACGATATGTCGTGTCAGGCAAATTTGTTGAATATGTGCAGGACATTCCCGAAGGTTCCGGTCAGGCCTGAGCAGTGATGGGAAGAAGACTTGTTATTTCTTAAACTAAATTTGAACAATCCACGTTGTGTAATAACTGTATGAACGAACATTGTTACCTTTTATATTTCGGTTGTATGAACGCTTTCATTTGAACATTTCCGCAAACTACTTGTTGAATAAATTATTTTTAAAACCTATTTTAAAACTTGCCTTGTGGGTCCCACACGGGATTCGCGGCACTATGGCGTCCGGCTTAATTTGGGGTGTTCAAATTCAGGTGGGTCCCATCAACTATAATCACTGGTCGAAGGTGCGTATCAAATGCCTTAATACTCTATTCGAGTGCAATGAACATGTGGCAAAACACTCCCTCACGAGTCGTCTGCAAATCATAAATTGACCCTGGATTATGCTGTTTTAACAAATACAGATAAGACGGGAGCCTCTGATACGACTCATCAAAGCCGCCATATGTATTCTCTATCGCTATATTCCTCATCCGGAGAGCAAAACTGTATAGCATGTCAATATCGTACTCCTACACATCTGTGCAATCATCTCATTTGGCCTCAAAGTGACCCCCTCACCGGTCAATATTTTAGCAAAATAATGGGCGGCAACCTCAGAAGTGACCGACCGTGTGGCAGCACGGTTCAAATCAGGGTGACAGCTATGCTCCAAGGTCAACTTAGTAATTCTCCAAATAGTTGCACCCTCAATAGCACACAACCTAAACTGACAATTTTTTCGCCCACTCTTACAGACAAACACTATACGTTTATCGGCAGAACGATCAGTGATACACTGTAGCATGTTTTCCAAATGATACATTCCTACAGTTATCCTCAACTCTGTCTTGGACAGAAAGGTGGACCCCACCTCTAGCTGACCGGTGACTGGTGGAGGCTGCTCGACCCAACCTAAAGTCCCGCCACTACCGGGGTCCAGAAATGGAATGATCCAGTTACACATTGATTGTAGATGCTCATGCTCACTCGTAGATTGATGGTCGGATGAGAAGTTCCGACGACTCATAACCCTACCTATTTGGGCCGGTTGGCGAACCCAAGCAAGAAATTCTGCAGATAGTGACTCAAGCAAGTCTTTACAATAATCTTCATCTTCGGATGTATGCACCTCCTCATCTTCCTCGTCTTCCTCATCTTCCTCGTATTGATAATCTTTGGAAGGCATGTCATAATTTACGTTGCCGGGCTCTACTCTCAAGCTGCTACATCCTATATTAACCTCGGGAGTGGAGGAGCTGTCGTTCTCAACATAGACCTCAGGATCGTCCTTGTAGTCTACTAGTAATCGAAGTATCTCGGTAGCCCCGTAATAAAACTTTTACTTTATTTCCATTGGTCATGTGTGTCAAGTACCATAATTTATAATCGGACTCATTTGGACCACCCAAACCTTCTCTGATAACCCCATGAGGTTTGCACGACTAACTTTGCTCGTGTCGATGTAGACAAAAAGGAGTCCCCGTCTACATATGTCGATCGCTCCCAATGACCACCGTGATGTATCAAAATACGCTGCCACGACATCTGATTACAAAAAGATGAATAACTACTCAGAAAACTGAGCGAACAATATTATAAAATGGTCTGCCTTGGACACGACCGATGTACACGATCGTATGCTACCGTGTGCAGCGATCGTGCGCAAGTTTCTGGCCATGAACACGATCGCTGCAAATGATTGTAGACGATCGTGTTAAACGATCGTGAACACGTTAGTTGTGCGCACGATGTCAAGGTCGTTGGACACGACCATTGCACACAGTGGCTTCCCATCGTGTGCAGCGATCGTGTCCGTAAGAAATGGTCGGGAAAAAAAAATTACAGCGATCAAATACTGATGCATACCTTCTTTATGAACCCAGAAGCACGACAAATGAAGTCCTATTTGAACGTCAACTTTTCTTTTCGAATAATCTTGTGATTTTAATAAGATTTTTGAGAGACCCTTTGTCAAAAATGGTTGTGTTGTTTTGATGTATATGTTGTAGTTAAATTTTGGTTGTTGGACATTAATGATCGGCTTTGAGCAGATGAGGAAAATGAAAAAGAAAAAATAAAAGAAAAGTAGTTTAAATTAAATAAAATACAAAAAGAAAAGAGAAAGTCAACATTACAACTTTTGGGATGACATTTTAGTCTTTTTTATCAAAATGGTACAAAAACTTATACTCTTATGAATGGGGATATAAAACTTGTCAATTTTATGATTTGGTATTAAAAAATTGATTCCCACAAGATTTAATAGTCAAAGTTAGCCAATTTTGATCAAATAAATAGAAAAATATGCAAATAATCACGGGACGGGGGAGTACTTTGTAAGATCATGCCACGATTAAACATATGAGATGTTTTTTTTTTTTTTGTTTCAAACATAACACTTAGTCCTACACTACATTAGTTCTTTTCTTTAATTTAATTGATTTAGTACTTAGCCATATGCTTCACATACAAACAAGAGTCGCATCGAGTTAGTATATCCCACGACATGATGCACGGTACAAGATACACATCTATTGTAATTACTAACTTAATCATAGCTGATGTATAACATTTAGAGTATAATCATAGCTGACAATTGAGTATAATATAATTGCAGTAAAATACGGCGTCGCAACATAATCACAGTTAGTGTATAATATAATCACAACTAATATACCACGCGCGGTAAATCATGGTACACAGTATAATTTTCCGTTGTATGGACAACAATTATGCTTGAAAACTATAAATATTACTTCCGAAATTTTATGAATTGTTGTGGTTATTCTTTGTCTTAAGAAATAAACTAAAAATCACTTTATTATTTATTGGGTGTTCTTTGGGAAAAATCAGATGGTCGCAATTTTGTTTTTAATTTTTTAGATTGTTTTCGTAAGATCGTATCATGATTAGACATATATGAAATATAAAATTTTTTGTTTCGAACATAGAATTTTTACTCATTGTTGACGTCTGATTTGGTCAACGTCACGTGTGCTGATCTGGACGAATGGATCGAAGCCACGTAGAAAATAACAAAAAGATGAAAGAGATTGGATCACTAAATTTTATTAAATGACCGTAATTTTGGGTAGGGCCGAGCTGGATAATTTGAGCTGGTCTATATGTTTTGCTCACTTATTACAGATTTTCTCTTTTTTCTCTCTATTCTCTTTTCTCATAAATTCCAAAAGTCCTTTTCTACTGTAAATTCCTTCTATATATAGACAATCTTGGCCAGTCAGGAGATGACAACTGGAGAATGTTGGGGACTATGCCCAAAACACTTGTCAGAGTGTAAATACGCCTTAGACACGTGGCGGCTTCTAAGGATTGCTTCGGGAAGGAATATGACAGCATGCATTAATTGTCCTGTGTACCTGTCCCGCATGCTTCTGGCGACGCTTATCTGCTGGGGTCGGTCCCCGGGTCTCCCGCCGTTATGGTCAGCCTTGTGGTAATCTTGAGTTTGTTAGGAATACTTGTTAGATTTTGATGATGTCATTAATATAATTCAAATGTCTATTACTTGGCAAAAATGTAAGGAAGAACCAAATGAGTATCTTCCATAGGCCAAATTATGTTAAGTTTAATACTTGGCAAAATGTAAAGAAGAACCAAATGAGTATCTTCTATAGGCCAAAATAAGTTAGGCTAAAATCGACTAAGTACTAAAGATCAGTTGAGTTCATCAGAGAGGTACAACCGAGTAAAGTCAGAGAAGACCTGGTCAACAAAAATCATCAGGGATGTTTGACCAGACTGCAGTCAAGTAACCTCAGACAAGTCATCTGATCAGGCGAGTCCCAAACAGTGAACATCTGAGAAGCCTAGACTGCAGAGAAGTTGACTTCATCAGCCTACTCGAGATCAGCCAAGTACTCCAAGTCCACGTCAGCATGCGTTGAAAAGTCAATTATTACGGAAAGTCACATGCAACGTGAAGAGACAAATTAGAGAGATTCCCGCAAGGATATGAATTGAATAATTCATCCAGGCCTACCACTGAAGACTTTAATATATTCAAAAGATTCGGCGCCTCACATGCAAAAGTCTTCACAACGGTCGAAACATGGATTAAATTATGGGAATCCAGCCTTGCAACGTTCAGAAAGAAAACAATGAAGTCTACCTCTCCAACGGACGGATTTGTTGAAAAGATTTGCAATGGCTATGAAGGAAAAGCTCAGAGATCGTGACCTATATATATCCGAAGATTTGAAGCTGAGCATACACACAGACTACATATACAAACGGTGCAAACATACTCTCAAGCAATCAAAGCATTCAAGCAATCTAAAAGCGAAATATAGCATCGTGAAAAGAGCGGTTCTCAAAAGTTCATACTTGAAGAAGCTCTTAGTTGGAGAAGACAAAAACTCGTGTCTTAAATCCTGAGTTCGGGGTACTTCACTGGTTGAAGTTTGAGACTGTAAAGGCATCCAAGGATCGCGGATCAAGAGGTGCAAGGCATTCAAGTGTGTTGCAACAGCACGGATTTCCGCTGGTTGGAAGCTGTTGTAATTTAGTTGAATCACTGTAATCTTTATCACTGGTTGACAATTATAGTGAATTCATCTCCAACTGGTTTGGAGAAAAGTGGATTAGTAGAGGATTCACTACCAAAAAAAGTACTTTAGCCGACGACCCGAAAAAAACGGCCGACGACTATAAAGTGTCGTCGGCTAAACTTCGCACTTTAGCCGACGACTCAGTTTTCCGTCGGCTAAAGGGTTTTAGCCGACGACTTGGCGGAGGTCGTCGGCTAAATGTCGAAATAGTCGTCGGTTATATTAAAGAGGGTTAGCCGACGACCGAGATAACGTTTGGCCGACCGAAAAAAAAATAATATACTTTAGCCGACGACCTAGATCTAGGTCGCCACTAAACTCCTTCCGATAAAAAATAATATTGTAATGGTTTAGCCGACGACCTAGATCGAGGTCGTCGGCTAAACACTAAAAAAAAATAATATACTTTGTGACGACCTAGATCTAGGTCGTCGGCTAAACTCCTTCCGATAAAAAATAATATTGTAATGGTTTAGCCGCGACCTAGATCGAGGTCTGAGGCTAAACACTTTAAAAAAATATACTTTAGCCGACGACCTAGATCTAGGTCGTCAGCTAAACTCCTCCCAAAAAAATAATATTGTAATGGTTTAGCCGACCTAGGTCGAGGTCGGCGGCTAAACACTTTTACGAAAAAAATAATATACTTTAGCCGACGACCTAGATCTAGGTCGCGGCCAAACTCCTTCGAAAAAAATAATATTGTAATAGTTTAGCCGACAACCTAGATCGAGGTCGGCGGCTAAACATTTTTCGAAGAAAAAAATATACTTTAGCCGACGACCTAGATCTAGCTCGTCGCCAAACTTCTTCCGAAAAAATAATATTTTAATGGTTTAGCCGACGACCTAGATCGAGGTCGGCGGCTAAACATTTTTTCTGAAGAAACAAAAATAATATACTTTAGTCGACGACCTAGATCTAGGTCGTCGGCTAAACCTCCAAGTGAAAATTATTTATAGTTCAGGGAACACCAACCCAATCTTGCCCCTCTCCCCGCTAAAGAGCACATTTCTATTCCTGATTCTGTCAGTTATTCCCGAAAAAAGCTTGTGAGTTGGTACTTTGAGTTGTGCTAGCTGGAGTAATATGCTTCCACAGGGTCATCATCTTCCTAATACATATTCAAAAATGAGACGAATTTTGAAAGATCTTGGTCTTTCCTACATTAAGATCCACGTCTGCATGTATGATTGTGTTCTATTCTGGGGGCATCCTAATGAAGACCTCACGAGATGTCCTGTATGTGATACAGAGAGATATAGGATCACTCCTTCTGGAAAAGAGAAACTGGTGAAGGTACTTTGGTATTTTCCACTGAAGGACAGGTTGGAACGACTTTTTGTCTCCTCACACGGAAAAAGCAATGAGATGGCATGCCGAGCCGCGCACTAATGACAGGGATACTATGATACACCCTTCAGATGGAGAAGCGTGGAAGCATATAGATAGGGAGTATCCGAATTTTTCTTCAGATATCCGAAATGTGAGGCTCGGGATTGCATCTGATGGTTACCCTTTTGGTAGCATGAGTCTTTCATATACCATATGGCCTGTTGTAGTGATTCCTTACAATCTTCCTCCGTGGATGTGTATGCGGAAGGAGTATAATATGTTGACCTTGTTAGTCCCGGGGCCGGGATATCCGGGAAAGTGTATCGATGTGTATATGAGACCTTTGATAGAGGAGCTGAAATTGTTGTGGGAGCAAGGTCATCCCACGTACGACAGTTATTCGTCCGAGACGTTCTACTTGCACGCCATGTGTATCGGCACTATTAGTGATTTTCCTGCATATGGAATGCTGTCTGGATCTGTTATTAGCGGATATATAGGTTGTCCAGTGTGTTTGAATGCAGATTGTGCTAGGTACCACTGTAGGAAAGTTATCCGAATGCGTCATCGGATATGGCTTGAGAGGGAACATGAGTGGCGTATGGATGCTGCAGCATTTGATGGCACTGTAGAAATGGGCGAGCCACCACGACAGTGGACAGGTGATGAAATACTATCAATTCTTAATGAGTACGATTTTGGTCAGCTTAGCAACCATCCTGATGTGCTTGCAGCAATCCCTGAAAGGCCCGATAGGTATAAGTATTGGTCGCACAAAAGTATATTCTGGGAATTGCCTTACTGGTCCAAGTTACTGATAAGGAACTTCTTGGATGTCATGCACATGGAAAAGAATGTTTGAGAAAGTGTGGTTGGGACAACCTTAGGTTGGCATGGAAAGACCAAAGACGGGCCAAAAGCACGCAAAGGTTTGGAAGAAATGAGCATAAGAAAACATTTGTGGTTGAAAACTGTCAAGGGAAAACAAAAAATGCCTAAGGCAGCTTACACCATCACTGTAGAAAGAGAGAGATATTTTGCTAGATAAAGACTGCTAGGTATCCTACCGGGTATGCTAGAAATATAGGAAGATGTGTTAATTTCAGGGAGAACAAGTTAACTGGTTTGAAGAGTCATGATTGTCATATCCTACTCCAACGCCTATTTCCGGTATTTATTCGACCGTACTTACCAAAACAGGTGGTCGAGCCGTGTGTTGCATTGTCAAGATTTTTCCAGAGACTATGTACGAGAGAAGTCAAGAGATCTGATTTGCGTAAAATGCAAGATGAGATCATCTATATCTTGTGAAAGTTTGAGCGAATATTTCCTCCAAACTTTTTTGACCCCATGCCTCACCTCATGATCCACCTTCCCAGGCAGTTATTGGTCACTGGTCCAGTGCACTACACGTGGATGTACCCGGTTGAAAGGTAACATAATTTTGTATGATATATATATATATTGTCAAATTAAGTTTGATTTTTAACACAATGACAATATTACAGGCAACTCGGTGATTACAAAGACTCCGTGGCCAATAAGTCTGCACCAAAAGGATGCATTGCATAATCTTACCTTGCATCGGAGTGTATTACGCATATCAAGTTGTATTTGGGCAACTTCGAGCCCCCTTCCCGCTCTATTCCAGCAGATAAAATACAATTCAATCTTTCTATCATATCCACTGAGGTTGACGTCTATGGGAGGTTGCCAGGAAGACAATTAGACCCGTATGAGTCACGAATTGCACATTAGTGGATATTGCTCAGTCCAGAAGTTTAGTACTGGAAAGACATCCACTTGTCATGCGATATGGTGCGAGGTGACACTAGATTCCACAATGACACTTTTGCCGACTATTTTGGAGAATGGTTACGTATACATTCAATTGCTATTGCATTTTGGACTTAAGATATTTTTTTACATAAAAAGTTTATTTACGACAAATGACACACATACAAGATGACGGACACCCTAACTGGTCGCGTGAACTTATGCTTCTTTCTATGAAGCCGGTTATGTCAAGAATTTATTCGATGGACAAAGTCAATGGTGTCACATTCGTATGCCTTGAGAGAGACCAAAAAAGAAGATGTCAAAAGTCTGGTGTTATGATAGATGGTGGATATTACGGTGTTCTTTTGGAAGTGGTAGAACTAATTTACGGGGAAGGCATGACAATTTACTTGTTTAAGTGTCGATGGTACGACACCAGTCTTGGAACCGATATGCAAGACGACTACGGGCTGTTATCTGTTGACACTTCCACTTCATGGTATGAAAGTAATCCTTTTGTATTTGCTACATCAGCAAAGTCGGTGTATTATTTGGACGACTTGGTGAAGAAAGGCACATGGAAGGTAGTGAATGTTGTGACAACGAGGAATATTTTTAGTGCTGCTACACTGGGAGAAACAACAGGTACTGATGACGATGATGCTTATCAAGAGCCAAATGCATCAAATATTCCACCATCAACGACAATTACAATGAATAATGTTCCTGAAGGACAAGTCGTCCGACTCCGTGGTGATGCTCGCGGGTACGTTGACGTTGATACAAACGAATTACTTGGAAATTCTGATGACGATAATGTGGACGACTTGAGGCATATGTTGCCGGATATCAACTCAGATAATGAGACAGACTGTAGTGATGACTCAAACTATGAGCCATAAATTTAGTAGATGTATATTTTCATTTGTTAAATATAATTAAAAAAATAGTAATAATAATAATCATAATCATAATATTAATATAATATCAATAATATTATTAAAAAAAACCTGGGGGTTTAGCCGACGACAAGATCTACGTCGTCGGCTAAAGTTTTAAAAAAAAATTTATCTTATGGCCGACGACATATAAAGCGGTCGTCGGCTAAACCAAGAATGACCCGACCATGTTAGACAACACGGTCGGGTCAGTCCTCTGATGTGTTTTCCCATTCTGGGCAGGTGCGACACGGCCCGTGTCCCCTGACACGATCGACTAATGTTTTTTGAAAAAAAAAAAATTAAACTTTAGCCGACGACTTATCAGAAGGTCGTCGGCTAAACCCCCGACCGTGTCCATCGACACGGACCGTATCGCACCCGCCCAGAAATTGAAAACACACTGTTTGCCTGCACGACCGTGTTGTCTAACATGGTCGTGTCACTTCCGGGTTTAGCCGACGACCGTTTTATATGTCGTCGGCTAAAGTATAATTTTTTTTTAAAAAAACTTTAGCCGACGACGTAGATCTTGTCGTCGGCTAAACCTCCACCTTTTATACGTTTCTCGTACCTCCCTTTTGTTATTTTCTTCTTCTACCCCAACCCCATTCGCCCGCCGATCGTCACCAACCCCAACCCCAATCGCCCGCCGATCGTCACCCAGCCCCAACCGCCCGTCACCTAGCCGCCCGTCACCTAGCCCCCGGCCCGCCGATCCTCCCGTCGCCCCGTCTTCTGGTTTAGCCGATCGTCGACCCACGACCCTCCGCCTTGACACTTGACCCGGTCCCGTCGCCCGCCCGCCCGCCCGTCGCCCGTCAGCCCGGCCGCGGTAACCCTTGTCTTTTTTTTTTTTGTGTTTAATGAGTTGTGAATTTGATGAATTTGTTTGAGGAGGAAGGGATTGTATAGCCGGCGTTAATCGAAAGATTAACGTGGTATGGCATTGATAATTACTGTTGTGTTGAATTGTTTAGTTGATGAATTTGTTTAGATTATTTGATGAATTTGTTTAGAAATATTTGATGAATTTGTTTGAGGAGAAAGGAATTTTATAGCCGGCGTTAATCGAAAGATTAACGTGGTATGGCATTGATAATTACTGTTGTGTTGAGTTGTGAATTTGATTTATTTGTTTAGATTATGGATAGAATAAAGAAAGCGTTGGGGAACAAGTCGACAAAGTCGACCACTCCGGATTCGGGGAGTTCGCACCTCTAGTAAGGCGGATCCCTACACTATACATATCTCGGAGCCGGCGTTCGTGCCCGCCGGATACTAGAAGCTACCGGCATGAAGCAGCGCGATTTTTATAGGGCGACAAATGAGCCCGCTGCACTAGCGGTATTTATCCTTTCGTACACCACGGCCGACCCCTCGCAGTAGGAGACTCGTATGCCTCCCATCCACCGACCCACGTCTAGCCCTCACACATCGGGAGATGTACGGAGTTCCTCGTCGCGGTGCCCCACGGTCCGCCGCCGACTCTATTCATGCCTCGATGGTTCCGACTATTCCAGGTCGATGAGTCGGGAGCCCGAGTTCCGTTCGATTGATTAGCCACGAGAGGCGTACGTCTACGAGTCTTGGCCGACAACAAGTTTTGGCGGAGTTGTCGGGTTTCAAGACGAAACAGATAAGGAGATAGAGAGGGAGAAGGAGAAGGGGAAAAATGTAGTCGAGGAGGAGAAGAAAAGAAGAAGACTCGTGGCCCGGCAAAGGGTGCGGCGCTCGACTCGTACGTAAGTAAGCATGGCCGTTATGAGATTCCTCTGCAGATGCACACGGCCGGACGGTGATGTCTTCTCGACGCGGCGTCATATAGCCGTAATGTTGGCTTTGTCATTCGGGACGAGTCCCCGTTTGTGGCCGATTGGTGGGACGTGCAGCGGCGTGAAGGATGCCTTGAATAATGCTATGTCGGTAAGTTAATAAATATTTAATAAGTGTTTTTCAATCAACACGTAGTTCTTGAAAATGCAATATGTGATGTTTTTAAATTATTGCGTATTTATGCTGTTCATAGGTGTGGTTTGTCATTCCCGACTCTCTACTCCGTACTTGGTGTGACGAGGTGCAGTCTACCAAGTAAGTCATTTTAATTTATTTTGTATCTACATTGTTTGCGTAATTTTTTTCTTACGAATGATATATGTTGTGCAACGTGTGTTGTAGGTATAAATCTTGAAAAAATGAGATGCACATGTTCTGGACAGCCTGTGGTGATACCCGAGAGGCTACCCCGGAAGAATTCAAGTTCCGGGAGTACGAGTGGAAGTGGCTACGCGCCCATTTTCGCGACCCAGAGTTCATGGTATGACTAAAATACCCTCATTTCATTCTTCCTCTTTCACATTTTATTTTTTTGAATTCTAAATATAAACTCCATTTTTTTAAATTAATGTTTCAGAATATAAAAAATACTTGAAGTTCGGTTTTTAAATTAGAAAAATCGGAACTTCATGTATTTTTTTAAAATTCTGGAATATTATTAATATTAAAAAATCGGAATTTTTTATTCAAAAGTGGAAATAAATTGTTTTAATAAAAATAAAAACTAGAATATTATTTTCCATAAAAAAAATAAAAATCTGAATATTGTATTTTATTTATTAAAAAAAATGCTAGTATTTAATAAAAAATAATACTATTTCAGTTTTTATTGTTTTTTAATTCTAAATATAAACTCGATTCTAAATAATATTTTTTGAAGGCGACTAGCTTGACCAACACGACCAATCGTGCTGGTCTGACTGACCATCACAGTCTGGGTTCCCGGTCGTTAGCCAGAGTTGCGCACGAGGCCATTTCTTCTGATTCGTTGGATGCATTTGCCTACGTGACTCAGAAAGCATTTCCGAACCGTCCCGAGGAGCATGTAAGTCTTTTTTTATTTTATTTTAGTAATAAAATAAATGCCTTTGTATCATACTTTTATTGATATTCAAATATTTATTTTCATATTAACTTATGAGCGTGTGCGGGAGGAGTCTCAGAGGATGCTTGCTGAGATTGCTCGGGAGCAGTATCCGGACTTAGCGGAGACTGACCTCGATTCTGCCATTGGACAAATCGATCAGGCCGATCCTTATATTCGCGCTAGGGTGTGGGGTACCGTCTACCCTCCTAGAGGTAGTCGGTACCGCACTAAGATGATGAGAGCCGAGGGTCACCATGTATTGAAAGATACCCCCGGCTTCCAGCGCCCTCGCGGACGGGATGCACAGACTGCCTATCTCGAGGAGCAGTTGAGGGCGGAGAGGGAGCTCCGGGCTGAGAATGAAAGGAGGACTCAGACGCGGTTACATGAGAGCGAGCAGAGGACTGAGTCGCGGTTAGAGAGTTTCCAGAGACAGACGGCGAGGCCATGATGGACTATATGATGACGCCGACTCGAGACCATTACTCAGCCGGGCTGAGCACCTGCTCCACCGCCTTCTCTATTCGGACAGACCCCATCTTCACAGCCTCGTGACGAGGATCTAGGGGATGGTGGTAATCCTTCTACTACTACATTTCAACATTTAGATGATTTTGGCAGTGGATTCTAGTTGTGTTGTTGTAGTACTCTTGTATATTTATATTTGTGTTACAATTGTGTAAGTGATTTTATTGACGCTACTAGTATGTTGATGAAATTAATGTTCTTGAATATGTTGTGCATTGATTGTTGTTGATAATGAGAGCTGGTGTATAAAAATTGCAGGCGCAAAAAATACAGGTTTTGGGATCCCAAAATCTGAATTAATTTTTTTTTTTTTAAAAAGGGTTTTAGCCGACGACATATAAGACGGTCGTCGGCTGAAACCCAAAATCTGAATTATTTTTTTTTTTTTAAAAAGGGTTTTAGCCGACGACATATAAAACGGTCGTCGGCTAAAGTAATTTATTTTTTTTAAAAAAAATAGGATTTTAGCCGACGACCTGTAAGACGGTCGTCGGCTAAAATAATTTAATTTTTTTTTTTAAAAATGGTTTTAGCCGACGACATATAATACGGTCGTCGGCTAAACTATATTTTTTTAAAAAAAAATAGTTTTAGCCGACCGTCTCGTTAAGGTCGTCGGCTAAATTTTTTTTTTCCCAACAGGTTTAGCCGACGACCGTGTAGTAGTGGTCGGCTAATGGTTGAACTTTAGCCGACGACTGCACAAAGGTCGTCGACTAGACCTTGGCCGACGAATATCGGCCGACGGTTTTTTAGCCGACGGCTGGCATGATTAGCCGACGACTTTGGGATTTAGCCGACCACTTTAAGTCGTCGGCTAAAGTATGATTTTTGGTAGTGATTACCCCACCTCTAAAACCACTATAACTGCCTGCGTATTTTACTATTTTATTGCATCATACTTTAACTGCTGCATTCATTGTTAAGTGTTTCATTAGTTGTTTTGTATTCGTTATCAGCTGACTTCCGCACGTATTGAGAACAAACGACCCTAAGTCATTTGTATATCTATCATCTGAAGAAACTTACTCTTTGAGAAAAAGAGTTTAAGAGTTTCAATAAGTCTATTCACCCCCCCTCCAGACTTATTCCTGGACGACTTGTGACCTACAGAGTTGGAGCATATTTATCCTCGATCTGCTCGGTCCTTCCGGTTTGGATATTGGGTCGGCTTTGGTGTCTCTGACTGGTCCGGTCTTTAACGAGTCCGGGAGAGAATTGGATTCATACTCGGTCCGGCTTGTTGCTCTGATCGGCCGGTTCAGCTACCTGGAGTGCTTACGTGGATGCCAAGACGGATGGGCTATCAATAAGGGCCCCCGAGTCCAGGGCCGTGTCGGGCTGGCCGGGGCTGGGGTCCTTTCGTAGTAAGGCCGATCCGGATTGTGGGAGGATAAGATCTCTCGAAGGGACGCCTCTTCGGGAGTCGCGTCGATTCGATCTCAAGGTTCTAGGTGTCATGATGAGGGAGACACGTGGCCGGATCTGATTTGATGACGCTTTCACGCGCCTTCAATCTTAGCGACGGTTCAGTGTGAATCGTCGCGTCACGCGCTGAGCATTTAATGTTTTCTTTCCCTTATAAATATAGGGTGTCGTCTTCCTCATTTCTCCTTCCGCCATTTTTATTTTTGTTGCAGAGAAAAAAAGTTCCGGTATTCTTTTCTGAGTTTAGAGAAAAATTCTCAGTAAGCCTTTCTTTCTTTTCCTATATAATATGTTGGAGTTGAGGGATGAGAGGGCGGCGGAGGAGTTGACTGTGTCGCCGGACCGCATGGGGGTGGCGGATCTGTCTGTAGGCGAGTTCGACTGGAGCGACGAGGAGGAAGGTGGCGAGGTCGCGAGGTCACCGGGATCTGGAGACGTGGAGGTGGCGGCGCCATTGACGACGGTCGGCAGGACTTCGGAGGAAGAAGGGGTTGAGCCTTCAGTGGCCTGGATTCAGACTCGGCCGTCCCCTTTCGTGGAGGCGGAGTGGGAATCTGCCTCGATTCGCAGTACCTTCACGGAAGATCAGTTGGTGGCATGGCGGAGGCGGTTCAAGATCCTGGCTAGGGTGCGGATGTTTGTTCCGACTCCCGAGGAGAGGCCCCACACCCCGCCTCCCGGTTATGTGGCGGTGTACTACCGTTCTTTGCTGGCCGGGTGGAGGTTCCCGCTTCCGTTGGCTTTCTCCCACTGGCTAAGGCAGTGGGGCCTTCCGCTGGCCCAAATTCACCCCAATTCTTGGGCTCGGGTGGTGGGCCTTTTCGTCCTTTCCGTCAGCACAGCTGGCCCGAGCCCAGCTTCGAGGAGTTCAACAGTCTCTTCCTGTGGAGATCGGTCGGTAGATTCGGCTTCGGCTGGTTTTATCTGACAGCCCGGCATGCCATGCACAAGGAGGTGGTGGATGTGCTGGAGACCATCCACAGCTGGAAGGAACAGTGGTTTTATGTCAGGGGACCTTGGAGGAGCTCGGTAGATGAGTGGGAGCCCAGCATCATAGACGCGGAGCTTCAGATCCCGGAGCATTTTATTGCCAAAATGAGTAAGTGTCGTGTTTTCTGTTCTGTTCCCTTTTTGTCTAACGCTCATCATTTATTTCATGTGCAGAGCGTATCCCGGCGCAGGAGACATCTTCCGAATTTGACGATCGGATTGAGAAGCTCCTGGATCTCCCTGTCGAGCAGAGGAAGTCGCACCTTCTAGTCACGGAAGAAAACCTCTGGGCCGCCGGCCTCCGATCTACCGACCCGAGTACCATGTCTTCCTCAAGTATTTTTTTTAACATTTCTTCTTTCTCCAGTCCCTAGTGCCAAGGTTCCGTCTGGAAGAAAGAGACGCCCGCGCAGCGTGTGGAGAGATTGGCTGCCGAGGCTGCCGAGTGGAGGGAGCGTGCGGGCAAACGGAAAAGGGGAGAGACCGAGCCTGAGGGCAGTGTGACCAAGGCGGAGGCTCAGTCTACTCCTGAAGTCCCTCTCTCCGTGTCGAGCCCTGTCCGGACGGATCGTGCGGCTGGAAATGAGGTCTTAATTGACATGGAGAGTCACTATCTTCCGGTTAATAAGAACCGGGAGGAACCTTGTGCTCAGATGAAGGGGCGGCGGCCGTGCTGGTTCCTTGACTATGTCCGGGTGTATACTCCAACCGCCAAGATGCTCGACCGGGTTCCCCCGGCGGTGGCTGCGTCCAGTCACATCCCTATTAGGAGCTGGACGCCCAAGCTGGAGATGGTGACCAATGACATGGATCCGGCTGAGCAGATCCAGTTTGGAAATGCTTTGATCGGTCGTGCAATGTGCACTTACGTAAAGGCCACCGATGAGCTAATGGCTCTGGTCGAGAAGCATAAGGAGGTGGCGGCCGAGCTTCAGGCCTTGCGGGAGGAGCATCATATTTGCCTGTCCCTAATCAAGTCCTTGGAGGAGGATATAACCTCCATGAAGGGAGATATGGAACGGTTGGAATACAAAACGCAGCGGAAGCAAGTTGGTGGGAATAATTTAATAAAAAAATTTATAAACTAACCAACAGAAAAACCGGATCTATTTAGGCTTGTCAACTAATTAACTAAACAGATTAATAAACAATTAAATAAACATATTTACGCATGGGAGTCGGTAATTTATACCTTTGACGCGAAGTGGTAGAAATTCCCTTTTTGGTCGATTTGTCTCCTCTTCGTGTTCCTCTCCGATCTTCTTGTATTTCTACCTCAAGATCTTCTAGAGTATATCCCGCCTACGTCCGGATGTCGTGTGGGCAGCAATCTACCGGACTAAACTTGGACTACAAGGGAATCAGCCGAATTTTCTTCTTCCAAAATTCCTTTCGATTTTCTCTCTATTTTTCTTGAATATTTGTGGTATTTTAAAAAAATATTGTGTTTACTAAATTATGGAATCCAAGACACAAGTCAAGATCCACAATTAAACACATACACAAAAATCGAAAATTTTGGTTCAATAATGATGATAAAATCGGCCTCCCTTGTATCTCTATTTATAGGTGTTTTGGGCTACTCTAGGGACCTTAATGAGGATATGGTAAGGACTCCCGATAGATATCTTTCTTCCAATATTAAGACTCTTCCTAATATGAAGACTCTATTAATATCAACTTAGTCCACTAATAAGTTAATATTGCACTTCCTACCAAAATCCCAAATTACGAAATTGGGCTCCTTTTGAATTAATTATTTCCCGTGTTTAAGATATTCTATATCCATTAATTAATTTAAGCTACTGACAGCTTTTAATTAATTAATATGTTATACATGAGTATACCACTCGACTTTTATTATTATATCGGAAAATTAATTCCACATGCAGGGTTTAATATAATAATCCTTTCGAGTGCCTCAAGGGACATGATCAACCCGACTGGTCGGAACACGATTTCTAGCTATAATAGTAATTATCATATAAATAATAATATTGCCCAAAATATCGAGCATATAGAGTCAATCATTGTGGCTCTCACCATGATAAATCAAAGCAATAAATATTAAATATATATAATTAAATATTAATCACTAGAATTAAGAAATAATAATTATTCGAGATGTACGTTCTTTCTTATCGTCAGTACAGAAGAATCTATCTCGCCTCGATCATGTTCAACGTATACCGAATACGCTAATATATACTACAACCTCTCACATAACGGTCTAATGTTATATAGGTTGTGAACTAAATATTACTATATAAGGAACCGATAAGGTGATCTTCTGTGTGACACGACACACCACATTATCTACAATATAAAGTAATTTAGACTACATTTGCATAACCATAGCGTGAATAAATATGCAAAATATGTGATAAATGAATTAAATATTCTCATAGATAAAGACCGGGAAATTAGGTATTACAAGCATAAAGTATGCTTTGACGTATACAAACCCTAACAATCCCCCACTTATACTCAAAGCATGCTTTTGAAGTATACCATCTAGACTATGTCTATCTATATCCCACTTATACTCAAAGCAATGATGTCATACATCTCAACCCCATTCCTTCCACATGCCCTTCAAATGACTTTGAGGGCAACCCTTTCGTGAAAGGATCAGCTAGGTTGTCTTCAGATGCTATCTTGGAGACAATAATTTTCCTTCTCTTCACAAAATCTCGAATGATATGATATTTGCGCTTGATATGTTTGCTTGCTTTGTGGGCCCGTGGTTCCTTCGAATTTGCAACAGCACCGGTATTATCACAATAAAGTGTAATACTCCTGGGCAAATCAGGAATCACACCCAAATCCTTTAGGAAGTACTTGAGCCATACTGCCTCTTTAGCTGCCTATGAGGCTTCTACATACTCGGCTTCCATGGTAGAATCTGCTATGCATTTCTGCTTCACACTCCTCCAACTGATGGCTCCACCTCCCAAAGTGAAAACATATCCGGAAGTTGATTTCGACTTTTCTTTGTCCGCACTGAAATCTGAGTCAGTGTAACCCAAAGGACAAAGTGTATCTGATTGATATACAAGCATATGCTCTCTAGTCCTTCTCAGGTACTTGAGTATATGCTTGACAGCAATCCAATGTCCCGGTCTTGGGTTCGACTGATATCTCGCCACCATGCCTACAGCATGACAGATATCAGGCCTAGTGCAAAGCATAGCATACATGAGGCTTCCCACTGCCGAAGCATATATAATTAAATATATTAATGGCCAAACATGTTTTTTGGAGACTCACAAAACACAAATGATCAAGATATCATGGAAGGGAGGGAGTGTCTAATGATCATATACAGTATTTATTATGAGGAAGAATGGAATTTAAGTCCAATTTAAATGGTGTTCGTATGAAAAAATCAATGACTAGCATGCTCCTTTATATTTATTAAATTTATAAGAATTACATTTATACGGACCATAATATATCGTACTGTCATTATCATGTTCTTTCACAAATTGAATAAATTCTCTCATTTCAACTATGACTCTTAAATCTCATATTTAAAGGTCAATCCAACTTTGATTGTGGAACTCTTGCTCGAGAAGTAAGTCTTCCAACCCGCGGAAGCCAATTCGTTTGTTGTATCCATCTCAAAATACAAATAACAATAAATATAGATCAACAATACTTATATTACACCAACATAAACATATAAATTTTTATATATCACAATATTGCACAATATCTTGGTGGTTTATAATACAATTCATATTCTACCTATAATTAACTATCTCAACGAACATAAATAAACACCGATCTAACCATAGTCATCATCCGGTCGAAATTCATAAGTATATCAATATTTATAAGCATAATATGAACAATTGAAACAATCAAGGGTTTAATAAACACATCTTAATAATATAATTTGATGAATGATCAATTCAGATAAAGTTGTTGTTTCTCCATTTCTTGATCAAGTGTGAGATGGAGATATATTACTGGAAGAAAAAAAACATAGGCTTTAGCACGACGACCGGTCGTCGGCCAAAATGTCGTCAGCTGTCGGCTAAAGTTGTATCGGTCATCGGCTAAATCCTTCAATTTTAGCCGGTGACTCTAAATACTCTAGCAGACGATGCAATAAAAAATCGTCGGCTAAATCCATATAATCGACGGCAAAAGAATCGTCGAAGAAAATCAAATCTTTAGCCGATGGTATCAGTCGGTCGTCAGTCATTTTCCAGACAGTCGTCGGCTAAAGTAGTTATTTTAATAGTAATAATTTAGAAACTAAAATGAAAATAATGATAAAGTCTATAAAACTCATCAAATGTCTTGATATAAAGTTCATCATAGTCTTATAAAATATTTCACAAATATTTTTAGAATCCTAATAAATTTTAATAAATTCAACCAGAGTAGTAAAAGTGCAAAGAATCCCATGCTTGAAAAAAAAAACTCTAATGTATTTTAAAAGATTTAAATAAATGAATACTATTAGTCAAAGTATATGAGCTGTCATTTGTCAAAAGTGTTTCATTTGTCAAAAGTCTTTATATGTTGTCCCCTATACAGATTTGTTTAGCGTAATTAGTGGGATTGATATCTATATGTATGATGTACTGCTTTTGCATGAGACACGGGGAAAAACATATCAATAAAATGGCAAGGCGGAACGCATGATTAGAACCATCAACAATGTCATTCGTACGCTCTTGTTTCAAGCCCACCTACCCCCCACCTTTTGGGTCGAGGCCCTTCATATGGCCGCCTATCTCCTTAATCTTTTACCCTCTACCGCCATCAACAACGAAATCCCCTACACACGCATTTTTCACAAAACACCCGACTACTCTAACTTACGTATATTTGGGTGCCTTTGCTATCCTCACCTTCACTCACCCCACAAGCTTGCCCCACGCGCAACACCGTGCATTTTATTAGGCTATCCCGCCTATCACCGTGGTTTTCGATGCCTAGACCTTGAAACAAACAAAATTTTACTTTCCAGACACGTCACATTTGATGAAACCCAATTTCCCTACCGTCCATGACACCCGACTCCCCACCTTCCTACACCATTTTAGACTCTACCCCATCCCCTTTCCTTCACCAAGTGCTCACTCACACCCCAACACCAAATCCACTGCAAGACATTTCCAATACCCATCATGAGTCCATTCCACCCAATAGCCCACTACTCAACGATTTACCACAAACCAACAGCCCAATCACTGCAACACAACCTTCACCAACCCAACAATCTCCTACTAAAACACATAACCATGACACTCCAACACAATCTACACAACCTCCCACTGAACCACCCCGTACTCACCGCATGGTCACTCGTTCACAATCAGGCATTGTCAAACCCATTGACCGTCTCTCACTTCACACTTCTTCTATATCACCATTACCTAAATCTCCCTTCCTCGCTCTTCGAAACCCTCATTGGAATAATGCTATGTATGATGAGTATAACGCGTTAGTTAAGAATGGTACTTGGATTCTTGTACCTCGACCATCTGGTGTTAATTTAGTGAGATCTATGTGGTTATTCAAACATAAATTTCATGCTGATGGGACTTTGAGCCGTTATAAGACTCATTTGGTTGCTAATGGCAGTAATCAGCAACATGGTGTTGATTGTGACGAGACTTTTAGTCCGGTTGTCAAACCGGCTACCATTCGCACTGTTCTTAGTCTTGCAGTATCTCGCCAGTGGCCTATTCATCAGCTTGACGTTAAGAATGCATTTCTTAACGGAGATTTATCTGAGATAGTTTACATGCATCAGCCACCAGGATTTGTGGATTCTCGGTACCCACATCATGTCTGTCTTTTGCAAAAGTCTTTATATGGTCTGAAACAAGCACCTCGTGCTTGGTTCCAAAGATTTGCTGGTTATGCAACTCGTGCTGGATTTTCCCAAAGTCGATGTGACTCATCTCTATTCATCATTCGACAGGGCTCTCAGGTTGCTTACTTACTTATTTATGTGGATGACATTATTCTTACAGCTTCTTCTACTGTCCTTCTACAGCAGATCATTGCTTCTCTACACAGTGAGTTTGATATGACTGATCTTGGGGAACTTAATTATTTTCTTGGCATCTCTGCTACTCGTCATTCTACAGAATTGTTTCTTTCTCAAAGGAAGTATGCTATTGAGCTTCTCGAGCGTGCTCACATGGCCAACTGTAACCCTTCACGAACACCAGTTGATACAGAATCCAAACTGGGTCCCGAAGGTGTTCCAGTTCAGGATCCTACTTTATATCGCAGTCTTGCCGGTGGTCTTCAGTATCTCACGTTTACTAGACCAGATATCTCCTATGCAGTTCAACATATTTGTCTCTACATGCATGACCCTCGTGAGCCTCATCTCGCTGCTCTTAAGCGTATCCTACGCTATATTCGGGGGACTATGGATTTTGGATTCCATTTATACTCTTCAAATACCACCTCTCTCGTTGGATATACAGATGCAGATTGGGCAGGCTGCCCCTCTACGAGGCGGTCCACTTCAGGCTATTGTGTTTTTGGGGGATAATCTCCTGTCTTGGTCCTCTAAACGACAGCATACTATCTCCCGTTCTAGTGCTGAGGCTGAATACCGGGGCGTTGCCAATGTCGTCGCTGAGACTGCATGGCTTCGCAATCTTCTCCGTGAGCTACACTCTCCATTGTCCGCTGCAACACTTGTCTATTGTGACAATGTTAGTGCCATCTACCTATCTGCTAATCCTGTTCAACATCAACGGACCAAACACATTGAGATCGATATTCATTTTGTCAGTGACATGGTTACTGCTGGTCAGGTACGAGTCCTCCATGTACCATCCCGTTATCAGTACGCAGATATATTCACCAAAGGTCTTCCTTCAACCTTATTTGAAGATTTTCGATCCAGTTTAAGCGTCCGACTTCCTCCCGCTCCAACTGCGGGAGAGTATTAGTCAAAGTATATTTGGTGTCATTTGTCAAAAGTGTCTCATTTGTCAAAAGTCTTTATATGCTGTCCCCTATACAGATTTGTTTAGCGTAATTAGTGGAATTGATATCTATATGTATGATGTACTGCTTTTGCATGAGATACGGGGAAAAACATATCAATCAACAAATACACCCCTATTTTGAATTAGAAATAAGAAACTCTTAATTAATTTGATTAAATGTTAAGGAAAAAAAACATGGGCCAACCCCCTGCCCATCACTCCATGTCCCATGACATGTGAATCCCCATCTAATTACGCCATACACAGATAATCACATCATCTAATTATAGGTATTTCACAAGCAAGCATGGTATTTCAAATATCGTAAGCCTCATATACAAAATTGCGTTATGAAATCAAAAGGCATGTGATGTGAATGCCCATACCCCTCATATCATCATCATCGTCATCATCATCCCCATGCTCTTACACTCTTGAAATACTTTTAACTAGGACTGGAAATTTTCAACCCGAAATCCGTTGAACCGACCGGAATCGAATCAAAATTCTCGGTTTGGTTCGGTTCTTAGGTGTTGAAATTATGTATTTTTTTTAAACCGAACCCGAATTTAGAAATTTGGTTCAGGTTCGGTTCCTGCAAAAAAAATTCATAAAAACTCGAAATTACCTATTTATCTTTTTTTATTAATATTAATTAATTTATAAAGAAAAATAAAAAAATCCTAGAAGTATACCGTCTTACTTAATTTATTGAAGTTCAAGTTACTCTTTTGTTGATTCATTTTGTTTGATATTTTAATTGTATCAACTAAACATTTAATATTGTATCTTCACTATGTTGTTTTTAATTGAACTGTTGTTGTTTAAATTGAATTTTTTAGATTGAAACAGATAAATAGATTCATATAGATATGCAAAAAATGAAACCGAAATATTGTCGGAACCGAATCGAAAATTTCGGTTCGGGTTGTGTTCGGTTCCGACAATAAGTAGGGGCATGGTCTGCGTACATCTTACCCTCCCCAGACCCTGCTCTGAGCGGGATATACTGGGTATGTTTGGTTTGGTTTGGTTTGGTTTGGTTGTGTTCGGTTCCGAATGAAAAAAATATGGAACTGAACCCGAAATACACAATTCGGTTCGGGTTCGATTCCTGAAAAAAAAAATCGAACCCGATTTCTGACAGCCTTACTTTTAACACTATTCCACGTAAAATGAAATATATATACTTCCTCGTCCCGTCCAAATATTTAAATTTCACACAATTTTTTTTTAAAAAGTCAATATTTACACAATTAAGTCAAACAATCACATTTTACTTTTTAATCTTCACCATACATTCACCACTTATATATTTTTACTTTTTAATTCCAACATCAAATTCACCATCCCTTGCATAAATTATTGTGAATTGTTATTTTACTCCCTTTACCAATCTTTAACTGAAACATATGGAATACTATTATTTTGTTGCTTCAGGAAACTAAGCTCAATTTGATTCAAGATTTTTTCTTTCACATGTTCCTATGGAAACCTCAACTATTCATGCACTTTGGTCTAAAACCTTAAAAATATTATCTCGACAAAGTGAGGTTTTAGATCAAGATTTAATTATATTGATCTAAAATCTTAAAAATAATGATGTAAAACCTCAAGATTTAATTATATTGATGACCTTTTACCGTCCTCGGATGATAATCTTTTTTATTGAGGACACATAGCATTCTCCGTCAGATAACACGAAGATTTTGATTTTTATACATTAATAATTTTCGTTGATTAAGAATTAATCTCAAACTATAATGATAAAATATTTAACAAAATTATATTATGAAACTTTAGATGGTGAAGTTTCATAATATAATTTTGTTAAATGTTTTACCATTATATTTTGAGATTTATTCTTACCAAACTTAAATTATCGACTATATAAAATCAAAACGCTTCATATTAATGATTTTATGGAAGATCTTTTTATATTTTTTGAGTGTTGCTGCTTAAGAGTAGTAAATACTCTTTTCTAGCATTAATTTTGTATAAATAGAAAATATTTATAAAGAGCCCTATTTTTTTGACGTTTTGTCTGGGTCCAATTTCTTTTGGAGTTGGTACTGTGTTAGTATTACATTCGAGTCACCTAGGGTTGTCCTGTCAAACAGATAATACGGAGCCGGATATGGTTATATCTGTATTTAGATCCGGTTTTTAGTAAAGGTATCCAAATTTGGATACGGATTCGGAAATATCCGGACGGATCGGATACAGATAATACCCGCCGGATGCTATCCAGATACGGATAATATCCGTACCCGCCACTTTTTTTTTAATCTTCAAAAATTTAAATGCAGAAGGAGGGATTTAAACCCTAGTGGAGGTCCTTTTCCTTACCAGCCAATACCACTTGGGCTAGCTGACATGATTGTTGTGGTGGAGCTCCTTCTCCTTACCGGCCAATAAGTAAAGATAACTTATACCGCATGCTTATATTTTAACATTGAGAAATAAAGAATGAAGACATGTGACAAAATATTATTGGGAGTAGCATGCTTATATTTTGTAATTATATATTAAAATTATGTTAAAAATATATATTATATATAATTAATTTCGGATACGGATATTTTCGGATACGGATGCGCCTATATCCATATCCGTATCCGGAATCTTCGGATACAGATAATATTCGTATCCGCTTTTTCCGGATATAAATAATATCCGCTTTTTCCGAATACGAATACAGATATTTCGGACGGATATCGAATTTTTCGGATTTATTTGACAGACGGTCACCATGAGTTGAGGAAATATTTTCTTTCTAGATAATGGTGATGTCATAAAAGAAAAAGAAAAAGAAACCTTAAAGATTATGTACAAAGCACTGAGAAAAATGAATTTTTCCTATAAAATGAATAACTTTAGTCATGAATTACTATAAATCTATAATTCTCTGCCGTTTCTTCAATATTTCCCGGAGCAATATACAGCAATTAAAAGAAATCTCGAGTATTTGTTACGTTGTTTGTGTAAAAATAGATTTGTACCCATCTATACTTCTATTAAAAAAGAGTCGTGACACATGTCACTCTCTAAATTTTTTGATTTTTTATTTTAAAATATAGTTTATATATAGAGATGTATCCTTAAATTTCTTTAAAAAAAATCTAGATATGTATTATGGAGTTTTATTTCACAACTTACACTCATCTACCAATAAAAAATCATTCCTTTATTTTTTTAACTTAAAATTTTAAATGTTTATAATTTTTTAAATGAAGTTTATTTTTATTAAAAATATATCAAATTAATTTTTGTTTCACAATTTTCAACTAGACATCCATATGAATATAATAAATTCGATGGATTTACAATAATGACCGATTGCACAAAAAAATTATATTATAAAAACTATGAATATTTATTTTCAAGAAATTAATTGATGCAAAACAAAAATATATTAACTCATATATTGCTTACATAAAAATAAATTATGATATTTATTTAATTATAATAACTAAAAATAATAAAATATACACTGCACACACACACACATATATTAAGACTTAATCACATATTACTTTCGTCTCTAAAATTTGTTCCTACTTTTTTTCGGTATGTCCAGGAAATTTGTTCATGTAATGGACACTAATCGACTTAACATTCCGCTAATGTGGTACTCTTTCTTAAATTATATTACACACCATAATACACTCACGCTAATATGATATTCATGTCGAAAATCATCAAAAATAAATTTAGAAATCGAGAAATTATTTTCTAATAAGAGAATATATTATGCGGTGCATCGCACCGGAGAACATCTAGTTTGAATATAATAATATTCCTTTTTTTATCTCAATTTAACTTCTTTTTTCATACCCAAATTATTCAATTGGGAAAATTACAATCAACTACCCTATTAGATGGCCTCTTTACACTTTAGTCCCTATTGTTTCATAAATTACAGTGAAGGACAAAAATCTGAATTGATGTTGACTTCTATTAAAAAGACAAAAATGTCCCTCTATTTACTTGAATAAAATATTTCTTTTAAAATACATTTTATATTAAACAAATAGCTTATAAGTTATTAAAATGTTTTACTAATACATTTCTTTTAAAAAATATTCTTTTTTCAGAAAATAATTTTTTTTTCGAAATATATTTTTTTTCCAGAAAATATATTTTTTTTTCGCAAAAATATTTTATTTTATTTTTTTTTTTTCAGAAAATAATTTTATTTTTTCGAAAAAATAATATTTTTTCAAAGAAATAATTTTATTTTGAAAAAAAATACTATTTTGCCAAAAAATATTTTTTCCTCCAGAAAATATTTTTTTAATTTTATCGAAAAAATATTTTTTTTTTTATTTTTTTTCCAGAAAATAATTTTATTTTTTCGAAAAAATAATATTTTTTCCAGAAAATAATTTAATTTCGAAAAAATATTATTTTGCCAAAAAATAGCTATTTCTCCAGAAAATATTTTTTAATTTTTTCGAAAAAATATTTTTTTTATTTTTTTCCAGAAAATAGTTTTATTTTTTCGAAAAAATAATATTTTTTCCAGAAAATAATATTTTTTTCAGAAAATAATTTTATTTCGAAAAAATATTATTTTGCCCAAAAATAATTTTTTCTCCAGAAAATATTTTTTAATTTTTCGAAAAAAAATAAAAAATCTATAAAATAATATTTTTTTTGAAAAGATAATTTTTTCCCCAGAAAATATTTTTTTTTTATTTTTTTGAAAAATAATATTTTTTTCCAGAAAATACTTTCTTTTTTGGAAAAAATATTTTTTTCTAGAAAGCTTGAAAATTTATTACACTGAAGTCCAAAAGTGTTATATATATTACAATGAGGTACAACATGTGCCACCCACATGAGGCGAAAAATAAATGGGTAAACAAGAAAAGGAATAATGAAAGGGCAAATTCGGAATATCAGTACTCTCTCTCCAGTGACATCATCTAAAAATTTGACTTTTGTCCTTCGTTGTAAATATAGTTTCTGGACAGTGCAAAGTTTGTCCTTCATTGTAATATCTGAAATAATAGGGACTAAATTGTAATTAAACCATCTAAAAAGGTAGTCAGATGTAAATCGCCCTTATTCAATTTGATCTTTACTCGAAGACATTCGAGTTGCCTATTTACATCTGAGTCGTCTATTTTAGCGATTCAGATATAATTAGATGACTCGGATAGGTGAGTCGGAATTAATTAGATGACTCAAATAAGTGACTCGAATGCATTTTAGGTGATATAAATGTAATTTAGGGACTCGAATGGGTGACTTGAATGTATAGATAACCGATTGTGTTTTGTGTTAATCGGAGATGTGACTCAAATGTGTTATTCGAATAAGTCTTCGAGTGAAGACCAAATATAATAATTTAAATATAAAAATAATTATTTTTAAATCTAAAACAAAAAATACTCTTCATATTTAAATAGGTACCGTACATTTTTTTTCCCTTTTTTTCCTCACCAAAAAACTGATCATACCAAACGGGTTGTTAACTGAATGATACATATAGGATTCATGATGTCAGAATGTCCTTTGCTTTCTTCTAGTCTAAATATAAAATATAAGTAGTGGCATTAGCTTTAATTTTATAGGCTACTAGGTGTATTTCGTACGATGCACGGCGTAAAATTTAAAATATTTTATTATATTAATAATATGTGATCGAATTTCAATAATATTATTAAATTATTATAAAATATACGTGAGTCAGTATACACACACATATACATATACTATTATTTAATTTCATTTCATTTATAAACTCTTATCATGTGATCTAAAGGCACATGATAGGAAAACCATAAATTAATTAAGCACCGGCATTTATTTTTTCATATAGGACAATATGAGTCTTATATCTAATTTTATAAATAAGAAATTAAATTATGTTTATTGTTACCAACTTTCATTATAGCCGACCCCAAAGCAATTTGGGACTAAGGCTATGATGTTGTTGTTGTTATTATTGTATTATCGATTTTTATTAAAAGTATACAACCGATATTCTTACTAATATAAATTTTTATAGGATTTGACATCAATGTAATATATTTTACTATTTTATAATCAAAACAAAATAATTCTTAAAAATTAAATAATTGTTAAAAAGCTACGAAAATAAACTAAAAATATATTTTTCTTCAATATTCTTATATTTTTATATTGAAATAGTTTAATAATCTAAATATATTATAATTATATTTATATTACTTTATATATACTATATGGATGTCAAGTTAAAGAGCACGAATTAAGAATTAATTTGATATATTTTTTTCAAAATTAAAATTTATACATAAAAGTTATAATTGTTTAAAATACTAGCTTAAAAATTAAAGGAATAAAATAAGATAAAGTTTTTAATTGGTAGATAGTATATAATGGAATAATCCCGTAACCCCCTCCCAAATTAATATCCATTTTTTTAAGATTTTTAAAAAGAGGATTAACGTGGAGATGACACGTGTTTCCTTAAATTATTTTGCGATTTTATTTTAATATTAAGTATAGATATGTAAAAGTTCGATATAAAATATATAAACATGACAGTAATCTATATGATCATTATATATTTATAACATTTATATTAATATACTAATATAATTACATATCAATATACAGACGAAAGAACGTCATATATTTTTGATAAATATTTAGATTAAAGTCACACATTTTATACTTAATAATATACCATGGGATCCACAATGATATTAACTCATTAGGCATAGGGTGATAAAGTATATTATTGTGACGTATTTAAATTAAAATATAATCAACTTATTATATTTATTTATATAATTATTCTTTTCACAAAAAAAAGAATCAATCAAGAAATTATTTTAACTAATAATATATCTTTCTACTGGGAATTGTAAGTCTAATATGTCTATAATTCTTTTCCCAAATATTTTTAAAATAAAATAACTCAATACTCTAAAATTATTATAAGAGAGTGAAATTGAAGTAAAAATATTAATCTTGTAAAAGGATAAATTTACTTCAAAGAAATTACTTGAAAATTATCTGATTTTTTTTATATATAAATAATTTAAAATCAAGATATCTTGTAATAATTATTCAAAACAACTTATATTCAAAAAGAAATATTTTAATTATATATATGCCTAATGAATGTTAAATCAAATATCCTTAAAAGAAGATTAATTTAAAATATTAATAATAAAAAATAGAGTTGAGACGATAAAACTATTAACTTCTAAACATTGTGAGAAAAATAAAAAGAGAAAACAAAAAAAATTGGTTTCCATTAACTCTCATTCAAATGTGTAGTAGTTAGTGTATTTTTTTTTAAAAAAAGAAGATAATTAATCCAAAAAATCCACATAAAGACACGTGTCTTATACAATTCTCTTTTAATAGTAAAGTTGATATGCAAAAGAAGAAATTGAGGCCTAAAAACATTTGGACGAACTTTTGTTGACCTCGAATTTCTTTATACATGCCATTTATAAACATAAATATTAATATCTTATCATAATTTATTATAATAATATTAATTACCATTTAAAATATTTTAAATTCTTATCAATAGTAATTATTTTGAACCACACCAACTAAATAATTCTACAAAACCAAAACGATTAGAACAACTAGCTCATTAGAGTTCTTCATTTTCATTCCCATCCTAAAATATCTAGTCTGTATCATCGAAATTCTCCTACCTAATCGCCCCTCACAAAATCTTCAAGGACGAAATCCTCGTCTGTTATTTCCGACGCTTGCAACATCAAATTATCTATGCCGACATCTGTTGCTTTGAAATCGAGACCCATGGACCATTATAAGGACAACGATAACCTAATTAAGCTTGCCGTTTCCTACAAAATCCCATCGTATTCTCTCGAATCACAACTAGGAGATTGCTTCAGACTCGTGTTCGTACGTGATTTTACACATTTTAATATGGGTATAAATGTGTTGAATATCGTATTATTGAGCATTGGATTGCATAATGTAGGATGGGATTATGCTTTCTTGTTTTCGAATGATTTATATAGGTACTTCCATAACATTTTGGAGACTTGAACAAGTAAGACAGAGGCTGACACCCCCAGCAATGTCCAAAAAATGCACGAGAATTGATTTCTGCGCAAAAAAGCAAAAGAAAATAGACAAATTTTCAATGAACACGGCATGACCGTCCTAACACCCAACTTTATATTCTCCATGATATTTCATCGGACACGATGGGCAAACTACACACCTTAATTCGAATGCTCAATTTGATATAATCAACACTTCTTTTTTTTATATACTTTTCTAGTGTTCCAACACAATAACTTTCATCATCAATTCCCACAAATTCATAGTTAATCTCACAAATCCTTATTTATTTTCCAGTAATTCCAATAAATATATAAATCCCCAATAATAACCAAACAACTTTTCAGTCTTGTTAACAATCTTTAAATAGAGCCAAAACACTTCACAAATCCAGTCAACGTCCAACAAGAAATCACACGTCCATAAAGTGTAGGGTTAAAGTCAAAACACCTCAATCTGACGAAGAACAAGCTAATCATCGTGATAATCTCAATATACACCCTCCAAAATGATGTTTGATGTTGCCAATCCCCCCAAGGATCGATACCCTCGCCAAAATCGCCCCACAAGTTGAATGGAGGGGAAAATAATGAAAAAAAGATCTAAATGAATTGTTGCCTCCCCACTATATAAACCATTTACGTCCATAACTCGTCCTCCTTTACGGCCGTAATATAATCTTCTTACGGTCGTAACTAACCTACATCACTTTGATCCTAAACCAACCATGAAGCTCCAGTCATAACATATAGACAATACAGCCATGACATCCTACAACTTACAGCCACCACAGCTTATGGCCATAACTATGTTTCTGGGAGCATAATGTGCTCAACAAAATTCATCTTCCCGACTCCACCCCTAACAACACCTCGATTATGTATACATCCAGAATACCAAATACTACAATTGTAATTCCACGATCCATATCTCGCGCTAACAATGTTGATGAATTCAAATCACAAAAGCAATATTATGAATGTATATCAATAACCAACGACAAATTTCTCGACATGTATAATTCCAACATTACCAAAATAAAAAGCACATGAATAAAAGCATGAGTATATGAAACGACGAAAGTTTCAACCATCAATATATTCAAATATACCTCGTAACGCAGTTTAATTCAAAGGAGTAACTTCACATACAAGAAAATTTGTAATGTAATTTGGATATTATAGTGATGCAGATCACGAAATGTTGGGTTATCCGCTTAAGAAAGTCTGACGGGGCGTATGGGGTTTCGCAGGCTGCTAGATGCAAAACAAGATAATCATAAACGATGTGCACTCAATTTTGGGTCGAGGACCCTGTTATTTACTTGATGTTTTCTTGCAAACAATAATGATATTCCGGACTAGTAAACTATTTTTAGCAAGTGTTTTACTTGGTGACGAAATTTATATCATATATATTATCGTACTTGCATTAGCGATTCATACTAACCTTATATTCAGGTACAGGTACTTCAAGGAAGCGTGCACAGGACCGGTACAAGGATGACGGGCCGCGAAGATATAAAGTGTCAGTTGTTTATTGTCGTTTCTTTCCTGTTTTCTAAATTGAACTTTTCATTAAGTACTCAAGTATTTCTTTCCTTATGCTGTTTTGGACCTTTGCATGAGATTTTCCTTTCATTTTGTGGTCGTTTTTCATATCATGTGGTGTATGTCGTTTTGCGTGACATTGCCGGAGAATTGGATGTGGTGGGATTCACTGATTCGGACTTCCAAGGACTGAAAGACGACTCGATGTCCACTTCTGGCTACATATTTACTCTTAATGGAGGAGCAGTATCTTGGCGTAGCGCCAAGCAAAGCGCGACTGCTGATTCCACCTGTCACGCTGAGTATCAAGCAGCCTCGGAGGCTTCCAAGGAAGGGTTCTGGATTAAGAAGTTTCTGGGAGAACTTCAAGTGATACCATGTCTTTGAAACTGTTCGGCATCATGCGACAACGACGGAGCTGTAGCGCAGGCCAAGGAGCCGAGGTTTCACAACAGCACCAAACATATTGAGAGGAAGTATCATCTCGTAAGATAATTTGTTCGCAAGGGATACATTGTGCTGCACAGAGTAGACTCGGCCGACAACATCGCCGATCCACTGACCAAGCCACTTTCTCAGACTAACTTGGAGCGTCATCTGGAGAACATGGGTATTTGATACCATAGTGTGTGGCATTGAGTGCAAGTGGGAGATTGTTAGGAGTATGCCCTCGAATGCCACTCAGAGGATGTTGAGTGAGGGCATTGTACTTGTTATTATGTAAATCATCAATATAAGGCAATGGATGTTTCTTTATTTACTGGTAGTTACTGGCATTCCTAACTCGTAAATATACATGTAGAAACTAGTCCGTGTATTTGAGAGCAAAACGTTCCACTCCTTATTGGATAAGGGGGTCGGCACTGGAAAGGTTTATAGCTCAAATACTTAATCGTTCGCAAGTCGATGAAACTTGACTGGGCGTTAAGTTTATGTGAAGACTTGTATAACGTGTTCTTTGACAAGGAGAGTGCCTGTCGAACACTAATGGTTAGTGGGAGCACACGTTATAGGTATGCTAATTAGATTAGTATACTCGAACCGACTCACCCTCGATTCGTCACACGGATTTCATTCTGGGACAGTCAATGATGGAATCGAAAGGTTGTGATAGGTATTCGTGAACCTTCGACTTAAGGATTTAGTAGGGATGTGCTTGTGACGTCAAGATTTTCATTAGAATAGTTCGACCCTATAAACCGGAAGGCGGGGGTCAACCTCGACGTGCATCTTGATGGGCAAGTAGCAGGTCCTACTGAATACCAAGATAGAATTCTTTCTCCTGTTAGTGAACGGGTTTTATGTCCTATGCGGTTATTGGCAGATGAGATCATAAGTCTTTGGCCAAAGCATTGGAGCTAGCTGTATTAGATACATGAGAGCTCGATGATCTCGATTTGCATTAACGCATGCATAGCGTCAAGTACAGATGGGGTTTGACTGACTGTGACCCCATAACTTGATTGGGACATTTGAAAGAAGAGTTTATACGTTTACTGGTATTCACGACAGAATGGTTCTTGAATGATCCCAATCATTTGTTCTCAGTCGGGGTACAGTGTAGGCCACCAAGCTGGCTAGGTGGTGCTACTACTCTTTGGTTCCTCCCATTGCTGACTGAGACGGACCTACCGAGTCGCGCATTAGGATTGACGACGGAATGAATCGAGCTTGTTCTCTCATTATAAATATTAGATATTGGATATCTAATTTATTGGACATTGGATGTCTAATTGATTTTGGGGCATTGGATGTCTAAATTGATTTATTGGATAAATTAATTTACGGCTTAATGAATTAAATATATTACTGGGTGATTAATTTAATTCATGAATATAATTATTTCTTGGAGAAATTAATTATGTTATAATGTATTTGATATGATTAATTAATTTGATTAATTAATTGATATAAATACATCGGAACGGAATTGTAGTTTATCTGTTTGGACTCACGTGAGTCCGAAACGGACCGAACTCATCCCGGTTCTTCTAGATGGCTGTCTCATCTCACTAACCTCATCCTTGGTCTTTATCTCCAATTTTATAATTGGAAGACCAAAGACTTTGGAGGGAACACATATCTCATGTGATCTTAAAGGTGTTGATTTTGTCTTGTGGAAGAAAAATAAAAGGAGTAGAAAATCTCAACTCTATGATACACTTACTTGCACCAACCGTGAGTATTGATTGAGAGTGAGAAGGAAAATTAGTTTTTTCAAGTGTTTACTTCTTCTTCATTTTATCTTGAATTCTCTTGGAGAAATATCAAGACATTAATTGAGAGATATATATTATACACTTAGAGTGTAATAATAAAAAAAGTTTCATCACTTGATTCTAGCCGTAACCTTAGAGGTTAATCGAGTGTTGTTGTTCCGATTGTTTTTCCGGTGCGAGACGCGGTGCTTTCGGCTTTTGATCGTTCAAGAGCTTGGAGCGGATTGGATTCGTAGAGATCAATCAAAGCTTGGGGAATAGCTCAAGAGAAGGTTATCCATCTAATCAACGGACTACAAGGGTGAGTTTCTATATCTCTTGTAAATTCATTTTTGATATTCGTATATACGTAGCTCGATCGATCCTCGTAGGGATTCAGATCGAATTAATTTTTATTTTACCGCTTCCGCTGGGCCTTCGTTTTAGGCACCGAATCCCAACAATTATAACATCATCTAATCCATAGTTCTTCATCAGATCGAGGTATTTTCTTGATTTCCCTAAAGTTGACCTTTTTTGGGGTTTTATTCTTGATCTCATTTTAATCCGGTTTTTATGGATCGATTATTGTTAAACGTTATTATCAATCATGTTATGTAGATTATATATCCATATCTTCGATTCCTTCGATCCGATTGATGATTTTAGTGTTCTTGAGTAGCCATTAACCCTTAATGTTCGATCAAATATTCCAATGGGTTTCCTTCGGTTGTTTGTTGTGTTTTTCGTTGTTATGGGTCTTGGCTCTCGTAGTGATTGTGTTGTCATTGTTTTTTGTGTAGGTTGTAGGTTTTCGTGGCCGTTTGTCGGGGCATTCGCGTGTTGATTTCTGAGGCAAGTGTTCTTGTCTATACGACTTATATCATGTGAATTGAAGTTGTACAATGTATTTGTGTTGTTTTTCATATCATGTGGTTTGAAAGGAATTCGGCTGAGACCCTAACGATTGTGTAAATGATGCTTTACGAAAAATGATTTTGGACCGAGACCCAATTTGAAATGGTTTTATAACGAAGGACGTAAGGTCGAAAAAGGTTTCCTACTTTATAAAATTCTTGTGATGTGGAACGAGATTCGGGGTGAGACCCTAATATTTCAAAAAGGCATTACAGCTTTGGACTTGAAGTCCTAAGACACTTTTTCATTTTTTAAAATGCCCGAGGTGATGATTCGAAGACTTGAGGATGTTTTCTAAACTATAAAACCTCTCGAGAATTTCTCTTAATGTTTGTGGTTGTTCGACTATGATTGATAACTGTGGCACATTTTGTATGACTATGACTGATACTTACTTGGTACATTTTGTATGATTTGAATACTTGCACCAACAAATTCGAATTGTTAACCCCTTAAATGGGGGAAATGCATTTCATGCATTTCAGGTACGCTTAGTTCGTTGGAGCAATCACAGGGACGTCATGGAAGAAGACGAGCCGCGATACTAATCAAGAATTAAGAGTTCAGTCAGATATCGTTGTACTGTTTGAGTTATATACAGTCTTCCACTGTATTGTATATTGACCCCTGTGTGGGTATGTATTTTAAGAAGTTCTATTTCAGTTTTATTGAGTCATGTGACCTTACCGGTCTATGTATTATTTGAATATTTGAGATTGTCGGTCCGTGTCGTTACGTAATTTGATCCCGGCCTGTAAAACTTTTGTCATCTTATGGTGATTAGCCTCGTAGACCCTTTGTCCAAAGGGTCTACGACGTGTGATATTCTCGATGGATTTCTGGGGGTGTTACAGTCTGCTGGTCCGATGGAAGAAAACCCGGAGAATTCAAAGGGGCCCGAGCAATATGAGGGAAGTTGAGAATGTGGGCAGAAACATGCGAGAATTTGGTAGAAGAAAGAAGTATAATCCACCAAGAGTGGCATTTCATACTAGGAGTGTAGAAGAATATTCTTGAGGGGTACAAATGGAGAAAATATGGGCAGAAATCTATCAAGAATAGCGTCCATCCAAAGTTAGGGATGTCAATGGGTCGGGTAGGGTACGGTATACCTCCTTCATACCCTACTCTATTTGATTCGGATCGGGTTCGGTATTGCCCATCGAGTAATTGGGTGCCCAGCGGGTATTCGGGTACCCGTATACCACATATTTAAGAATATAAATATTTTTTTAATAAATATCATATACACATATAATGTAATTAATAAATTCAATTTAGTATAATTAATATTTAAAATATAATATTTTACATAATAATATATATAATATATACTATTATATAATATTTATGTATAATATATAATAATAATATATTTATATAATTCAAACGGGTATGCGAGTCATGTAATATACTATACTCATACCCTACCCGTATTCGATCATAAAATTTTGGGTCCGGCCGATATCCGACCGGATTTCGAGTTTATCCAACGAGTAGGATCGGGTACGGATAAAGTTGACATCCCAAATAGATTTTCTCCCTTAATTCAATTATATTCCCTCCATCCCGTTTGAAAAGACTACATCAGTAAATGTATAATTTTTTATTGATTGCGAGGTATACTACAGAAAATAAACTTTTTTGTTACCATCTTTCCCAGTTATATTCTCACTCATTAGTTGAGATTTTGGACCACACATATCACAATTTCACATAAATAAAGATAAAAGATGTAAACATGAAAAAAAGACTCTAAACAAATCATGTTTTGGAGGGTACTCTCTTCAAATGGAACGAAGAGTTTTTTAGTCCCACGTCTGTCGGTCTGCTTTCCGGCGGGCCACCGCCGCCGCTGGTAAACCTCCAGCGACCGACTAATTTCTTTTTTAAACGCTAGGCCTGCGGACCTGCTTTTCGGTAGCCGACCATTTTTTTCCTGCCGTCATGCTTTCCGGCAGTCGGTCAATTTTTTTTTAGCGGTAGGCCCGTTTGGCCGTCGATAGATTTTTGGGAACCAGTATGTTTTCTAGCAAAATAATCTGATAATTTAATTATTTTAATCCAATTATGGTATCTCCATCGTGATATTATGACACGAGTTATCTCTACTATACAATATAAAGGACAATAGTATTTTTGGGTCGTAGTCCGCACCGGAAAAGGCTATTGTACCCCTCCTCTCTCCTCCCTTTGTGTTGAATTTAATCATATTAATATCAAATGTTCAACAACAATAATTTCAAAAAATACCCTTAGAATACTGAATTAAATTAAAGAACAACTAATCTTCAAAAAAAAAAAAAATTCTAAAGGGGATCTCCGACGGACCTCCCACCAAATAGTTTTTTCAACAGGGCCGCTACCGGCGGCGGGCCATTTTTTTTCGCCCAGTCCACCAGCTTGCTTTCTGGCCACAATTTTTTTATTTTTTTACGCCATGCCCGCCGGTCTGCTTTCCCGCGTGCCATCGACGGCGGCTGGCACACCTCCGACCATCGGCAGTTCTTTCTTTCCATTTTTTTTCTTTGTTCATTTATGCTAGGCCCGTCAGCTGCTTTCCGGAGGGCCAACCATTTTTTTTAGGACAAGCCCGCCAGCCTGCTTTTTGGCGGGGCAATTGCCAACAGGCCTCCGACGGCCGACTACATTATTTTTTTCTCTTAACAAAAGGTACGCGGGCCTGTTTCTCGGTGGCCGAGCAATTTTTTGCCTGCCGACATGTTTTTCGGCGATAAGTCAATTTTTTTTTTTGCGGCAGACCTTTCAACCGCTGATAGAATTTTGAGAATCAATTTTTTCTTGAGAAATGATAAAACAACCTACAAATGAGGCCTACAAAACAACCTACTCACCAATTATGACGAGTGTCAATTCTTTCCCTTTCTACTTTTTTGTTTTTTTGCTTCTTTTCAAATATACCCTTTTTCTTTAATTAACACAATATTTTTTTAACAATGTGTCATCTTTTTTTCTATATCTTTTTTAAATAATTTTTATCTCTTTTATTACTCCTTTTTGATAATTTTTTATTTTTGTTGTTGCTCAATTTTTTTAATTACTTTTTTTCGTGTGATTTGTTTGAACCAATTTTTTTTTGTTTGTTTTTTTCATCTGTTTTTTTTCAATCACTTTATTTTCATAACAAATGTGATTTTTTTGAATAATTTTCTTTTACAATAATCATACTAACTCTTCATTTTTTATTTGCAAAATAATATTTCAAACAAAGTATGTGCACAAAACCTATATGTAATAGAATAATAGAGTTATAACACTGAAATCTTATAATAACCATTATTATCATATCTAATTATTTCAAGAGAACAAATGCATAGATATGATTGAAATACAATATAAATAATATAAAAACCAAAATATCTATAATTAAAGGTGTACATCCTTGAAAGAGCAAAATATGTTTATAACAAAATATGTCTTTCCAATAGCTATACAGCTATTGACCAAGCTTCTTGTCAAGATTATGATAGCCGTTTGGTAATCCAGCCTCTTTAAATTTCTTCTTTCATGTACCTTGCAAATAAAAAAACACAACATTATATATATATATACAACATTATATATATATATATATATATATATACATACACACATAATTTATATATTTAAAAAGATTATAAAATTTCACTAATAACTTGCAATTTTTAGTGATTGAGATCAAAGTTTTGATCATTGACAGAAAAAGAATTGTCATTTAAGGCCATTACCCCAAAGTCTTGATACTCTTAAGGGATAAAAAAAGACAATAGCATAAATCACAAATGTATACATAATACAATTTAATTGGTATAGTAAAACAAAATACCATAAATCACAAAGGTCTTAGATGCATGCCTGTGACTGTCCACCAAATAGAAAATTTTGCACACTTTCATTATGTGTTGTCATATATTGTCCAGGAGTAGCCTACATTAAGTAAAAAACATTAGCATAAGGATCCCCCATTAACAACGGCAGCATATATTCAGTATCCACAGCGGCAACATACAGCATATATGAAAACCAGCAATAACAGCATATATGAAAACAAGCAATTGCAGCATTACATAAATAATTCATCCAATTTATTGTTAAATAACTAAATTAAAACCTGAACGGGCTGAAACTATACGTAGGTTGTGAGCTAGAACAATTTACACCATTTGTCTCTTGCAAATTATCTACACTAGAATTGACCTGTGATGCATATAAATAGATATCAGTAGCAGGCACTATTATAGATGCATAAAATATAAGTACTTATTTACCTTATTCTTCTTCCTTGTTCTCTTCATTACTTTCTCTACTTTGGACTCCTTCCTCTTGGATGGTGGACGACCTTTGCTACGCACTTGTAATGGTGGCAGCAATTTTGCACTTGGCTTTGGTGCATGACCAACACAGGAAGCTTGACTACTATCATCCCAACTCAAAGTATCTCTGAGTTTTTCCTTTGCCTCATTTACCCATTTCATCAAAAATTCATACTTCGGTTTTGAATTGACCATATAAGCAGCCTCAAAGAAGTTAGCACACAACTTGTCAATTTGAATTGCTTGCTCACTAACTCCCAATCATCAGGACAATATTGTACATAATAGTGACTGTGCCTAATATTCTTTCTCCATCGATTTAGAATGTAACAAGACGGAATATCTTTCACATCTTTTTCAATCAAAATCTTTGTTATATGCCTGCAAAGTATTCCTCTAAACTCAAAGTAACGACAAGAACACTTAACATCACATTTCACATCATCATACCGCACGGTGTATACAAATATTTTCCTATGTCCATCTTTCCCCTCCACAACATCATTAACATGGAATATAGATATTGGACCATCCACTTTATGCAACAATAAATTGCAATAAAGCATACCACGCAACTCATCTTGAAATAATTTAAAAATTGCATTGGTATAAGCTTATTGGAGTTGCTTTTCCAAAGAACGACTAATAATCAATTGATAAGATGAATTGGAATAGTCAAAATCAGCTTGTTCTCCTTCTCGACCTTACTTTTTAATGCACTATCATATTGCTCGACAAATTGCCTCAACGAGGTCTTTGAATAAACATACTCATCAAAAAATGCATTCATGCTTTCACTTCGTTGAGTCGTAGATATTCCAGCCCAAAATATTCCTTTCACATATATTGGGACCCAACGACCACGATCAATAAACAACTTCCCCAACCATTCATTCTTTTGAAGACCATACTTCTCAATCATTTCCTTCCAATCTTTATCAAAGTTAAACGATTCCATAGAATCATACACAATGATTTTCAAATCCTTTTTTATTTCTTTATATCTTGGCAAAGCACCTAATTTCTCAGGCACATTCTTCATGATATGCCAAAATCAGTGATGAGATTGAGGAAATACCTATGCGACTGCTGCTTTAATAGATTGACATTGATTTGTAATTATTGCTCTTGGAGCTCTCTCCCCATGCATTCCAACCATGATTTAAACAACCACATATATACCTATGTCCTCCCTTGAGAGCAAACCACATCCAAACAATATAGATTGCCCATGGTGGTTCACACCAGCAAAAGGAGAAAACGGCATACTATATATATTTGTCAAATATGTACTATCAAATGAGATGACATCCCCAAATGAGTCATACGCTGCCCTAGACCTTGCATCTGCCCAGAAAACATTTCGGAGACGAACAACATCATCCATATCAATGACATAAAACAATTGAATTTCTTCTTTACATCCGCAAGAAGTAGTTATGAAGCGTTTCGGCGTCACCAACTCCAAGTCTTAGTTGCCTCACCTTTGCAATATAATTCCTACAATCCCTCTCATCAAATTGCAAGTTCTCATACCCTCTAGCTTCAACAACCAACGAATGGAAACTCTTGTTCATTGGAATACCGGCACAATTATTTAGATCAAGTCTTCTTTTTGAATAAGGATCCAATATTTTATGAGATCTTTGAAATCGAGATTTTGTTGGACTTAAACCATGATTATGCTCTAGATTTGCTTGAGAGATAACCTATGTAGCACGTACACGGACACAGATACGGACACGGACACGGGGACACGGAAAAACTCCAAAAAATAGGACTCGGACACGGCATAGGACTCGGCAAATTAAATAATATAAAAAATATATATATATAATAGTAGAATCAATAGAAATTCATCACAATAACAAGACTTTCATAAACCATGAGTTCATAAAAAATTAATAAAATTAATTAGCTTTAAAACCTGCTGGAATTAAAAAAATCGACACTTTTACATCTCGACTCCTTCAGTGCACACATCGATTGCATACAAACCAATTAAAAAAATTTGCTTTCAATTTGTTTGGTCTTGATAAGCATCAACACTTTCTTTTTTGCGGTGCAGTGCAGAAGCAAGAAATCAACAAAAAAAAAATGAGAAATAAAAGTTAAGAAGACTATCCTGCTGGAAAGCCGCGGCCCGCGACGAGATGGAGGTGAGTGGCGTAGGTTCGTCGCGTCGGACCTAGGGTTGGCGTCGGACCTAGGGTTCGCGTCGGACTGCTGTCGCGGTTGGCCTAGGGTTCGGGTGATGTCGCCCTCTTCTTTCTCTGTTTTCTTTTTCTCTTCTGTTTCCCGTTTTCTTTTTTCTTTTCTTTAATTTTATTCCTGTCCTGCCCGTCTCCTTTTGTAACGCTAAAAAAATACAACCGCGCATCCGAACCGTGTCCCCGCCGCGTCCCAAACGCGTCCAAAATGCCACGTCAGCAGGACGCGGTCCGACCGCGTCGGACACGCACCCGAGCCGCGTCTGCGGCGAGTCCGAGTCCAAAACGCACTGGACTCGGACACTCTACCTCTCCAGGCGAGTCCGTGCTTTAGAGGAGATAACACACCTCCTACTACTTCGAACACTCACAAATTTTTTTTGCTTCACATCCGGTTTTGCTTGACAACTTCAACTTAGAAGAACCCTCTTTTGGTGTATATTTACCTCCTTTAGAACAACCAAGTGCAAAGTATTTAAGTTTACCTCTTGTTAACGTGCTTGATTTTCGAACACCGAATCCAACTTCTTGCCCATATTTGTTGTAAAAAGCACGAACTTCCTCTTCTGAATCAAATATCATTCAATCTCTTGCAATTTGATCATCTACATTCAGCTCCCTAACAATGGCAAGCAAAATAAAATGATTACATTCTAATTTCCAGCAAATTCCTTACATTCCAAAAGTTATAAGTGTAATTCAATTTCCTAATATTCCTAACATTCTAATTCTAATATGCTAATCAATAACAAAACTGAATAAATATTGAAACATTTCACTGTTCTTCATTCGCTGGCAGTGAGAAAAACCTAAAAATTTAAGTTGAAACATTGAGGACCCCAACCCATTCTCATTTCACTTGTTATTGACTTGTTCTTCATACCACAAACAGTGACAAAACATTACGAGGAAACAAGGTTGAGGGAAAAAATTAAGAGGAAACTTACTCGGGGCTTGTTGCGGAGGGTGTGGTGGTGGTTGGGTTGTTGAGGTTGGAAGCCGGTTCAGGGGCGTCGGGGCTGGGGTCGTGGGTCTGATGGTTGTTGTGGGTTGGGGTCGCAGGTCTGATGGTTGTTGTGGGTCGGGTCTGATGGGTCGTTACGGGGGGGCGGTGGAGGCTGAAAGAGAGGGCGGCGACGACGTGGTGGAAGCTGGAAGAGATGGAGGCGATCGAAGCGGCGATGACGCGACGAACAATTGAAACGGTGGCAGCATCACTGTGTTCCTCGGGCAGGTTTTTCCTTTGTGTTCTCCCCAGCACGTTTTTTTTTTTCTTTGTTTAGTGGCTAGGGTTCACATTGATGGGAAAGAATGGCCTGGGACTTTTCGGTTCCTGGGAGAAAAATACAGGAACCATAACTGAATCGCATAGTTTTTTCGCAGTTCGGTTTTTCCAGTTTTTTTGTCCGAACCGCACAGGAACCGAACCGGAACCGAACCGGAATCGATTTTGTATAGTTTGGACGAAATATATTATATTATATTTTATTTTATTAAGAATATATTATATTATTTTATATTATATTAATTATGTTTAATAAGAATATATTATATTATATTATATTCAGAGGGTCGTTTTCCCAGTTCGGTGCGGTTCGGACGGTTCCTTGCGGTTGGACGGTTCCTCTTTAAACAGACAGAATCGCGAACCGAACCGAATACTAACAGTACGAACCGAACCGAAACAAAATTGTTGCTAGGAACCGAACCGAACCGTCGGTTCCGATGCGGTTCGGATCGGTTCTGCGGTTCCCGGTTCCAAAAGTCCCAGCCCTAGAAAATGGTAAAGTTGGTAACTTGAAAAAATTAAAATGCAAAAAACAAAAAATTAAAAATTAAAAATGACACTTAGTCAGAATTTGTTGAGTAGGTTGTTTGAACTTTTGTAGGCCTCATTTGTAGTAGGCCTCGTTTGTAGGTTGTTTTATCATTTCTCAATTTTTTTTCTAACAAAGTAATTTGATAATTTCATCATTTGAATCTACTTATGGCACAACCACCGCCACCGTGCCATTATGACACGAATTATCTCTAGTATGAGCAAGTAAGTATATTCACTATTACATGTAGTAAGATGAACTTTTATGACAGTTCTAAAGGACTGGTTTTGCTTAGAAAAACTAGCTGATTTTCAGCAGTTGAACAATAAGCTAGTTGGAACTCAACAAGTTAGTTGACTATTAATGTTTGGCAAAACAAACTAATCCAATTAGCTGGAGAAATAAAAATGACATACAAAAATATGTTAAATAAAAGTATAGTTTTTCGGTCAAAACGTATCAAGTGCAATAAAAGTATCAGATTTAGGTTAAAAAAATAGTTTTGAGAAAAAAAAAGAAAAAAAAAAGTTTTCGATCTCACCATTGAGTTGGTATTCGTAAGCGTATTTTTAATACTCAAACGTATATTCTTATATTTACAGACTAATGAATTTTCACATTGACCATTGCTCTTATCTTGTCAGTAATTAAGGAGTTACTATCGTTGCACACATCATACATATGCAATGTGAAGAAACAGACCCCGAGGCTCTCCAATGACACCAGCATTGTCGTGACAACTAGGGCCGAAAATCGAACCAGACTACTCGATACTCAATTTGAGTTCGATTGGTGTTCATTTGAGCTCGGTTTACTGATATAACGAACCAAGCTTGAACACAAATTTTTGTTTGATAAAATATAAAGCTCGACTCGAACTCGGCTCGATTTGAATAAAAATTATAAAATACACACTACTCGAGATCGATTCGTGTTCGACTCGATAAAAGCTCATTCAAGCTCGACTCGATTACTAATCAAATTAAGCTCAAACATATTGCTTAAAACTCGATAAAATTTCAAATAAACTTGAACAGTCATATGTTCGGTTAGCTTGGATTGATTTACACCCCTAGTGACAACGTACGAAAACGTTCACAACCATCCTTGCGAAAAACTAATGGAGACACTAAGCCCCCTTCTCAAGCACTTCAGTTTCTATCAAGATTCTGAAAAGTCGATTTCTGCCAAAGACGAAGCTGTACGCTAATACTTGGGTACATGTGATGATTGCTCAGAAGAATGCTGCAAACTGTATTAACAGAAAAAACTGTCACATCTGTATTGTTCTTACTACAGATACAAAATGAGCCAACTAGTTGTTATCCACGACCTGTAGAACTGTGGAAACATACATTCACATGGACCTGGAAATCTTTAGCAAGAAAATCCGGTTGTCAACTAGTTCTTTTTCGCTCTGACAGTATCTGTAAAAGATAGTTACAAAAATTACCCAAGAATTAGTCTAATTTGGGGGGAGGGGGGAATATAATCACTTATCTAATAAAATCACAAATATCGATTGAGGTTTGTAATTACCTTGTACATTCAAAGGTAACTGGATTTTTTTGTAATTGGGCTAAACCTCAAGAGTAGTTTGTGTAATTAACCATAACTATGACGTAAATCGTGTCGCAGTAACTCCATTCCTTTTCAGGACGTTACCCTTTCATAAGCTAATCAACTAGTTTTTTTACTGAAAAGTATTTCTAATGAATCAATTTTGAGAAATGAACTCAGTTATCGCTCCAAATAATTCATCTGCAGCCACATTTTATCTAGTGCGTTGGCACATATTATCATCATTAGGATAGTAAGATATACGCATTGTCAAAGCATCTCACAGACGAAGGGTTCCATGACACGAAAAGTATTTACCTACACTGACAAACCAGGGAAAAAAATATAAAAGCTTTCTGCGAAAATAAAAGACTTGACAACCAAATTTGAGAAACATACGGGGTCCGCTCTGGTTTAGATCCTTTTTATCTGCATATTCAATTTGCGGATGCTTACAGCTGGAAGGTGCCTAACTCATGGGAATGCTGAGAGAGCTTTACTTTTCTATCCCCAACCCATTCGAGCCTATATGACAAGTCAAGATTGTGAATGAGGAGCTTCAACCTGTCCATTTCGGTCGGAGCTTTGTTATGCCCCTGCAACACACAAGAGAATGAACAAAAGGTTGAAATAGGTTACCTGAAAGAATTTGATTCCATTTAGTGCTCCAAGCAACAACATATAATACAATTCGTTCAAGTAAAATGAGCTGCTAATTGCCTTTGTTAGTGTGAGGTCCCAAGAACATTAAAATATACAAATAATAAAGGGATAGTTACAAAAACTACCCTTGAGGTTTGGGTTATTGACCGGAAAAAAAAAAAAATCCAGCTGATTTTTGAAATTTATAAAAACTTCCTTTGAGGTTGGATTGTCTTACATTCTCCCAACAGTTAGTTTACATGATGGAAATTATTGATGTCGTCAAATATTTTACGAATCATCAACATCAAGTGCACCTTAGTCCACAACTATGTTGGGGTCGGTGGCATAAAAATTATTGTGCCGATCAATTGTCTAAAATTAGTTAACACTATGCAAAAAAATAAAGTGGCAAAATTTTACGACGGATGCCCTTCCTGCCACAACCTTCAAAACAAGGAGAAATAAGATGAAATTCCAAAACCATCAACATCATAGGTTTCTCCAGTTATATAAATGAGTCGAGATAATTGCTATAGTCATGTCACATTACGTTATTGATATTGTAAAATCAGTACGTACATCATAAAACATGACTCAAAAAAATTTTATGAATACAACCCTTAATTTTTCTACAAATTATAAATAGCCTTCAACATTCCATCTGACTATTTGTAATATTTAGAGAAACTGAGGCATGTAAATATAAAATGCAAGACAGTTGGTGTTATTTGTAATATCTAGAAAAGTTAAAAGGATGTAACTGTAAAAGAAATTGAATACGTCAGCAATTTCCATGAGCTCAATTAACAAAATAAGCAAAATGTAAGCAGATATAAACGTCAAGGGTGATTTTTGTAGATACTAAAGTTAGCTAGGGATTTGAAATTACGCCAAACCTCAAGAGTAGTTTTTGTAATTAGCCCGAAATTAATAAAAAATTAGATAAAATCAAATCACAAGAAAATGAATTATACTGTATATGAACTGGTCAGAGGACAGGGTCTGTAATAATTTTCTAATAAATTAATGCAACTATCCAATGCTCCATCCATATTCGACGATACAGTTTTGCTGTGTGATTCTCTCAAGGGCATACTTCTAAAGTTGGTTTTTGTGAAGGAGTAACGTTTAAACTGGACTACAATTGGTTGTGCTCCTTCATCACAGTTGATTCTTCCCCTTCATTAACTCTTTTAGTTTCAACCACGACTACGTCTCATTCCTGCGCTGAGTAATACAAGAAGAACAAAACATCTGTATGAGGAAAAAACTTAGAATTATGTTAAAAGATACCGGTGAATTGGCTCGTCCATCATCACGCAATACACTAGCCATTATGCTGGACCTCGTACAATTAGGTGAAAATCCTTCCCATGGAGGTACGAATATCACCTTGGTGCACTGAACAGGAACATGATTTCGGCTAAGTTTCTCCCACCACACAGATCCCAATGACCACCATCTAATCATCAATCCATTCTCTGAAAAAGCAACTAGCCCCTGAAGGAAAAAAGAAAAGGAAGGAATGGAACACATCTTATAATATATAATTGCATTATTAATAGGAAAATATAAGGAATACAAATTCATGATCACTATAAATGCCATGTGATAAGAATTACATCTTAAGAAAACCTCTAAAGTTTTGCCCCTCAATTGTGATGTAAAAGAACAAATTCAAAACTTACGCAGTAGTCGAACAAATATGAAAATCGCAAGCCCGAAGTTGTACCTCAAATATATGTGGTAGGTGAAAGAAGAAAGTATTTAACAAGGACTCTGTTTAAAAGGAGTATAAAAAATTAATTTCAGGCTAACTAATTTCCTTAAATACATGAACTATGATACGTCCCAGCGATTTGGTAAGGTTTATCAGAGAAGGCGTCGCTAGGGTAAAGGCAGTACGGGATAAGTCTCAAGTTATTTTTATTTTAAAGTATTTTATTTAGTTTCCTAATTGCTAGGTGTTTGTTTTGGTTTGGGATTGTTAGTTTCCTACTTGCTAGGTGTTTGTTTTGGTTTGGGATTGTTAGCCGGACACTATAAATATAGTGCTCCATAGTTAATTTGTTTTTTATGCTTTTAATGAAATAAGACCTTTGCGGTTTTTAGGAGATTAATTGGTACCGGAGCTGTTCGGTTCTGGTAGCAAAGATGGTGAGCAATTCCGACCGGATCACCAATTTGGAGAGCGACATGGCAAGGATGCGAGAAGAAGCGGAGGCTAATGGCATTGAGAATGCGATACAGTTCCAAGAAGTGTCGAAGGCAATCAGCGACTTAACTCTGGCAGTCGCGAAGAAGAACCCAAAGAAAGAAAACGGGAAGGGACCGAAGTTTGGGTCGCTTCCACTGATGACAACTCGAAACCCAAGACTGAGAACAAGGACCCGTTAAGTGAGTTTCGGAAGATCAAGGCACTGGTTTTCGAGGGAGGGGACGCGTATGGATGGATCTACAAGGCGGAGAGGTTTTTCGAGATTCGAGGTATCGGAAGACGTGACCAGCTGCGGACAGCCGCCCTATGCATGGATGGAGCGGCACTGGCGTGGTACCGCTGGTGTGAAGGGCGCCAACCGTTTGCGTCATGGGATGATTTGTAACAAAGGTTATTAGAGAGATTTCAACCGTCACAAGAGGGAGGGGCGTACGAGCAGCTCTTGGCGATTCAACAGGATGGTGCGGCACGCGATAGCAAATTTGAACTAATGGGGACAATTGGGTGACTTGCCGGAGAAAATACTGGAGGGAGCCTTCATCAACGGCCTAAAACCAGAGCTCCGGTCGGCTATTAGGGTTCTACAACCCGAAACGTTAACACAGACCATGAAGATCGCCATCAGAATGGATGATAACCGGTTTAGCATGGGAGGGACCAAGGGGGGAGGGGGTACGGTTAGGCTTACAAACAATCGCCCAACCTACACCACCCAATCTGCAGCCACAGGCGACAAGAAAGGCAACACCAACACCGGCGCAACAGGTCTGACGGGTCAGTTTAAACGGTTATCAGAGGCAGAGTTTGCTGATAAAAGGGCGAGGCGACAGGTTACCATTGAGGGGACCCGAGCCTATCAAAAACCTTGGTTTCTTGTAAATCGATGTTCAAGATGCTGAGACATGATGACACGGGATTTCTGGTGCAACTAAGCTTAGCCGAGGCCAACCAAGACATACCACCACCGCCCTCATCCGCACTGCAGGCCTTAATTGACAATTATGGTGATGTTTTTGAGATGCCGCCGGGGCTGCCACTGTCACGCAGCCATGAGCACGCCATAGTACTACGCCAGGGTACCTCACCGGTTAGCGTGAGACCATACCGTTACCCACATGCTCATAAAAACGAAATAGAAAAGCTGGTACACGAGATGTTACAAGCGGGGGTAATTCAGGCTAGTACTAGCCCTTTTTCTAGTCCAGTTTTGTTGGTGAAGAAGAAGGATGGGAGTTTGCGTTTCTGTGTAGATTACCGCGCACTAAACAAGGCTACTATATTGGATAAATTCCCAATACCAGTAATTGATGAGTTATTAGATGAGTTACATGGGGCAGCCATATTTACTAAATTAGATCTCAAAACTGGCTACCATCAAATCAGAATGTAGCCCGAGGACGTGCCGAAAACGGCATTTCGCACACACGAGAGTCACTACGAGTTCCTCGTTATGCCATTCGGGCTGACTAATGCCCCAGCCACGTTCCAGTCATTAATGAACAAGGTATTTCAACCCTATTTAAGACACTTTGTGCTTGTTTTCCTCGATGACATCCTAGTCTATAGCCAATCTGAAACAGAACATAGCCAACATTTGCAAATAATCTTCGAAACCTTAAGGAAAAACAAGTTATATGCTAACAAGAAAAAGTGTTCATTTGTACAGAAAAAGGTTGAATATTTGGGTCACATAGTGCCCCAAGCGGGCGTATCCGCAGATCCGGCCAAAATCGCAGCCATGGTAGATTGGACGATACCCACTACATTGTGGGAATTACGCGGATTCCTCGGACTTACAGGGTATTATCAATAATTTGTCAAAGGATACGGGGAAATTGCTCGGCCTTTAACAGAACAATTGAAAAAAAAATGGCTTTAGTTGGAATGAAGCAACCACCGCAGCTTTTCAAAAGCTAAAAGAAGCTGTTACCCGCGTGCCCGTTCTTGCTCTCCCGGGTTTCGGCAAGGTGTTCGAGGTCGAAACTGACGCTTCGGGGTACGGCTTGGGAGCGGTCCTAATGCAAGAAAATCGACCCATCTCTTTCTTCAGTCATGTTTTGGGCAGCCGGGCGAGACTCAAATCCGTGTATGAGCGGGAATTAGTGGCGATAGTTATGGCAGTCCAAAAGTGGCGTCCTTACCTGTTAGGGCGAAAATTTGTGGTACGCACTGATCAGCGAAGCTTGAAGTACCTTCTGGAACAGCGTACCGTGTCGGAAGATCATCAAGGATGGCTGTCAAAGTTGATGGGGTATACCTTCGATATTCACTACCAGCCGAGAAAGGAGAATAGTGCCGCCGATGCCTTGTCGCGAAAGAATGCTCATCCTACCTTGGCAACTATGACTACTTCTTGTCGGTTGAGTTGGGCTGAATTATGGGAGGCGTTAGAAAGAGATGCGGAAATCCAAGTTTTGAAAAAACGAATTTTAGAGCACCAAGATGTACCGCCGGGTTATTCGGTGAAGCATAACCGGGTGCTGTTTCATGATCGGCTGGTTTTGCCACGGGGATTTTCATGGATTCCGCGATTATTCAAAGAATTTCATGAAATTGCAGTGGGGGGTCACACAGAAGACATATCAAAGGATGGCATGTGAAATGTATTGGGTCGGCATGAAAAGCGAGGTGGCGGTCATGGTGGCGGAATGTGATGTTTGTCAGAGGCAGAAGTATTCCACTATGGCTCTCGGCGGTCTTTTGCAACCCCTTGAACTACCCACCTCAGTCTGGTCGGAAATAAGCATGGACTTCATTGACGGTTTACCCAAATCCGAGGGGCTTTACTGTAATTGTTGTTATTGTTGATCGCCTTAGTAAATATGCTCACTTCGTACCCTTGAAACACCCTTATACCGCGACCTCTGTGGCTTCAGTTTTCGTAAGGGAGGTGGTGCGTTTGCACGATGTACCTGAGTCGATTGTTTCTGACCGGGACAAAGTCTTTTTAAGCAATTTTTGGAAAGAGTTGTTTCGTATGCAGGGTACGATTTTGAAGCGGAGCACGGCCTATCATCTGCAAACTGACGGGCAAACAGAAGTGGTAAATCGCTGTCTTGAAACTTACCTCCGTTGCTTTGTGTCAGACACACCGTCAAAGTGGGTTAAATGGTTATCTTGGGCGGAGTATTGGTACAATACTTCTTTTCATACGTCTACCAACACTACTCCATTTCGTGTTTTGTATGGTCGGGACCCGCCTCATTTGCTCTACTATGGAAGTTTGAAGACACCTGTCAGTGATATTGATCGATATTTGGAAGAAAGGGATCGTATGCTCCAGGAATTGCGGGGTCACTTACTCAAGGCTCAACAACTAATGAAGACTAAAGCTAATAGGCATAGGAGTGATGTACAGTTTATGGTGGGTGATCAAGTTTATTTGAAGCTGAAACCGTATCGGCAGCATTCAGTGGCAAGACGTCGTAATGAGAAATTAGCTCCTCGGTTTTTTGGTCTTTTTCCGGCACTTAAACGAATTGGGAAGGTGGCGAATAGGTTGCAGCTGCCGGAAACAGCTCGAATTCATCCTGTGTTCCATGTTTCCCAGTTGCGGAAGGCTATAGGCAACAAAGTAGCTACTCCTACGTTACCTGCTACTTTAACAGAAGAAATGGAAGTATTGCTACAACGGGAGCAGTTGGAAGGAGTTCGTGAAGGGCCTACTGGTCAAGAAGTTTTGGTCAAGTGGAAAGATCTAACCGAGTATGAGGCTACTTGGGAACCGTTTGAGACATTGGATCGCCAGCTTCCAGATTTCCACCTTGAGGACAAGGTGCGTGTTTGGGCGGGGATTAATGATACGTCCCTGCGATTTGGTAGGGTTTATCAGAGAAAGCGTTGCTAGGGTAAAGGCAGGAAGGGATAAGTCTCAAGTTATTTTTATTTTAAAGTATTTTATTTAGTTTCCTAATTGCTAGGTGTTTGTTTTGGTTTGGGATTGTTAGTTTCCTACTTGCTAGGTGTTTGTTTTGGTTTGGGGTTGTTAGCCGGACACGATAAATATAGTGCTCCATAGTTTATTTGTTTTTTATGCTTTTAATGAAATAAGACCTTTGCGGTTTTTAGGAGATTACCTGTTCTCGAATTCAGGCAAGTTCATATTAAACTATAACCTCAGCATGTAAGTTTAAAGAGGAAAAAGAATAAACGATAGAAATGCTCTTCAATGGCGGCCAAGACAAATTGAGCAATGAAGTTACCATTGGATATAGACATGCAAAAAGATATACTCCCTCCTTCATCCCAATAAGAGAGTACTATATTTATTTTCACACATTAAGGAAATGATGGTTGCTTTACCTGAAACATTCAATTTTACCTTATTTTTACCTATACATTTACATATAATTATTTGCTATGCATTGTTCTGGAGTAACACCAAACTATATAATGTCGGGCATCCATGATAATGACAAATTAAGAACATACTCATTGTGGAAAGTGGACTATCTTTTGGGGACGTACGACAATAGTATCCTGGACCATTCTTGTGGGACGAAGCGAGTACATAATAATATCGTCACATACAAACATATACATGGAAACTTCATCAAAAGCAAAAAGAAAAAAGTGCATATTAGCTGCTTGTGATTGGTCATGCAAATTCAATTCTTTCAGCGACATGGCAAAAATATTCCAATAAACTTTAGATGACATGTCTCAGTTTGATTAAATAGTTCATATCATACACAAATGCAAACTACACAGCAAGCAAATTTGACAACACTGAATTTAGGAATGAGTTACATAGTCACCAGCTTACCAATCAAAATACTGTCGTGAATGCTTACATCACAGCGCCACCACACATAAAGATAAGATGTAGAATCCACAAGTAAAAAACTTTATGTTATACTTTTGCAATGTGAAAAAGACTACGACTACCAGAGTGAGTTGGCTGCTTAAATCAGTTTCCATATAGGATCTTCACTTTGGAGGATTTCAATTCAGAGGCAGAGACAGTTAGGCATGTAGTATACAACAAATTAAGGACTAACAAAGAAAAGAATTTACAATATGTGGTCTCATCAGAGGTACCTCTCCATCTGGTGAGAAGCTTAGAGCAGATATTGCAGTAGTTATGGCCTTTTCCAAGGTTCCTCCAAGTAAATTTGGAAGTCCAGGAGGTCCACTAGCGTCCAAGACCTTTATCTTGGTCATGCTACAGTAAAGGTGGTGAAGAAAATTGTGAGGACAAATTTAGAAGCAAGATGCAATCACCAGGCACAAACAGGCAGAGAAACAGTATAATAATCTTTGCTTGGCCATTCACCAACAGAGAAGATGCCTTCAAATGACATTAAATAACAAGAACAGTATGCATCCTTACTACTTCTACAACAACATCTAAGCCTTAGTCCCAAAATGATTTGGGGTCGGCTAACATGAATCAAGCTTTGAAACCGTCAATGATCGTTACATAAATAACATAAAAGGAGAAAAGAGGGAAAAAAGTAGAGAAAAAAGCAAATAAAAAAAGAGAATGAATGTTAAAAAAAAAAAAAAAGAATCAGATTCCATCCGCCATCCGTATTCTTTCCCGCCACATTTGCCTCTCTATCGCCATACTTTCTCCAATTCCAAGAAACCGCATATCATTTTCAATCATCTTTATCCAAGTTTTCTTGGGTCTTCCTCTACCTTTCACAATATTACTTGTTCCCCAACTTTCTAGCCTCCTCACTGGGGCATCAACAGGTCTTCTTCTCACATGACCAAACCATCGTAATAGATTCTCCATCATCTTGTCTTCTATAGCCGCAACTCTTACCTTCTCTCTAATCACCTCATTTCTGAGCCGATCCTTTTTTGTATGACCACACATCCATCGTAGCATACGCATCTCCGCCACATTCATGTTTTGAACGTGACACTGTTTTACAGCCCAACACTCGGTGCCATATAACAGCGCAGGCCTAATTGTCGTGCGGTAAAATTTACCCTTTAATCTATGAGGCATGTCAGGATCACATAAAACCCCTGTGGCACTCTTCCACTTCAAGTTCAACCACCCGACCTTTATTCTGTGAGCGACATCGCCATCTAGCTCTCCATCCTTTTGGATAATAGATCCAAGATACTGAAAGAAAGTAGATCCGTGAACAACTTTCCCATCAAATGTGATCATCCCCGCCTCTCTATCACTGTTTTCGCTAAACCTACACTCCATATATTCAGTCTTACTTCTGCTCAGCCTAAAGCCTCGAGCTTCCAAAGTATCCCTCCAAAGTTCCAATTTCTGTTGCATTCCAACCTTCGTTTCATCAATCAACACAATATCATCTGCGAACATCATACACCACGGAACGTCATTTTGAATTTCTCTTCTCAATTCGTCCATGACTATGGCAAAGAGAAAAGTACTAAGAGTAGATCCTTAATGCACCATGTTGTTACCCAAAATATTATCCGGAGATGATATGCTGGAATGGACGAGTAACAAACAAAGTGCGAGAGCACGTCCGTGGGGAAATAAATAACACAAGATTTGCTGAGGTTGTTAGTCCCGGGCTTGAATGTTCTCGCGAGATGTTATTAATATGAATACTAGTGAGTACAGATATTAATATTAGAGTACAATTACAATGAGTGTAAAGACTCTAGTTATCTTAGCTATCGAGTGCTGAGGATTGCCGGAAGAACCAGAGTTGAAGCTCTGTGAGTTCTTGTTACAAAGATGGAGAGTTCTCTGTATTGTTTTCCTTTAGCGTTATGTGTTCACGTTGTCAACTGTGTGAATTAGCTGAGTATCTGAGCTTCTGAGCTTGTGAATCTCTTCGAATCTGAACTGTAGGGAGTTCTTGCTTCTGCCGACCGTCTTTTTGGTTGAGAGGTGCTGAGAGAGAAATTCTAAAATAGATTCAAGAGAGAAAGTCGAGAAGAGAGAGTTCTTCGATATTTTTCTGAACGTTTTCCGGAACCTTTCTCCAGTTGCTGGAGGTTCTCTATTTATAGGACTGGGAGTCGTTGGGCGATCGCCTCTGCTGTATTATAATAAGCGGGCGATCGTCTTTAGCACGTGAGTTGGTCTCCTTAAAGTCCGCAGAAGTTGCTGGCTGCCAGAAGTGCGAACCAATGGGAGGCCAACACGCGTCTATGTCGCTGTCTTGGGAGGCCCTACTTAGGACCTTTCGGCGGGTCTGTCGGTAGGTGAGGCCGTCCTTGTCACTAACAGCTGCTGATGGGCTGGAGTCAACGATCCATGTTTTGCGGCGCCTTTCCCGGAGCTGCACATGGGTCCTTGCTTCGTGATCCAGTCTTCGTAGACTTTGACGGACGATGGCCTTGTTCGTGGCACAGGACGGTCGTCCTTGGTCGGGCACCAAAGTCGATCGCTAGGTGCCAAAAGGCGATCGCCTTGGGAGTCGATCGCTAGATACTCGAAGGTGGACCTTCGATTTGGCAAGTTTGTCGTAGCTTATTTGGTCGTGAACTCGGTCGCTCGGACCTTATACCGATCGCCGTCGAGGCGTATAAATCGCCGCACAACACACCCCAATCGTAATAGGGAATTCTTCTGTCCTCCCAACATTAGTACGTACACTTGTACTAGCTCCCTCATACATGTCATTTATAATGTCAATATATTTCCGCGATACACCCTTCTTTGCTAAGGCCCACCAAAGTACTTCTCTCGCATACTTATCACTGCACCCGGGCCTATGAAATGCAGCGCGTCGCTTCTGAGGAGACGCCCCAACGATTTTCAAAATTTGATTCATGTCCATGGGATGTGACGAGTTTTATGCTGGCTGCCACTAACCTACCGCAACCCTCCTCTTTTATTCGGGCTTGGGACCGGCAATGAATGTCAAGAAGACACCCACAGGCAGAGTTTTCCTTACTACTTCTAAAACACAAAATTTTCTTTCTGTTGTTCAGCCGACCCCACCGTAGTGGGCTAGGGCTTAGTTTAGTTTGGTTAGTTTGGTTTGTTGAAAAGCAGCAAGATCCAGTGACTCATACAAAAACCGCTTCGTCCTACATGGGTTTTCTGAACTTAGCCCAAGTCTTGAAAATCAGATAAGAGGCCTTCTCCCAGTCACATTTTATTATACACAGGGGTGGTGCTATGTTGGGATGTGGTGCCCCACCCAATATATATATACACATAATTGTAAGTGTAAAAGTTAGTTTTTTATCTTCCATTTTGCATTTTTCTTATTTGTTTTATTGAAATTGATTCCAAGTATGCTCAATGGTTGGCTTAGATGTAATGAGCCATGGTTTGGAATTCCTTACGTCATGGTCACCTAAAAAAAATTGCACCTCCCCCCCACCCCCCCCACCCCCCCAAAAAAAAAGGAAAAATAATTCTGGTTACGCCCCTGATTATACACAAGGTGTTGCTAATGTTTGTGATATCATATCACCGATATTGTGGAAGTTAGTTTTCCATATATATACGTAACAAATAAAATACTCAAAATCAGAGATGACAATAGAAAGATACATGTTATCATTTTAAGAATTTAAATAACTAAATCCACTTCGGTCTAACATTTTCCTTGAAATGTGATCAATTCAAACTAATGGTAATATAAAAGGCAGTTTGCAATTTCATTGTCATAATTCATTACCTTTGCATGTCATACACCCGAATAATAACACTACGAATCTCTCCAATTGCATCTCCAACTGCCAGACGGGTGGATGTATCATTTAGAGCTACCATAGGAAATACACGTACAACTTCTTTAAGTGCCGCCATAGAACTCTGGAGGCAACTTCTGCGCATGGTTGAGTTACCGGGATCCATTGTCTGTAGTATGAAAATGACAACCTGAAAACCTGTCCAGATGTTAGGATGGTAAAAATCACTGTGCCTCACTCTATGAACCATAACCATGTACTGCATTTTGAAAGCACTGAAGAAGTTTTTTTTTCTCGGGGCAGCAAAAGATGCTAGAAGTTCAGATGAACTTTAAAACAAGATGTGCAAGTAGTCAATAGAGACACTTGGTAAACAGAATTATTTAATGGGATCTCTCTTTCTTAGTACCAAAGCATAAAAGTAACAAGTTATATATCCCCATTCATAAAACTATAAGTTTTTGATACCAAAATGTGTTAAAAGACTTTATTACCCTTAAAGTCTACCACTAAAAGATAAAAAAACATAAAAAAAAATAGAAGATTATTAAAAGCAAACAACAATAAAAAATAGAAAATTATTAAAAGCAAACAACAATAATCTAAACGGTCCCACAACTCAATATTTTCCTCTGCAAAAAAACTCTCCATATCTCTCTGCAAAAAACTCTCCCGTCGTGAAACCCTTCGCCGGCCAGAAAATGTCGAACTCCGACTACCACAGAGAATCTGAAGGCGCCAGAAGTTCCGCTAGTGACACTCCATCTGAAGAGGAATTCGTCAATGAGCCGCCGGTTAGTGTATTTTCATTCACACACGATCGTGCCACGACGGTTGTTCATCGTCTCACGATGGTGCTGAAGAAGATGACACCATCATGTACACGATGGTCTTTCGTGGGCACGATGGTTTACACACGACAGTCGTCGGTCGTGTGTGCCGTCGTGTGCTAGAAGACCAAAGGCTCCTGCCCTGCACACGATGGCATGCACACGATCGACGCCCGTCGTGTGAGCCGTCGTGTGAGCCGTCGTGTGGCACACGATGGTCTTCACACGACGGGCATCGATCGTGTGCCTGCCATCGTGTGCAAGGCAGAATCTTTTTTTTTCGTTCTCTTAAGCATTCTATCATATTCTTATGAGTTGTATGTCTATATTGCAGACTGGTTGCGTATGGAAGAGACCTACATTGCGTTTTGTTACACGTCGGGTGAATCTTTACATACGGAAGGCGGTATTTAAAGAGATCATTGAGACATTAAGAAGTATGGGCCGCAATTCCGCAGTTGCTGATCGAGCTATCGAGAGCTTGACCGAGGGGGTCCTGAGGCGCTTGATTAAAGTTAGGAGAAATGGGAGTTCAAATACTGCCCTACATCACTTGATTGCCCGTCAATTGGAGGGTGATCAAATCCCCCCGGATGAGTCGTGGTTCCAGGTTTGCGGGAGGACCATTCGTTTTACGGCCCGTGATTTTGCTATGATCACTGGACTCCATTTTGGAAACTCTACCTTCCATCCACAGGACGACCATCTCCTTCCGTCTGACGGTATTTTCCACAGAATACTCCATGGCAAAAATATTAAGGTTAGTGTTCTGCGGAAGAGGTTCAATGCTCGAGATTTTGGTAGAGACATAAGAGATTATGTGAAGGTTGCCAATTTGCTTATATACTACTACTTTATCCTATGCCGTGACGACATGATGGTCGAGACATGGGCATGGGCATTAGTTGAGGATTTCGAGCAGTGGGATATGTTTCCTTGGGGTTCCTATGCCTTTGGGGTTTTATCTTACTACATAGGCAATGTTGCCATGAAGGAGGGACAAGAGCACAAGGACTATCACTTCTATGGTCCTGTTTGGGCTTTACAGATATGGTCGTATGAGATGATTCCTTCATTGGGAGCATTGTGTGGTATTCGAGATAAATCTGTCCAAGTCCCCCGGTGTTTGATGTGGACTACGAGGAAGATGTTTTGTGATTTCACTCATTTCTTCGACGATAAGGTACCTAAATTTGTAAAGCCAAACGTGAATGTTATAAGGTACTGGGTAAATGCTCGAGCGATGAGAATTATGAGAAGTACAAGAAAGCTCGAACAAAAGCTAAAAAGGCAGTGTGAAATGCCCGATCAAAGGTTAATCAAGAATTATATGCAAGATTAGATACAAAATAAGAAGAAAAAGATATCTATAAACTTGCTCGAATGAGAGAAGAAGATGCGAGATATTTGAGAAAAGTTAAATGTGTGAAAGATACTGACCAAAAAGTTTTGGTTCAAGATAAAGAGATAAAAGAGAGATGGAGGTCATACTTTGATACTCTATTCAATGGCCATCAAGAACAAGATATTGGGAATTTAAACATCCCCTCAAGTATGGTTAACCGAGAGTTTAAGAGGAGAATTCAAAAGGGTGAAGTGACAATGGCATTGAAGAAGATGGGGTCAAAGAAAGCAAGATGGTATACCTATTGAAGTTTGGAGATGTTTAGGGGAGAGACGGATCGAATGGATAACTATGCTTTTAAATAAGATTTGGAGAAGCAATAAGATGCCATCAGCATGGAGGAAAAGTATTCTCGTCCCTTTGTATAAGAACAAAAGTGATGTTCAAGATTATTCGAATTATCGCGGAATTAAACTAATGAGTCATACCATGAAGTTGTGGAACGAGTGATTGAACAAAGGATCAGGAAATGTGTGAAGATAACAGAAAATCAATTTGGATTTATGCCTGGAAGATCGACCATGGAAGCAATTTATCTTATCCGGCAGTTGATGGAACATTATCGAGATAAAAAGAAAGATCTACATATGGTTTTATTGATTTAGAGAAGGCATATGATAAAGTACCAAGGGAAGTACTTTGGTGGGCCTTAGCAAAGAAGGATGTATCGCAGAAATATATTGACATTATAAAGGACATGTATGAGGGAGCTAGTACAAGTGTACGTACTAATGTTGGGAGGACAGAAGAATTCCCTATTACGATTGGGGTGCATCAAGGATCTGCTCTTAGTCCTTTTCTCTTTGCCATAGTCATGGACGAATTGACAAGATAAATTCAAAATGGCGTTCCGTGGTGTATGAATTGATGTTCGCATATGATATTGTGTTGATTGATGAAACGAAGGTTGGAGTGCAACAGAAATTGGAACTTTGGAGGGATACTTTGGAAGCTCCAGGCTTTAGGCTGAGCAGAAGTAAGACTGAATATATGGAGTGTAGGTTTAGCGAAAAAAGTGAGAGAGGCGGGGATGATCACATTTGATGGGAAAGTTGTTCATGGATCCACTTTCTTTCGGTATCTTGGATCTATTATCCAAAAGGATGGAGAGCTAGATGGCGATGTGGCTCACAGAATAAAGGCAGGGTGGTTGAAGTGGAAGAGTGCCACACGGTTTTATGTGATCCTGACATGCCTCATAGATTAAAGGGTAAATTTTACCGCACGGCAATTAGGCCTACACTGTTATATGGCACCGAGTGTTGGGTGTAAAACAGTGTCACGTTCAAAAGATGAATGTGGCGGAGATGCGTATGCTACGATGGATGTGTGGTCATACAAAAAAGGATCGGCTCAGAAATGAGGTGATTAGAGAGAAGGTAAGAGTTGCGTCTATAAAAAACAAGATGATGGAGAATCGATTACGATGGTTTGGTCATGTGAGAAGAAGACTTGTTGATGCCCCAGTGAGGAGGCTAGAAAGTTGGGGAACAAGTAATATTATGAAAGGTAGAAAGAAGACCCAAAAAAACTTGGATAAAGATGATTGAAAATGATATGCAGTTTCTTGGAATTGGAGAAAGTATGGCGATGGAGAGGCAAATGTGGCAGGAAAGAATACGGGTGGTGGATGGAATCTGATTCCTTTTTTTTATTCCTATTTTCTTTTATTTTATGTTATCTTTTAATCTATTTTTCAAAATTTTTCATTTTTTTAACATTCATTCTCCTTTTTTTTCTCTACTTTTTTCCCTTTTTTTTTTTCTTTTATGTTATTTATGTAACCATCATTGACGGTTTCAAAGTTTGATTCATGTTAGCCGACCCCAAATCATTTTGGGACTAAGACTTAGATGTTGTTGTTGTATTAACCCAACATGTCTGTCATATATTATATTGAACTTTATTCTCCAGCAAGTAATATAAAGAAGATATAATGCAAAGATAAATAGCTGCAGCAAGTATAGTGAATTGGGTTACCCCAATTTATTGGGATAAAGGCTCGGTTTTGTCTGCCAAGTAAAGTGAATTGTTCTTGGAAAAAAAATTTCAAGAATATCTGACATTAGAAACTTAAACATGATTGACAGCAAATTGTAAATTGTTTCTACACACCTTATCAAGATAAGGAGCCAAGTTTATTGGAGAGCCACGGACAACCCTGATCAGCGTCACGAGGGCCACCACATGAACGGGTGAATCAGATGCAGTTGACCAAATTTGGCTTTCTATTACATGGAGATATCCAGGTATATCAGCCATTGCTAAACTTGGAAGAAGAATTCCAACCAGTGTCTCTCGGATGTTGAGAGATGCAGCAGCATTTTGTGAATGTGCATTAGTTGAAGTACCAGTGACACACTCTAGTTGAAAGAATATGTCCCCTATCAGGCGAGGTATTTCAGAACCAATACACACTTTCCATGTACTCTCCATACCTTCGGCTAAAATCTCTGCTGCTGCAGAACTATACTTTTCATTCGTAGCCATTACCAATTTTACCAATGGATGCACCACAACAATTGGAAGTCTCCTCTTGACAAGGCTAGGGTACCAGACAGCTAATGCAGCCGCAACAATTATTTGAGAAGTCATTGCATCCTGAGTTGTTCCCCCAACACAGGAAATCCAATCTTGCATTTCATATGATTCCAACCATGAATTTATTTCCCACTCCTCCTCGATAAAGTCCCCTTTAGTCTCCATTTTTCCATCAGATATGGGGCATATAGCAGTTGCATGGCCATGCTCTTCCTCCGATATTCGATAAGGATATAAGTGACCAAACGCATGCTGATTGGCATTTGTACAGCAGAGTGGAAGGGGAATCGCCCGCGAAGCAGCACAATGAAATAAAGAGCGAGCAGCCATTTTCACATGTTCAAACTTGTTCTGCCAAAAGCTTACCAGGAGCTGTCGAACAGAGAAACAAGACGATCATGATAATTGTTATGCACAAAAAGTTATGTGGAGTTTGGGGGACTGAGGGTGGGGGGCTTCCCCTGCATGCCCCCCTACCAGACCCATCCCTCGTTGGAGTAGGTGGAGAAGGGTACTGAAAATTGACTCATGAAATAGTTGTTATTGGTGGAGACTTGATCAATTAAAATTTTATTAATCTTACTCATAGAAGCACATACAGATTAATTCTTAAGAGAAGCTACAAAAGGGAAGAGTTTCTTACTACACAATATGGTCCGATCTCCAATTACTTACATTATATCTGCATGAACCATCAGCATAAGCTACTAACTAAATGTAAGAAGCCAAGTAAGGCTCTGTTTTTGACCGAATGAATCAATCGAATCGAATCGAATCAATGGATCTCAAGTGAATCAATCGAATCGAATGGAATCGAATCAAATATATATTAAGGGTAAATAATAATAAGAATAATGGTAAATAATAATAATAGTAATTAACAACAACAACAACGATAATAGTAATATTATTAGTAATAATAACAATAATAATAATTAAGATTAATAATAAGAAGAAGAAGAAGAAGAACTGAAATGAATCGAATCAATGGACTCGAATCGAATCGACTCGAATCGAATCGAATCGAATCAAAATCAAAAATAAGTCCAAAAGAACAGGGCCTAATTCGAAATCAAACCTAAAAAGCTTCCGTTTCTTTATCTTGAATGTATAAGCTTTTGGAAAAGAGAAGTGTGGTGTGTGCCTTCTCCAGCAATGAACTATGTGTAAACCAATCAAGTACAAATTTGTTTTTTACCAATTATTATTCTAAGGACGAGAACAAAATTTACAATATATTCAGATGGCTCATAACTCAAAAGGCATAAAAGCAACTTAATTTAAAGGATTTTCATTTTTCAAGAAAAGGAGAACAGAAGTGCAGTTTTACAATCATCAACTTACAAAAATGTAAAGTAACAAAATCCATTGACTTGATGATTTATTATATTACCTGGAGCAGAGGAGGTTTTATGTCTGAGATTTTCTCAGCAAATTTTCGTGTATAAAATGCTGCTAAGGCACTGCAGGTAAGAAACTTTGCATTAATGACCCTGGAAATAGCAACTAGAATACATATGCGTTTTGTGACGGACAAGTTCAGGTAACTAGCGTCTAGCTGGTCTTCACGTCTGATAAATAATACAAAAGCAAGCAACTCCAGCACCAGTTTTGCTCAAAAAAAATTAAAATATATGATGCTCTTAAAAGTATCTATATATACAATTACACCATACCACAAAAGAACAAAGCAAGCTGCACAACACATGCATTGAGGTGCCAATAGCTTATAATGTGGGAGAACATTATAACTAACCTTAAAGGAAATGCTGATATTTTAAACAAATATATAACTTTTTCAGTAAAAACTGAAAGCAACGTGCATAATTAGTATTTTAAACATGTTATTATAGTTTCAGAATTGTCTTACCTATTGGGTGAAGAACAAGAATGAGATAAGCTGGTCAAATGCTGGGCAAGGGACACCATTGTCAATGATCTCAAGGCAGAATACTCAGATGAAGATCTCCAGAGCTGTAATGTTAACATTTAAATGGGTTTAGATACAAATTGGGTCAGGGACAAGCTATCCAATACAATGGGCATTCACTAAAGTACCTCCAGGGTTGAACTAGAGCCTGGAAATGTTAGAGTCATTGAGCCCCGATCCCCCAATATACCAGAGGATACAATAAAAGAATCGGGCCGTTTGAGCTTCATTTCAGTCACTAGCAAGTTATCGAGCTGATTATCGACATTCCACAAGTGCAGAAAAGACAAGCTGAACTGAAGTAGGCATCCATCAAGCGATTGTGCACATTCATGATGTTTAAATGTAACAACAGATGGTCCATCGGAAATAGAAATGCTTTTCCCATTCACACGGTGGGGGCCAGGCATCTCCCTTTCAGGTTCCTTCGAAGAAGCATTTGCCTTCGGATAAGAATCATCTTTAGGTCCGGTAGTTCCGGTTCCATTCACATAACCTTTTGCACCAGTGTGACTACTGTCTTCAGAAGAGTCTTTTATAGAACAAAGTGACATCAAGGAATCGAGGTCAAAACACAATGTTGAAACTCCAGGAAAAGGACAAGAGCTTTTAATTGGGTGCTTGTCACTTTGGATGAACAATGATTTCACTCCAGTTCCTCTAGTAGGATGTAATGGTCCAGGTGCGTTTGGTTCAATTTTAGTTTCTGTAGATGTTCTTGGAGAAATCCCCTTCCTAGGAATTACCGAATGAGATTGAGGAAACTTTTTTGACTCAACAACTGGAAAAACTAAAGAGGACGCAGAAGTATTTCCATTCGTCAAATCTCCAGACAAAGAACTTCCATTGATGGATGTAAGGAAGTGATCAAACATTGAATGTGCAGCAGCTCCACGAAGAACCCGCTCACGAGCACCTGTCTTAACATCCCAAATGTATAGAATATCGAGTGCATCAGCCTTTTCTGAACGGTTTGGACACAGACATGCAATGTAGTTTCTTACACCATCCCACAGGACTTTTGAAGGGAAGTACAGGTGTCCAGGAAACAATCTCTCCACCCTCAAAGTACGAAGTGAGACAAGGGCGACAGAGGAGTCATCTCCAACAGTTAAAAAACAATCATTCAATGGGTATTCACTTTGACTTGGAGGAAGAACTATTTTACGTACTGGAGCTACATGTTGGTGCAACACCATAATAGGTTTATCAGAGTCGAGATCCCACACACGAACTGTACAATCCATGCTACCTGACAGCAAAACATGCTTTGAACTACATCCTCCAGAACCACTCACCATTTGACGTGAAGCTAAACATACGACTGCTCCGATGTGCCCAGAAAGACGATGATTTTGCCCTTGTAAATCAGCCTCCTGAGAGGTACTCTCTATAAGTGAACCCAATGCTGTAAAGAACATGTGAAACCTAACAATCTCAATATCACCACTAAAAAAGCCATAAACAATGGCATAAGGTGCTAGGTGATTTTCTAATATAACCATTGAAGAAGATACCAGTTGACCTCCGCGGTCAGTGACATATGTATCACCTACAGATGATGCACTACTCCTACGTGGAGTCATCTTATCGATTGTTTCTTCGTCGAGAACATCATGGTTTAGGCTCCCATTTTTAGGCAAATAGGAGCCTACAGCCCAATCATCAAAAAGATTACCTTGACACATCATTTCACACTCCAAATTAAACTTCCTATTATCACCATTTTGCTGAGGCAAAAGCCAGACAGTAACATGAGGTCTCCATAGCTTAAGTTCTCTGACAGGAAAACAAATTGATTCAACACGAAGCAGATACTTACGTAAAGGTATGAAAGAAAATGACAGTCTCACATCAGAAGGATGCAATACAGGTGGGATGACAAATAGAGGATCAAACTTGAATATACTGCTCGAGTATAATATGTTGTATATAACAGCAGTACCTCTGTTATTCCACACTACAAATTCTTTTACAAAACCATTTTTTGAGATACTAGCATCATCTCCTAGGAATATGCCACCTACTACATATAACTTGTCTTCAGAACATAGTTGATCATCCGAAAAAGATATCTTGCCGAAAACAGTTCCACAGTCTGCTGGTCTAAATGTGCAATACGTTCTATGCACAAGGGCCAAAAGATACCCACAGTTTGCAACAGCCACTAAAGATCCCTCCTCTTTGGAGTCATCTGCCCAGTCCATCACTTCTGAAATTGAGAAATCCTTTGGCACAGCAGGGACATTTTCCCCTTTCGGGTTATGATCCGTTATTGGCAAATATAGTACCTTACTAAAAGAATCAATAATCAATACAGACTGCATCTCCATGTCTTCTGAAGGTAAAACTACAGTCATGGACTTCAAAGGTCCAATAGATACATTCCCATGAAAAATTGTTTGGACTATAGTAAGAGTCAAAGAATCAACAATTAAAACTGTACATTTCAAAGGACTGGGGTTCTGTAATTCCCTATCCACCAACAACTCGTTTCCTTCTACTGAATTAAGCAACTCTTCTTCTTGGCTAACAAAACAACAGGTAATGCATACATATCTGGTATTGTTGGGCCATGGCCTGATCATAACTGGACTCCCGGCCCAAGGAGGAAGTTTCCTTCTTCGTCTACAGTGCCCACCTGCTCTACTCCAAACACACAATACACCATCTCTGCAAGCACTTATTAGTGCACCACAGTTAATTGAATTAGGATATGATAGCACACTGCTCGAATTAGTAACCTTTCCATTTTTAGATGCCTCCAAGGAAAAGCAAATTCCTAGATCAGCTATTGGAGCAGTATGGCCACACAACATCGCAACTGGTTTCATTTCCTGAAAAATAAAATGAACAAAATAACATTGCAAACTGAGATATACTAGTACGTAGAAGATCATTTAATGTATACATATATTAGGTGAGAGTTCTGCACTAATAAATCTAGCAAGGACATTTACTTGTTCAAGATCAAGACTTACAATGAAACAGAGAATTTACTCAGTCCTTAAATATATGTAATATACCACAAAATTATCTTCTACTAAACCCGAAAGTAGAAAATAGTAATGATGTAATATTCTCAATTGTTATGGAAATTTAAGGATAAGATCCTGTTCGGTTATGTTAATGACCTTTCAAACCTATGTATAAGTGCCTATGGCACATTTAAGCAGTTTAGCCTCTCGCTAAATTCGAGATTTTTATTTTAAATACCTAAACCCTCCAATTGTATCACTTAGACATCTGAAGCCGTTGGTGAATATTCCACCTATATCCTGTCACTTACATGGATCGATTCTGAAGGGCTAAGCAAGTCATATATATTAATTAGTAGATAACCAACCGAAATTTCTGGTACAGAATCTTAGAACTGAAATGACATCTCACTGAAGAGAGATACATATAATGGATCAAAGAACTACTAATTATGTTTTCACGGCCCAATATTAAATTATCCTGTATTGACCAAAAACGTTAAATCAGAAGCTATATCATAGTAGTAGCCTCCATTTCTCCTTCCCTGTCAACTACCTATCCCTATCTAAACAGCCTAAACAGCACATTCTCAGCTAGTAGTTAGCCAAAATTAATTCAACAGAAAAATCAACGGCAATTTAGCTGGAAAAACTTAAACTGCCACTAAACTATCAATGTTCCAGAAACGGAATTAAGTCGATTAATACAGCAATAAAGCGCATTCATACGTTGAAAATGAGAAGAAATGAATATGCGAGTAAACAATTCCACCTGGAATTTATACAAAAATTATGAACAGACGATTACTGAACTTCTACTACCGTTTTTCCGGAAGATGAAATGAGGTTCCACCAGATGATGGAGCCATCAGATCCGCCGGTGTAAAGAGAGGGCGGTTCGTGAAGTGCTGCGACAGCGGTGACTCGGTGAACCGGTGGTGAGCCTGACCATATGCAGGCCAACGATTTCATCGGCTATCCGAAATATGGACCGGTTCAGACGGCCGGGTATTGGGACTGAAATGTTTTGTTTGGGATCAATAATTCGCTCCGTTAGCTGCCGAGAGTGATGACTGATGACGTTTTGGAAGCGAAAGTTACAACTTCAAACTCGAAATATTACCCAGGAAAAAAAAAAAAAAAAAACAGGTTTTACGTTTATTTCAGCAGTTTATGTCTAGTTTCGGCCGTGTTTAGGAAAAGTAGTTGATAAGTTAATTTATAGTAGTTGATTGGATAGCTGATTATGTAGCTGATTGGATAGTTGATAAGCTAACTGATTTTAATATAGATTTTTAGCAAATTAGCTGATAAGCTAGCTGTTTTTCTTTAATAAAATTACATGACATTCACTTTTATTTTTCTATTATTTTTTAAATTTTCTCATTATATTTTAACAATAATTGTTATAAAATAAAATAAATAATATTTTTGTCTACTATTATTTTAATATATACTACCTCTAAATTACACATATGTATTATTCACAGTTCAGTGTCACTTTGAAATGTCATTGATTATTTGTTTTTCATGGTTTAAAATTGTTGTTGAATAGGATTTGCTGTGTATAATTTTAGTTACGAACAAGTTCACAACAACAATAGATATCAGAAAGATTCCATAAAATATAAAAGATAAATCGGACACACAATTATTGTATTATATTTATAACAAAGTAATTTATTAGCAATTGTAATAGAGTGATAATCAGACTAACCATAATTTTTTGCGTCCGCCACTCATCTGAAGCCTCAATTTTTTCCTGAAAAGTTAACAGATGGTAGGTTTATTTGTAATATGACAATTACTCAGGGGGTATTTATGTAAAAAAACCCTATGTTTTTATTTAGGTCACGGACATATATGGAATATATAAAGATGAGAAGTTAGCTTCTTTTTTCATAAAGCTTGAAAAAATAGTTTATCAATCAGATAGCTTATAAGATAGTGCTAAACACATCATTTAGTTTTAACAATCTTAATTAGGATTAATTTAATCTCTTCCTCCTTGACCAAATACTTGTTCTGTTCTCTTATTATTGCAACGTATTGACTATTACACTGTTCACATACTCTCTTTTAACCATCTTTTGTGATTTATACATATGAAAATATATAGTCATGTGAGATCTTTGTTAGATTCATCTCGAAATATACTTTCAAGATATCAACTTCTTATAATTTTTAAAAATAAAGAATTGAAGATATTAATAATTAAAGTTGTGCATTGGCAAGCGTGAAAATCCAGATGTTGCAATTATAAGAGAACAGAGATAGTATTTCTTTCCTATCTATCCTACCTTTTTAAATTATATTGAATAATTTCATTTTTTTTGGCAATCTATTGAATAATTAATCACATTACTATTGCATAAGCAATATAAATGGTCTTTTACTAACGTTTTTAATTGAGAACTAAAAGGTTTTGAATTTTAAATGGCTTATGCCCCATACTTATTGAGTTGTTATATTATGCATTCGGATTCATGATGCAATATGTAGATCGAGAAGAAATATATAGTGTATTGGTAGATGGTTTGGTAAGAGTATTTATATCATTTACTCATTTATATCTTATATATTAGCACGGATGTGATGCATATGGACTTGAGTGTAACACCCCCAAAATATTTTGGAATGTTGCAGCACCACGGCTCAGAGCCAGATCCACAAAGCTAAAAAATTACAATTTCAACACTTTTCGGAACTTTTCACATATATCGCATGAGGGATGTCTACATCGCTTTATCAAATTACATGGTCACATCTATATATATATATATGAAAAGTGGTGATGAAAAAATAAAAGGAGAGACATGTCATATGGGACAAAATCCTAGGTGGCGAATTCCAGCAAAAGATAAATGATTTAAAATAATTTCAATTATATTTTGCCATTCAAAATAGTTTGTTGAGTTTTCCACATTTTTAGCCAAAAGCTTACGTGGCACAATCCCGATTCAAATTATATTCTGCCACAATTTTAGTTATTTATAATATTTATCATATTATCCATTAGTTAGTTAGATTTATAAGATTTTGTAGGGCACCAATAGTCATCATAAATCCTATAAAAATTTAATTGATTTAAAAATATTTCATTCTACAATAGGGACCATGCAACTTTGATTAGATTTATGAGATTTCTTGTTAGAATATTTATCACAAGAAGGGAATAATTAGAGTTAGAAAGAGATATACCTCACGCATACGGATTTGGCGATTTCAGACCTCATGCATACGGCAGAGCGATTTCAGACTTCGAATTCGTTACGATAAATAAATTACATATAAATATTTATTTACAATCACACTGCCAAATTACATTCTAGATTTGAATAATACATATTGGAATAAAGTCTCAGAATTTAATTCGAGTCCAAAGATATCCAACTTTTCAAAGATGATACGAACAACTCCAAGTCCTGTATTGTTGGACGTAATTTAATTGCTGCCATTTTCAGGAAACAATTTAGTAGTATATTTTGATCATATAATAATAATTTTTATAATTATCTTAACAAATCTAGAATTTAATACGAGTTGGATATCTATTATTCTTAAGATTTTACAAATCCACATATTTGAGTTTATCCTATCTAGCATAATATATTCAATATAAATAATAAATAGATAATCAATTTGTGAATTTAGATATTGATTTGTTAGCTAAAATTATGGAATAATCTTGAAAATCGATTTATTAAATATGAGTGCAAATATGTATTTTCATCGGATAATAATAATCTACATAATTATCTTAACAAACTAAGAATTGTAAACAGATTGGATAACTATTAATCTTCAGATTTTAGAAATCCAGAGATTTGGGTTTATCCTATAAAGCATACCATATTCAGTATAAATAATAACCAGACAGCCAGTTTAAAATATATCAAGAACGCATCCATTATACATATATCCTACGAATTAATACCCCACTACTGATCATTCAACTGATCTTTCAAATTCTATTCATCATCTGCCAATCATCGTTATAGGCAGACTAATATTATTCACGAAAGAACAACAAAGGTAATGAATTGTTATAAACAATTCTATCTTATCTTATGTATTGTTTGATTATTAAATATTTAACTCTTACTTCTATTTTACTATCTATCACAGATTGTATCAAAGTTGAGAACAAAAAATCAAGACACCAGTCTCAAAGAGTTAGTTGTTATCAAAGGTAAGTAATTTATAATTATTTGTTGTAATTATTTGTTCGAATATTACAATACTTTTGATGCACATTTTACAGTCCTTTGAATCCACCGTGGATTAAACTATTTGTGTATCTCCGGATTAACCTCGCAATTGATAGTAAAAGAATTTAGTTAGTATCTTAAAAGGATAAACACATAAATCACATTTATCTCTCAATCAACATATATAACTGAAACTGAAAATCATCTTAGATGTATGATTTTAAGTGTAACATCAGGGCCATGGCATTTCAGTCAGAAAGCAACAGTATTCACCAAGTGTTTATAATTTAAAAATCTTCTGCTTAAATTAAAAATTCAATAATTTCGTTTAAAATTTTTTTATTATATTTTCGTTCAATATTTTCATCATAAATAAATAGAGTACTGTTCATCAATATTTTTGGAAGATTTTTATTAAAAATCAACAGTACTCTTCCACTTAAATTAAAAATTCAACTTCCAAAAATCCAATTTCCATCATTATTTATCCCAGATCTGGTCAAGATATGAATAAAAATTTTATAAATAAAAAATAGAGTACTGTTCATCAAAAATTTTGGAAGATTTTTATTAAAAATCAACTGTACTCTTCCGCTTAAATTAAAAATACAACTTCAAAAAATCCAATTTCCATCATTATTTCTCCCAGATCTGGTCAAGATATGAATAAAAATTTTATAAATAAAAAATTATTAAGCAAATAATATACTAAATTGAGAAGTATTTTGGCAGATATTACCGAAATAATTTACTGAATTCCGTCGTCTTCACATACTCAGATCTGCTAGACAATCACCAGATCTGGATTCAGAAATAAACAATACTTATATAAATCATTTAGATAATAATTTAGATAGAAAAATAAAACTTAGAAGATGAAATAAGCGCATGATCTTACCGTCGTAGACGAACGGCGCCGTAAAAATCAACCGTACGCCCTTATTACCGAACTGAAATGAAAAATTGAGCATGTTGAAATAAACAAAAATTATATAAATCATTCAGTTTGAGAAGGAAAAATAAAATAGATCGTGAAATAAAAATTAGAAAATGAAAGAAACGGAAGATCTTACCGTCGTAGAAGAACGGCACCATGAAAATCAACCGTGCTTACACTTTACCGAACGGGAATGAAAAATCGAATATGTTAAAATAAACAAAAATTTTATACATCATCGGGTTTCAGTAGATCGAGAAATAAGAAGAATAACGCAGTAAAAATCAACCGTAAGAACTTATTTGGAAAATTGAAATGAAAAAATATGTGGCTGGTAATGGATGAGTAAGGGATAAGAATCAAAGAGAAAAAGGAGGGCGGTGGCAAGAGGAAGAGATGAGAGTGTAGTTTTTTCGGAAATGGATAAAGTGACGGTTGATGACTAAGGCACTCTTATATAGGTAGGGTTTTTCGGAACCAAACCAAACATGAAAGCGTTCTTTAAGCGTTAAGCGTTGCATTAAGCGGAATGCATTAAGCGGAATGCATTAAAGAGAAGCGGTTGTAAAAATGAAAGGAATGCATTAAGCGTTCTTTATCTATAAGAAATAGGCGTTGCATTAAGCGTTCTTTTTCGGAGTATATGGTTTTAAAAGGTTGGAATAACTATTTTTTATCTGATATTGAAAAATGGGGCGGTGTTATACCACATTTGTGGGTCGGTGGAATTAGTGGTTTTATCTATATTGAAGTTCCCTGTCGCGCCTAATTAATTATATTCAGTTGTCCTTTTAATTTATTTTTTGTGTCTGTTTTTACGTGTTTAATCTTTTCCCCTGATCGTGCGCAGTATCTTCTTCTTCTTGCTGGATATTATTAATTTATTTTACAATATGAAATTTGTATAGTAAAAATATAAAATGCGTATAAGATGATTTACTGCAAATTTGTATGGATAGATGATTAATTTATTATATTTGTGTAGTTATTTAATTGATACAGGACGTCGTAAGTCTTTGAAACTAAGGAATCGCGCTCCATTGTATAACGAGGGGCCGAGTTCTACTAGAAAAGGAGTAGAGTTTCCAACAATCTGAGTGGCGAATTACCGTTGAATGTTATAACTAATGGTAACATTTTTAGTATTCGATCTCCAGTTATTACAAATTCTACATTCCCGCAGCTTAACATTGAGAATGGTAATAATTTATTATTATTTATATATATATATATATATATATATATATTAATTGTTTTGTTATTGCAACTTCAAATATTGTGACGTTAACAGATAATAATTGTTGTATGTTTATCAATTTTCATATAGGAGGAACGACAGCTCAAACTTTTAAAAGAAATACTCAAGGATGTGGGGCCGGAATATCACCTTGGAGTGACATTACGAATGGTATATCTTACGTATCAAATTAGTAATTGTTTAAGATATTACTAATCTTTATTTCTATGATATTTTTTTATTAGTTTTGTCACTGATACATTTTGATCGTGCAGAGACAATTACACCAAATGTCGGTAGTGCGAAACAGGTGTATACGCAAAGCAATAGGCTCACCCCAAGTTCATATCCGTTTAGTTGTGTGGCTGATGGTAAATACTTCTATATATTTCATATTATAATTTATATAATACCAATTTATGAATGTTCAATTCATTTACTCCAGTAAGATATTTATAATTGAAGACACAAGTAGTTAAATATGTTGTTTCTTACATTAAAATATTTATACTTGACATTTTATCATCTTACATATGTAGGGAATATGGATAAAGATTACAGAGTAGTGTCAAGATTCAACAGAATTAACCGGAGATTCACACTATCAATGAGAAGACATCTCAAGTCACATCCGTTTGATTACTTTATGTATCATGAAGATTCTAGAGGGTACAGTAAGTGTAATGGTGTTATATAAATATTCACTAATTTAGAACATTTGTATTACATTAATCCGGATAAAATTTAAAAAAAAAGTATAATTCATCATTAGTTATATATATTTTCATCTTTATATAGGAATAAAGGTACCTCCGTATGTTGAAGAGTGCATGCCTCTTGCGGAAGAGCGTATACAGCAATTGCTAGATAAATATACTCTTAATGTGATAAGAGTTATGAGTGAAGAGTCATCACGTGTTGACATGCTTAAGGAATCACGAAAGAGATCATTGAAAAAACTACATGAAAAGAAGGATATTACTGCGCGGAGAAATAATGGGATATCGTCAGTAGGTAATGTTCATTACCACTAAATTCAACATACACTAAAATTACTATTCAAATATCTTATAATAATTGACATTTATACACTTTCATGGAGCAGCTTACGAAGATATGGGTGATCCTACATATGCGTGTGGATTTTGCGGTGCGCTTATGTGGTTTGATGAGAGGCTAAAAAAAAGCCCGTTGAGTAGTCCGGAATTTGGTTTGTGTTGTAGTCGTGGTAAAATACAACTTCCTCTTCTGAAAGAACCTCCACGGCTGCTACGTGATCTTTTACAAAATAGACATATTAAGAGTCGTAATTACATTGAGAACATACGTGCTTATAATATGATGTACGCTTTTACTTCGATGGGAGGGATCCAAGATAAAACAGTCAACAATGGACATGGTCCATATACATATAGGCTTGGTGGAAATAACTATCATCTACTCGGTAGTTTGTTACCTAAAGAAGGCGATTCGCCAAAGTTTTCACAGCTATATATGTATTGTGGCGAGGATGAAACTCAAGACAAAATCGATGTTGTCCGGTATTCATTCTCTTGGATCCATATTAATTCCACTACATATGTATAGTTTTTAAAAATATTCTATATAAATATATTGTTGATTCTCAATATATTTTTTATTTTATTTTGTAGATCAAAAAGTCCTGCTGCGATTGATTCATCAATTGTGGATGATCTAAAGAACATGATAGATGTCGAAAATCCAATTGCCCAAAATTTTCAAATGGCTGTTGAACGATTCAAGGAGAGCGCCGATATGGATGTAAAGTTATGTCTCATGGTAAGGAGGTCACGCGATGGACGCATGTATAATCTACCTACATGTTCAGAAGTCGCTGCATTAATTGTTGGTATGTTGGGATATCACTATTATTTATCCATGATAAATATATATTCCATAAGTAGTTTAATATATTCTAAATAATTTTATTTCTCAATAATCAGGAGATGATGAGTACGAGATGGATCCCCGTGATATTTTATTGGAACAAAAAAATGGCGATTTCCAAAGAATTTCAGAATTGCATCCAAGTTACCTTCCAATGCAATATCCCCTACTTTTCCCATATGGTGAGGATGGATACCATCCAGAGATTTCGCACTCGGATAAGTCTAAAGGTGTCAGGCACACACTTACAATTAAGGAGTTTTTGGCTTTTAGAATTTTTGACCGTATTGGTGAGGCCCAGACAATATTACTCAGTAGAAAGTTATTCCAACAGTTTATAGTAGATGACTATATGATGATGGAAGCACAGAGGCTTGCTTTTATAATGAGGAACCAACCATTATTGAGGTCTGATAAGTATAAGTCACTTGATGATGCTATTCGAACAGGTGATATTGATCCATCTGACCCAACAGGAAACATTGGTAAACGCTTTGTTTTGCCGTCTTCGTTTGTCGGAGGTCCTCGATATATGGTCCATAACTTCCAAGACACTACGGCCATATGCAAGAGTATAGGATATCCGGAACTATTCATCACATTCACGTGCAACCCCAAGTGGCCTGAGATAACACGTTTTGTTGAGTCCAAGGGTTTACGACCCGAGGATAGACCTGATGTTATGAGTCGCATTTTCAAGATGAAGTTGGACCAACTTATAAAAGACTTGAAGACGGAAAATATTTTTGGCAAGGCAATTGGAGGTACCACATTATAAGTCTTAGTTCCTTTGTTATTTCAGCTGATCGCTTCATTATTAACTTCACTTCGAGTTGATTGATTTTTATTCTATTTGCTTTGTAGTTGTGTACACTATTGAATTTCAAAAACGCGGACTTCCTCATGCACATATATTGTTGTGGATTGATCGAGCAAATAGAAATATGTCTGCAAATTCTATAGATGATTTCATCAGTGCTGAGATACCAAATAAGGAACTCAATCCGGAGTTGTACAAGGCTGTCTCTGAGTATATGGTGTATGGTCCATGCGGACCATTGAACCCGACTTCACCTTGCATGCACGATGGCAAGAAATGTTCTAAGAAATTTCCAAAGTCCTTTAATGAGCGTACTATTTTCCATGGAAATGGCTTCCCGGTGTACAAAAGGCGTGACACTGGTGACACTGTCGACAAGAATGGCAATCTCATTGATAATAGGTACAATTTAAAATCATTTTTTTAATGTTCATTGTCGCATTATATTTCACTCACCATGATATAAATTAATTGTCATTTATATTCAAAATAATATAAAGTTTTACTTTTTATTTATAGGTTTATTGTTCCGTACAATCCTTTCCTATTGATGAAGTATCAGGCACATATAAACGTTGAATGGTGCAATAAGACAAATTCTATAAAATATCTGTTCAAGTACGTCAACAAGGGGGTTGATAGGATAGGCACAAAAATAACTGTGGAGAACGAGGTGAAGGATTATGTTGACTGTCGATACATATCAGCATGTGAGGCTGTGTGGCGTATTATGGGATATGATATACACTACAGAGATCCACCCGTAGAGCGTTTATCATTTCACATGGAGGGTGAACAGTCCGTTACATTCAAAGATGGTGACTTGATTACGGATTTATTGGAGAAGCATACTGTTGCAGAGACAAAGTTCCTTAAATGGATGGAATTCAACAAGCATCATCCTGAAGCACGTAAGTATCTATACGCTGAGTTCCCTAGATATTACGTGTGGGATCCTATAGGTAAAGTGTGGAGAGACAGGAAGAACTTCAACAACAAAGTTGGAAGAATTTACCATGTTCCAATTAAGACTGGTCCATTATACTTCATGCGGATTATGTTGAATCACATTAGGGGCGCCACTTGCTTTGAAGATTTGCGGACAGTGAATGGTGTTGTTCACCCTACATACTGTGATGCATGTTACTCTTTGGGATTGCTCGATGACGACAAAGAGTATATTCATGCTATAAAGGAAGCCAGTTTTTGGGGTTCCGGTCGTTTCCTTCGACATTTGTTCTCCATACTTATACAGTCTGACAGTATGTCCAGACCCGTTCATGTTTGGGAAAGTACATGGGAGTATCTATCGGACGACATCCAATACTTTATGCGACGGAAGTTGAATAATCCTGGTATAAATTTAAGGAACTTTCTTATGTCGGAAATTTTATATTAACATTTATTTGTTATTTACTATGCTAACTTTATATCTAAATATTTCAATATAGGACTGGAACTGAATGAAGAACAGTTGAAGAATTTTACTCTTGCTGAGATAGAAGAGTTTCTTTCTAGGAATGGATTTAGCTTGACTCAGATTGAAGGTATGCCCGTTCCCGACAATGTCGTCATATATAATGGTATGAATAATTTGATTTCCAAAGAAATGTCATACGATATTGATGAGATGAATGAGTTGCAGAACGGTTTGTATCCATGTCTCATGGACGAGCAAAGAAGTGTGTACGATACTATTATGAATGCAGTCGATTCCGGTAATGGTGGAGTTTTCTTTCTATATGGTTACGGTGGCACAGGAAAGACATTTTTGTGGAAGACAATGTGTTCTGCATTATGTGGTAGATGTGATATTGTTCTCCCAGTTGCATCGAGTGGTATAGCTTTTTTACTTCTTCTTGGAGGCCGCACTGTGTTGTGTCAAGATTTGACACCTTCCGACTGGCGAACGCCTCCGAGGCCGAGCGACCGACTTACCGCCGAGGAGACAAGGCAGATCTGCCGACCAGCGTCCAGGCGACCTAGCTTTAGCCCGAAAGACAAGCATGAATCGCCCAGCCGAAGGTCCCAGGACAAGTCCCGGTGTCGAGCGATCGACATCCAATACGATCATCGCTCGGCGCCTGGCGACCGACTTATGGACGATCATCTCTCAGCGCTTTGCCGACCGACCATTGCCGACCTTCATTGACTGGACGAGAACGATCCTCGGTGTCCAGCTAGAGACGACCGCATCATGTCGGTCTCCACCGATGACCATCCAGTCGGCAAAGCCAAGTCTCAAAACTGACCCCACGTGCAGATCCACAAAAGGCGCTGACAAACCTGTCATCTACCTCACCTACCAACAGGGCCCAGACCTGCGAAAGGGGCTGACGGACAAGACATGTGACTACAGCCTGTCACCTACCCTGACAAAGTCCGCCGAAAGTAACAAAGTGGGACCTCCCGTGATGATTTCCGACGCGTGCGGCTCCTCATTGGGCCACTCGGCTAGCCTACTGATCTATGGACTTTTGGCGGGCGGCCACGTGCCCTTTAGGACGATCGCCCCGTTACATTAAATGCCGAAAGGCGATCGCCCACTAGGAGACAGGGCCCCTCAGCCTCTATATATACAAGGCAGCAGGCACTTGTAAAAGGACCGAGATTCTGACTCTCTAAACAGTCTGCATTCCCGCATTTCACACCATACAGAAGCAAAAGACTTGCACTTGGCAAATCATCCAACTCTTGGCAACAGTTATCTTTCGGTCTTACTTCTCCCGGCCTATCTCATCCAGCAGATTACCGGCGGGGACGAAGAACACCGAGCTTCGCTCAAGAGCCGGATTAACAGAGTCTTTTTACACTCATTGTATTTAGATTTCTCTCATTAATACTTGTATCCACGAATATTCGTATTAATAACATCTCGCGAGAGCATTCAAGCCCGGGCCTAACAAACCCGGCAAATCTTGTATTATTTATCTACTCTCGGAAGTGCTCCCGCAATTGTTGTTTGTTGTCCGTCTTCCAGCAGTATTAATCTTCGGATAAATATTTTGGGCAACAACACACTGCTCACTCTAGGTTTAGTATTCCTTTGCAGGTCGATGAAACAACCATGTGTAGTAGGATAACTCCCAATAGCGATCTGATAGGACTTTTGAAGAGTACAAAGCTAATTATATGGGATGAGGCACCTATGACTAATAAGTTTTGCTTTGAGGCATTGGATCGCAGTCTAAGGGATATGATGAAAGATCATCATGGTGTGGAATCTAACAAGCCGTTTGGTGGATTGGTCGTTGTCTTTGGTGGTGATTACAGACAGGTATTGCCCGTCATACCAAAGGGTAGTAGGCAGGATATAGTCCACGCATCCCTTTGCTCATCTAAGACAATTTGGAGTTCCTGTCGTGTCCTGAAGCTTACGAAGAACATGCGTCTGCACGTACTTTTCTAAAATTTTGATGCTAGATAATTACTTTTTATATAAATAACTTATTTAAAATGTATATAAATTGTTGACTTTGTGCTATTAAATTACAGTCTGGCGGCTCATATGATGAGACCGAGAGCATCAGGGAGTTTGCTGAGTGGCTGCTGAAGGTTGGAGATGGTGAAATTGGTGTTGATAATGATGGTGAGGTAGAATTCAAACTGCCTGATGATATTCTGATTCGGTCTATTGATGAACCAATTGCTGCAATAGTTAAGAGCACATATCCGAGCATATTAGACCATTTCGGTGATGGTCGGTACTTTCAGGATAGGGCTATTCTTGCTCCCACTAATGAGATCGTCCAGGAAGTAAATGATTATATAATGTCTCTTTTACCTAGAGATGCCACGGAATTCATGAGTTCAGATAGCATATGCCCTGACGAAGATGATACCGTCAATAGAGAAGATGTCTATTCTGTCGAGTTCCTGAACACTATAAGGACTTCTGGGATACCAAATCATATAATTCGACTTAAGGTCGGTTGTCCTATAATGCTTCTTAGAAATATTGACCAGTCTACCGAGCTTTGTAATGGAACTAGATTGATTGTTACTGCGATTGGCAAGCACGTTATTGAGGCTAAGACGATACATGGAAAGAACGCTGGAGTGAAGGTTTTCATACCAAGGATGGTACTTTCACCTTCTGATATTACCAAGTTCCCTATTAGATTTCAACGAAGGCAATTTCCTATATCAGTTTGTTATGCAATGACTATCAATAAGAGTCAGGGACAGTCTTTATCTCATGTTGGGCTCTACCTCCCAAAGTCTGTTTTTAGCCATGGCCAGCTCTATGTTGCATCTTCCAGAGTAACAAGCAGAAAGCGGCTCAAGGTTTTAGCATTGGATGAGGAAGGCAATCCCACCGACACGATCACCAACATTGTATACAAGGAGGTGTTTTCAAAACTTTGAGGTATGTTTTTATCATATTAATACACTTTATGTCTAAAGTAGCAATATACATTTATTTGATTTTGTTATTGCTTACTGATTTGTACAGATATCGTTTTGCAGTTGGCGATTATTCAGATGTCTATTGTGATTGTACACGTTGAATTTGCATTCTCTTTCATATTTTTCGATGTACTGAACCTTTGATTCTATTTAATATTATTTATTGTTTGGATGATATTTTATTTCACGTATTACTGATTTAAAGAAAATCATGCCGTGGCAACGCCACGGGTTAGTACTAGTGTCATTTAAAACATGATTTCTCAAAAACTACTAGAGAATCAATTAATGAAACACATAGTACTTTAGAAACGTAGTGGAAGCAATATTTAAAATATAAACGACATAAATAAAGCGGTCGATGTTTTATTTCAAACACGAACAACATGATACCTTGTCAATCATGGCATAGCTAGTATCGCCTCGAGATCCTAGTCATTTCACGACCGCTACTCGCTCGATCACCAACACCTAAAAATGGTCTAACGGTGGGGTGAGGACATAATACCAATAGATAACCATAAGTACACTTAGATAAATATATACATGACATGCATCATGGAAATGACAATACTAAAATGAAACCTTACGGCACCATGTTATTTCAAAGACAATACGAACCTTACGAATATACTGAATAGCACCTCAAATTCATGATACCAGTGTACAATACTAAATACTATTGCATCTTCATACACAATCAAAGTACTATCGGAACAGCCCTCGATTCCGTAAATTCATACTCAATCAACATAATGTGGAATATCATATTCAATACTAAATCGCAAATACATACTCCTTATATAAGCACAATTATACATTATCAATACAATTCAACACGCAATACTTACGAAATGTGATTGAAATTACTTACTAGAGCATTGTACCCTGAACAAGTATAAAATTTGCATCAAATATTGATATTTTGACAAGCCACTCGTATGCCGAACTCATCGGTCCTCCAAAAATAACGTAGATGATATCATATACACAAATTCAACCAATCCACTTTTCAAATATACCAAGACCAAATCCAAACCATAATAACCAAATTACTTTGATCGATTAACATGAGTAATTCTATGAATTATCCAATATATAAATTTTCCAATAACACTGTGTTGTTACCCAAAATATTATACGTAATGGTTTGCTGGATATGGCTACGGGTGAGTAACAAACAAAATGCGAGAGCACGTCTGAGGGAATGTAAATAACACAAGATTTACCGGGTTTGTTAGGCCTGTGCTTGAATGCTCTCGCGAGATATTATTAATACGAATACTTTGGAGTACAAATATTAATGTTAGAGTACAATTACAATGAGTGTAACGACCCTAGTTATCTAGCTCTTGAGTGCTGGTGATTGCCGGAAGAACCAGAGTTAATGCTCTGTGAGTTCTTGTAACAAAGATGAAGTGTTCTCTGTATTGTTTACTATCTGTAATCGTGTCTTTCCCAATGCTGGAGGTCTCTTATTTATAGAAGAGAAGGTTGTTGGAATGTCTCTGTCCCAAACGGGCGATCGTCTCAGCATGTGGGACTGTTTCCTTAAAGTCCACAGCTGCTGCTGACAGCCAGATGTGCGAACTAATGAGAAGACGACATGTGCCTTACGTTTCAGTCTTGGGAGGTCCCACCTAGGACCTTTCGGTGGGTCTGTCGGTAGGTGAGGCTGTCCTTGTCACCGACAGCTGCTGATGGGCTGTAGTCAAGCCTGTTCCTGCGGTGCCTTTTGCGGATCTGCACGTGGGCCTTCATCCTGAGATTCGGTCTTCGCAGACTTTGACGGATGTTGATTTTACACGTGACATATGACGATCGTCCTCGGTCGGGTAGTAGATTCGATCGTCAGGTGCCAAGAATCGATTGCCCTGGACGTCGACCGCTAGGCACTTGAACATGAGCTGGCATCTTCGGTTGGCACGTCTGCCTTGGTTCCCTTGACGTTGACTTGCTCGCTCGGCCCTTATGCCGATCGCCTTCGAGGTGTATTATTTACCGCACAACAATTGCCCCCCAGCTTGCTTCGATGTTGAAGACGTGGGGTGAGCTGGTTCTACTGGTGATTGTTTGAACTAGACGAGTGACTCATCATTTTATGAAACAGACGATCGTCTCTCGAGCGGACTGATTTTGAATTTGGACGACCTACTTGGTCGCTGAAAAGAGCGGGAAGTGGAAGCGGACTTTGAAACGTCACTGGGGCACGTGTCGCGCTCCTGTTGGGGGAGTCCGACGGTTTTGTCAGACTTGTCGTTTTGCGTGCCCTTGAAACGATGCGCACGCGAGTTTCGAGGGCGGCATTAAATGCGAACTTTCCAACCTTTGCGCTTCGGCCCCTGAGACTTGTTTAATTGCACAGAAGCCCCCGCTCTCGTATATAAAAGGGGGTAGGGTTTCTGGGTTATAGCTTTATGCATTTCGCCTGAGAAGATAGTAGCGCCCAATTTCTCTGAAGATTCGGGTTGCCGAGCGCCGTTCGAGTAGACTTTTTAGGTAAGAACAAAAAACTTCTCTCTTCCTTTTTTTTTTTCTTCTGAAGATGTCCGGAGGAGTTTCAAAGGTGTTTGAGGTGGGTAGCGCCTCCGCTGCCGGGAGTTTGACTGCTCGGGATGAAACTTCTACGGAGTTCCACGTGGAGACAGCCGTCGAGGCTGTCCATGCTGGGATTGAACCCATGGAGGTTGATGAACTTTTCAGCGAAGCTGATACGGCTAGGTCGACGGAGACGGAGTGGAAGCGCTCGTTGGCCGAAGAGGAGGAGGCAATAAGAGTGTACTGGGAGCAAAACAGTGTGTTCGGCAAAGCCTTTTTAGATTTTGCCGAGCTTATGGAGAGACTAGCCGGCCCACTCCCTAAGTTCGACTTTCGTGCAAACTCGATCGCCCATCCTCATGAACCTGAAAGACGATTGCTGTTTCGGGCCGCTTGCCACTCCCCGTGGACTCTTGGCCAGATTAAAAGTTCGGCGACCAAGAAGGATTTGGCTCGTTGGAGGGCGGAGTTCCATGTCCCCTCTGATGTTTCCCTTTATGTGCCCGCCGATAATGAACGTGCCGACCAACATCCTGAGGGTATGGTCGCCGTTAGTGAGTTGATCATGGGGGCCGGACAGCGGTTCCCACTGCCGTTCGCCGTCTCGTACTTGTTGAGCGCTTGGAATGTGGCGCCGCTCCAACTGACGCCGAACGCCTAGCTGCAGATCGTCTGCACCCTCACTCTGTTTGGAGGTCATCGGCTGTTCCGTCTTCCTTCTGCTCTGGAGATGAACTATCTCTTTAAGTTGACGGCTCAGAAGGGTTCCGTTGGCGGCTACCACATTCAAGGTCACTCGGGCCGGGTGGTTCTTGGGGTGCCGAGCAAGGTCCGGGGCGACTAGACCAAGTGGTTTTAGGTCGGTGGTGCGTGGAAATCGACCGGAGAGACGATATAACCGATGAGTTGGATATCCCCACCGACTTCCGGAAGAGGAATCCGAGTAAGGGTTTTGACTCTCCCTTCGTTCGGATATATCCTGAACTGATTTTTTGCAGGTACCCTTGTTCCGGCAGCGGGCGATCTACCTTTTGATTTTGCGATCGTCTGGGAGAGAATACGTAGCCTTCCGGACAGTTATATCGACGCTCGCCGAATCAACAACGAAGCTCATTGGTTGGCCGCTCGGTTGTTTCGCTTTCCCCACCACTTAAGGGTTCCAGGTACAAATTTATCTCGATCTCCATTTGCTTGACGATCGTCCTGTGGTTGAGAACTGTAGCTGACTTTGATTGATTGTCTTCTTTGCAGAGATCCACTTCCCTCGCTACTCCGAGCAACCGAGAGAAGTTGCCATGTCGAACCATGGGATCATGAGTCGTCTCCGCCAAGGGAAGAAGATGAGCCGTGCACCTGCGGTGCCGATCCATCCTACTCCGGAGGCGAGACCTCTCGTGGAGCCATTCGTCGACGAGCCGGAGCTTCGGGAGGAGGGACAGCTCCAGCTCAACCGAAAGAGGCGGAGGACGGAGGAGCATTCGCCCTCTGTTGCTGCTGAGGCATCCATAGTGGTGCCGCCGGTCGCCGCGCCTCCACTTTCTGCGATTCCAATGGCGGAGGGGCCCATGCCCTCCTCGACTTTCCTTCAGGCCATGGCGACCGCTGAGGCCGAGACCCCTCATGGCAGGCCGTTCTTCGGTCGTGACCCAGAGAAGGTCGAAAGGTAAGCCTAGTCGTTTCGCCGAGTTATGTCACTTGTGTAGGAAACGTACCAACTCTTTTGTTCTTGGTGCAGGGTCGTCTCTCCGACCCGAACTGCTCGCCGATGGTGTTGGACTTCCTGACGAGCAAAGTTCCTCGCGAGGCCAGCAATGTCCCTTCTTACGTTGCTCGGGCTACCGCCTCTTGCCGAAAGCCTGGACGACCGATCTGGATGCGATCGCGCGCCGGCGATCTGCTGACACGATGCCGGCGACTTTTGCGCTGGACCTTCAGACGGCGACGATGGCTGCTCAGGCTGTGAGGGACTATGAGGGGCGGCCGTCCACCGCTCGTCTCCATGCGGACCTCGAAGCGGCCCGAAAACAAAATGCTGAGTTTGTCAACAGGCTCGTGGCCATGGAGAAGAGCTCCATGGAGACGGCTAAGCAGGCAAGCCAGGATCTTGACCGGGCGTGGGCGGCTACTGACCGGATGCGGGACCAGATGACGGAAGCACGCAGGTCGCACGCGGCCGCGCAGAAGGAGGCCGACCAGCTGAAGGTGACCGTCGCCCGACTGACCAGCGAGCTGGCGTCCTCGAAGGAATATGTGGCTGCTAAGGATGCCGAGCTCCAGTGTGCTAACCAAACGATCACTGAGCTGAGGGGAAAGATGGAGGCAACTGAGGCCGATCCCTTCCTTAACGTGGAGTACGTCAGCGAGTTTGCCTACTACATGGCATATGCCGACGCAATCCACGCCGCTGAGAAGGGAGGGCTTGAGGTCGGCCCTTTGGCTGATAACTTCAAAGCCTATGCGCTAGAGCACCCTTTGCAGCCCGCCTTCTTCGTGCCGATCCTGGACCTCTCGGATCCCGGCATCGACTTGAGCTGGTATCCGTCTCCTGATAATCTCGTTCACCTGGACGCCGGCGAGGGGGCGCACGCCGATCCAGCGACCGATGGCTAAGGCCGGGCCGATCCAGTGGTCGGTGGCAAAGGCCAGGCGGGGGCAGCCTGAGTTTGTCCGCTTTCATTTTTGTTTTTGCTTGTAATTTTACAGATTTTGTTGTATTTTGCCTTCGGGCGACTCTACTTGTATTTCTAATGAAATGAAATCAATATTTCCTTATGACTTCTTGTTTGTATGATCGTCTGTCTGAATCTTTTGCATTTGACTTCGTGTTTGAGGAGCGATCGTTGTACGTACAACTCCAAATGGATTGATATACTTAAACTCATACCGATAAATTTCAGAACAAAACCGATCGTCATATGTGTATTTGAACAAAGTCGATCGTATGTATGGCTCCACTCTCTTGATCATATGTATGGCTCCGCTCTGTCCCTTGTTTTTGTTTACTTAATGAAAGTAAGGGAACGAAAATAAATCGTTTAGCGAGCTATCTTCAGTTTGGTGCTTGCGATCTTCAATTTTGTAGATTCCTCGAGGAAGGCCGACCATCTCGGCCCGGAGGAACCTTGCACGGTCGTGGGTTCGATGGAACCGACCTCCGCGACTATGTCTTGTGCGCGAGCGACATTCCGTCTGATGGTCAACTTCTCGCGACTCACTTAATTGTGAGGGTCCTCCGTAGGCTACGTTTTGCCTCGCAATGTAGCGATGGGGCGGACGATCTCTGCCTGGAGGAGTCCTTGCACGGGGCGCCATCGGATATCAACTCCGTGACCATGGCTTGTTAGCACTTTTTTGCCTGGGGCCGACATGTTAGATGACGGACCTTCGAGGGCATACGTTGTGATGGGGGGATGGACGCGTTGCATTGTCCGGGTCCACCATGTTAGATGATGGACCTGAGGGTGGGCGAGCGTGTCCACAGATCTATTTTGGAGGGTCCTTCGGATATGCCCGCCTCGTATTTAAACGAAAGGGCAGGCAATCTCTGCCCGAAGGAACCTTGCATGGACGGGCTATCGGTTCCATCGACCTCCAAAACCATGGCTGCACTTTTCTACCTCGGATCGTCACGTTAGATGGCGATCCTCGACGGTATACGTTGTGCTGGGGGAGACGATCGCTTGCCTAGGTCCATCATGTTAGATGACAAACTCTTGGAGGGCGAGCGAGTCATCCTCTTTTTGGTTTGATTTGCCGAGGCGAATCACTTAGAGAGGATCGGAAAATCTCATTAAGCTCTTTGTACATTGAATAAATGAATACAGGGTGTTTTTATTGATAGTACTTCTTCAAATGAATGGCGTTCCAGGGATATTGGTCCGGAGTGCCATCTGGGTGTTGGAGCTCATAGGCTCCTTTGGTCAGCCACTTGGATATCCTGAAAGGGCCCTCCCAATTCGGGCCAAATACTCCCGTGTGGGTCTGGATCTTTTTGAGGACTAGGTCGCCCACTTGGAATCGCCTTTCCTTGACCTTCGAATTGAAGAATTTTTCGGATTTCCTTTTGTGGATCGTGTTCTTCATTTCCGAGGTCAGTCGTCGTTCCTCGAGCATATCCAAGTCGATCCGCCGAGCTACATCGTTATCCATCGTCATTTGTTGTGCAGTTTGGTGGCTGAGGACGGCGATCTCCGATGGGATCACTGCTTCTGTTCTGAAGGCGAGGGCGAATGGAATTTCGCCGGTTGAATTTCAGGTCATCATTCGGTAGGACCAAAAAATATCTGGGAGCTCGCTCGCCCATCGTCCTTGCTTGGATTCGAGTCTGGCTTTAATCGTGTGCTTGAGGATCTTGTTTAAAGCCTCTACCTGCCCGTTTGTTTGAGGGTGGTAAGGAGCTGAGAACAACTTTTTTATTCCCTATTTTTCGCAGAATTGTATAACTTCCAAATCGTCGAACTGCTTTCCGTTATTGGAGATGATAGCCCGAGGTAGACCGAATCGGCAGATGATGTTCTTCCAAATGAACTTGATCACTTGTTCTTGGCCGATCTTGTTGAGTGGTTCAGCCTCTACCCATTTCGTGAAATAATCGACCCCTACGATGGCGAATTTACATCCCCCTGGTGCCGTCGGCAAAGGACCGATGAGGTCGATGCCCCATTGGGCGAACGGCCACGGACTGTATATAGAGGTGAGCTGCTCGGGGCATGGCTTGATGTTCGGGCCCATTATTTGACACGTGTGACAAGATCGGGCGTAGACGATCGCGTCCTTTTGCAGGGTAGGCTAGAAAAAGCCTTGCCTGGTCGTCTAATGGATGAGAGCTCGCCCTCCCGCGTGATTTCCACAGATCCCGTCATGGATTTTATCTAAAACAAGTCGGCCTTCCTTCGGCGTAATGCATTTGAGGAGAGGAAGGCTGAAAGCTCGCTTGTAAAGCCGATCGTCCAATAGGGTGTATCTGGTTGCTCGGATCTGAAGCTGGTGAGCCTTGATCCGATCTGCGGGGACCGTTCCATCCTTCAAGTACTCAATGAACGGAGTCATCCAGTTCTCTTCGACGATGGCAATTGTGGTGACCAGGCTTTTGTCGATCGCCGATCTTGCCGTCTTAGTGATTTGGATGTTAAGGAAGTCCACTTTCCCATCTAACGATGCGAGTTTAGATAGGGCATCGTCCTGGGAGTTGTGCTCTCTCGGGACTTACTCGATCAGCACTTCTTCAAAATTTATGCATATTTCAGCGACCAACTCTTGATATTTGATCATTTGTTCGCCGCGCGCCTCATATTCCCCCTTGACTTGGTTCACGACCAAGAGGGAGTCCATGAAGATGTGAAGGCGACGAACGTCCATGGCGAGCGCTAGATCGAGTCCGCCTATTAAGGCTTCGTACTCGGCCTCATTGTTGGTCGCTCGGAAAATGAAACGCACATCATTTGTAAAACTCTGGCCATCGGGGCTGATGAGGACAATCCCTGCCCCTGCACGCGAGCTGGTCGCCGAGCCATCTACGTATAGTTTCCAGGCGGGACGACCGACTTGGGTCGGGCTAGGCGGGAACATTAATTCCACCACAAAATCCGCCAGCGCTAGGCCCTTGATCGCCGTGCGGGGAGCATACGTGACACCGTATTCGGCGATATTCAGTGACCACTTGAGGAGTCGCCCGTTGGTGTCTGGCTGGTGCAGAACTTGCCTTAGAGGGAGAGTCGTCAGAACCTCCACTTAGTGTTCGAAGAAATAGGCTCTCAGCTTGCGAACACTCATGACAAGTGCATATGCGAGCTTCTCCAGAGGCGTGTAACGCGTCTCCGTGTCATGAAGCGCTTGACTGGCGAAGTAGATCGGCAAGTGGGTTTGCCCCTCTGCTCGCACTAACACGGCGCTCAGCGCGACCTCTGAGGCTGCCAGGTAAAGGAACAGCTTCTCTCCGGGGATCGGTTTTGCCAAGATTTGGGGGTTAGACAGATACTCCTTCATTTTGGCGAACGCCATTTGACTTTCCTTCGTCCACGCAAATTTCTTGTTCTTTATGGTGGCGAAGAATGGCGCTTTTGTCTCCGAGCCGGGAAATGAAACGATTAAGGGCTTCTAGACACCCCGTGAAACGTTGCACCTACTTGACATTCCGTGGCTCCTGCATGTCGAGGATCGCCTTGATCTTGGTGGGGTTCGCTTCGATCCCCCTTTGGCTCACGATGTGTCCCAGAAACTTTCCAGAGATTATCCGAAGTTGCATTTCTTGGGGTTCAGCTTCATGTTTAACCTCTCGAGGATGGCGAACGTCTCGTCAAGGTCTTTGAGGTGATTTTCCTTTTTGAGGCTCTTGACCATGATGTCGTCAATGTAAACCTCCATGGTCTTGGCAATCTATTCGGCGAACATCCCGTTGACTAGCCGTTGGTAGGTCGCCCCCGCATTTTTCAGACCGAACGACATTCAGACCCAAAAGTACACGTCTTTTTCCATGTGGAATGATGTGTGTTTTACGTCTTTCTCTGCCATTGGGATCTGATGGTACCTGGCGAAGGCGTCCATGAACGACATCATTTCGCAACTTGTCGTGCTATCGACCAAGTGGTCAATATGAGGCATTGGGAAGTGATCTTTCGGACACGCTGCATTGAGGTCGGTGAAATCGATGCATAACCTCCAGGAGTTGCTCGCCTTTTTGACGAGCACCGCGTTGGCTACCCACTGTGGCTCGTCGGTAGCTACCCTGATCAGTTTATTGTCGAGCAGCTTTTTGACTTCTGCGTCGAGCGCAGCATATTTCTCTGGACCGAATTTCCTACGTTTCTGGTGAACAGGCTTCCTTGCTGGGTCGATCTTTAGATAGTGGCAAGCGTATTCAGGACTGATGCCGACCATATCTTGTTGCGATCAGGCAAAGACTTCGATGTTCTTTCGTAGTAAACTGATCAGATCATCTTTTAACTCGGGATCGACGCTTGAGACGATCTGCACTTCCCATTCCGGGCGAGTCGGTCGATTGCTATACTTTCCAACTCTTCGATGGGGACGGTCGATTCTCGTTTGTAATGATCGTCGGACTCGATCCTTGGATCAACATCGAGGCTTGGCTCGAAGCCGATCCTCGGTTTTATGTCGTCCGACGATCGATGTGAGATGACGTCCTCTGATTCGGGCTGGTATGAGGTGCTTGGCTCGTCGATCTCCATCAGTTGATTATTGATCGTCCCAGTGTTACAAACAGTACAAGAAACGTTTAAAGGAAAAGTTACGACACAGGAGTAATTCAAACATTTCTTTGCCATTAGCTTGTCTCCTTTTATAGTACTGACTGTACCATCGGTAGTGGGGAACTTGATACAGTAAAAGAAAGAAGAGGCGACCGCCTCAAAGGTTTCTAGAAAGAGGCGACCTAGGAACCCATTATAGATACTGGGCCTGTCTATGATTACAAAATTGAGGTTCCTTGTGATCTTAACCTTAGGATCATAACAGCAGACTAGCTCGATGGAAAGCTTGATCCTTCCATAGGCTTTGACCATGTTGTCGCCGAACCCTTGAAGCACGGTTTCGAATGGCTTGATGAACTTGGTCAGGTTGTCGAGCTGGTCCAGAGCAGATTTGAATATGATGTTGCAAAAGCTCCCATTGTCAACCAGCACGCGGTCGACCATTTTCCCAAGGATACATGCAGAGATCACCAATGCATCCTCTTTGGGGCACTGCACTCCCTCCCTATCCTTGTTTGAGAAGGAGATGAGTGCATCTCTGGAGATGGTTAGCTCTGGGGGCACCATGACATGGACTTCAGCGAACGCCTTCAGCTCGGCCTTCCGCTTTTTATTTGACATGGTGGAAACCGGGGAAAGATCTCCGAGGTTTCCACCTCCCGATTGAAGCATATTGACCGACCGCCGGGGTTGATTGGAGGGATCGACTCGTCTGAGTACTCCGGCTCATTTTGCTCGATCCTGGCGACCGGATTGGGAGGTTGACGGTCGCGGCCCCCGGTCCTTTCAGCCCTGGGCTCCGGCTTGGTCACCAAATTGTCTAGCTTGCCTTCCTTGAACAATCTCCAGAGTTGTCTGAGGAGGTCGCGACATTGGCTGGTGTTGTGGTCGGGACTTTTGTGGTAGGTACAAAATTTACTGCGGTCCAGATGACCGTTGTCCCTTATTGGCTATGGCTTGCTTAGCCATTCACGCCCCTTGATGGTGTTAAAGATATGAGCCGAAGATAGATTGAGGTTGTGGAGGAGGTGGACTTCCACATCCCCGAAGGCCTTGAACTCATCGGGTGCCTTTGCGACCGCCTTTATGGGCTTGGCAATCGCCTGCTTCGGGACGGGAGATGGCGCCTTCCTTTCTTCGGTTGCCCCCTCGCCTAGGCGAAGGGTGAGCAACCTCTTCCTGGCCAGAAAGTCGGCGGCCTTGGCGCGGAAGATCGAGTAGGTTGGGGGGATATCCTTTGTGAGGTGCCTGAACATAGACGAATGACCATCGAATCCCCCCAGGACCTAGTAGAGGGCAAGCTCGTCGCTTATGGGCTCGCCGGTGAGGACTATTTCATCCACCCAGTCGATGTAATCTTCATCGGACTCGTCCTTCCCCTGCCTGATTTTCATCATGCGGTGGGGACCTTCTGGCTGAGCGACCTTGACGGTGAAGTATGACGTGAAGTCGTTCGCCAGCTTCTCAAAACAGTTGATTGAGCGCGGTGGTAATGAGATGTACCACCTATGGGCAAGATTGCCCAATGTTAATGGGAACATTCAGCATTTTGTCGCGTCCGTCGCCCCGCATCCGGTCATGTAGATCCTGAACTTGCTTAAATGAGTCTCGGGGTCCGATCTCCCCTCATACAAAGGTGTTTGAGGAGGAGCAATCTTTAGTTGTACGGGGGCAAGCTCGATCTGGATCGCGAGCGGCTCACTTGGTCCGGTGACCTTTCTCTTGGCGCCTGCCCCAGTTTCTATGAGCGCATTCATGTCGTCGCGCTGTATGGCGGCCATCGCCGTAGCCTGGCTGCTAGCGGTCTGACTCTCGGAGCGGGAGCCGAGGCGGTCGTGTACCGATCTCCTGGCTCCGTTGTAGGCGATGAGGTCTCTGCCGTCGAGCTCAATTCTTTGGCGAGTGGGAGCCAAATGGCTGGCCTGTTTTCTGGGAGTCGGGTATGTCGTTCTCCTGGTGACGGATTCAGACTCCGACGTCTAATGGCTGGGGCCAGAATGCCATGGTCTTCATGAAGGATCACTTCCTAGGCGGCTGAAGACGGAACTGTCCCGCCTTACGAACACCTTCTCTTGTGGCTCGGGGCTTTCTGACGATTTCTCGACATATAACCCTTTGAGCTTTCACTTGCCCGCACGGCGGATGGCTGATGGAGTTATAGTGGGCGTGTCGCATGCTCTCCGTCGCTCCCTTAGGATGGTCATGACTAGGGCTGAGCACCGGGTCTGACCCGGCCCGGACCGACCCGGTCCGGAATAGCCCGGATTATAAATGGTCGGACTTTATCGACCCGAAGTCCGGACCTATTCAGAACCGGGCCAACCCAGTCCGGACCCGGTAAAACCGTGTCGGTCCGGGCTAGCCCGGTTCTAGCTCGATTTTGTAAAGTTTTTTTTCTTTTTTTGCATATTAAGTGTCCTTTTATTACATATAAAATGCTTTCTTCTTTACATACTCCCATAAAATACATTTATCAATCTTAATATCGTTATTTAGTCATCAAACTCCCAAGTTCAACAATATTTTAGTATAAATAAACTTAATTAGAATAATGTGCAATCATAATCGAGCCATTAATCATCATTATTTCATCACCACCGAGGGTAAATTACAATAAAAAATATATTTTTTGTATTTTTATTTTTAAGATTCGTTAGCTAGACCCGAATTTTTTGGGTTTTGACCCGGTCCGGCCCGGAACCCGGTTTTAGACAAAATGCAGACCCGGGACCCGGACCTAATTAACAGGTCCGGTCCGGGTAAAAACCGGTTCCGAACCATTTGTGCTCAGCCCTAGTCATGCCCTCCTCGATCTGTTCCGCGGTTTGGAATTGATCGAGTGAGAGGCTGGGGCTGTTCCTCGGGGGTGGGAGCGAGAGTCTAGCATCGCCGCGGCTGCCTTCGCCATAGGCTAGGACTCGGTTTGGGCTGGAACAAGACGACCGGCGGATCGTAAAGTGGCTCTTTTCGAGGTGGTGGCAGACGTCATTATTCTGAAGGTTTTTCTTTGAAGAACAGTGAATGTTTCTTCAAGTATATGCTTCGGAGAACAGTGGGTGTTCTTCGAAGCGGTTGGAACGAAAATGAGGGTAAAGAGTAAAGCCCCTTCTTCTAGCGCCAATTGTTGTTACCCAAAATATTATACATAATGGTTTGCTGGGTATGGCTACGGGTGAGTAACAAACAAAATGCGAGAGCACGTCCGAGGGAATGTAAATAACACAAGATTTGCCGGGTTTGTTAGGCTCGGGCTTGAATGCTCTCGTGAGATATTATTAATACGAATACTTTGGAGTACAAATCTTAATGTTAGAGTACAATTACAATGAGTGTAACGACCCTAGTTATCTAGCTCTTGAGTGCTGGTGATTGCCGGAAGAACCAGAGTTAATGCTCTGTGAGTTCTTGTAACAAAGATGAAGTGTTCTCTGTATTGTTTACTGTCTGTAATCGTGTCTTTCCCAATGCTGGAGGTCTCTTATTTATAGAAGAGGAGGTTGTTGGGATGTCTCTGCCCCAAACGGGCGATCGGCGTTCCTGCATTAAATTAAACGGGCGATCGTCTCAGCCTGTGGGACTGTTTCCTTAAAGTTCGCAGCTGCTGCTGGCAGCCAGATGTGCGAACCAATGAGAAGGCAACATGTGCCTTATGTTGTGGTCTTGGTAGGTCCCACCTAGGACCTTTCGGCGGGTCTGTCGGTCGGTGAGGCTGTCTTTGTCACCGACAGCTGCTGATGGGCTGGAGTCAATCCTGTTTCTGCGGCGCCTTTTGCGGATCTGCACGTGGGCCTTCATCCTGAGATTCGGTCTTCGCAGACTTTGATGGATGTTGGTTTTACACGTGGCATAGGACGGTCGTCCTCGGTCGGGTACTAGAGTTGATCGCCAGGTGCGAAGAATCGATCGCCCTGGACATCGACCTCTAGGCGCTTGAACATGAGCTGGCATCTTCGGTTGGCACGTCTGCCTTGGTTCCCTTGACGTTGACTTGGTCACTCGGCCCTTATGCCGATCGCCTTCGAGGCGTATTATTTACTGCACAACACACTGAATAATTCATATATCAAATCCATTAAGCCAAACCCTACCAAAATCATGGCAATACCATCATATATACCACATACGTCACAAATACCCAACCTCATAACAATACCCTCACAAACACGTGAATCATTCGATATCAATATATATAAATAATGATAATACAATTAGTACATATCGTAGTAATGAAAATTCTCCCAAGGATCTCAATCCAAGCTTCTCACAAACATTAAATCAAAAACTTTGAAGACATGATCTAAATGTGTTCTAAATTATTCAACTTCATATACCAACAATCTTAAAGAACACATATATAACACTAGATAACAACTAATCAAGTCAAAACCATCAAGAACTCCAAAAATTGACATTCGGGGGTTCAATCCAATTGCCTCGATCTGGTAAAACAATCGAGAAACGATTTGAGATTCATCAATTAAAGCCTACCCTGATGTTACGTCATGATAGAAATCCTCCGAAGATCGACCTCCATGGAAGAGAGAGATCATGAGATGCCAAGAAAAAAATGAGAAAAGTGAAAAATGGCGCCTCAGGGTTGCGCCCTTTTATACTCGTTCAGAGATACGACCATAACTCCCACTTATTACGGCAGTAACATGGAACATTCGGCCAAGTCAACTGCCATACAACAACCGTAGCTTTTCGACGTTACGGTCGTGACCCTCCAGCCTTACGTTCGTACCTTGTGCAAGCTAAAAATTTACAATTTCAAAATTCTTTGGACCTTTTCACATATATCGCGTGAGGGATGTCTACATCGCTTTATCAAATTACATGGTTACATGTCATTTAAAACACGATTTCTCAAAAACTACTAGAGAATCAATTAATGAAACACATATTACTTTAGAAACATAGTGGAAGCAACATTTAAAATATAAACGACATAAATAAAGCGGTCAATATTTTATTTCAAACACGAAGAACATGATACCTTGTCAATCATGGCATAGCTAGTATCGTCTCGAGATCTTAGTCTTTTCACGACCGCTACTCGCTCGATCACCAACATCTAAAAATGGTCTAACAGTGGGGTGAGGACATAATACTCGATAGATAACCATAACCACACTTACATAAATATATACATGACATGCATCATGGAAATGACAATACTAAAATAAAACCTTACGGCACCATGTTATTTCAAAGACAGTACGAACCTTACGAATATACTGAATATCACCTCTAATTCACGATACCACTGTACAATACTCAATACTATTACATCTTCATACATAATCAAAGTACTATCGGAACAACCCTCGATTCCATAAATTCATACTCAATCAACATAATGTGGAATATCATATTCAATATAAAATCGCAAATACATACTCCTTATATAAGCACAGTTATAGATTATCAATACAATTCAACACGAAATACTTATGAAATGTGATTGAAATTACTTATTAGAGCATTGTACCCTGAACAAGTATAAAATTTGCATCAATTGTTGATACTTTGACAAGCCACTCGTATGCGGAACTCAACGGTCCTCCAAAAATGACCTAGATGATAACATAATCACAAATTCAACCAATCCACCGCTCAAATATACCAAGACCAAATCCAAACCATAATAACAAAATTACTTTGATCGATTAACATGAGTAATTCTATGAATTATCCAATATTTAAATTTTCCAATAACATCGAATAATTCATATATCAAATCCATTAAGCCAAACCCTACAAAAATCATGGCAATGCCATCATATATACCACATACGCCACAAATACCCAACCTCATAACAATACCCTCGTAATTCACCAACACGTGAATCATTCGATATCAATATATATAAATAATGATAATACAATCAGTACATATCGTAGTAATGAAAATTCTCCCAAGGATCTCAATTCAAGCTTCTCACAAACATTTAATCAAAAACTTTGAAGACATAATCTAAATGTGTTCTAAATTATTCAATTTCATATACCAACAATCTTAAAGAACACATATATATAACACTAGATAACAACTAATTAAAGTCAAAACCATCAAGAACTCCAAAAATTTACATTCGGGGGTTCAATCTAATTGCCTCGGTCTGGTAAAAAAATCGAGAAACGATGTTAGATTCACCAATTAAAGCCTCCCCTGATGTTACGTCATGATAGAAATCCTCCAAAGATCGACCTCCATGGAAGAGAGAGATCATGAGATGCCAAGAAAAAAATGAGAAAAGTGAAAAATGGCGCCTCAGGGTTGCGCCCTTTTATACTCGTTCAGAGATACGACCATAACTCCCACTTATTACGGCAGTAACATGGAACATTCGGCCAAGTCAACTGCCATACAACAACCGTAGCTTTTCGACGTTACGGTCGTGACCCTCCAGCCTTACGTTCGTACCTTGTGCAAGTTACCCCTATAACACGCTTCGGCATTTCCAAATTATAAAATGATGCCTCCCCTCTTTCATTTCAGCCATTTCCAACTCTGTTCTTGAGCTTCCAAAAAAATTTTCTTGCTCCCTCTTATTATAGTGTTGAACCGGTGTTCAAACCAAACTTGAGAAGTCGATTTCTGTTGAGTATTTGTTTATTTTCGAGTTAAGATGTGTGTGGCTCAACTCAAGTTCTTCTTTCGAAAGAATGGGGAAACTCCCATCGAGGCAGACTAACTCACAATTAGTTATGTTTAGGATGAGTTATTAAACTTATGGAATGATATACATGAATGATTATGGAATTAAAATGATCATATTGTACTATATTGAGATTATCGATGGATTATTGGTTGTTAGGGAGTTGTATAGGAATTTCAGGTAACTTTTGAATTTATGGGAATATATTGAATTATTGGTAAATTTATGAATTATTCCAAATTATATCAAAGTAACTGAGAATTGTGTTGAAATTGGAATATCAAAATGACATTTGATGATATTGCGAGACTTCGATTATGTTGGAGATAGATTCTTAATCGAGTGGGGTGATTATAATCATAGAATTGTTTGGTTATGAGGCCTCCGCGAATTCTTGATTGTTGACCGTAGGAAAATCATAAGTTGTATAATTTAGGATTCTAATTGTGCTGATACTGACATAATGTTGGAACCGCTAGTCATGAATGTTTTTATTTTGTATCAAGGTTTGGATTTTTTGAGCGTCGATCCATGGGGTCGATTCTAATTGAGGTATTCACTTTTGAAGTTTAAGGCAAGTACCTTGTTTATATGTTAAATCTTAGCATTGAGATATTGATATTATGAACAATATTATTGTGAAATGTAAAAGAGTCGAGAATATGCATGCGTTCACCCAAGTATGTCCATATGAGGCATGAGCATTCGTGACTTGAGATAAGATCGAGAACTTAGGAATTATCCATTTAGGGGTGCCAGACAGTGCGTATGAAATCATGTGGCAGGAGGTTACGGGACATGATAATCATTTGTGTAATGATGGTTGATTTTGAGTCGATGACAATGATATTCAAAATATTCCTACTATTTATGAAAAAGTTGTTTTCTGCTACATATATTTATATATGAAAAATGATAGAAGTGTCATCTCGTAAATCCATACAGAACTTTTATGGGGTTATGCATTATCTTTCTGATAAAATTTATTATAATATTATTATGATTATTTTATACGTAAAGCATCTGATCTATTTCCATCGCAGTGTGTATAGTGTGGTTGGGAAGATGTGGCCCTATCATTCATCTTTATATATATATATATATATATATATATATATATATATATATATAGCAGTGATATTTTATGCGTTCAGATACATATAATGTTGAGGAGCCTTCATAAGAGCGTTGTGCTATATATTTCTGCGTTTTGAGTTATCAATTTGTAATAATGATACTCTAAATATTTTTATTCAACTATTGTATCAGATATAGGGGTGTAAATGATGCGAGTCGAGCTCGAGTATCAGTATACTCGACTCAAACTCGAAAACTATTTCTTGAACTCGAACTCGACTCGAAAACTCACGAGTAGTAAAAACCAAGCTCGAACTCGACTCGAAAACTAATTCCCGAGATTGAACTCGAACTTGGACTCGTTTTAAGCTCGTTTCAAGCTCGAACTCGAACCAAGCTCGAAAATTACAATATTAAAACCAAAATACATACTCATATGGAGCTCCAACTAAATTTTTTTACTTAAGAGGCTCAAGCCAAAGGGCCAAGCCACTATAAAATGAGAGAGTAGTGGAAGGGAGGATGCATATTTATAGTTGATACCAAGGCTTTTTGATGGTTTATCCCACCAATGTGGGATGAAACCTTAAGCAAAATGGTGATGGAACTCAAGGTGAACCAAGGTTCAAGCCATGCTCAAGTTCAAGCCAATAAAGCTTAGACCATCGGGTTCAAGCTAGAAGACTCAAACCACAAGGAACCAAAAAACGAACTCATTATGAACCCAAAGCTGCAAGGCAAGGCTCATCATTGATGGCTTAAGGTTTGATGTGTTAAAAAATGAAAGGGTGAGCACCAATTTATAGCAGTGGATGGGAGCTAGATTTGTTGCTCCAAGCAATGTGGGATGGGAAAAAATCCCAATTCCCTAATGGTTTTAAACAAGGAAATTATTTTGTTATTAATTATTTTGTTATTAATTATTCTTATTAATTATTTTGTATTAATTAGATCTATATTATATTGTATTGTTATTAATTATTTTGTACTCCCTCTGTCCCAGCCAAAGGTTGACAGAGGGTGTATATTTGGTGTATTTTAGGTAATGATTGGTATAAGTAATGATGATTAAATGTATGATTGAGATTAAAAAGTAAAAAGTATTGATGATGAATGAGTGGTGGAGATTAAAAAGTAAAAAGTGATTGTTTGATTTGATTGTAAAAAGTGATATATGTAAACTTACTAAAGGGACTACTTTTTGATAGAAATGTAAACCTTTGGGCGGGACGGAGGGAGTATTAATTAGATCTATTATTATCAAGTTGTTAATTAATTTTTCTATTACTATAATTAATAAATATATAGTAAAAACTCTATAAATTAATATTGTTGGGACAACCAAAATTTATTAATTAAAAGAGTTATTAATTAATCGAAAAATTAATAATTATTAATTTATATATTAATTAATATTTTATTAATTTATAATGAAATACTTAATTTACAAACAATTTTCAAACTTTCACTTAATTATTGTACAATGCATGTACATATCAAATGAAGGGTCCATTTTAAAATAATCCTTCAATCTCTCATCTTATTATGCGTCCTGTGTTGAATATATCAATGTATATTTTTTCTATAAATACAAAATCAAAATATGCGAACATTAAAGCGGCCATCATATTGAATAATTTATTGGTGAGCCTATATGAGAATACAACACTAGAAGTTCTTACGGTGATAAGTGTAATACCCGGTTGTAATTCAGTTATTATCATTCAGTAATTTCATTCGGTGATTGTCACTCAGTGGATTTTCACTCATTTATAATCATTCATCAATCATGTTTATTCACCGTGTTCACCGTTCGGAAAAACTTCGAGTTGTGTATCGTTATTGTCCATTGTTTCAACTTTCCGCATATGAGTTCGACTTTGTTAGATCACCATTAATTTTTGGTAACTCCAAAAATTCTGAATCTTTGCAATATTATAGAGCATCGAGTTAGCTTTCCAATGGTTCAAACGGTGAGTCAATCGGAGTCCGGACGAGAGAGTTATGGTCGTTTTAGCTCACCCGCTCATTTTTCAGCTTTTGGCCGATCACTGCCGACCGAACTCGGTCGTGTCGTCCGACACGGCCCGAGCTGTACTCGTCCGGAAATGCCAAAGTCTCTGCCCACACGACTCGACCGTGTCGTCTGGCACGGCCGAGTCGAACTCTTCCGGATAAGCCAGAACCGACTGCCCAAACGCCCGACCGTATTCCAGGACACGGTCGAGTCATGCCGAGTCGCTGTCGGACAGGTCACTATCGGAAGGCCCTCCGCGCCGCGACCGTGTCAAGCAGGACACGGTCGAGTCCCTGCCGGCCAGTTGCGCGCCACGACCGTGCCGATCGGCACGGGCCGTGTCCGGCAGGGCAGTCAACCCCTATAAATTCGTTTTTTGAGCATTTCAGCCCATTCCTTCCATTTTTTTCCACCTTCATACGAGAGAGAGAGAGGCTTGAAGGAGAAAATTCTCTTCACCTATCACTTGAGTGTGTAATTTTCATCATCTTCATTCATTTGGGAAGCTTGGATACTCGTTTAAACTCGTGTTCTTCGGATCGAAGTGATTGGATCTTCAAGAGGTAATTTCTTCGACACCTTGGATTTCGATTCTATGTTGAGATATGATGTTTTGGACATTATAATCATGTTATATGAAGGTATATGTATATGATTATGAGTTTATATAAGGATTCATTGGATTATCGAAGGATTATTCAAGAACACTTTGATTATCGAGTTGAAATTGGGGGTTTTCGATTAATTGTCGTTATAATCACGTTTTCGGATATTCATTTTGGATTATTGATCATTCCGAAGATGTTTGTTGGTTTGAAACACTTCTTGGGGGAATTGATAGTGGCTTATTGAGATTTGATTGTAAACAACCGGAGTTTGGCCACAACGTATTCGATATAATGCCCCAATGAACTTAGTTTAATCGTATCGACGTTTTGAGTTCGTTATATTCGTGTTTGATTCGTATATTGAACGGGTTGTTGGATATTGTATAATTCAAGGTTGTTCGAGCGACCGATATCTCAATTAGGACGTTGTTCGTGGAAGGATAATTGTCACCGGTATTGTGTAAGTTGATTCTTACTCGTTATAAGGATATTCATTTCCTTTTGTTGTTGTTCATTCATAATCGTAACTCATTCATCATTGTGTTAACCGTATTAAAACTTGTCATTGTCAATTAATCACTTCAGTCACAAGGAACGACGGTTCCAATCATTTTGTTGAGCTATCATCCATTTCACTATCATTTTATCTCGGTGAGTCATTATTCGTTTCCGATGTCACTTTTGTTATATCGTGGCATTCCGGTCATCTTGGCGTGCAGTTGGTATGTGTAGGATTTTCATGTCGGGCACATTTATGTCGTGTGTTGGTTGTTGGCCTCACATTGGTGCACACGAGTCGATTGCTTCGTGAGATCGACAGGTACAAGACCACGCGGGTATTCGATCGATACTCGTTGGTGGCTTGTGCACGGACACATTTCCATCCCGGGCGTAGTGTGGCGCCACCCTTTGAGCCGCATCTTGTTAGTTGATTCATACAAAGATGTTTGATTGCGTATGTTTTCAACAAGATTGGTTATAATCTAACCACTTCATTTTAATCGAACTTGTGGTTTATACTACATATTTATATGATTGTGTTTATTCAACTCGAGGATTGTTGTTCAGATAATCGACCCGTTTGGGGATATTTGTTTCTCGTGTCATGGCAAGGCAAAGGCACGGGGAGAGCACGTTGACGGCGAGGAGTCCCAATGATACTAGAAGGGGGCCCATTGCTCACCATTTATTCATCATTTATGTTTCCTTTATTTATTCCATGCAGACATTCCGTTTGAATACTCATTTCATTCGGTGTTGTGTATTTTATCGTCACATAAAATACACATGTATTCTATTTTATCCAGGTGTGTTGTATGAAACTCCTAATCGGAGTAATTGATGTTGTAATGTGGTTCGGTACTACATTTACCCTGTGTAATTCATCCGTTTTCATTCGCCTAGTGGGTCCCAGTCGGGGGTCCACGGCACTGTAATATCCGCCTAGTTTGGGGTGTTACAGAGTTGGTATCGGAGAGTGGTTTTGAATACTACCTTCCGAGTCATGTCTCATTTGAAATCATCGTCATCGGGCTAGTATCATTGGACTTTCGCGTCACGTGTGACCTGTGCAGATGCCGAGCCAATCGCACCAAAGAACTGTAAGACTTCTAACGCCATGGTATAATTTCTGGCAATTATCATTCATTCATAATTTATCAGTTAACAATCCTCAAACATCATTTTCATTTTGACCAGGACGGTCATTTTAACTCATTAATCACTGTTGATCTGGAAGATCATATAATTAATCTTGTTAATTTGTTCAAGATAATCATTTCAATAATTTCATCAGAAATCATGTCACCTCGGTTAATCGTTCATGTAATCACTGTGTTAGAGCGTATGCTCATTTTCATCACCTCATGTCATAGTCATAATGTGATATTCATGCGAGAGATATAATCATCATGTAACTTTCCACTTCAGTATGGAAAGAGCTGGCAGAGGACGAGGAGGACGAGGCCGTGGTGCGGCCGAATCCCGAGAGCTCGTGTGAATACACGTGCGAATGCGAGAAACAATGCCAATTCATCGAGCAGCGACGCTGCCACTCATTCACACAGGCGTGATCATTCACTATCGGGAGTCGTGCAGGACACGGCTCGGTCGGAAGGTGTTCGGGTGGACCCACTTGCTTTTATGCGGGCATGATGGCCCAAATGACGCAGATGGCACAACTTATGGAGACGATGCACAATTCGGTCAATCAAAATCAACAGGCTCCTCGCCGCCGCCTCGAGAGGCAAGAGAGGGTGTAAGCAATATCATTAGCGATATCTCTCGCGGCGACCACCTACCTTTGAAGGCTCATCGAGCCGGCGGATATTGTTCATTGGCTCGAACACTTCGAGAAGTTATTTGCTATGGTGGATTGCCCGGAAGGGCATAAAGTTTCGATTGTGGCTTACTATCCGGGTAAGAGCGCTCATTCATGGTGGTTATCGTTGAAGCCCACAGACGGATCATGTACTTGGGATCGATTTAAAACTCTCATGATGGAGAGGTACTATCCGGCCCCACTCAGAGAGGCCAAGCCGTCGAGTTACTCACTCCCGACCCCTCATCGGACACGGATGTTCTCGCCATTGCCGAGAAATTTCAGAACTTCTTCCGTTCGCCTCATCTATCATTCACTCGAGGCGGATAAGATCAAGTATTTCAGCAAGAGGTGAAACCTCGTATGCGGCTACAGTTCCTTAATCATAATTGCACCACGTTGGCGAATTCATTGAGAAAGCTCTTACTTACGAGCTCATCGCCAAAGAGATTTCTAAGCAACAACCTTCATCTGTGGCAAGAAATCTAAGAACCGTGTCGATCGACGGAGTCGTGCCACTTTCAAGAAACCACGTGCGGGCTCTACTTTTTCGAGCGACCTCCCACGACGTCTAAACCCGCGGAATCTCGATCACGAGTGGCCAGTTTGGCCATCACTGCTTTCAGCGTGAGAGCAGGGTCATTTCGGCACTAAATGTCCGAAGCGATGCATCACGTGCCACAATCAGGATTGCTGGGCATAGGGCCCGTTTTGCCGAAGGGACTCTAAACCTACTCGGCGTCATCTCGGGCCCCTGTGTCATTCGGTGCGAGTAATCAAAGCCACTCGGTCGGCGTCGTTCAAGACGCGGGAGCTAAAGACGGAGCTAAGAGCTATCGACGGAGCGTCGGCTCTGGGCCGAAAAGCCCGAATTTATGAGATGAAGAAGACCGACGATCAGAGGCCGGATGATCTCGTGTACACTCGATATTCTATCTCAACTGTGTGTACCCTTTTTGACACCGGTGCATCGCATTCATTCATTTCCGAGTCATGTTTACGTGAAGTGCGTCTGGGTAGTGCTACTAGTTGTGAGCCTTATGTCATTGGTCTACTGACGGTAGACAATTATCGTGTCGTGAGATTCAGAATTGTCCGATTCAGTTTCATGGTCGTGTATGGCCAGCGGACCTAATCGTAGTAGATTTGCCGAGGGACGACGTCATCTTGGGTATTGACTGGATGGATCGTCATGATGCCATCATTAGTGTCCGTAAGCGTATGGTCACTATCATTTCAGACGATGGGGTTGAATGTGTTTTTCAGGGGGGGTAATCCCGACTGTTCTGGTAAAGTCATTAATTTGATGAAAGCAGTGAGATTACTCAGTCAGGGGTGTGTTGGTTATTGGTGCTATATAACCAAAACCGAGAAATCATCAGTAATGTTGACGGATATTCCGGTTGTGAGAGAATATGCCGATGTATTTCCAGACGAGTTACCTGGTTTGCCTCCACAGAGAGATGTGGAATTCACGATCAAGTTGGAGCCTGGTACGTCTCCGATATCGAAGGCACCGTACCGGATGGCCCCGATCGAAATGCAGGAGTTGAAGAATCAACTTGAGGAATTGTTCGAGAAAGGTTATATCCGACCGAGTGCGTCCCCGTGGGGAGCACCAGTGCTATTTTTCAAGAAGAAGGATGGTTCGTTCCGTTTGTGTATTGATTACCGGGAATTGAACCGGGTGACGATCAAGAATAGGTATCCTTTACCTCGTATTGATGATCTTTTAGATCAACTTCAGGGAGCTTCAGTATTTTCCAAGATCGACTTAAGATCTGGATATCACCAGTTGCGGATTCGAGAGTCGGATATCGCGAGGACGGCGTTTCGAACACGCTATGGTCATTATGAGTTCGTAGTTATGCCGTTCGGGCTAACGAATGCACCTGCGGTATTCATGGAGTTAATGAATCGGGTTTTCATCGACTTTTTAGATCAGTTTGTTGTTGTCTTCATTGATGACATTTTGATTTATTCTCGTAGCCAAGAGGAACACGAGGTTCATCTTCATCAGGTTCTCGACGTGTTGAGACGAGAGCAACTTTATGGAAAGTTTTCCAAATGTGAGTTCTGGATGTACGAAGTGACTTTTCTCGGACATGTAATTTCATCAGACGGAGTTCGTGTCGACCCTCAGAAGACGGAGGCTATCCGAGATTGGTTACCTCCGAAGAATGTTAAGGAAATCCGAAGTTTTCTCGGATTAGCGGGCTATTATCGGCGATTTGTGGAAGGATTTTCTAAAATCGCTCAACCCTTGACGAGCCTTTTGCGAAAGGATAAAAAATACACGTGGTCCGACGCGTGTCAACGGAGTTTCGAGGAACTCAAGAGCCGGTTAATGTCAGCACCTGTACTTTCCTTGCCACAGGGGACGGAGGGATTTGTGGTTTATAGTGATGCGTCCGGACAGGGTCTCGGGTGGGTACTCATGCAGAATGGAAAGGTTATTGCCTATGCTTCACGACAATTGATACCTTACGAGGTTAATTATCCGACCCATGATCTGGAGCTAGCAGCCGTGGTGTTCGCTTTGAAAATTTGGCGTCATTATCTTTATGGCGTTACCTGTCAGATATTCACCGATCATAAGAGTTTAAAGTATATATTTACTCAGAAGGAGTTAAATATGCTACAGAGATGGTGGTTGGAATTAATCAAAGATTATGATATCGAGATCCTTTACCACCCGGGCAAGGCAAACGTTGTCGCCGACGCCTTGAGTCGTAAGTCCGTGCAGGAGCAGATGCTTACTCGTTTAACAGTTCAGAAGGAGCTTCAGCAGGAATTCCTTAGACCCGAGATCGAGGTCTGGCTCCAGCGAGTTTAGGGATAGCTTTGTATGTTGGAGATTTCATCGTCACTCGAGGAGGTAATCAGAGAGAATCAGAGTTCAGACCCTTCATTGTTGCGCATCCGTGAGGATGTGGCTCAGGGGAAAGCCCCTGGATTCGTGGTCCACGAGGATGGACTTTTGAGATTTAAGAATCGGTTGTGCGTCTGCCGTGAATGACGAGTTGAAAAACTCTATTTTGAGAGAAGCTCATACTACCCCTTATTCTGTTCATCCGGTCCAAGAAGATGTACAAGGACTTGAAACAAAATTACCGGTGGAGTAATATGAAGCGAGAAGTCGCAGAATTTGTTTCGAGATGCTTAACTCACAATAAGTTAAGATTGAACATCGGCGGCCGTGGGTATGTGAAACCTCTTCCTATTCCCGAATGGAAGTGGGAAGACATTTCTATGGATTTCATCACGAGCTTGCCGACGAGTCGTCGTGGCATGAATATGATTCGGGTGATTGTGGACCGCTTAACTAAATCAGCTCATTTTCTTGAGATTAAGGATACTTGGGGTCCCGAGAGACTTGCCCAGTTATTCATCAAAGAGATAGTGAGGCCCTGCGGTACTCCTAAAAGTATCGTTTCCGATCGTGACGGACGGTTTGTGTCACATTTTTGGAAATCAGTTCATCGTGCTATGGGAACTCAGCTTAATCTCAGTACTGCCTTTCATCCTCAGTCCGACGGACAATCAGAGAGGACTATTCAGACATTAGAGGACATGTTGAGAGCTTGCGTCCTCGATTGGAAGGACGATTGGGAAGCCCAACTACCGTTGATCGAGTTCACGTATAATAATAGTTGGCATGCTTCCATTAAGATGGCACCTTACGAGGCCTTGTACGGTCGTCGTTGTCGATCTCCTTTGTGTTGGGATGACTTGTCAGAATCAATCGGCACCGAGCCCGATATGCTTATAGCCGCCCGGGAGAAGGTAGCTTTGATCAAGAGTCGTATGTTGACATTTCGAGTCGACGAAATCATATGCGGATAATCGTCGTCGACCACGAGAGCTCGAGACGGGTGACCACAATTTGGTCAAGGTATCCCAGTCGAGGTATTTTCCGCTTCGGAAAAGCGGGGAAGTTAGTCCGAGATTCATTGGACCGTTTGAAATTTTGGATCGAGTAGGCGAGTTAGCTTATCGATTGGCTTTACCTCCGGCTTTGAGCGAATTCATAATGTGTTTCATGTCTCTCGATTTGCGAAAGTATGTTGCCGACCAGTCACATACTTGATTCGAAATCGAGATCGCCGACGACCATTCATATGAGGAGCGTCCTATACGAGTCTTAGAGCGGCGAATCAAACAGTTGAGAAATAAGTCGATTCCTTTGGTCAAGATTCAGTGGTCCAGACACGGAGTCAAAGAGGCTACTTGGGAAACCGAGGATAGTATGCGGGAGAGTTATCCCGAGTTGTTTGACCCTTAGTTTCGGGGACGAAACTCTTTTAAGAGGGGGGTGTATGTAATACCCGGTTGTAATTCAGTTATTATCATTCAGTAATTTCATTCGGTGATTGTCACTCAGTGGATTTTCACTCATTTATAATCATTCATCAATCATGTTTATTCACCGTGTTCACCGTTCGGAAAAACTTCGAGTTGTGTATCGTTATTGTCCATTGTTTCAACTTTCCGCATATAAGTTCGACTTTGTTAGATCACCATTAATTTTTGGTAACTCCAAAAATTCTGAATCTTTGTAATATTATAGAGCATCGAGTTAGCTTTCCAATGGTTCAAACGGTGAGTCAATCGGAGTCCGGACGAGAGAGTTATGGTCGTTTTAGCTCACCCGCTCATTTTTCAGCTTTTGGCCGATCCTTTGCCGACCGAACTTCGGTCGTGTCGTCCGACACGGCCCGTCTTTGTACTCGTGCGGAAATGCGAAGTCTGCCCACAGGACTCGACCGTGTCGTGCAGCACGGCCGAGTCGAACTCTTCCGGATAAGCGAGCCGTGCCCGGGCCTTGGCCGTGTTCCAGACACGGTCGAGTCATCTTAAGTCATGTCGGACAGTCACTATCGGAAGGCCCCTGCGCCGTGACCGTGTCAAGCGAGGACACGGTCGAGTCCTGCGGCCGATTGCGCGCCACGGCCGTGCCGATCGGCCAGGCCATGTCGGCAGGCGATCAACCCCTATAAATTCGTTTTTTTGAGCATTTCAGCCCATTCCTTCCATTTTTTTCTACCTTCATACGAGAGAGAGAGGCTTGAGGGAGAAAATTCTCTTCACCTATCACTTGAGTGTGTAATTTTCATCATCTTCATTCATTTGGGAAGCTTGGATACTCGTTTAAACTTGTGTTCTTCGGATCGAAGTGATTGGATCTTCAAGAGGTAATTTCTTCGACACCTTGGATTTCGATTCTATGTTGAGATATGATGTTTTGGACATTATAATCATGTTATATGAAGGGATATGTATATGATTATGAGTTTATATAAGGATTCATTGGATTATCGAAGGATTATTCAAGAACACTTTGATTATCGAGTTGAAATTGGGGGTTTTCGATTAATTGTCGTTATAATCACGTTTTCGGATATTCATTTTGGATTATTGATCATTCCGAAGATGTTTGTTGGTTTGAAACACTTCTTGGGGGAATTGATAGTGGCTTATTGAGATTTGATTGTAAACAACCGGAGTTTGGCCACAACGTATTCAATATAATGCCCCAATGAACTTAGTTTAATCGTATCGACGTTTTGAGTTCGTTATATTCGTGTTTGATTCGTATATTGAACGAGTTGTTGGATATTGTATAATTCAAGGTTGTTCGAGCGACCGATATCTCAATTAGGACGTTGTTCGTGGAAGGATAATTGTCACCGGTATTGTGTAAGTTGATTCTTACTCGATTATAAGGATATTCATTTCCTTTTGTTGTTGGTCCTTCATAATCGTAACTCATTCATCATTGTGTTAACCGTATTAAAACTTGTCATTGTCAATTAATCACTTGATCACAAGGAGCAGCGGTTCCAATCATTTTGTTGAGCTATCATTCATTTCACTATCATTTTATCTCGGTGAGTCATTATTCGTTTCGATGTCACTTTTGTTATATCGTGGCATTAGGGTCATCTTGGCGTGCCGGTTGGTATGTGTAGGATTTTCATGTCGGGCTCATTTACGTCGTGTGTTGGTTGTTGGCCTCACATTGGGTGTGCACAGTCGATTGCTTCGTGAGACTGATTAGGTACAAGACCACGCGGGTATTCGATCGATACTCGTTGGTGGCTTGTGCACGGACACATTTCCATCCCGGGCGTAGTGTGGCGCCACCCTTTGAGCCGTACTGTTAGTTGATTCATACAGCATGTTTGATTGCGTATTTTTTCAACAAGATTGGGTTATAATCTAACCGCTTCGTTTTAATCGAACTTGTGGTTTATACTACATATTTATATGATTGTGTTTATTCAACTCTGGAGGATTGTTGTTCTGTATAACTGACCCCGTTTGGGGATATTTGTTTCTCAGGTCATGGCAAGGCAAAGGCACATGGAGAGCACGTTGACGGAGAGGAGTCCCAATTATACTAGAAGGGGCCCCCAGTCTGTTCAGTCATTTATTCAGTCATTTATGTTTCCTTTATTTATTCCGCTGCAGACATTCCGTTTGAATACTCATTTCATTCAGTGTTGTGTATTTTATCGTCACATAAAATACACATGTATTCTATTTTATCCTGGGTGTGTTGTATGAAACTCCTAATCGGAGTAATTGATGTTGTAATGTGGTTCGGTACTACATTTACCCTGTGTAATTCATCCGTTTTCATTCGCCTGGTGGGTCCCAGTCGGGGGTCCACGGCACTGTAATATCCGCCTAGTTTGGGGTGTTACAATAAGGAAAATTAGAGATGCGATTTAAGATGAAATTGATTCCAACAAAAAAGAAATACAATTGAGTAATTTTTTAAGAAACCTTCATAAATTATTCCTATAATAATGTACAATATATAAGGAATTATTAATTTATATTTTATATGGGACCTATAGAAATTATCAAAAATGTATTATATTATAATTTTAACGAATTATTAATTTAGCATTCTATCCCTGAGTCGGGACCGGCCAAAACTATTATCTTAGAGAGTTTATTAAATAATCGAGTATTAAATTATCGAGTTTCTACTGTAATAACAAGTAATATAAATTTAGTTATATATAAAATTAATTCGAGTATCTCACGAGCTTATCGAGTCGAGTATCAGGTTGCCCGACTCGACTCGTTAGTATGTCGAGTCGAGCTCGAGTTCGAGTCGAGCATATTCGAGTCGAGTGTTGACCGAGTCGATCTCGAGTAGCTCACGAGCTGTCTCGTCTCATTTACACCCCTAATCAGACATACCACAAGTCTTATCGATTTGGATGTTGTATTTGTATATTTCTATTAATTACAAAATAATGTGTTTGACTTGATCGATTATTTTTATTTGTATCATTTGATCTTGGTAAATTTTAATACAGGATTTATGATTATTTTTACTTGTATAATTTGATCTTGGTAAATTTTAATACAGGATTTATGATAGTGTAATTATCCTGAAATTTTAGAAGTGTTATATTAAGCAACTTTGCATCCTAAGCTGGTGGCTCTGAAGAAGCCTTGCCAAAAAGGCCCCTCTCCTTGATTCTTGACAAGAAAAATATTAAGCAAAATTGATTCTTGTGAAATTTTCTTCTCCTTGGTCTCGTAGGACTGCAAGCGCATTTACTTGGTTCTTTGGTGTGCACACAGCAGATCAGAAAATAGGCTACATAGGAGGACTTTTTTTAGAAAAAATGACTAATATTTTTTGTTTAATATTAGTCAAACTTATATTGGAAATTGACAATTATTTTGGTAATTTTTTGACCACTCACTCATATTTTACCTAGTAAGACTAAAATGCACTTTAATAATTACTTACGTAGGTAATGTTCAATATGTTACTCTCCATCTCTCTATCCGCTTTCTCATACTAAAATTATCAACTCGAGTAATCAGTACCAATATTCAACTTTTTACTCACTATTTCTCTACTCACTTTCTCATTCTAGAATTATCACACCAAGTAATCATACCTAATATTAAATATTTTATCTCTCTACTCACTTTCTCTCTCTAAAATTATCATCTCAAATGACCGATACCAACATTCAACTTTTTACTATTCTAGTAATTCTTTTGACCACTAACTCATATTTTACCTACTAAGACCAAAATCCCCTTTAATAATTACCACCTAAGTAACAATCAATGTTTTACTCTTCATCTTTCTATCCATTTTCCCACACTAAAGTTATCAACTCGATAATCGCTACCAACATTCAACTTCTACTCCCTATTTATCTACCTATTTTCTCATTCTAGAATTACCACACCAAGTAACCCTTACTAACATTCAATATTTTATTTTTCTATCCTCTTTCTCTCTCTAAAATTACTATCTCAAATAACGTGTATCAACATTCAACTTTTTACTTCCCCCTCTCTACCAACTTTTCCTCTCTAAAATTACCACCCCAAGTAATATGTATCAACAACTTTTTACTCCTTTATCTCTCTATCCACTTTTATCATTCTAGAATTACCACCACAAGTAATCGATGCCAACAATCAACTTTTTACTTCTCACTTGCTCTACTTACTTTCTCTCTCTAGAGTTACTACCCTAAATAATCGATACCAACATTCAATTTTTTCCTCTTCGATCTTTCTACACACTTTCTCTCTCTATAATTACCACCCAAAGTAATCGATAATTTGGCATAGCAATGGCTCAAGATTTGTCCTGATTCAATATTTTACTCTCCATTTGCTAACCATGTTCTCGCTCTAGAATTACCACCCCAAATAATTTGATATCAGCATCCAACTTTTTATTCTCCGTCACTCTACCCACACCCTCTCTAGTTCCAAAAGTACCATCTTAAGTAACTAGTATCAACATTCAATATTTTACTCCCCATTATCTCTAAATATTTTCTCTCTCTAGAATTACCAATTAATCGGTACGAACATTTAACTTTTTACTCTACTAGTAGAATAAACATCAAAGACTTCGTTACGTCTCACTTCGGTAATCTATATTAGCAAAGTAAAAACAAACAACAACTTTGCTTTTCAATTTACTGAAGCAAAAACCCACATAGACTTCAGTAAATGGTACCAAACATAAAAGTAGGAGCTAGCTATAAATTTTAAATTACAAAGACTTCGCTTATTTGATAATTACTGAAGTAAACAGTGTAAAATTTGATAATTCTGGATTCAGGTTAGATTGAAGGATCCGAAAATTCTGGATCTTTAATTGAGTTTGACCCAAAAATCAGGGTAAACGCCTTTCTCAATGCTAAGTCGGCCGATATCTTATTTCTCCCCTCTATTCTGACCTCACTCTCTCTCTTCATCCCTCTCGGCCATAAGTCAAAATTTGCAGAACACACACATAAATTAAATCTACACAGAAACATAAAAGAGAGGCACACTGCCAGGATCCATGCACATCGATTGTGAAAACAGCGGTGGTAGCGATAGCGGTTTCCTATCAAACTTCATGGTCGAGTCGGGTCGGTTTAGGTGACCTTGAGTCCGATTCGGCTCTGATTTGGGTTGTTCATATGTAGGTTCGAGTTGGGTTCATAAATTCTGGTCTGAATCTCCAGCGGCACATCGGCGGCTCGCGAATAGAGGTCCAGGTCTGGTATCGATCTAGGGCTTTTTTGAAGTTTCAGCTTTGTTCTGATTTGGGCTCTGATATGGAGTTGTTCGGCAATGGGTTCAGACCGGAAAAGCGGCGGTTCATAATGTTTGTTCCATTATCTTATTTCAGTTCCGTGCTTCACTATGGTTAGGCAGCCGCACATAATGTTGTGTAATTCCTTTAACCTTTTCTACTATGTTGATTTTTTATCAGTTAAGAATTGGAATTTTTTTGCTCGAACTTTGTTCTCATTATTAAGCTTAAATCAGATATCTTCTCATTCTGCGTTGCTGTGCAGGTGCAACCCGTGTAGTTGTATCTTGGGACTGGTCTGAGATGAGTGTTTAATGTGTGTGTATGTATGTGTGTTTGTAGGTCACAAGTCGTCCAGGAATAAATCTAGAGGGGGGTGAATAGACTTATTGAAACTCTTAAACTCTTTTGTACAACGAGTAAGTTTCTTCAGCTGATAGATATGCAAATGACTTAGAGTCGTTTGTTCTCAATTTGTGTGGAAGTCAGCTGATGACGAATACAAAATAACTAATGAAACACTTAATAATGAATGCAGCAGTTAAAGTATGATGCTATAAGACAGTAAAATACTCAGGCAATTATAATGGTCTCAGAGGTGGGGTAATCCTCTACTAATCCACTTTTCTCCAAACCAGTTGGAGATGAATTCACTATAATTTTCAACCAGTGATAAATATTACAGTGGTTCAACCAAATTACAACAGCTTCCAACCAGTGGAAATCCTTGTCGTTGTAACACACTTGCCTGCCTTGCACCTCTTGATCCGCGATCCTTGGATGCCTTTATAGTCTCGAACTTCAACCAGTGAAGTACCCCGAACTCAGGATTAAAGAAATGAGTTTTTGTCTTCTCCAACTAAGAGCTTCAAGTATGAATTTTTGAGAATCGCTCTTTTCACGATGCTATATTTCGCTTTTAGATTGCTTGAATGCTTTGATTGCTTGAGAATATTTTCGCACCGGTAGTTGCTCAACCTCAAATCTTCGGATATATATAGGGTTGATTCTTGAGCATTTCTTCATAAATCTATAACAAATCAGTCCATTGGAGAGAGACTTCTTTGTTTATTCCTTTCTGAACGTTGCAAGGCTGGATTCCCATATTTTAATCCATCTATCGACCGTTGTGAAGACTTTGCATGTGAGGCGCCGAATCTTTTGAATATAGTAAGATTAAAGTCTTCAAGGTAGGCCTGGATGAATTATTTAATTCATATCCTTGCGGGAATCTCTCCAATTTGTCTCTTCACGTTGCATGTGACTTTCCGTAATATTTGACTTTTCAACGCATGCTGACGTGGATTTGGAGTACTTGGCTGATCTCAAGTAGGCTGATGTATAGTTAACTTCTCTGCAGTCTGGACTTCTCTGATGTTGACTGTTTGGGATTCGCCTGATCAGATGGCTTGTCTGTGCTCACTCGACTGCAGTCTGGTCAAACATCTCTGATAATTTTTGTTGACCAGAACTTCTATGACTTAACTCGGCTGTACCTCTCTGATGAACTCAGCTGTACATTTTTACTTAGCCGATTTTTTGCCTAACTTATTTTGGCCTATAGAAGATACTCATTTGGTTCTTCCTTACATTTTGCCAAGTTTTAAACTTAACATAATTTGGCCTATGGAAGATACTCATTTGGTTCTTCCTTACATTTTTGCCAAGTAATAAGTCTTTGAATTTATATTAATGGCATCATCAAAATCTAACAAGTATTCCTAACAAATTCCCCCTATTTTGATGATGGCAAAACTTAAGCAAATATTCAAATAAACAAGTATGCACTTAAGTGCAAGACACATACTAAAATCAGTCTAGTTTTGAGACAACTGGAAATTGTCATTCAAGAGACTGTTATAAAATTTTCTGAATTGTTTATAAATACATGTCTTGAATTTACAAGTACAAAATAAATATAAGTCATCTGCCTCTGCCTCTGCCTCTTCGGATAGGCTGCTTGGCAGGTCTGAATGGTTTAGCTCCAATTGGCCTTATATTAACTGGAGCAAGACCATACTTTCTCCTTACGACAAGAGCTGCAAAATCTTGCTTTTCTTGAGATGAGAACTTATTCTCAACACATAGTTTCTTGATCTTTCTTTGGAGTGCAAGTTCATTCAAAGCATTACCTTTCTCCAAAGTGGGAGGTTCTTTGGCCCTGAAAGGAGGGATCATGGGATATGCATTGCGTGCCTCAGCATGTTTTAGAAGAATGGTCCAGAGTTGTGGATGATCTTCTTCCATGAAATTGATGAAGATCTGTTGTGGGGAGTAATTATTATCCTGGAGTATTTCCCAGATATAGTAGTCTCTGATGAACTATTTCTTTGCAGATCCCCACATGGGTAAAGCTTCGATAGGTACAAAATCTTCAACGTACCACAACTCTTTGCCTTCCCACTCTAGAGTAGGCTCGAATCCTCCTCTGGTCCTCCTCTTTTTGCCTACAGGCTGATCATCAGCCTGTTCTTCTGGTCCTGCTTCTCCCTTCCTCTTAGCTGAAGATGTCCCAGCAGTGATCAACTGGACATCCTGCCTCTTCTTAGTTCTCAGCTCTTCCCTTATTTCTCCTTAAGTGCTGCCTTCCCCCTGAATCCTTTCTTCCCCCTTTTTGCCAGCATCAACTAAAGTGGTCAACTGTTGCTCCATTCTGTGCATCCAGTCAGACATGTCAAATGGCATTCTGTTGTTTGTAGGAGGAGGAGGTTGAGGGACTTCCCGCTGCAGCAAGGTATCGATCTTTGCATTGATGGATTGGAGATCAGGGGTGACCTGAGATGCAAGCAACTCTCCAATAGTATCCTTAACTATTTGTCTAATCAGCTCGGTCATCGCAGGTGAGATCTGCGATGGTGGAGAGTGCTCGCCTGAGCCTTCTGCGAACGATCCACTTGACTGCAGGCTCCTATCTGCAGCTGGCACTCCAGATGGGGTTTGTTCAGGTGTCCCCGATCTGGAGTCCTCAGCCAACTCTGCGTCTAGGCTGGTATACCGGGCAGGTGCCCCAGCCTTGTCTGCAGCCTCTAATTCTGGCTCTTTCTCCGGCTCCTTTTCTTTCTTTTCTTTATCTTTTTCTAATTCCTTCTCTTGTTCTTCCTCCTTTTCTTCTTCGTCAACATTCTCTTTCTCAGCCACTTGTTCTCCTCCTACATTCTTATCATCATCATCATCATCATCATCATCATCATCCTTATCATCTTTTCCATTATCTTTCCCATCATTCTCATCATCATTCTTTTCTTCTTCATCATCCTCTTGATCGACCTCTTCCCCTTCTTCTTCTTCTTCATCTACTAATTCCTCTGTTTTTCAACTTCTTCCTCTGTTTCTTTTTCAACTAAAATATTTTCTCCTCCTTCTCTTTCTTCCTGCTCCTCTTCTTCATCATCTATGATAATAACTTCCTCTTCTACTTCTTCTCCATTAACTTCTTCAATCCTTATTTCTTTTTCTTCTTCCTCCTCATCTTCTTTCCCAAAAGATCCATCAAAAATACTGTACATTATAGAGTGGATGAATTGGTCCATGTTGGTTTTGAAATTGGACATGAACCAATTCTCCTGAAGAATCAAAACTGTGTCTGATACTTTGCAAAAGTGTATCAGCACATCCTCTGTGGCTTGGGGATATTCCCAACCACTGGTTTCAACATAGGTTTGAAGTTTAGCAAACGACAGTGATTTAAAAAATTTCCACTCTTAAAAAGTATTAACAAAAGAGTGTTTTAGAGCTTGTGGTTTAACTAACTGTAATTGCTCTAAGGACAGGTTGAAAAGATTGTTGTCCAGCAGGTGAAAGGTGTAGTTTGCTTCAGGGATGGAGATAATTAAACCTGCTTCTTCCTCTTCTGAAATGAATGCTGGAGTGAGGAGAGGAACGATTTGAGTCTCAGTGCCGCCGAGCAGCCGGGTCCTCCAGTGGATAGGCGACACAGGCGGGACTAGAATAATGTTACTGCTCCTCTGGCCGACTATGATCGCCTGGGCCTTTTGGGAGAGGGTTCCGGTGAGAAATGTATGAATGATGGCTCACCAGGGGTTGGTCCCCTTTTTTGAACCGAACAGCAATCGACGTGTTGTCTGACTCCGAGTCTGACTTGGCTGCAGTTGGATTGTCGTCTGCAGGTTGGTCCGACTCGTCTGGTGAAGGCCTGTGGTAAGTCCTTGTATCAGACAGCTCTTTTATCATTCGTGCTGCTCTTCTGGTGCCTCCCAACTTCCTCAACGTCTCTTGGTCTAGGTGACCAAGTCTCTTGTTGATGTGGAAGGGATCAGTATTACCCTTTACCACACCCATCTTCTCCAAGATCCAACTCAGCTGCATTCCAAACGCCAGCTTGGATCTAAATTTCTTCTCATCAACAAGCCATTCAGCCTTGTTGACCTCGCGAACTAATTGTCTGAAGATGTAGTCAGACCAATCAATTGGTTCGTCCTGAATAAGTGCTCCCAGCACTGTGAATTTTGCCGACGACAGTTGGTCGTAACTGCCGGCCATACCCATAATGATTTTGTTGGTAATATCCAACATATATCGATATACCCTTTTGATTTCGCTCCTTTTGGCGGTGAGTTTCAGTTTCGCCGGCTGATCGTCTGCCTTAATCTTCATCCAGGTGTCGGCTGCTGTCTGCTTGAGGGCATCGACAGCTATGCCACGGTGTTTCATACCAAAAATTATACGAATCGTCTCCGGCGATATGTCAACTTGAATTCCGCCAACAGTGCTCCTAATTCCTGCTTGAATCACACAAGCTTCGCGGTAGAATGCGATGACGTCCTCCTTGTACAGGTGCTTGGGACTGATATCCAGAAATGGGTAGATCCCATTTAGCTTCATCGAACGAATGAGGTCAAGGACATCGTAGTTTTCCAGATTTGCTTCCAAAAGACCTTCAAAGTCAACGACCAGAGAAAAGATGATCTGGTCCTTGACTCCCTTTATGTTTACGCCTTGAAAATAAGATTCCATTTATGCAAATAAAAGATTTTCTTAGTGTATTTGGAGTTCAAAGGGTTTTTGCTCTGTAAATTTAGGGTTTGAAAGACTGGTAAGGGTAAAGGTAAAGTGAAGGATTTTCTATCCTTATAAGGAAGATGAAACGACGTTGGGATTAAATTATTATTTATTTTGAATCGGTGGTCCGCCTTTTGAGATTCTTTTTTAAATTTCAAATTCTAATCGGTGTTCCAGGTTTTGAGTTTAAACTTGGACGGTTAGATTTTAATTGGTCACAGTGGAGGTCGATTTAACATATGATTGCCACGTGTATTTTTATGCCACTTGTGAACCAAAATATAATATAATATTATTATACATATAGCAGATAATAATAAGATATTCAGAAGTCGGTTAAGATTAGGAAACTTAGCTGGTTGCTTGTTGACTGCTCTGCATCAGGTGAGTTGACTCCTTGGACTTCTCGCCTGAGATTTGATCAGCTAGGTTTCTTTGTTCGTCCTTCGTCTTCTTGTCTGCATCAGCTAGGGTCTGATTCCTATAATCAGTTGGGTCCGTCCTTCCTCTGATCTGCTTCAGCTTGCTTTTTCCTCTATACTAGATTCCCAATCTAGTAGACCAAGTTCTCTGCTCAGCTCCAAAAATCTTTCTTCTGGCAAAGGTTTGGTAAAGATGTCAGCTATTTGGTAGTCTGTGCTGACTCTTTCAACTCTGACTCTCTTGTTAAGCACATGGTCTCTAATGAAGTGGTGCTTAACATCAATGTGCTTGGTCCTTGAATGCAACATCGGGTTGTTGGTTATTTCAATAACATTATTGTTGTCACACCAGATAGGGACTTCATTGGCAAGTCCCTCAGCTGTTGTCTGATCCATAAGATCTGGGCACAACAACTACCTGCAGCTAGGTATTCTGACTCTGTGGTGGAGATAGAGTTAGACACCTGCTTCTTGCTAAACCAGGATATCAGTCTAGTTCCTAGGAATTGACACGTTCCACTAGTGCTTTTCCTATTAATTTTGCATCCTGCGAAATCTGCATCTGAGTATCCTGACAGCTCGAAATTATCATCCTTAGGATACCATAGTCCAACGTTGACTGTAGACTTAAGATATTTAATTATCCTCTTTGCTGCATCTAGGTGCGACTGCTTAGGCTTAGATTGGAATCGCGCACAAACTCCTACGGCATAGGATATGTCTGGCTTGCTTGCAGTGAGGTATAGCAATGATCCAATGAGTCCTCTGTAGTGGGTTGAATCCAATGATATGCCTCTCTCATCTGCATCTAGGTGAGTACTTGTGCTCATAGGGATTCTTGCTGGTTTGGCTGATTCCATTCCAAATCTCTTGATTAGATCTCGGGTATACTTGGCTTGATTGATGAAAATTCCATTTTCCATCTGCTTAACTTGTAATCCGAGAAAGAAGTTAAGCTTTCCCATCATACTCATCTCAAACTCTCCTTGCATGAGGTTTGAGAATTTCTCACACAACTCTGGGTTGGTTGAGCCAAATATGATGTTATCCACATATATCTGAACTATCAAAATGTGGCCTTCGTGCTCCACTCTGAATAAGGTCTTGTCCACCTTCCCTTTGCAGAAACCATTCTTCTCAAGAAACACAGATAGTGTTTCTTACCATGCTCTTGGTGCTTGCTTAAGTCCATAGAGAGCCTTCAACAGCTTGTAGACTTTGTCTCCTTTGACAAAACCTGGGGGTTGCTCTACATAGACTTCTTCTTTTAGGATGCCATTTAGAAATGCACTCTTTACTTCCATCTGATACACTTCAAAATCCTTGAATGCAGCATATGCGAGGAATAGTCTGATGGCCTCTAATCTTGCAACAGGTGCATAGGTTTCATCAAAATCTATTCCTTCACACTGTGCATATCCTTTAGCAACAAGTCTGGCTTTATTCCTAACAACAGCTCCATCTTCGTCGCTCTTGTTTTTGTACACCCATTTGGTGCCAATAACCTTCTTGTGATCTGGTCTGTCTGTTAGTTCCCAAACGTTGTTCCTTTCCATCTGTTCCAGTTCCTCTTGCATGGCATTGATCCATGAATAATCTTCCAAGGCTTGTTCTGTTTTCTTGGGTTCTATCTGAGACATGAAGCATGAGAACATAGCCATTCCTGCGGGTAGAGTAGACTGTCTTGTCTTAACTCCATCAGTCAGCTTCCCGATGATTTGCTGGATTGGATGGTCTTTGAGCCACTTGGGGATATCATCTTCTTCTGGGTCTGTTCCCCCTGTTGAATTGCTCTGGTGGATTTCTGCATCAGCTGGGATCTGGTCTCCTTGGTCTGCAACTGGATCAGCTACCGTCTTGTCATCTGCAGGTTGGATCTGATCTGCAGATGAGTCTTTATCAGCTACAGCTGGGTCTTCATCAGCGGCAACTGGATCAGATAGGTTTGATGTTCCTGTCTGATCTGCAGTTGGGTCTTCAGCAGCTACAGTTGCGTCTTCAGGCTGGTCTGCAGATGAGTCTACCATTCCAGTGTCATGTACAATGACTTCTTCGAGGGTTGCTGATTTTAGCTTATTCTCAGTTAGCTCAACTTGCTTTCTGTACTCAACAGTAGATTCGTCAAATACAACATGGGGTGTTTCTTACCTAACTAAGGTTCTTTTGTTAAATACTCTATATGACTTGCTTCTTTGTGAGTATCCCATAAAGAGACCATCATCAGTTTTAGCATCGAAGGCATTTAGTTGTGTTTTACCGTTGTTGTAGATGAAACACTTACAACCAAAAATATGAAAGTAAGCAACAGTAGGAGTTCTATTATTCCAAACCTCATAGGGAGTTTTGACATGTCTCCCTACTATCGTACTCCTGTTCTGAGTATGGCAAGATGTGTTGACATCTTCAGCCCAGAACCTCTTAGGCAGGTCCGCTTCTGCAATCATGGACCTGGCTGCTTCCTTCAGGGTTCTGTTTCTTCTTTCAGCAACACCATTCTGTTGGGGGGTCCTGGCTGTAGAGAGCTCATGCTGGATTCCATTCTGATCGCTGTAATCAGTGATCGCCTTGTTAAAAAATTCTCCTCCTCTGTCTGATCTGATTTTGATGATGGAGAGAGATTTCTCATTCTGAATCCTTCTCAGTAGCTCAGGTAGCTTGGTCAAGGTTTCGCTTTTCTTGTACAGGAAGATGATCCAATGTACCTTGAATAGTCATCTACTACAACAAGTGCATGCTTTCTGCCGCTTAGAGTCCTTGGCTTGATAGGACCAAATAGATCCATATGGAGTAGATCTAGGACTCTTGTTGTGAGAGTTGTAGGCTGGACAGGCTTGAATGATGCTCTCGTCTGCTTCCCTTTCTGACACGCATCACAGAGAGCTTCCTTCTTGAATGCTTTATCTGGAAGTCCTCTGACCAGCTTCTGAGAACTAATCTTGTTAATGGCTTTGAAGTTCAGGTGACATAATCTTTTGTGCCACAATCATCCGTTCTCAGCTATTGTCTTAGATAGAAAATAGGTGTTGGGAGTTCCTATGTTCTAATCTATCATATAGACATCTCTCCTTCTGAATCCTTGTAGCTTCACTTCTCCAGATAGGATGTCTATCACCATACATTTCCAAATGGTGAAGACTACTAGATTATTCTCATCGCAAAACTTACTTATGCTCAGGAGATTATATTTGAGCCCTTTGACATAGTGAACTTTAGATATGACAATATTTCCTCGGTGCAGCTCTCCAAAGCCCTTCGTTTGTCCTCTAGAGCTATCTCCAAAGGTTACATCTGGACCTACTTCTTTGGTGTATTTGGTCAGCATCTTCTTGTTCCCGGTCATGTGCCTCGAGCATCCAGAATCTACAAACCATTCTTCACCTCCAAAGTTTGAATTTGTGGAGATGTGGTAGTAGTCCTTCCACCTTTTCTGCAATCATACAAGCAGAGATTTAGGTACCTAAATCTGTGTGGGTCCTTTCTGGTTAGATGGATTCCTGGAGAATTAATTTCTCCTTGGATTATTAAAATTATTATTATTACCCTTGTAAGGTGCGTAAGGTCTAGGTCTGTATCTTCTGTTGGGATTGAATACTGGATGTTCCTCAAAATACTGGTAGTGTGGGCCATTTCTAAATCTTGGCTGAGACCATTTATTAAATCTTTGAGGTCTCCACACTTGTTCATTTTGGAAATTAGGATAACCTTGAGGTTTCCATCTTCCCCTCCCATTTTGAAATCTGTTTTTGGGGAGTTGTTGATAATAGTGGGCATATTGTCTGGGTTGCTGCTTCTGCCTTGGCCAATACCTAGTCGCTTGTCTAGGTGACTGCCTTGTGAATCCTGGCTGCAGCATAGACTTGTGACTTGGCTGTTGCCTGTTTTTAAATATCGGTTTGTATATAGGCTCAGCAGTCGAGACTATTGCTTCTCCCTTGATGAAAGTGGTTTTAGAACTAGAGAGAGTGTGAGGATCATATGCAAGGCCTGATCTGGAATATAGTGGCCTCTTATTAGTATACAATTCGTCCAGAGTTAAAGACGCTTTCAGGGAGGTTATTTCCTGCGCCTGAGTTTTATTTACCTGAGTCAGTTTAGTAAATTCGGCCTTCACATGAGCAAGTGCAGCTGATTTTTCTCTAATTAAAACAGTTAGTCGATTTATCTCAGCTGTGGTGACATCAGCCTGGTTTTTCAAATTAGCTGCAGCCTGGTTTTTCAAATTAGTTTTGACTGTATTCAGTTATAGGCTGAGTTTTTCAAAATCATTTTTCAGTTGCCTATTCTCATCTTGCAGCTGAGTCTTCTCGGCTGATACAGATAGGTGTGCAAATTTTAGTGTTTCAAAATCTTTAAATAGCTGATTTATAGATTCGTGCAGATCCATATCTTGTGACATGGCTGAACTATTATTTGAACCAGAGGGCTTTGATGTTACCTCTTCATCAGCTAGGTTGGCCATCAGACAATCATACTCTTCATCATCATCAAAAAAGAATCCGCTGCTTGATTCTACGCGCTCTTGATCTTCTCCGATGAGGGCCTTCCTTCTGTCTTCTTTTCTGCTCACCTCCTTTTTGCTCTCGTCCTTTTTAAGATCAGGACAGTCGATTTGGATGTGTCCTGTCTTGTGACAATTGTAGCACTCCACCTTCCGACTTAAACTTTCCGGCTTCTTCAGGATTCTCCTTATAATTTTTCTTGTATTTGGAGTAGTTTTTCCAGAAGTTGTTGAATCTTTGCATTATGAACGCCATCTCTTCCTCAAAATCTAATGGATTTGGAGGCTTTATATCAGATAAGCTCTTGGCGGGGGACTCGACTGCAAAGGCTATTCCCTTCTCTGCAGGCTCGGTTGAGGATGAACTTGGAAGCTCGAACTCATAAGCCTTCAGATCGGAGAACAGCTCTTGGATCTTTATTTTATTAAGATTCTTGGACTCTCTCATGGCCACTGCCTTCATGCTCCATTCAGGATTGAGAGATCTTAGTACCTTCAGCGCCATTTCCCTGTTGCCATAAGATTTGCCGAGGGAATTGATCTCATTGATGATTTCAGTGAACCTTGTGTCCACTTGATCTATAGATTCGCCATTCTTCATTTTGAAGTTTTCAAACTTTTGAGTAGAGATTGACAACTTATTCTCTTTAATTAGCTCCGTTCCCTCACACATTAAGGCTAATGTGTCCCAGATTTCCTTGGCATTCTTGCAATTCTTGATCTTGACCATGGTGGATTTGTCAAGAGTTTGATATAGCACGTCTCTGGCCCAGTTGTCAAGGTTGGCCAGCTTTCTTTCTTCGGGAGTCAACTCTGTCCTCTTCTTTGGGATCTTCTATGGCTTCCCTGTTGCGATCTCCTCTGGAGTGTTGTCCTTCTCGAAGGTGAATGCCCCATCTTCTATGATGAACCACATGTCATCATGGATTGAAGATAAGTGTGCCTGCATCCTTATATTCCAAAGATCATACTCGTCAACTGAAAACACAGGTAGTCTAGAATATTCCATTGTATAATGAGAGTAAAGATATATATTTGATATAGATCTGGTTCGTGAAATAAATGAACCAACCTCTCCGATACCACTTGTAGGTCACAAGTCGTCCAAGAATAAGTCTAGAGGGGGGGTGAATAGACTTATTGAAACTCTTAAACTCTTTTGTACAAAGAGTAAGTTTCTTCAGTTGATAGATATGCAAATGACTTAGAGTCGTTTGTTCTCAATTCGTGCGGAAGTCAGCTGATGACGAATACAAAATAACTAATGAAACACTTAATAATGAATGCAGCTGTTAAAGTATGATGCTATAAGACAATAAAATACTCAGGCAATTATAGTGGTCTCAGAGGTGGGGTAATCCTCTACTAATCTACTTTTCTCCAAACCAGTTGGAGATGAATTCACTATAATTTTCAACCAGTGATAAATATTACAGTGGTTCAACCAAATTACAACAGCTTCCAACCAGTGGAAATCCTTGCCGTTGTAACATACTTGACTGCCTTGCACCTCCTGATCCGCGATCCTTGGATGCCTTTACAGTCTCGAACTTCAACCAGTGAAGTACCCCAAACTCAGGATTAAAGATACGAGTTTTTGTCTTCTCCAACTAAGAGCTTCAAGTATGAATTTTTGAGAATCGCTCTTTTCACGATGCTATATTTCGCTTTTAGATTGCTTGAATGCTTTGATTGCTTGAGAATATTTTCGCACCGGTAGTTGCTCAACTTCAAATCTTCGGATATATATAGGGTTGATTCTTGAGCATTTCTTCATAGCCGTTGCAAATCTGTAACAAATCAGTCCGTTGGAGAGAGACTTCTTTGTTTATTCCTTTCTGAACGTTGCAAGGCTGGATTCCCATATTTTAATCCATCTATCGACCGTTGTGAAGACTTTGCATGTGAGGCGCCGAATCTTTTGAATATAGTAAGATTAAAGTCTTCAAGGTAGGCCTGGATGAATTATTTAATTCATATTCTTGCGGGAATCTCTCCAATTTGTCTCTTCACATTGCATGTGACTTTCCGTAATATTTGACTTTTCAACGCATGCTAACGTGGATTTGGAGTACTTGGCTGATTTCAAGTAGGCTGATGTACAGTTAACTTCTCTGCAGTCTAGACTTCTCTGATGTTGACTGTTTGGGATTCGCCTGATCAGATGGCTTGTCTGAGCTCACTAGACTGCAGTATGGTCAAACATCTCTGATGATTTTTGTTGACCAGAACTTCTCTGACTTAACTCGGCTGTACCTCTCTGATGAACTCAGCTGTACATTTGTACTTAGCCGATTTTTAGTCTAACTTATTTTGGCCTATAGAAGATACTCATTTGGTTCTTCCTTACATTTTGCCAAGTTTTAAACTTAACATAATTTGGCCTATGGAAGATACTTATTTGGTTCTTCCTTACATTTTTGCCAAGTAATAAGTATTTGAATTTATATTAATGACATCATCAAAATCTAACAAGTATTCCTAACAGTATTATGTTGTCATGTTGATGATATAACTAAGTGTATGTATTTGAGATGCTTTGGGTCTAGTAAACATCGACTTCCAGTGATGTTCAGAATGTCACTGAAGCATGACATTTTTGAGAAGCATCTTCAATCTATAAAAGAAAGACGCAATTCTGTTATAGTTCCTATTGGGGGTCTTCAGTTTGGTGTTTGCAGGCATAGAGCATTGCTCATGAAGGTACCTCTTTTGTTACACATGTTTTTTTCAGTTTAAATGAATAGGTCAGTTTTATGAATTGAAATATTTCCTTTTGTTTTGCTTCTAGTATCTGTGTGATCGGATGGAGCCTCGTGTTCCTTGTGAGCTTGTCAGGGGTTACTTGGATTTCTCTCCTCATGCTTGGAATGTAATTATTATGGAAAAGGGCAGTTCATTGTCCCGTATGATAGTTGATGCATGCCATTCACATGACATCAGAGAAGAAAGTGACCCCGAATATTTTTGCAGGTAGCAATTTAATTTTTTTCGTTTCCATAATAAGATAGTTTTTATATTAATGGCAATGTTTTATATGCATGTTTATCCTTCAGGGATAGCTCTATCCAGATTGATGGTTGCTAGAAAATATATTTCGTTATTTAGCTATTGTACTTTCACCTTTAGTGATTTTTTGGAATATTCTTACATGAACGAGGTCCATGAGTAAGTTGTAGACATTGTGGTCCAGATTCGTCCAATCATCAATTGAAAAATTAAAACTACATGTTAATTAACACATGAAGCTGGACAATGTTAGAATTTTCTGATTTTTTGTTCTATTGGATTGTAATTTGTGAATACTAAAATGGAATACTGGTTTATGCTTCTTGCTTTAGCTTTGAATTGTGAAAGCTTATCTTTTTTTATGCTTCATAAAAGCAACATATATGTGAAGCTCACTTTTAGCACTTTCTAAGTTTGCCCTTTAAGTTCTGAACGAGCGATCAAATCCTATAATGCCTCAGTGATCCAGTTAAAATTTTCTAGCCGTGGTATTAGGTATATGTGAATTATCATACTTCTATACATGTTTCTAATGTATGTACTTGTTGTAGGTATATTCCCTTGAGCCGGGTCAGTGAACCTGTTGTCACGGTTCCTGATGCAAGTCCTAATTGTTCATTTCCCTCTGTGACTGTATGTGATGAAATTGGGAAATTGACATTCACGTCTTTGGTGCGCTGCAATATTAGACAACTGTATGCAGATATTTTCTTGTATCAATTTAAGCATATGGCCAATTTACGTGAATTAGGCGTAATTTTCGTGTGGAGTAACTGAAGAAATTATTTGGATTGTGTTTTATTTGTGGCTTAAATTGAGTTGACTGTCTTAGATCGGGTTTGTTTGTGCTGTACAATGTCTTATATCACAGATTTCAGAAGGAAAATATATGAGTAACACGGAGAAAATAAATTATTGTTATGTTGTAATCTTCACGTTTAACTTGACGATAATAGATAATTCTTTTTTTCACATATTCTGATGTTTAATTTGTCTTCTTGAGAAAGTGAATTGAAGTAAAAGTAATGGATAAATGAAACATGAATGTAACCTAGTTGAGTTTTCTCGAGTAAATGAGATTGATCTTATCTTTTCGATCCACAGTGAACAGAGTCTCAGTTTATCTGTCATTGATTCTTTGAGACACTGTTCCATATAGCTGGTTATTTTATATTTAATTTCATGTGTTATCCATGGTACCTTTATGATTTTTGTATTATGAAGTTAATTGACATCCCTTACTACTTCAGCCAAGCATTTGCGCAAGCAGGCAAAGAAGTAGGCTATGCATTTCAAACTAAAGGTGATATCGACTTAGAGAAGATAAAGTCGGGGTATTTCCGGTCACTTTTTCCAGAGTCATGTGAAAGAACTGCATATGGATTGGTATGTTCCGCTGGATCATTGAACGTTGAACTTGTTTTACTCGGTAGACGTCTAACTCATGTTTGCTTTTTGTATGATGTCAGGATTGGCCTTCAGTATTCAAATGCCGTTTCCGAAACATTTTCCTAATTTTTTTTAGAGAAAAGAACCTGATAAGCAGGATTGTGTTGTCATCAGAAAAAAATATTCAAGTCAGAACTATAGGTATAACCATTCTATGTCTGCCATCACTAAAACAGAGGAGGAGGAAGGAGCTTATTGGGCTAGTTTTAAGACCAAAAGCTTACATCGGGAAAGTAGTAGTCCCAAAATTGAAAATGTAAAATCCCCATCATGCACTGAAGAAGCTGATCTTCTTGCTCCTGGTAAAGGATTTGTTAATGCTAGAGCAAAGCTGGTATGCACTTTATTTACTGAGCTATCTTGTTTTATTTGCTTAATACTGCTTTTATTGTTGACATCACAGTCAGCCAAACCTTTGTGATTGGTTAGACTGATTGTTTAGATGCGAGCTTATATACATTATTTTTCAGTCAGAATTGCAGATATCATAGTTCTTCTATGATAAACACCTCCGAATAAATATAGGCAAAAGTTAGATGTAAAACCTGAAAATGTTTGATGATTATGCCGTTTTATTGATAATCGAAGCAATCCTAAAGCAAACCAAGTATGATATCTGGATGATGTCATTGCTTGTTTCCGATTTACATGGTTAATTCTTGTATCAAAATATACGGAGGCAATGTATAGATTTTATATGCTTGATTAAAATGATGATTGCAGATAGGCGAGGGTGAAAAACTTGTAAGAGCATTTTTTGGTGTTGCTAGCTGCTACGGGTGATTATGTGGATTTGTTTGCTTCATGTGCTGATGTTGAAGATTTGAAGAAGAAAGTTGATGAGAATATGATTTCCTGATGAACAAGAAGTATGATCGTCTGATGAAAAGCAATGATGTGCTGAAGAGAGACTTTGTCGTTTCGGAGTATATGATCTTTTTTAATCCTTTTTGTCCTATTTGTGGTGTTCATGATGAAATAGATAGAATCTTATTAGACATTCTTTGTCTTTGTTATGATATGTATCTGGTTTTGAATTGGTTGGAACGCATGTTATTTTTTTAAGATGGGATGATATGAAATTGTTGGTTCTTATATTATTGAGCTCTTGTGGTTGATGGTTAGTTATAGTTGAATGTAGATTTTGGCAATGAATTTTAAATTGAAATGTGAAACACTAATATATATTACTGCAGAAAATACTAATATATATTATACAATAACTGAATTAAAAAGTTCTTTATTTATTGCGTCAATTATAAAATAATCGAAGTTAAAGGCATTCTTTTACCTCACTTACCCCCATATTTAGAAAAAAAACGAGATAGACTTCGGTTATTAGGATATTAGACTTCGCATAAAAAGCGAAGTCTAAAGTATACCTTTTACTACACGAACATAGACTTCGGTAATTATAATGTTTTACTTCAGATATTATCCGAAGTCTTTGACGTTTATTCTTATAGTGCTCCCTTCTCTCTCTACTCAATATCTCTCTCTAGAATTACTATCCCAAGTAATTGATACTAATGTTCAACTGTTTACTCACTCATCTCTCTACAGATAAGTCACCCTTACTGCCACTACAAATAAGTTTGATTTGTTTTACCAAGAAGGTTTTGGAATATAGAGGAGTGAAACAATCAAATCAAACCATTGATATTGGAAGACCTAGCCGATTCTTTTTTATTCTTTGTTACTACAAACTTGAATTACTTTTCTCTTCTATCAATAGGTAGAACTTTTTTGCCACTGGATGCTGATTATCAAGAATTTTCAACATATAATGAATCTTTTCGTTCTAATGCTCGGAATAGGCGGATAAATTTCTTTCCTTCAAATCGTTGCAAGGCTAAATATTCCTGGGTGACCCATTCAGTTATAAACTCTTCAAATAGGAGTCCTAGAAGTTGGTTAGTTATCTCTCATTTTGTTTTAAGATTTTTTTTTTTCATTCCCGAGTAAGTGCATATCTTATCCCGGTCTTCTTCCATAATGGTATGAATCTATCTGATTCAGAAGGGAAGAATTCATGGTCATCGTTCGAGCTGATGAAATTAGTAATATTACACGTGAGCCTCAATAGAGGCCTATGAAACAAAGATAAGATGAATAATTTAAAGCTCATAAACTGCAAGAAAGGTTAATCCTTACCAACTTGATCTTGTTGCTCCTGGTAACAAACATGCAGAAACCATTTCATGAAATATGTGTCCAGACAGTCAACGATTGCTGACCTATTTTTCAAACCCTAGTAAGGTTCTTCGCTATGCATCGAATTAAACCACATGCTCCAATGCTTCAATTTTCTGTTGAGGTCTATCGTGTAGAAGAAAAATTACATTTATTAAACACGTATGCAAATAGATATAACATCCGACTTTTAGGAATCATTAAATCCTATAAATAATTCTTCTGGTAATAAGTAAATAGAAGAATGCTTGCGAGTAGACTAAGTGTTTATCAGGCTATAAGAGGGTCGAATCGACCAGCTTATTACATAAAAGGGGGTGCCAGAAATGATCTCGAAAGATATAAATAAAAGATCTCCCTCTAAGCCATACTTATTATATTGTATTTACATGAAAATTCATATGGAATTTCTTCCATAGTTTGCGGATAACCCCAATTTAGGTTTAGATCTCTTTACTTGTATGACTTAGATGTCTCGTATTTCCTCCCAATGAACTTACAAAGTCGTCTTTTTGAAGATCCGTTAGTGGTTCCTACCTCTGTTATGTTCCTTAGGTTATTTACTAGACCCGTACCTTCGGGAGAAGGGGTGCCTCCTCAAGAGCATGTATTCTGGATAAATATATATATATTTAGATATAGTAGATTTGATAAAATATTTTACATTAGTTATAAATTTTACACATCTTGCTTTTACTGCTATATCGGAGTTACTCTCAGTCACTACACTTCTCCTAGCTGCATGGCCTATTCCAAATGAAGAAATTCAAACTTGAAAAAGACCTTTCTGATTCTCGAACTGAAGTTGTTAAAGCTGCCAACGGCAGAAGAAAGAATTGATCAAATTCTATTGAATCTGACTCATTGTGATCATTTATCAAAAATGACATTGGTATGTTGCATTGCGCATAATTATTTTTTATTTTGGTAAATTTTTTATGAATAATCATAAGCCATCTCTTGAATCAACAAAGATTCCTATTGCCAACCAAATCCATTGGAAAGATTATTATGTTATGTTATGGGACATACAATGCATTACATACATAAAAACTCGCACTTTTATCTCATTGATGATGTATAGTCAAAGGGACGAAATAGATAAAATCCTATTAAAATTACCTTATGGGGAGGTCCGTTTGATATCCAAATACTGCTCAATCTAGGGGCTCCTTGCTCATGTTTGAAACATAGATCCTACTTTCGGGTATAAGAAAGAACCAAGACCTTCCTTTTATTAAAAGATGTTTATTTTCTTCGATTAGAGCAAAGCCTTAAGTATAGCTCCCCGGTTCGAGGAGGGGTAATGGAAAGCACTTTGTTGATGATTGCAGGCCTCATGTTAAGGTTTAGTAAAAGGAGCATTGTTTACAGATTAATATGATTCTAATCATAAAGAATGAAGAAGAATAGAGGTATGATTTTTTTTTTTATTTCTCTCGGTCTTCCAAAAAAGACACAAATTGGCTTACTAATGGGATGCCCTAAATGTTAATGAGTAATATTTCATAGTAGTCTCATTACACCGTATCGTCTTTGGTTTCATTGCTTGTTTTTTGTTTGGTTCAGCCAGCGATGCAACTCTGGGACGAATTTTCAATTGGAATATAAAAACGTGACTAAATGGTGCTAGTTACTCTTCCAACCATGTTCCTACATGACCTGATCAATTCGATCAGGCACGATGAGCGAAATGGGAGCAGCCTAAACCAATAATTGAGAAATAGTAGAAAGCATATCTTACTCGAAATATTCGAGTTATTCAAGTGATCAAAGTATAAACATGAACCGATCTTACATGGGCTCGCAAATTCCAAGTTTGTCTATGAAGAGCGGATCGATTTCTTATAATTAATTGTTTTTTAGTTTAGCCTGAAGGCATCTGCCCTTGCATGCCTTTAATTGAACAATATTTGAAAATGGCTCTTATGCCCCCCATTCGCCAATAGAAATATTGGCCTATTTTCACAGATTAATTAATCTCTACCACAACTCCACAGTAATATTTAACAAAATTAGTTATTTAGATCATATCATCACTCATGTCGATAATACCATTACTTGCCTCAAAATAATACTATTTATCGTGATAATCATAGAAACATGTACAAACCACAGTTACACATTTATCCATATAAATTTGCAAAACTCAAACCACCAGTTCAAACACCCAGAAAATGGCCAACTAAATTACAAGCACCCGCAAACCAACAGTCAACAGACAAACCATCATCGAAAAACTCCTACAACCTACCGCCATCATATTGCCTATGTGGGTAATAATACTACATAATACAAGTAATAGCATTATCTATGCAAGTATAGTGAAATTTAATTACAATAAAATTATAATATTCCAATTAATAAAAAATAACAAAAGCAAAAAAAAAAAAACTTATATAACTATTTGCCTAAAAAAAAAATTAAATTTGATCATATGCAAAATAGATTCACATATTTCTTTTCGATAGCGGTAGTAGGGGACTAAAAGAGCTCTTTTTACAACAACTGATCCCAACCCAAGTTGGTGTCCTGAAGTGAGGACTCGTTCAAGAAGTCATTTATTTCATCTCTGTTGCTACCCAAAATATTATCCGGAGATAGATATTGCTGGAATGGATGGATAGCAAACAAATGCGAGAACATTTCCGTGAGAAAGATAAATAACACAAGATTTGCCGGGATTGTTAGTCTCGGGCTTGAATGCTCTCGCGAGATATTATTAATACTAATATTCGGGGATACAAGTACTAATGTAAGAATACAATTACAATGAGTGTAAAGATTCTTGTTATCTTAGCTAGTGAGTGTGTAGATTGCCGGAAGAACCAGATGTGATGCTCTGTGAGTTCTTGTAACAAAGGAGGTGAACAGTCGCGGCGGTGAGAGGTCGACAGTCTCTCACGGTGAGTAGTAGCTGGAAGCTTGAGCTCCTGGGCTTATGAATCTCTTGGAATCTGCCTTGTGGAGACTTCTTGCCTCTGCCGATCGTCTTCTGGATGAGAGATTCTGAGAGAGAAATCCTGAGGTAGATTCCGGCGAGAAAGCTAGGAGCTTGATGATATGTATCTTCTTCTGTATTTCTGTGAATGAATTCGGAATGTAGGTGAATGAATTGGGAACCTTTTTCCAGTAGGAGGAAGTTCTCTATTTATAGGACTTGGATATGTCGGGCGATCGCCTTTGCTGTATTATAATAATCGGGCGATCGTCTTTTAGCACATGGGCTTGTTCCCTTAAAGTCCACGGCTGCTGCTGGCAGCCAGCCATGCGGTCCAATGGGGATCCTGCACGCGTCCCGATTCGCTGTCACGGGCGGTCCCACTTTGTAACTTTCGGCGGACCTGTCGGTAGGTGAGGTAGGTGACAGGCTGGGGGGCAATTGTTGTGTCAAGATTTATTCATCCCGACAGGCGATCGACTATAAGGCCGAGCGACCGAGTCAACACCAGTCAAACTATGGCTAGCTAGCCAAATCGAAGAAACCAGACCACCATCAGGTACCTAGCGATCGACTCCCAAGGCGATCGCCCTTTGGCATCTGCGATCGACTCTAGTGCACGGCTAAGGACGGTCGACCCACGCCCCAAACAGAAATGATCGCCCGTCAAAGTCATCGAAGACTGGATCTCGTAAAAAGACCCACGTGCGAGATCAACAAAAGGCGGCCGAGACAAGACCTTTGACCCCAGCCTGTCACCTACCTCACCTACCGACAGGTCCGCCGAAAGTTACAAAGTGGGACCGCCCGTGACAGCGACTCAGGACGCGTGCAGGATCCCCATTGGACCGCACAGCTGGCTGCCAGCAGCAGCCGCGGACTTTAAGGGAACAAGCCCATGTGCTAAAAAGACGATTGCCCGATTATTATAATACAGCAAAGGCAATCGCCCGGCATATCCAAGTCCTATAAATAGAGAACCTCCTCCTACTGGAAAAAGGTTCCCAACTCATTCACCTGTAACACCCCCAAAACCGACCGGGAGTATTACACGCCGTGGGTCCTGCGCCGGAACCCACCAGGCTAAAAACCAATTACAAGAACGACAAAAAAGGCCGATGACGGTAGTATTTATCAAACTCACAAAAATCATTTGAAACCACCAACTACCGTCAAAAATATCAAGGCCAAAAACTCGGTTAAGGGAATCGGTTTTCGAAACCAAACTCAGTCGGCATAGAGCCGAAAGCCATTTGAAAGAACTCACGCAGCGGATAGAAATACAGTACAAGATACATATACATCAATAATGATATACACAGACAAAATACTCGATTCCCCAACAATATGCCATAGCCAGTATCGTCCGGAATCCTCGCCTCACGACTGCTACCATCAAAGTCCTCAATACCTGAAAAACAAGTCCCACAACGGGATCAACAATAATGCCCGACAAATAACCGCAAGTACATAAACATAAATATTCACATGCCGTGCATCATGAGAATAATAACCTCAACGATAACCTTACCACCTCCGGTAATCCAACGATTCTCGTCAAAATCCCAATATCACGATAATACCATAAAAATCCCAGTATCACAACAATACCGTATAATACCTCAATACCGAATACTTTCTCGTACATAATCCTCTATGTACGATTACCATAAAACATACCTCTATCCGGACTTCCTTCTGGAATGCATACCACAGACCAAGAATATCCAAAATGACATCAACAATATCCGAATACTACAATCTTCCCAAGATTGTCCAAGTATCTCAACAATCATCAACTGTGCATTCAAATCCTTTTAGAACATCACTGAACATTCGTCAATATGCAATACAACATAAAATACTTATGAAATGTAAATGGAATTACTCATCAAAACATTACAACCGAACAAGTAAACACTTGCCTGGATACCAACATGACAAACCAACACCGAACTCATCGCCCTCGTCTACGAGCTCTTCAGCCCCGACTGGATGGAATCTATGGCTTTTCACCGCGGCAAAACGATTATACCTATTGGTTAATCAACCTAGAACAATAATCATATCAATAATCGAACCAACTTGGTAACAATGATCATAACATATTCAATCCGAAATTCAACTTCATATCAAGATTCATCTCATATAAATCAACCACTATCATCACTATGATTTAGAATACCATCTTAAATCGGTTAAACGAATTATAAAATCATCATAGTCATCATATGGCCTCAAGAACATCAATAACTCTATGATTCCATAATCATAATCAACATATTCAAAGCATATCATCATCTTCCTTCAACATAAACCTCATATATCCTCAAGAATCGCAATAACAACATCATAATCATCTTCATACGAATCATTCATCAACTATAACATCAAAGATCCGAAATGAAAAGGAAAAATATCCAACATACCTCATAGAATATGGATAACACAAGAAATCACTTCAAGAATCAACAATAGTTCCATAACCAAGCTCTAATTCCATGATTCCAATCTCACAATCATGTTAGAAGTGTTTAGAACACTCTTAGAAGTGAAGAGGGACGAGTTGGGATGGGAGAAATGAGTTTCCTTTGGTGAACAAATGAAAGACCAGCTCTTATTATATAAACTGCGCATCTCGTTACGTACGTAAGTGTCCTTACTTAATGTACGTAACAACTTTAACGTCGTGTCGAAATCCATAGCGTACGTAACAAACTCACTGTCTCATTCTGTGAAGTCCATTACGTACGTAACCCATAGCATATAACGTACGTAATATACCAGTTGACTTATTACAGTACAATGGTCGTGTTACGTACGTAACACGTCCTGTATAACGTATGTAACACGTACGTTGACTCACCTGTCAACATCCTCCGCCGAAAGTTGCCGACACAGGGTCCCACCTGCCGACCACGACTCAATCATCTGATTCCCATGTTACGTACGTAATGTCTCGGCCATAACGTATGTAACTCTACCAATTTAACGTACGTAAGCTTCAACACATAACGTACGTAATGGCTTCCATACTTAGCCATTTACAGCAATTCCTGTCCAACGTCTCGACATAACAAATACGAACATACGGCAGAATCAATACATATACTCAATTCAATAACATTATCAAACGTTCCCAACGTCCTCGAGCATAATTAACCATCCACGATATCCAATATATAAACGAAAAATATATCCGAAAAATCGGGGTATTACACTCTACCCCCCTTAAAATAAGTTTCGTCCTCGAAACTTGCAATCACTCGCACAAACAACATTTCAACAGAAAATCCAAAATCACCAAGATAACCAAGAATTATCGAATAATCCGAACAGCATACTTACAGGTCAGTGAAGACGAAGATCTCCCGTGATACTAGCATATGGCACCATTTCAAAAATCTCGACACAACAAGAATGCCAAAACAGGAATAATCACAATTTGAAAACGATTGGTCTCCGCCAAGACCACAACAAGTTTAGAGCACTGTCGAGTTTTGTGGGATCTGTGACGCTGTGTCTCCTCACCTAAAGCGCATGAGCCGCTCCTTGTCACATGCACGTATCACCGGCGTTCCACTCCACATCGAAAGCCGCACATTGCACGTGCCTCGCACCGGCGTTCACTTCCCGATTGGAGCCGCACCTTGCACATGACCATGGCACCGACGTTCACTCCATGCCTCGTCGGTCTCGGGAACAGCAACATTCCCCAAATCCACACATCACCACAACAGTACTCAAAAAAATCACACAGAACCAAAACAACACAGTTCAAAATAGCCATAAATCCAGCTACACAAAAATCACGCAACTACCACACTGGTAGAGCCACATAACACACATGCCCGGTTATCACAAAACCATGGGCTCCGATACCATATTTGTAACACCCCCAGATCCAACACAATATTCAAAGTGTTCTTGAATAATCTTTCAATAATCCGATGAATACTCAATCATGTCCATAATCATGCATATATCACTTCATACTCCATGATTTTATCATCCAAAACGTCAATACCCATACAAAATCGAGAATCAAGATGTTGAAGAAATTACCTCTTGAATATCCAAGCTCTATGATCCGAGGAATACGCGTTAGATCGACTAACCGGGCTTCCCAACCGAATGAAAATGGTAAAAATCCAACACACAAGTGATAGATGTGAGAAAACTCCTCCCCTCAAACTCTCTCTCTCGCAGGTGGAAGAAGAAAATGGTGAAATGAGCTGCATCTCGCTCAAAAAGCACAATTTATGCAGTTGACCGCATTGTGTGCCGCGGCTCAGCCCAGGTGTGCCGCGGCACAGGTCCAAAAATTGCTCCCAGGGCTCGGCAGTGTGCCGCGGCTCAGCCCAGGTGTGCCGCGGCACCGGGTACAGTCGGTTTTTTGGCTGAGGATGCAACACAAGTGTGCCGCGGCACACCTAGGCACAGATCCCGCACATGAGAGATGGCCCCAACCTCTTACTCGACCAGTTCCAAACTGAGGAACAGATCGAGGAGGCTATGGCCATCCTAGAGGAGCGACGGAGAGCATGCGCGTCGCCCGCAATAACTCCCTCGATCGTCCACCGCATGGGAAAACGGAAATTCAATGGGCTACTGGGCGAGCGATCGTCAGAAAGCCCCAATTCGCGAGAAAGGGCTCTCGCACGACCGGACGAATCCATTTTCAATCGCTTGGGGCGCGACCCATCCTGGCGACCGGGGCATTCTGTTTCCAACCACGAAAAGACGGAATCCGAATCCGTCACCAGGAGTTCGGCCTACCCAACTTACAGCCGAACGCAGGTCAGCCGTCTAACTCCCGCCCCGATCGCCAAGGGATCAGTACTCGATCGCCTCGGCTCCCGCTCCGAGCGCCGAGCCGCAAGCAGCCAGGCCACGGCGATGGCCGCTATACAACGCTAGCTCGACGAGATGAAAGCACTTTTGGACACTGGGGCAAGCGCCAGCAGAAAGATCGCCGGGCCGACCGAGCCACTCGCGGTCCACATCGAGCTTGACCCCGTGCAACCAATGTTCGCTCCTCCCAAAACACCTCTGTATGAAGGGAGATCGGACCCCGAAACCCACCTAAGTAAATTCTGAATCTACATGACTGGGTGTGGGGCATCTGACGCAACCAAATGCCGGATCTTCCCGTTAACATTGGGCGAGCTGGACCATAGGTGGTACGCCTCACTACCACCACGATCGATCATCTCCTTTGAGAAACTGGCGAATGACTTCACGTCATACTTCGCCACCAAGGTCGCTAGACCAGAAGGCCCCCACCGCGTGATGAAAATCAGGCAGGGGAAAGACGAAACCGACGCAGATTACATCGACCGAGTAGACGAAATCATCCTCACCGGCGAACCCGTCAGTGACGAGCTCACTCTCTTTTCGGTCCTGGGGGGATTCTACGGTCATTCACCAATGTTTAGACATCTCACCAAGGATATTCCCCCAACCTACGCGATCTTCCGCGCTAAGGCTGCCGACTTTCTGGCCAGGCAAAGGCTACTCACCTTCCACCAAGGCGAAGAAGCGCCACCTCCTGCCCGAAAGAAGGCGATCGCCAAATCAAAGAAGGCGATCTCCAAGCCACCCGGAGATCTCAAGGCCTTCGTGGACATGGAAGCCCATCTCCTCCATACGTTCAACCGAACTCCGGCCCACATTTTCTATGCCATCAAGGGGCACAAACCGCTAAACAAGCCAAAGGCAATAAGGGACCACGGTCACCTGGACAACAATCAATATTGTGCCTACCATAAGAGTCCCGGCCACAGCACCAACCAATACCGCGACCTCCTCAAACAGCTCTAGAGATTGTTCGAGGAGGGCAAGTTGGACAGCCTATTGACTTAGCCGAAGCCTTAACCGATCTCTATACACGATCGTCCGAGTCGAACACAAACAGGTTTGGAAGGCTCATACGAGCCGACCTCTAGATCAACCTCGGCGATCGTCCCTACATGCTTCAATCAAAGGGAAGGGAACCTCGGAAGTCTCTCCCCGATCTCCCTCCTCATATAAGAAACTGGAGGACTCGCTCGCCATCTACAGTTCACCATCTAACGTGATGGACTAAGGCACGAGATCGCCTCCCCCGCACAACGTACACCGTCGAAGGTCGGCATCTACATGACGATCCAAGGTAGAAGAGTGCAGCCATGGTCCTGGTGGTCGATGGAACCGACTGCTTAGGCCATGCAAGGTCCCTTTGGGCCAAGATCGCCCGCCCTTCATTTAAATACGAGGCCGGCGTAGTCTGAGGGCCCTCCAAAATTAATCAGTGGACACGATCGCCCGCCCTCAAAGGTTCATCATTTAACGTGATGAACCCGGACAATGCGACGCATCACTACCCCCGTCTCAACGTACACCGTCGAGGGTCGCCATCGTCATGGCGACCCGAGGTGGAAGCAGAACTAACAAGCCGCGGGCGTGGAGTTGAATCATCCGACGCTACCCCGCGCAAGGACTCCTCTAGACCAAGACCGCACGCCCTTCGTTTAAATACGAGGCGAGGCACAGCCTAACAGAGGACCCTCACAATAAAATGAGTCACGAGACAGACAATGTCATTCACGCACAAGACATGATCAGGGAGTCGGTCCATCGAACTCTGCGATCGTGCACGGTTCCTCAAGACGGACGACCGTCCTCGAGGATTCGACAAAGTGGACGACCGCTCACTCAATGAATTATTTTCATCCCCTTACTTTCACTAAGTGAATAAAAACAAGGGGGAAGAGTGCGGACTATCTAAACGACGATCGTCCCTATTCAACCACATACGGAGATCGCCATTTTTCAGATATTGTGCAGCGATCGAATTTGTTGTAAAAGTTATCTTTATGAGTTTATCAATTCATTTGGAACTACCCTCGCAACGATCTCTCCTCACACATTTGTACAAAGTCAAACAAAGACTCAAAAATAACAATCATTCAAGTGATAAGTCAGAAAATCAAACATTCATTTTATTGCTTGAAGGATCAAAATACATGGTCGCCCGAAGACCAAAATGCTACAGAGAGAAAACTACAAAACTACAAGACAAAAAGCTAAAACAAGCAAGCAAGAGCGAAGAGCCTCAGGCCTCCGCCTGGCCTTCGCCTTCAGCCGTCGGCTCGACCTGTGGTCCTTCCCCAGTTTCCGGAGCAACCTCCCCGTCCTCCGGATCGTCAGGATGAACGATGTTCGTCGGATACCAGCTCAGATCCACGCCAAGCTCCGAGAGATCCAAAATCGGCAAGGAGAAAGCAGGATGGAGAGGATGCTCCAACTCATACGCCTTGAAGTTCTCAGCAAGAGGCCCGACCTCCAAACCTCCCTTCTTAGCTGCTCAGATCGAGTCGGTGAACGCCATATAATAGGCGAACTTGCTGACAAACTCCAAGTTTTGAAAGGGATCAGCCTTGGTCGCCTCTACCTCTCTTTTCAGCTCCGCCATCGCCTGTTGCGACCCTTGGAGCTCGGCCTCCCCCGCAGCTACCTTCTCCCTCGACTCCGCCAGCTCGCTAGTCAACCGAGCGATCGTCACCTTCTGACGAGCGGCCTCCTCCTCAGCAACCTTCTGCGCCCGGACGACATTCAGCATCTTGTCCCGAAATCGCTCAACCGCCAAACGAGACAACTCGGTTTCCTTCCTCGCCAGCTCAAGCTCTTGGCTCGCCCGCTTGGCTGCCTCCAAAGAGTCCTTCTCCATTGCCACGATCTTATCGGCGAACTCGGCGTTCTCTTTCCGAGCCGCCTCGAGATCCGCCTGCAGGCGAATAGTGGAAGGTCGCCCCTCAAACTCTGCGCGGCACAGACTGACCATGGTCGCCGTCTGAGAGAAAGGGCGAAACGACTGCATCGTACTCCCCAATCGCTGACGAGCGATCGCATCTAGATCGGTCGTCCAGGCCTTCGGTAGAGCAGAAGCGGCCTTGCTGACGTATTGCGGGATGTCACAGAACTGGCGAGGAGATCGGCTGGCTAAGAAATCCAACACCATCGACGGGCAAGATGGATCTGTGCGACGGATCCTACATCAATACAACAAAGTTAACACAACTCCTACGCAATTGCAAGTTTCAACCCAAAATTGCAATCTAGCTCTCAGCCCTCTCGGGGTCGCGACCGAAGTACGGTTTCCCTCGAGGAGTCTCAGCGTCAGCGATCGCCATCTCTCGCATAAAATCCGCAGAGGGCGGCTCATTCTCCGGAGGGATAACGGTGATCGGAGGCGCGGCGATCGGCACCTCATTGGTGGGGGCAGGAACTGGAGTTTCTTCCGGACTCAGCCTTTTGCGATTCGTTCGAAGCCCCTCCTCCGGAGCTCCATCCTCAGCCACGATCGGCTCCACGCGGGGCTCCACCTCCGGAATAATTGGCAGCGCAACAGGTGGGGCCCGAGACGACTTCTTGTGGCGGAGATGGCCCAGAACTCCAGGATTCGACATGGCGATCTCCGGTGGGGGCTCCAAAAAGCGAGGAAAGCGAACCTCTACAATTAAGACGATCGATCAACAGTTAGATATTTTCCTCAAGTAAGGCGATCGCCTAGAAAGTGAAGGTCGCAGAAACTCATACCTGGTACCGAGAGATGTCTCGGGAAACGGAATAGTCAAGCCGACAACCAACGACTCTCCTTATTGATCCGGCTAGCGTCAAGATCGTCGTCCGACAAGCTCCGTATCCGCTCCCAGACAACCAGGAAATCAAAGGGCAGCTCCTCGACCGCCGGAATGTGAAAACCTGCAAAGTCGAAATCAAATTAGATCAGTTCAAAACACATCCGAACGAAGGGGAGTCTAAACCCTTACCGGGATTCCTCTCCCGAAACTCAGTAGGGATCTCCAGCTCGCCCGAAGGATTGTCGCTCGCAGAAGCCCTCCACGCGCCGGCGACCCAGAACCACTTCGTCGGATCGCCCCGCGCCTTATTCGGGACTCCGATGATTACCCGACCAGATCGGCCCTGAATATGGTAACCTCCGACCGACCCTTTCTGAGCCGTCAGCTTGAACAAATGGTGCATCTCCGACGGCGATGGGAGGCGGTACAGGCGGTGACCGCCGAAAAGAGTGAGAGTGCAGATAATTTGGAGCCAAGCGTTCGGCGTCAGCTGAAGTGGCGCCACGTTCCAAGCGGCCAGCAGGTGGGAGACAGCAAAAGATAGAGGGAAGCGCAGCCCGGCCTCCATAATCGCCTCATTCACGGCGACCATACCCATCGGAGGCTGATCGGCTCGCTCATTCTCCGCCGGCGCGAATATATCCACATCTGAAGGAACATGGAACCTCGTCCTCCAGACGGCCAGATCTTTCCTGGTCGCCGAACTCCGGATTTGGCCAAGTGACCACAAAGATCGCTGCGCAGCCCGGTACTGCGACCGTTTGGGAAGCTGATAAGGGTAGGCGACCGAGTATCCCCGGAAATCGAACCTCGGAGACGGACCGGCCAACTTCTCCATAATCTCAGCGAAAGCCTTATAGGCCCGGCCGAAAGCGCTATGCTGCTCCCAGTAGGCCCTAATCGCCAGATCTCTCTCTATCTGTGACCGTCTGTCTTCAGCAGCCGCTTCCTTAGCGATGTCGGCTTCATTAAATAAAGCCTCGATTTCAACAGGGTCAATTCCGGCCCGAATAGTCTCAGCGGCCGTCTCCAGGTGGAAGTCAGAAGAAGGTCCTCCCCAGACAGTCGATGTCCCGGCGGAGGAACTGGTACCCACTCCATGTGATGATGACGTTCCAGCCATTCTCAAAGAAAGAAAGGAGAAAGGGATTTTTTCTTACCCAAAGATGAAATTAATCGACGATCGGCAGTCGAATCTCTCAGAAGCATTCTTCAGCAAAGTCCTTCTTTCTCCAGAGATGAAGCGCGTAAGAGTTTTGACGCTGCGTCCTCACGTCCTTTTATAGGAGGCAAAAAGGACTCCTGTGCAATTAAGAAGAATCTCAGGGGTCGGAAGTGCAGCCGTCGCATTCATTGACTCCCTCGAGACCCGCGTACGCGTCTTTTCAAGGACGCGTCAGTCGAGGAGTCATTAATGACCGTTGATATCCTCCAACAGAAGCCCGACACGTGCGCGGAGACTTTTCCACGCCCATTGCCATTTCCCGCGCAGTTTAGCGGCCAACCAGGTCGTCCAAACTCAGAATCTATCAGTTCAAAGACGATCGCCAGTTCAGTTAAACGCAGAGGCGCTCGTCAAAAGTTCAGCGATCGCCAAGAGAACCACCTCACCCTACGTTTCCAACATAGGAGCGAGCTGGGGGGCAATTGTTGTGTCAAGATTTATTCATCCCGACAGGCGATCGACTATAAGGCCGAGCGACCGAGTCAACACCAGTCAAACTATGGCTAGCTCGCCAAATCGAAGAAACCAGACCACCATCAGGTACCTAGCGATCGACTCCCAAGGCGATCGCCCTTTGGTATCTGGCGATCGACTCTAGTGCACGGCTAAGGATGGTCGCCCCACGCCCCAAACAGAAATGATCGCCCATCAAAGTCATCGAAGACTGGATCTCAGAACAGCACCCACGTGCAGATCCACAAAAGGCGCTGACAGACAAGACCTTTGACCCCAGCCTGTCACCTACCTCACCTACCGACAGGTCCGCCGAAAGTTACAAAGTAGTACCGCCCGTGACAGCGACTCAGGATGCGTGCAGGATCCCCATTGGACCGCACAGCTGGCTGCCAGCAGCAGCCGCGGACTTTAAGGGAACAAGCCCATGTGCTAAAAGATGATCGCCCGATTATTATAATACAGCAAAGGCGATCGCCCGGCATATCCAAGTCCTATAAATAGAGAACCTCCTCCTACTGGAAAAAGGTTCCCAACTCATTCACCTACATTCCGAATTCATTCACAGAAATACAGAAGAAGATACATATCATCAAGCTCCTAGCTTTCTCGCCGGAATCTACCTCAGGATTTCTCTCTCAGAATCTCTCATCCAGAAGACGATCGACAGAGGCAAGAAGTCTCCATAAGGCAGATTCCAAGAGATTCATAAGCCCAGGAGCTCAAGCTTCCAGCTAATACTCGCCGTGAGAGACTGTCGATCTCTCACCGCCGCGACTGTTCACCTCCTTTGTTACAAGAACTCACAGAGCATCACATCTGGTTCTTCCGGCAATCTACACGCTCACTAGCTAAGATAACAAGAATCTTTACACTCATTGTAATTGTATTCTTACATTAGTACTTGTATCCCCGAATATTAGTATTAATAATATCTCGCGAGAGCATTCAAGCCCGGGACTAACAACCCAGCAAATCTTGTGTTATTTATCTTTCTCACGGAAGTGTTCTCGCATTTGTTTGCTATCCATCCATTCCAGCAATATCTATCTCCGGATAATATTTTGGGTAGCAACAATCTCTAAGTAGGAGTAGCTCATATATTATTATATTTGAGGCACTCAGTATCTTCCTTTTATGGTACTATGTAGCTAATTCAGCAGGTCGGGTGTGAGTAAAAAAAAAAAAATCGGAACTCGGCTTAACAGATTCATGGGTTCGAGGTGTGGAATGTGACTTGTTTTTTGTGTTCCTCAACATGAGCTCTAAGGTCCCGTCTTCTTAAATAGATTATCGCGCGAGTGCCCCATCACCATAACATCGAAACTCCCTTTTTTTGATTCTTTTTGTAGAGAATGATGGACATTTAGTTGCGAAGTACTCGCGCTATCATCATTTTTTCTTTAAACTGCCTTACCATTACTGCACACGTGGGGTTCCGATGATCTGCTGGCCGTTTTTCGCCGATCAGAAACTGAATTGCAGGTACGCGTGTGAGGAATGGGGGATCGGGATGGAAATTGGGGGCGATGTGAAGAGGGGTGAGGTAGGGTTTCTAGTGAGAGAATTGATGGATGGGGAGAGAGGTAAGATGTTGAGGAAAAGGGTTGTGGAGTGGAGAGATAAGGCGGCGGCTGCCATTACCGCCGGTGGTTCGTCGTCTTTGAATTTGGAGAGATTAATTAGTGAGGTTTTAGTGTGATGCAGTTTTACCGTCTCTTTCTTTCTTTTTTTTTTTTTTTTGTAAAATTTCAAATACACTAGTATTTGAATCCATGTGGCGCGGGTGTAAAAGATCGGCATTATGCATCAATAACTCGTGATATATAAAAATAAATGAGTAACTCACATAATTGTCGAATTAATTCATCTATTTATATTTTGTATATTGCTTGTGGATGAATATTTCATTATAAACTTGATGTATGATATAACAACTCAAAAAATCAAGTATGTTGTAAATAAGTTATGTATTAGTGAATGAATAATATATCTTTGAAACCCTAGGTTTGCACTTATAATGGATAAAAATTTTCATTTGTCTTCCATCTTCTCATATTTTCCTCAACCTCTTTCATTTGCCGTAAAATTTTTCTTTCTCTTTGATTTTGAAATTTAAAAAAAAATATATTTTCCGCGAGCCAATTTTCAGCACTGCAAGGTCAAACGAAATCGCACTTCTGCTTCGTTAACTGTAGGATCAGTATGAAACTTTTACAGCACCGTCCTAACAAACAGAGCTACAAACCCAATGGTGGAGATCGAATTCTGAAAGGTAGAAAAATTGATCTAGTAATAATCAGTTGTCATAAAGGGAGAAAAATTGATTTAGTAATAATCAGTTAGAAAAAAGAAAAAAAATACGTATTTTAATTGTCAAGATAAAAAATAAGATATGCTTGCTTTAAGGACAAATACTGAATTTGACAGGTAATTATTGATTATTTTTCTTTTTGTAAGACCTTAGTTTTCCTATGGAGGCAGGGATGATCAGAGCATTAATCTTCCAATTTTTATCACCATTCTAACGTAGATTAGATTGGGTTATATTATTTTTCTAAATTATCATTTAAATTAACTACCTTTTTATAGGATTTTGTGGGAGGAAGAAGCAAATATTTTTATTAATTCATTCAATCAACAATACAATGGAAAATAAATAAGGATGCCATGACCTACATCCCGTAAATAACTCCATCTAAATATGGAGAAAATATCAATCAAATAACAATAAACAAATAAGAGATCATATATTCCCCTCAAGATGGAGCATGCAAATTTGCAATGCTAATCTTGCCAAGAAGAAATTGAAGTTGTTGTGCTGTTAGCCCCTTTGTTAACAGGTCCGCTATTTGCATTTTACTGCTGATATGCATGGGAATTATATCCTTGGATTCAACTCGTTCTCTAACAAAATAACAGTCCATCTCGATGTGCTTAGTTCTCTCGTGGAAAACCGGATTGTTAGCTATATGACGAGCAGCTTGATTATCACAAAATAAGGGTGTGGGCGATGAAATGTCAATCTGTAATTCGCTAAGCAACCAACGAACCCAAATAACTTCACTGACCGTGGAAGCCATAGCTCTATATTCGGCTTCGACTGAAGATCGCGAAACAACAGACTGTTTCTTGGTTTTCCAAGAGATAGGAGTTCCGCCTAGTAAAAGAAAATAACCGGTACGCGAACGTCTCGTAAAGGAACATCCTAACCAGTCAGAGTCACAATAAGCGGTTAAAACAGGATCCCCTACCCGGGAGAGTAGAATACCTTGGCCGGGTGTGGCCTTTAAGTACCTAAGTACTCGATTCGCTGCCTCCAAATGGTTTTTTCTTGGGTCGGCCACAAACTGGCTTAAGACATTGACAATCTAGGTAATATCTGGTCGTGTGGCTTGAAGGTACAGAAGTCGGCCAATCAAACGGCGATATTGACTCGCATCAATACTTGGTTCATTTTCACCTTTGTCTAATTTCAAGCTCTGTTCAATAGGAAAAGAACTCGGCTTGCAACCTAATTTCCCACTATCTTTTAAAATGTCCAACGTATACTTTTGTTGGCTTAGAACTAGACCATCGCTTGTTTTGGTTACCTCAATGCCGAGAAAGTATTTTAATGGACCAAGATCTTTGATATTGAATTCTTTGTCAAGTTGCTTCTTGATTTCTTGAATCTTGTTGAGACAATTTCCGGTAATAATGATGTCATCCACATAGATTAGGACAACCACTGTTGTACTAGCGGTTTCATAAATGAACAAGGAGTGATCAGCCTTGGACTGTCTGAAACTCAAACAGCAGAGGAAAGTAGTGAACTTGTGATACCAATTGCGTGAGGCTTGCTTTAATCCGTATAAGGATTTTCTCAGACGACAAACTCGAGTCTCACCATCTTTAGAGAAGCCTTGAGGAATTTTCATGTAAACTTCCTCATCTAGATCCCCATGTAGAAAGGCATTGTTCACGTCAAGTTGATGTATAATCCAATCCCTTTTTACGGCCACTGCTAATAAGGTTCGAACTGTAACTAGCTTAGCCACCGGTGCAAATGTATCATGATAATTCACCCCTTCCATTTGAGTGAAACCTTTTGCAACCAAACGAGCCTTGTACATTTCAACTTCACCATTCGGTTTGAATTTGATTTTATAAACCCACTTCGAGCCTATAGCTCGTTTACCTTTAGGCAAAACTTCCAAGGTCCAAGTTCCATTTTTTTCCAGAGCTTTGATCTCCCTTTGCATGGCTTTACGCCAACGAGCATCCTGAGCAGCTTGTTTGAAACTCTTGGGCTCATCATTATTAGTGATAGCCGACAGAAAAGCTTTATGATTAGTGGAAAACTTATCATAAAAAAACGAAGTTAGAGATTGGGTGGCATACCGTAGAGGCGACTTGATTGGATGTTGGGTGTTTGACCGAAGGGGGAACTTGTACAACGAAATCTTTGAATCTTGATGGTTGAGTTTTTATTCGAGTAGGTCTTGTCTCTGCTTGGGATTCTGCTCCACCATATGATTCATTTATCTCAAACTCATCATCATTGGGTTGCCCTTCATCATTTATTTGACACGTTTCATCCCCATCATGAGTCTCATGTGGGCCGCTTGGCTCATTGGTTTGGTCATAGTCCATTTGCGGATCTTGCTCCATTGGGTTTTGCTCTTTGTTTTGTGCCACGATTGTTTCATCATGACAATGATAATCGTGACAAATTATATGTTCTTCGGTTCCACTTTCACTGTTTTCTTGGACATTTTTGAAAGGGAAATTTTCTTCATGAAAATTGACATCTCTACTAACTATTATTTTTTTGGTCTCGAGGTCAAGAATTTTATAGCCTTTAGTTCTAGGAGGATATCCAAGAAAGACCCCTGGCTTCCCCTTTTCTTCGAACTTGTCTCCCTTCGTGTCGGTGTTTTTAAAATAAACTAGACACCCAAAAACCTTTAGAAAATCATAATCCGGTTTTTCATTCCAAATTAACTCAAAAGGAGTTCTGTTTTTAATAACCTTGGATGGAAGGTGATTAATCACATACGCCGCGGTTAAAATACACTCTCCCCAAAACTTTTTGGGAAGATTTGCACCGATCCTTAAGGCACGAGCGGTTTCGAGCAGGTTTCTATGTTTCCTCTCAACAACACCATTTTGTTGAGGGGTATGGGGACATGTGGTTTCTAACAAGATTCCTTTTTTATTGTAAAATTCAAGCATGTCGTTGGATGTGAATTCCCACCATTATCACACCTGACCCTTTTTATTTGTTTCTCAAATTGTACCTCAATCATTTTGTGAAAACTTTTAAGACATTGGCTTGCCTCACTTTTGTGTTTAAGAAGAAATATCCATACCACTCTACTAAAATCATCAACTATTGTAAGAAAATAGTTGGCTTTTGTATATGACGACACTCGATAACCACCCCAAATATCACAATGAATTAATTCAAATGGAGCACTAGTTTTAATATAACTGGAAGGAAAAGGTAATCTAGTATGTTTTGCCTTAGCACAAGAATCACAAAAAATACCCAAATTATTAATACTGGTCTTGAGAAAATCCATTTTAGCAAGCTTTCACTTTGAAGGATGTCCAAGTCTTCTATGCCACGTTTCAATGGTGGTAGCCATGGCATTTCTTCCTTGAATCATCTTCATTAGGTACAGTCTCCCTCGGCATCTACCCGCACCAATCAAGTTCCTCTTTTGTAGTCCCTGCATGATACATAAATCAGGAAAAAATGATACGGAACATTGGAGGTCGCGAGTAAGGCGACTAACAGAAAGAAGATTGCATTTGAAATCTGGAACATAAAGAACTCCATTCACTTTTGTTCCCCCTGGAAGAACATAGTCCCCTTTCCCTTTAACTGGGATGGAATCCCCATTGGGAATAACAACAGGAGTCTCGAAGTGTGTGGCTTTCTTGTTAACAAGAATGTTGGATAAATAAGTAATGTATTCGGTGCAACCCGAATCAAAAATCCACTCATCTTCTTCGTCTTCTTTATGGGACATATTAGCAATGGGTTTTATACCCTCGCTATTACCTGTTCCAAAAAAGTGCTTCAAGAAATATTGGTAATCTTCGTTTGTCAAACCTGGATTAGGGCCTATCTCTGTCTCGACATACGCAGCCTTCCCTTTTGTCTTTTCTCCTTTCTTTCCGGGCCACCATTCTGGATACCCGATCATTTTGAAGCAACCCTCACGATTGTGGCCATCTTTGTTGCATTCAGTGCGGTGTTCAATCCCTTCTTTCACAGTCTTGGTTACACTTTCTTTGTTCGAACCCTGAGGACCATTCTGCCTTTGAAAGGCCTTGAATGCAGCGGATTCATGTGGATTTATGTTTTCATTCGAGACGGCCCTTTGCCTCTCATCCTCAGCAACCATGTGATACGCTGTTCCTAGCGAAGGAAGCGGTTTTGTTGCCAAGATTTGGGTTCTAATGACTGTGAATTCGGCATCCAACCCCATCAAAAACTCATAAATGCGTTCCTTTTATTGATGTCCATTGATCTTCTTGCCAACATCACATTCACACTTGTTGCAAGAACATCGAGGGAAGGGGTATATGGACTGAGCTTCATCCCATATGGACCGCAACTTGGTAAAATATGTTGATACGGAAGCGCCACCTTGTCGAGTAGAAGCAATCTTTTGTTTTAATTCGTACGCCCTAGGAGCACTCTCCTTCCCAAAATGTTCATTTAGATCTGACCATATCTCCAATGCCGTACCTGCATATTTGACGCTGTTTCGTATGTTCTTCTCCATAGCGGTTGTCAACCAACCCTTTATCATAGCATCAACTCGCATCCACGACATGTAGTCCTTGGAGATTTTTTCTGGTTTCTTGATCGTCCCATCAACAAACTCTATTTTGTTTTTGGCAAACAAAAAGTTTGTCATCTCTTGGCTCCAATCAGCGAAGTTGTTGTCGGTGAGAATCTCATTCACGTGTAGTTGTTTGGGGTAGTCAGATGGATGAAGATAATAAGGTGAGTCATATGTGATCCCACCACTGGAACCTTCTCCATCTCTGGTTTTGTTTTGATTGTCGTCTCCTGTCATCCTTCTGGATCAAGATCGAGAGCTAGGTTTGTGAAACCTTCTCCGATACCATATAGGATTTGGTGGGAGGAAAAAACAAATATTTTTATTAATTCATTCAATCAAGAATACAATGAATAATAAATAAGGATGCCATGACCTACATCCCGTAAATAACTCCATCTAAATATGGAGAAAATATCAATCATAATTGATATTTCAAGTTAAGATATCAAACATAATGGAGAAAATATCAATCATAATGGAGAAAATATCAATCAAACATTACAGACTAATCACGTTCCGTGTTAAGATTTCAAGTTAATCAACCATAATCAGAACATTTTGAATTAGTGCAGGCGGTCTCAATTGAATTTCAATTTAGTCAAAACAGTTTAATTGAATTGGGATTTTGTTCGTTCATAACCAGTATATATTACAGTTTTCTGCCATAGATTAACTTTACATGAATAGTTTTAAAACTCAAATTCCTAATCCATTGCATCTAAAATCCTAGCATCTTATCTATACTACTTAAAGCTTGAGTGACTTAATTAAATGTGGAAGAAGATTTGTGCATGCACTCGCTGCCTCTTCCGTTCTCAATGAACGAGTCTACTCATATCCAACCCCCACACCATATATTATTAGAAGTTGAACAGCTTTTTCTACCTGGGGATCCGAAAAGAGTCAAAAGACTCATGATCACAGTTAGTGCACTATCAAATACACATATATTTACTACTATTATCTGACTATAAATATCACCCTTAACATGTAACAGCACATCCTTCGTCCCATCATATCCGCAGACATGCCTTCTGGACCAAAGAAGAGGAAAGCTGCCGCTAAGAAGAAGGAACTCCAAGAAGACAATTCCGGAAATGCCCCTGACAACCAACAACAAAGTAAGATTTTTTTTTTCTTGACAGAATCTTTTTTTTATTTTAGTTGCTTTTTTTCTTCATTTTTTTATTATTTTAGTGGTTTTCAGTTTTTTCAGGGTTTTCTTATTCTTATTTTTCAGTTTTTAGGGTTTATTTTAAATTTTTAGAATATATTTTTTAGTATATTGAGTTAGTGGACCGTGAGATATGCCGGCAGTGCCACCCCACAGGGCCACCAAATTCCGGAGGCTTCCATTTTTATATTAAATATATTTTTTCATACTGTACATTTATCTCTTTTTACGAGCGATATTGTTCATGTGTTATTGTTTGTTGGTTTAATGAATATACAATACAAAAGTTGTCTGATTTGAGTTATTTAATCTTTACAGAATTATTTTTTTTTCATTATTTTTTTTTCAATTATTTCAACAGGAACGGAAGAAGCTGGTGTTGAAGATGAGACAAGTAAGGTGAAAAAACAAGAAGAAGACCACACTATAATAAGTGAAAATGAATTTATGCAGCAATCTCTCGATTCGGCTATTTGTGGAGGAACCGTCACTAATCACTAATGACGATAAGCGTAATGACCGGGAAGATACACAGTCGAATAACGAAGTAATAAACGTCGATAATGCGGATCATGTCGATACCCTCGATGGGTACGATCACGACCATCAAATGATGACTGGAATTTTGGAAGGACAAAACCAAAGGGTTTTCAAGAAAAGAACAAAACCAAAGGGTTTCCATCCTTACTTTAATTCAGTTTAAACAACAAACACGATTAAAAAAAACCTTCACCTACCCGAGACCCTCTAAAAGATCTTGAAACCATTAAAAGGCTTTCTTGATTTGGATTTGCGCAGAATATAAAGAGATAGTTTGGGTACGATTTGTGTTTGTATGGTTCGATTCGAAGGGCTTATTATTTGATTGATTCGGATTGATGAAGGAGATGAGATGAGAACTAGATGAGTTTTTATGGTGAGAGAGAAAATGTTGGTGATGGGGGCGGATAATACAAAGTATCTGTTTTTAGGGTTATGTTAAAATGAGTAACCTTTAGTTTGTATAAGTGTAACTTTTTGTTTCTTTAATAATAATTCTTTTGTTTCTTTAATCTTCAATATTACTGAATCTTATAGTACTATCATTAATTAGTGAACCGATTACTTTCTGTTACTGTTTCATTTAAGTTACAATGATACTTTGAGTTTAAGATACTTTCAAAAAGGAAATTGCTTTGTTTGTCAGAAAGTGTTGAGGAGTTTTTTTAGCGACCAATTGTATATATAATTAAAATCTAGCAACGAGCTAGGTACGGGTTACCAGTGAGGAATAAATAGTACATGGAAATGGGCTCGAAAGCCATTAATGAAACTTTCCCGAGCCTTTAAATCCAAAACAATGAAAGTATTGCTTGATATCGCTGAGAATTTTCGTGGTCTCTTTGGAAAGAATTAAGTGAACATAAAGAGATAGGTTGGGTACGGTATGTGGAACATTGAATTATTAATGGAGTAAATTAAAACTTTGTCCTTATTCTTTGTACATAATCGTATTTTCGGTATGATTTGGGTTGTTTGGAGTTGGGCTGAACGCATGACTATGCAACTTTCATTGGGAAAAGGCCATATTGTTAGGGTATTTTGGGGCAAGAATTGAAAACGTTAACTTAAACTATATATGCTGGACAGTACGAGTTCACGGGATAATTTCATGGTATGAATGTTGGAAAAGGGATGATGACAACTTTATAAGGGTTCTTAGAAACTTAAATTAATAATTTGGTTCCCATGTGTTAAATAATTGAGTAGATAATTGAGTAAGTGTTCTTAAAAAGTATAAACTTATTTAGTGATAAAGTGTATAAAATGTTAAAGTGTTGGGTTGAAAGTCTATTAACTAATGTATTAATACATTGTGTGCACTTTAGTATTTTATTTTGCAAAAAAAGTGGTATTTTGGAATTACAAATTTTATCGGAGTTATTTTTACACAGCTAGAATTTGTACAAATTAGCATATGCGACTACGGAGATTATTCTTTATCATTTATTTGGGTTTGAAGTGACGTTTTGTAGGTGCATGTACTTAGTTAATACATTGTTCTATATTGTGTTTGTATTCGCAATCAACAATTAGATACAACCGGTGCAACGCACGGATTCGTAAAGCCTCGTATATATAAAGATTAAGTCCTCCTAATTAATGTGGAATATTAAAGTTTATGTGTCATCATACCAAATACATAATTTTAATATATAAAAGTTGAGTTAATAAACCTATTTTTAATTACTTTGCACATTCCTTTCAACTTCATTTCATATTATTACCGAAGCAATTAATTTGCACAATCCTTTCAACTTCATTTTATATTGTTACCGAAGCATTAATAAGACCCTTTCAACTTACAGAAGCATTAACAAGATGCTTCTACATTCATCTATTTGTGCCTATATAAAAGGTCTACAAAGATGCCATCGATGCTATGGGAGTACGAAATTCATTGACGGGAGAATGTTGTATATAGCATCTTACACCAACTATAAAACACTCCTTCACCGGTAAGCTACAAGACCTAATGCTCTCATACGGTGATATGCCTCAGATGAGTTATATGCGTACAATATCCATTGGTTTCATATGAGGTTAAGAACCTTAACCATGTATTTTACATTATTAACATGTGGAATTGACAGGGAAATGTAACACTTTACGTCAAGGAACAATATGGCACAACTTTTGAGTCGTAAACTAGAAGAAGATTGCCTCACATGCATGAAGGTGTTCAAGGGACGAATATTAAACAATCAGTAGGACCGTATGAATGATGTACAAATGAAGACGTGAATTATATACTCCAAAGACTTTTTATATAATAGCTTTCTTTTGTTTTTATTATTATTAATACTAAGTGAGTCCCTTTATTTACTTTGAACCAACCTGTTAAGTTATACTACAATAATCGAGCTTTGTCGACTCTCCTATAGATGCGTTGGGATGTTGTAAGTGACATGACAACTAAAATGTCAAGATTGATACACGACCCTTTTTATTTGAGGTTTAAATTTTATCTTCTTATTTGAGGTCTACATTTTATGTTTTTATGTGATGGTAAAAATGTCAATTTTTTTAGCTAACTGGTGAAAAATGTCGACTCTCATGTAGTTGCACGATGGCATGGAAACAAAATTTGTAGACATGCATGACTGATTATCATTTGATGGTAAAAAGGTCACTTTTAGTATTTACCAGAGGTAATTACATATATAATTGCACCAAATATTAATTAGCATGCTATTACATGTGGTATCTCGCATAGAACATCACGCATAATAGAGCAAGTACAGATGTATAATATATTGTATTGTTTTATCATGATATCACATGAACATTGCATTTATGTTATGTTAAAACCTATTGAGAGAGTGAACACAAACAAATATCATTTCCTGAAAACTAATACTTATAAAGTTATACGATTATGATACAAGGGTTGAATCACAAGAAATATTTTGAATGAAATGCTATTTTGGCTTTCATTAAAAATTTGTCATTACATTGAAAACTTAATTACTTATTGTATAAGTCGGTGTGTTCAAAAAATAATCTCATACATGAACTAATTAATTTTTTTTCTTTGATTTTAAAATATTAGACTTATCGATCTATTACTTATAATACAAATATACAAACAATGGATTATTTCATAAAACTCAAAATTATGGAATAAAGTGTGCATTTACTAAACGAAAACAAAGAATAAAACTAATTTAGCTGAAACATCTATCTCACGAGAAACACATGAACAAGAAGAATTAAACACACGAACAAGAGGGTTTTGACACTAAAAATCAAGCATAAACTACAATATTAATATGTACTTTTACGATGAAATATTGGCTGTCTAAAAAGTTGAGTTTTAGACATAGACAAAAGTTCAATTTTTTATCAAAAAATTAATGCCGGTGCATCGCACGAATCCGAATACCTCGTATAACCAAAAGTTCAGTGCATCCAACAAAAAACTCTACTGCGGGTTTTTTCTCCCTATTTATTATATATTTCATAACGTACTTTAAGTTATTCCTTCCTATGGTTTCTTCCTTCATATCTTCACCTTTTAAGACTTGTATACTGTTTATGTTTTAGGACTAATTATCAGGGTTAATGCCTTTTCTTTTTAAGGAGTTTCTACGGTTCACCCCATATGGTATACGGTTGACATTCATTTGTATACGGTTGACATTCATCTTATTTCATCATACTTATTAATAATCGTTGGATCAATTGTATAATTAATAAAACTAGTTGTATTAAATCCAGTACAATATAATAATATGTACAAGAGTATCCGGATATTCAATTGAAAATTATATTTATAACCCTTTAATTAACTTAAACAAATTTTAAGAAAATAAATCATAAAATAAATTCAAAGTGAATTGTCTTGCTCATCTCATCGACATGGACGATGAGAATAGAGCAGTGATTCTCTACGTGCGATTCTCACGCACTAAACGCATTTCTTCCTTGGCCGGCGACTGTTGCCTCCGCCAGCCGCCGGCCACCCTCCTGCTTAATTTTTGCCCTTCTCTTCTTCTATTCAGGTTTCATGTTCCGAATTTCAACTTGATTCCCCCCGATTCAGGTTTTGGGGATCTCTTCCTTGCGAGCTACAGCCTCGTTTCGCATCCAGATTTGGGTTTCGCTACCCGACCCAGACCCCGCCCACCCATTGATGGAGGCTTTCATATTCAAGGGGTTCAGCAGATTCCCCTTTTTCACGATTCGCGACATCATACGAAGATTCATTCCCCTTCGCGATCTTAGGGATATATTTTGTTTTGGGTGCGCGCTGTTAGTTTCGAAAAGGGCCTGCGATTCTTCTTACACAGATGCCTTACACACCATTGGATGTGCTCCCGATCTGGAACCCGCGCCGTTCATGAAGCCGTTAAACAATGAATTTTCCTCTCTACATGTAAGTCGGCCTTCAACATCATTATTTGTGGAATATATTTGATGTGCTCTTTAGATTTATTCATTGCTTCTTTTACTTTTAACCGTAGGTTTGAACGAGCATGGGATCCTATGTTAGTTCCGGAAGCACCAAAGACAATTAGCTATGCCTTTTTGAGTGCTGTAAGTTTCAAAAGCATATATATATATATATATTCCGCTAGGCATTGCAGTTTAAGTACCATGATTTTTACTTAATGCAGTATGAGAGGTGGTTGGATTTTGACACTAATCCGTTGTATGCTCTCATGCACGAGTCCATATACTGTCAGGTAAATTTGTTTCATGCTGCCAATGCCTGTCTCTTATTATATTATAGTCAGGCTGATTTATGTTCTTCAGAAAATCTCTTGTTTAAAAATATGGAAATATAGACAAACCTGCGATTTTGCTGAAAATATGGAAATATAGACAAACCCGCGCCGTTCATGAAGCCGCGATAGTTCTGAACCGATGAGTGATGGCACTTGGCGGATTTTGCTTCACATATATCGGCTTTGATAAGTTCTTTGGCAGTTTTGAGTGCTCGTGTGCTGCGATAGGGTCCCAGCTTTTCCGGATGAATTCAGTCTTGAGTCTTACGGAGGCACTCCCTTCGTTGATTGATGGCATTCCCGTCTTCTTATGGCAGAGGTGAATGCTAGTTAATCATTTTCTAACTCTCTATTTTCTTGTAATTTCTACTTTTTTACTGACCTAAAATAAATTTCCATACAGCATCCGAAAATGGACTTTTCAAATGCGAAGATCAGCTAAGGGAGTTGTTTTTGTATTTAAGTCAGCGGTGTTATTCACAGACCGATATTATGATTTGCATAAGTCGCTTCTTGCTCTGAGTTTTGCTGGTTTTAATTTTGAAGGACCTATCTGTCCGCCTGTTTTTTTTTTTTTTTTTTTCTGTTTATGCTCTGTAATTTCTTTTAGATGGTTTCGGATGTTTGTTGTACTTAAAAGATTATTATCAGGTTGATTTTTGGGGCTGCTTTCTTGGATGACTGTTTCTATGAGTTATTATTTCGACGAAATTGATCAAGTTTGAGCTTGCAGTTATTGGAACTTAAACCACACGGTTGATCTTAATTTTCTGTCTCGAATTGATGTTCATTTTGTTCTGCAATGGATGAAAAAAAAATTGTGTTTATCATGAAAAAAATTATTGTATTTTTTTCATTATCTATCTTTGTTCTGTGTTTTCTAAACATTTACCATAATTTTATATACCTAGCAAACGAGATTAGTTCTTAAACATACTTCCTCTGTTCTCTTATTATTGCAACGTGTTGACTATTACACTGTTCATATTTTGATAAATCGGAGGGGAGACCAAATTACATAAACCGGCCCCGGCAAAAGTATAAGAATAGAAAAAAGATAGGGTTTTGCTTGAATTATAAGACAAACCAAGAGAATTTGATAAAAAAGACAACATGGTAAATTGATTTCTTGATGGATGCGCTCATTCTGACCCGGAATAAAGTGATAACTTATTCCCATAGTAAGGTTATCCCACGGAATTGATGGTGAAGATGATGATTGAGAAGGTGATAATGAACATAATGAATCTCTCTTTTGATCATCTTTTGTGATTTATAAATATAAAAAGATATAGTCATGTGAGATCTTGTTAGATTCATCTAGAAATATACTTTCAAAATATCAACTTCTTATAATTTTTAAAAATAAAGAAATAAAGATATTAATAATCAAAGTTGTGCATTGCCAAGCGTAAAAGTCTAGATGCTGCAGTTATAAAAAACGGAGGTAGTATTGATTAGTCTTTTTAAATAATTTCATAAATTTCCACAATTTTAAATTTGGTAAAAGTGTCAAATGTAATTCATAGGGCTGGGACTTACGAACCGAATAACTGAAGATCCGAACCGAAATGCCAATTTCGGTTCGGTTCGGTTCGAGTTTTAAGAAAAAAATTATTTATAAATTTCGGGTTCGGGTCCTGAAATAAATTTCGGGTTCGGGTTCGGATACTATTTTTTCAAAATTTCAATAACCGTACTACCCGAAATTAGTGTCAATACCCGAACAAAAATTAAAACCCATAATACCCGAACAAAAAATTAAAACCCAGAATAATCGTACCATCCATAATTATTTTATTTTATATGTTTCTATACACTATATAAACTAAAAAACCCTAACCTAACATACTCAGTCGTCGCTCTTCTTCATTCTCTCACAGTCTTCTTTTCTCCCCTGCGACTATCTTTTCTCCTTCTTTTCTACTCAGTCGATTGAAGAAAACTTTAATATCCCCAAACTGATTTGAAAATATCCCCAAATTGAAGAACACCTCAATATCTTCTCTTCTACTCTGTTTGTGATAGTTTCAACTTCAGCTCCTCCCGAAACCGAAGAGCACTCCGAATCAGATTCAAGTATTCCTGAGAACCAAAGTGAGTTCTTTCATCTTTCTACTCATGGTTTTTGGTTTTAAGAAGTGTAGTATTTTTTTTAAAGTGTTGTTGGTTGTTGTTAGTATTTTCTAGAGTTCTTTCATTTTTCTCTTGTAATATTTTTAGAGTTCTTCCATTTTTCTCTTGCAATTGTTTTAGGAGCATTACTGATTAAGTTCGGTTTCGGGTATTTGACAATTTGCCTCAACAAATTAGTTCTTATGTGCTATGTTATGTCAAGTTTAGATTTGTTGCTCAGAAAATGACTCTATTTATTAAAGATTTTCATTATAAACTGATTCTCATAATGCATAATCTGAAAAAATGTCATTAAGATTATACCGTTTCCAAGTTCCAGGTTTACTTGTTTTTTTTTCAAAAATATTTATCTCATCATATTTTTTTAATCGTTTATGGTTTCTCATATTATATTAGTTGTCAACTGTTTTTGAATTTTTACTGCTTGAAACTGCATGCATTGATAATTTAGTGTATATTTTCTGTATTTTGGTTCAGACTCTGATTCAAGTCAAAGTGACCAAACCACGGCAGCTCAAGGCAGAACAACAGGGAAGAAGGTGAAGAATAATGCTCCTCTTACAAAGAGGAAGAGGGAAAGGAAGGCCATAGCTCTGCGTTCGATCGTATGGGAGCATTTCGAAAAGTATGGTGAGCCTCTAATGGAGAAAGTGGATGGCGCATTGATTCAAGTCGGTAGCTACAAGAGAGCTGAATGCAAGTATTGCCATACCTCCTTGGTTGGAGATTCAAGAGGTGGTACTTCTTCTCTTAAGAAGAATTTGGATTGTCATTGTGTAGCTTATCCTGGTAGTTTGAATTATGAGCACAAGGAGGATGGGAATCAAACTCATATGAGCTCTGATTTGGTTGATGGATTTAAGAGGTTGACTACTAGAGTTTGGTCTCAGTAAGCTTGCATAGATGCTGCTACTAAGATGATAGTAATCGATGAGCTTCCGTTCAGCGCCATTGAAAGGCCTGGATTCAGGCATTTATGTGATGTTGTAGTTCCTAGGTTTATTCCGCCATGTAGGAAGGTAATAGTTTAAGAATTTTTGGAGAATGTATGAGGAAATGAAGGTGGGGCTTAAAAGCGAGTTGCAATTACATCAAGTGTGTCTAACCACCGACACTTGGACTAGCTGCCAGAACATCAACTACATGGTGATTACTGCACACTTTATCGATTATGGTTGGAAGATGCACAAACTCATTCTTAAGTTTTGTGTTATTCCTAACCATAACGGTAGCACCATAGGAAAGATTTTGGAGGATGCATTGATTGAGTGGGGGATAGAGAAGGTTCTCACCATTTCAGTGGGTAATGCAGCTTCAAACAAGATAGGGATTGACTATCTTAGGAAGAGAATGATGAGTTGGGAGAGAAAACCGATATGTGCAGGGATATTCTCTCATGTTAGGTGTTACGCATATACTATAAATTTGGTAGTGATAGCAGGTCTAAAGGAAATGGAGAAGTCCATTGCGGCAATTAGAAATGCAATTCGTTTTGTCAGAAGTTCAACAGCAAGAACAAAAGTTTTCAAGAAGTGTGTTGAGAAGGACAAGATAGAATGCAAGAAAATCTGCATTCTCGATATTCCAACTAGGTGGAACTTCACCTACATGATGTTGGAGATTGCTCTGGAGTTGCGGAAGGCTTTTCAGAGAATGGCAGATGACGACTCTTTGAACTACAACAACTACTTTGATGAAGAAGATGAATTTTATGAAGAATATGAACTTGACCATGAAGGGAGGTGTGGAAGGAAGAGAGTAGGGCCACCTAAGGATATTTATTGGGAGAAGGCCGAGTGTTTTGTGAATTTTCATCGAGTTTTCTACTAAGTAACGATCAATGTTAGTGCCTCTCTCACTCCTACTGCTCATACTGCCTTCCATGATATTGTTAGTGTCAAGGCAGAGCTTGATGAGCTTCACGACAGGCCTATGGATGAGTCAAGCACAGTGGTTGATCTTATCCTATATGAGATGGCGGAAAAGATGAGGAAGAAGTTCCAGAAGTACTATGGTAGTTTGGATGACATCAACAAGTTCCTGTTAGTTGCTCTAGTGTTGGATCCTCGTTACAAGCTCAAGTATTTTGAGAGGCAAGCTGAAATTATGATGGGTTTGGAGAAAAATGAGGTTAGGAAGAAGTATGATGACCTAAAGAATCTTCTTGTGAAGCTTTGTGATTTGTATGGAATTGCAATTGGTGTTAACTCATCGCATAAGTCAATGTCATCTTCTTCACCTAGTGATGTTTGTAGCAGCAAGGCTAAAAGGATTGGCAACAAGGTTAAAGGACGGGTTAGTGTATCTGGAAAGAAGAAGGAAATGTTAGGGTATTGGGAGAAACAACTAGAAGAAGGTGAAGAATTGGTTGTTGGACACGAGGTTGATCGATATTTTCTTGACCCTATTGAGAAGCCACAATGTTCAAAGTTTGATATTTGTGATTGGTGGAGAACTAATGGTGACAAGTACCCTATCTTGCAGGCCCTAGCAAGGGATGTTCTAGCTATTCAAGTGTCGACGGTGGCAAGTGAATCGTGCTTCAGCACTGGTAAAAGGGTTATTGACCATTATCGAAGTTCTATGACTCCAAAAACAGTGGAGGCACTCATCTGTTTTCAGAATTGGCTAAAGAGCGATAACATCATTGGGTTGAAGTATTTTCCAACCATTGAAGAGGTTGAATTCTATGAAACTATTGAGAAATGTACTTTGAGTTTGAGTCCTTTACTACTTTCTGGTTCCAATTGTTAATTTATTATGTTTCTAAGTTATTTGAATATTTGTACTTTGTATTTTGTAGTTTGTAATGCGTTTTTGAGTTAGGATTTTTTGTTTATAAAATTGCAGAGCAACAAGAAGTGTGGAGCAAGAAGAATGATGGAATTGTAGCTGTCATTGCCTTGAGTGAGGATCCGGAGGTCAATCCTAGAGCTGGAAAGATCGGGAGAATTATGAAGAGCTCGAATGCATCTGCTTCAGGTGCACAACCTCCTAAAGCTTCTAAGAATACTCTAAAACTCAAAGCTGCTGAGAGGAAGACAGTGAGAAGACCTGGGTTTCGAAAGAAGAACTGTAAACTATAAAGGTCCGTCTCCTAGTGCTGAAATGCTGCTTTTCTAAGTATTTTTTTTATAAATTATGCCCTGTGTTTTGTTAATAAAATCTACCATGTGTGGGGAGTGCCTCTTCTATTTACGTGTTTCTGGACTTATTTGTAGACAGTATAATCACTGGCACATGCACCCACTTAGTTAGCACATATCATGGATAAAATTCAGGAGTTTACAAATTTGAGTTGCCATTGGCTTTCAAAAAATTAGGTTTTTACTTAATAGGAGAGTTTATAAGCAGCATAAATTTTGTTAATACCATATGCTGCTGCTTCCGTTGGAATTGTAAAACTTTGAATGAGATCTACACACTTTTTGTATTGTTAGTTTCATTGTAATATGCACTGGAGCACAGTTTTCTTTTCGTTTTGCTTCTGATTATAATATTATGCCCTGTGTTCTTCAGATAATACGTTGAGTGAATTCAGGTATGGTCTAGTAGGGCTGGGATAGTTCGGTGTTTTGAAAAAAAAGTGAGGAACTGAAGTTCAAAATTTGTTATGTAATTCGGGTTCGGTTCTTGACTTTTTTCTCTAGGAACCGAATTTCTAGGAATCAAAGTAATTTTACCAAAACCGAAAAAACCGAACCAAAATTTACAGTTCAAGATTTTAATAAATAATCGAAAAACCCAAAATTTTTTCTGTTACTTCAGTTAATTTGATTATGTTGATATGATTACCTTTCTTTTTCTTTTTTAAGAGAAAAAAACAATTAACTTAAAAAGACAATTCTGATACAACCTGAGCAAAGTTTATTAGGAAAAATTGGGAGAAACAAAGATAATCATAAACTCGATTGTTTTTAGTTGCTAACGAACTTTTCAAAAGTTCCAGAAATCAAATAGCCACATAGTACTATTTATCCAGAAACCAAACAATCAAACTTTCAAAAGTTCAACTTCAAACTTTTAAACATCCAACAATTCATCAAAGTCCAAGAATACGTTACATAGAGATAGTCCAAGACTCCAAGGCAAAGTTCAAAAAATCTGAAAAAGTAGCAAACTTAAAACTTAAAAGTCTAAAATTTTGAGGCACGACTTCAAATAAGTTGAGAAATTGAATCTAGTCTTTCATAATTTTAAGCCTTCAAGCATTCCATTCCTTCACGCCTACACCAACAAAATGAACAAATAGTGATTAGCAAAATTTGTTACAACTGTTAATAATTAACGAGTCATCTAAATATAAAAAGACAAAACCAAGAAGGGATGCCTACAACCATACCTGAATTCACTCAACGTATTATCTGAAAAACACAGGGCATAATATTATAATCAGAAGCAAAACGAAAAGAAAACTGTGCTCCAGTGCATATTACAATGAAACTAACAATACAAAAAGTGTGTAGATCTCATTCAAAGTTTTACAATTCCAACGGAAGTAGCAGCATATGGTATTAACAATATTTACGCTGCTTATAAACTCTCCTATTAAGTAAAAACTTAATTTTGTGAAAGCCAATGGCAACTCAAATTTGTAAACTCCTAAATTTTATCCATGATCTGTGCTAACTAAGTGGGTGCATGTGCCAGTGGTTATACTGTCTACAAATAAGTCCAGAAACACGCAAATAGAAGAGGCACTCCCCAAACATCGTAGATTTTATTAACAAAACACAGGGCATAATTTATGAAAAAAATACTTAGAAAAGAAGCATTTCAGCACTAGGAGACGGACCTTTACAGTTTACAGTTCTTCTTTCGAAAACCAGGTCTTCTCACTGTCTTCCTCTCAACAGCTTTGAGTTTTAGAGTATTTTTGGAAGCTTTAGGAGGCTGTGCACCTGAAGCAGATGCATTAGAGCTCTTCATAATTCTCCCGATTTTTCCAGCTCTAGGATTGACCTCCGGATCCTCACTCAAGGCAATGACAGCTACAATTCCATCATTCTTCTTGCTCCACTCTTCTTGTTGCTCTACAATTTTACACACAAAAAAAAAACATCTTAACTAAATAACGCATTACAGACTACAAAATACAAAGTACAAACATTCAAATAACTTAGAAACATAATAAATTAACAATTGGAACCAAAAAGTAGTTAAGGACTCAAACTCAAAGTACCTTTCTCAATAGTTTCATAGAATTCAACATCTCCAATGGTTGGAAAATACTCCAACCCAATGATGCTATCACTCTTTAGCCAATTCTGAAAATAGAGGAGTGCCTCCACTGTTTTTGGAGTCATAGAACTTCGATAAGGGTCAATAACCCTTTTACCAGTGCTGAAGCACGATTCACTTGCCACCGTCGACACTTGAATGGCTAGAACATCCATTGCTAGGGCCTGCAAGCTAGGGTACTTGTCACCATTAGTTCTCCACCAATCACAAATATCAAACTTTGAACCTTGTGGCTTCTCAATAGGGTCAAGCAAATATCGATCCACCTAGTGCCCAACAACCAATTCTTCACCTTCTTCTAGCTGTTTCACCCAATCCTCTAACATTTACACTAACCCGTCCTTTAACCTTGTTGCCAATCCTTTTAGCCTTGTTGCCACTAACATCACCAGGTGAAGAAGATGTCATTGACGTATGCGATGAGTTAGCACTAATTGCAATGCCATACAAGTCACAAAGGTTCACAAGAAGATTCTTTAGGTCATAAAACCTCTTCCTAACCTCATTTTTCTCCAAACCCATCATAATTTCAGCTTGCCTCTCAAAATACTTGAGCTTGTAACGAGGATCCAATACTAGAGAAACTAACAGGAACTTGTTGATGTCATCCAAACTACCATAGTACTTCTGGAACTTCTTCCTCATCTTTTCTGCCATCTCATATAGGATAAGATCAACCTCTGTGCTTGACTCATCCATAGGCCTGTCGTGAAGCTCATCAAGCTCTGCATTGACACTAACAATATCATGGAAGGCAGTATGAGCAGTAGGAGTGAGAGAGGCACTAACATTGATCGTTACTTGGTAGAAAACTCGAAGAAAATTCACAAAACACTCAGCCTTCTCCCAATCAATATCCTTAGGTGGCCCTACCCTCTTCCTTCCACACCTCCCTTCACGGTCAAGTTCATATTCTTCATCAAATTCATCTTCTTCATCAAAGTAGTTGTTGTAGTTCAAAGAGTCGTCATCTGCCATTCTCTGAAAAAGCCTTCCGCAACTCTAGAGCAATCTCCAACATCATGTAGGTGGAGTTAGGGGTGGCAAATCGTGCGGGTCGGGTCGTTATCGGGTTGACCTGATAACAACCCGACCTGTTAAGGTCAAACCCGAACACGACCTGATAAGGATTCCCTAAACCCGAACACGAACCCGACCTGATAAGGTCAAACCCGAACACGACCCGGACACGACACGAACACGATAAAAACAAGATTGGATTCGTGTTGACCCGACATGATAGCAACACGATAACAACACGACACGTTAAAAACCTGTTTCAACACGATAACAACCTGATAACATATAAATACTAACAAAAAAATGATAAAAAAACAATAAGAATTATAAACCTCAAATAAAAGTCTAAAAGAAATAAATTATTAAAAAATTATTTATTAAATATTTATTAAATAATTATTTTTTAATAAATATTTTTTAAAAAAATAAATTATAACGGGTTACCTGAACCCGACCCGAACCCAACCCGAACCCGACCCGAAATTATCGTGCCCTTATTGGGTCAACCTGATAAGAACCCGAGCCCAATAAGGCTTGACACTAACCCATTAATTTCGTGTCGGTCCGTGTCGTGTTTTCGTGTCGTGCCGAAAATTGTCAGCCCTAGGTGGAGTTCCACCTAGTTGGAACATCGAGAATGCAGATTTTCTTGCATTCTATCTTGTCCTTCTCAACACACTTCTTGAAAACTTCTGTTCTTGCGGCTGAACTTCTAACAAAATGAAGTGCATTTCTAATTGCCGCAATGGACTTCTCTATTTCCTTTAGACCTGCTTTCACTACCAAATTCATAGTATGTGCATAACACCTAACATGAGAGAATATCCCTGCACATATCGGTTTTCTCTCCAAACCCATCATTCTCTTCCTAAGATAGTCAATCCCTATCTTGTTTGAAGCTGCATTATCCACTGAAATGGTGAGAACCTTCTCTATCCCTCACTCAATCAATGCATCCTCCAAAATCTTTCTACAGTTATGGTTAGGAATAACACAAAACTTAAGAATGAGTTTGTGCATCTTCCAACCATAATCGATAAAGTGTGCAGTAATCACCATGTAGTTGATGTTCTGGCAGCTAGTCCAAGTGTCGGTGGTTAGACACACTTGATGTAACTGCAACTCACTTTTAAGCCCCACCTTCATTTCCTCGTACATTCTCCAAAAATTCTTAAACTATTACCTTCCTACATGGCAGAATAAACCTAGGAACTACAACATCACATAAATGCCTGAATCCAGGCCTTTCAATGGCGCTGAACGGAAGCTCATCGATTACTATCATCTTAGTAGCAGCATCTATGCAAGCTTACTGAGACCAAACTCTAGTAGTCAACCTCTTAAATCCATCAACCAAATCAGAGCTCATATGAGTTTGATTCCCATCCTCCTTGTGCTCATAATTCAAACTACCAGGATAAGCTACACAATGACAATCCAAATTCTTCTTAAGAGAAGAAGTACCACCTCTTGAATCTCCAACCAAGGAGGTATGGCAATACTTGCATTCAGCTCTCTTGTAGCTACCAACTTGAATCAATGCGCCATCCACTTTCTCCATTAGAGGCTCACCATACTTTTCGAAATGCTCCCATACGATCGAACGCAGAGCTATGGCCTTCCTTTCCCTCTTCCTCTTTGTAAGAGGAGCATTATTCTTCACCTTCTTCCCTGTTGTTCTGCCTTGAGCTGCCGTGGTTTGGTCACTTTGACTTGAATCAGAGTCTGAACCAAAATACAGAAAATATACACTAAATTATCAATGCATGCAGTTTCAAGCACTAAAAACTCAAAAACAGTTGACAACTAATATAATATGAGAAACCATAAACGATTAAAAAAATATGATGAGATAAATATTTTTGAAAAAAAGACAAGTAAACCTGGAACTTGGAAACGGTATAATCTTAATGACATTTTTTTTCAGATTATGCATTATGAGAATCAGTTTATAATAAAAATCTTTAATAAATAGAGTCATTTTCTGAGCAACAAATCTAAACTTCACATAACATAGCACATAAAAAATAATTTGTTGAGGCAAATTGTCAAACACCCGAAACCGAACTTAATCAGTAATGCTCCTAAAACAATTGCAAGAGAAAAATGGAAGAACTCTAGAAAATACTAACAACAACCAACTAACAACACTTCAAAAAAAAAAAAAATACTACAGTTCTTAAAACCAAAAACCATCGAATAGAAAGATGAAAGAACTCACTTTGGGTCTCAGAAATACTTAAATCTGATTCGGAGTGCTCTTCGGTTTCGGGAGGAGCTGATTGAAATCATCACAAACAGAGTAGAAGAGAAGATATTGAGGTGTTCTTCAATTTGGGGATATTTTCAAATCAGTTTGGGGATATTGAAGTTTTCTTCAATCGACTGAGTAGAAAAGAAGGAGAAACGATAGTCGCAGCGGAGAAAAGAAGACTGTGAGAGAATGAAGAAGCGCAGCGAATGAGTATGTTATGTTAGGGTTTTTTAGTTTATATAGTGTATAGAAACATATAAAATAAAATAATTATGGATGGTACGGTTATTATGGGTTTTAATTTTTTGTTCATATATTATGTATTTTAATTTCCTGTTCGGGTATTGACACTAATTTCGGGTAGTACGGTTATTGAAATTTTGAAATTATAGTAACCGAACCCGAACTCGAAATTTATAAATATTTTTTCTTAAAACCCGAACTGACCGAACCGAAATTGGCATTTCGGTTCGGATCTTCGGTTATTCGGGTCGCAAGTCCCAGCCCTAGGTCGTAGGCAGCCCTTCTTGGTGTTGTCTTTTTATATTTAGATGACTCGTTAATTATTAACAGTTGTAACAGATTTTGTTAATCACTATTTGTTCCTTTTGATGGTCTAGGCGTGAAGGAATGGAATGCTTGAAGACTTAAAATTATGAAAGACTAGATTCAGTTATTTAAAGTCGTGCCTCAAAATTTTAGACTTTTAAGTTTGCTACTTTTTAAGATTTTTTGAACTTTGCCTTGGAGTCTTGGACTATCTATATGTAACATATTCTTGGACTTTTTGATGAACTGTTGGATGTTTAAAAGTTTGAAGTTGAACTTTTGAAAGTTTGATTATTTGGTTTCTGAATAAATAGTACTATGTGGCTATTTGATTTCTGGAACTTTTGAAAAGCTCGTTATTTGATTAAATTTGAAGTTGGCGACTAAAAACAATCGAGTTTATGATTATCTTTATTTCTCCCAATTTCTCCTCATAAACTTCGCTCAGGTTGTACGAAAATTGTCTTTTTGAGTTAATTGTTTTTTTCTCTTAAAAAAGAAAAAGAAAGGTAATCATATCAACATAATCAAAATAAGTGAAGTAACAAAAAAAATTTCGGGTTTTTCGGTTATTTATTAAAATTTTGAACTGTAAATTTCGATTTGATTTTTTCGATTTTTGGTAAAATTACTTCGGTTCCTAGAAATTCAATTCCTAGAGAAAAAAGTCAAGAACCGAACCTGAATTACATAAAAAATTTTGAACTTCGGTTCCTCACTTTTTTTTTTTCAAAACCCGAACTATCCCACCCCTAGTAATTCATATTCCGAAAGTCAAGATTTATGTTGCTAAGTTAAAGGAGTATATTAATTTAAAGTTGAATTAGAACTGGCTAGACTAGTAAGTTAAAACTGATGCCTGACCACTGCATAGATTAATCGAAAGATTTCCGGCTTGTTTCCCCAAAATTAACGATCCATCAGACATGCACGCGCACCAGCTTTGGTACGGGAATGACGGAATTTTTCCAGTTGGCTTTTGTTACAGTGGTCATGAACAAACAAAACGGCAAGGCAAGGAAAATGATAATAAAACATCTTAATAACATCCGTGGATCAGTAGCTCAAAGTGAGGGAGTTGATTTTTCTAACACTATGTTAGAGAAGTCGCGCCGAAAAACCAGCACCAGCCGCCCACTACGAACTACGCCTAAGATCTCTTTACACAGCAATAAATACAGAGAGGCGTGTCATAAACTTCTGGTTACTGATCCCAAAACCAAACACCCAAACAGTGGTTAGAGTGCGAAGTTCAGGAACATAACAGCATTCAGAATTGATGTACAGGTAATGCTGCCACATACAAAAAATGATCATTCTCATACACCTACAACCACCTCCCACTACCTCACTGCATCATCCCATATGCTCCGTTCGGAAGAACCCCCGAACCCCCAGGAATGCCACCTGGTCTTCCAGACGGAAAGTTTAACAGCTGGTTAGGTTGGTTTTGACTAATGAACCGACTATAAGCATCAGCATAAGCCTGCCCAGATAGGGCCCCACGCATTCTGCCAGCAGGGCGCCAGTTCTGATCGTGAGCATGGGTCGACATCAGTGGCGGTGGTGATGTGAGTCTGGTATTGTTAAGCTGTTCTGCTGCCACTGAGAGAGTCGGAAATACGCTGTGGTTCGATGAATACGAGGCGGCAGCCATAGGAGATTGTTGGGTCTGGAAGAAATCTGCGGATGACTGCATTGGGGATTGGGTGGGGCCCAGGGGCTGGCTTGTCGTCCGAGGGATCCGGAAATTTGTTATCTGCTGATTTACGCGTTCGTTGAGAACTCTCTGAGCATTCGTAACCTGCTGGGAAGGTCGATGATTTCCGTGCTTACAATCTTAGAAATATATAGTTACAAAAGTCACCCTTTTCATAAGTTTTTAACCTAATATCCAGTTATCCTACAACTTTACGGAATGCATTTAAGTGTTCCAAAAACTACAATGAACTTTTTCTTCTACCTACCCAACCTCCAGGATGCAAACTGTATAGCAGAAACCCCACCCAAGATGGAATGTTTTTACAATCATTTTTGCAATCAGGCGGACAGTTTTCTGAAGACAAAATAGCTCTACTACGGACTCAAGTTTGGCATTTTTATCAATTAAGGGACTAAACTTTAAAGTGTATCAAAGTAGGGACTCAAGTTTATTCCGTTATACACGTTAGGGACTCCATTATTTTTAATCCGTTAAGTTTTAAAGGATTGCTGACGTGGCTGTTAAGTGCCACGTGTCATCATTCTATTGGTCGGTAATAATAATAAAATAATAATAAAAATTTTCAAATTATTGTATTAATAATAAAATAATAATAAAAATATAAAAGTCTAAATAAAGATAACAAATATGGAACTTTTTTAAAAAATTGAAACTTTTTTTTAAATCTGGAATATTATTAAAAATCGGATGTTTTTATTTAAAGTTTAAAAATAAAAGTTAAAAATTAAAACATTTGGACCTGATTTATAATTAATCTTTAATTTGGATTTTTAGATTTTTTTGTAAAATATATTTATTTATTAATATTATGAAAAATTAGAGCCAGATTTTTGTTTATTTATGAAAAATAATATCCCAATTTAAAAAAAAAAACAGTTTATAAATTAGATCCAAATTTTTTAATTTTTTATTTTTTATTTTCAAACTTTAAATAAAAACATCCGATTTTAAATAATAATATTCCATTTTTTTTTAAAAAAATAAAGTTTCAATTTTTATAAAAACAAATCCAGATTTTTTTATTTTTTATATCTTTTTAGACTTTTATATTTTTATTGTTATTTTATTATTATTACAAAAATTTAGAAATTTTTATTATTATTACCGACCATAAAATGCTGACACGTGGCACTTAACGGCCATGTTAGCAATCCGTTAAAACTTAACAGATTAAAAATAACGGAGTCCCTAACGTGTATAACGAAATAAACTTGAGTCCCTACTTTGATACACTTTAAAGTTTAGTCCCTTAAGTGATAAAAAGGCCAAGCTTGAGTCCCTAGTAGAGCTATTAATACACTTTAAAGTTTAGTCCCTTAAGTGATAAAAAGGCCAAACTTGAGTCCCTAGTAGAGCTATTTTGCTTTTTCTGAAATATTGAAATTAACTCCAAAATACAAACTCTATCTGTCCTCCCACTTGAAGAGTCCTATTTCAAGAATTTGTCTCGATAGAAGAGTCCACTCTCCAGAAAAGAGAAAACTTGACTAGTCCTATTTCAAAAATTTGTTCCAAAAGAAGATTCCACTTTCAAATCAAATAAATTTAAAAAAAAAAAAAACTCTTCAATAAATATTTCTGGTTATATAAACTAAACAGGAAAGGTAGATGAAAAAGTGACAATTAATGGTTTAAAAAGATGTGTGCATTTGTTAAAATGATAAAACAAAATAATTGAGCATTCACTGAAGTGAAAATCTTCAAGTGACATGGGGAATAACTTGGATCATAAATTCAAAAGTGATAAACATAAAATGAAAAATGAAAAAAGTAGAAAAAGGAAACTGGCATTGGAGATGCAAACAATTTTTATTTTCACCATGAAGGAAAAAAAAGGAGTGCCAGCTCACCTGTATACCAGAGTACTGATGCGATGGAGGCGAGAACGTCTGTGAGACCTGATGCGAATTTGGACGAATTGCTGACCTGGACACTACTGGCGCACCAGATGAGGCTTGCATAATAGCTAAACGGCTTCTACACCTTTGTTGAAGCATAGAGGCTAAAGGCTGAGCAGGGAGTGTCTGAACTGCAGTGGGTATTCTAGTTACATTCCTGGGTAAACAAGGTACGCTACCATACTCAGCCGTGAAATTCGAATTTCCATATTGATACTGCTGCATTTGCAATGTATTCAGCATAGACGGTTCCCTTTGCGGCACTGGAGTGCCAAAAACAGTATTATTACCACTGAAATCCTCAACCCGCCCGTTCGTAGTAAAGGAATCAGTTAAAACTGAAGGGGATGCTATGCCTACGCGATTAGAAAAATCATTAGCACTCTGTTCGTTTAACTGACTGTTTGGAAAAACAATTCCAGACCAAAAGTCATCCTCAATGTGAGCGTTCGTTTGATTGGCGTCATTAACAGTGTTGGCAATATGGGATGCGATTGAAATAGTCCGAGCCGCGGATTGATTTTGAGAGATGCTTCTGGAAAGTTTTCTGTCTTCAATTTCGTTAGTGGTAATAACAAAATCCATTATATCATCCGTCCGAGTAAGATCCAATAGGTTCTCGATTTGTGGAGACTCAGGTTTCTGATTAGCATCATCACCGTCCATTACGGCATTCCACGATCCATCTGATGATATAATTATGTCTGTGACGTTTGGTTCGGCCTCTTTCAAGACCTTTGAAAATCGAGATCCAATATAAAGAAAATAATCGTAATCTTAGTTGTATATATTTTATGCTGAAAGGTTGTCGTTGTGAATATAAATATTAAGGTACTTGCCTCAGCCAATTTTCGATCAATGCGAAGATCAGTAAAGCAGACGGGCTGATTGCAATGCGGGCAGCGCCAAGATGGTCGTCTTGAATTTATGCTCAAATAGTTGTCAAAATCAAAGCACTGGATAATTCAATTAGAATGAGTTCTTACTTTTAGCTTCCACTATCACAATATGATTGCAATTTTACCTGGATATGCTTGCACGAATGTCCTTTGACAGGCGTTTTAATACGCTGGAAGCTGTAAAAATTATACAATCAAATAAGCAGGGCACTGATACACCAAAAAAAAATCATAGATAAGCCTAAAAATTGGAAAAACAAGCAAGCTGACAGACATTAGCAAAGGAACTACTAAAGTGATAATGAAGAAGCAAATATTGAAGCTCCAGGCTGCTGTGCTGAGTGGTGTTTGTAAGAGGCATACACACAGATCAATTATCCTATGCATTTGTTATAATCATTATCATCCAGAACAGAATGTAACCACTCGAAGCGAATATAGGGCAAGAAGTGAAGAAAGACAATCAATATAGTAAAGAATAAGAAAAAGAACTTGGCGCAACCCAGCATCCAATTCCAAGGAAGGATATTTAGGAGCAAGGTAAAATAGGCTTTATCAGTGAAAAAAATAGGATGTCCGATGTCCTTGTTTGCATAATAGAAAACAGAAAACAGAATCTTGTCAAAAAAGAAAGAAAATAGGTTACCTGATGGGGCAATTCAGTGATATCCGTGATGGCCCCTCAATTAGGTCAGAATCTACCCAAAAACAAATAGTAAATAAATAAGATTAAATACAGCAATACATGACCATGGGGATCGGATTTAGAAACATAACCCCATTAACAATGCATGTATTGCAATCTTGCTTCTCATTTTTCTTTTCTTTTCAAAAAAAAAAAGGCACTTTGATAGTGAGAACTTTTTTCCAAGGGGCACCTGAATCCACATTTGACGGAGAATGATGCTCATAATCTTGAAGGACATTACTATCAGGGGTTGGCATCTTACTCATGATAGCAACTCCTATAATATAATTACCTTGACAATGATCAAATATTGTGTAAGCAACTTCAGAATATTCAAAATCAAACCATGTAAGTTGAGCATACCATACCATTAAATTCACCCACTGCCTGAAAAAGATTTGGCCCATATTTCAGCAAATCGGAAACCACTGTTGGAATCTGTGGTCCATTATCCTAGTAGAGCAAAGGAGAAAAAACTTTCATATAAAACACTAGTTCCAATAAAAGAATATCTTCTGTCTACTTAATTTGTAACGAACCAAAAAGAGATTAGTCCTCCTCTCCACTCCCTTTCCATTCAAGAGAAAGCTGCAGAGAGTATACAAGAAAATTCACGAAGTCGTGTGAGTGGACTTATAAAAAGTTTTCTATTATTTACCTATTCTGATCGAGGGAAGGAGGGGGTATAGTTGCTTACTTTACTTTAGCAGGACCTACGAGGCAGGAAGATGTCTCAATACTATCTGTTTGCACAACAAATAACATCTGCAGGTCAAACAAACCATGAGATGAACAGTCTCTGCCTGCATCTGTCTATTCGTCAATCTTAAAGTAAATACAATTAACAGAAACACTAGTGATATTCCAACCTAAGATTCAATTCCTGATATGTCAGTTGTACAGTAAGTACTTAGTACTCAATCTGCTTGTAGAGGTTTATGAGATGGTAGCATCATTGTTATTAAAAATGTTGTTACAACTGATAGTTGAAGTCACTTCTCCACCCTCACTTCACAAACTGTATTAGCATAAACTTTAAGTATGGAAAAACGAATCCACAATATAGTAAATCGAAACACCTACGAAGCCGAATTAGTGAACAAGTATACACCTGTGGCTTTAACTTCTCGACCAAATAAAAAAAAACTACACGGTAGAAATGATAGCAGGATTGAGTCGGGTCTAGCAGTAAGGCCATAAGCAAGTATCGGTTCCAAAATGGGTTGATGAATCAATTGAACGTTGTGGTCAATCGCCCAAATATCTAAATCAAAACCATGAAGAACCTTCCTACTACATTTATAACCCCCTTACGCATGTTCACTCTAAAGATGTGATTAAAAAAGTTAATTGTTATCAACACTTATCATTGAGAACCTTATCCATTTGTCTCATATTTGGAGCATCAAGAGTGACAAATAACACACGCCATGAATTGTCATAACACCTATGCATCATAGGTAATGCAAGGTAATCAAACCTAAAATCATCTACAATTCTCATGACCTAATTTAAGTTTTAAAACAATACAAAAAGAAAGGGAAGGAAAAAAGTTAAAAAAAAAAGGGCCTAATGTGAAGAAATATACACCCACGTTGGCTATAGTTAGCAACTCACAGACTGAAACTGATAGTTAGTTAGGATTGAAAAAAAAAAACTTACTATTCTATCGTCTGGAAAAGTCGTTTTTAGATTCTGCGGAATCTCAAAGTCACTCAGATAAGCCTCAAATCCAGGCTGCAGTTTTACCAAATTGAACCAACACCATCAGCAGTCAAAATAAAAATGAAATACAAATCGGAGCTGGAAAGGAAAGGCTATAACCACCTTGACTTCTAGAAAAACAAACACATGACCCATCTTCATTCTAGGATAGAATCTGCACGCATATATACAGCCAAGATATCCTCAGTTGCAAGTTAAGTACCAAAAAGCAATTTGGACCAAATTAAAAAATGTGTGTCCTGGAAAATAGAAAACCCAGGCAGAGGTAACAAATATACTAAGCAAATGTACCAAATCCTTGTTCCAAGTCAACCAGAAATTTTGTTGACACTTCCTTTAAAAATGTTATAGAACATATAAAATAAAAGATGAGAAAGGTGCAATACACATACTTTCACACAGACAAATACATGTATAAATATATAGGTATATATTTACATTGACTACAAGACACGTGTTCTCATATTCACATGTTACCATAAAACAGTAGCAGACCTCCCCTCCCTCCAATTCCAGTAACATAAACTAATATTAAATAAACAGCTCACCTTAACATGTGAAATTTTTCTTTAAAAATCCTTAAAAAGTAACTTAACCATCGACTCAAAGGACTATAGCATTTAGACTACAATTGCCAGATTATGTATCAATGGAGTAGCTACTTTCACTTTAACTTGGAATTTATTTTCCCTTCTCGCTACTGGCAAGCAGGGAAAACTTCAAGATACGATCAGTGGTTTCAAATAATAACTTCTACACTTCTAAACTAGCAAAAAAAGTAATTACCATCCAAAAAAGTTAAGAAAATGATCAAACGTCTGGTTTGTTATAACAATCTCATGTACAACAGCAGGTTTTTAAATGACACAAGATTCTTCTAGTACTTCTGATTACTTCTCAAACGTTGCTTCATCAGTAAAATTCTAAAAATAAGAGAGATGTAGTTTTTCACATAATGGCTAACTTAATATTTCTATGCTCATAGATTTTCTTATTATTTGACCCTATTCCTTCTAATATTTATATGGGGTGAGTTATCTATCAACCACCAGAATTCACATTTTTCCTCATGCCCATAAGACATAACAAAAAGTGGAAGACAGACCACATGTAACTGTAGAGTCATCCTTGAGTCCTTGACTCCAACTGTCATCATCATCATCACTAGAGCAGAGAGAAATAATCCAAGATATTAAATCCTCAGTTAAACCTAACGGGAAGCTAATATAATTCGGTTGAAGGCTGCATAATCATTTTGAACTGCTGACAATGAACGTGAACAGTTATGAGTTTGCAAATGAAAAAGTAAATGGAATCATGCTACCACTCTGAAAAATAGCAAAGAAGTACTACACCTTGACATGATTGTTGAGATAACAGAATGAGAACACCTTGGCTCTCCGCTTAAACTTGACGCACTACCGAAACCGTCCAATATCTGTATATGCAGAAGGATCAAGAACAACGGATCTACTGCAGACCTCAATGGAAAAGCAAAAAATCAATGATTAAACGATAATAAAAAATACTAATTAACCTCTTTTGACAAATTTTGGAGTTCTTCTGAATCTTTATCGGCAAACCACCCACTCTGGCAGGCACTCTACCAAACAATTCACAGTTTCAGTATAAGAGATGAAGAAAGGAGTACACATGAGACTACTTCAGGCAAAGGCAATATTCCAGTTTATGGAAATAAAGAATAGGTTCTAAATGTATACGAGAAAAATTATAACAATAATACTAGTAATAAATAAATAAATAATATATGGAATGCAGCATTTTGTACGGATGAGATATTTTAGACCCCATTATTCCTCTGAAGCCTACATTAGTACCCTCCACAGAGAATGCATGTTTCCGCAAGGAATCCGAACAAATGAAGTGGGTTGGTCCAAATGCAAATGCTGCTAATGAATAATGATATCCACCATATAATTTCTTGACAGTTATACCTTTCATAAACTGAATCATTCACCCAATATTGGTTACTCAGGAACTTTTAAGCATATGCTACTGGGACAACCACATCCCTTCCTACTGCCTTACAATTTCCCCGCATCACAGACTAGTTTTAAGAAAAATGGCAAAAGATAACAAATCTTAACATGTTTAAACCGTGAATTTAGCATCTCTATAACGAATGATATACTTGTAATCATGTGATAAATTCATGTTTCCAAACTCAACCAATCACTCACAAATCAGTAGAATCACACGAAACAAATACTGGTTGAAGGACTTACCTTAACAGAAATCATCAAAACCATAATGGCTGCTCGAAGGAAGGTATCAATTTTGCATTGACACACCTATAAACAAACAAAATTTTGAAAAGAACTTCTAAAGCTACAGAAAATTAATTTCTGAACATATGAACAAGCAAGACAGAGTCTATTTTTTATTCCCACAAACAAGCAAAGCATGAATCCTGAGATGCTAAGATAAAATGACGATACAGATAACATCCATGTATATTTACAACGATTTTGGAGTAAAGAACAAGGTCAGAAGACCTTGAATTTAGTGAAAAAGGAACAACGAAATCACAAGTACAACAGGCGACAGCTAGGTTACTTGAAAATAAAAAAGGGAGCCAAACATAACTAAGCATACTCGCCATAGTATCAAAATAATGAAATGAACGGCATCACCGATAACAGCGAAGCAGAATTCATTGAACTTCATTAAATGAAGCAAGCAATCCAATTATCAGACTTATAGATCAATTCAAACTACATTTCACATAAAATTCTAACCATTTGAGAAGTTACAAATTACAAAACTGGATTGTGGATACCCCAGATTTCTAATATCTTGTAAGAACTCACATATACTCCACCTCATGGACTGGTGAATCCAATTTACAGTAACAACCAATTTCTCTGTGCATGTCCCTGCCGAAATACAGGTCCACTAGCTACTGGATATATTGATAATCCGTAAGTTGAAATCAGTTTTGGTTCAGAAAACCAATTCTTCTGTTAAAAAAAAATTAGCTAAAGAAGCAAGGCTAACGGTTAGGGAGCTGATCACATTTTTTTCTTCAACTTTTTTAATCGCCTTTCAGATAAGATACTTAACCTGTAAGAGCATCCAACGAAACTCTGCTGCCCGTACTGAATTTGTTAAGTCTTTACTCTTTAGTATTCAGCAAAACATATTCCTACTTTCTGAAGAACTAGTACAAGTTCCATTTCACAACCAAGAAAATATGTCAGCAAATGGACAAGCATGAAAAGACAAGCAATGTTTTAAAAAAACTCGAGGCGTGCGCCTCGAGGCGCGCCTTGAGGCGAGGCGCCGGAAAAACGCCTCCGAGGCGGCGCCCTCTACCCCCATTGCTGAGGCTTACGCATCGCTCTTGTGAGGCGCGCTAGAGGCGCGCCTTTCTAAGGCGCTTCTACGAGGCGTTTCAGTTTTTTTTTCTGGACAAAAGAAAATACATGGTCACCAGAGAGCGGCGGATTGAGAAAGAGAGGCAGCGGGTGGTGAGAAATACATAAGAAAAAGAAATAGGGTTTTATTTAAGTGTTAATGACCTAACTACCCTTCACTACCTTTAAATTCTTAATTGCATTAAATATATATCTATGGAGATATTATTGGGCCTTTAAAATTATGAATTGCTCTTTTTTCTTTAAATAATTAAAGCATAAAAAGCTGTTATTAATAATTATGTATCAAAGTTTATTTAAAATTTTGGTAGATAATGCAATTTAATATTGAACAAATAACCTCATATATAAATTTTATGATTGCCATTAGAGAAAAATCAAATAAAAACTGAAGGTTTACGAATGAATATTATGATATTTTAGTAATCTAATTGATACTTTTTGCTCTTTTAGTAATTTCTAAGAATATTATGATATTTTTGTGAGATTTTGAGGATTTTTTGTATCTTTATCGAGGCTTACGCCTCACTACGCCTCGAGGCTTACGCCTCGCCTCGTCCGTCCAAAACGCCTCAAACTCGCCCCGCGCCTTTTAAAACATTGAAGACAAGCATAATGAAGATGTAGCTTGTAAATATAGCAGGAAAACAAGGTGCAAATCTATTTCCTTAAATCCAGTCATTGAGATTCCGGACTTAAAGGATAGTCTAAATGTGTCCCCAACCCACAATATTTCAACATTAACTAATACAAGATTCACACACAACATTCTCAGAAAAATACTAATCTAACCCTTGAAGACCCAAATCCAAGACAGGAATTTTAAGGCCCTTATCTTTACCATCCACCAAATCATACAGGTTTTCAAGGCTTCAAAAGTGATGATACGACACTATGAAACTGAAACAGTGAATTAGCATATAAAAATATTACCTGCTTTGCTAGTGACGGCAACTCTTGAGCACTTCTTGGAAACTCATGATTAGAAATGGATAAATCAATACCTCTGTATTAAGAGGGGGATTACATGCCAAATCTCAGTTTAGATGAATTAGTTGTACTGTTGAAACATAATATTTACAATTGACTATGCTGTAGTGAAAGAACATAGGAGAGAAGAACCAAAAGGAATAGGCATGGACGTGGCGGAAAATGTCATGACCATCATCAACCTTTAATAAGAAAAGAATAACATAGGCACACTAATCACCAAAACCAACCTTGACGCACAGAATGAGTAATGCGATAAAGTTATAAAAATGGGTTTTGGTTACAACTATATGAAAACCAATTGAAGGAGATAGATCACCTTCATAAAGGTGATATTATACCATCAGTAGGTGATCACATTAAACATGTAATTTTCATGGCCAACCACAACAAGTTAATGCCATGAGGAGGTTATTTTCGCGATAGCCTCTTCGTAAAACTGAAAATGAGTCATGCACCACCTGAGATCAATGGAGCTAGTTGCAAGGATTGTTACGAATGCTAAATAAACGAGAGAGAGAGAGAGAGAGAGAGAGTTGACCTACATAAAGGAAAGAAATATAAATTAATAATTTCAAAGAAATTTTGGAAACTGAGGTTATGGCAATCATGAAATTATCAAGACCCCCCCCCCCCCCCCCTCCATCCCACCCCTCAGCCCCAAGAAAAAAGTGAAAACCAATGTGTCTCACTGTCAAATAATTCATTTTAAGCAAATACATGTACAATGATGAGCAAGAAAGAACTTTGCAGATTGGTATAACTGAACTTGTCTATACCAGTAAAACAAAATCATTGCCAAGATTTTGAAACCCAAAATGAAACTCTAGCAGCTCCAGTACCCAAACATTTGCAACTATCACTCCACATTTGTCCATGGACCAATAGTGATGTGATAAAAACAACTCAATAACGTAGAAACGTGAAGCAACAGAACGACGGCTGCAACAATAGTTGCAAGGGACGAAAACCACGGACCTAAGGAGTGGCTCTAGAACAAATGAACAGAATCTATGATCAAGAGACTGTCACGACATCAGAGCCCACTTGACATTTTAGAGTCCTGATTCAACAAAAATCCCCGACTAAGACAATTACAGAAAGTTGACTCTGAAATAACTTATAGAATCCTTTTAATCCAAACGGACTGAACTATAGCTGACCAAATCTCCAGTTCCCAAATAATGTAAAAAGCGAGAAAAATAAAAGTTGGGCTACTTTGGCTATTGCACAACACTCAAAAATACATCAACGCACTAGTAACAATGTGTAAGCATGTCTAAAACCAAAATAAAACAAAATGAAGAGCACACAGATAGATCGAAAAATCCCAACATAAATGCAGCAAAACACTAATTTATCAACATCTACAGGCATAAATGCAAATTAAACTACACATACATAGGTTACTTGAAACATGGGAGCATAAAAAAATACAGCAGTATTTCTGGTATTAATTATTACTCTAGACCAAAAAAAAAAAAAACAATATATCCAATCTAAAGGGAAAAATGAAAGAAATAAAAACTTATAAAAAAATACTTCCGAGTGTGGAGCGAGAAGCACCTAGCGAGGGAAAAGCAGAGATTGCAGAACTCTAAGGGGTCACTCTTTAGCTGGCCGCGTACGTGAAGGGTTAAACGATCTATTACCATGGCAATGCGAAGATCATTCACGTCCAACGGTTTTGTGCCATTGCTTAAGGCCTCTCCTCCGCCGCTGGTCGATACTAACCCGGGCAACGGCGCCTGTGTCACCGCCGTGCCAGCCATTCTCGTCTATGTGAGTGTCTATATACCTATTTCTGTCTCGGTTGTGGGCCTCCGAAAATTTTGGAAGAATTTAGAGCATCTCCATTTATTGAAGGGGAATTTCTAGAGGGCGGAGCACCGATGCTATTTCTAATTTCTTTAATTTAAAATTATTTGGTAACTAAGTTGACTGTTGGAACACTATAAATACGAGTCATTTAGACCCGGGCAATGCCCCGGGCTGTATATGATGGTGTTATATATTTAAATTGTTATTGTTTAGCACAAATTTTCGTCATTTTGATCATGAATCCGTCATTTATTTTCGTCATTTTATATTCGGAATGTATTTTTTATCAGATATCTAAGTTGTCACAGAAGATATATTTTGTAGCATGATACGTATTTAAAATAGTTTATTGACATGTAATCTTTTAAGATGTATTTTTTACGTAATATTTTTTGTCTATTTATTTTGGTATTGACTCTATCATTTTTAATTGGAACTAACTAATATTAATACATTGGGCTAAGTTATAACTATTTCTTATGATAGTCAACGATGCCGTCGATGCACATGCTTTGATGTAAGTTTTCATAGATTTAAAATACGCGATGCACATGGGCTATATAGAAGTTTTCATAGCGTAATATTCGCATTTATTTTCGTCATTTTATATCTAAGTTTTCATGGTGTCACACATTGCTAACTTTATACGTACTTAGAATACTTTATGAGTTGCACATGTACCGTATATAAGTTTTTATATCGTAATCTTCAGAACTTATTTTCGTCATTATATATCTAAGCTGTGATGGTATCACATTTCTAAGCATGACACACATTTAAAATAGTTTATTGACATTAAAAGAGTATATGTGAAGAGATTTTTTTCAAGATGTTACATTGAAAAGAGTCTATTCACATGTAATTTTTTAATATGTATAAGTTACATAAATTATTTTAAATATGAAGCGATGACATTAATGTTGGAGACCTTTTATATTCATCCACGTGAAATGCACACAGGTTTGGACTGCCTCAGGACTCATGCGATGCACTCAGGTTGGATCTAATTGTTTTTTTCGTAATGTTCGGGACTAATTTTCGGTTCATGTTTGAAACTCTCATTTTTTTGTGAAAGACGGACTTCGTTGTTCAAATAAATTACATTATTAAAAGCGAACTATAAAACAAATTTCCTTTTTAACAAAACTATAAAAACATAAAACATTAAAGTGATTAGTATATTCAAGAGTATAAATTATAATTCGTATAATAAATTATAATTCGTATAGTAAAATATTGCATGTTTAATTTGTAACGTACTATTAATATGAATGCCGTATTCATCTATATTGACACCGTGGCGTTGTTCTTGTTGTTGTTGTTCTTCTTGTTGCTTTTGTCGTTGTTGTTCATTGGCATTTTGCATGTTTTGTTCTTGATACAATTTTCGTGACTTGTCAATCTCTTTCTTTAATGTGAAGAGGTTTTTTGCAAAATGTTATATTTAAATGAGGCTTTTCATATGTAATCTTTTAATGTGAGTAACTTACATAAATTATTTTTTAATTAATGCATTATTAAAATATTTTTCCATAAACTATAATATCGAATTTGGAGCATTCATTAGTAACTCATTCTAAGTATTTACAAGATGACGACATGAATCACATGATCTCAAACTCAAATGAATAATGCTTACCTCGTGATATGTGGATAACATTTGAAATACAATTTTCTTCTCCTTTATATAGTTCTTCGATTTAGAAGATTCTCATTGTTATGATGATAGTGTGAAGATATTTTTATTATATTTTTATTATATACTACCATTTGCAATATGTAACATCGACATAATTTACACAGTCATATCAAATATCAAAGTCACACAATATTCCAAGACGTTTAATTAAAAAAGTGACATTAACACAACGCAAGACAAAAAACTACATTAAGAGCAAAAATATTAAAATGCACCAACAAAGTGTAGTAATAATTATTGACTAAAAATTGAATGCTCGTCACATTGTTTTCAATAAACTTACTTGCTAACGAATCAATAGTATTAGCCCGTTTATCGGTATTACATGAAGTAAAATATTGCATGTTTAATTTGTAACGTACTATTAATACGAATGCTAAGTATTCATCCCACCGGTGGCCGCAACGTTGATCTTGTTGTTGTTGTTGTTTTTGTTGTTGTTGTCTTTGTCATTGTTGTTCATTGGCCTTTTGCATGTTTTGTTATTGATATAATTTTTGTGACTTCTCGATCTCTTTCTTTAATGCTTCTTGATGCGCTACAAAAAAATAGATATAGTTGATCGTTAGTAACTTAAATACAGTTAATCAATATATTGCATTTTCGATCAAAGTAAAAATGTTCGTGCATGTTCCACTTAATTGATAAGACAACGATGTGTAGGATCTCTTAAACCATTAGAAAAGATGATGTTACTACCAAATCTCCTAAGCTACCATCTTTATGTCCTACATCACACACACAAAAACACACGTGAAATTTACATAAAATAATATAAATCAATATGCTAAATAAGTAAGACGATATGATGCTTACTTTACCACCATAATAAGTTGTAGCCCAATGTGCACGCGGTGTGGAGGAAGTTGTGGTTTGTTGTGTGTAATTTTTGACACATTATATAGTTGATAAAATATTTGTAACTCATGGACGGGAAGGTAAAAAGACTAACCACTAATTGATGTGTTTAATTTATGCATTCATGGCATTTTTGGTTTGTATTCTTTGAGACTTTTGTGCACGATTCCTATGTACTTACCCTTATGCATGACTATTAAATCAATGTACTAACACATGAACCTTTCATATTTCACTTTCAATTCATGAAACATTTATTGTGAGCACTTTGCATTTATAAGACAACTTAAGCTTTTAGTATATAAGATAATATTAAATATAAGGAAATTGAGTTTTTTGAAGCATATTGAAATTATAAAGAATATTCTATTATATTAATAATATGTTATGAAGTTCTAATGTTGCAAAAAAAAAAGTAAACAAATCATAATATATATATATATATATATTATACGTATCGATCCGAGAACTCTTATTGTCATCTGTGTTACTAAATTTTAAGTATTAATGTAAGAAAAAACAATTTTATAAACGATGAATTAAATTATTTTTATTATGCATCAATTGATTCCATTGTAAACACAATTAATTTTTTTCTAGTATTTTTTTGTATGATTGGGCATTAATATAAATACAACATATCTATGTATGATCAAAGATAATGAAATAAGCATTAATTTGTTTCACGCACTAATTTGATATATGTTTTAGATCAAAAATGAAGTTGATAGAAAAATTATAAATGTTTAGAATTTTAAGCTAAAAAGAAAAAGAATGAAGAGAGAATTTATTGGTAGATGGGAGTAAATTGTTGAATAAAACTCCCACAACTCATGTCCATTATTTTCTTTTTTGGTTTTCTGAAAAACTTCAAGAAAACATTTAGCTATATATTTATGAATTATTATTTTAGAAAAGTTCAAAAATATCTCGAAAAGACATGTATTATATGAAACTCTCTTTTAGTGTATTAAGTATAAATGTATCACCAATTCAATATATTTTTGTTTGATAATGTGAGTTTTGGTGATCAAATTTGATTGTTGTCAAAAGGAGTACCACTTTATGTAATAGAATTTCATAAAGAGTACCATTTAAGCTCCTCCTTAGGAACTTTTTTTTATCCTTCATCCATCATAAATAGTGTTAGAAGCTGCAATACTTTGCTTTCAACTGATGAATGGCACTCAAACTCACCACTTATAAACCACGAGAAAAAGAATCTTAAGCTAAAAGAAGGACCCAGTTAGCCAGCCACCACCAGTGTCGTTCACCACGGCACCAGCGCGGCCCTGCGCCGTCCACCACGACGCAAGTGCCCCCAACTCAGCGGAGCTACAATCTTCTCGACGATTTGAACCATATGAGCTTTGCACATATGACCTACATTTTCATTCACTATCAAGGTCGGTCTCTCATTGCCGATCTCATAAAATGCTTCCTCTCTCAACTTGTTTCAATTTGTAATAATAGACCCTAACTGAAAACTAGAATTTGATTTAGATCATGTAAAGACAGTGATAGAGGATTTGAATGAAAAGAATTATGTGATTTGTTTTACCACTTCAAAAATTGCTATAACCTATTGTAGAGGGTATATTTTACGATTAATGTTGATGACGTCAGGCACGTCGGTCAAGTTGGTTGAATCGGACACTAGCAACCTGTCAACACAAAATACGTAAGAGCCCTTAAGGAGCACCAGTGGGGTGTCAGTCGAAGAGCCTCTAACGCTGAAGTCAGTAAATAATTTTGTATTGAATAAATTAAAATAAATGAATTAAATATAATAAACAATGGAACAATTGATGACGTCGATGATATCGGACGGTCAGGCACGTCCGGCAAGTGATCGTGATGATGCGGCGGTCGAGAGCGTCAGAGGGTGAATGAGAGGTGTTGAACGGGCGTAACGGTGATATTGGACGGTCAGGTATGTCCAGTGACTGGTGGAGTTGAGACGGCGGTTGAGAGCATAGGAGAATTAGAGAGAGTTATTCAAGAGCGCAGGTTGAGTAGAGAATGACTTGGAATTCGATGATCCCATTGGATCAGTGGTCTTGTATTTATATATGACTGCTTGGGGTCTCTAGGGTTTCTCTCCTCAATCGTATTCGTCTGTTACGTGACCCATTTGTTCCTACTTTCATGGAGCTCGTGGCTTTTGACACGTTCTCAAAAGTCACCTCACCTGACCGTTCAGATAACCGTGGCTGACGTGGTTCCGGTTTCGCTACCATGTTCCACGAAAAGTAGTAGTTTTCTTTTGATTTTTGCATACAAGACAAATTATTTTACAATGCATTGGTACGGTACCGAGAGTCATCTCATAAAATGTCCAAACCATAATTTTTTATTCTTATTTGAAACTTTGGTCGTACGTTCGGATGGAAGTGGCATGATAATAGAGTCTTGAGAGAGGTAATAACAATTTATAATAATAAGTGCTAAATAAATAAATTCTAGTAAGTATAAAAAATAATACAAAATTAAAATAGTAAACTTACCGAAATGCAAGTAGGTATCATTATCGTCGATTCCTTCATGATGAATGTTCATCTGACTACCCTTTTAGATGGTCTAATTACAGTTTGGTCCCTATTGTTTCAGATATTACAATGGAGGACAAACTTTGCACTGTCCAGAAACTATATTTACAACGAAGGACAAAAGTCAAATTTTCAGATGATGTCACTGGAGAGAGAGTACTGATATTCTGAATTTGCCCTTTTATTTTTCATTTTCTTGTTTACCCAATTATTTTTCGCCTCACATGGGTGGCACATGCTGGACCTTATTGTAATATATATAACACTTTTGGACTTCAGTGTAATAAATTTTCAAGCTTTCTAGAAAAAATAATTTTTCCAAAAAAGAAAGTATTTTCTGGAAAAAAAATATTATTTTTTGAAAAAATAAAAAAAAATTATTTTCTGGAAAAAAATTATCTTTTCGAAAAAAATATTATTTTATGGAATTTTTATTTTTTTCAAAAAATTAAAAAATATTTTCTGGAGAAAAAATTATTTTTGGGCAAAATAATATTTTTTCGAAATAAAATTATATTTCGAAAAAATAAAACTATTTTCTGGAAAAAATAAAAAAAAATATTTTTTCGAAAAAATTTAAAAAATATTTTCTGGAGAAACAGGTATTTTTTGGCAAAATAATATTTTTTCGAAATTAAATTATTTGCTGGAAAAAAATATTATTTTTTCGAAAAAATAAAATTATTTTCTGAAAAAAAATAAAAAAAATATTTTCTGGAGGAAAAAATATTTTTTGGCAAAATAATATTTTTTCGAAATAAAACTATTTTCTTGAAAAAATATTATTTTTTCGAAAAAATAAAATTGTTTTCTGGGAAAAAAATAAAATAAAATATTTTTGCAAAAAAAATATTTTTTCTGGAAAAAACTATATTTCGAAAAAAAATTATTTTCTGAAAAAAGAATATTTTTTAAAAGAAATGTATTAGCCAAACACTTTAATAACTTATAAGCTATTTGTTTAATATGAAATGTATTTTAAAAAAAATGTGTTATTCAAGTAAATAGAGGGGCATTTTCGTCTTTTTAATAGAAGTCAACACCAATTCAGATTTTTATCCTTCGCTGTAATTTATGAAACAATAGGGACTAAAGTGTAAAGAGACCATCTAATAGGGTAGTTGGCTGTAATTTCCCCTTTTATTTAATAATGATAGATTTAGATTTATATAATTATACAAGGTTACTTAACAAAAAATAATAATACAAGTTGTGAAAACTTGAGAATTGTGAAAATTTGAGAGTTGTGAGAACTTGAGAATTAAGAATAAGAGAGAATAGAGTTGTTGGTGTGAAAAATAGTTAAGAGGAGGTGGATATTTATAAGTTGATTTTTCAAAAACAAAAAATTAAAAATTCTGGCCGTTAGGCCCGACCCATGGGCTGGCCGTTGGGCGACGGCTAGTGCACCAACCAATCGATTGGTGCCACATGGCATGGGTCCCGGCACAACCCATTCAAATTTGAATGGTGGGCTTGGGGTAGGCTCGGGCCGGGCTGCGGGTGGGATGGGGGCCGGGCTATGGGTGGACTGGGGCCGGGATGGGATGGGATGGGGGCCGAGCCGGTCTGGGCTAGGGGGCGTGCCCTATTGGGATAGGCCTGGGTTGGAGAGTTCGGGATCGGGACCGTCCGGGTGTCCAAGGGTGCTGGGCTCGATCCGGGGCCGGGCTGGCTCGAGCGGCACGCGGGCCTAGAAAACCCAAGTTGGGTCGGGCTGTCATGGGCCGGACCGGCCCCCTGTCCACCTCTAGACCTGACCCCTAATTAACTCGTTCGTGGCTTTTGTGGACGTTGTCTCTGACTCCCTGTTTGACTCAGTTGACATGCTTAAGAAGCACGTGGAGGATATCGTGGTTGGTTGGTTGGTTGACTTAATCAGAATATTCAAGTTAGTCTGTTGGGAATGCGGGTCCGTATCTTTTACGATCGTAGATCAGGAAGTGGTCATAGGAGGCCCAATACTATATTTGGGCCTCATTGTCCGATATTGGGCCGAAGTCTTCAGTCCGCCTGCCATATTGGGCTAATGGTTTGATTTTGTCGGATTTTAAACATGCCCAGATAAAAGTTTGACCCATAGTGGCCAAAAAAAAATGTTTGACCCATTTAGCAGGTCCTAGAATCCGAGTATGTGCCTAAGTGACCTTACTAACATGTACAACATTGTCTAACTTGACTGTCTAGTTGGGTTGTCCAATAAATTTCAGCCCAAATTAGGTACACGGATTTTGTCCACTACACAGTCTCGTAGATCCTCTTTCTAGGATTCACAAGGCTAATGTTAATGATTCACAACATTACACATAAATCACATTCATTAATACACATTACACAAGAAGTCTTTCACACAAGACATACACTCTTAAATCCACGACGAGTACAATACGAAGTTCATTGCAAGAGTCCAAATGGTCTAGAACAAAATAGTATTTGAGTAATAGGACACAACAATAAAAAATAAGAGAACAAAATAACGATATCAAGAGCAACAACTCGTCAATAAACTAACCTAGCATTCGTTCATATTAGGCTAACAACTAATGTGATAAGAAAGACATAGCTAAATTCCCAAAACCCTATCTACGATCTACGATCAAAAGTGAATCATACTACGAAGATATTGTTGGGATTCGGTCCAGCATCCTGCCTGCATGGGCTTAAAAATGCGCGAGGTGCGGCTTGCGATTCGACCTGTGAGATCTGCACTAGAAAGTGGTTAAAATGAATTGATTTGGACTACTCATACCAATAAGATGCATCTTCTTTTCTGGTATCCATCTGATAGAAACTCCAAAGTTAAGCATGCTTGGCCTGGAGTAGTTATGGTATGGGTGACCCCCTGGGAAGTCTCCCAGCTGCGTGAGTGTGGACAAAATGCTCTAGAAAAGACTCGTGTTGGTATAGTGTGGATAGTCTTCATCATTCTTGGGACCAACAGATATCGATCTAAAACTCTTAATTTATTCAAACTTAATTCACATAAGAATCTTCACAACAACTTGAACATCAGCAGTTAAAAATACCAATATATAATTCATGAATTCTCGGATTAAACCAAGTATAATCAACTAAGAATTCAGAATTTCAACCTAACAATACCATAGTTAGAGTTCATCACGAAGTACCTCGATTTAGATGATATAAATGGATTAAATGCATTTTTCTAGATTGACGTTGCACAGGCTAAGGAGAAGGGAAACCCTAATGCGACTTCCGCAACCAACAACAAAGACTCCGATCTTTGACTATTGCGACCCGCTTTTCCGTCATGCCCACGGATCCCCGACTCCAAAAATGTTCGAGACAAATGGATGAGCATACTGCCATGGAAGACACTGTCTTCATGGAAGCATTTCCTACCCCTGCAAATACCAATTCCGACGAAACCGTTAAAGCTAATCCTTCTTCATATGCAGAAAAAGCTGCGTTTCAAGGGAAGATTAAAGACGTACCAATTGATGATCAGAAAAATCAAGAAGAACGAAGGAAGATTAGGATTTCTCTGCCTACTCCAGAAATCCCCTTTAAACAGGTTGAATTTGATTCTGATTTGCAAGATCTCATGGAATCTCCATGGAAGGATACTATCTTGGTGAAAATTCTCGGAAAACCATGGTTCTACCCAACATTACGTAATAAATTGGCAACTATGTGGAGTCTTTATGGTGAGATAGATATGGTCGATCTGGGACACAACTGCTATTGCATCAGGGGTTTGAGTGCAGCAAAACACGAAATGATACTCACAGAGGGCCCTTGGAAACTGGCCGGAAGTTTTCTGTCCATACGAAAATGGAAACCTAATTTTCGGGCGGATAATGACAAGATAGACAACACCATAACATGGGTACCTATCCTCAATTTACCGGCGGAGATGTTTCGTGAATCGGTTATTCAGTCCCTGGCCACGTGTATTGGTGATCCGATAAAAATCGATGGAAACACCTTTACAGTGGCTTGTTGTAAGTTTGCTCGGTTCTGCGTACACGTTCAGACAGATATTTCGTTGGAACTCGGTCTTTGTATCAGTGGGAAAGTATACCAAGTTGTCTACGAAAATATCCCGAGTCTTTGTCATTCCTGCGGGAAAATCGGCCATAATACAGGTAGTTGCTTAATCCCACCCAGCGGAACGAATCCGAATTATGAAAGTAGGGAGACTCCAGTTACGACAAAAGGCGATAACACCGTAGTATCACCAACTGAGTGGCTAGTAGAGAAGGCCAAGAACAAAGAATATGGTTCTTGGATGCTTGTAACTCGTAAGAAGAACACCCAGGGAACAGCCCCACCAACGACGAGCAAATATATCGGGCTGCGACTCAAGAGAATCGATGGGGGAATCTGATGGTATTCTCGGCTCAGAATAATAATCAGACTTCTCGGAATTCTAATGCCAGATATCAATCAAACGGATCACCTTATACCAACACGGCGGGTCGGGTTTTACCCGCTAGCATTACTGGAGCACGTACTAAGGTCTCTCATCCATCCAAAACCCGGCGTAGCAACAATGGGCCTCAGAATGCAGGCCCAAATATCGTTCCGCTTAATGTTGGACATGTGCACACAACTGATACTTCGAACCCTAGTTATCAGCTCTGTAATAACCTATTCTCAATTTTACGATCAGAAATAATTACAGACATAAAAGAAACGCAGAATGGATTGGAGGGTGGAACATCCGGACCAGGACATGGAGATAGACAACGGCCTGGTGTTCCTCAATATAATGTTTATGGTGAACCTAGACGCAGCCCAAACTCTCAATACCGAAAAGCGAATACATCAGTTCAACGACCACTCCAGGATATTACAAACCGACCCGAAGGAGATATTGGTTCACATAAAGGAGACCCCAGCTATTGTGTGGCAAGTGGAAGTACTAACATACATGATATTCAGGGAGGACGACATGAGAACATGTTAGCAAAGAATAACGAGGAGCAATTGGGAATAGCTCCGACAGCGGACATTGGTGATGAAGATGCTCCATCAGTTGTTTACACTATGGAGGGGATGGATTCCTGATAATCCAGTTCTCCCATATCAATTATACAATTTCGACATGAAGATAATCTCATGGAATTGTCAGGGAACAGGTAATATGGAATTTCATAGGAATTTTCGTGAATTGGTTAGAGTTCATCAACCTCATGTTGTGTATTTACTGGAAACTAGAGTTTCAGAAGAGAATGCTAGGCAGATTATACCCTCACTCGGGTTTTCGGGTTGGGAAATTGCACCGACGATTGGGATGGAAGGCGGTATTTGGATGTTATGGAATGAGGAGGCAATAGATGTTGAAATAATTGATATTGAGGATCAGAGCATACATGCAATCATTGGTCCCCGACGAACCGACCCCTGGTTAGTTTCAGGTATTTATGCACAGCCAAAAAAGCGGGACAAGATTAGACTGTTTAATAAGCTAGAGAAAATTTCCAAGAATATTGATCTACCATGGCTCGTAACTGGAGATTTTAATGAGGTGGGTTTTTCACATGAAAAATACGGGGAAAAGGCAACATCCGTTACACGCCTTATTTCCTTCCAATGCCGGCTGACTGCGTGCTCACTGCACGATCTGGGTTTTAAGGGTCCTGTTTACACTTGGGTGAACAAAAGGAATGGAGAGGCCAGAATAAAGGAGCGTATTGACCGGGCAGTAGCGAATAACAAATGGATCGACAAATTTACAGACTATGCAGTTCTACACTTGCCACGTACGCATGGTGATCATCACCCCATCATGACGGACACACAGGGAGCTAGTTCGGAGCCTAATAATCGGCTTTTTAGATTCGAAGCGGCATGGTTTACACACCCGGGCTATGAAAACAAGTTGAAAGAAATCTGGACAGGAGCACCAACATAGTCCACGTTATTGCCAAAGTTCCAGACATTATGCAGAAATGGAATAAGAATTGTTTTGGGAACATCTTTAAGCGAAAGCATATTGTCCTGGGGCGTCTTAAGGGTATTCAAAAATCTCCTGCTCATGCGCAAAGTGATTTCTTATGCACGTTGGAAGACCAACTTATCCAGGAGTATAATTTGATACTTCAACAAGAAGAAATTTTGTGGTACCAAAAGTCCCGGGTGAAATGGATAGCTGACGGAGACCGTAATACAAAGTTTTTCCACCAAACCACGAAATCAAGAAGGAGACGCAACCGAATCTTTACTCTTGAAGTCGAGGGTGCATGGGAAGATGATGTAGAATAGTTACAATTACATGCAAGAAGCTATTTTTTGAACCTCTTCACGGGTCACCAAACCCGCCAGCAGCAGGGGCCATTTTTACTCCCAATTTTGGTGCACTAGGCCGGTTTAATTACCGAAGAAGCCCACAATCTCTCAGCCCAAGTTACAATGGAAGAATTAAAGGAGACTGTTTGGGCCACCCACTCGTTTAAGGCTCCAGGCCCCGATGGTTTGCAATTTGTATTTTTTCAACGTGGTTGGGAGTGGGTGCACACTTCCTTGCTCGACTTCATCCATGCTGCATTTACTAATAGGGAGTTCGATGCCAATATTTGTGTGGCACACATGTGCCTAATCCCGAAGGTAAATAATCCAACCGAGATATCTAAATTCCGTCCCATATCTCTTTTTAATGTTATTTATAAATATATCACTAAATGCATTACACTGAGGTTGAAAGAGATCATGCCTCACCTTATTGCCCCTACACAGTCGAGCTTTCTTAAAGGTACAAGTACTCAGGATAATATATTTGTTCTACAAGAAGTCTTGCATTCTTTGAGAAAGAAATGTAAGAATAAGATAGGTTGTATGGTCATGAAGCTAGACTTGGAAAAGGCATATGACAAAGTCAATTGGGATTATTTGGAAGAAACACTTCATGCGTTCGAATTTCCTAGCGAGTTAATCCAGTTGATCATGTTTTGTGTACGTAATGCCTCTACAAAAATCTTGTGGAATGAGGAACCATTAGAAGCTTTTAATCACACATGTGGTTTACGCCAAGGAGACCCTTTATCGCCTTATTTGTTTGTCTTGTGTGTAGAGCGGTTGGCTTATCTTATTCAGGAGGCTGTGGAAAGCAAGAACTGGGAACCTATATTACCTTGTAGAGGTGGTCCAAAACTCTCCCACCTTTTCTTCGCAGACGACTTGATTTTGATGGGTAAAGCAAATATCTCTACGGCTAGGACTATTAAGAAGGTTCTGGATACTTTATGTGCAGCATCTGGACTTAAACTGAGCCCGGAAAAATCAAAAGTGTTCTTCTCACATCTGGGTGGAGCATCTCTGAAACGGGATATTAGTGATGTCTTGGGTTTTGGTCAAACAACGAACTTGGGCAAATACTTGGGGGTAAAGCTTATACATGGGAGAGTGGAAAGATCAACTTATAGCGATGTTTTTGACAAGCTTTTAACTAGATTGAGCGGCTGGAAGATAAAATTCTTGTCCATGGCAGGACGAGCCACTCTCATCCAGTCGGTCAAGTCGGCAATACCCCTCCACACGATGCAATCGAGTTGGATGCCAGAAAATATATGTGACAAGATTGATAAGATAAATCGAAACTTTCTCTGGTCCTCCGATACAGAGGTTCGTAAGCTGCATTCAATTGGTTGGAATAAGGTGACTTTGCCGAAAATTCAAGGTGTACTTGGTTTACGCCGGGCTCGAACAAATAACGAAGTGTCGCTGGGCAAAATGGTTTGGAAGATACTGGTCAAGGAGGATACTGTCTGGCAGAAGCTTATACAAGTAAAGTATTTGAAATCCCAGAACCTGTCTCATTATTGTGCAAAGTCGGGTGACAGCCCGGGATGGAAAGGGGTGGTCAAATGCATGGGATTACTAAAGCCTTTCTTCCAATGGAGGATAAAAAATGGCGAGTGAATCCTCTTTTGGTACGATAACTGGATGGGAGGAAAACGATTATGTGACATGGTTGACTCTATAGAGAATCATGAAATAGAGTTGCGTTTGTGTGAGGTATTAGATGAGGATGGGCACTGGCACCTTGATCATATTCAAACTGTTATTCCCCCGAGTTTGATCGATGAAATCCGATGTTCTCAGTTCCGATTATCTGCTACGGACGATACAATAATATGGAACGAAACTGCATCGGGAATGTATACGTGCCAATCTGCGTATAGAGCTCTACAGAAAAGTTATGCGGGAAATGCGCAAATAAAAGTACCTTGGGCTTGGATCTGGAAGTTAAAATGCAGCCACAAGTTACGCCTTTTTTTGTGGCTGGCCGTTCAAAATCGTCTAGCTACAAATCACCTACGGAAGGCTCGAAATATCAGCGACTCGGGAGCATGCTATCAATGTAACTGCACGGACGAGTCGGTCATACATATTCTTAGGTATTTTCAGCCGACGCGCAACTTATGGCAGTACCTCCTTTCTGACAAACAGTTACAAGAGTTTGACCGTACTTCGGGTGCTGAATGGATGAAAAGTAACATGAAGAAACGGATGTCGGAGTGTAAAAGGATTCCAACTGTAGACTGGGCGTGGATGTTTATTGCGGCCATCTGGGAGTTGTGGAAGTCTAGAATTTCGGTCGTTTTTCGGGGCTCTGGAAACACATTGCAACAGACCATTTTCAAAGTCAAGCAGATGGGTATAAATTTACAACAAGTTTTCGGATCTATAATGAGTTTGGGGCGAGACACGAAGTGGCGAAGACCTAGCCAAGGTTGGGTGAAATTAAACGTGGATGGGGGCTGCAACAGATCAACAAACCGTGGTTCGATTGGAGGCTTAGTTCGAGATGAATCCGGTGAATGGTTATGGGGTTTTACTAAGGCTGTGACTTGCCCAACTGCCAATGAATGCGAGATACTTGCGATAAGGACTGGACTGAGCCTTGCATGGGAACGCAAAACTCCACAGCTGGAAGTGGAATCGGATTCACGCGAGATGATTGAAGCGCTACAACAAGACAGTCTCACCAATCATCCGCTGCAAACACTCATTGAGGATTGCAGAGAGGTACTTTGTAAGCCCTGGAATGTTAAGATTAAATGGATTGCTCGAACAAGCAACGCGGCGGCGGACAAAATGGCTAAACTCAGCCAAACATCGGGAAGCGAGGATGTGTTTTGGGACACCCCACCGGCTTCTGTACTGTCTATTTTAGAATATGATTTAGCTTAATCATTCTAATGTCTTTTCTATACCAAAAAAAAATGGATTAAATGCGTTACATCTCGTCCAAAATGCTCTCATAGATGTTAGATGTGCTTCATATCCTTTAAATGGTGAAAAGTGCTGAAGAGTCGCGAGAGAGATGAAAAGAGATGAAGGAAATTATTCATGTCCCGCTCAAAACCGCTCTCAGTCATATCCATACTGCCAGTGTTACGGCAGTAACCATCAACACTTACGACCATAACTTGCGAAGCTTATATATGTATCTAGCTAACAGTAAGGTTGTATTAGTGCACTGGAAACACCTGAATGCTGCAGGCAGGAGATACGGCCGTATCCCTCTCCTCATGATTGTCCTGAACTTACGGCCTTTATGGCAGTAATTTAGGTGTTGATTCCAAAATACAGTAGTGAGTTATCGGCTTGCTCAACTTTTCATCAAGAATCACGAATATACCAACATGACTACCGCAAAGTGTTGAAATACATGTAACATGCACAAAAAAACAAATGCTAATATCCATCATAACCTCGATACAATCATGCCAAAAGTCAACTAACATGAAATACAGAACAATACTTTCCAATAATGAAAACGAAAAAAATAATAATAACATTTATTCTTGGAAATAAAGAGGAAATGGACTGTTTGAGCAGCCCATTTGAGAGGCAATTTTGAGTGGGCACGACTACGAGTTAAAGTCGGAACTTAGTTGAAATACGTAGTACACCGTACGAGGTTTCCAAAACATGTAAGAACACTCAAAATAATTGAGGTATGAATGAAATATAATGTTCCAAAGTGAACCATTTGGAAATGGGTTTGGATTCTATCCCACATTGGAAAAATATGGGAAAAATTGTGAGTATATATGGTGATGTGAACAAACTCTTGTTCAAAGTGAGACATGAGTGGATGTGGGACAAGGCGCCTCTCGCGCACACACACGCGCGCGCCGCCGTTCGTTCGGCTAGGCTCGAAGGGCGATTTGGGCGAAATGTCTCGGCGTCTTGAAGTTATCAATAAAAATTCAAATTTTCGGATTTGGATAAATATCAAATTAATTGATATTCTCGAATTAATATATTAGGATAACTATAAAATTAATTGGTAATTATCGGATTAATATATTAATAGATTTTGACAAGTATCAAAGATACCAATCCTAATCGGTTTAGAGTTCCTCCAGCACATGGTTTCCTCTCGTCTTCACCTATAAATACACAACTTGAGGGCCCCGAACTTTTCACCTCTTACATACGATTTTTGAGCAGTTTTTCTTCTTCGTTTCTCTTCCCCTCTGTGTCGGTGATAGTATACAGATTTTATTCTAGTTCGCTGAGGGTGCAGGGATCATCAATTCAGTGCATCGAGGTGTTGTTTTATCCTGGGAGGCAGACGTTACACACCGTGGTGAGGGCGAATCTGCTTTAAGGAGACAGATCTTCTGGACTCAACATCGACTTTCATTCGTTTTTCGGCATTAGCAAATATTTGTTTTGCTAACACTTTTTTGCAGGGTCTTCAGAAAATAAATTTGCGATTCTGTACTGTTTTTCAAGTGTTAGTTTTTAATTTTGCCAACAATCTTAAAGCAGATTTTGTTTACTTGATTAAACAGATTATTTTCAAAACTCTGTCACATAATGGATCATTCAATCCCTACTCAAAACCCAACTCTGTCTAAGGACATTTCTGGAGGTGCGCCTCAGAAAACTGGATCGGATTCCGCAACTAGAGGTGCGCCTCTGATAACAGGATCGGCTTCAGCGAACCACTCTGCTTCGGTTCCAATAAGCAATTCGGTTTCGGTTCCGGTCAACCATGCTGACAAACCAGAGAAATTCAACGGGCAAAATTTTAAGAGATGGCAGCAGAAGATGATGTTCTATCTGACCACTCTAGGCTTGTCTCGATTCCTCAAGGAGGAGGCACCAAAATATGATGAAGACAATGACCAACAGACTTTGACGGCCATTGACGCTTGGAAAACTTCTGACTATCTATGTCAAAATTATGGAATGAATGGCCTTGCTGATTCGCTATAAAACGTGTATAACACTGCTAAATCAGCCAAGGCATTATGGGACTCAGTAGATCATAAGTACAAGATCGAGGATGTCGGTGCCAAAAAGTGGATTGTTGGGCGGTTTTTTTATTATAAGATGGTGGATTCCAAGACTGTGGTCAGTCAGGTACAAGAGCTACAAGTGATCATTCACGAAATCCATGCTGAAGGAATGGTCATTAGCGAATCCTTCCAAGTGGCTGCTGTGATTGAAAAACTACCCTCGACTTGGAAAGACTTCAAGAATTATCTGAAGTATAAGCGCAAGGAGATGAGCATGGAAGATCTGATCATTAGACTTCACATTGAGGAAGACAACAGAGGATCAGAGAAGAAGGTAAATGTTATTGTGGCAAAGTCCAATGTTGTGGAAACTGGACAGACATCCAAGAAAGGCAACAATGGGAAGGGAACCAAGCTGGGACCTAAAGGAGGAATTACGATAAAGAAAGAGAAATTCCTTGGAAAGTGCTACAACTGTAAGAAGATGGGTCATAGGGCGGCTGACTGCATGCTGCCAAAAAAACCAAAGAAAAAGGATGGTAATGCAGCACATGTGATTACCGAACAAGTGGGAAATCTTGACTTATTGACACGTTCTTAGTGTAACTATCGCAAGTGCACGATATCGTATCAAGTAGTAAGTGGACTTTTTGAGTCCGGTTTATTGATCCCACGAGGAAGTTTGGTTATAATTTGAATTATACACTATTAGTCTATTTTAATAGATACTAAGATGAGTGAAACACACAATTAAAGAGTTTGGTTTAATAATTGTAAAGAAAATGCAATAATAGTTCTAATATTTTAAGGAAATAAAAAGATTGCAACAATAATAGATTGATTAATGATAAAATAAAATAGTTGGGATTACAAATTTAGTTCGTCATTAGTTATGGAAGATGTATAAGAGATCATAAGATGAATTTACTTATTATGTTGTGTAGATTCGATTTTCCTTAAAAAGACGGCTTCTCTTTCAAACTATAAAACGCCCCTTATATATTGAATCAATCCACTATATTTCTATGTTGATTGGCTTCAATACATAGCATTAGGATTTATGAAAATAACTCAAAGAACCATCTAAGGTCTAGACGTATATTTCTATCCCCTAGAACAACTTAGAGTGAAGATCATTTGATCTAATCAAACATATTTTCTTTCGAAACATATGAAGACCATAAATATCGTCATTTATTGGCCAGATAAATAAAGATTGTTAAAACAATGAAAATCACACACAATAATAAGTAATTCATAATAGATCTTTATACAAACTTAAATAACATGACTAACCTTGTTTATAATCCCAACTTAAGGTAACTTAGCCCATGAAGGGTTTAATATACATAATACAAGTTTGAGTGGTCATTATTAGTTGAACAAGAGAAAGAATTGATCCTAACTCCCTTAGTAGATAAAGGAGAAAGAAGCAATAAACTCTCTGAACAACATATGCTATACCACGCTAACACAAATCACTCAAGAACACAAATGTGTTCTTCACACAAAAAGAAAATATTACAAAAAGTGGAAAAATTATAAGATGAATGATGAATGATGAAGGATCTATACACCTAAAGTCATCTAATAGCTCCAAAACTCCAGCATTATTATAATAGATCGGATCAATGTCAGTCATCCCCTCAATAATACACAAAAAGTATAAAAAATTAGACAAATGATCACAATCTGTCAAGAGTTACTAGTAACATCGGTGAGTTACTGGCCGTAACTGACGCGACTTACGGCCGTAACATTTAGTAGTTACGGCCGTAACATGGCTTCGTCAATTTGCTCACTGGTTGCTTTGTGAGTTACGTTTTCAGCCAGAATTTCTCAGACTTTGCGTTTTTGCCCCAAATATTCTTCGGATGATAACTTTTGATATATAACTCTGATTTTGAATCCGGAAAGACTGCCGAATTCGTCTCGGAAAGCCCTACAACAGGAATATATTAAAATTCAACAAAGAGAATATTTTATAAACATGTTATTTCTTGAGTAAATCAGTTATTCAATCCGTTTAAGACTAGATTTACATCATCATCCGATAAAAATAAAATTATTAAAAACTGATTAATTAAAAGCAAAAAACGAGTAGACTAGCTCAATTATGGGTGAAATTTATCGATACAAACCATGGATAAGTGTATAAAACTGACACTTATCACACCCCCAAATTTGAATTCTTGCTAGTCCCGAGCAAGACCCTTTATTAATCACACTCCAAAAATAAAAATAAAAATAAGACACAAAAATAATAATACACACATAATTAAGAAAAATAATTATATAAAAAGAGAAAAGGAGATCAAAATGCCATTAATACATAACAACCAACTTTATACAGTAGATATAAATGAATCAAGATTCAAAATAAATCTACTAATGATTTTTAAGTTAAAACACGATTTTATTTTGTAATTCCAAATTCAAGGTTTTCCCCCCAAAAGGTTGATTATTTCTTTCCCACTCGTGATACACCCGACTCCCTTTAATGGTTGCTCTCGATCACTCGTTTATTTTTTTGACTCAATACGAAGAAGAATTTCATTGGCGTCATCAAATATTGTGATTTTTCACGAAATTGAGTGTATTAAAATTCAGCCGCTAATTAATTCAGATCTGCTGATAAACTACATCCCTTTTAGTGATAGCTTTCACACCGTTATTTGCTAACGTGTAGCTCTTTTCACCAACACAATTTCTATCTTTTTTTTTTTAAAAAAAAAGTGATAGCTTTCACACCGTTATTTGCTAACGTGTAGCTCTTTTCACCAATTTTTCTGTGAGACGGCAGCTACGCACCAACAATGGTTAGTCCTTTATTTTTCGCAAAATTTAAGACCCCCAAAATTAGGCAGTTGTTGCTGCTCAACACTTCTCCTTTTTGTCATTTTTATTTTTTTTAGGTGATAGTTTTCACACCGTTATTTGCTAATGTGTAGCTCTTTTCACCAATAACTTCTTTTTTTTTTTTTTAGGGAATAAAATTTTTGCAGAAAATCGTTTCTTAGTTTAAGCATGAAAAATCAAAAACTCCACAAATTAAGTAAATTTCAGTTCTATTTTTCATCAACCGACTGATTCTTCTTTTCTCAAGGTAACGAATGACTCGATTTTATATGATAACTACAAGGCTTGGAAAGAGAGATTAAGGCTCAAAAATTTTGGAATATACAATTTTTTTTACCGGTTAAAATGATTTTAGAAGCTTGTATATAGCTAATTTATTGGTGTTATGGCCAGATCTAGAAATCTCACAAATCAAAATAATATATATATATATATTAATATATATAACTTGAAATATATATACACTAAACCTAAAAAAAAAATCAATGCCAAATAATAAAAACACACCACACACTACAATAATCAAAACATACCACAATCATAATCAAAATAAACATCATAGTTTAAAAACAAACAAAATAAACACACAAATTCCAAAACACCCCCAAACTTGAAAGTAAAACTGTCCCGAGTTTTTTTAGAATTTAAAAGCAAGTGAGAAAACAGAAAACTCCCTGAAATTTTAGCTTTTTGATCCTCCAGGTGTGTCGTCAGGGATGTTTAGAAAACGGAAAAGCTTTTCAAAGCACTTCTCCGTTTCTAATTGTCGGTCGATTATTTCATTCTGATTTCTCAAAATTTCAAACCTGGGATGTTTCTAATCCCCGAACTCTTTCAAGCAAATTTGCCTCAAAAGGCATCAAGTCATCATCGGCATCCTCCTCGTGCTCATATTCCTCCTCGTGGCTACTTTCCTCTTCCGGTTCCAAACGTGCCCGTTTGCTCCTTAACTGAGTACTTCGAAAAATACTACTCCAGCCATTTAGTCGATCCCCATGCGTTAATATATCACCCCCCGCCGAAATTTTTACTCTCTGGCTCCTACAAATACCGGTGATAAGGCAGGGGTATGGCATCTTCTGCCTAGTCAGGACCATGCCGGCATAGTGACAAATAGTAGTATAAATGTGAGTACCCAAATCCATTTTTACCCCTCGGCGGATAGCAAATAAACCTCGCAGTTGGCCAATGGAAACTATCGTCAGAGTCGAAGTCGGGTAAATACTCCGGCTGCCCACATCCATAAGTACCAAGCATCATCAATGAGGTCCGCCTGGTTGTATCGGGGTTTGATCATCCCAATACTGTCATGCAGCTCCCTCACTAATGCCCAGCGTAAAACCCTATCATCCGGCACATCCTCATTAGGTAAGATAGAAATGTCAACCGCGTTAGTACAATTAACCCCCAAATACTTGTTAATGACATCCGGTGAAAAATTAATCGATTTTCCATTCACAGTCGTTTGATGATAAGTAGGCGACCCTACCTGCCCAATGGATTTGTTGAAAGTATTGTAAAAGTTTAGGGTCAAGGTCGGGTTACCATTTGGGAGTTCGGAAACGAATTTTTCCCACCCGTTGTCTGTGAATTTTTGGATGGACGGGCTAGTGATAGTGTCTCTATCCAAATCGCCAATGAAATCATCAAGTTTGAACAATCTCTCCTTAATGCACTTTGTGTTTTGATTTCTTTGCGGCGGTGCCGGTTCTTGAGACGACGAACCGACCTTTTCTTTTCCTTTTGACGCTTTCTTCGGTGCCATCCCTGAAATTAAACAAAATCAACTTCCTTTTCATCACACGAATATAATCATCAAGCAAAACCAACAAAAACATAAAAAAAAATCAAAGATTTTCGTTGTGGCATTTCGTCGGACATCTTGAGTTCATAGTTTTTTAACAAGTTTTTTTTCATTCAAACTCAAATCCACAAAGTCACCACAAATCAATGAATCAAATAACCACACAAATATCAACAATACTAACAACTAATCATCATTCAATCAACGAATCTTACGAAAATAGGAATCGAAAAACAAATCTGAAGCGAGAAACTAAAACTTATAAAAATAAAAAATATATAAATTGAAACAAGGATTGAAAGAAAACCTGATGATTTATGTGTTATTGCTGATAGGAGAATGGATTGTATTGAAGAATTTGAGTTTTAGAAAGTAGGGATTTAGAAGGAAAAAAAAAATTCGGAACTGCTCCTCTTCTCCCGCCGGGTTTGTGAATCTGTGATTCCAAGTCTCATTTTTTTTTTTAGAAAATTATAATTATTATATGTGTGAGAATAATGAAAGAAAGACTCCCTGGATTTTATGAACGATATGATCCTTGCTCTTGTTGTTGAATCTTTCTGTGTTACCCCCAAACTTATTTTGCGAAATAATAGAGATTGAGTTGCCTCCCAATAAGCGCTTTGTTTAACGTCCTTAGCTTGACTTCTTGTCTGATCAATTAGGTATTTCCAACATTATGATTGACTTTGCTGTCGAGAATTCTCCTCCCAGATATGGCTTTAACCGTTGGCCGTTTACTTTGAAACTCCCGTCGGTTGTATTATAAATCTCCACAGCTCCATGAGAAAACACCTCTTTGATCGTGTAAGGGCCCGTCCATCGTGATCGCAGCTTACCCGGAAACAGACGCAGTCGTGCATTAAAAAGGAGAACTTGGTCTCCTGCTTTAAAATCTCTTCTTAGAATTCTGCTGTCATGCCATCTTTTTGTTTTTTCTTTGTAGATTTTGGCATTTTCATATGAGTCGAGTCGGATTTCATCCAACTCATTTAACTGCAGCAACCTTTTCTTTCCAGCCAACTGTTCGTCAAAGTTTAATTTTTTTATAGCCCAAAAGGCTCGATGTTCAAGTTCTACTGGCAGGTGACAGGCTTTTCCAATAATCAAACGAAATGGAGACATGCCTATCGGTGTCTTATAAGCTGTTCTGTAAGCCCAGAGCGCATCATCCAGCTTTTTCGACCAATCTTTCCGAGATGAGTCGACTGTCATCTCAAGTATACGTTTCAGTTCACGATTGGTGACCTCGACTTGTCCACTGGTTTGTGGGTGATAAGAGGTAGCAACACGGTGTTTTACTCCAAATTTGGTCAATAGAGCCTTAACCTGGTGATTGCAGAAATGAGATCCGCCATCACTGATAATAACTCTCGGAGTTCCGAAGCGAGTGAATATATTTTTCTTTAGAAAATTTACCACGACCTTAGCTTCGTTTGTTGGTAATGCAACAGCCTCCACCCATTTAGATACGTAGTCCACAGCTACAAGGACGTATTCATTAGAGAACGATGATGGAAAGGGTCCGATGAAATCAATTCCCCAAACGTCGAAGATTTCAACTTCAAGGATGAAATTCATTGGCATTTCATTTATTTTTGACATGTTTCCATGTCTTTGGCACCGGTCACACTTAGAGACAAGTGTATGTGCATCTTTGAACAGAGTGGGCCAATAGAATCCTGCTTCAAGAATTTTTGCTGCTGTTTTTGAACCCCCAAAATGTCCTCCATAGTGAGAGGAATGACATATTTCTAATACCTTCTCCATTTCTTCTTCCGGTATGCATCTCCGGATGATTTGATCAGGTCCTCGTCTGAACAATAGAGGATCTTCCCAGTAATAGTATTTCAACTCGGAGAAGAATTTTTTCTTTTGATGATGGGAAAAATTTGGGTGAATTATTCCACTTACAAGGAAATTAACGATGTCTGCATACCATGGTGCATTTTGTTTTTCCTGCATATTAGAGATTTGGAACAGTTGTTTCATCTGGAAATACTTCATTTATTTCCTTCTCTTGAGCATTGTTTTGGTCTAGTCTAGAGAGATGATCCGCCACTTGGTTTTCTGTTCCCTTTATGTCTCTGATTTCTATGTTGAATTCTTACATAAGTAGAACCCATCGGATTAGCCTTGACTTTGCATCTTGCTTTGTCATTAAATATTTCAGAGATGAATGATTAGTGTAGACAATGACCTTCGATCCCAATAAGTAGGATCGAAATTTAGCAAAGGCATAAACCACTGCAAGCATCTCTTTTTCAGTTGTTGTGTAGTTCAGCTGAGCATCATTCATAGTCCTACTAGCATAATGGATCACTTGCATCATTTTGTCCTTCTTCTGGCCCAGCACGGCCCCCACAGCATAATCACTTGCATCGCACATCAGAATGAATGGAATAGTCCAATCTGGAGAAATGATGATTGGAGCTGATGTAAGCTTATCCTTCAAAGTTGCAAAGGCCACGTGGCATTCATTTGTGAAAAGGAATGGTATATCTTTCTCAAGCAAAGAACAAAGAGGTTTTGCTATTTTTGAGAAATATTTTATGAACCTCCGATAGAATCCTGCATGCCCGAGAAAACTCCTTACTCCTTTCACCGAAATTGGTGGAGGAAGTTTTGCAATCACTTGGATATTTGCCTTATCGACTTCAATTCCATGTTGTGAGATTCTATGGCCAAGTACGGTTCCTTCCTGGACCATGAAGTGACATTTATCCCAATTGAGAACTAGATTTGTGTCTTCACATCTTTCCAAGACCATGCCTAAGTGATTTAGGCATTTATCAAATGAATCTCCGAAAACCGAGAAATCGTCCATGAAAAATTCAATGAATTTTTCAACCATGTCTGAGAATATTGACATCATGCATCTCTGAAATGTGGCTGGAGCATTGCACAATCCGAATGGGATTCTTCTATAGGCAAATGTTCCATAAGGGCATGTGAATGTTGTTTGCTCTTGGTCTTCTGGGGCTATTACAATTTGGTTGTACACTGAATAGCCGTCGAGAAAACAGTAGTAAGAATGTCCCGCCAATCTATCGAGCATTTGATCAATAAATGGGAGTGGAAAATGATCTTTTCTGGTCATCTTGTTGAGCTTCCTGTAATCAATGCACATTCTCCATCCTGTGATGGGTCGTGTTGGTATAAGTTCATTGTGCTCGTTCTCTATGATTGTGGTTCCACTCTTTTTGGACACCATATGTACAGGGCTCAACCATGTACTATCTGAGATTGGATAAATGATTCCTGCGCCAAGTAATTTAAGAATCTCTGCTTTCACAATTTCCTTCATGTTTGGATTCAAACGTCGTTGATGCTCAATTGAAGGTTTGCAGTCATCTTCCATCAAATTTTTGTGTGTGCATATAGAGGGGCTTATTCCTCTAATGTCCGCAATAGTCCATCCAATTTCACTTTTGTGATTCCTCAATACCCTTAGTAATTTCCCTTCTTCAAGTTCGGTCAATATGTTAGATATGATGACCGGAAGTGTAGAGGAAATGCACAAGTAAGCGTATCTCAAATGTGTGGGTAGAGGTTTGAGATCAAGTGTTGGAGCTTCTTGTAAAGAAGGGAGGGGTTTAGCGGAGCTTGTCCCCAATTCTTCAAAATTTGAATGCCTTCTTAAGGGTGGTAGTGCTTCTAGATAGTTAACTGTTTCGGCCAAGTGATATTCTTCTTCCATGTTGGTTAAAGAATTTGCTATACATGTCTCAAGAGGATCTTTAGATAGAATTTTCTCCAAAGACTTGTTTACCATGGCTTCAATTGCGTCTATTCTTAGACAATACTCATCTGTGGAGGGATGATTCAAAGTTTTTAGGACATCCAAGATGACATGTTCGTCTTCCACTCTGAGAATTAGCTTTCCTTCATAGACGTCAATAAGAGCACGTCCGGTTGCGAGAAATGGTCGTCCCAAAATAATGGGAATATCCTGATCTTCTTCCATGTCAAGAATGGTAAAATCTGCTGGAAATATGAATTTATCAACCTTGACGAGCACATCTTCTATTATCCCACGTGGATATTTGATTGACCGATCAACTAATTGTAGTGAAACTGTTGTTGCTTTTGCTTCTCCCAAGTTCAGTTTGTTGAAAATTGACAGGGGCATCAAGTTTATACTTGCCCCTAAATCACAAAGAGCTTTGCCAAAATTCACTTCACCAATTGTACACGGGATTGTGAAAGTTCTCGGATCTTTTTGCTTGGGTGGCAACTTCTTTTGTAGTATTGCGCTACATTCCTCTGTTAGCATGACAGTTTCGTATTCTTCAAGCCTTCATTTGTTGGAAAGAATATCTTTCATAAATTTGGCATAGCTTGGCATTTGTGCTAGAGCATCGGCAAAAGGAATGTTGATGTGTAGCTTTTTGAAAATTTCCAAGAATTTCCCGAATTGAGCATCGAGCTTGTGATTCTTCAACCGTTGAGGAAATGGGATAGGTGGAACATAAGATTTTGTAGCAACTGGACCTTTTTGAGATGTAGGTCCTGATTCAGATTCTTTTTCTGATTCTTGATTTTGTTTATCTTTTTGTTTTTCCATAGAAATTTCTGGCAGCTGCACTCCACTTCTTGTTGTGATAGCTTGGACATTTTCCCTTGGATTTACCTCAGTATTGCTAGGTAACATGCCATGAGATCTTTCTGAAAGTATTTTGGCCATTTGGCCAGCTTGTGTCTCCAGATTTTTAATTGAAGCATCATTGTGTTGTTGATACTTCAATTGTTGTTCAGCTAGCTTCGTGATTGCTTCTTCCCACCCGAGCTTCTTTTCTTGATGCGTTGGATTCAACACATTGTTGTTGTTTGCATAAGAAAAATTTGGATGATTTTTGTACCCTGGATTGTATGTTGGCCCGTAAGGATTGTATGCTTGCCTTTGGAAATTCTGAGCATACGCCACTTGTTATGGTGGTGGTGGTGACTGCTCCTGTTGCACTAAGGGCCAGATAGTTCTGTTGTGAGTTGCTCCACAAATTTCACATGAAAAAGCTGAAACTTGTGGAGTTTGCACCGTCTTCACAGATTGAGGAGTTGAAAAAGACATTTCCTCGACTTTCTTTGATAGAGCTTCAATTTTTGCCAACATAAGTGAATAAGAATCCACTTCAAAAACACCATTTGGTTTCTTTTGGATATTTTTGTCTGGCCATCTTGCACTTTGTTCACTTATAACCTCAAAAAGATTATAAGCCTCTTTCATAGTTTTGTTGCCAAGTGAGCCATTTGATGATGAATCGACATTGGCTCGGCATGTAGGTAAAATTCCAGAATAGAAGTAATTGACTTGTGCTCCCAAATTGAAACCATGGTTAGGACATTTTCATAGCATATCTTTGTATCTCTCCCATGCTTCTTGGAATGATTCTGAATCTTGTTGACGAAATGTAGAGATTTCGTATTTGAGTTTCGCCACTTTTATTGGTGGAAAGTATTTAGTGGTGAATTTTTGGACAAATTCGGGCCAATTTGTTATGCTTCGTGGTGGCAAAGTATCTAGACACTCTCTTGCTCTGTCCTTCAAAGTGTGCACGAAAAGTCTCATTTTGATCGCCTCGTCATTTACATTTGGATATTTGAAATTTCCACAAATCTCCACAAAACGGTTAATATGGAGATATGGATTCTCGTCGGTTCTTCCATAGAATGAGTTGTTGTTGGAGAAGAGATTGATGACATCGGGGCGAATTTGAAAATTGTCCACTCCAAATGGTGGATAGATCACACTTGATTGAACGCTCAAAGATGGGGGTTCATGAATTCCCCAAAGAGCATGTTGTCTTCATCTATTTCCGGCACAATAGGATATTGTTGATGTTGAATGTTTTGAACATTAGGTATTCCCCCTACCGGAGGAATTCTCTCGTTATCGTTTCCTAGGGGGAGACGTGTGTTTAGTTCGTCCGCCATTGATGGTGAAGAAATAATATTTTTCTTTTGTTCTCTTCGCCTTCTTCTGAATGTGGCTTCGATCTCGGGATCTAGTGAAACTAAATCGCGATTGTACGTCCTTCGCATAGACAATAGAATCTACAACAAAGAAAAAGTTGTATTTATAATAATAGTTAATAATGTAATATTTCAAATATAACACTTATACTTTCCCGGCAACGGCGCCAAAAACTTGATGTCCAAGGTGAACTTAGTTGGCTCAAATCCCAAGGAGTGGTGGGTTGAAACTGAAGCAACTAGGCATATATGTGCCAACAAGATAATGTTTTACTCCTTGGAAGAAACAGATGCCGGTGAAAAGTTGTATATGGGAAATTCTGCAACCTCAACTATCTTGGGTGAAGACACGGTGATCTTGAAGATGACGTTTGGAAAGAAAGTGACTCTTAAACGTGTGTTATATATGCCTGATATTCTCAAGAACCTTATTTTTGGTTCCTTGTTGATGAAGCATGGCTTTAGATTAGTTTTTGAGTTTGATAAATTTATTTTGTCAAAGAGTGTTGTGTTTATTGGCAAGGGCGAGAATGTGATGGGCTGATTAAGCTCAATGTTATGACTGTCAAAAATAATAAAATGAAGAATTCTTCTGCTTACTTGCTTGAGTCTCCTAATTTATGGCATGCTAGATTAGGACACGTTAATTTTAATGCAATGCGTAAATTAATTGCATTAGATCACATACCAAAGTTTAAAATTGATTTAAACCACAAGTGTGAAACTTGTGTCAAAATTAACTCGATCTCCATTCCGACAAGTGGAAAGAAACACCAAACCTTTAGAATTAATACATAGCGACATATGTGATTTGAGGTTTGCTCAAACTAGAGGTGGAAATAAATATTTTATTACTTTCGTGGATGATAGTACTAAATATTGCTATGTATATTTGCTTAAAAGCAAAGACGAAGCTATAGAGAAGTTCATTCTTTATAAAATGGAAGTTGAGAATCAATTGAATGCAAAGATAAAAGTTTTAAGGAGTGATCGTGGAGGTGAATGCGTGGAACCATTTGGCGAATATTGTTCACAACATGGGATTATTCATGAGGTCACTGCCCCATATGCACCACAGTCAAATGGAGTGGCGAAAAGTAAGAATCGCACTCTAAGAGAGATGATGGATGCGATATTGCTAAATTCAAGTCTGCCGCAAAATATGTGGGGAGAAGCCATCTTAACGGCAAGTTCTCTCTTAAACAAGATATGCCATAAGAATGGGGATAAAACTCCTTATGAATTGTGGAAGGGTGTCAAGCCTTCCTACAATTACATGAAAGTGTGGGGGTGTCTAACAAAGGTGCTAATACCTATACCTAAGAAAGTCAAAATAGGCCCAAAAACAGATGACTCCATTTTCATTGGATATGCACACAACAACAATGCCTACCGATTTCTTGTGCATGAATCCAAAGTGCCTTAGATTCACAAAAATACAATTATGGAATCAAGGAATGCGTTATTCTTTGAGAATATTGTAAGCCTCCAAGTGAATGCCTTATCTCATCCAAACAGACTTCTGAACTAGTGGATGAAGATAATAAAGACCAAAGAGTAGATAATGAGGACGAACCTGGAAGGAGAAAACGACAAAGGACGGAGAAATCTTATGGACCAGATTTCTTCACCTACCTGCTCGAAAAAGAACCTCAGACTTACAAAGAAGTTGTAAGCTTGACGGATGGACCTCTATGGAAGGAGGCTATCAAAGAAGCGATTGATTCTATATTACATAATCATACTTGGGAACTAGTGGAATTACCTCCAAAGTGTAAACCATTAGGAAATAAGTTGATTTTCAAGAAAAAATTGAAAGATGGAGCAGTTGATAAATATAAGGCTAGACTCGTAGTGAAGGGCTATAACCAACATGAAGGCCTAGACTATTTTTATACTTACTCTCTTGTGACGAGAATAACTTCCATCAGGATGATACTTGTTATTGCCGCATTATGAGGTTTAGAAGTTCATCAAATGGACGTTAAGACTGCCTTTCTTAATGGGGACTTAGAAGAGGAAATCTATACGGAACAACCCGAGGGGTTCTTTGCTCCTGGATAAGAAAGGAAAGTCTGCAAGATGGTAAAATCATTGTACGGATTGAAGCAGACACCAAAACAGTGGCATGAAAAATTTGATCATGTTATGTTGAGTGGTGGCTTCAAAATTAATGAATCTGACAAGTGTGTATATGTGAAAGACACAGAAGATGGCTATGTCATTTTGTGTCTATATGTAGCTGACTTGCTCATTACTGGCAGTTGAGGTCAAGATTTAACATAAAAGATATGGGACTCGTGGATATGATTTTAGGGATTAAGATCACACGAACATTGAAAGCTCTCATGCTGAGTCAAGCCCACTATGTGGATAAAATCCTTGAAAGATTTAACAAAGATGACTCTGGCACAGCCAAAACCCCGGTGGATATGACATTAATACTATCCAAGAATAAGGGTGAAGGAGTATCTCAACTTGAGTACTCTCGCATAATAGAAAGTCTGATGTACATGATGAGCTGTACAAGACCAGATATAGCCTGCTCAGTTAGTAGACTAAGCAGATACACGAGCAACCCCGGAAAAGATCACTGGAAGGCGATCACAAGGGTATTAAGATATTTAAGGGGTACTCATAAGTATGGGCTGCATTATACCAAATATCTAGCAGTACTTGAAGGATATAGTGATGCAAATTGGATATCTGATATAAAAGACTTTAAATCAACAAGTGGATATGTATTCATACTAGCTGGTGCAGTAGTGGCATGCAAATCTTCGAAACAGACACTTAGATCTCGGTCAACGATGGAATCATAGTTTATAGCCTTAGATAAATGCGTAGAAGAGGGAGAATGGCTACACCATTTTCTAGAAGATATTCCAAAATGGGCAAAGCCTGTGACCGCAATATGTATTCATTGCGATAGTCAATCTGCGATTGGCAGGGCACAAAGTGCAATGTACAATGGTAAGTCTCGTCATATAAGGAGGAGACATAATACCATTAGACAGTTGATATCAACAGGAGTTATCACTATTGACTATGTGTCATCAAAGGATAACATTGCGGATCCGCTAACTAAAGGGTTATCAAGAGACCTTGTTGATAAATCATCAAGAGGAATGGGTCTGTTGCCTTGAGCTAATGGTTTTATGGAGGATACACAACCTAAGCTGATTGGAGGTCCCAAGATCTAGGTTTAATAGGACAACTAATTCATTGTTGGGATTCGATGCCTAAATCGAAGGCCCAGCGGAAGCGGTAAAATAAAAATTAATTCGATCTGAATCCCTACGAGAATCGATCGAGCTATGTATATACGAATATATAAAAAAAAACACAAGAGATGTAAGAAACTCACCCTTGTAGTCCGCTGATTAAATGGATTCCTTCTCATGAGCTATTCCCCAACCTTTAAACGAATTCCCTACGATCCAAAGCGCTCCAAGCACTCGAATGATCCAACGTCGAAAATACAACACCTCTACTTGCCACTGTTGGGAGTATGCCCTCGAATGCCACTCAGAGGATGTTGAGTGAGGGCATTGTACTTGTTATTATGTAAATCACTAATATAAGGCAATGGATGTTTCTTTATTTACTGGTAGTTACTGGCATTCCTAACTCGTAACGTATAGAAACTAGTCCATGTATTTGAGAGCAAAAGCATTCCACTCCTTATTGGATAAGGGGGTCGGCACTGGAAAGGTTTATAGCTCAAATACTTAATCGTTCGCAAGTCGATGAAACTTGACTGGGCATTAAGTTTATGTGAAGACTTGTATGATGTGTTCTTTGACATGGAGAGTGCCTGTCGAACGCTAATGGTTAGTGGGAGCACACGTTATAGGTATGCTAATTGGATTAGTATACTCAAACCGACTCACCCTCGATTCGTCACACGGATTTCACTTCGGGACAGTCAATGACGGAATCGAAAGGTTGTGATAGGTATTCGTGAACCTTCGACTTGAGGATTTAGTAGGGATGTGCTTGTGACGTCAAGATTTTCATTAGAGTAGTTCGACCCTGTAAACCGGAAGGCGGGGGTCAACCTCGACGTGCATCTTGACGGGCAAGTAGCAGGTCCTACTGAATACCAAGATAGAATTCTTTCTCCCGTTAGTGAGCGGGTTAAATGTCCTATGCGGTTATTGGCAGATGAGATCATAAGTCTTTGGCCAAAGCATTGGAGCTAGTTGTATTGGATACACGAGAGCTCGATGATCTCGATTTGCATTAACGCATGCATAGCGTCAAGTAACAGATAGGGTTTGACTAACCGTGACCCTATAACTTGATCGGTACATTTGAAAGAAGGGTTTATACGTATACTGGTATTCACGACAGAATGGTTCTTGAATGATCCCATCATTCGTTCTCAGTTGGGGTACAGTGTAGGCCGCCAGGCTGGCTAGGTGGTGCTACTACTCTTTGGATCCTCCCATTGCTGACTGAGACGGACCTACCGAGTCACGCAATAGGATTGACGACGGAATGTATAAAGCTTATTATCTCATTACGAATATTAGATATTGGATATCTAATCAATTGGGACATTGGATTTCTAAATTAATTTATTAGATAAATTAATTTACGGCCTAATGAATTAAATAAATTACCAGGTGATTAATATAATTCATGAATATAATTATTTCTTGGAGAATTTAATTATGTCATTATGTATTTGATATGATTAAATTAATTATATTAACTGATCGATATAAATACATCGGAACGGAATCGGAGTTTATCTGTTTGGACTCACGGGAGTCCGAAACGAACTAGACTCGTCCGATTCCTTCTAGAGGCCGCCCCCCCACCTTGACTCCTCACCTTGGTCTTAGTCTTGATATGGTTAGTGTAAGACTTATGACTTGTGAGATATCAAATCTCTTATTTTATGGTAAAGGGGATTTGAGGAGATATGGTTGGAATAATAAAAGGAAGACTTGGTGCCACTTACTCTAACACCTATTCCATACGTGAAGAGAGCAGTGAGAAAAGAAAAGAGAGAGAGAATATTCTTCTTCTCAAGTCTTCATCATCTTCTTCATTTTATTCTTGAGTTCTCTTGGAGAAAATTCAAGATATATTGAGAGATATAAATTAAAACACTTAGAGTGTTATAATCAAAGCTTCATCACTTGATTCTAGTCGTAACCTTAGAGGTTGATCGAGTGTTGTCATTCCGTTCGTTTCTCCAGCGCGTGACAAGTAGAGACGTAGTTTTTTCGGCATTGGATCATCCAAGGGATTGGAGCACTTTGGACCGTTTGGGGAATAGCTCAAGAGAAGGAACTCCATATAATCAACGGACGACAAGGGTATGATTTCGAATCTTTCTTTGTTTATTTTATATTCGTATATGCATAGCTCGATCGATCTTCGTAGGGATTTGGATCGAATTAATTTTCGTTTTACCGCTTCCGCTGGGCCTTCGTTTTAGGCACCGAATCCCAATAGCCACGCACCGGAGAAACGAACGGGATGAAGATAACCTTGATATCCTCCAAGGATATGGCTAGAGCTAAGTGATGAAGCTAATGAATTTGATGAATATACTCTAAGTATGTTTATCAAATTTTCTCTCTTTGATTTCTTGATTTTTCTCCCAGAATTATCAAGAACTCATGAAGAAGAAGAAGAAGACTATGAAAAGGAGCTCTCTTATCTCTCTCTCACCAATCTCACGTATGAATGCCAGGCAAGGGGTGGTGGTAAGTGAGAGTCAGTCTTCCTTTTAATCTTTAATCAATCACATGAAATCACCTTTACATAATAAAATGAGATTTCATGTCCCCTAAGACAAAACACTTCATGATATTAAATCATGAGGTCTTCCACCACATTAGGTGGAAGACAAGGGGGGCGGCCATCTAGAAGGTTAGGAGGAGTTCGGCCCGTTTCGGACTCCCGCGAGCCAAATAGATAAACTCCGATTCTGTTCCGATGTATTTATATCATTTAATTAATCCAATTAATTAAACATATCAAATACAAAATAACATAATTGATTTCTCCAAGAAATAATTGTATTCATGAATTAAATTAATCACCTATTGATACATTTAATTCAGTAAGCCGTAAATCAATTTATCCAATAAATCAATTTAGACATCTAATGTCTCAAATTTAGATATCCAATATCTAATATTCATAATGATAGAATTAGCTTGATTCATTCCGTCGTAAATCCTATTGCGCGACTCTGTAGGTCCGTCTCAGTCAGCAATGGGAGGAACCAAAGAGTAGTAGCACCACCTAGCCAGCCTGGCGGCCTACACTGTACCCCAACTGAGAACGAAAGATGGGATCATTCAAGAACCATTATGTCGTGAATAACAGTATACGTATAAACCCTTCTTTCAAATGTCCCGATCAAGTTATAGGGTCACGGTCAGTCAAACCCTATCTGTACTTGACGTTATGCATGCGTTAATGCAAATCGAGATCATCGAGCTCTCGCGTATCTAATACAACTAGCTCCAATGCTTTGGCCAAAGACTTATGATTTCATCTGCCAATAACCGCATAGGACATATAACCCGCTCACTAACGGGAGAAAGAATTCTATCTTGGTATTCAGTAGGTCCTGCTACTTGTCGTCAAGATGCACGTCGAGGTTGACCTCCACCTCCCGATTTATAGGGTCAAACTCGGAACTACTCTAATGAAAATCTTTACGTCACAAGCACATCCCTACTAAATCCTCAAGTTAAAGGTTCACGAATACCACTCACAACCTTTCGGTTCTGTCATTGAATGTCCCGGAGTGAAATCCGTGTGACGAATCGAGGGTGAGTCGGTTCGAGTATACTAATCCAATCAGCATACCTATAACGTGTGCTCCCACTAACCATTAGTGTTCGACAGGCACTCTCCATGTCAAAGAACATGTCATACAAGTCTTCACATAAACTTAACGCCCACTCAAGTTTCATCGACTTGCGAACGATTAAGTATTTGAGCTATAAACCTTTCCAGTGCCGACCCCCTTATCCAATAAGGAGTGGAACAGTTTGCTATCAAATACACGAAATAGTTTCTATATGTATATTTACGAGTTAGGAATGCGAGTAACTACCAGTAAATAAGGAAACATCCACTGCCTTATATTAATGATTTACATAATTACAAGTACAATGCCCTCACTCAACATCCTCTGAGTGGCATTCGAGGGCATACTCCTAACAATCTCCCACTTGCACTCGATGCCACACACTATGGTATCTAATACCCATGTTCTCTAGATGACGCTCCAAGCTAGTCTGAGAAAGTGGCTTGGTCTGTGGATCAGCGACGTTGTCGGCCGAGTCAAGTCTGTGCAGCATAATGTATCCCTTGCGAACAAATTCTCTTACGAGATGATACTTCCTCTCAATATGTTTGGTGCTGTTGTGAAACCTCGGCTTCTTAGCCTGCGTTACAGCTCCGTCGTTGTCGCGATGCTGTGAACAGGCGATTCGGACATGGTATCACTTGAAGTTCTCCCAGAAACTTATTAATCCAGAACCCTTCCTTGGAAGCCTCCGAGGCTGCTTGATACTCAGCCTGACAGGTGGAATCAGCAGTCGCGCTTTGCTTGGCGCTATGCCAAGATACTGCTCCTCCATTAAGAGAAATTTGTAGCCAGAAGTAGACATTGAGTCGTCCTTCTGTCCCTGGAAGTCCGAATCAGTGAATCCCACCACATCCAATTCTCCACCGCCATACATCATAACCATATCTCTAGTCCTTCTTAAGTACTTGAGAATATTCTTTACGGCAGTCCAATGTTATCTACCTGGGTTTGCCTGAAACCTACTCACCATGCTTACAGCATGCGCAATGTTAGGTCTCGTACACAACATAGCATACATTAGGCTACCCATGGCAGAAGAATATGGTATATTACTCATTTTCCTTCGTTGTTCCTCACTTTGAAGACACATCTTCGAGGTGAGTTTTATTTCATGTCGCATCGGAAGGAACCCTCTTTTAGAATTATCCATCTTAAACTGCTTTAAGATCTTATGTATATAGAGGGCTTGGGAAAGACCTATTGTTCTCTTCGCTCTATCCCGGTAGAGCCGAATACCAAGAATATAGGTTGCTTCTCCCAAGTCTTTCATGGAGAAATTACTCGAAAGACAAGCTTTCACAGAACTGAGCATTCCCACATCATTTCCTATTAATAGAATGTCATCCACATATAGTACTAAGAATGTGATCTTGTTCCCACTAACCCTCTTATATACACAAGGTTCCTCTTCATTTTGCACAAAGTCAAAATCTTTGACCGCCTCGTCAAAACGAATGTTCCAACTACGCGACGCTTGCTTCAGTCCATAAATGGAACGCTGAAGCTTGCACACTTTCTGAATATCGACCTCGGACATAAAGCCTTTAGGCTGCTCCATATAGATTTCCTTCTCGAGGAATCCATTAAGGAAAGTCGTCTTTACGTCCATTTGCCATATCTCATAATCGTGGTAGGCAGCTATAGCAAGCATCATGCGAATAGACTTGATCATGGCTACGGGCGAGAAGGTATCGTGGTAATCGATCCCTTCCCTTTGGGTATAACCCTTTGCCACAAGCCTGGCCTTATAGGCGTCAACCTTGCCATCTCCATCAGTCTTTCTCTTGTAAATCCACTTATTCCCAATAGGCACTATGACCTTGGGACGGTCTACTAGAGTCCAGACCTGATTGACATGCATCGAGTCTATCTCAGCTTCTATAGCTTCACGCCATTTCGCAGAGTCTACATCCACCATCGCTTGGTCATAGGTCGTTGGGTCGGTCTCTTGGCTATCACTTGAAACCTCATGGAGACCTAGTTTCTCCAAGTGCACAAGCCCATACCTCTCAGGTAAATGAGACACCCTATTAGACCTATGAGGTGGTTGTACTTGTGTTTCAGAATGTTCGATTCCAGTTTCTTGCACAGGTGTCTCCCGAGGAGTTTCATTGTATTCTTCTAAAGAAATACTTCTACCTGCTCCGCCTTCCTGAATGAACTCATCTTCCAGGAAGTGTGCTTGTAAAGCAACAACGATCTTTCTATTTTCGGGCATGTAGAATAGATATCCCATCGTCCCAGACGGGAATCCAATGAAACATCCCTTCGCGGACCTAGCTTCCAACTTCTCCACCTTAGTCTTCTTGACATAGGCGGGACATCCCCAAATCTTAATATGATCAAGACTTGGTTTCCTGCCCTCCCACATATCATGTGGAGTTTTAGGAATGGATTTGGAAGGACATCTGTTCAAGATGTAAGCGGCAGTCAGGAGTGCATACCCCCATAGGTAAATCGGTAAGTCAGTATAGCCCAGCATGGAACGGACCATGTTCAACAATGTCCGGTTCCTTCTTTCTGACACACCATTTAACTGAGGAGTACCTGGAGATGTTAGTTGTGAAACTATTCCATGTTCCTTAAGGAACTCATCAAACTCCATTCTCATATACTCGCCACCTCGATCCGACCGAAGTGCTGTGATATGATTACCAGTTTGTTTCTCGACTAGGGCCTTGAATTTCTGGAATTTCTCAAAGGCCTCGGATTTATGTTTCATTAAGTATACATAACCATACCTAGTATGATCATCTTCAAACGTAATGAAATATTGATATCCGTCACGTGCTGCTTCCAAAGCACCACATACGTCGGTATAGATTAATCCCAGTTTATCATTGGCTCTTTCAAAAGTCCCTGTGAAGGGGGACTTAGTCATTTTGCCTTTAAGGCAAGATTCACAAGTAGGAAAGGATCCGATCCCAATGGACCCATAAGTCCATCCTTTTCCATCTTGTAAACCTTGGTCTGACCAACATGACCAAGTCTAAGATCCATTTCAAAACTTGATTGGTTTCATCCCTACCACGTTTTCTAGTCATAGTATTCACAACTACATTGTTGCTGAGATTATGATACAATCCATTTAACAATGTAGCAGTACCCACTAGTTTATTTCTGAAATAAATTTTGCAGGAACCATCACCAATGAAAAATGAAAAGCCTTTTCGATCCATGACTGGAATGGATACAATGTTTTTGTGCCCTTTTGGCAAAACAAGTACATCTTCTAAAGTCAAAACCAAGCCGAATTCTAAACCCAAAAGAAGTGATCCTATGTTGGTCGCCTCGACACTATGCCCGCTTCCGACTGTGATCATAACTTATCCAGCTCCAAGATTCCTACTTTATTCCAGATCCTGATTCACGGTACAAATATGAGAACTAGCACCAGAATCCAGTATCCAGGAAGTAGAAAATACAGTAGCAGAACAATTTGTTTCCAAAACTAAAAGTTCTGTACCTGAAGTGCCATGAAGAATCGGACAGTCTCTAGCCCAGTGGCCCAGCTCATCGCACTTGAGACAAGCATCATTCTTCTTCTTGTTTTTCGGAACCGTTGGGGCCTTGCCCTTGGCCTTGAAGTCCTTGACATGTGGTCCAGTCTGCTTCTAGGTCTTTTTCTTCTTGTTCTTAGACCTCCGAGGTCCAGAAGAAATCACAAGAACAGACTCCTTCATCCGCAGAGTCTTCATCTGAGACTGAGCGGTCACAAGTTTGTTCATTAGCCCAGCTAAATTACATGCAATCTCATTGCAGTTGAAGTTCATAACAAACTGTGAGAAGGAATCAGGGAGAGACTGTAGGATAAGGTCGGTTTGGAGAGAAGTATCCTATCAAGAGCCTCCAATCTCTTGATCATTGATATCATTTTGAGGACGTGCTCCCCAACCTTCTCAGCTTCCTTCATCCTTGCACCGAACAGTTGCTTGGATATCAAATATCTAGCAGTTCTTCTGTGCTCACCATAAAGTTCGGTTAAGTGAGATAGAATCTGTCTAGCAGAAGTCATTTTCTCATGAGCTCTCTGAAGCTCATTAGACATAGAAGCCATCATGTATGCACGGTCTTTTACGTCATCCTTAACCCACTTTTTGTGGTTTTAAATCTCTTCCTGATTGGTTCTGGTCCGCACAGGAAGCGCCAGAATGTCCGTCTCCAAGACGTATCTCAATGCCTCTATACTGAGGACATTCATCAGATTGCAGAGTCAGTCCACAAAGTTAGGTCCAATCAGGGTGTTCTTTTCGAGTAGAATTGCGAGTGGATTTATTGTCATATTGAGAGTTATGTCTGCATTAAGTATAACAGATTAATTACTGACTTGTTATATTATGATCTGAGTATAGAATTAAGGTCTTTTCTATTCTTGTTACCCAGCTCCCACTATTTTTATCGGAATAACACACTCCCAAGTGAAATTCGGAAGTATCGTCGCTCTACTTCATAGTGGTGATCGAGTTCTTTATAAAACTTAATATAGGGCAACCGAACAGGTTTCTAGTCTATTAATTTTCATAAAGTGGTGTCCAACACCAACCTATATAATGGATGATTCGATCTTCTTTTTTTCCCTTGTTCACTCCCCTCAACCCATCTATTAATCAGTTTCACAATTGAATCTTATCCGGCAACCTATCAGGTTTCTAGGGATAAAATTTGCTCCAACCGAAGGCATCCAATATGCTCCCGGTAATTTATCCATCCTCCCCGAACGACTACCCAGATAACTCGGAAGCATAGCACATCCGGTTTGGATTTCAATTTCCCGAAAGCTCGATGGAGGGAAGGAAAACCTTGAAACCTTATAAACTTAATAATTTGTCGTGGGAGAATTTTCGCAATTAACGTTACACTTTGCACATTAATCATTTAAGCGCGTTTGTGGCATTCATACAATATGAAACAACCATTCACAACCTAGTTGCTACCAACATGTGGTTCATGGACCGTTCCTAGAAAACAAAAACTCTGTAATCTAATTACAAGTCTTCGTCTTGAATCTTCGTCTTCTCGAAATGGATCTTCCTCCGGTCTTCGTCATTACATATAAATTTTACATTGAAAATTGCATCCTAGATACAAATATTTCTAGTAAAATAAATAGACTCAAAACGGCATTTACAACCCAATCGAATAAAACGAACGATTCAAAACTAAGTCCACGAACCACATCCCCATTCAAAAGCATTCATCCAATAAATACTATATAAACTGAAAGCGTAGAGATACATTGATCCAATCAATAATATGAACCGATCCAATTGATTCACACAATCGGTAATATGAAAATGTTCAAAATAATTCGGTCGATCACAAGTATTCCAATATAATAAATTTTTCCTTATAAAATGAAATACCATATATTATTTTAATCATATTAAATCCAATTTAAATGTGGGAAATCAATTATTAGGAATACACGAAGAAAATAACCCGAAACGGGTCCGAAAGGGGCTGGACCGCGCCCAAAAACCCACCGGGCATCAAGTAGGGCTGCCCAGCAGCCCTGGGCCGCGGCCCCAAGTCCAGTAACCATTAAGTGGGCTGCAACAGCCCTGGTAGAGGTGTACATTTCGTTTTTTTTTTCAAACCGGTTCGGGTTGTATAACCGAACCGGTTTTTGGTCGTAGTCTAAAAACCGGTTTTTTGACCAAACCGGTTCGGGTCGGGTTGGGTTGGGGAGTGTAAAAACTCGACCCTATACTAACCGGTTTGGGTCGGTTTGTGACCGGTTCGGGTAGAAAAAACCGGTTAAAACTGGTTTTTTTAAAAAAAAAAAATTAAAAAAATATTATATTCTTATTAAATAAACCCATTATACATTAAATATAAACTTTTATTAAATAAACTCATTACAACATCAACTTTTATTCAAACATTTAGAATTTAAAACATAAATTTTTATTAAATAAACTCATTACAACATCAACTATTATTCAAACATTTAGAATTTAAAACATAAACTTTTATTAAATAAACTCATTACAACATCAACTTTTATTCAAACATTTAGAATTTAAAACATAAACTTTTATTAAATAAACTCATAACAACATCAACTATTATTCAAACAGTTAGAATTTAAAACATAAATTTTTATTCATCGAGAGTGATATCTTCTTCGGAGCTAGCCTCGCGCGAAGCTTCATCGAGAGCAATTTCTTCATCGGAGAGTGAGATTGCAAAACCTTCTTCCACCTCGATATCGTGTATTTCTTGTTCAATGTCAAGTTCTCCTTCAAGACTTTGAGTGTGTTGTATACGCTCGGATGCGTCCAAGTGATCCTTCAAGCAAATACACATCTCCAATGATGCCGGTGTGAGTCTTGTTCTTCGTATAGATAATACCCTACCACTAAGAGAAAAGGCGGATTCCGAAGCTACCGTAGAAGCTTGGACGGTTAGTAAATCTCGGGCCATAGCGGTTAGAACGGGAAATTGAGTCTCCCTTCCTTTCCACCAAGCCAAAATATCAAAATTTGCGAATTCATGGGGTCCCATAGTCGATAAAATGTATCGGGATCAATCCAATGTGCGGTAACACAAAGGTATGAACCGGGCAAACCATGAGGTGCCGACCAAACATCGGTTGTTAAGTTTACATTTGTATTTAAGTTTGCAAAACCGTTTACTAGTTCTATTTTAGCCTTTTTCCATAATTTAATACAATCACGTCTAAGAGTAGCACGACTTACTTTTTTATATCGCGGTTGAAGAGTATTTTGAATCACCTTAGTCAATCGAGGGTTATCGAAGTGGTTGAACGGCAAACCTTCTTGAATCACGTAGCTTGCAAATTGTTGTCGGCACCGCTCCGCCTCGTATGCAAAAAGACCGCCCTCTCGTGACATAGATGCTTGACCGGCTTCCGGAACGGATTTGAGTCCTTCGCAATACTTGTCGGTATGCATCTTCAACGTCGTGTTGGATTCATGTTTCAAAAACTTACCGCAATGTTTACAATGAGCCTTAAGTTGCCCATCCGACAAACTCACAAGGTTGAAATTACACCAAATTTTTTGGTTTCGAGTTGTTTCTATAACTTCAACAATCTCGAGTGCATTCGTGGAAGCGGAAGAAGATTGAGTTGCCATTTTAATTGAGAGAAACGAGAATTTTGTAATTTTTTTAGTACTTGAAGAGTGTTTGAGTATTGTGACTAAACCAAAACACAAATAGGGTATTTATAGTTGGTTTAGGGATGGCAAAATGGTAAAAAAAGACACAAAAAACGGTCACATTTTTGAAAAAAACGGAACCTAACGGCTACATGCAAAAACCGGTTTGAAACCGGTTTTTTCAACCCGGTTTTAGAAACCGGTTACACGAAAAACCGGTTTGGACCGGTTTCTAACGGATAAATGCAAAACCGGGTAGAAACCGCCGGTTTTGCGACAACCCGAACCGGTTTTGGTCAAAAACCGGTTTTGACCGGTTTCGGTTTCAGTTTTTTTTTCGGTTTCGGTTTCGGTTTCGGTTTTTTTTCCCACCTCTAAGCCCTGGGACGCGGTCCCCGATCCCTGGGCCGCGACCCCCTTTTTCCGGACCACTCTCGGATCGTCCAACTGCAATTCGGGGCTAGTTTTTCGACCGGATATCCAATATCTATATTTTCCAACATTCATATCTTCAATATAAATCACATTTCCCAGAAATATAATATTTATATTTAGACATAAACTTACGAAAAATACAACTATAACGAACGAAAAACATATACCACGATTATGACAAAATGATTCCAAATCATTCACCATCTAATCGAGCATTCCAAATGCCAATATCGTATATACGATCGCAAGACCTACGCTCCGATACCACTATTGGGATTCGGTGCCTAAATCGAAGGCCCAGAGGAAGTGGTAAAACTAAAATCAATTCGATCCGAATCCCTACGAGAATCGATCAAGCTACGTACGAATATATAAACGAAAACACAAGAGATGTAAGAAATGTAATATCCGCAAATTAGATTTCCGGTAATTTTCTTTTTTGGCGAAAGTCCGTTTTGACGACTCGTTCGTGACCGTTTCGTCATTCTGAGAATGATTAATTCTACACTTTTTGACATCCGAGTTCGTCTCGGTGTCGTTTTGTTGAGTTCCGTGCTTTTTAGCGACTTTTCCGCACTTGAGTTCGATTCTTGTGAATCTCGTTCGAAACTGTTGTTTCGAGTTTTCGGTAAGTCCGTTTAACTTTGTTATACGTGTTGTGAACTTCGGTTTGGTTATTCGATCACGTATCGTGATTCTCGGGCGTTTTGGGCCATTTTGTAATTTACCCAAAGTTATGGGTATCCGTATCTGTATTTGCTGTCTCGACTCTTTTATTGGTCGCGTATGATTAATTATTGCATTATGTTTTCATTTCGGGTCATTGATGCTGTCCGCGAGCATTTCGTCGTGTTCGTTCCGTACGTTTTCGGAAATCGAGTCGTCGGGTCATGGCGGCGGAGCAGCTGGCCGGACAGGTGCGGCACTGTCGGAAGTGCTGGGCACTGGCCGAGCAGGCACGGCAGGAACCGGCGTAGCGCACGCTACGGCCGGAAGGCTGCGCGCGCTAGCTCGGCAGGTGTAGCGCACGCTGTCGGCCGGCCCAGCGTACGCTATCGGGCTGGGCAGAGGAGTTACTGGAGTACTGGACCCGGGGAGGTTCGGTAGGTAGCGCATGCTACTGTCGGTTGTGGCGCGCGCTAATCGGCATGTGTAGCGCACGCTGCCGGCCGACTAGCGTACGTTACCTGGACGAGCTGTTTAGTCCAGAGGTTACTGGACAGGTCGGCTAGCGCGCGCTAGCGTCCGCGCAGCGCACGCTAGCGGGGGTCGGGCGGGCAGGTCACGGTCGGCAGGTTTGGTCGGCAGTGCCGGATCGTGCGGGAGCTGGCCGAGAGTTCTGGGCCGATACTGGCCGATAGCGGACGCTAGTCCGGGAAGGCTAGCGCACGCTCGTTCCGGCCCAGTATAAATGTGATAGAGCAGTCACATTTTCACTCGTTTTTCATTTCCCTTCTTTTCGATCCGCGGCTGGAGCTTCGGAGGAGGCGAAGCCATGTTGTTAAACAACAAATTCATGAAGTTCATGAGTTCATATCATTGATTGATCATCCTATAACATCCTTTGATCCAGCGAATCAAGGTAAATTTCTTAGAACCCTAGTTTTTGGGAATTTTGGGGATTTTCTTAGATTCGACAGATTTATCCGTTGAGCTTGAGAACCCTGGGATTATGATGTATCTATACCGTATGCATGTTTTTCCTATGATTTTACGGATTGGATTGTGCCGTTTTCGGACTTGTGAGGGTTTGGACGATTTTCCAACCTCTAGTTGTTTATCCGTGTATTTTCATGAATCGTAGGCGGGTTACGGGAGTTTCTTTGTGTAATATGAGTATGGATAATTGATTATCATATTCTTTGCGATTCGTTTAGGTGCCGGGAGCGCGTTCTTGGACCTACCGAACCCATACCCTTTTTTCGTTCAATTTCTCGATGTCTCAAAGACAAGTATATATTTATGATTGTACGTTCTCGACTTTGAAAGTAAGATATATTAATGGCATGATTACTTATATCCACTCTGGGGCGGGCCGAGGGTCCCCTGAGGGTTTCGTAGCCTCTTGGTGCGATTCCACGGATGATATGAACGAACCACTCTGGGACGGACCGACGGGTCCTCTGAGGGTTCCGTAGCCTCTGGTGCGGTTCCACGGTATTCATATATGTATTGATATGATGCTATGAGATTTAGTTATTCCAGAATACTAGTCTTGAATTGATGAATTGACGGTTACATTTACTTTATTGTCGAGGAGTATTGTATTTCATACTTGATATACTTGCACTAGCTATTCGACGGCTAACCCCTTTATGGGGGAAATACTTTTTATGTATTTCAGGTTCCAGGAGAGCGGATAGGCAGGTGTCGGGTCGGCATGAAGATGATGGGCCAGCATGATACTGTGTTTTATCTCCGGTTATGTTTTGTGTTCCTCTATTCAGTGTTGTTGTACTGGAATGGTTATGGAATACTCGAGTATTGTTCGTTTTCAGTCTTCCTTGATGTTCCGGCCTGTGTTGCCGAGGTTTTGATTTTGTACTGTGATGTACTTGGATACATTGGATACGGTTTGAATACCCTTTGTATTGTCTTTCATTTCATTGTATTTGGACCTTCTCAGTCAAATTTTATAGTTCCGCGTATGATTAGCCTTGTGGGTCCCTTGGTGGGGTTCACGGTGCTGTAATATACCCTGAACAACTTGGGGGTGTTACAGAATATGGTATCAGAACTTAGGTCTATGGATACCTAGGCTGTCGGTCTTTTGGGTCGATTGAGTCGTCATTTGTCCACAGTATCACTACTCTGCCATCATCACAATGCGACCGATACTTGTAAGCCCTATTACTCTCCTTGCGTTTCATAATCGTTTTGATTTTAGTTGGATATTCTTGAGAATTGGTCACTTCGAAGACGTGAGATTTGGATTGTACTTACGTACTTTGTGTATCCTTTAGAATGTCTGCTGACAGGGGACAGAAACGAGACCGTAGTCGCGGACGCGGACTTTTCTTTGAGATTTTTTTTTAAATTTCTAATTGCGGTACTGATGTGTGTTTGTGTTATGTTGAGACTCTGTATGGGGGTCGGATGCTAGTATCATGGGTGATCATCGACTTCACGCACATGTAAGTACACTGTTTTGGTTATTCGCTCGTGGCGACGATTGATTGCTCTTGTGATGAGTTTGGAATTCTGGGTTGATCTGTTATTGGTTGACAGTTATAATTGAGGATATCGTGTATCAGGTTGTTTAATTTTGATATCAGGCATATCATATGAGAATGTTATTGAATCAAGTATATGTATTCAGCATGTCATATATACGTGTCCAGTATGTCGAGGCAACGGACAGGAACCATTGAAATTGGCTAAGTGTAGCTTAATTAGCACATGCTAATAGTGAAGCATAGCGCACGCTAGGGCTGGGACCGGTCCGGTTCTTGGTAAAAAATTAAATAACCGGAACCGGTTTTTAAATACATAAACCGGTTCGGTTTTTTGACCACTTTTTTCACGAACCGAATTAGGAACCGAAACCGAAAAAACCGGTTTTTTCTTCAGGAACCGAAAAGGAACCGGAACCGAATTTAATGTGTAAAAACCGGGTTTTTAGGTTCTTTTAGGAACCGGATTGTGCAAAAAAACCAAATTTTGGTAAAAAAGAACCCGAATTTTGAGTAGAAACCGAATTTAATGTGTAATATTTTGAACAAAATACATTTATTTTGCTTTATTTAATACCTATATTATGTAAAAATTTATATATAATATTATTTTTATTATTATTATTATATATATATATAATATATATAGAACCGGTTCCAAATCGGTTTTTCCTAACATCATAAAACAGGAACCGGAACCGGAACTGAATTACTAAAAAGGAACCGAATTAAGAACCGGATCCGGTTAATAATAAAAAACCCGGAACCGAAACCGAATTTTTCGGTTCGATTCTTATTAAAATTCGGTTCTTCGGGTAAAAATCCCAGCCCTAGCGCACGCTAGTGTACAAACTTAGCGTACGCTAAAGGCTTGGACTAGCGCGCGCAAGGCCATGTCAGAACTTATCCAAGTGGTTGGCAAAGTTGTCGACAGCTTCCGGGTTTCATGCGTCAACGACATTTAGCGCACGCGGGACATAAGCATTAGCGCACGCTAAATGTAGAACAGTCAAGGGAATCCCGGCAATCGCGGGTGCTTTCGGCATGTGGGGCACAGGCGTCTTCTGGGTAGATGCAAGCTGTCGAGTCAACTATGATTAGCGCACGCTACGGGTGGATAATAGCCTACGTTAAGGAGACTTTTACTGCAGTAAGTCAACGTTATGTTACTTACGCTATGACAAGGATTTTACGTACGTAACACTTGGCACGAAATGAGGCAGTAGCCTCTGGACATCGATAGCGCACGCTAACAAAGTCAGTTACGCACGCTATGGCAGGTAACGCGCGCCATTTTGTGAGAGTAGCGCACGCTAGTAGTGTAAAATTGAGTAGTGTTATCCTTTTCGGCTCGTCCTTTCTTTTCCACTGAAAGAGAGAGTTCTTGGGAAATATTTTGAGGTTCTAAATACTTGTGTAATCATGGAGATGACCGTTTTAACAACTCTAAGCTTGGAATCGATTGGAAATGGATTCAACCTTGAGAATCAATCCATTTCTTCGAAGAGATAATTAATATTCACTTTGGATTTAGTTCTGAATTGAATATCGTTGTTCTTGAGTTGATAATCGTCATGTATAGGAGTTGATAAGTATGATTATGGGTGGATTACCGCGTTATGTTGATATTATTGTTGAAGTGCGGATATTGATATGATTCATGTGGTTTTGAATGGCGTTGTTTATCTTCAAGAGATATGTTGGTTAATATCTCCAGACATTTCGACCTTGACGTTGTTGTTGATGATTAGTTCGTATGATAATAGTTTATGGAGGCGTTATGATGATATATGCCTTAGACTATGAGTTAGATGATGGCTAAGATGTTAGAACATTGGATTTTGTCGTTTGGTCGATTGTGGACGTGATTTCGGATTAATTCATGATTCCTGAGAGACTCTTGAATTATATGAGATGATGAACATTTATAAGGAGTGTGGGTGTTTTGGATATGAATATGGAATATTCATGTCTAGAACCGAATTAGGTGTTTTGATATAATATTTGCATCGGAATACGTATGATTACGAGTTTGATGAAATTATTATTCATCTCTGAGTTTGGAAGTCCATACATATTGAACAAATGTTCAAGCCGAATGATTGGATTGGTTGATAACCTTAGAATATGATTATCTATAAAGTTTAACTAATTGGATGGTTCGAATTAATGATGATCATCGGAAAATTTTAACTATGGATTTACAAGAAGGAACCTTGTTAATTCGTATTTAAGAATTTAGTTTGGAATCGATAACATCTAGACCCTTGTTGGTTCGAATTGGTTGCTGATATGATCATCATATTTCGGCTGGTATTGTGGACATGATTTGTAAGTGTCTGAGTTGGATTGTTCAGACTGTGTTTAATCGAGATATGGTGGAACTGTTGAGTTTGTGGTTTGGTGGTATTGATATCGATCGTTATCGAACTTGTCGATTATTAATCCTCCTTTATACAATAAGTTGTTATGTCTGATCGTGGATTATGACTGTTGTGATATGGTTGAGTTAAAGAGTTCATAGATTACTTTGGTCGGGGCTGAGGAACTCGTAGACGAAAGCAACTGAATTGGTAACAGTTCGTTGTGTTGATATCGAGGCAAGTATTGTGCTAGTCAATGAGATTGATGTTAACATGTATGTGCATGAATGTGTGTATCATGTCGAGACTTGGTCTCTTTGTGATTTTGTTGATATCAGGGGGTTGTTTGATACGATATCCTTCGGCAAGTTATGCCAATTGTTAGTGTTCTTCGTAAATGGCCGGTTCAGGGCATTACTAAACTTGTTGATTATATTGTTGTCGATAGCCGGTTCGCGGTATTGATGTATTGACTGTTGTCATTGATATTGGTGCTTCACTATTGGTGTTGTATCGGCCGATTGAAGGCATTGATGTATTCGATTATTATCTTCGTTATCGGTAACCGATTAAAGGTGCCGAGACATCCGTTGTATAATTGTTATCGGTTAACCGTTCTAAAGGTAATTGATGTATTGAATTGGGATTATCAAAGATAATTCCCATCCGTTGTATAATTGTTATTGATTGGCCGTTCTACGGTAATCGAAGTATTGAATTGGGACTGTCGAGGATAGTTCCCATCCGTTGAATTATTATTGTCGTGTTGGCCGAATCAAGACAGCACACTATTATTCTTGTGAACTCGGTAATTTTGTGATCGTTGAGGGTGGAGGACTTCCCGGATCGTTGTGTTGTGATTGTTGCTCGTATTAATCGGTCCTTAGAGATTTTGATCCGAGGATGGTTGTTTTGAATATCGTTGGTCGTGTCTATCTTTCATTATTCATGTGTCATCGTTCACTTGGTGAGTCGTATGATTCGTATTTGGTATGTTATCCTTTAAGTTTCATTGTCATGTTGTATCGTGACATATCTGGAATCATATTTGCGTGCCGATTGGTTATGTGTAGGATTTTTAGCCAGGCACACGATGGTCATGCGTGGATGTTTCCGCATTGGACCGTGCACACGAGACGTAGTTCGTGAGGCTAATTAGGTACATTGTCACACGTATATTCTGGATTCCGTATACGGGGTGAACATGTGCATGGACACATTTCTGGATCGGGCGTACTGTGATGTCCCTTTTGAGCCTTATTTTTTTTTGGTCGTTCGTAGTCCATGTTGTATTGGATATGTCCGACGAATTGCGACTGGTTGTTCATACGCCGAGGGGTATGTCCGACAGTCAGGTTTGTTTCTTTGAGATCCGTATTGTGATGATTTGACTTCGGCCATTCGGCTTCGTGCCATCGTGATATCTGACTTGGTGAGAGGCTTTCATGCTATTGTGATGTATTGGTATTTCTGTTGGAGCCTTCGGGCATTGTGATTCGTATTTATTTCAGCGTTGGCTTGGTTTACCTTCGGGTAATGTATTGTTGTGTTGCTTGTAACGTTTCGCCGTTGGGCGTAAGTTACGCGTTTCTTGTGTATCTCGTTGAGTTTTCCTGACGGGATATTGCTTCTCCCTAGTTGTTTTAAGTTTCGGGACGAAACTTCTTTTAAGGAGGGTAGTATGTAATATCCGCAAATTTGATTTCCGGTAATTTTCTTTTTTGGCGAAAGTCCGTTTTGACGACTCGCTCATGACCGTTTCGTCATTCTGAGAATGATGAATTCTACACTTTTTGACATCCGAGTTCGTCTCGGTGTCGTTTTGTTGAGTTCCGTGCTTTTTAGCGACTTTTCCGCACTTGAGTTCGATTCTTGCGAATCTCGTTCGAAACTGCTGTTTTGAGTTTCCCGTAAGTCCGTTTAACTTTGTATACGTGTTGTGAACTTCGGCTTGGTTATTCGATCACGTATCGTGATTCTCGGGCGTTTTGGGCCATTTTGTAATTTACCTAAAGTTATGGGTATCCGTATCTGTATTTGCTGTCTCGACTCTTTTCTTGGTCGCGTATGATTAATTATTGCATTATGTTTTCATTTCGGGTCATTGATGTTGTTCGCGAGCATTTCGTCGTGTTCGTTCCGTACGTTTTCGGAAATCGAATCGTCGGGTCATGGCGGCGGAGCAGCTGGCCGGACAGGTGCGGCACTGTCGGAAGTGCTAGGCACTGGCCGAGCAGGCACGGCAGGAACCGGCGTAGCGCACGCTACGGCCGGAAGGCTGCGCGCGCTAGCTCGGGAGGTGTAGCGCACGCTGTCGGCCGGCCCAGCGTACGCTATCGGGCTGGGCAGAGGGGTTACTAGAGTACTGGACCCGGGGAGGATCGGCAGGTAGCGCACGCTACTGTCGGTCGTGGCACGCGCTAATCGGCATGTGTAGCGCACACTGTCGGCCGACTAGCGTACGTTACCTGGACGAGCTGTTTAGTCCAGAGGTTACTGGACAGGTCGGCTAGCGCGTTCTTGGACCTACCGAACCTATACCCTTTTTCCGTTCAATTTCTCGATATCTCAAAGGCAAGTATATATTTATGATTGTACGTTCTCGACTTTGAAAGTAAGATATATTAATGGCATGATTACTTATATCCACTCTGGGGCGGGTCGACGGGTCCCCTGAGGGTTTCGTAGCCTCTTGGTGTGATTCCACGGATGATATGAACGAACCACTCTGGGACGGACCGAGGGGTCCTCTGAGGGTTCCGTAGCCTCTGGTGCGGTTCCACGGTATTCATATATGTATTGATGTGATGCTATGAGATTTAGTTATTCCGGAATACTAGTCTTGAATTTATGAATTGACGGTTACATTTACTTTATTGTCGAGGAGTATTGTATTTCATACTTGATATACTTGCACTAGCTATTCGACGGCTAACCCCTTTTTGGGGGAAATACTCTTTATATTTCAGGTTCCAGGATAGCGGATAGGCAGGTGTCGGGTCGGCATGAAGATGATGGACCAGCGTGATACTGTGTTTTATCTCCGGTTATGTTTTGTGTTCCTCCATTCAGTGTTGTTGTACTGGAATGGTTATGAAATACTCGAGTATTGTTCGTTTTCAGTCTTCCTTGATGTTCCGGCCTGTGTTGCCGAGGTTTTGATTTTGTATTGTGATGTATTTGGATACATTGGATACGGTTTGAATACCCTTTGTATCGTCTTTCATTTCATTGTATTTGGACCTTCTCGGTCAAGTTTTATAGTTCCGCGTATGATTAGCCTTGTGGGTCCCTCGGTGGGGTTCACGGCGCTGTAATATACCCTGAACAACTTCGGGGTGTTACAAGAAACTCACCTTTGTAGTCCGTTAATTAAATGGATTCCTTCTCTTGTGCTATTCCCCAAGCTTTAAACGAATTCCCTACGATCCAAAGCGCTCCAAGCACTCGAATGATCCAACGTCGAAAATACAATGCCTCTACTTGCCACGCTCCGGAGAAACAAACGGGATGATGATAATCTTGCTATCCTCCAAGGATACGGCTAGAGCTAAGTGATGAAGCTATTGAATTTGATGAATATACTCTAAGTATGTTTATCAAATTTTCTCTCTTTGATGTCTTGATTTTTCTCCAAGAATTATCAAGAACTCATGAAGAAGAAGACTATGAAAAGGAACTCTCTTCTCTCTCTCTCACCAATCTCACGTATGAATGCAAGGCAAGGGGTGGTGGTAAGTGAGAGGTAGTCTTCCTTTTAATATTCAATCAATCACATGAAATCACCTTTACATAATAAAATGAGATTTCATGTCCCCTAAGACAAAACACTTCATGATATTAAATCATGAAGTCTTCCACTACATTAGGTGGAAGACAAAGGGGGGGCGGCCATCTAGAAGGGGAGGAGTTCAGTCCGTTTCGAACTCCCGCGAGTACAAACAGATAAACTCTGATTCCGTTCCGATGTATTTATATCATTAAATTAATCCAATTAATTAAACATATCAAATACAAAATAACATAATTAATTTCTCCAAAAAATAATTATATTCATGAATTAAATTAATCACTCAGTGATATATTTAATTCATTAGGCCGTAAATTAATTTATCCAATAAATCGATTTAGACATCTAATATCCCAAATTTAGATATTCAATATCTAATATTCATAATGAGAGAATTATCTTGATTCATTCCGTCGTCAATCCTATTGCGCGACTCTGTAGGTCCGTCTCAGTCAGCAATGAGAGGAACCAAAGAGTAGTAGCACCACCTAGCCAGCCTGGCGGCCTACACTGTACGCCAACTGAGAACGAATGATGGGATCATTCAAGAACCATTATGTCGTGAATACCAGTATACGTATAAACCCTTCTTTCAAATGTCCCGATCAAGTTATAGGGTCATGGTCAGTCAAACCTGATAACACATATTTTTGCAAAGCTTTTCCGGATTTTAAGATCCTAAAATGTGTAGAATTGTGTCGTTTGTGCTCATATTGTGTTTATTAGACTCGATCACGCTTGGGTACGTTTTATTGATTTTATAGGTATTTTATGGACATTAATCAAGCAAGAACGAAGTCTCAAACCCCAAATACATATCAAGAGATGCATGAACAAAATATCGAGTAGAAAAAGAATGAAAAAACGAGTATATATCAAGCTGATATGAGGCGCACGAGCATGAGCAAAACTGCTCGTGCATTGTGCTCGTGCGCAATATCGAGTGCCGACGACATCAGTGACGCACGAGCAACTGCTCGTGCGTATTGCTCGTGCGTCGTGCTCGTGCGTGGTACATTTGACACGGTCGGGTTGCCTGTCCAGTGACTTGTGCAGTTTTTATGACACTATGACACGGGCCGTGTCATTTGATACGGGCCGTGTCACTTTTCGGTGCAAAATCACTTTTTTGACATTTTTTCATGATTTGATCAACAACTTTGGCTTTTTGAGTTGATAAAAAGGCTCTACAATGGACTTAGAAGACATTCTGATTTTGAAGAGTCTTTGAGAGTTGGTGAGAGAAGAAAAAAACACAAGATTGAGAGCTTTTCATCCAAAAAGAAAGAGATTTGAAGAAACCAAGGAAGAACACCTCAAGAACACTTGAAGGCTTGATCCGAGTTCACTCAAGACACCATCCGAGTTTTATCTTCTTCCTATCTTTTATTCATTTTGTTGTTTTATTTAGCATGAACATGATGAACATGATGATTATTAATCTTTCTTTTATTACCATGTCCGGCTAAACTCGTTAGATTCCAGGCGTGGGAGTACGTTGATTTGCTATGGTTTTGAGGGATTGATGATATTATATATATCTAGTGTGATTTCTTTATCAAATTATTGGTTTTAATTCATGTTAGAGCACTTGATCAATGTTTTTACAAGTTTAACTTAATTGCTCATAATTCGAGAGAAGAGGGCATTAATAGGTTTTGAGTATTTGACGTAGTAAATTACGAGATTGAGAAATTGGTGATGAGCTATGATGATGTTTAATCTTATGAATATTTTGGAGTTAGATAATTTATAATAGACGGAGACGTTGTTATAGGTTGTTTAATCTACGTTTTAATGCATCTCGAGAGAGACTTTAGAATATTGTTGTGATTATCATTTTGGAAATGCACTTAGAACTTTTTGGAACCAATCCCGACTAAACTTAGTAATCAACGTAAACCTAGCATTGGAATCTACCTTTATAAACTCTTGAAATTCTCTTTAATTCGGATATTTTCTTTTATTATCATCATTTTATTTTATTTCATTAACCATCCATTCACCTTTCGATCGTCTCGATAAAACTTGGAACATTATAATCTAGTACTCAATACAATATGAATATTTAGTCTCTGTGGAATACGACCTTGCTCGCCGCTTTCTACATTTACTCCGTACACTTGCGGATTGTTTAAAAATTTAGCGAACAAAACCCTATCTGTACTTGACGCTATGCATGCGTTAATGCAAATCGAGATCATCGAGCTCTCGTTTATCCACTACAACTAGCTCCAATGCTTTGGCCAAAGACTTATGATCTCATCTGCCAATAACCGCATAGGACATATAACCCGCTCACTAACCGGAAAAAGAATTCTATCTTGATATTCAGTAGGTCCTGCTACTTGCCCGTCAAGATGCACGTCGAGGTTGACCCCCGCCTCCCGATTTACAGGGTCGAACTACTCTAATGAAAATCTTGACGTCACAAGCACATCCCTACTAAATTCTCAAGTCGAAGGTTCACGAATACCCATCACAACCTTTCGATCTTGTCATTGACTGTCCCGGAGTGATATCCGTGTGACGAATCGAGGGTGAGTTAGTTTGGGTATACTAATCCAATCAGCATACCTATAACGTGTGCTCCCACTAAACATTAGTGTTCGACAGGCACTCACCATGTCAAAGAACATGTCATACAAGTCTTCACATAAACTTAACGCCCAGTCGACTTGCGAACGATTAAGTATTTGAGTTATAAACCTTTCCAGTGCTGACCCCCTTATCCAATAAGGAGTGGAACATTTTGCTCTCAAATACACAGACTAGTTTCTATATGTATATTTACGAGTTAGGAATGCCAGTAACTACTAGTAAATAAAGAAACATACATTGCCTTATATTAATGATTTACATAATTACAAGTACAATGCCCTCACTCAACATCCTCTGAGTGACATTCGAGGGCATACTCCTAACATTCAGAGAACTGGGCACGATCACTGTGGGGGTTACCCCGAACCGACCATTTCTAGGATGACAATAGTGATACCCGTATGGAGAGGTTAAGATTATGCTTTTAATGATTCTTAAGTCGACAGCGTATAGGCGAGTGGAGTAAAATACGGGTTTTCTCAAAACACTTAAAGAGAATCACCTATGTTGGAGAGAAGATGGGTCGCTTCAAAGGAGAATTGCAAGGCATAATTCCTTAGAAACTCTCGCAAAATCAGGACGGCGTCCACGGCCAAAACGTGCACAATAGAACAGAAAAAATCAGGGACGGCACTTGTGAAGGATATACGATCACTTACACAAGCGGTCGGACAGTTCAAAGGCATCTAGTCATACTGTCTAGCCAGTAAGAAGAATATATATTTTCGAGGGAAGGTTCAAGTAGCATACTCTACCTATCTTATGCAATGCCTAATCGCAGTAACTATCACCAAGTCATACTCCATGTCTGACGTGTACTGTTGGAACATCAATCTCATTCATGTGGGGGATTGTTGGAAATAAAGAGGAAATGTGCTGTTTTGAGCAGCCCACTTTAGAGACAATTTTGAGTGGGCTCGACTACGACTTAAAGTCGGGACTTAGTTGGAATACGTAGTACTCCGTATGAGGTTTCCAAACATGTAAGAACACTCAAAATGATTGAGGTATGAATGAGATATAATATTCCAAAGTGAACCCTTTGGAAATGGGTTTGGGATTCTATCCCACATTGGAAAATATGGGAAAAGTTGTGAGTATATAAGGTGATGTGAACAAACTCTTGTTCAAAGTGAAACATGAGTGGATGTGTGACTAGGGGGCCCTCGCGCGCCCACACACACACACGCGCCGCCGCCGCCGTTCGGCCGGCTCGGCTCGGATCGGATCGGCTCGGGTCGAAGGGCGATTTGGGCAAAATATCTCGGCGTCTCGAAGTTATTTTTTTACTGCAATTTTATTTGGCAAAAATTCATTTTGCTAAACCGCCTCAACTATAAAAATTCGAATTTTCGGATCTGGATAAATATCAAATTAATTAATGTTATCGAATTAATATATTAGGATAACTATCAAATTAATTGGTAATTATCAGATTAATATATTAATAGACTAGGATAAGTATCAAAAATACCAATCTAATCGGTTTAGAGTTCCTCCAGCACATGGTTTCCTCTCGTCTTCACCTATAAATACCCAGCTTGAGGGGTCCGAATTTTTCACCTCTTCCATATGATTTTTGAGCAGTTTTTCTTCTTCGTTTCTCTTCTCCTCTGTGTCGGTGATAGTATACAGATTTTATTCTAGTTCACTGAGGGTGCACGGATCATCGATTCAGTGCATCGAGGTGTTGTTTTATCCTGGGAGGCAGACGTTACACACCGTGGTCAAGGCGAATCTGCTTTAAGGAGATAGATCTTCTGGACTCAACATCGACTTTCATTCATTTTTCGGCATCAGCAAATATTTGTTTTGCTAACACTTTTTTGCAGGATTTTCAGAAAATAATTGCGATTCTGTACTGTTTTTCAAGTGTTCGTTTTTAATTTTGCCAACATTTATATTCCAATATCATTACAATCATGATAACGCGAGCATATCAATTGGGTTTTAGTCGACGATAGAAGAAATAACTAAAAATATATATAAAAATAAGATTACAAGAAATATGATATGTATATCACATTTGCCTCCTCTAAAAGAAGTTTTGGCCTGAAACTTAAGATTAGAAAAATTAGGGGTATCTCAACCTCATATTATCTTCTGTCCCCCACATCGCCTGCTCAAAACCATGTCGCGACGATTGAACTTTCACTAACACGATGTGTTTGTTCCTCACAGTACAACAAAAACAGTTTTTACCGACGCTATTTACCGACGCCTGTACCCGCCGTTGTTAAATTTATAATTTGTTGACGCCATTACTGACGCCCGTTATTTAATTGATTTGTCGACGGCCGGTTCGCAGACTTATTCGCGCCAGATTTATCGACGCCATTACCAATGCCGTAAGTTGTTCTTAATGTTTAAAAAAAAATTATTTTTTTTTTCTTTTTTCACAATTAACGACGCCGTTTACCGACGCCATTTCGGCCTTGGTAATTTTTTTATTATTTTTTTCTTTTTTTTACAATTAATGACGCTGTTTACCGATGCCAGTATTTACCAACGCCATTAAAGACGCCGAAATTGTGTCGGTATATTTTTTTACACTATCTCACGTCGGAAAAACAGTAATGTATTGTGTTGTTTATATAGCAAAATCTTACTTAGCCATTTGAAATTGAATGAAGATCGGACCTGACCCGCCTGAGTCCGTACCTGACCCGCCTGAGTCTGGACCTGACTCACCCGGACCTGGACCTGACCCGCCTGACCCGCATGAGCCCGAACATGACCCGTCTGAGCCCGAACGTGACCCGCCTGACCCCGCCTGAGCCCGGACATGACCCGCTTGAGTCCTGACCTGGTTTTTTTAGATTTTTTTATTTTTCAGTTAACAACGCCAAAAATGGCGTCGGCTGTAATATCCGTAATTACTATTTTTAGTGTATTTTCATTTCGGACGACTCACTTATTATTGTTTTGGAATTCTGAAACTATTTTGTTCTGTATCAATGACCATCCGGACGAGTTTCGGAGTTGTTTTTATGAGATTTCACTTATTGTGTAACTTTTCCGCGTTGAGGCTCGATTCTCGTAAATCTCGTTCTAATCTGACGTTTCGTTACTTCTACGAGTTCCTTTAATAATTCTGGATATGTTACAACTTTCTGAGTTGTCGTTCAGGTCTCGAAATTAGATTTTCGAATGTTTGGGTCGTTTTGTAAATTCTTATTGTTTTGGGAGTTGATGTTAATGCTCGTTTATTCCGACCTTTGGATGGCTGGAGGCATGTGTTGATTTTTATGCTCATCTCGTCAGTGGGGGATTTCAGTTTATCCATTGAACCTACCCTTGTATCTTCATTCCGGTGATTTTCGAGCCATTAGTTTATACCAGGAACTTGCTGGCCATACCTGTGCAAAACGGCGATGAAAACGGCTTATGTTACCACCGTGTTCTGCGCCGTTTGTCAAACAGTGATGCCGAGCGCCGAGACACCCGCGCGAGTGTCTGCCGCGGGTGATGCGCCGTTTGTCGCAACACGACGCTAGACCCATGACACTTTGCGCCGTGTCTGTGCGCCATGTCGTACCGGCACGCACACTCTCTCGCAACACGGCGCAAGACCCGCGACACTTTGCACCGTGTCCGTGCGCCGTGTCGTACAGGTACGCGTATTGTCCCGCAACACGGCGATAGTTGGGTCGTTTGTCGTGTTCCGTCCTGGTATAAATAGGACAGACACCGGTTTTGACCCCCATTTCCACATTTTCTCTCGGCTTTTCACTCCTTGGGGGCGATTTCGGGCGATTTCACTCGGGTGATGCATTCAATCATCTAATAACTCAGAATTGGAGATTATATCACGAATCAATCATCTCCCTTCCACCATTTCATCACCAAATTGAGGTATATTGTCCTTCTATCAAATTTTAGGGTTCTTGGCTATAATTCGTTTTTGCTTCAATTAATGGTAGATTATAGTTGTGTAATCGTGGGTTCATGTTTTCCTAGAACTTTTGTGGATTAATTCCAAGTTTTCCTTCGTTGGCCGAGTTAAACCTTTTATGCCTTCATAGTGTTCGGTATATTGCCCCTAAGAGTAGAACTTCGAATGATTCCTGGTTTTTCAGTGGGATTGTAGTTGATTGAGTCTCTATTGTTGTTAGGATCATATTTTGGAGATTTTTCGGACCGAGACCTTTTCCGTTTGCCATTTTTTTCATGTCATATTATTCAAGGCAAGTACATGTATTACATTTCGTTATGTGGTTTACGATTTCGATACGATTATGAATTGTCATACCGTGTGTGTGTGTGTGTTGATGTTCTTCCACCCAAGGATGGTCCGATGGGGCCTCTGGAGGCCGATACTAATGGGTACGGCCACGGAAGTGGTTTCCCACCCAGGGACGGTCCGACGGGGCCTCTGGGGGTCGATACTAATGGGTACGGCCGCGGGTTACCAAGTATGGATAATGTTGTGATGAAATGAGTTGATGTAATGTCATAAAAATGATGTTTGACGCAATACGTGATATTTCGGAATATTGTTTTCAAATGCTTTCTAAATGAGTAACTGTATATAATGTAGTGTAATTGTGTACTTGCACTAGCTATTCGAATGTTAACCCCTTAAATAGGGGAAATGCATCTTATGCATTTCAGGTACCGGGCGAGCTGAGGAGCCGGCACGGGACACGCATGCAAAGGATGGCCCAGCATGATGATGAGGCTCTAGTCGGTGTCTTTTCTTTTACCATATTTATTCAGTCATTGGTTAATGATGTAATTGAAGTCCCCTGCGTGGGCAACTGAATATTTGTCACTCTCTGTTTTGTTGGCGTTGAATTAAACTGTTTTGGCTGAGGCCGCGACCCTACTTATTATTATTAAGGTGTCTTATAGGATTTATTTTGTGGATTATGTGTCACGTGTTAGCCTAGTAGACCTTGTGAAGGTTCTACGGCATGTAATGTCCCTTTTGAGATTTGGGGTGTTACATTTATGGTATCGGAGCCTTGAGTTATGAATACCTAGGTTGTTGGTTAAATTTGGGTCTGTCAGTTGTGTTGTAAGAGTTAGTTGTTGAGCCTAATATCATCATGCTACCATCTCTTCGTGCTACCCGTGGCTGTAAGTCTCCTCGAACTCTTACATTTCTGTAATTCATTTCTCTTGTGTAGATTGGAATTGTGAGTTGTGGTACCAATCTTGTAAACTGTGAATTCTTCTGATCTTGTTCTTTTCAATTCTTTTCTTCAGTATGTTGAGAGGTCGCGGTAGACCAGATAGGGGACGCGGCCGAGGCCGTGGTCGTGGTGCTAGTAGTGAGGAAGTTCCACTTTCTCAGTCCTCTACAGATTCGGCCTCTCATTCAGTGCCAAATATTCTACCCTTGAGTTCTGACGGGCAGCAGAATTTATCAGTCAGTCAGGATCAACCGTCGGGTACTAATGCCGACATGGGGGCTACATTTGTACTTCAGCAGTTGGTAGCTCAGCTCGCTCAGATAGCTCAGGGTGGGAGTCAGAATCCGCCCCTGACTCCGGAAGACGACTCTAGTAAATGGCTTCAGCAAGTGACTAAGATGCATTCGCTGGCTCTACTGACTCCCTAGGTTGGGAGAATTGGCTTTTTCAGATGGGTAGGACGTTTGATGTCGTAGCTTGTCCGGACGACAGGAGGGTACCTATTGCTCAGTACGTCCTAGATAGGGAAGCTGCGGAGTGGTGGGAGGCTGTGATGCCCAGGCACCGTGTAGCCACCTGGGATGAGTTTAAGACCGCTATAGAAGCGGAATACTGCCCACCGCCGGTTCGGAAGCGTAGGATCGTAGAGTTTTTTACTGCTACACCTCAGGATGTACCGATCTCTCAGGCCATCATCACTTATAACCAGCAGTTGGGATATGTGAAACAGCCAGTGAGGACCGAGGCTGATAAGATTTGCTACTTTAATATGCGCATGAAGCCACATATCAGACAGGGCATGGCACAACTCGTGTGTGCCACATTGAAAGAGTACCAGGATCGCACTCTAGCGATTGAGATGGCAGTTCCAGAGTCAGAGTTGGCTTCCGAGGCAAAGAAACAGAAGACTGCTGGCAGTTTTTGTAACACCCCCAAACTAGGCGGCTATTATAGTGCCGTGGACCCCTAACTGGGACCCACCAGGCGAATGAGATACAAAGAAATAAATAATATAACTGTAGTACCGCACCACATCATATTATCAATTACTCCGATGAGGAGTCTCAAGTACAATACACCCAGGGATACCGAATACTTATATATTTCATCTGAAGATGAAATATACAACACCAAATAAAATGAAAGTCCAAATGGAAAACTGCAGCGGAAAAACACATCAAAGAAACATGAATAACTGGGAAGACTGGGCCCCCCTACTAGTATCACTGGAACTCCTCGCCGTCAATGTTCTCTTCTCGTGCCTTTGCCTTGCCATGACCTGAGAACAACATCCCCAACGGGGTCAGTTACACAAAACAACAATCCTCAAGAGTTGAACAAATACAATAATCACATGACTTAGTTATGAAATCAGGTCTGAAAGAGGGGCATCATAGTACACCCGAAATGGGACGTGCAAGTGAACAAGTAGTCGAGTGTCCGGTATCCCACATACACACACCACTTGGCCTAATTAGTCTCACGGAGGCACGTTACCGTGTGCACAGTCCAATATGTCGGGATACCTGCATATACACATGACCATAGTGTGCCCGACTAAAAATTCCACACGTATACCATCCGACACGCAATACGATCCCGGAAGATCACAAGAACAAAAGTAACCATGATGAATAAGAATGAATAGAAATCTGACAAGGACCAAGAATGACTCACCGAGGTGAAATAATGGCGCAATGGGTGATAGCTCAAATGAAATGATTGGAACCGTCGTTCCTCGTGAATTGAATGATTAGTTTGATAATTACAGGTCTCATCATGATTGATATGTTATGCATGAACTATACATATGAATGAACAACAACGAAAGGAATGATTATCCTTTTAACTGAGCAAGAATTAACTTACCTCAATACCGGTGATGAAATGTCCTTCCCCGAGCAAAATGTCCTTAAGGGAATTATCGGTCGCTCGAACAACCTTGAATAACACAATTACCAACAATTCGCTTAATACACGTATCAAGTGGGATTACAACCAACTCAAGAGTCGGTACAACAAACCCGAACTCATTTGGGCATTTTAACAAACACGTTGTAAACAATATTCAATTGCTTACAACCAATCTCAATTATATCGATACCAAACCTCAAATGAGTGATTCAATCCAACAAAACATCTTCCATACAATCAATAATCAAATAGGAATACACAAATCGAGATTTCAACAACATCAAATCGAAACCCCCAATTCCAAAATCAACATTCAATGTGTTCTTGAGAAATTCTCCAACAATCCAAAGATAATTCATAGAAACTCATAATCATATGTATATCTCTTCACATATCATGATTATAACATCCAAACATCATACTCCATCTCAAAATCGAATTCTAAGGTTTTGAAGAAATTACCTTTGAAGATCCAAACCCTTCGATCCGCCGAAACTCGTGTTAATCGACTATCCAAGCTCCACAATCGAAAGTAGATGGTTAGTGTGGAAGTTTTCCGCCTTCCCTTTGGCCTTTCCGAGGAACTCCAGAATGTAACTAATTTGAGTTCCATATGCTTGCTTTTGCTTAAACTTCTTCTCCTCATTATCCCAGCTTGCTTTGTTAACCTCACGGACTAACTGCCTGTAGATGTAATTAGCCCAGTTAATCCTTTGTAGCTGAATTAAAGCGCCCATAGTGTTTGATGATGAAAAATCCCCTCCCAAAAATCTCTCTCTCGGACTCAAAAGGAGAAGTGAAGAAATGAGCACAAAAGTCCCATCCAAAATCTTAAATACTGCGCAGAGTTACAGACGTAACCCTGACACCTTATGGCCATAACCATCCAAGGTCAACGGCCTTACGGCCATAACCTCCTTACCTTACGGGCATAAGAAAGCTTCATCGAAAAAATGAATAATGTCCAATTCCCGATCTTACGGTTGTAACACTTCGGCCTCTACGGCCGTAACTTCACTTCGTCGACAACACCGAGAACACCAAAATCATCTCTTACGGCCGTATACCGCAAATCTTATGTCCGTAAGCTGGCTTCGGCCAAAAATATCTTTAAATCAACGTACGCACGTTACGGCCGTAGCCTACCTCTTCTTACGGCCGTATCTCGTCTTCGGCCAACAAAACACAAAATCATGAATGCATGTTATGGCCGTAATGTAACCTCTGTTACGGCCATAACTCTCTGCTAAAGCAACTACTCCGCCTTCTCGTTACAAATGATGGATGATCCGACATACAACACTCGTATGAGAAACATTAAGTCCAATAACACGCCATAAATGATACTTCCAACACAAGGCTACCAACCACAATGATTATGATAATATTCTCGTCTTTATTCTTAAACAGAGTTGAATGACGAACGATAACTGATACATGACTCAAAGTACGCCAACGATGAACACAAATGAATGAACATGAATGATGAATGATTATTAAAGAGTGAAAATTACTGAGTGACAATCATTGAATGATAAGAAATGAATTCATAATCGGGTATTACATACTCCCCCCTTAAAAAGAGTTTCGTCCTCAAAACTAAGGGTCAAACAATTCGGGATAACTCTCCCACATATTATCCTCGATTTCCCAAGTAGCCTCTTCGAATCCGTGTTTAGACTAGTGAATTTTTACCAACGGAATCGCCTTGTTCCTCAACTGTTTGATTCGTCGCTCTAAGACTCATACAGGACGCTCCTCGTACGAATGATTATCCACGATCTCGATTTCATCGAACTGAAGTATGTTACTCGGGTCGGCAACATATTTCTGCAACTGAGAGACGTGAAACACATTATAAAATCGGCTTAAAGCTGGAAGTAAAGCCAATCGATAAGCCAGACTGTCTACTCGATCCAAAATTTCAAATGGTCCAATGAATCTCGGGATCAACTTTCCTCTCTTTCCAAAACGGAAAATACCTCGATTCCGAGATACCTTGACCAAAACGTGGTCACTTTCCTCGAACTCTAATGGTCAACGACGATTATCTGCATATGATTTTTGTCGACTCTGAGCGGTCAACAAACGACTCCTGATCAAAGCTACCTTCTCGCGGGCGGTTACTAGCATATCGGGCTCAGTGCCGATTGATTCTGATAAGTCATCCCAACAGAAGGAAGATCGACAACGACGACCATATAAGGCCTCGTAAGGTGCCATCTTAATCGAAGCATTCCAACTGTAATTGTACGTGAACTCAATCAACGGTAGTTGGGCTTCCCAATCATCTTTCCAATCGAGAACACATGCCCTCAACATGTCCTCCAACGTCTGAGAATAGTTCGCTCTGATTATCCGTCAGACCAGGGTGAAAAGCTGTGCTGAAATTTAGCTGAATTCCCATGGCACGATGAATGGATTTCCAAAAATGTGACACGAATCGCCCGTCACGATCAGAAACGATACTCTTAGGAGTACCGTACAATCTCACGATCTCTTTAATGAACAATTGGGCAAGTATCTCGGGACCCCACGTATCCTTGATCTCAAGGAAATGAGCTGACTTAGTTAAACGGTCCACGATTACCCAAATTGTATTCATGCCACGAAGATTCGTTGGAAAACTCGTGATGAAATCCATTGAAATATCCTCCCACTTCCATTCTGGGATAGGAAGCGGTTTTAGCATACCTGCCGGTCGCTGATGTTCTATCTTGACTTGCTGACAGGTCAAACATCTCGAAACAAATTCTGCGACTTCTCGCTTCATATTTCTCCACCAATAATTTTGTTTCAAGTCTTTGTACATTTTGGTAGACCCCAGATGGATGGAATAACGGGTAGCATGAGCCTCTCTCAAAATATAGCTTCAACTCGTCACCGCCGGAACGCATAACCAGTTCTTAAATCGCAAAAGTCCATCCTCGTGGACCATAAATCCAGGGGCTTTCCCCTGAGACACATCCTCTCGAATGCGCAACAAAAATGGGTCTGAACCCTGTTTTGTTCTGACCGCCTCCTCCAGTGGCGATGAAATCTCTAACATGAAAAGTTGCCCTTGCACTTACTGTAACCATACCTCGATCTCAGGCCTTAGGAATTCCTATTGAAGCTCCTTCTAAACTATCAAACGAGCAAGCATTTGCTCCTGAACAGACTTACGACTCAAGGCGTTGGGGACGACATTTGCCTTACCCAAGTGGTGTTATATCTCAATATCATAATCTTTAATCAGTTCCAACCACCGTCTCTGTCGCATATTTAACTCCTTCTGAGTAAATATATATTTTGAATTCTTATGATCGGTGAAACTCTGATAGGTGACGCCATAAAGATAATGACGCCAAATCTTCAATGCGAATACCACGGCCGCTAGCTCCAGGTCGTGGGTCGGATAATTGACCTCATAAGGCTTCAGTTGCCGTGAATCATAAGCAATCACTTTCCCATTCTGTATCAATACACATCAAAGACCGTGTCTGGACGAGTCACTATAAACCACGAACCCTTCCGTCCCTTGTGGTAAAGAAAGGACAGGTCCTAAAATTAGATGGCTCTTGAGTTTTTCAAAACTATGCTGACACGCGTCAGACCACGTGTATTTCTTATCCTTCCGCAAAAGGTTCGTCATAGGTTTAGCGATTTTAGAAAACCCTTCCACAAATCGAAGGTAATAGCCTACTAATCCGAGAAAGCTTCGGATTTCCTTAACATTCTTCGGAGGTTGCCAATCTTGGATAGCCTCCGTCTTCTGAGGGTCGACCCATACCCCATCTCATGAAATCACATGTCGGAGAAACGTCACCTCGGACATCCAAAACTCACATTTGGAAAATTTTCCATAGAGTCGCTCTCGTATCAACACGTCGAGAACCTGATGAAGGTGAAGTTCGTGCTCCTCTTGGTCGCGAGAAAAAATCAAAATGTCATCTATGAAAACAACCACGAACTGATCTAAATAGTCGATAAAAACTCGGTTCATCAACTCCATGAATACCGCAGGTGCGTTGGTTAACCCAAACGGCATCATCACAAACTCGTAGTGCCTGTAGCGTGTTCGAAATGCCGTTCTTGTGATATCCAACTCTCGAATTCGCAACTGATGATACCCAGACCTCAAATCGATCTTGGAAAATACTGAAGCTCCCTGAATTTGATCTAAGAGATCATCGATGCGGGGTAGGGGATATTTATTCTTGACCGTCACCCTGTTCAGCTCCCGGTAATCAATGCACAAGCGAAAATAACCATCTTTCTTCTTGACAAATAACACTGGTGCTCCCCACTGGGACGCACTCGGTCGGATATAACCTTTCTCGATCAATTCCTCCAGTTGATTCTTCAGTTCCTGCATTTCGGTCGGGCCCATACGATACGGTGCTTTTGATATTGGGGACGTACCAGGCTCCAACTCTATCATTAATTCCACATCTCTCTGTGGAGGTAAACCGGGTAACTCGTCTGGAAACACATCGGCGTAGTCTCTCACTACTGGGATATTCGCCAATGTCACTGATGATTTCTCGGTCTTGGTCATATAGTACCAATAACCGACACACCCTTGATTGAGTAATTTCACTGCTTTCATCATCTTGATAACTCTTTCGGATCGGCTGGGGTTACCCCCTGAAATACACACTCGACTCTATCGTCAAATGATAGTGACCAAACGCTTACGGACACTAAGGATGGCATCATGACGATCCATCCAATCAATACCCAAGATTACGTCGTCTTTAGGTAAGTCTACCACGATTAGGTCTGCCAGCCATTCACGGCCCTCAAGGTGAATCGGACAGTTCTTAACTTCATGGTTTCCGATAATTCTTCTACCGGCTGGTAGACCAATGACATAAGGTTCGCAACTAGTAGCACTATCCAGGTGTAGTCCACTCAAACATGACTCGGAAATGAATGAATGTGATGCGCTAGTATCAAAAAGGGTACACACAGGTTGAGATAGAATTTTGAGCATACCTGAGATCATTCGGGCCTCCGGATCGTCGGTCCTCTTCATCTCGCAAATTCTGGGCTTGCCAGTCCCTGCACCGGATGCTCCTGTCTGATAAATATGGGCTCCGCCTTTATTTTCTCCCATCATTTTAAACGATGCTGACTGAGTGGCCTGATTCTGAACAACCGACTGCTTCGGAGTCTGAGATGCCATCGGAGCAGGTCGGGAATCTCTTCGGCATAAACGGGCCTTATGCCCGGGAATTCCACAGTTGTTACACGTGATAGTCTGGCTCGGACACTTAGTGCTGTAATGACCCTGTTCTCCATAGTTGAAACAGGTGACGGCCGAACTGGACACTCGGGACTGAGATTCCGCAGGTTTAGGCACTGTAGAAGGTCACTCAGAAAAAGTAGAACTTGTGCGAGGCTTCTTGAAGGTTGCCCAACCACCCTCGGATCGATTACGATTCTTCGATTTCTTGCAAGCAGATGAAGGTTGTTGCTTAGCAATTTCTTTAGCGGTAAGCTCATAAGTAAGAGCTTTCTCGATGAATTTGGCCTGGGTGGCGCAATGATGATTAAGCAATTGCATCCGCATACGAGGTTTCAACCTCTTACTGAAGTACTTGATTTTATCCGCCTCGGAGTAGATAATGGATGAGGCAAAGGGAAGTAGCTCCTGAAACTTCACGGCGATGGCGAGAACATCATCTTATGCTGAGGGGTCGGGACTGAGTAATTCCGATAACTTTGTCTCCCTGAGTGGGGCCGGATAGTATCTTTCCAACATGAGGGTCTTAAACTGATCCCAAGTGCTAGATCCGTCGGTGGGCTTCAAAGATAGCCACCATGAGTGAGCGCTCTTACCCAGATAGTAAGCCGCGACTGAAACTTTGTGCCCTTCGGGACACTCCACCATAGCAAATAGCTTCTCGAAATGCTCAAGCCAGTGAATAATATCCACCGGCTCAGATGAGCCCTCAAAAGTAGGTGGCCTCTGGCGAGAGATGTCGCCAATAATACTGCTCACACTCCTCTCTTGCCTCTGAGGTGGTGGCGGAGGAGCCTGTTGAGTCTGAGTGGCTGAGTTCTGCATCGTCTCCATCAGACGTGCCATCTGAGTCATCTGGGCCATCATGCCCTGCATAAAAGTGAATGGATCAACCCGAACACCTCCCGATTGAGCTGTATCCCGGGTACGACTTCCTGACAGTGAGTGATTATCTCTCGGTGAATGAGTGGCCTCGTCAGCTGAGTTGACAGCGTCGCTACCTGTTGAATTAGCATTATTCCTCGCGTTCGCGCGGGTATTCACACGAGCTCCCAGGTTTCGGCCAACACCGCGGCCTCTTCCCCTGCGTCCTCTGACAGTTCTCCATACTGAAGTAGGAAGTCACATGATAATTATAGACCTCGCATTATGATTACATTTTGAAACAATAATAATAAGCATACATGCTCTAACACAATGAACGCATTAATAATGTAGTAAAATGATCGTCGACATTACGCCGAAATATGATAAGGTCGCATGAAAGATCAACTAAGATGACATGATTATCTGATGAAATTCTTGATATGATTATCCTGAACAAGTTAACCAGATTGATAATACGATCCACAAGATCAACAACTGAGAAATGAGATTGATTGAGTGATTAATGAGTTGACATGATCGACACGATCCAAAAGAAAATAATGATTGAGGATTGTTGACTGATGAATGATGAATGAGTGATTCTTATTGCCAGAAATTATACCATGGTGTCATAAATCTTACTGTTCTTTGGTCTGAGGGGCTTGGCGCTTGCACAGGTCACACGTGACGCGAAAGTCCAATGATACTAGTCTGATGAATGATAATTCTCAATGAGACATGACTCGGATAAGTAGTATTCAAAATCACGCTCCGATACCAACTTTGTAACACCCTCAAACTAGGCGGCTATTACAGTGTCGTGGACCCCCAACTGGGACCCACCAGGCGAATGAGATACAAAGAAATAAATAATATAATTGTAGTACCTTACCACATCATATTATTAATTACTCCGATGAAAAGTCTCAAGTACAATACACCCAGGGATACCGAATACTTATATATTTCATATGAAGATGAAATATAAAACACCAAATAAAATGAAAGTCCAAATGGAAAACTGCAGCGGAAAAACATATCAAAGAAACATGAATAACTGGGAAGACTGGGCCCCCTTACTAGTATCACTGGAACTCCTCGCCGTCAACGTTCTCTTCCCGTGCCTTTGCCTTTCCATGACCTGAGAACAACATCCCCAATGGGGTCAGTTACACAAAACAACAATCCTCAAGAGTTGAACAAATACAATAATCACATGACTTAGTTATGAAATCAGGTCTGAAAGAGGGGCATCATAGTACGCCCGAAATAGGACGTGCAAGTGCACAAGTAGTTGAGTGTCCGGTATCCCGTATATACACACGCCACTTGGCCTAATTAGTCTCACGGAGGCACATTACCGTGTGCACAGTCCAATGTGTCCGGATACCAGCATATACACATGACCATAGTGTGCCCGACTAAAAGTTCCACACGTATACCATCCGGCATGCAATACGATCCCGGAAGGTCACAAGAACAAAAGTAACCATGATAAATAAGAATGAATAGCAATCCGACAAGGACCAAGAATGACTCACCGAGGTGAAATAATGGCGCAATGAGTGATGGCTCAAATGAAATAATTGGAACCGTCATTCCTCGTGAATTGAATGATTAGTTTGATAATTACAAGTCTCATCATGATTGATATATTATGCATGAACTATACGTATGAATGAACAACAACGAAAGGAATGATTATCCTTTTAACTGAGCAAGAATTAACTTACTTCAATACCGGTGATGAAATGTCCTTCCCCGAGCAAAATGTCCTTAAAGGAATTATCGGTCGCTCGAACAACCTTGAATAACACAATTACCAACAATTCGCTTAATATACGTATCAAGTAGGATTACAACCAACTCAAGAGTCGGTACAACAAACCCGAACTCGTTGGGGCATTTTAACAAACACGTTGTAAACAATCTTCAATTGTCTTGGAACATTTTTGTTCCATACATCACTACGCCATAAGTGCTCATAGGCAATGCTTTTAGCTAGTGTTGCCACCAAAGCGTTTCAATAGATTGCTGATTTTTTATCTTTTGAAACACTACTGAAACAGTATTGCACTAGATATACATTTGGTGTTGCAATATAAAAATGGTGTTGCGCGACGGGCAACACCTCTGATGGTATTGCATTATATCTAATTTTTTAATAATTTTTTCAAGTTATTGTCAAAAACAAGCACAATGAAATGAAATTTAAATTTTGATAATTTTTTACTCTTAAAGTTTGATATATAACATATGATAAATTTGATTTAAATTATTTATATTTAATATAAATACCTACAATATTTTTAATATTGTAATTAAAAATTATAAATATTTTTTATAATTTTAAAGTTTAATATATTATCAATATATAATGAAATTTAAATTACGATATATGTTTTATTTTCAAAGTTTGATATATAATATAATATAAATTATAACTTATATATATATTTAAATTATTTAATATAAATACACATTATAGATTTTAATAATAAAATTTTAAAATTTTGAATTATAAAAAATAATACAATCCCTTTTAAAAATACTTATATACCATTTAATTAGGAAGCGCTATGTAACAGTACACTTACATAGCATTTTTAGAAAAGGATGTGGTAGGTTCCGTATTTTAAGTAATATTTCTTTAATTCTCGATCCGTCAATTAAAAAGGTATTTTGAACTTTTTATTTTGAATTTGATTTGAAGAATTAAATTCATGTTTTGTTTAGATCTGAATGATTGCTCAATGGTTTCCTAATTTTTTTTCCCTATTTGATTGATTGCTAAGTGTATTTTGTGGGTGTGGTTATATTATGTTATCTGTTTTGTTATAATATTTTGGCCCAACCCGACCCGTTATAACATTTTTATTATCCCAGCCCGAACCTGGCACAAAGCCCATGGCAGCCTTTTTTAGTGGGAGCCGTCTGATTGAGATTATTAATCTCCCCTTCATAACCATCGTCCGATCCCCCTTATAACCCCCTAACCCTACTCCCTCTTCTCACCGCCTCCCTCATTCTCTCCTCTTCTCGTTCTTCTTCTCCTCTCTCCCCTCACTGTTATGTCACTCACTCTGTCGCCGTGAGTCCTCCCCTCCCCTCGGTTCAGCCGCCGCGACGCCCTCCCCTTCCCTCCGCGAATCGACACCCTCCCCTCCCCTCAGTTCAGCCGCCGCGACACCCTCTCATTCCCTCCGCGACGCGACGCCCTCCCCTCCCCTCAGTTCAGCCACCGCGACGCCCTCCCCTTCCCTCTACGACGAGACGCCTTCCCCTCCCGTACGCGACACAACGCCCTCTCCTCCCTTCCGCGACGCGACCCTTCCCTCCCCGCCGGCGACTCCCTCCCCTCCGCGACGCCCTGCCGCAACAACCAACATGTATGTATTTTAATGTATTTTGAAGTGCGGCTAGAAATTTGCGTAAAACATTATAAGATTCTTCCAAATTTCCAAATATGTGTTCAATTGCCTTTTGTTTCACTGCCCAAACCTTCATATACGATGGATTGTAGCCTAATTTATCAACTATTTCATCTCTCAAAGTAGGAATGCTAATAGATGGTTGCTCTTTTATAAGATGTTGTGTTTCTTGAGCAATCAGATTTGCATCGAGATTGGGATGGTCTTGAGTAATCTTGTTGTGTAAACATGTATGTGGCCCTGTATATTGTGTGATTTCAAAATTTCCACTACGTTTACGTTTACATGCACGAAGTTGCCATTTACAACCACATTGTGAACTTAAACGACATCTTATTTTCCAAATAGTGGGACATGTTTCGACTACTTCATATTGCCTATGCTTCCGGATAGTGTAAAGCTTGATATCTCTAATGAGTTCTTCCTTATCCTTGAATGAATCTTTTTTTAACTCCCGTGTTAAATCATTTTTACTTTCAGAATACGATATCGTTCAGCTATCAATATTAGCCGTCTCTATTCCCTCCAAACTAGTAAAACAAGAGGGTACCTGTTTATTTGAGTCGATATCTTGTCCATCTACATGTGGTGTTTCATAGGTTCCATTGTCAACACTAATATCCTGATCATCTATGGTTTCATCGCCATTTCCGGTTTCATCATCATCCTCAGAATCTTCATCATTTGTTTCAAATCCACAGCTCATTTCATTATTCACAACAGCAATATGAGAGATCGTGTTGAAATCCTCATTGTCAGTCATTTTTGACACAACATTAGTAGGTAAAAAACTAATTGGTACTTTCTTTTGATATATCATGAGGCAATGATGCGTCATTATCTATCTAACTCGATTCTTCAGTTCTGCAACTAGTGTAACAAACAAGTCTTATATAAGCAAATCAACTAACTACTAAAGTTATAAATAAACGCTATAATAAGTAACAAAGAATACACCTGTAACAATCCTCATACACGACATTAGTAGGTGAAAACTTGTCGGTCCTTTCTTTCGAGATCTCACGAGGCAATGAAGCATCATTTTCTGTTAAACTTGTCGGTAGAGTTCTGCAAGGAGTGAAATAAACAAGTGGTTCATTGTATGGTGCACTGATAGGCTCAATTCTGGCATTTAATGTTGCTGACTTTCTAGGTTAGTTAAATTCTGATGTTAGGATGATGATTGCAACTAGTAATACTAATTGTTTATTTTCTAGTTGATTTTTAAATATTGGATACTGGAAGAAGAAGGGAATTGGTTCTTTCATCTGTCATGTACCTTGTTGGAGCTCTTGTAACAGCCTTGGCACCTACTTTTGCTGTCTTGGTGATTGGGCGCTTCATCTACGGTATAGGAATTGGATTGGTAAGAAATGGTGCAATGACAATTTTTGTGCTAGTTATAATCGATTTTATTTTTATTTAAAGCACACACTGACACATATATATAAAACATTATATATATAAAAAATTGATTTTCTCTTTATCCATACACACACAAATAGATTTTTGTGCATAGGAGTTGGATTGGTAAGAAATGGTGCAATGACAATTTTTGTGCTAGTTATAATCGATTTTATTTTTATTCAAATACACACACTGACACTGACACATATATATAAAACATTATATATATATATATTGATTTTCTCTTTATTCATACACACATAGAGAAATTTTTACTCATACACGTGAAATTCATATATCATACTACTTTCGTTCCTTATTATCCGTCCGATTTTATCCAATATAGTGTTCCTAATTATTTGTCAATTTGTTAATACGGTAATACCAAAAAAAATCATCTTTTTTCCACCAATACCTTATAAATACTAAACACCTTCTTGCAAGTATAAGATTATTAATTCATCCCTTAGTAACATATAAGGGTATAATAGTTTTTGATAGTCTAACTTATGGGAAATTTTGGTTTGATTGAATGGATAGAATTGGCTCATAATAAGGAATAAAGGTTGTAGTTATTTAATTTCAGGCCCGAATTGTTAGTTTATTCTATCTTTTACGACCTTCTTGATCAAAGTCCTACTAATTTCTTTCTGGACTTTCTTCTACAACCAGATGCATATAACAAGAAATCTTCCAAATATGCACATTTTTTCAATCAATCATCCTAATGTGCATTTTTTTGAACAGCATTTGACAGAGTGGGAGAAGCTAATCCCAGCCTCAACTTGGATATTGGAGAATTTTGTGCAACGATATCAAGTGATCAAGATGATAATGGTACTCCTATGACTCAAGGGGGCACCACTTATCAGTTATTTCAATATGTAACTTTTTATCACTTGTATTTAGACTTCGTAATTTTGTACTTTTAAGTTAGATTGGTGGTGTTACTTGGTTTTGGTACTTTTGTAGTTAAATTTGTAACACCCCAAACTAGGCGGATATTACAGTGTCGTGGACCCCCGACTGGGACCCACCAGGCGAATGAAAAATAATGAATTAAATAATATAATTGTAGTACCGAACCACATTATATCATCAATTACTCCGACGAGGAGTTTTATTTCAACACACCCAAGATAATACCGAATACATGTATATTTTATATGAAGATAAAATACACAACACTGAATGAAACGGAGTATCCAAATGGAAAACTGCAGCGGAAAATAAATGACGACAACATGAATGACTGAAAGGATTGGGGCCCCCTACTAGTATCACTGGGACTCCTCGCCGTCAACGTTCTATTCCCGTGCTTTTGCCTTGCCATGACCTGAAAACAATATCTCCCAACGGGGTCAGTTACACAGAACGACAATCCTCAAGGGTTGAATATACACAATCATGATATATCTCAATTATGAAATATCCTTAGTTATGAATTTAAGCTGAAGAGGAGCATCGTAATACGCCCGTAATGTTCTATGCAAGTGTACCCGGACACACCAGTCCTTGTACCTAATTAGTCTCATGGAGGTAAGCGTTACCGTGTGTACAGTCCAATGTATTGGTGAACCCAACACATGACTATCGTGTGCTCGACTAAAAATTCCACACATCCGCACCCGGCTATGCAATATGAACCCAGAAGGTCATATGAACGACAATGACCATAATGAATATCAATGAATAATAATCCGACAAAGTCAAGAATGACTCACCGAGATGAAAATAATAGTGAAGTGAATGATAGCTCAATGAAATGATTGGAACCGTCGTTCCTCGTGAATGAAGTGACTATTCGACAATTACAAGTCTCAATACGATTAATACATTATGAATGAGTTATGATTATGAATGAACAACAACGAAATGAATGAATATCCTTTTAACCGAGTAAGAATTAACTTACTCAACACCGGTGAAAAATGTCCTTCCACGAACAAACGTCCTAAATGAGATGTCGGTCGCTCGAACAACCTTGAATAACACAATTACCAACAATCCGTCCAACATACGAATCAAACACGATGATAACTAACTCAAAACGTCGATACGACTAAACCAAGTTCATTGGGGCATTATATCAAACACGTTGTGACCAAACTTCGATTGTTTACAATCAATCCTAAATTATACCAATATCAAATCCCCAAGGAGTGTTTCAAACCGACAAAACATCTTCAATACAATCAAAAATCCAATATGAATATCCAAATTCGTGATTTCAACAACAACTAATCGAAAACCCCCAAATCCAACTCAATATTCAAAGTGTTCTTGAATAACCTTTCAATAATCTAATGAATATTCATACACACTCGTAATCATACGTACATCTCTTCATACAACATGATTATAACGTCCAAAACATCATATCTCAACACAAAATCGAAATCCAAGATGTTTGACGAATATTACCTTTGAAGATCCAAGCACTTTGATCCGATGAACACGCATTAGATCAACTATCCGAACTTCACAATCGAATGAAAATGATGAAAATCGAACACCCAAATGATTGATGATGAAAAAATCTCCCCTCAAGTTCTCTCTCTCTCGGATAGAAGTTGAAGAAATAAAAAAATGACCTCAAAAACCCGTCCAGGTCCTTCTAAACTGCCGAACGTTACGGCCGTAACTCGGCCTACTTACGGTCGTAACATCCCAGGTCAACGGCCTTACGGCCATAACCAGCCATCTCGTACGGCCGTAACTCGGCTTCGTCCAGAATCTACCGATAGTCATACGGCCGTACCTGCATCTGTCTTACGGGCGTAACTCGCCCTCGTCCAAACACCTGCCGACAGCCATACGGCCGTACCCGCACACCTTACAGGCGTAACTTGACCGATACGGCCGTATCCGGCCAAACTTACAGGCGTATGAAGCCTTCGTCGAAACTGCCTGGGCACCCTGCTCGACACGTACGGCCATACCTACCTCAACTTACGGCCGTATGCCGCAACCCTTACGGCCGTAACCCCTCCTCGTCCGACAATTCCTGCAACCCACGAACACATCTTACGGCCGTAGCCTGCCTACCTTACGGCCGTATCTCATCTTCGGCCAAAACAACCTTGAGCCAACGAATGCATGTTACAGCCGTAATGCCTGAATAGTTACGGCTGTAACTCGCTGCTGGAAGTGACAAAAATCCGACAACTCCGTCTACTCGTTACAAACGGTGAATGATCTGATGTACAATACTTGTATGATTGTAAATAGGTACAATAACACGCGATAGATGATACTTCCATCATAAGACTACCATTTACGATGATAATAATGATACTCTCGTCTTGATCCACAAACGGAGATGAATGACGATCGGTAACTGATGCACGGTTACAAAATGCCAACGATGAACACAAATGAATGAATCATGAATGATGAGTGATTATTAATGAGTGAAAATTACCGAGTGACAATTACTGACTGATAATTACTGAATGATAATAAATGAATTACAACCGGGTATTACATACTCCCCCCCTTAAAAAGAGTTTCGTCCTCGAAACTAAGGGTCCAACAACTCGGGATAACTCTACCGCATACTATGCTCGATTTCCCAAGTAGCCTCTTTGATTCCGTGCCTAGACCACTGAATCTTGACCAAAGGAATCGTCTTGTTCCTTAACTCTTAATTCGCCGCTCTAAAACTCGTATAGGACGCTCCTCATACAAATGATCATCCGCGATTTCGATTTCGTCGAACTGAAGTATGTGACTCGGATCGGAAACATACTTCCGCAACTGAGAGACGTGAAACACATTATTAATTCGGCTCAACGCCGTAGGTAAAGCCAATCGATAAGCTAACTCGCCTACTCGATCCAAAATCTCAAACGGTCCAATGAATCTCAGACTCAACTTCCCCCGTTTTCCGAAACGGAAAATACCTCGACTCGGAGATACCTTGACCAACACGTGGTCACCTGTCTCGAACTCTAGTGGTCGACGACGATTATCTGCATATGATTTCTATCAACTCTGAGCTGTCAACAAACGGCTCCTGATCAAAGCTACCTTCTCACGGGCGGCTATAAGCATGTCGGGCTCGGTGCTGATTGATTCTGATAAGTCGTCACAATACAAAGGAGATCGACAACGAAGACCGTATAAGGCCTCGTAAGGGGCCATCTTAATCGAAGCATGCCAACTATTATTGTACGTGAACTCAATCAACGGTAGTTGGGCTTCCCAATCATCTTTCCAATCGAGAACACATGCCCTCAACATGTCTTCCAAAGTTTGAATAGTCCTCTCTGATTGTCCGTCGGACTGAGGATGAAAAGTTGTGCTGAGATTAAGCTGAGTTCCCATAGCACGATGAACTGATTTCCAAAAATATGACACGAAACGTCTGTCACGATCGGAAACAATACTCTTAGGAGTACCATGCAATCTCACTATCTATTTGATGAACAACTGGGCAAGTCTCTCGGGACCCCACGTATCCTTTATCTCAAGGAAATGAGCTGACTTAGTTAAACGGTCCACAACTACCCAAATTGTATTCATGCCACGACGACTCGTCAGCAAACTCGTGATGAAGTTCATAGAAATATCTTCCCACTTCCACTCTGGAATAGGGAGCGGTTTCAGCATACCTACCGGTCGCTGATGTTCTATCTTGACTTGCTGACAGGTTAAACATCTCGAAACAAATTCTGCGACTTCTCGCTTCATATTACTCCACCAGTAATTTTGTTTCAAGTCCTTGTATATCTTGCTCGACCCCGGATGAATGGAGTAAGGGGTAGCATGAGCTTCTCTCAAAATCGAGTTTTTCAACTCGTCATTCGCCGGTACGCATAACCGATTCTTAAATCGCAAAAGTCCATCCTCGTGGACCACAAATCCAGGGGCTTTCCCCTGAACCACATCCTCTCGGATGCGTAACAATGATGGGTCTGAACCTTGATTCACTCTGATTGTCTCCTCAAGTGGCGATGAAATCTCTAACATGCAAAGTTGCCCTTGCACTCGCTGAAGCCAGACCTCGATCTCGGGTCTAAGAAATTCCTGTTGAAGCTCTTTCTGAACTGTTAAACGAGCAAGCATTTGCTCCAGAACGGACTTACGACTCAAGGCATCGGCGACAACATTCGCCTTGCCCGGGTGGTACAGGATCTCAATATCATAATCTTTGATTAGTTCCAACCACCGCCTCTGTCGCATATTTAACTCCTTCTGAGTAAATATATACTTCAAACTCTTATGATCGGTGAATATCTTACAGGTAACGCCATAAAGGTAATGACGTCAAATCTTCAACGCGAAAACCACGGCTGCTAGCTCCATGTCGTGGGTCAGATAATTAACCTCTTAAGGTCTCAATTGTCGTGAAGCATAGGCAATAACCTTCCCATTCTGCATTAATACACATCCGAGACCGTGTCCAGACGCGTCAATATAGACCACGAATCCCTCCGTCCCTTGTGGCAAGGAAAGGACAGGTGCTGAAATTAACTGGCTCTTGAGTTCCTCAAAACTCCACTGACACGCGTCGGACCACGTGTATTTCTTATCCTTTCGCAAAAGGTTCGTCAATGGTTGAGCGATTTTAGAAAATCCTTCCACAAACCGTCGATAATAACCGGCTAATCCGAGAAAGCTTCGGATTTCCTTAACATTCTTCGGAGGTAACCAATCTCGGATAGCCTCTGTCTTCTGAGGATCAACACGCACACCATCTGATGAAATTACATGCCCGAGAAACGTCACTTCGGACATCCAGAACTCACATTTGGAAAACTTCCCATAAAGTTGCTCTCGTCTCAACACGTCGAGCACCTGATGAAGGTGAGACTCGTGCTCCTCTCGGTCACGAGAATAAATTAAAATGTCATCAATGAAGACAACCACAAACTGATCCAAAAAGTCGATGAAAACCCGATTCATTAACTCCATGAATACCGCAGGTGCATTAGTGCATTAATTAACTCCACAAACTCATAATGACCATAGCGTGTTCGAAACGCCGCCCTCGCGATATCCGACTCTCGAATTCGCAACTGATGATATCCAGATCTTAAGTCGATCTTGGAAAAATACTGAAGCTCCCTGAAGTTGATCTAAGAGATCATCAATACGGGGTAGAGGATACTTATTCTTGATGGTCACCCTGTTCAACTCTCGATAATCAATATACGAACGAAACGAACCATCCTTCTTCTTGACAAAATAACACTGGTGCTCCCCACGGGGACGCACTCGGTCGGGTATAACCTTTCTCGAAAATTACTCCAGTTGATTCTTCAACTCCTGCATTTCGGTCGGGGCCATCCAATATGGTGCCTTCGATAATGGGGACGTACCAGGCTCCAACTCTATCGTGAATTCCACATCCCTCGATGGAGGTAAACCAGGTAGCTCGTCTGGGAGTACATCGTCAATCGATAACAATGATACCACGAATGGTTGAACACCTCGATTGCCTTAGAACGGTCAATCGATGACAATGATACAGTGAATGGTTGAACACCTCGATTGCCTTAGAACGGCCAATCGATGACAATGATACAATGAATGATTGAACACCTCAATTGCCTTAGAACGGACAATCGATGACAATGATACAATGAATGATTGAACACCTCGATTGCCTTAGAACGGCCAATCGATGATAATGATACAATGAATGATTGAACATCTCTGATTGAGTAATTTCACTGCTTTCATCATATTAATGATTCTTCTGGAACAACGGGGATTACCTCCCTGAAATACACACTGGTCTCCAACGACTGAAATGACAGTGACCATACGCTTACGAACACTGAGGATGTCCTCATGACGATCCATACAACTAATACCCAATATTACATCGTCCTAAGGTAAATCCACCACGATTAGGTCCACCAACCAATCGCGGTCATTAAGCTCAATTCGGTCAGTTCTTAACCTCATGATTTCCGAGAATTCTTCTACCGACAGGTAGACCAATGATATAAGGTCCACAATTAATAGGACTATCCAAGTGAAGTCTATACAAATATGATTCGAAAATGAATGAATGCGATATACCAGTATCAAAAAGGGTTCACACAGGTTGAGATAGAATTACGAGTATACCTGAGATCATTCGGGCCTCCGGATCGCCGGTCCTCTTCACCGCGTGAATCCGGGACTTGCCGGACCCCGAACCGGATGCTCCCGTCTGATAAATATGAGCTCCGCCTTTAATCGCTTCCGTCGTCTTAAACGACGCTGACAGAGCAGTCTGATTCTGAATCGCTGATTGTTTCGGGGCCTGAGATGCCACCGGAGTCGGCTTGGAGTCCCTTCGGAAAAAACGGGCCTTATGACCAACAATCCCATAATTATGGCACATGATAGAAGGTTTCAGACACTTAGTGCTGTAATGACCCGATGCTCCATAGTTGAAACAGGTGATGGCTGATCTGGCCGCTCGGGACTGAGATCCCACAGGATTAGGCGTCGTAGGAGATCGCTCAGAAAATTTAGGACTCGCACGAGGCTTCTTGAAGGTTGACTGGCCGCCTTCGGACTAATTACGCTTCGTTGATTTCTTGCTGACAGATGAAGGTTGTTGCTCAGCAATTTCCTTAGCAGCAGGCTCATACGGGAGAGTTCTCTCGATTAATTTGGCCAGAGTGGCGCAATGATGATTAAGCAATTGCATATGGGTCATCATGAACTGCATAAAAGTGAGTGGATCAACCCGAACATCTTCCGATCGAGCTGAGTCCTGGGTATGATTTCCCAACAGTGAGTGATTATTTCCCGGGTTTTGGCCCGCACAGCGGCCTCTCCCCGTGCATCCCCTGACAGCTCTCTCCATACTGAAGTAGGAAGGTCGCATGATAATCATAGATCTCGTATGAATACCGCATTATGATTTACGTCATGAAATGATGAAAATGAGCATACGTGCTCTAACACAGTGATTACATGAATGATTAACTGAGGTGACATGATTATCTGATGATATTCTTGAAATGATTATCTTGAACAAGTTAACAAGATTAATGGTATGATCTTCAAGATCAACAACTGAGTAATGAAATGAACTGAGTGATTAATGAGTTAACATGATCAACATGATCAAAATGAAAATGATGTTTGAGGATTGTTAACTGATGAATTATGAATGAATGATTATTGCCAGAAATTATACCATGGCATTAGAAGTCTTACAGTTCTTTCGGTCTGATGGGCTCGGCATTTGCACAGGTCACATGTGACACGAAAGTCCAATGATACTAGTCTAATGACGATGATTCCAAATGAGACATGACTCGGAAGGTAGTATTCAAAACCACGCTCCGATACCAACTCTGTAACACCCCAAACTAGGCGGATATTACAGTGCCGTGGACCCCCGACTGGGACCCACCAGGCGAATGAAAATTAATGAATTAAATAATATAATTGTAGTACCGAACCACATTATATCATCAATTAATCCGACGAGGAGTTTCATTTCAACACACCCAAGATAATATCGAATACATGTATATTTTATATGAAGATAAAATACACAACACTAAATGAAACGGAGTATCCAAATAGAAAACTACAGCGGAAAATAAATGACGACAACATGAATGACTGAAAGGATTGGGGGCCCCTACTAGTATCACTGGAACTCCTCGCCGTCAACGTTCTATTCCCGTGCTTTTGCCTTGCCATGACCTGAAAACAATATCCCCCAACGGGGTCAGTTACACAGAACAACAATCCTCAAGGGTTGAATATACACAATCATGATATATCTCAATTATGAAATATTCTTAGTTATGAATTTAAGCTGAAGAGGAGCATCATAATACGCCCGTAATATTCTGTGCAAGTGTACAAGACGAGTGCCCGGACACACCAGTCCTTGTACCTAATTAGTCTCATGGAGGTAAGAGTTACCGTGTGCACAGTCCAATGTATTGGTGAACCCAACACATGACTATCGTGTGCTTGACTAAAAATTCCACACATCCGCACCTGGCCACGCAATATGAACCCAGAAGGTCATATGAATGAGAATGACCATAATGAATATCAATGAATAATAATCCGACAAAGTCAAGAATGACTCACCGAGATGAAAATAATAGTGAAGTGAATGATAGCTCAATGAAATGATTGGAACCGTCGTTCCTCTTGAATGAAGTGACTACGATTAATACATTATGAATGAGTTATGATTATGAATGAAAAACAACGAAAGGAATGAATATCCTTTTAACCGAGTAAGAATTAACTTACTCAACACCGGTGACAAATGTCCTTCCACGAACAAATGTCCTAAATGAGATATCGGTCGCTAGAACAACCTTGAATAACACAATTACCAACAATCCGTTCAACATACGAATCAAACACGATGATAACTAACTCAAAACGTCGATACAACTAAACCAAGTTCATTGGGGCATTATATCAAACACGTTGTGACCAAACTTCGATTGTTTACAATCAATCCTCAATTATACCAATATCAAATCCCCAAGGAGTGTTTCAAACCGACAAAACATCTTCAATACAATCAAAAATCCAATATGAATATCCAAATTCGTAATTTCAACAACAACTAATCGAAAACCCCCAAATCCAACTCAATATTCAAAGTGTTCTTGAATAACCTTTCAATAATCCAATGAATATTCATACACACTCGTAATCATACATACATCTCTTCATACAACATGATTATAACATCCAAAACATCATATCTCAACACAAAATCGAAATCCAAGATGTTTGAAGAATATTACCTTTGAAGATCCAAGCACTTTGATCCGATGAACACGTGTTAGATCGACTATCCGATCTTCACAATCGAATGAAAATGATGAAAATCGAACACCCAAATGATTGATGATGAAAAAATCTTCCCTCAAGCTCTCTCTCTCGGATAGAAGTTGAAGAAATAAAAAAATGACCTCAAAAACCCGTCCAGGTCCTTATAAACTGCCGAATGTTACGGTCGTAACTCGGCCTGCTTACGGCCGTAACATCCCAGGTCAACGGCCTTATGGCCGTAACCAGCCATATCGTACGGCCGTAACTCGGCTTCGTCCAGAATCTGCCGACAGTCATACGGCCGTACCCGCACCTGTCTTACGGGCGTAACTCGCCCTCGTCCAAACACCTGCCGACAGCCATACGGTCGTACCCGCACACCTTACGGGCGTAACTCGACCGATATGGTCGTATCCGGCCAAACTTACGGGCGTATGAAGCCTTCGTCGAAACTGCCTGGGCACCCTGCTCGACACGTACGGCCGTAACCGGCCAAGCCTTACGGCCGTACCTACCTCAACTTACGGTCGTATGCCACAACCCTTACGGCCGTAACCCCTCCTCGTCCGACAATTCCTGCAACCCACGAACACATCTTACGGCCGTAGCCTGCCTACCTTACGGCCGTATCTCGTCTTCGGCCAAAACAACCTTGAGCCAACGAATGCATGTTACGGCCGTAATGCCTAAATAGTTACGGCCGTAACTCGCTGTTGGAAGTGACAAAAATCCGACAACTCCGTCTACTCATTACAAAAGGTGAATGATCCGACGTACAATACTTGTATGATTGTAAATAGGTACAATAACACGCGATAGATGATACTTCCATCATAAGACTACCATTTACGATGATAATAATGATACTCTCGTCTTGATCCACAAACGGAGACGAATGACGATCGGTAACTGATGCACGGTTACAAAATGCCAACGATGAACACAAATGAATGAATCATGAATGATGAGTGATTATTAATGAGTGAAAATTACTGAGTGACAATTACTGACTGATAATTACTGAATGATAATGAATGAATTACAACCGGGTATTATAAAATTGGTGGTTTGTTGCTTTGTATGAATTTAGGATTTTGTATATTGTATTGGCATCCTTGTTGGTTTTTGGCTGCCTTGGTTTATTTTGGATGGGTTGATGTAAGAATAAAATGGTTATTTCAAAATATTTGTATGAAGTGTTGCCTTTTACTTTAGCTGCTGTTGTATTTTATAAAAGTAGTATTACAAAAAATGATGATGTGGCATAGATGTGGGCCCATTGCTGACGTGGTGCAAATGTAGAGCCACTGTTGATGTGGCATAAATGTGGCCCTGCTGCTGACGTGGCATCAAGATGGGACTCAATGCTGACATGGCACAAAGGTGGGACCCACTGATGACTTGGCACATGTGGACCCTATGTTTTTTTTTTTGCAAATCTTAGGCAACATCGTTTGTTGTTGCCTTTCTTAGTTATGTTGTTGCATTAGAGGCGTAATGCAATACTTTTCCGTTGTTGCAGTAGAGACTAAAAGTATTGCCTTAGCTGTCAAAGGCAACGGCCGTATTGGCAACAAGATTTTGGTGTTGCCTTTGGTCTAAGGCAACATTTTTTGTGTCTTCTGCAACAATAAACCGGCATTGCCTGCACTTATGGCATAGTGCATGTATTTATAATGTTTTGATGATTAAGTTGTTACACAAAACATAACAACAAAGAGGCGAAGCAAGTCATCGAAGTAATCGAAGTGCAAAAACAAGGTGGAAAACTGCATGCCTAACGTACGTAACTAAGATTACATAACGTACGTAAAGGCTGAAGATTAACGTACGTAAAGCGGCCATGTTAACGTACGTAAAGAGGTTCAAATCAGTTGAACGTTGGGAAGAGTCAAAGTCAGAAAAGCAGCAACGGATATATGACGTCATCAATGATGTATAGCTAACGTATGTAAGACCGGAGTTGATAGCGTACGTAACACAGGAAACGAAAGCCACTGAACTGTTTTATGAAGGAGCTAACGTACATAACCATTGGAGGTTAACGTACGTAATATTGCTAGCGTACGTAATATTATGGAGATAGCGTACGTAATCAGTGCACAGGAGGCTAACGGCTAGTTTGGGTGATGAAGGCTATAAATACCACATCTTTGGTATTATTCCATACAACAACTTCAAGCATACGAGACATTCATTTGAGATTCATATTGATATTATTGTTGTTGTGATATTGAGCTTATATTGTTAGTTTGAGTGTTTATACATTCAACATCATACAAAAGAGGTAAAAGAAAAGATACGATTGGATTCGGTGTTATTAGGATTAAGGATCCGGCATTATTAGAATCGCAATCGCTATCTTAGTGAGGTTTATATAGTACCGATAGAAAGCTAGAACAGTTGATTCCTTGTCCGTTAGAAAAGGAAAACACTTTAACTTGGACCGACACAAAGACAAGTACAAGTGGTTTATCACGGACCAATAGAAGATGTGATTGTAAACGGTTATCCCTCGACCGATAGAAGAAGAGGTGCAGAGGTTTTTATCTTGAACCTATAGAAAAAGATACCGAGAGAGGACGTAGGCTCGTTTATAGCCGAACCTCTATAAATTCGTGCGTCATTTAATTTCCGCACATTTAATTTACGCTTCCGCAACACGGCGCATATTCCAATCTTGCTCCAACAATTGGTGTCGGAGCAGTACCTCCAATACACGGCTTAACATCCAAGGAGTCAATCCAAATGGCATTTCAATTTGCTCCAGTCGAAAGCATCGCTCTTAACCGACCACTATTTTTTGATGGCACAAATTTCATGACTTCGAAGAAAAAGATGTCGATCTTCATTCGTGCTTATGATATTGATATTTGGAAGATCATTTGTCTTGGCCCGAAAGTTCCTCTCAAATCCGACGGTACGCTTAAATCTTTCGAAGAATATAACGACGAGGATTGGAAGAACGACCATCTAAATTGTAAGGCAACTCAACTTCTATATTGTGCCTTAAATTCGGAAGAGGTCAATCGAATCTCATCGTGTGAAAGTGCTAAAGAAATATGGAAAATTCTTGAAATCACACACGAAGGGACAACTCAAGTCAAGGAGACGAATATCAATATGCTTCTCCATGACTATGAGTTATTCATGATGAAATGTGACGAGTCCATCACCAACATGCTCGACCGATTCTCGTCCATCACAAATGGACTAGCTTCATTCGGAAAACCATTATCTAGTAGTGAAAAAGTCAAGAAAATTTTACGATCACTACCTAGCGAATGGGACGGCACCGTGACCGCGATCATGGAATCTAAAGATCTCAATGCACTTGATTTTAGCGCCCTAGTTGGTTCGCTAATTAATTATGATATAGTTCTTAAATCACGAAGTGTCAAACCGAAGCCAAATGAAAGATCAATAGACTTGAAGGCTAAGATGTCTAAGAAGGAAGTTATCCCGGTTGAAGAAAGCGACGAAGAATCGGCATATTATGCCAAAAATATTAATAAGTTCCAAACCTTATTAAACCGGAGAAAGAAAGACATCTCGGGCGAATCTAAGAAATTCGACAACTCTTGTCGATTATGTGGAAAACCAGGCCACTTTGCTAAGTATTGCCGAGCTAAACCCAATAAGGAGGTTCTCGTTGCAACATGGAGCGATGACGACGAAGATGATGATTTTATCAATCAAAATAATCTCGATCTCATGGCCCGAAGTTTATTCGACGATAGCGACGTCGAAAGCCAGGTTAGTACATCATCTCACGATGAATTATTTGAAGCATTTGAGTTATTACATACCCATTTCCAAAATACTTTAAAAGAAATCAAATCCCTTCAAACTAAAAATAAATCATTGGAAATGAGATTTCCAAAATTCTTGAAAAGGGAAAATCTATTGAGATCGATCATTCAAAATGCGTTGAAAACGAAAATATTTTGAAGGATGATCTTGTTAAAGTTCAAACCGAGCTCAAAAATTTAACTATGAAATTCTCGTGTGGAAACGAGAAATTTGAACAAATGTTCTCGGTTCAGAAATTTACTTTGAACAAACAGGGGTTAGGGTTCACACCTCGGTTTAAAAATGAATCGGTAAATTTCAAAATACCCCAGTGTGAAAAATATTTGAAAATTGGGCACCATATTTCAAACTGTAAGAGCCCAAGACGGACGATTAAAGTTAAGAAAATTTGAGTTCCTAAAGGAACAAATATTTCAAATATCGTCTATGTTTCGAAAGAAAAACCAACTCTCGGTTGGATCCCCAAAAATTGATTTTTTTATCAAAATATTTTACTTAGGGGGAGTAATAATTTTTTGGGGAGATAATATTTTCACGGGGAGTTTATACCCTATTGTTATATATCATTTGGTATCATGCATATTTTATATTTTTGGTATCATTATATTTATTTATTTTTCACTTTTTGATGATAACAAAAAGGGGGGAGAAAGGAGAATGGGATTCACCCTGAAAGGGGGAGAAAAATCGAAAAATCGAAAAAATTGAAATCGAAGAAAAGTTGAAAAATCGATGAAATTGAATAGAAAGATGGAAAGGAGAAAAGGAGAAAGAAAAGTCGAAAAAGAAAAGAGAAATGAGGAGACGTCGAAAAGATGATGAAAATTCAAAAAGAAAAAGAAAAGAAGGAGTCGAAAAAGAAATGGGAGAAGAAACTAACAAAACGGACAAAGTTGAAAACTTTGGTCTCTACACATATACATATATTTGTATTTTTGCAGGTAAATCCCATTAACGAAGTGTTGTTTTGTAATCATCAAAAAGGGGGAGATTGTTGGAACATTTTTGTCCCATACATGTATTTATAATATTTTGATGATTAAGTTGTTACACAAAACAAAACAACGAAGAGGCGAAGCAAGGCATCGAAGGAATCGAAGTGCAAAAACAAGCTGGAAAACTGCATGCCTAACGTACGTAACTAAGATTACATAACTTACGTAAAGGCTGAAGATTAACGTATGTAAAGCCGCCATGTTAACGTACGTAAAGAGGTTCAAATCAGTTGAACGTTGGGAAGAGTCAAAGTCCGAAAAGCAGCAATGGATATATGATGTCATCAATGATGTATAGCTAACGTACGTAAGACCGGAGTTGATAGCGTACGTAACACAGGAAACGAAAGCCACTGAACTATTTTATGAAGGAGCTAACGTACGTAACCATTGGAGGTTAACGTACGTAATATTGCTAGCATACGTAATATTATGGAGATAGCGTACGTAATCAGTGCACTGGAGGCTAACGGCTAGTTTGGGTGATGAAGGTTATAAATACCACATCTTTGGTATTATTCCATACAACAACTTCAAGCATATGAGACATTCATTTGAGATTCATATTGATATTATTTTTGTTGTGATATTGAGCTTATATTGTTAGTTTGAGTGTTTATACATTCAACATCATACACGAGAGGTAAAAGAAATGATACGATTGGATTCGGTGTTATTAGGATCAAGGGTCCGGTATTATTAGAATCGCAATCGCTATCTTAGTGAGGTTTATATAGTACCGATAGAAAGCTAGAACGGTTGATTCCTTATCCGATAGAAAAGGAAAACGGTTTAACTTGGACCGACACAAAGACAAGTACAAGTGGTTTATCACGGACCAATAGAAGACGTGATTGTAAATGGTTATCCCTCGACCGATAGAAGAAGAGGTGCAGAGGTTTTTATCTTGAACCTATAGAAAAAGATACCGGGAGAGGACATAGGCTTGTTTATAGCCGAACCTCTAAAAATCCGTGCGTCATTTAATTTCCGCACATTTAATTTACGCTTCCGCAACACGGCGCATATTCCAATCTTGCTCCAACAAATTGCTTACAACCAATCTCAATTATATCGATACCAAACCTCAGATGAGTGATTCAATCCAACAAAACATCCTCCATACAATCAATAATCCAATAAGAATACACAAATCGATATTTCAACAACATCAAATCGAAACCCCCAATTCCAAAATCAACACTCAAAGTGTTCTTGAAAAATCCTCCAGCAATACAAAGATAATTCATAGAAACTCATAATAATATGTATATCTCTTCACATATTATGATTATAACATCCAAACATCATACTCCATCTCAAAATCGAATTCTAAGGTTTTGAATAAATTACCTTTGAAGATCCAAACCCTTCGATCCGCCGAAACTCGTGTTAATCGACTATCCAAGCTCCACAATCGAAAGTAGATGGTTAGAACATGAACATCCAAATGTTTGATAATGAAAAATCCCCTCCCAAGAAGCTCTCTCTCGGACTCAAAAGGAGAAGTGAAGAAATGAGCACAAAAGTCCCGTCCAAAATCTTAAATACTACGCAGAGTTACGGCCGTAACTCTGCCACCTTACGGCCGTAACCATCCAAGGTCAACGGCCTTACGGCCGTAACCTCCTTACCTTACGGGCATAAGAAGCTTCGTCGAAAAAATGAATAATGTCCAATTCCCAGCCTTACGGTCGTAACTTCACTTCGTCGACAACACCCAGAACACCAAAATCATCTCTTACGGCCGTATCCCGCAACTCTTATGGCTGTAAGCTTTCTTCGGCCAAAAATGTCCTTAAATCAACGTACGCACGTTACGGCCGTAGCCTACCTCTTCTTACGGTCGTATCCCGTCTTCGGCCAACAAAACACAAAAACACGAACGTATGTTACAGCCATAATGTAACCTATGTTACGGCCGTAAACTCTCCGCTGGAGCAACTACTCCGCCTTCTCGTTACAAATGATGGATGATCCGACATACAACACTCGTATGAGAAACATTAAGTCCAATAACACGCTATAAATGATACTTCCAACACAAGGCTACCAACCACAATGATTATGATAATATTTTCGTCTCGATCCTCAAACAGAGTTGAATGACGAACGATAACTGATACACGACTCAAAGTACGCCAACTATGAACACAAATGAATGAACATGAATGATGAATTATTATTAAAGAGTGAAAATTACTGAATGACAATCACTGAATGATAAGAAATGAATTCATAATCGGGTATTACAGTTTTTCAGCCGGTAAGGGTGGTCAATTTTCGAAGTCTCAGTCTGCTCCTGCATCTGGAAAGAGATCGTTACCTCAGGCTGGAGATTTCCAGAGTAACCATCTGGTTCAGTCCTCAGTCCCTGGTGGTAGAGTTTGCTTTAACTGCAATCGTCCCGATCATGTAGTGAAAGATTGTCCTTATCCGTTAGTTAATTGCTTCACATGCGGGCAGAGTGGGCATCAGGCAGCCAACTGTGAGAGGGCTACCAGAGAAGCCAGAGCTCCGACTTCCACCTCAGTGCATAAGGAGAACAGTGTTGACCAGAGAACACCACTCACTCAGACCCCTCAGAGTTCAGGCCGTGGTAGGGGTCGGGGCGAGCCGGACCGCCGAGCAGTATCTAGTTCGGGCTCAGTACACTCTCGTTTGTATCATATGAGACGCGCGGAGAAGACAGATGCTCTGGTGGCATCAGGTACCACTCATATCTTTTCTCATCCAATTTCGGTGCTTTTTGATTCGGGTGCTACTCACTCTTTTATTGCTTCGGATTGTATATGTCGTATCGGTATTGACTGCTTGTTTGAGTGTGAACCGTTCGTAGTGGGTATGCCTAGTGGGGATCGTATGGTTGGGAACCGGAAGGTTAGAGATTGCCCAGTGAGGATCGGGAGCTGGGATTGGCCCTCGAACCTCATTGTTGTAGACCTTAAGGGTGAGGATTTGATCCTCGGGGATGATTGGTTGGATCGTCACGGTGCTATCATGAACTATCGGACTCGTACTATCTCGATAGTGGCCGAGGATAGCACAGAGCATACTCTTGTTGGTTGTAAGCCAGATAGATCGGGAAATGTTATTTGTGCCTTGAAAGCGATGAAACTTCTGAACCAGGGCCGTGTCAGCTATTGGTGTTACGCTCTGAAGGCAGAAAATGGTGGAGTTGACATATCGTCGATTCCAGTTGTTAGCGAATATCCTCACGTATTTTCGAATGACTTGTCGGGATTACCACCACAGCGGGAGGTTGAGTTTCCTATTGATCTATAGCCGAATGTGGCTCCTGTTTCTCGAGCAACGTACCATATGGCACCGTCGGAGCTGATAGAGTTGAAGAAACAGTTAGGGGAATTGCTAGATAAAGGGTATATTCGGCCGAGCGCATCACCTTGGGGTGCGCCTGTGCTTTTTGTAAAGAAGAAGGATGGATCGCTTCGTTTATGTATCAACTATCGCGAATTGAACAAGTTGACCATAAAAAACGAATGCCCTTTACCCCGAATTGATGACTTAGTTGATAAGCTTTATGGAGCGACAGTCTTCTCAAAGATTGACTTTCGATCGGGTTATTATCAGTTAAGGATTCGGGATAGCGATATACCAAAAGCTGCTTTTCAGATGAGATATGAACATTACGAGTTTGTGGTTATGCCTTTCGGGATAACCAATGCCCCGGCAGTGTTCATGCAGTTGATGAACAAAGTTTTTATCGAGTATCAGGACAAATTTATGGTCGTCTTTATCGACGACATTCTTATCTATTCCCGGAGTCAGGAGGAACACGCTTTACATCTCCGGATTGTGTTAGACATTTTGAGAGCTGAGCGTATGCAAAATTCTCTAAGTGTGAGTTTTGGCTCAAGGAAGTGATATTCCTTGGGCATGTGATTTCAGCGGAGGGAGTTCGGGTAGATCCGCAGAAGATAGAGGCAGTGATGGCATGGGAACCGCCTAAGAATGTGAAGGAAGTGAGGAGTTTTCTAGGACTTGTGGGATATTACCGTAGGTTTATTGAAGGATTTTCTATGATCGCTAGACCACTCACTCAGTTACTCCAAAAGACTCAGAAGTTCGAGTGGGACGCAGATAGGCAGGATAGCTTTGATGAGTTGAAGAGACAGTTGACTACCACACTATTTTTAGCTTTGCCTTAGGGGAACGGGGATTTTGTGGTGTATAGTGATGCTTCGGGCCTCGGGCTCGAATGTGTTTTGATGCAGAGAGATAGGGTTATTGCTTATGCGTCCCGTCAGTTGAAACCTTACGAAGCAAATTACCCTACGCATGATTTAGAGCTAGCTGCGGTCATCTTCGCTTTAAAAATCTGGAGGCATTATCTCTATGGGTCGTCGTGTAAGATTTACACAGATCACAAGAGTCTGAAGTATATCTTCAGTCAGAAGGAGTTGAACATGAGACAACATAGGTGGTTGGAGTTAATTAAAGATTACGATCTCGAGATTTTTTATCATCCGAGCAAGGATAATATTGTGGCAGATGCGTTGAGTCGTAAGCCGATGGCGCTATAGATGTTAGAGGTACTTACGCTTCAAAGCAGGATCCAGCTGGATTTGATTTGTCAGGATATCGAAGTTTGGGTTCGGAGAGTTCAGGGTCAGTTATGTGCATTAGAAATCACTTCGTCTTTAGTTGATGATATCAAGGTGAGACAGTATGATGATCCATTTTTAGTCCAGTTGAGGGAGGACGTGCAGAAGGGGAAAGCCCCTAGGTTTGTGGTTCAGGATGATGGAATTTTGAGATTTCGCGGCAGATTATGTGTACCGAGTGATATTGAGTTGAGACAGAAGATCTTGAGTGAAGCTCATGCTACGTCTTATTCCATACATCCTGGTACGAGCAAAATATACAAGGATGTAAGGAGTAACTACTGGTGGAGCAATTTGAAGACGGACGTTAGCGAGTTTGTGGCGAAGTGTTTGACCTGTCAGCAGGTTAAGATCGAGCATCAGCGACCCGCGGGGTTATTACGACCACTTCCCATTTCTGAGTGGAAGTAGGAGGACATTTCCATGGATTTCGTTACCAGTATGCCTAAGACTGGAATGAACATGATTTGGGTTATTGTTGATCGACTGCCCAAATCAGCTCATTTTCTGGGTATTAAGGATACTTGGGGACCGGAGAGACTAACACGAGTGTTTATTGCAGGGATCATGAGGTTGCATGGGACTCCTAAGAGTATTGTGTCGGATCGAGATGGCCAGTTTGTATCACATTTTTGGTAGGCTGTTCATCGAGCTTTGGGAACCGAGTTGAGACTCGGTACATCCTACCACCCTCAGACAGACGGACAGTCGGAGCGGACGATACAGATGCTGGAGGATATGTTGAGAGCCTGTGCTTTTAACTGGAAAGATGATTGGGAGTCGCACTTTCCGTTGATCGAGTTCACGTACAACAATAGTTGGTACGCCTCGATCAAAATAGCACCATTTGAGGCATTGTATAGAAGGAGGTGCAGATCGTCGTTGTGTTGGGATGATGTATCCGAATTGATTGGTACTAAACCAATTATGGTAGTTGAGATGAAAGAGAAGATTGTTTTGATTGGGGATAGGTTGTTAACGGCCCAGAGTCGACAGAAGTCTTATGCCGACACGCGTCGCCGACCGTTGGAGTTTGAGGTGGGAGACCATGTTTTGCTGAAGGTGTCGCCGACTCGGGGAGTTTATCGCTTCGGCCGGAAGGGTAAACTTAGCCCGAGATATATTGGATCGTTCGAGATTTTAGAAAGGGTGTTGGAGAGCTTGCATATCGGTTAGGCTTGCCGCCGTCCTTGAGTCATGTGCAGAATGTATTCCATGTCTCCCAGCTTCGGAGCTATGTATCGGATCCTAGCCATATTATCGATTTTGGAGAGATTGAACTGGGTCCCGACATCACATTCGAGGAGAGACCGATTCAGATTTTGGAGCGTCGAGTGAAACAACTTAGGCACAAAACCATCCCTTTGGTTAAAGTGCAGTGGTCGAGACATGGATCAGAGGAAGCGACTTGGGAAACGGAGGATAGTATGAAGGGGAGATACCCGAGTTATTTACTTTGTAAGTTTCGGGACGAAACTTATTTTTAGGGGGAGAGAATATAATATCTGCACTTTCTATTTTTAGTAATTACGATTTTTAGTGTATTTTCATTTCGGACGACTTGCTTGTTACTGTTTTAGAATTCTGAAACTATTTTGTTCTGTATCCATGACCATCCGGAGGAGTTTCGGAGTTGTTTTTATGAGATTTTACTTATTGTGTAACTTTTCCGCGTTGAGGCTCGATTCTCGTAAATCTCGTTCTAATCTAACGTTTCGTTACTTCTACGAGTTCCTTTAATAATTCTGGATATGTTACAACTTTCTGAGTTGTCGTTCAGGTCTCGAAATTAGATTTTCGAATGTTTGGGTCGTTTTGTAAATTCTTATTATATTGGGCGTTGATGTTAATGCTCGTTTATTCCGACCTTCGGATGGCCGGAGGCATGTGTTGATTTTTATGCTCATCTCGTCGGTGGGGTATTTCAGTTTATCCATTAAACCTACCCTTGTATCTTCATTCCGGTGTTTGTCGAGCCATTAGTTTATACTAGGAACTTTCTGGCCATACCTGTGCAAAACAGCGATGAAAACGGCTCATGTTACCGCCGTGTTCTGCCCCGTTTGTCAAACCGTGCTGCCGAGCGCCGAGACACCCGTGCGAGTGTATGCCGCGGGTGATGCGTCGTTTGTCGCAACACGGCGCTAGACCCGCGACACTTTGTGTCGTGTCTGTGTGCCGTGTCGTACAGGCACGCACACTGTCTCGCAACACGGCGCAAGACCCGCGATAATTTGTGCCGTGTCCGTGCATCGTGTCGTACAGGTATGCATACTGTCCCGCAATACGGCGATAGTTGGGCCGTTTGTTGCACCATGTTTCGTCCTGGTATAAATAGGACAGACACGCGTTTTGACCCCCATTTCCACATTTTCTCTCAGCTTTTCACTCCTTGGGGACGATTTCGGGCGATTTCACTCGGGTGTTGTATTCAATCATCTTACAACTCAGAATTGGAGAGTATATCACGAATCAATCATCTCCCTTCCACCATTTCATCACCAAATTGAGGTATATTGTCCTTCTATCAAATTTTAGGGTACTTGGCTATAATTCGTTTTTTCAATTGTTTTTGCTTCAATTAATGGTAGATTATAGTTGTGTAATCGTGGGTTCATGTTTTCCAAGAAGTTTTGTGGATTAATTCCAAGTTTTCCTTCGTTGATCGAGTTTAACCTTTTATGCCTCCGTAGTGTTCGGTATATTGCCCCTAAGAGTAGAACTTCGAATGATTCTTGGTTTTTCAGTGGGGTTGTAGTTGATTGAGTCTCTATTGTTGTTAGGATCGGAATTTGGAGATTTTTCTGACTGAGACCTTTTCCGTTCGGCATTTCCTTCACGTCATATTATTCAAGGCAAGTACATGTATTACATTTCGTTATGTAGTTTACGGTTTCGATATGTTTATGAATTGTGATACCGTGTGTATGTGTGTGTTGATGTTCTTCCACCTAGGGATGGTCCGATGCGGCCTCTGGGGGCCGATACTAATGGGTACGGCCGCGGAAGTGGTTTCCCACCCAGGGACGGTCCGATGGGGCCTCTGGGGATCGATACTAATGCATACGGCCGTGAGTTACCAAGTATGGATAATATTGTGATGAAATGAGTTGATGTAATGTCATAAAAATGATGTTTGATGCAATACATAATATTCCGGAATATTGTTTTCAATGCTTTCTAAATGAGTAATTCTGTTGAATCGTATATGTATATAATGTAGTGGAATTGTGTACTTGCACTAGCTATTCGAATGCTAACCCCTTAAATCGGGGAAATACATCTTATGCATTTCAGTTACCGGGCGAGCTGAAGAGCCGGCACAGGACACGCATGCAAAGGATGGCCCAGCATGATGATGAGGCTCGAGTCGGTGTCTTTTCTTTTACCATATTTATTCAGTCATTGGTTAATGATGTAATTGAAGTCCCCTGCGTGGGCAACTGAATATTTGTCACTCTTTGTTTTGTTGGTGTTGAATTAAACTATTTTTGCCGAGGTCGCGGCCCTACTTATTATTATTAAGGTGTCTTATAGGATTTATTTTGTGGATTATGTGTCATGTGTTAGCCTGGTAGACCTTGTGAAGGTTCTACGGCGTGTAATGTCCCTTTTGAGATTTGGGGTGTTACATCGGCAAATAGAGATGTCGGTAATTGCGTCGGTAAGAAATTACCATCGAGCATTTTCCAACGACGAATTGTCGCCGGTAAATCAATTACCAACGCCATTTTCTGTTTTACCAACAACGTTTGGCGTCGGTAAAAACTGTTTTTTTTTGTAGTGTCAGGTGCTTGATTCGACTCTCTAAAATTCTCACGGGCTTCTATTCAAAAGAACCATCACTCACTATCTCGATCTCTCCATAGTCGATAACATGACTAGGATCATTAACATACTTATTTAACTTAGATAAGTGAAACATATTATCCACATGACGTAGTAACAAAGACAGAGCTAGTCAATAACTCCCCGACCTTCTCGAGTATTTCGACCGGCCCAATATATTGAGGGCTCATTTTTATCTTTCTACCGAAATGGAAAACTCCACTAATAGAAGAAAGCTTAAAAACACATGATTACTACATTCGAGTTCTAACAGTCAACGACGAACATCGGCTATCGTCTTCTATCGATTCTAAGTAGTGAGAAGTATCACTCGAATCATGGGGATCTCATGTCTGGTTTGTTGGATAAGGTTTGGTTTCAGTTATAAGTAAATCTCCCGACTCATCCCAATATAGGAGTGATCTACACTTCCTTTCAAACAATGTTTAAAATGGCACCATCATAATCGACCTATGAAAGTTATTATTATAGGTAAATTCGCTCAATGTCAAATGAGACTTCCAATCAGAATGCCAATCTAAAGCACATGCTTGAAGCATACCTTCTAAAGTTTGAATCGTCCTCTCAGATTATCTATGTGACTGAGGATGGTACGCCACACTGAAATTCGATTCAATATTTATACACGATGTAATGCTTTCCAAAAATAGCATACAAATCGACCATGTCGATCATATAAATGCTCTTAGGAGTACCATGAAGTCTAAACTATTTTCACAATGAACAAACGATCCAAATGCATAGGTCCCTAAGTATTCTTGATAATCAGAAGATGTGCCGATTTAGTCAACCGACCGACTATAAACCAACTCAGGTTCATTTCCATTCTCGTTCTTGGCATTCTCGTGATAAAATCCATTAAAAACTCTTCCATTTCTATTCAGAAGTTGGAAGTGATTTCAATAAATCCACTGGTCGATGATGTTGAATCTTGACTTGTTGACAAGTCAAACACTTCAAAACAAAATTCTTTATCTTCCTTCTTCATATTACTCCATCAAAAATGTTGTTTCAAATCCTTTCATATCTTACTAGTACCAGTATGAATCAAATAAGGAGTAGTATGTGCCTCCTTCAAAATTATTTGCCTCGAACATCATCGCATGTGATACATAAATGATTTCTAAATCTCAACACTCCATAATTATGCATTGCCAACCCTGAGCTTTACCCTTAGCTACCTCATCTCGGATACGAGTCATCATATGATATTTAACTGTTCGGACTTGATCTCATCATTCAAAGAAGATGTTCACTCAAGTACACATAATTGTCCTTGGACTCTCTCGACACACACTTCAATTCCTTCATGAATAACTTCATTCCGAAGTTTTGGCTGAGCAATAAATGCCTCTAACATACAAATGGATGTGGGTTTACAGGCTTAAAGCATCGGAAACAATGTTATCCTTCTTCAGATGATAAAGAATCTCTAGAGTTATAATCTATAATTAATTCCAACCACCTTCATTGTCGCATAGTCAACTGCTTTTGACCTAAAATGTACTTTAAAATCTTACGATCGATCAACATGAAGAGCCATGTAAGTAATGTCGGGAAATCTCCAACGCAAACATCATGACTACTAACTCCAAATCATGAGTAGGATATTTTATCTCGTACTGACTTTAATTATCATGATGCATAGGCTATCCCTCTAGTATTTTGCATCAAGCCCAGCTTAACACTTTATATTGTGTTGATTTCTTTGATTTTATATATGTAATTAGGTGTGCATAGTCCCGCATTGCAAAAACTAACACCTCTATATATTTTGTATTTCTTAGATTTGTATTTATAGATATACACTTTTCCATATTATAATTATCTTGAAAATTTATAAACAATGGGTCTGCACGTGCATATTCTGTTGCTGAGCCCCAATCCACATATTCTGAATCGGGAAACCTACCTGGCTTCATCGAGAAATTGACATGCTTAAATCAAAAATAGAAATGCATGAACCAAGAAATGAACCGGTTAATTAGATCAGTTTGAAGTGCTAAATGGGCTAGTTCGTTGGGACATATCTACCGGTTCGGAGTGAAGCGGGAGTCCAATTTGTGTTGTAAATTTTATTTTTTATTTTATTGACTGTGTCTCTAAGATATTAGTTTATTAAAAACCAAACCAAGCCAAACCAAACATACTCAGTATATCCCGCTCAGAGCAGGGTCTGGGGAGGGTAAGATGTACGCAGACCATGCCCCTACCTATTACGGTAGGGAGGCTGTTTCCGTGAAGAATCTCAACTTAGTGCACAACAACATATTGAGTGAAAAATACAAAGGGAAGCATATGATACGAAAAAAATCAATATCATACCTGAGCCCATGGCTTAATCTACATGGGACTTACCTAAGAGGAATTTGGCTACTTCACTCCCGATGAACGCTGCTCAAACAGAAGAGATGTTGACTCCGCGCACAGCTCCCTGTCAAAAATACACCACACGCAAAAGGCAATAGGATAAAATATACAATAAATGTAAAAATGCAATGCTCTAGGTCAAAGCTAACCGAGACAACCCAACCCTGAGGCTCTCAACTACAGCACCACTCCCAACTAAAGAATCCACAACTCTGATCTGGCGCCTCCAAGCGCACCTATCAACAGTCATGGTCTCGGAAAGGTTTAAGGCCTTCAAATCTAATCTCAGCTGCTCCTCCCACGTCCTCCTCGGTCTGCCTCTCCTCCTCTCCCCGACAACTACTAAACTCTCGACCCTCCTCACCGGAGCAGATGCCTGCCTCCTGCGGACGTGGCCAAACCATCTCAATCTCCCTTCCCTAACTTTCGCTGAAATGGGCGCCACTTCTAGCGCGTTCCTGAAGACCCCGTTCGAGATTCTATCTAACATTGTGCGACCACACGACCAGCGTAACATTCTCATTTTAGCCGCTTCCAACTTGCTCTCAAGCGACTTCTTCATCGCCCAACATTCAGAGCCATACAACATTGCATGTCGTATTGCCGCTCTATAGAATTTACCCTTCAACTTTAGAGGGACTTTCTTGTCGCACAGGACCCCTGTCGCTGCTCTCCACCTTATCCACCCCGCCTTGATGCGATGAGTGACATCATCTTCACACTCACCTTCCTTCTGAATGATCGAACCCAAATACTTGATATTATCTGTACGGGGAACGATCCGATCCGCAATCATTACCTCTACATCTTCCTCGACTCACACTAAAGTTACACCAGAGATATTCTGTCTTAGACCGGCTCACACGCAAGCCCTGACATTGTAACTTAGACCTCCATAGCTCCAACTTCGAGTTTACCTCCCTCCTCGACTCCGCCACTAACACAATGTCGTCAGCAAAAAGCATGCACCACGGGAGGTGAAATATCATTCCTTTCAGGTTGCTACGACATGTCTTGTTAGAGATTTGGAAATATAGCGTCCACACTTACTTTGAATACATCCTATGACCTAAAATCATCTAGGATGTCGATTACCTTGACAGGTAAGGTGGGAGTGGCATCAGAAACCATACACCTACAAGGAGGACAAATAGAAGAAGCAAGCATTGATTGTACAGAAGAGCCACAACATGAAGCAGATGGAGAAAGCTCTTCTAAGGGAGAGGAGGCACAACCAACACCAGTATGTCTAATGGTCAATGAAGTAGAAGATCATGAAAATAACTCTAATGATTCTCCCGAGTCAAGCATAATAGAGGTTTCTGTAAAGTCAAACAGGTCCTCTAACGGAAAACCAAGTACCCAATCACATATCTGTTGTAAAATTTATGTGTTACAAACTTGCTGGGCGAAAATTAAATTACAACTGGAAAGACAAAATTACAACTCGAAAACCAGGAATTACAAATTCGAACGAAATGAAAATTACAAAACTCGAACAGAATTACAACTCGAAAGAAGAAACAAAAAATAAACGAAAATAACTAATAAACAATAAATAAAATCGTAGGGTAAAGCCGAGTCGAGGAAGGCCTCTTTCCGCAAGACGAGAAATGCCCCGGTAGTGCTCTCGGTTTAGGCGTGTCGTCCCCAAAGATAAAACAGCTACGTCTCGGAGGTAGTAGCACCACAAACCTCTGAGCTCCGGCGAACTGAAACGAGGTTAGGACAGAGCTCTGACTTATGATATGAATGCAGAGACGAAGTGTATGATGTATGCTTGAGTATTGCAAAATTTTCGTATGTCTGAAGCAAAGAAATGTATGCCTATTTATAGGCCATTCACACTGCAGGAGGGTTTAAACACAGCCCTTAAGGCTATCATAATGCAGGCATTCATGCCTGCATTGAACACAGGAGTTACACAATTCAAGGCAGTGGTTACTGCCCGTTTTGAATTTGAACAAGTAGCATTAACACCTCCTCATAACACCTGGGAGGTTACTGCCCGTTTTTGGCTGAGTTTGAACAGTCTGGATGCATCTGGACTATAATCAGTTCCTTAACCATTTGACGGATGTACCTGGACATCCTTATGTGCACATACGAGCCCAACTACGTTGTTGAGCTTGTCCAAAAAATTCTTTAAGCTAGCCCAAGGCCTAGCTCACGGCCAAGCCCACGAACAGGCCCAAAGACCAGCCCAAATACCAATTGCCAAGATCCAAGATCCAAGATCCAAGATTCAAGTCCAAGATCAAGACCAAGACCAAGGCCAAGGCCAAGGCCAAGGTCCAAGGTCCACGGCACGCGGCTCGCGGCTCGTGGCCACGACCGAGGCTGAGGCGAGGCGGGCGGGCGGCGGTGGTGGCGCGCGCGTGTGCGCGCGTGTGGGCTTTAAGCCCATACACATGTGCCATTAATTATTACATGCATAAAGGTAACTCCTTATATACTAGAATAATGATGGTTCATTATTCAATGTGGGATTCCATCCCTTATTAATTCACAATTAAGTGACAAACTTTAATTCGCTATTTCTCACTCACCGGGAATCGGTTTAGAGAAAGGGAATATACCATGATCATCTACTCGGAACGTAGATCGATCCTATGATATTTAATTTTATAAAATAAAATTAAAATCATTAGCGATTCCAACAATCCCCCACATGAGTGAAAATAGCCCAAATGCAATATGCAGACTCAAGCTCAGTCCTCAAGAGGCGTTAAAGTATAAGGATAGGTAGTTCATGACTTTGAACCTTCCATAGTTAACATCATCGGGTACACAGGCAGATTAGTGGCTTGATGCTTTGAACTATTCCCCCACGGCGTGCACCGAGACAATGGTGCTAACACTTGAACACCTCAACCTTATCCGTTCTCACGTTTTGTGTCCTTTGCGGGCCTTGGACACCCCTTTGGATTCATAAGTGTATTTCATGAAGCGGCTCCCACTTTTCACTTATATAGGTGATTCTTTACTGAGTATCTTGCCATACTCAATTTCCTCGAGGTCTTTAGGAATCATTGAAAGTCATATACTTAACCTCACCACCAGGCAAGCTTTCAACACTCAATTGCTCTATAGGGAATAAACTTAGAAGAGTGTTTCACATGAACTCTCATAGCTTAGTTCTCCTATTGAACCAAGTTTTTGGGATCTCCAGTCATCTTGGTTGGGTTACCACTATGATAATTCTCAATTTGTGGATTTTAAACCCATTCCCTCTAGCAATTTATTCATTTGATCACGGTTTAACCCTTTGGTTAGCAGATCCGCTAGATTATCCAATGACCTCACATAGTCAATAGAGATAGCCCCACTTTTGATCAAATATCTCACGGTATTATGATGTCAACGAATATGTTGAGACTTTCCATTATACACGTTACTTCTTGCCCTACCAATAGCAGCTTGGCTATCGCAGTGTATCATCACCGCTGGTACTGGCTTTGACCAACATGGAATATCTTCTAAAAAGTTTCTGAGCCATTCGGGTTCTTCACCAGCTTTGTCCAAAGCTATGAATTCCGATTCCATGGTGGATCGGGCTATACACGTTTGTTTCGCGTACTTCCAAGAGACAGTTCCACCCCCAATGGTAAACACGTAACCACTTGTAGAAAATGAACTTTTCATATCGGATATCCAATTCGCATCACAGCACCCTTCAAGTACCGGGGGGTATCCCGAATAGTGTAGCCCAAGGTTTTGAGTATACTTTAAGTACCTCAAAACTCTAACGAGAGCTTTCCAATGCTCTTTGCTTGGATTGCTCGTGTAACGACTTAATTTGTTCACAGCGCAAGCTAAATCGGGTCGAGTGCAATTTGTAAGATACATTAAACACCCAATGACTCGTGCATATTCTTCTTGTGCAACAGGCTCCCCTCAATTTTTGCTCAAGTGATCATTTAAATCTAATGGGGTCTTAGCCGGCAAGCTATCAAAAGCATTAAACTTCTTGAGAACTTTCTCGGCATAGTGAGATTGTGTCAAGATGATTCCATATGATTTTCTTAAAATTTTCATTCCAAGAATCACATCGGCTAGCCCCATGTCTTTCATGTCAAAATTTCTTTTTAACATGTTCTTAGTATCGTTAATCACTTGTATATTGTTACCCATGATTAACATGTCATCTATATAAAGACACACAATAACATAACTGTTATTAGTGTTCTTAATATAAACACATTTATCACACTCGTTTATTTTAAAACCATTTGATAACATTACATTATCAAACTTCAAGTGCCACTGTAGTGGAGCTTGTTTCAATCCATATAGAGACTTAACCAGTTTGCATACCTTTTTCTCTTGTCCATGTACTACAAACCCTTCAGGTTGTTCTATATAGATCTCTTCATCCAGATCACCGTTCAGAAAAGCAGTCTTAACATCCATTTGATGAATCTCTAGATTGTGCAAAGCAGCAATCGCGAGAAGCACTCGAATAGATGTAATTCTCGTTACATGTGAATAGGTATCGAAAAAATCGTACCCTTCCTTCTGTTTGAAACCTTTGAATACTAAACGAGCTTTATACTTGTCAATTGACCCATCAGCCTTGTACTTTCTTTTAAGAATCCATTTGCATCCTAAGGGCTTACAACCTTCAGGTAAATCAACCAAAACCCAAGTTTGGTTTTGTAAAATTGAGTCAATATCACTCTGAACAGCTTCTTTCCAGAGCAACCCGTCTGGTCTGGCATAAGATACTTTGATCGACGTTGGTTCTTCATCCAAAATGAATGCTATGTAGTCAGGTCCAAATGTCTTTGGTGTCCTAACCCTACTACCACGTCTCGGTTCTACATCTTCCAGATTAGATCTCGATCGCTTACGTGACTTTGGATCTACATTCACAGGTTTTGAACTTGTTCCTTCATCTTCAACTCTATTATTAGAATTGTTCTCAACTTTATCATTATCCTTACAAGGATATATGTTTCCAAAGAATACAGCATTCCTTGATTCAATTGTTGTTCCCACAGTTATTTCAGGAACTTCTGACTTGTGGATAACAAACCGATAGGCACTACTGTTCAGTGCATACCCAATAAAGATACAATCGACCGTCTTAGGTCCTATTTTAACTTGTTTAGGTAGAGGTACCTCAACCTTAGCCAAACACCCCCACACTTTGAGATATTTATATGAAGGTTTTCTACCTTTCCACAACTCATAAGGGGTAATATCCTTACCTTTGCGTGGAACCTTGTTCAATATGTAGTTGGCTGTCAAGACAGCTTCCCCCCACATATTCTGGGGCAACCCTGAACTAATCAATAAGGCATTCATCATATCTTTAAGTGTTCGATTCTTACGTTCAGCAAAGCCATTAGATTGTGGTGCATATGGAGCTGTTGTTTGATGAATTATACCGCTTTCGTTGCATAATTCCTCAAACAGGGCTACATATTCGCCACCTCTATCGCTTCGAGCCATCTTCAAACGGCAGCCTAATTGATTTTTGGCTTCATTCTTGAAGTTCTTAAAAGCTTCAATAGCCTCATCTTTACTTCTCAAAAGATAAAGATAACAATATCTTGTGCAGTCATCGATAAAAGTGATAAAGTACTTCTTACCACCTCTTTTGCACAAACTTTAAATCTGTGTGAATTAATTCAAGGGGTTGTGTGTTTCGTTTTACCGAATGAAACGGAAGTTTTGTCATTTTTGCTTCAACACAAATCTCATATTTGTTTTGAGTATTGACTTCATTTAATTTTAGTAAATCTAAGTTCACTAATCTTTTTATAGCATTTAGATTCACATGACCTAATCTACAATGCCATAAATCAAAACACTCAGTCAAGTAAGAGGAAGCAGTAGCATTTTCATTAGCATTACTAGACTTGGTTACATGTCGTTTAGCCAAAGCATTAAGTTTAAAGAGTCCCTCTGTGAGGTAACCCTTACCAAGAAACCTATCAAACTTTTTTATGATAATTCTATCTGACTCAAACACTAGTTTAAACCCCTTTTTAACTAGTATAGAGCCTGAGATCAAATTCTTCCTCATATCCGGAACATGAAGCACATTCTTCAAGGTGAGTGTCTGTCCGGACGTAAGTTTGAGGTCCACTTCTCCAACTCCGATAATTTCAGATGAAGCTGGATTCCCCATGTTGAGCTTCCTCCCCTCAACAGCTTGATAGTTCTTAAACTGGCTCCTATAGGCACCAACGTGGGCGGTCGCACTGGTGTCGACGCACTACGCCATAAATGGCTTTTGGCAACCACATAACTGTGTTACCTTAGACCCAATTTTATGTTGCCACAGATCCAAAATGGCAAAGGTAACACTTTAGCTAAGTTGCTCTGTGAGCAATAGCCTTTGGACTCAAAGGCAACAAGATAAGCAGCCTAAGCTAACATAGACAAACTCGTTACCAAAGAACTCTACAGCAACATCATGAGGATACTACAGCAACATCACTTCTGTGTTGCAATAGACTTTATGATTTTACAAAATATATAGAAAATCAGACGGGCCCCACAAAATGGGCCCCGTCGGTGGGACCCACCTTTGTGGGCCTGAGTGGGACCCATATATGGGCCCACTTTGTGGGGCCACCTTGATGGGGCCCACATGGGGTCCACTGTCTGTGGTCCACTTTGTGGGCCCCACAAGATATGCTAACATTAGTTAGTCTAGTGTAACACCTATTTTACCAACTGCAACACCCTGTGTGTTGCCAATGCAAGGCATTGGTAACATATATATTATACCTAAGGTAACACCTTAGTTTAACAAAATAAAAGTATAAACTTTAAATATTGCATTTCCATTTAAAAATACCAACAAACCAATTCAAAAAACCATCCAATCATAAAGCTACCAACTACATCAGTTCAAAACCAAAACTACATCATCCACCAACTACATCAACTCATATCCGCCAACTCCAACTTTAAGTACTAGAACAAAAATATAACATAAACGCAATAAAAGAACCAACACACTAGTTCAAAAGGTACAAAGATATGAAAGTGGATGTCTAAGCGCTAGGGCCGCCGGTCATGGGAGTACCATCTCCTTGGCATCCACTTCTTCATTGACCCTCCTGTTTACCTTTGCGTCCATTTCGTGAACAAGGTCGTGCCGTATCTTTTTTGCCTGGGTAGAAGTTTTCACAACCTTTGCATCATGTCTGCTTATAAGCCAACTCCGAGCATGGGATTTTTTTCCACCTGACTCAATTCCATCAAGTCCTGATGATGACTTGAGTTTGGTCTTAATCGTAGCCTACAAAGTAAACCAACATCAACCTATGAAAATGGGACATTTGAAACTTTAAAGGTCAAGAAACAATATATGAAAATCCATCATATATTTGAAACTAAAGAAAACAGTGAAAAGACTAAAATTTAGGCTCAAAAAACAATATATGAAAATCCATCACCCGATATGAAACTAACTTCATGAAACACCTAATCCATTCAATTTAGGTTATCCTCAAAAAATCTACCAAAGTGCCAAACATAATAAAAGGAGAATAAAGTGTAAAATTGGCAGATAAACTATACCTTTAGACCCCATAAGTCTGATGCACTCACTCTCACACCATTCCTTGAAGTTGATAGCCTCTGTAACAGTTTCCAAAAAAAATTTATTTTTCCCCTTCCTTTAGGGGAAAACACTGAAGGAAATGAAATCAATCACCAATTTGATCTACCTGAATGCTTGGCCACAACACTTTTTTTCCCTTTCAGGGATGATCGAGCTGAGGAAGCGGAAGCGGAAGCTGAAGGCTTGCCACCAATAGACTTCTGTCGGTTCACTGTCCCTCCAGGGTTTCCCTTCACGGGGGTGTTTTTGCTTCCCCGACTGCCCTGCGTCTCCAGTTGAGGAAACTCTAACCTGAAGGCAATATACAAGCGATCTTTGATATTACAGGTCATTCTTCCTCACAACAAACAATACCATGAATACAACAAACAAGATATACAAAAATAAAACACCAATATGCCCAACACCCATATCAGCTCAAGGACCAGGCAGACCCGGGTAGTTGTCCCACAAATACCAAATTAAGACAGAACAAAACTACACCAACATTCTCATTGGCCATCTTTTCAATGTCACCATGGTAAAGCCATATAACTAAAAAGGTACTTGGTAAAATACTTAAATATGCACTCAGATGCCAGCTGAAATGATATCTTAGCTGCTCCAACTAGGTCCGCATGAGGTGCAAGCCTACCCAACAGTGATACAGCCTTTCAACTCAATAATCTACTCCCTCACATAGCCTGACGAACAAACCTAAAGAAACGGATGAAAAAGTCTTCCCGAATAGATACTGGACATGATAAAAGGCACAAAGAGCTTAAAGAACACTTTTATTTGGGAACTTAAAACTACCCTTAGCAGATTGTAAAACAAAATGTATATAGATTGTTAGCTAACATGTAAAAATGAGGATGAATCAAAATAAGGTTTCTTCCTTCACTTTCTTCACCTTTCATTCATGTACAGAAAAAAACCAAAAAAGTATCTGATTTCGAACAGCCTGACATTCTATAATACACTGGTTTTCTTTCACTATATCAAAACCATGTATATGTGCAAATTATAGTTGCTGCCACTACAACAGTAATAATCTGAACAAAAATAAAAAGAAATGTAGAAAACCTAAGGGGACTTACCTTCTGATGTTTTGTGAAAATGACTTACATGCCCCTCCACCTTGGGCTAGGAAACCCAAATTGACCCGTCGGTACATCAATAGCTACTTTCGATACATCAATGGCTACTTTCAGCAATTTTGGAAACTTAAAAATACCCTTTTGCTTGTGTAAATAGTCGTAGAGACTCCCTCCAAATATATACTCTATAATTAAAGAAAAATGTAATTTTAAGCCAAAATGAACTGAAATGACAAAAGAGTTTCCCTTTTTTCTTTAGAGGAAAATCTCATATAAACTTCTAAAGACTTATGTACTTTGTCTAGACAAACCTATTACTATACACAAGTTTGGAGGTCTGGTGCATAGCCCAGTGAATTGCATAATATTTTTGTGCCGAATCTTTTTGTATGCAATATACAAACCCAAAAGGAAGAGACATGAGAACAAACAAGTCAGATCTATAATCATCTCATATTCACCATCTGTAGAAACATCGTCACATAGGATTTGAATATCGAAAACAACAGGTAAGTGTGCACTCAATTCACTTGATTCTTTTTTCTGAGTAAACTGGACATTAAAGTATAATACATATTCATAATTCAACTTAAACTCATATCTATATTATCCGTAGCATTTATTCTAAAACAGCCCTTCACTTGCGCAAAATAATTTGAGCTAGTTGCACTAAATCAAACATTACTCCCAATTCACATGTTTTCTGTATACCATATTCGACAACCACATGAACAAGGCATAATCCAACAACTTTTATTCTTTGACCAACAAGAAATAAAGCAATTAACCCTTTCAAAACTATTCCATAAAACAGGACAACCATTCTGAGAATTAAAATGTTACTGTGCACACCGCACTTAAATATTTTAATAAATTGAAAAATAATTATCCTATTATGAAAATTTACAGGTTTCTTCTTGGATATGAAGTCAATATTCCATAAAAGTTTTACTTCCAAATAATCTCATTTACCCAACAAACGAACTGGTTCTTTCTTAGGACAGAGTATTGAAATTTCTGTGCTTCACTAAAACATTGATATCTCCTTACTCGTATAACGAAATGACTCGAGGCTTTCGTGTAAATAAACTAGAAACCAAATAGAACAACTTTCATCATATAAACCTCATCAAAAACCGACCATAGCCATCTCAAAACAGGCCCTCAAATACAGGTCAGTAGCTTGTCAATTCCAGATTCCACCCTTCCTTCATCATTCACTTACTTGAAATTCACCAAAAATCAAAATAACAATCATAATATCCAATCAACTCAAATACAGGTCAATGGTAAGTCACCTTCAAACATTTTCACAAAAACACCAGCACAATTTCATAGACGAAACCGATTCCCAAAATCACATAACACATAAAACCCCATTTCTTTTAGAAGCAAAATTGGAGCAGTAAGAAAATGAACCTGAAATCGGAGCACAATTTTTTTCAGTCGCGACACCTTCAGTCGCATCTAAAGAGAGTCGTTGTCTAGCCTTAACAGAGACCATGGCTTCTTCCTCTTCCACCTAGAGTCGAATCTGGGATTTCAGATTCCCAAACCAGGTCCTTGAATCGTGCTAAGAAGAGGCTGCCGCTCCGATCTACTCCGATTTAGGACATGTACGCCGCCGAGTTGAGCTGGCCATGGTCGCTGGAGATAGAATGTCCAGAAGCGCAAGTCGATGGAAGAGGATGGAGACCGGGGCAGGAGATGCAGGAGAGGGAGAGAGAGAAATGGGGAACGAGCTGATTTTCAAGGGTTGTGAGAAATATAGGTTTTGACCGATTAATATCTTTATTCGGTTGGGCCAATGACTTCTTCAATTTTCGGTCTCAAGATATACACCTTGCTATTATAAATTTTTTTTGATAAAAAATAAAATTTCACACTTTTTACTTCAGTAATTATCAAATTAGCGAAGTCTTTGTAACTTTAAATTTCTAACGTAACGCCTACTTTTTTGTTTGGTACCATTTACTGAAGTCTATGTGGGATTTTTACTTCAGTAAATTAAAAAGCGAAGTTGTTGTTTGTTTTTACTTTGCTAATATACATTACCGAAGTGAGCCGTACCGAAGTCTTTCATGTTTATTCTACTAGTGCATTTAATATGTTAACTCTTCAATTAATATTAATAATCCGTTCAATTTTATGCAATATATTTTTATTTTCATTTTCAGTCATTATATCATAGTATTTTATAATGATTAAAATTACTATTATATATAGACATTAAATTTGTTTTTTAATTATTTTGTAATTATTCATAGTTATTACAAGCTTTTATTTTTTTAATAATTTTTTTAATTATTTAAATCAAAATCTATTAAATTTCAAATACTACTTTATTTTAAAACCTTTTCAATTTAAATTTATTAAAAATATTTTATTATTTATAATATATATATATATATATATAATTCATTATTTGATAGAATAATTTTTTATAAAAATAGATTCAATATTTTATTAAAATTAATTATTTTTAAAGTTAAAAATTTATTAAATCATTAATTTTATATAAAATTTAAAATTTTGTTTATTAATACTCTAAGGTAACACATCTCATAGTGTTACTGTGAGTTACACCTTTTATAGCTAGAGTAACATATATTTCAGGATTTGGTAACACCATAACCCGAACGTTGTGGTAGGTCCAAAATTTCATAGGTATGGTAACATCCAAGAAGGTAACACCCCTCCCTAAGTGTTGTAGAAAGCCATCTATGGTGTAGTGACGTACCAACCACCTTGGTTCTCAACGTGGTTGACTTCTTCGGTGACCACAGCAGCAAGGTCATCCTCTTTCCATCCGCCGTTAGACTCGGCGATGTTGGCAACATGTTTCTTCTTCTTGTTGGCCTTCGGCTTTCGACAGTCTTTCACCGTATGCCCATGTTTGCCATAGTTGAAGCAATCACCATCAAACTTCTTGACCGGTTGCTTCCCTTTGCTCTTGTTTTGGACACTTGGGCGAGCTCTTTTATTGGAGGGACCGCCATGCTCCAACAGATTGTCCTTAGCATCTATCAGGCCTTTTGGTTTGTGGTCATTTTTGCGCACGTCTGACTCGATGCGCAGTTTCACAATCAAGTCTTCAAGAGTCATCTCCTTTCTTTTGTGTTTGAGATAGCTCTTGAAGTCTTTCCAACTGGGGGGCAACTTTTTGATCACAGTTGCAACAGTGAAAGCATCCGGTAGGACCATTCCCTCGGCATTGACATCATGAACGATGAGTTGGAACTCTTGCACTTGTTCCATGATTGGTTTTGAGTCAACCATATTGTAGTCCAAATATTTGGCGACTATAAATTTCTTTGTACCTGCATCATCACTACGGTACTTTTTTTCAAGTGCTTCCCACATCTCTTTTGATGTGTTTACAACAGAATAAACATTGTACAAACTATCTTCTAAAGAATTCAGAATAAAGTTTTTACAAAGATAATCTCCATTGTGCCAGTTGTCATAGGCAGCTCGGACTGTAAAACTAGTCTCTTGAGCACTTGGCACCGGTGGCGCATCTTCCTTAAGGAAGTTAGCAAACCCCAATGTTGTTAAATAGAACAACATCTTTTGTTGCCACCTTTTAAAGTCGGCACCACCAAACTTTGGCGGCTTCTCGGCGGTAGGCATCATCCTAGGCCCCGAGATTGTTCCAAAATAGGAACCACTCATGTTGAACCCGTAGGCTCCAACACTAGATCCTAACATGGATCCCACGGTACCACTAAAAGTGGAACCAACGGTGCCACTCGAGGTGGACCCACCAGTAGTCAGAAATGGGTTGCTAAAAACCCAACCAGTTGTTGTTGACATCGTTGAAGCATTTGTGTTGAACATCGTCGAACCGATAGTTGATGACGTGGTTGAGCCAATGGAGTTCGCCATGATCGAGGCGACGGTTGCGGAGGCAGAGGTAGCGGTGGCGGCGGAGTCGGTGGCAGCAACGGTAGTCGACATCTCCAGTTGTGTGATTTAGTAACAACAGCAAGTATGTTTTCTCGTCTTGCGCTTGTTGTAAAATTTCTGTGTTACAAACTTGCTGGGCGAAAATTAAATTACAACTGGAAAGACAAAATTACAACTCGAAAACCAGGAATTACAAATTCGAACGAAATGAAAATTACAAAACTCGAACAGAATTACAACTCGAAAGAAGAAACAAAAAATAAACGAAAATAACTAATAAACAATAAATAAAATCGTAGGGTAAAGCCGAGTCGAGGAAGGCCTCTTTCCGCAAGACGAGAAATGCCCCGGTAGTGCTCTCGGTTTAGGCGTGTCGTCCCCAAAGATAAAACGGCTACGTCTCGGAGGTAGTAGCACCACAAACCTCTGAGCTCCGGCGAACTGAAACGAGGTTGGGACAGAGCTCTGACTTATGATATGAATGCAGAGACGAAGTGTATGATGTACGCTTGAGTATTGCAAAATTTTCGTATGTCTGAAGCAAAGAAATGTATGCCTATTTATAAGCCATTCACACTGCAGGAGGGTTTAAACACTGCCCTTAAGGCTATCATAATGCAGGCATTCATGCCTGCATTGAACACAGGAGTTACACAATTCAAGGCAGTGGTTACTGCCCGTTTTGAATTTGAACAGGCAGCCTTAACACCTCCTCATAACACCTGGGAGGTTACTGCCCGTTTTTTGCTGAGTTTGAACAGTTCGGATGCATCTGGACTATAATCAGCTCTTTAACCATTTGACGGATGTACCTGGACATCCTTATGTGCACATACGAGCCCAACTACGTTGTTGAGCTTGTCCAAAAAATTCTTTAAGCTAGCCCAAGGCCAAGCCCACGAACAGGCCCAAAGACCAGCCCAAAGACCAATTACCAAGATCCAAGATCCAAGGCCAAGGTCCAAGGTCCAAGGCACGCGGCTCGCGGCCGCAGCCAAGGCCGAGGCGAGGCGGGCGGCGGCGGCGCGCGTGTGGGCTTTAAACCCATACACATGTGCCATTAATTATTACATGCATAAAGGTAACTCTTTATATACTAGAATAATGATGTTTCATTATTCAATGTGGGATTCCATCCCTTATTAATTCACAATTAAGTGACAAACTTTAATTCACTATTTCTCACTCACCGGGAATCGGTTTAGAGAAAGTGAATATACCATGATCATCTACTCAGAACGTAGATCGATCCTATGATATTTAATTTTATAAAATAAAATTAAAATCATTAACGATTCCAACAATATTTGTGCCTAACTGCAAATGAAGATGAGGTAACCTCCTCTATCAACTCTCACAATTCTACCAGTCATACCCTGCAAGGCAGTGTATATAAAATGATAAGAACTCTTAGGCTATGTTCTTTTTGGACTGAATGAATTTGAACTGAACTGAACTGAATTGAACTGAACTGAACTGCATGGATCTGAATTGAACTGAATTGAACTGAAATATATATTAAGACTAAATAATAATAATAAAATAATAACAATAATATAATAAATATTAAAAATAATAAATATAATAAAATAATAAGAAAAATAATAAAATTATAATAAATAATAAAAATTAATAATATAATTAATTACCATCATAACAACAAAAATAATCATACTAATAAATACGGCCCAAATGTCCTGAATGTCACAAAAGTATCAAATGTCACAAATAATAATAATAATAATAATAATAATAATGATAAATAATAATAATAGTAATCAACAACAATAATAAATATTATTATTAATGATAGTAAATATTATTAGTAATAATAACAGTAATCAACTACAACAACAATAATAATAATAACAATAATAATAATAATCAAGATTATTATTAATAATAATAATAATCGAATCGAATGAGCATTTAATCGAATGGAATCAATGGGCTTAAACCAATGAATCAAAATCAAAAATAAGTCAAAAGAACGGTCAAGAATTTGAACAAAGCACTTCTCTCATTCCTCTCTTCAAAGTAAAATTTATCTTTTAAAAGAAAAAAAACTTCAAACCGCAAGAAATGATGAAAATCATTGTCGATCAAATCCGTGACATATCCATAGCAACTCTTTCATTCAAAAATCTCGAGACGTACAAAAATAAAATTGAGAGAATGTATTGATACTTTCACCGTTTCATCAAAATAACCGGCAATAATGACATTTCAAGTGTTGCCTAAGAAATCTAAATTGTGATATGTTCATCACAATCATAAATTATCACAAATCTCACAAAAATAGTTTTATTTGTAAAAGAAAAAGGAATAGTGAGCCAACATCAACTAAAGTGTTCAAAGGATACTAAAACAAATAACATATCTACAATATATAGGATAACAAAACAATCATAAATTATCACAAATCTCACAAAAATAGTTTTATTTGTAAAAGAAAAAGGAATAGTAAGCCAACATCAACTAAAGTGTTCAAAGGATACTAAAACAAATAACATATCTACAATATATAGGATACCGGTATTTTGTAGTCTTAGTGTGCACCTAAGAAGATAAATATATCCCTCTCCTCTCTTTATTTTGAACTTAATAATATAATAATATCAATTGTTATGCAAGAATAAATTTCAAAAAATACTCTTATAATATTAAGTAAAAATGGACAACTTATCTTAAAAAAAAATTCTCTCCTGACAAGGATCTCCGATGGACCTCTGGTGACCGACCAGTTCTTTTTTTCTTTTTAGACAGGCCCCCCACCGGCCAATTTTATTTTTATTTTATTTTTTAAGCCAGGCCCCCGCCGCCCTGCTTTCCGGAAGGCCACCACCGACGGTCGGTAGACTTCCGACGGCGGACAATTTTTTTTTTTGCCGGCAGGCTCGCCACCTGCTTTTCAGCGGGACCGCTGCCGATAGACTTCCAGCGTTGGGAACAACGGCGTTTTGTTCCAAACAACACGTTCTGTCATTGAACAAAATGACATCGTTTTGTCTAAAAATAAAAACGACGTCGTTTGGTTGAAATGACGTCGTTTTGGTTATGATGTAAAATTGTGGTGGTGCACGTTCAATTTATATATTTTTTTTTCTCAACGGCTGGCCTCCCTGTCTGCTTTCCGGCGGCCGGCTATTTTTTTGCATGCCGTCATGCTTTTCGACGTTACGTTAATTTTTTTATTTATTTTTAATGGCAGACCCATCAACTCTCCACAAATTTTCGAAAGCCAACATATTTTCTTCGGATAAATAATCTGGTAATTTAATCCGTGTCATCTGCACTCAAACTTGTCTATTTCCATATCATCCATTCTCTCATTTTTTCCACCACCTCCGCGTTGCATGTCGTTTTACTTGGATTCCTTACGCGTTTTGTTAATCGCCTACTGCACTTCCACTCAGCCTTTATATAATTAGTTATTCAAAAGACTAATTATTTTGTGGTATTTTTATTTTTGAAATATGTGGAGTAGTTTATTCTCCGTTTCTCAACGCCCCTCATAATCATCACGCTTTTATGCTGATGAGACCACATTTTTGTTATTCAATGAGGGCGACTGGGAAGCAGCATCGCCGGTGGGGCTCCGATACGGTACCCGCCGCTAATCCAGCCAGTAATGGATCTTCGCCGAGAATTGAATTTTCCGGAGATTCGGCGGCGAACGCGTCGGAGTTCGTCGAGGTCACGCTCGATCTTCAGGACGACGACACCATCATACTCCGCAGCATCGATCCGGCCGCCGTCGACGGCAATGACTTCGTTTCAGGAATCACCGGTGTTGAGACTCCATCGACGGGAACGGCGTCTACTTCCCGATCTCCGATCATGCGCCGGTGCGCTTCCAGTAATTACAAGCTGATTCAGTTTTCTCAGGAGCTGAAAGCGGAAGCGCTGGCCAAGGGGAAGCACTTCTCGCAGGAGCTGAGGAGGTTGTCGTGGAGCCACTCCCGCGCGACGCGGATACTCTCCGGCGGGGGCAACATCGGCTCGGACTCGGGGCTGGTGGATCGGGCGATGCGTCGCCAGCGAGCTCAGCTTGATCGGACGCGGTCCGGCGCTCAGAAAGCGCTCCGGGGGCTCAAATTCATCAGCGACGGTAAGAAAAACCGCGTCGATGCCTGGAACGAAGTACAGAGGAACTTGGAGAAGCTCGCGGAAGACGGTTACCTTCATCGCTCCGATTTTGCACAATGCATAGGTTAATCGATTTTTCTGTATTAACGAGCTGATTAATTATATGCTGTTATTTACTGTTATTAAAGCTCTACTCATATTTTTTTTTAATTATTTCTTTTAAAAAGGGATGAGAGATTCCAAGGAATTTGCATTGGAATTGTTCGATGCATTGAGCAGAAGGAGAAGATTGAATGTTGAGAAGATTAGCAGAGATGAACTTTATGAATTTTGGTCACAGATTACGGATCAAAGTTTCGATTCGAGGCTCCAGATATTCTTCGACATGTACGTATCTAATTGAGAATTAAAAATCAACATCCACGTTTAATTCATACTGCTTCCGTCCCAGGATAACTTGCACATTGATTATTTATTTGATCAAAATTGATCAATTTTGACTGTTAAATCACGTTGATGTATAGGCAAGAGTATATCATACGTGAGATATATCATAATATTTATTTTTAAAATATTGATTTTTCATAATTTGAGTGATATGTAGTCAAATATATTAATGAGCACCAAACATGTTTCTTGAAGGGGGTATTATTCTTTAATATGTATTACCTAAAGTAAATATATTAAGAGTGTTGGTATTTAGCCGTGATCCCTAATTATCCATTATTTCCGTATTTGAAGTTTTTTGCTTTACCGTTAAAAATAATGTATTGCGTACGTATTTTTCTTGTAATGCACAACTAAAGATAATGCATCGCGTACATAATTTATCTGCGATCATGTGTACTTATTTCTATACCCAAAACACAATTAGTACAAGCAATTGCACGCTTAGTTTAATGCAAATGTGTGCATACCCGACTATATTTCAAAATACATAGTTAAAGTGATGCACTACATACATACTTCCTCTGTTCTCTTACAATTGCAACATCTTGACTTTCACGCTTGTCAATGCATAATTTTAATTATTAATATATTTAATTCTTTATTTTTAAAAATTACAAAAATTTGATATTTTGAAAGTATATTTCGAGGTGAATCTAACAAGATATCACATTACTATATTTTTTTATATGCATAAATCACAAAAGATGACCAAAAGAGAGTATGTGAACAGTGTAATAATTAACAGGTTGCAATAGTAAGAGAACACATGAAAGAGTACATTATAATGTATATTTATTATTTCACCGAATGTATTGTTAAGATACTGCACCGCATACATAATTTTTTGACAATGCACGACTAAAGAAAATACACCGCATATAAAATTTATCTGCGACCATACATACTTATTTGATATTTCTATACCCAAACACATTTGGTATCCGCTAGAGAGATGTGAGAGAAAGAGAGAGACCGAAAGGCCGAGTCTCAAACCAACTGAAAAAAATAGTAATTGTTGCATTGCAGCAGTTCTCTGAAAATTTCTCAAATTAAAACTACTCTTTTTTGTTGGAAAAAAAAAAGGATTGTCTAATTAGTTTAATGATAAATAATAATGATGCAGGGTGGACAAAAACGAAGATGGTCGAATCACTGAAGAGGAGGTTAAAGAGGTAATTAAGCAAATTTTATTTTATTTTTTTATCATTTTTACTAAATTTATTAGAGTGGTGATATAATAATGAGGTAATGCAGTCTGTCAAATTGCGGTGGCATAAAATAATGGGGCGCTGAAACTTTTATGATGACTTGTTAGGTACTGAGAAGGAATATAAGCACTACTGTTTTTTTTTTTTAATGAGACTTTATTCACCTCTTAAAAGAGAATGAACATGACCCTCTTTTTAAATATGTATTAATATATATAAATATTTTTTTATAATATCAATATATCTGTTTGAGATGAATTATTTTTAAAAAATATTTTATTTTTTCAAATTTCTATTATTTTTATGTTTTCAATATTACTACACCTTAAATTTAATATATTCAGATATTATATTCTAAAAAAAATCTAAAGAGTAAAAGAATATTTTTTTCAACAATAATTCATCCCAAATTAATATATTATATATTATAAGAAAAATTTTATACATTAATATATTATATTAATACATGTTTAAAAAGAGGGTCATGTTTACCTCTTAAAATATGGTGAACAAAGTCTCACTCATTTTTTTTTTTCAAAAATTAAGACATTCTTTTGTCATGAAACTTTTCTTTTATTTTGACGTAGGCTTAGGGCATAGCGTTGGCAATTTTTATTATGGACCCGAGTCCCTAATACGTTATGAATTCGGATTTATCGTACATTATGGATTCATGATAAATATGCAGAAGATTAACGAGTGCTTGACTTAAATACTTCGATCAATATGATTTTATAATATTTCTAACACCGGCATCACATCTCAATTCATATTCTGTGTACTGTTTTGGGTTCATGTTGTATTATAAATTTGGGGCCATTATATAAAAATTCTAGAATTAAGCATGGAACGTGATTATATTAGAAGAATTCATAATCAACAACTTCAAACTCATTATAATATTTCAAATATATAAATTGAGACAAAATCAATATCTTTCATATAATTTTGTATTTATTGAAAAAATAGACTCAAAATTAATATATATATATATAGAGAGAGAGAGAGAGTAAATTGCAAAAATCATCCTTGTTGTTTGGCCAAATTGCACGTTTCGTCCTTGTGGTTAATTAAGTGCAAAGACCGTTCTTATTCTGCACCGTTACGTGCACTTTTGGTCCTCCATCATTGGAAAAATCGTCCATGTGGTTTCCCAAATTTCACTGTTGAAGGACCAAAAGTGCATGTAACAGTGCAAAATAAGGACGATCTTTTATCTTAATGAACCACAAGGACGAAATGTGCAATTTGACCAAATCACAAGGACAATTTTTATAATTTACTATATATATATATATTGCAGGAATCAAAAATTTTTAATATGGAATTTTTAAATATTGTATTGATAAATATAAAAATTATATCAATAGAATCACCTTCTAAAATACATCTATAATACTCCTATTGATATAATTTTTATATTAAAAAATATGATAAGATTAAAAAAAAAATAATGGTCAAAATTTTTAATGGTCAGAATTTTTTTCTCGAAAAGCGAGAACGACATGTATGGTGCGGGTATGTTCTTATATCATTCAGCATATGATAAATTATATTTACAAAATTAAATTATTATTTGTATGATATTTAAATTTACTTTTATGTTATTCCGGCCCAACATCGATATGTATATAGGGAATATCATATGACAAAAAGCTACTGATATTCTTTTCTAGTCTTGGAGCATCCTTGTCTAGCGGAACGGATAGATTGCTCGCGGCTCGGAGATGATCCAGTCGAAGAGAGATATAATACTCCCCTCGTCTAATACTTGACCGCTATCTTTTCATTTTGATCCGTCTCATATTTAATTGATACTTACTATAAAAGAAAATATACTAATCATTCCCTCTAAATATACACCCCAATGATTATCTATTTACCATAAAATATCATTATGGGCCCACCCAATTAAACACAATACTAATAAACAATACAAATATGATTTCAGATTTCCATTATTATCCCTCTTAAAATATCACTTTATTATACACAATACTAATAAACAACTCTAACATTTTATTCGTGCCCAGAAAAATATGGCAATTAAGTCTGGGACGAAGAGAGTATGATATAGGGAGAAGTAGCAAATACACCCCTATCATATATCCCTTAGGGGCTGTTTACTTGTGACTTAATCAGCTTAATGGGTAAAATGTCTTATTCGCTCAGACGTTTGGAGGTGTTTACTTGTGGCTTAATGGCTTATTCGTGCAGACAAAAATGACTTATTCATTAAGCATGAAAAGGGGTGTTGTCCTCATCAAGACAAAAAATGACTCCACTACCCCTAATTGAAAAATACACATTTATATATACAATATAAATAATTTAGGACAATTAAATGACTCTCCGTCCCCATTATATATACTCATTTATATATACAATATAAAAAATTTAAGTTTTAATATAAATGAATGTAATATATATTATTCATATATAAATAATATACATTATTAATTTATATATATTATTTGTTACTATATATTATAGTATAAATAAACTTTTCTATCTACAAAATATCATATATATTATGAATATATAAGTAAATATTATATATTACTTATATATTAATATTTATTCATATGTATAATATTTATTATATATGAAATATATTTATATATAAATATATGTTGTATATTATACGTATTATTTATATCTATATTAAATATTTTATATATTACTTACATAAAAAATTGAATCATTTATGTATAATTCTGTTTAAATTTAAATAATATATATATATAGAAGATGAGTCAAATTTGATTTTTCAATAATGTTTAAATTTGTCTACTTTGTGTTTGAATTTAGCTACTTTGTGTTTGAACTTCACTACTTTGTGTTTGAATTTGACTTCTTTGTGTTTGAAATTGGATTTTTAAGTACTTTATGAATTTATGTTTTGATTTTTGAATTATATCATTTATATTGCTTAAAAAATAAACAACAATTTATAAAACAGCTTATAATTCATATTCAGGGGTAAATCGGTCATTTCTATTATTCAGACAATTTATTCAGATGAAAAAATAAACAACAGTATCAATTTACCCATACAGACACATTTACCCAGACAGACATAATTTACCCAATTCAATCCAATCTCTATTAAAAAATTAATTTCTCTCTCTTCCACCTACCTAATTTCAATCTCAATCCAATCTTACATTTTTGCACACTTTATTAGCAATCCAATCCAATCTCAAATATTTTTAGAAAATATATATTTAATATATTATCATATATATAATATTTTTATTATTATTGTTGAATATAAAAAAATAGATAAAAAAACTATCTAATATTATAAAACATAATTATAATTATAAAAAAAAGAAACTTACATTAAAAATAAATAAAAAAAGTTACAAACAGAAGTACGGAATTACATATTAAAATGCATAAATGACATAGTTAATTATCAGTACCGAATTTTTGCCATATATGCTCAATCAAATCATTTTTTAGAGCATTATGTGCCTCCCTATCTTTTAAATAAATATGAATTTTGGTATATTTTTTATTTTTTAATTTTTTTGTTTAACTTATCTTTTTATTAAGATAAGATTTATTTTAAAAAAATCTACAACTACCAATAAGTTTTGACATGTGTAATAACTTTAATAAGAAAAATAAAAAATCAGCTTAATCTTTGATCGAATTGCAACACTGACCGAAATATTACTTCCTTTTTTTTTTTTTATTAAAGTTATTTTGTCTTTTGTGTTTTGAGATTGAATTGGTTTGAAAAAGATGACGTCGTCTCATGACGCGTGCAAAATAGTCCCTCTTCCTAACGGACCATGTCAAGTATTATTTATTTTTTTATTTTTTATTTCTCAAGTGGGTCCCACTCTAATATTTGTAGCGGAAGTTGAAGAGATTGCTCATTTACTCTTGCAAAAACCCTTCTCCTTCCCGCTTCCGACTGCAAAAGCCCTTCTCCTTCCCACGCTAATTCGTTGATCTTCCTTGTTTTTTGGTGGCCCAATGCCTGATCATTTATCTGTATTTTAAGAAGAAATAAGTTTTTTTTTTTTTGTGGGGCTTAATGCTTGATCATTTGTGTGTAGTTTAGGAAGATATATCTTCCTTATGTTTTTGAGGGCTCATTTTTGTTTGTCAGTATATTTAGAAGAATAAACTTCTTTTAGTATTTGGTATTTGAGGGGAGGGCTCAATGTATTTGGTATTTATTTTCTGATATAAGTCCAAAAATGTTGTCTTCAAGCTTTGTAGAAGTAGCCTTCGTTTTATTGCTTCATTTTGTTCTATTTTTATTTTCATATCGTTTTATTTAATTTTGTTATGTTAAAAGAAGCATTTCTTTATATTAGTTTATTTCTACGTTCATTTGCTTCGTATGAATGCTAATAAAAAGAACAGTTGATGTTTTCAAGATTTATGTATTTTATTTCGCAGTTATAAAATATTTTTGACGCAATATACGTGTTTTGCTATGATATGACTATTTTGCTTTTCTTACTTTGGATTGGCAGTAGAACCCATTTTGACAAATTAATAAGAAAAAAATTAAAAGATTGGATGGAGTTAAGTGTCTGACTCTCAGGGACATGGGTGATTTTGCACTCCTATTTTATTGTTTGGAGGCAGACAGCCCAAAACTAAGAAATATGGAAGTAAAAATGCACTAGGGGTATATGATAGGGGTGTATTTATGACTTCTCCATATGATATAAAACCTAAATATTGTTGTATACACAAATTATTTATTGTATACTTATAATCTAAATATTATAATAAAAAATACAACAATTTAAATACAGATCCATTATTTCGGATCCCAATATAAAACATGCAAAAAAGATGAGCCAACCCAATAACATAAGAAGACAAAGAATAATTAAAAAAAAAATGTACAAAGTTTGATAATGTGATCAATACAAGAAAGAATAGTGGGGAAACACGATATGCTTGGTGGAATTAGATATTTTGTAGATATAATTTAAAAAGCTAAAAATTGATGTCAAATTTTATTTAAAAATAATAAATATTATCAAGGTCTGTATTTTTTTTAATCTTCTATAAATAGGTAATCTGCAAAAGATGGCACTGTCAACTAAATATAATAAATAATTGTAGATTATATGTAAAAGGCAAAATAGCTCTATTAGGGACTGAAGTTTGTCATTTTTAGCACTTAAGGGACTAAAGTTTTAAATGTTTCAAACAAGGGACTAAACTTTAATCCATTTCACCCGTTAGGGACTCCGTTAGTTTGGTTCCGTTAAGTTTTAACGGATTGATGACATGGCCGTTAAGTGCGCGTGTCAAGATTTTATTGGCATTAATAATAAAATAATAATAAAAAATTTCAGATTTTTGTAATAATAATAAAATAATAACAAAAAATATAAAAGTCTAAAAAAATATAAAAAATAAAAAAATCTGTATTTTTTAGAAAAATTGAAACTTTATTTTTTTAAAAATCTGGAATATTAATATTAAAAATCTAATGCTTTTATTTAAAGTTAAAAATAAAAATTAAAAATATAATAAAAAATTTCAGATTTTTGTAATAATAATAAAATAATAATAAAAATATAAAAGTCTAAAAAATAAAAAAATAAAAAAAATCTGGATTTTTTTAAAAAAAAATGAAACTTTATTTTTTTTTTATTTTTTTTAAAAAAAAATCTGGAATATTAGTACTTAAATCGGATGTTTTTATTTAAAATTTGGAAATAAAAAATAAAAAATTAAAAAATTTGGATCTAATTTACAAACTTTTCTATTAAATTGAGATATTATTTTTCATAAATAAATAGAAAATTGGATCTAATTTTTCATAATATTAATAAATAAATATTATTTTACAAGAAAATCTAAAAATCTAAAAAAACAAACTAAAGGTTAATTATAAATCAGATTCAAATATTTTTAATTTTTAATTTTTATTTTTAAATTCAAATAAAAGCATTAGATTTTTAATATTAATATTCCAGATTTTTTAAAAAAAAATAAAGTTTCAATTTTTTTAAAATATACAGATTTTTTTAATTTTTATATTTTTTTAGACTTTTATATTTCTTGTTATTATTTTATTTATATTTTTGTGATTATTTTATTATTATTAGAAAAATTTGAAATTTTTATTATTATTTTATTATTAACGAGCAATAAAATGTCGACATTGGCACTTAACGGCCATGTCATCAATCCGTTAAAACTTAACGGAAACTAACTGAGTCCCTAGCAAAGTTCTGATTAAACTTTAGTCCCTTGTTTGAAACACTTAAAACTTTAGTCCTAAATGATAAAATAAAACTTCGATCCTAGAGAAACTATTTTATATGTAAAACTATATATATATATATATAATTTAGGATCATATGAGAATGGTTTTTATGTTGTGAATTGAGAATAAATCCAAATCATTGATCTGTGTGTGATGTACGATCCAGATTGACTTATGCGTGCAATATATGCATTTCGTGCATCAAATTTGTAATGCATAAAAATCTGCATTATATACATCAAAATATCGATGCACTAGAATATTATATTCTATGCATATATTTTTGTGAGAATAAATCTAGATCATCCATTTAATCAAGATCTATAGATCAAATTCATTTTTATTTCTTAACTTAAGTATCATTCTCACCAGAACCCACATATATATATATATATATATATATATATAGGGGAGGGTTATAATAGAAACCACTCCCTATGTGTTAACTAGGAACCAACCTACACTCTTGATCGAATTTATTTAGACGCCTCAGATTGATTTCATTTTATTTAGTTATGAATATTGAATTGCTTAGTATATCTAATTAGTCAACTATGAAAGGTAGTTATGGATTTGGCTTATAACTCTCTAATTATCTCATGCAATGATTATGGAAAAATAATTATGACATTAATCATCTTCCTATATATATCCATAATCAAGCATATGTTTTATTAGGTGCTTAAATTATTATGATATCAAGAATTTATCTAAATTCGTATTTATAAGGTTCTTAATTCGTATTATTAAGCTTGTTATTATAATTTTAATCAAACAAGGAATATTAGTTGCTTACTTTATACATAATTTAAGCTTACATACGACTACTACAATGCTTATAATTTTATTATGGCACTGAAGATTTAATTATATTGGTACATATAAAGGTTCTTGTAATAGTTTATTAAGCAAGAGGTATGCTTATTTATACAAAATCAAATATTTAGTTTTGATTGTATAGCTTGCTATTTTTTAAAGTGATACAGTTTGCTATTTACTGGCTTATCGATTGCTTATTTATAATCAAATTGATGCTTAAATCATATAAATACAAAAGTTTTATTGTTGGTTAATTTGCCTACATGTTGCGCTTTGAAGCAAAAGCTTTTACGAAATTAATGTCTATCTATTTATTTAATTTAAATTTGTAAATTGAATTTATATTATTTTAATGTAAATTTACCTGTAATTTACATGGAGATTGTAGTGTTGGTTGTATATGGAGGTTGTTTACAAATTTACATTTAAATGTGGTTTATTTTAGTTGTGTGAATTGCTTAGATAATAAATTTTGAATTGCTTATTAATAATGAGAAAGATATGTTTACATTGAATTGCTTAATTAGATAATTTTTATTGGTTAAGATAATTGGATTGCTTATTTATAGTTATTTGCTTACATTGCTTATTTACAATAAGAATGAGGCTTAAAATTTGCTTATACATTGCTTAGATAATCTTGAAAGTGTTGAGTTAGTCGAATAGATAAAAGTTTATTTTCGCTAATAATATCGAAATGGGTGAGCGACAAAATAAGAAGAAAAGAAATATTGATTTTTTTATTAAAACAACACAATAATCATAAAATATCCACCAAAATGAGAGATGAGGGTAATGGAATAGAAAATTTATGATTGAGAATAGATTAATGAACCTACCAATTAAGGATTACTGCAGTTCTGATTAAGCTTAAGTTACTATCTTTACATTTTGTATAATAAAATGAATGAAACAAAAATGAAAGAAGCAATAAATATCATCCGTTGATTTAAAAATTTAAATGGATTAAATTAGTTCCTAGTTAACACATAACAAAAAGTTTCTATTTGAACTCTCTTCTCTCTCTATATATATAAATGAAAAACACTTATTTTAGATTGAGTGGGATAAAAAAGGAGTGTGATTGGATTGTAGGTTGTGTATTTGGGTACAGAGAAATTTTATTTAATTTTATTTTCTGTTTCTAATTTTTTGTATTAAAAAATGTTACGTAGATCATTATGGTAAGTGCATCTGCCAATAAGTTATCAAAATTGAAAGAGCAAGCCGAAGAGTATGCTGCTCTGATCATGGAAGAGTTGGACCCTGAGAGGCTTGGCTACATTGAGGTACGTACGTCCTCCTCCCTCGACTCTTGATGAGCACTTCATTTTTGTTTTGGATTTGTTAATATCTTTACTTGTTAGGTTTTGGCTGTGTTTAAGAAACTAATCGATAAAATAATTTGTAGGTGATAAGTTAGGTAACTGGCGATAAGGTAGGTGATAAATTGGTGATTAGGTAGGTGATAAATTTGAAAAATTTGATTTTAATGTGGATGTTTAGCAAATTAGCCGATAACTGTTTTTTTATAAAATTACACAAAATGACATCACTTTTATTTTTCTATTATTTTATAAACTTTCTCATTATATTATAACAATAATTGTTATAAAATAAAATAAAAGAGTCCGTAAAAATCGCACTCAAATTATTATTTTTTCTTTTAAAAAAAATAATTAAAATTCTATATTTAGACCCCCTGGGATTATGACGTCATAATTAATATTTTTTCTACTAGAAATTAAATAGTTAACGGCAGGGGGTGTTTTGAAAAATTTTATAACGGCAGAGGATCTAAATGTGAAAAGTTAACGGATGGTGGTTTTTTTTTGTAATATGTCAATTACTCAGGGGTGTTTATGTAAAACACCCTATATTTTTATTTTAGTCACGGATATATATAAAATATATAAAGATGATAAGTTAGCTTCTTTTTTTCATAAGCATGAAAAATTAGCTTATCAATCAGTAGAATTATAATTTAAGCTGATAAATTGATTTGAGAAAGTGGTCTTTTCTTAAACGAGTTTTTTTAGTCAAATGTCAAATAAACTCCCTAAACTTATAAATTTGATGTTTTAGTCTTATGTGTTTTGTCTAATTACCCAAAAAAAAAGTCAGTTCTAAAAGTTACAAATACTCCAGACATCAGATTATGGATGTATTTGTAAATTTAGCCAGAGTAACAATTCAAGCTAATTTATAAATTATCTTATAATTTAGTTTATGATGTACCAAATAAAAAAATTTAAATACTCAAAAAACAAAGCAACTTATTTTATCAAATATACACTATCTGGCATAAGCTACTCCCAAGTAAATGGTATTGAGAGGATAAATATAAATATTGAAAGATATTTGCATTTTTATAAGATAGATGGTTTTTTTTATTACAGTGAGGATTGTATACTTGTATTTGTATAAAAAAAATGCAAGATTACTAAGGTCGTATTTTCTTCATATGACTTATGCTAATATGAAATTATTTGATTGAGTATAAACATTTTCAATTTATTAAATATAATTTTATTGAGAAAACTATTTTTCACTAATTCACACTATAATTTATTAATTAGAATTGATTGTTTGTCTATTAAAATTAATTTTTACTAATTAAAACTGATTGCTCTTGACTAAAATTTATTTAGTCACTAAATAGTATTATTTTTTGTATGTCGAGCAAGTCAAGGTTGTTAAAAAAACAAGCAAAAATCGAGAAAACGACCCCTCTTAAACGCAAAAACAGGTAATCGAACTGATTAGAGCAAGCAGGAGAGGAAGGGGGGGGGGGGGTGGACTGGTTCGCGGTTTTCATTTTTTTGAATCGGCGAGTAACCAAACCGATTGACCTATAGCGATATTGTCGTATTTTTTATGAATGGACTAAAAAATTCTTATTTTGCTTATATTATTCTTGTGCTGTTGTTAATTGAAGATATGATAAGAATTTGAACTTTAATTCCATCTATCAACATGTTAATACTTTCAAAATAATAATATACATCTTAATGATTTTTATATTTTTTACTTTTTCATTTAAAAAATTACTCTCTATGTCCCATTAAAAGCTTGACAAATGGTGTATATTTAGTGTATTGTAAGTAATTATTGATATAAATAATGATGATAAGTATGTGATAGAGATTAAAAAATAAAATATATTGATAATCAGCGTAAGGTATAGATTAAAAAGTAATAGATGATTGTTTGATTTAATAATGTAAAAATATAAATGTGAAACTTCTAAAACTATAAATAACAGCAACCACTTCAACCCCTTCAATACTTAATTAATTTTCATTTCTTACATATCATCAATATTCATCCAACCGAGCCACTTTTATTTTGAGTGATTTATCCATGACTATCCAACCACCCAACCACAACATTATATATACTTATTTTATTGTACTATCTTTTATTATAAATAATACTCCTAAAAATTTATAACTACAACAAAAAACGGTGAAATTTCCAAAAAACAAAATCGAGAAATAAATAAAAAAAGACAATACCAAATATTACTAAAATTATACTGTCTATTTATAGAGTGGAAATATATATATATTAATAAAATATATAAAAATATAAAATTATATCTTGATATCTAAATTAAATAACTACAACCAATAGAATATTGCCACATAAGCTAACCTTTTATCCACAAACACACAGACCTCTCGGTCTTATTGTAATTGGGAGGAGACCACGGTCTGTCGATTCAATTGTTAAACATTGAAATCTTTTTTCTCACTCTCAGTAGCCGACGTGTGCGGTCGACCAAGGTAAGCGCGCGCAGTTATTTATCGTCTAAATGATGAAGAGATGAATATAAAAATTTGAACTAGATGAATTTATTATTTTTATTATAATAAACCAGGTGGGGCATCCGGCCTACGACTCCAAAGGACGAACAATGTTACAAAATCAATTGTTTTGGCGCAGTTGGCCACTTGAAATTGAAAGTCAGGAGTTTAATTCTTAGTGACAATAGTTTGGAATTGAATTTCTCAAGGCTCAATGATCCCTTAGTCTTTAACTAAGGGTTAGGTTCTAGCCCTCCGGAGTAGCTGACAAATAGTTACAACATTATGTGCTTCAAGCGACAGTGTGGGAGTCTAATCTCGGTGGGAACCTGCGGTTGGATTATGGAGACCCGACATGCATCTGTCATCGGAGTGGCGTGAAAGATCGGCAGGGATAAGCTTAGCATGCGCGGAAGTGGAGTATATTTAATTATTAGACAGGTCAATTATCTCACGGTTTAACTGAAAATTGTTCTAAGGGGCAGAACTGTTTCTCATAAAATTATATCATACGAAGTATGAATCGCTTATGTATAAAAAAAAAAATCATGTTGGATATTTAGTCACCAAACAGTCGGTCGTTAGATCGACAGTGACTGGACTAAAGATCTTATAAAAATTTGGATACTATAATAAAAACGGTGAATAAAATATTTTTTTTTGGCGTATAAAATATAAAATAGTGTGTATAATTTCAATGTAGTGCTTGTGAGCTTGTCATATGGCTCGGTAGGTTTCAGTCAAGGTAATTAGTTGGGCGAGTTAGGTCGATTAGAAAAATGCCAAAATAATTAGTTGGGCGAGTCATTTTTAAAATGCAACAGACAACTATATTTAATTTAAGAATTCTTGGAGCGGTAATGAGAAAAATGTCGATTTTTTATGTAGATTTTTAACTAATGGTTATGGTGGAATATACATACTCTCTCTATTTCTTTTTGTTGGTAGTCGATCCACCTTGGCACCCACATAAGCACTCCAGACACCCGATCAGCCGACAGATCCTGGAGCCGAGCCGGTCATGGACCCGATTTTCTTCCGAGCCCGTTAGAACCGGACCGGACAGAGACGTTAGAACCTACCCGGGATCCGACCCAAAAGAGCCGAGCAGACCCGGGATGAATGCGCTCTGAATCATAATTATAACAAGACCGACCAAAATAGCAGGAAGCTCGAGGTACGACCCCATAGTCGACCGACCAGGACATCGGGAAGCTCGAGGGCCGACCCCGTTGTCGGCCGCAACAGATAAGTATTGCCAAAAGCACGAAGAACAGGCAGACAGGACAATTAAGGAGGGCTGTCATATCCCTTCCCAAAGCAAACCTAAGAAGTTGACACGCGTCGAATAAGTCACTACACTTTGACAAATGTCATAAGCATGTTCCCCTGAATCTCCAACTGTCATCTCTTGAATGGCTAAAATTGGCTATATATATATAGGGAGAATGTACAAATAAAGGACTTTTGAGAAGCCTCGTGAGAAAAATAGAGAGAGATAAAGAGATAAAATAGTGAGAAAAAAGAAAAGGATAAGACTTGTAATTAGCAAGCACCAACATCATAGACCGGCCCAAAATATTTTCGGCCCGGCTCTACTCCATATCAAGATCATTAATAAAATTTAATGGTCCAATACTTTTCATCCTGTTTATGTATCTTGTTTATTACTTTCTATATGGCTTCGATCCATTTGTCTTGATCAGCACACATGACGTTGACCAAAACAGACGTCAACAGAATGGCGCTAGAAGGAGGGGGAACCTCCGACCTTGTGGTTAACAGCCACAACTGCACACACTCACCGGAATCTTGAACGAGTCGCTCAAGCTATAACTACAAGTTCTGAATATAATCAGCCCGCCACAAACAAGGGAAACCCGTTCAAGTTGGCGGAGCGCTTTGGCATACCCTGCGTTCATCCGGGAATAACCACCCTCACCAATAAGTGGTGATATGAAAGCATAGGAATCATCGTAATTATGAGTTGAAAGCACAGGAACCATCGTAATCGTGAGTTCCTGCTTGACTCGGCTAACCTTTTAAAGGTCATAACTCGGGGAATATCGAGTGCAACTCAAAGCTCTAGAAGATTTCCCAAAGAATCCCCTTATATCCTTCAAATTAAAGTTGCAATCAACATACACCGCAACCATCAAGGACTCCATAATATCTGCAAGCGCTTTCGGAATTCCTATCAGATCCCCACAAAGATTCTGGTAATCCGGAGAAAGTAATCTATTAGGGTGCAGGCAAGAAAACTCAGGCCGTTATTAGGCAAAGATTAGGCTGAGGTCAGATGGAATCACCGGAACCTAATGAGTTTTCCGCATAAGCGCCCGAATAACGGCCATTAGGAGGCCAACGACGAAACTTAAAATTCGAAGTGATGAAAAACAGCAGAAAGTGGAACATGTTAGTAAAACTGAAATAAGCAAAGGCATAATCTTTATAAGGAGATGCGAAAGGTAAAGAATTCTCCACCTTTCGCCAATCATTCAGAAGTTAAGGAAAGAGGGGCCCGGCCGGCCAAGGTACCAAGGAGGTCTTAAAGCAGCACCAATCCTGCAACTGCCGGCCCGAGGAGAATCCCGCTGCAATCTGCACCGCCTTCGCTTGATCGGAAAACGTGGTCCGACATCCGGTCTATCTGATGCCGAGCTCGGATACGCCCCGGTAGAGCTGGTCTATGCACTCATACTAGCCCCCTGAAGACAAGCGCAGGAATAGCCCTCGCCGGCCCCGACCGACGCTTGCTCTGCTCGGCCACTCGCTCAGATTTTCTAGCCCCCAACTACAAGACGGAATATGAAGCCCTCTGGGCCGGTCTGGAAGTGGCGATCTCCCTCGGTCCTGCTCACCTCATTATCTTTGAGCGATTCCCAATTTAGGGGCGAATCAAATTAAGGGCGAATACGAAGCCAAGGAGTCCAGTTTGGTCAATTTCCTCGACCCGACTTGGACCCGGTGGTGAGATTTTCGAGGAACTACTTAAACACCTTCCTAGAACTAAGAACAACCGAGCTGACTCCTTGGCAGCCGAACAATTCGAGTTACAAGGACGGATACAGCTTCCAGCTCCATGCCCCCAGCACCGCATGGCACCCACAAGAACAAGATTACTTCCACCCCAACCGCTGAAGGAACCTTAGGCGGAGGTATCCAGTTCCATCGCTGAAAGGCTTAGTCAAGCATGACCTCAGAAAGGTGCCCAAGCGGACACGCGGCAGCCACTTTAGCGGCCCGGTATCGGCCCACAAATTGCTCCAACAAAGATATTACTGGCCGAATCTTAAAGAAAGGCCACTGAGCTGAAGCGAAGGTACGCACGAAGCCAAACCTTCGCTTAGCTCCAAACCTTGCAGGAAACCTATGTACGCTTATTGCCGCCCACCTTTCGTCAAAGGGATAATCGTCCGGGTCGACCCCCCCACCTAAAGGACGAGTTGAGGTACACTACGCCGTCACAGTAGATTATTTTGCAAAGCGGGCCCAGGCCGAACCACTGTCGCGGGCAACCGAACAAAAAATAATCAATCTCATTTGAAAGTCACTCAGGACCCCTAATTCCGCCATATCCGACAGAACCACACAATGACGAGGAAAAATCTCGGGCCTTCTGCGACGGCCTCCATATACGAAACGACTTGTCCATGTCGCACGATCCACAATCCAACGGACAAGTCGAGGTGGTTAATACAATTATAAAACAGCACCTCAAGACCCGCCTCGAAAAGCTCAAAGGGTCACGGCCTGAAGAGCTCCCTGAAGACTTAGCAGCACATCGGTCCGCCACTTGAGAAATATCTTCGTAGCCTTCGGTACTGAGGCGATGACCCCGATCGAGATTGGAACACCCGCCTGCCGGAGAACCTATTTCGAAGAACAAGGCCAATGTGACCCTAAAAACCTGGACCTCGTCGCCAAAAACAGAACCAAGCAGAAAGGCAGAATACCATCTATAAAGAAAACTCCCGAGGTTCATCATCGAAGCTTCCAGGTCGAAGACCTCATTCTTAAACGAGTATTGGGGCCAGATCTGGGACCTCCTGAATCCAAGTGGCAACGACCGTACGAGAGTAACGAAGCCGTTCAGAACGGAGTTTGCTAGCTAGAGTATCTGAATGGCCAAGGATTAATTCATCCGACGAATGCCATGTCCTTACGAAGGTATTATCAAAAAAATTCAACTTTATTTCATCTCTAATTCGAATGCACTGTAAGACCAAGTTCGCCTCGACACCTCATAAGACCGGCCCAACGGGCACTATAAGACCGAGTTCGCCTCGGCACCTCGAATGACCGGCTCCTCCGGCACTATAAGATCGAGTTCGCCTCGGCACCTCATAAGACCGGCCCAACCGGCACTATAAGACCGAGTTCGCCTCGGCACCTCATAAGACCAGCCCAACCGGCACTATAAGACCGAATTCGCCTCGACACCTCATAAGACCGGCCCGTCCGGCCTATAAGACCGAGTTCGCCTCGGCACCTCATAAGACCGGCCCAACCGGCACTATAAGACCGAGTTCGCCTCGGCACCTCATAAGACCGGCCCAACCGGCACTCTAAGACCGAGTTCGCCTCGGCACCTCATAAGACCGGCCCCACCGGCACTATAAGACCGAGTTCGCCTCGGCACCTCATAAGACCGGCCCGTCCGGCCTATAAGACCGAGTTCGCCTCGGCACCTCATAAGACCGGCCCAACCGGCACCATAAGACCGAGTTCGCCTCGGCACCTCATAAGACCGGCCCGTCCGGCACTATAAGACCGAGTTCGCCTCGGCACCTCATAAGACCGGCCCATCCGGCACTATAAGACCGAGTTCGCCTCGGCACCTCATAAGACCGGCCCAACCGGCACTATAAGACCGAGTTCGCCTCGGCACCTCATAAGACCGGCCCAACCGGCACTATAAGACCGAGTTCGCCTCGGCACCTCATAAGACCGAGTTCGCCTCGGCACCTCATAAGACCGCCCCAACCGGCACTATAAGACCGAGTTCGCACCGGCACTATAAGACCGGCCCAACCGGCACTATAAGACCGAGTTCGCCTCGGCACCTCATAAGACCGGCCCAACCGGCACTATAAGATCGAGTTCGCCCCGGCACATCATAAGACCGGCCCGTCCGGTACTATAAGACCGAGTTCGCCTCGGCACCTCATAAGACCGGCCCATCCAGCACTATAAAACCGAGTTCGCCTCGGCACCTCATAAGACCGGCCCATTCGGCACTATAAGACCAAGCTCGCCTCGGCATCGCATAAGGTCAGCCCATCCGGCACAATCAACAAATGGTGAACAGAAAAGCAAGGCAACGGCCAAACCAACCGGGCCCAAACATACAGAGAAAAGCAACAGATGCTATAAAAAGATTTCGTTCATTTAAAATAAGCCGTTCTACATCAAAATACAAAGGAAACCAAGGAAAAACGGCACGCAGGCCATACATGGAGCAAAACAAAAATCTACTGGGCCCCGTCCTCCTGACCGGCCGCCTGAGAAGACTGTCTTTCACCTTCACCGGACGGAATCAACACCAAGTCTTCGATAAATTCTGCGGCCTTCGGCTCGTCAGCTCCGAGAGATTCAACCTTCAGGTCGGCCGCCTGAGACTCTATATAGGCCTGGACCTCCTCAAAGGTCTTCCCTTTCTTCATGAGATCCAATATCTCATAATAGGTGGACACGTAGTTAAGGTTAATCAACTCCTCGAACTCGGGTGTCTTCTGGAAAGCAGCCGCCCCGTCGGCAAGGCCCCTGGCATAGCCCGTAGCTTCACAAGTATGGGCCCGCTCGGTCAGATGCTCAAGCTGGGCCTTGGTGTTCTGTAAATAGGCCTCGTGCTCGGCCCTTATGTCCAGACACCGTTTCTGTGCCTGCTCGGCCGCCGTGGCCATCTCGTCGGCCTTTCCTTTCCAGATATCGGCCTCGAAGGCCCGGCTCTCCAGAAGCTCCATGTCACCCTTCAGAGAGGTCATCTCCTCCTCCAGAGACTTGATAAGCGAAGGGCAGAGGTGATGCTCCTCCTGTAAGGCCTTGAGATCGGCCTCCGCCTTCTTGTGCTTTTCAACCAGGGCCATCAGCTCCCCAGTGGCCTTTACATAGGTGCACAACGCACGGCCCATCAGAGCATTTCCAAACTGGATCTGCTCATCCGGACCCATGTCATTGGTCACCATCTCCATTTTTGGCGTCCAACCCAAAATGGGGACATGGATGGACTCAAGCACCGCTGGAGGGACCCGGTCGAGCATCTCGGCGGTTGGGGTGGCTGCCCGGACGTAGTCAAGGAACCAGCGCGGGCGTCGCCCCTTCATTTGGGCACAAGGTTCTTCCCGATCCTTATTCACCGGGAGATAGTGGCCCTCCAAATCAATTGCGGGCTCCTTACCCGTCGCACGGCCCGCCCGTACAGGCCTCAGCAGCCAGCCTCGCCACCCGCTGCGCAGGCGTTTTTTTCCTTCCCGAAGGAACCCTACCCCTAGGGACTGGACAGAGGAAACGTGTTAAAAAAAAAAATGAGACAAGAAAAGGGGGCTACCTGAAGCAGACATAATGTTCGGATCGGTAGATCGAAGTCCGGCTGCCCAGAGGTTTTCTTCACTGGCCAAAAGATACGACTTCTTTTACCCGGCGGGAAGGTCCAAGAGCTTCTCTACCCGCTCGTCAAAATCGGGAGATGTCCCAGAGGCCGGGATACGCCCTGCACATAAAATAAATGATGAGCGTTAGACAAGAAAAGAACAAGAATAAAATCACATGACACTTACTCATTTTGGCAATAAAATGATCGGGGACCCGAAGCTCGGCATCTATCACACCGGGCTCCCACTCATCAGCCGAGCTCCTCCACGGCCCCCCTACATAGAACCACTGTTCCTTCCAACTATGTATGGTCTCCGGCACATCCACCAATTCTTTATGCATCGCGTGCCGGGCTGTCAAGTAAAACCAGCCAGAACCGGATCGGCCGACCGACCTCCATAGGAAGAGACTGTTGAACTCTTCAAAGCTGGGCTCGGTCCAGCCATGTTGACTGAAAAGGATAAAAAGACCCACCATACGAGCCCAGGAATTCGGATGAATTTGGGCAATACAAAGGCCCCACTGCCTTAACCACCGGGAGAACACCAACGGAAGCGGGAACCTCAGCCCTGACAACAAGGAGCGGTAATACACCGCCGTGCAGCCAACCGGCGGGGTGTGAGGCCTCTCCTCCGGATTCGGAACAAACATCCGCACCACCGCGGGTATCTTAAACCGCCCCCGCCAAGCCTCCAACTGCTCATCGGTGACCGTGCTGCGTATCGAGGCCGAATCCCACTCCGCCTCAACAAAAGGAGACGGCCGAGGCCGAATCCAGGCCCGAGTTTCGCCAACCGCCGTCAACGGCGTCACCACCCCCGCGTCTCCAGAATCTCCGGCGATCTCGCGACCTCGCCGCCGTCTTCGTCGCTCCAATCGACGGGGACGTCGCCCATTGACAGATCCGCCACCCCCGTGCGGTCCGGAGACACGGTCAACTCCTCCACCGTCATTTCCCTCCGCTCCGACATCGTAAAATAGGAAAAAGAGAAAAAGCTTACCAAGAAATTCTTTCTAAAAACGGGAAAAAGACGCCGGAAAATTCTCTCTCTTCTCTGCAACAAGACACGGAAATGGCGAAAGGAATAATGAGGAAGAAGGCATTTTATATTTATATAGAGAGAAAGGGCATTAAATGTCAGGCGCGTGGAACGGCGATTCCAACCGAACCGTCGCGAGAATCAAAGGCGCGTGAAACGCGACGACAAATTACGTCCCGCCACGCGTCCCCTCATCATGACACTTGAAGACCCCGAAGTCTAATCGACGCGACTCTCGAAGAGGCGTCCCTTCGAGAGATCTTGTCCCTCCCCAAGCCGGATCGGCCTCAATCTGAAACGACCCCAGCACCGGCCAACCTGGCACGGTCCTGGGCTCGGGGGCCCTTGTTGGTAGTCGATCCACCTTGGCACCCACATAAGCACTCCAGGCAGCCGACCAGCCGAGCAGATCCTAGAGCCGAGCCGGTCATGGACCCGATTTTCTTCCGGGCCCATTAGAACCGGACCGGACAGAGACGTTAGAACCGACCCGGGATCCGACCCAAAAGGGCCGAGCAGACCCAGGATGAATGCGCTCCGAATCATAATTATAACAAGACCGGCCAGAATAGCAGGAAGCTCGAGGTACGACCCCATAGTCGACCGACCAGGACATCGGGAAGCTCGATGGCCGACCCCGTTGTTGGCCGCAACAGATAAGTATTGCCAAAAGCACGAAGAACAGGCAGACAGGACAATTAAGGAGGGCTGTCATATCCCTTCCCAAAGCAAACCTAAGAAGTTGACACGCGTCGAAGAAGTCACTACACTTTGACAAATGTCATAAGCATGTTCCCCTGAATCTTCCAGCTGTCATCTCTTGAATGGCTAAAATTGGCTATATATATAGGGAGAATGTACAAATAAAGGACTTTTGAAAAGCCTCGTGAGAAAAATATAGAGAGAGATAAAGAGAGATAAAAAAGAGAGAAAAAAGAAAAGGATAAGACTTGTAATTAGCAAGCACCAACATCATAGACCGGCCCAAAATATTTTCGGCCCGCCTCTACTCCATATCAAGATCATTAATAAAATTTAATGGTCCAATACATTTCATCCTGTTTATGTATCTTGTTTATTACTTTTTACGTGGTTTCGATCCATTTGTCTTGATCAGCACAGTGACGTTGACCAAAACAGACGTCAACATTTTTAGTTACTCGCAAGAGAGAGACAATCAGATTGTTCCATGAATAATTTGAATTACTATTGTATTTAATTATATTTTTAGTAAAAATTATAAAAAACGATACATCCAACAACATTTTAAACAGTAATATTTATTTATATTAATACAGAAAAATACAATGTTAATTAGCACATTAGTAAATGTTGCAAGTAAAAAGTACACCGGGTCTTTTATATAGTCTATATAATTTTGTCATACCGGTTTCTTTTATTAATTATATACTTGAAGCTGTAAAATATACCGATCCAAAAGAAAGATACTTAGGCTATGTTCAGCCTGGCCGAATCCATTCAGCCTAATTTAGTTTCGATTCATTCGATTGATTCATTCAACAGTGTAAAAGAAAATTTCTTGACTGCTCATTTGAGCTTAATTTCAGCATATTTCAGTTCAGTTCACTTCATTTCAATTCAGCTTTAAAATAAACCAAACCAAACCAAACATACCCAGTATATCCCGCTCAGAGCAGGGTCTTGGGAGGATAAGATGTACGCAGACCAGTTTTAAAATCAATATTATTAATTACTAGTATGATTATTTATATTATCATTAATATTATATATAATAATTATTATAATTATTTTATTTTATTATTATTATTGTTTTTTATTCTTGTAATATAGATTAATACTTGTTATTGTCATATATATTATTTTCTAATAAGATTAACTACAAGGAGTACAGTTATTGATAGTAATTAATATTATCAATAATATTATATAAAGTTATCATTGTTAATTATTATTAATATTATTATTATTATTGTTGTCGTTTTAATATAAATAATTATTATTATATATAATCATTAGCAAATATTATTATTAATTATAATTACTACTATTAATATCAGTATATCAATAGTATTATATATTATTTGTTGTAGATATTATTTTTAATAAAATTAATTACTAGGAGTACATTATTGATAATAATTAATATTATCAATAAAGTTACATAAATTTACTATTTAAAATAGTAATTTATTATTGTTATTATTGTTATTATTATTATTATATTGTCGTAATAATAATAATAATAATAATTATATATATCTAATTTTATTATTAACTATTATTACTAATATTAGTATTATCAACATTATTATAAATTATTTGTAGTATTCTTATGCATTATTATGATTGTTGATATCGATATTATCAAAAGTATTATATATAACTTGTAGTATTATTAATGTTATTATTATTATTATTATTTTTATTTATATCAATATTATCAATGATCTCATATACAGTATAATTTATTATTATTGTTGTAACATATTTCATTATTGTAGATGTTATATATATATATTGTTATCTATATTATTAATTATTATTATTATTATTATTATTATTCAATAGCTTCAATTTATTCACTTCACTTTAGTTCAGTTCAACAAAATTCAGTTCGACTCAGTTCAGATCAATTCAGTTCATCACTATTCAGTTCAGTTCAATAAAATTCAATTCAGTTCATTAAAATGCAGCTCAAAAGAACAGAGTATTACTATGTTCACTTTATGTATCCACTTAATGTTGTAAAGTTTGCAATATAATACTTGACTATTACTATTATCTTATATATACTTCTAGGTAAAAGAATGGACTGGGATCTTCTGCAGCACAGCATCGTGTTGTGCTGCATCCCAACCATTAGATTACACACACCTGTACGGATGTATATATGTGCGTGTCGAATCACACGGTGCAGTACAGTACAGCACCGTGCTGCAGTGGAGAGGATCTTGGTCCTAAAAGAATACATGCATTTGATCCATAGGCAGATGCATATGCACATTTTTGCTTATCTGATTGATCCGAGGAAGTATTCCACTTGTATTATTATATACTATTAATAATCCCTAATAAGGACGGTGTAATAATATTGAAAGCTGTAGTGTGGAGAGGAAAAGAGCAATTTTATCCCTCCACGTATTTATATTTAATTTAATGATAATATTAAATATTCAACCATAATAAAATTTCAAAATATTTTTAGAATATTAAATGAAAAGAACAACTAGTCTTCAAAGAAAAATTCTTTTCTAACAATTCTCAACCAGACCTCCGACCGTCGGTTATTTTGTTTTATGTCAGGCCCGTCAGCCTGCTTTCTGGCAGACAACCGCCGGTATACCTCCAACAGCCGACCATTTTCTACCTTTTTTTTCTTTCGAAAGACCCACCTATCTACTTTTCGGTGGAGCCGAAGTCGTCCCTGGTAGATCTTTGGTTGCCGACTATTTTCTTATTTAGTTTTTACGGCAAACTCGTTGACCTACTTTTCGATAGGGGTCGCCGCCGGTAGACCTGCGATGCCCGATCCTTTTTTGGGGGCCTGTCGGCATGCTTTCCGGTGGGATTGTCATAGGCCGCCGGCATATACCTTCGGCTGTCCGTTAATTCTTTTTTTCCCTTTGTTATAACGACAAACAGACTGGCGGGCCACTGGTAGCCGCTAATAAATTTTCGGAACATACACATTTTTTTCTACCAAAGTAATCTAGTAATTTTAATTATTTTAATCTAATTATGGTACCGTCACTGTGCCATTATAACACGGGTTATCTCTAGTATATAATATAAACGGCAACAGTGTTTTTGGTCGTAATATGTATCTAAAAGTACATTTTACCCCTATCCCCCTCTCTGTGTTGAAATTAATAATATAATATTAAATGTTCACCAATAACAAATTTCGAAAAATACTTTTAGAATATTAAATTAAACGGACAACTAACGTTAAAAAAAATTCCTAACGGAATCTTCGACGGACCTCCGATGGGTCGCCGACGATCGGGGGGAGGGGGGGGCTCTGTCGGCCGATCAATTTATTTTTTGTTTTTTAATGACAGACCCGCGGGTCAGTTTTTGCAGCGGCGCTGCGGCTGGCTAGTTCTTTTTTCCTTTTTTTTTCGTCGACTTATTTTCCGGTGGGCTACCCCGACGGACCTTCGAGGACATACAAGATTTTTTTCTCGCGCCACACCTGCCGACCTGCAATGCGGCGGCCAACCAGTTTTATTTATTTATTTATTTATTAATGCAGGCCCTCCTCTTGCTTTCAGATTGGCCGCCGCCGCTGGAAGACTTGCAGGCCAATTTCTTTTTCTCTTAACAGCAGACTGGCCCGCTTTCCGTCAATTATCATTTTTTTCTTTTTTTTTTTAAAGACAGTTCCGGCGGCCGCTGATAGATTCTTTAGAACCAATATTTTTTTTCTATCAAGTTAATCTACTAATATAACTATTTTAATATAGTTATGGCACCACCGTGTTGACGTCTGATTTGGTCAACGTCACGTGTGCTGATCTGGACGAATGGATCGAAGCCACGTAGAAAATAATAAACAAGATGAAAGGTGTTTGATCACTAAATTTTATTAATGACTTTAATATAGAGTAGAGCCGAGCAGAATATTTTTATGCCGGCCTATCTTTTTGCTTGCTAATTACAAGTCTTATCTTTTTTCTCAGTCAATACGAATTCTCTCTTTTTTCTCTCTATATCATAAATGCTAAAAATCCAAAGATCTTCTTTCACTATACATTCCTTCTATATATAGACAACTTGAGCCAATCGGGAGATGACAGCTGGTGAATGTTTGGGGAATATGCCCAAAACACTTGTCAGTCTGCAAATATGCCTTGGACACGTGGCGGCCTCTAAGGAATGCCTTGGGAAGGGGCATGACTGCATGCGTTAATTGGCATGCGGGCCTATCTCGCATGCTTCTGGCGGTGCTTATCCGCTGGGGTCGGTCCTCGGGTCTCCCGCCATTCAGGTCGGCCTTGTTGTAATCTTGTATCGAAGCATTTTTATCTTCTTTCTGCTCGGCCCTCCCGGATCGGATATCGGGTCGGCTCTGACGTCTCTGCCCGGTCCGGTTTTAACGAGCCCAGGAGAAAATCAGGTTTGATGTCAGGGTCATTAAGTGTCATTATGAGGGGGACGCGTGGCATAATCTGATCTGATGGCGCGTTCACGCGCCTTTGAATTTCGCGACGGTTCAGTAGGAATCATCGCTCCACGCGCCTGGCATTTAATGCCCTTTTCCTCTTATAAATATAGAATGCCGTCTTCCTCATTGTTTCCTTCGCCATTTTTGTGTCTTATTGCAGAGGAGAAAGAGAATTTTCTGGCGATCTTTTCCCGATTTTTACAGAGACTTTCCCGGTAAGCTCTTTTCCCCCCTTTTTTCATTTAAGATATCGGAGCTGATGGGCGAGACAGAGGCGGAGTTGACCATGTCGCCGGACCGCACGGGTGTGGCAGATCTGTCGGTAGGCGGAGTTCCTGTCGACTGGAGTGTCGAGGAAGAAGAAGGCGAAGTCGCGAAGTCGCGAAGTCGCCGGAATCTGGAGAGGTGGAGATGGCGGTGCCGTTGACGGCCGTCGGAGGGACTCTGGCGGGAGAAAGAGTCGAGTCGGTGGTGGCTTTGACTCGCCCTCGGCCGTCCCCTTTTGTGGAGACATAGTGGGATTCGGCCTCGATTCGCAGCACTGTTACAGAAGAGTAATTAGCGGCTTGGCGGCTGCGATTTAAGATCCCGGCGATGGTGCGGATGTTCATTCCGAATCCCGAGGAGAGGCCCCACACTCCGCCCGTCGGTTGTACGGCGGTGTACTACCGCTCTCTGCTGGCCGGGCTCAGGTTTCCTCTCCCGTTAGCCTTCTCCCGGTGGCTAAGGCAGTGGGGCCTTCCTGTCCCCCAAATCCATCCGAATTCCTGGGCTCGGGTGGTGGATCTTTTCATTCTTTTCAACCAGCACGGCTGGCCCGAGCCCAGCTTTGAGGAGTTCAACAGCCTCTTTCTATGGAGGTCGGTTGGCAGATCCGGCTCCGGCTGGTTTTACCTGACGGCCCGACATGCCATGCATAAGGAAATAGTGGGTGTGCCTGAGACCATCCATAGCTGGAAGGAACAGTGGTTCTTCATAGGGGGACCGTAGAGGAGCTCGGTGGATGAGTGGGAGCCTGGGGTGATAGATGCCGAGCTTCGGGTCCCAGAGCACTTTACGACCAAAATGAGTAAGTGTCGTATTTCGTATTCCTGTTCCTTTTTTGTCTAACGCTCATCATTTATTGCATGTGCAGAACGCATCCCGGCACAAGAGACCTCTTCCGAGTTCGACGACCGGGTTGAACAACTTTTGGATCTTCCTCTTAAGCAAAGGAAGTCGTATCTTTTGGTTACCGAGGAAAACCTCTGGGCGTCCGGACTTAGATCAACCGATCCGAGTATAATGTCTTCATCAGGTAGCCCTTTTTTTTTGACATGTCTCCTTTTTTTTTCAGCTCCTAGGGCCAAGACTTCATCCGGGCGGAAAGAGACGCCCGCGCAGCGCGTGGCGAGGCTGGCTGCTGAGGCCTCCGAGCGGAGGGAGCGGGCTGGCAAGCGGAAGAGGGTGGAGACCGAGCCCGAGGATAGTGCGACCAAGGCGGAGGGCTCGTCTATTCCTGAAGTTGTCGTATCTGCCCCGACCCCTGTCCGGACGGGTCATGTGACCAGTGAAGAGCCCGTAATTGATTTGGAGGGCCATTATCTCCCGGTTAACAAGGACCGGGTGGAACCGTGCGACCAGATGAAGGGGAGACGGCTGCGCTGGTTTCTTGATTACGTATGGGCAGCTACCCCGACCGCTGAGATGCTCAACCGGGTTCCTCCTGCGGTGGCTGTGTCCAGTCATATTCCGATCAGGGGTTGGACGCCCAAGTTGGAAATGATGACTAATGATATGGATCCGGTTGAGCAGATCCAGTTTGGAAACGCTCTGGTCGGATGTGCCATGTGCATCTACGTGAAGGCCTCCAACGAGCTTTTGGCCTTGGCTGAGAAGCATAAGAAGGCGGAGGCCGATATCAAGGCCTTGCAGGAGGAGCACCACCTCTGTCCTTCATTGATCAAGTTCGTGGAGGGGATAATAACCTCCATGAATGGTGATATGGAGATCCTGGACAATCGGGCCCTCCAGGCCGATATATGGAAGGTGAAGGCCGAAGAGATGACAGCGGCGGCCGAGCAGGCGCATAAGCGGTGGTTGGATACCCGGGCTGAGCACGAGGCTTACTTGAAGGAAACCAAGGCCCAGGTTGAAAACCTGACCGAGCGTATTAGCACTTGCGAGGCTTCGAGCTATGCCAAGGGTCTTGCTGAAGGGTAGAGGCCTTTAAGGAGACACCTGCGTTTGAGGAGCTGATCAATCTGAATTATGTCTCCACCTGTTACGAGATATTAGATCTCATGAAGGGTGGGAAGACCACTCAGGAGATCGAGGCTTATATAGCATCTCAGGCGACCGATCTGCATGTTGACATTCATGGAGCCGATGAGCCAAAGGTCCATGAAGTTGAAGATGCCGGGCTGGCTCCGCAAGGAGAAGGTGAGGGACAGTCCTTTCAAGCGGCTGGCCAGGAGGGTGGGGTCGAGTAGTTTCCTTAGATTTTGCTTCCTGCATGGACTGCGTGCTAGCCTCTGCTTTTCTTTTGTTTTATTTCATGTACGGCCTGCGTGCAAATCCGTCTTGATTTTCTGTTGACACCATGTGTACTTTAAAAATAATTTGATTGAATAAAATCTTCCTTGTAGCATTTTTTGTTACTCTTTAGATGTTTGGGCCCAGTTGGTTGGGCCGTTGCCCTTCTATCATGTTCATCACTTGTTGATTGTGCCGAGACGAGCTCGGTCTTATAGTGCCGGATGAGCCGGTCTTATGAGGTGCCGAGATGAGCTCGGTCTTATAGTGTCGGATGAGCCGGTCTTATGAGGTGCCGAGACGAGCTCGGTCTTATAGTGCCGGATGAGCCAGTCTTATGAGGTGCCGAGACGAGCTCGGTCTTATAGTGCCGGATGAGCCGGTCTTATGAGGTGCCGAGGCGATCTCGGTCTTATAGTTCCGGATGAGCCGGTCTTATGAGGTGCCGAGACGAGCTCGGTCTTATAGTGCCGGATGAGCCGGTCTTATGAGGTGCCGAGGCGAGCTCGGTCTTATAGTGCCGGATGAACCGGTCTTATGAGGCACCGAGGCGAGCGCGGTCTTATAGTGCCGGATGAGCCGGTCTTATGAGGTGCCGAGACGAGCTCGGTCTTATAGTGCCGGATGAGCCGGTCTTATGAGGTGCCGAGACAAGCTCGGTCTTATAGTGCTGGATGAGCCGGTCTTATGAGGTGCATCAATATTAAAAAATGGAATAACGTCAAATTTTATTGATAATACCTCTTTAAATACATAGCATTCTATGGGAAAGTTAATCTTTGGCCGCTCAGATATTCCAGCCTGTAGGCTCCATTCTGAAGGACTTCACTAACTTTATATGGTCCTTCCCATTTGGGCTTGAGTGGTCCGGGATCCGGGCCCAATACCCGTTTAAGGACGAGGTCGCCGACCTGGAAGCTTCTAGGATGAACCTTGGAGTTATAATATTTTTCACTCCTTCTTTTGTAGACGGCGTTTTGTATTTTCGCCTGAGCTCGTTTTTCAGCAAAGGAGGTCCAGGTTCACTTGGAGGGCCAAGTCGTTATCTTGCTCTTCAAAATGGGCTACTCGGTAGGTAGGTGCTCCGATCTCAACTGGGATGACGGCTTCAGAGCCGAAAGCCAAGGAGAAAGGCGTTTCTCCGGTGGCGGACCGATGCGTTGTTCTGTAGGCCCATAAGGTTCCGGGGAGTTTCTCGGGCCAAGAACCCTTGAGTTTCTCAAGGCGTGTCTTGAGATGTTGTTTCAGGATCTTGTTGACCGCCTCGACCTGCCCGTTGGATTGTGGATAGTAAGGCGTGGAAAAGTTATTTCGTATTTGGAGGCCGTCGCAGAAGGCTCGAAACTTCTTATTGTCAAATTGTTTGGCATTATCAGAGAAAATAGACCGAGGGATCCCGAACCGACATATGAGTGGCTTCCATATAAAATCAACTATCTTCTGTTTGGTTTTTCATGCCATAGGCTCGGCCTCTGCCCATTTTGTAAAATAATCGACTGCGACGATGGCGTATTGTACTCCTCCCCGTCCTTTAGGTAGAGGACCGATCAAGTCGATTCCCCACCTGGCAAATGGCCATGGGAAATATACGGAAGTGAGAGTTTCCGGCGGGGATCGGATCTGCGGAGCGAAGATTTGGCACCGGATGCACTTCCGTACGAGCGTGATGGCATCTTTTTTGAGATTGGGCCAATAATAGCCTTGCCAGATCAATTTATAGGCCAATGCCTGACCGTCAGAATGATTACCGCATATACCCTCGTGCACCTCCGTGAGGGCATATTCTGCTTCTGATTCGGACAGGCATTTCAGCAGTGGAACCGAATATCCTCTTTTGTATAAGGTTCCATCCACGATGGTGAATCGGGCGGACTGAGTTCGTAATGATCTCGCTTGGGCTCGGTCCTCTGGTAAAATGCCGCTTTGAAGATATTGCATTATAGGCTGCATCCACCCTTGCTGCTCGATCGTTGCCGCCTTGACTTCGGCCATTTCCAGGGCTGATGAGGCATGATACCCTATGCTGACCTCATCCATATGTTCGGCTCCGGAGCTAGATGCGAGTTTGGTCAAAGAGTCGGCTTGGATGTTCTCAGTTCTGGGAATATGTTGTATTGTTCCCCAAAAATCTTGCAGCCGGGCCCGTGCCAGGCTGAGGTACTTAACCAGTTTGGGCTCTTTGGCTTCGTATTCGCCGTTGATCTGGTTTGCCACTAATTGAGAATCACTCAAGATAGTGAGGCGGGCAAGGCCGAGGGAGGTCGCCATTTCTAGACCGGCCAAGAGAGCTTCATATTCTGCCTCATTGTTGGTGGTCGGGAAACCCAAACGAATAGCCGAGCAGAACAGACATTGGTCGGGACTGACGAGGACTATCCCTGCACCTGATCGGTCGGCGGTTGAGGACCCATCTACATAGAGTGACCACTCTTCTGATCGGTCGTCCTCTTGTGCGATGGCTGGTGTGAACTCTGCAATGAAGTCCGCCAGGGCTTGTTCCTTTATGGCAGTGCGCGATTCATAAGTTATGTCAAACTGTCCGAGTTCGATGGCCCATTTGACCATCCGACCGGAAACGTCAGGTCGGTGCATAACTTGCTTTAAAGGGTAGTTTGTTAAGACGACTACCTGATGTTCCAAAAAGTAGGGTCTTAACTTCCTGGATGCCATTACGAGCGCATAGGCCAGTTTTTCCATTGGGGCATATCTGAGCTCGGCATCGTGAAGGGCCTGACTAACATAGTAGACCGGATGTTGCACTGCATTCTCCGTTCGAATCAGAGCGGCACTGATCGCCGAGTCAGAGACCGTGAGATATAAGCTGAGAAGTTCCCCTCGGGTCGGTCGCTGTCAGTGTTCTAAAAATCCCCGCCTAGACCGATTAATCCTCCGATTAATCGCTAGAAGGTCCTCTACCGTTCCGATTATAGCCTAGGCGCTTGTACTGGGCGTTTGGGTGATTAATCACTGCCCAGCCGGGTCAAGGGGCCTATGAAGGCAAGTTAAGATACTATGGATACTATAGACTACTTTATACCTATATCAATGTTTCAAATTTCCTAACTATGTGTGCGACTAGGCAGATGCCTAGGCTGTTATACTTTTTTGTTTTTTTTTTATTTTGTTCTAATAGTACTATAAATTCCTAAATTGAGATATTATGTATATTATGGACTCCTTGATATCTATATAAGTATTTTCAATTTAATATAATTGATTATATATCTGTGTAAATGATTAAATTTTAATTATTTTTAATTATTTTACATATATATCATTTTTTATATATAAAAATGATTATAAAAATAATAAAAAATAAATCCGTCTAGTCCGATTAATCCCCGATTAATCTCCGAATAATCCTCTGGGCGCTAGGCGTTAGCAATCCGAACGCCTAGCGCCTAGCGTTTTTTAGAACCATGGTCGCTGTAAGGTCGGGGCTTCTGCCAGGACTTTCTTGATAGCTTCGAAGGCTCTTTGGCAAGGTTTTGTCCACTGAAAATCCTTGTTCTTTTTTATCGCCTCAAAGAAAGGTTTGCATTTATCAGTTGAGCGAGAGATAAAGCGACTTAGCGCGGCTAGTCGGCCAGTTAGGCTTTGCACCTTTTTGACCGAATTTGGAGGAACAAGTTCGGTCACTGCCGTAATTTTATCGGGGTTGGCTTCAATCCCTCTTTGGCTCACCATGTAGCCGAGGAATTTTCCAGAACCTACCCCAAATGAATATTTCTTCGGATTTAACTTCATCTTATACTCTCGCAAAATAGCAAACATTTTATTGAGGTCATGTACATGATCGGCCGAGCGCAAAGATTTTACTAACATATCATCTACATATACCTCCATTGTATGGCCAATCAAGCTATTGAACATTTTATTTACCAGGCGTTGATATGTCGCACCGGCATTCTGAGCCCGAAAGGCATCATCCGGTAACAGTATAGGCCGCGGGCCGAGTAGTAGGAGGTGTTTTCTTCATCCGTGGTGTAACACCCCCAATCCACTCAGGGATATTACACGCCGTAGACCCTCTCCTCGAGGATCTACCAGGCTGATAACTAAAATCAAACATCTAAACATCGCCTTTAAGGCTAAAATGACTCAGTAGACCGACTTGGTCTTTCAATAATAACATACAACTCATTCCCAAACACATGCCCACTAGGTCAAAATAAAATAAACTCCCGTACAACGGGAAAAGATACCGCAATGAAAAGTAAATACAATCTGGACCAATACGACATCAACGGAACCTCGTGTGATTAGTATCGTTCATCTTTCATCATCCTTCGTGCCGACTCGTGCTATGCTCCAAAACCCGAATGCAAAATAGACATCCACCCCCGAATACTGGGGTTAGCAAAACTCCACCGTTTTGCTAGTGCAAGTACAAGTGCAAAATACGAGCCATACAATACAAGTTCCAAGAACAATAATAATCAGGAATCCTCAAAGATCCAAACGTAAAGAAAAGTACTTCCCGAGGCAAGAGTTTGGGTAAACATTTCCAAAACCGAAAGATCGCAAATAAGGGAAACAATTTACAAAACAGTTTAAAATGCCATCGAGAGTTTTAATAGAAAACAATTTAGGATTATAAAATCCTTCTTTTTCCAAAAGATCGATAGGGTCACAGCCCAAACGTTTGTTTTCGCAAATAGGAAATCACCAACAATTTACAGGGTCAAAGCCCAACATCACGTGTCCTCAACGGACGTAGAATCAACGAAACATAATCACGCACGCGCATCGCCTAGGACCGGGACGATACCACCGACATCCCACTCGAGGCCTCGAAGGACCCTCCCGAGCTGGCTAGCGAAACAAATCACATACATCTCACGGTTGGATCAATCGCTTGTTGCATCCTGGCCACATGATCGCATGCCATGTGCCACCGTAGATTATCTCAGGCTCTCACGGTTGGATCAATCACTTGTTGCATCCTGACCACATGATCACGTGCCATGTGTCACCGTAGACCTTCAACCATATCCACACATTCACACAAATAACATATTACATCAAGGATATTCAAACAATTCGCAAGAGGCATCAAACACTTAGCAAAACACCACGTCAAACCACAACGCACCGAAATGAAATAATATGCGCCCACACGCAATACCAAGTGCAACATCAACACCAAACATATCCATAGAGTTCACATAGTCATTCTCAAACCACACCATTTACAAAACACACGCTTTTTGAAAGCAAGCCTTTAACAAGGCTAAACCGAATCTTTTGAAAGTTCGAAACACACGATCAAATAAACACATAGAGACGGTTACTAATTATCATATCCACAAAACAAGAATTGTATGGACAAGGTACTTGCCTCGATACCACGAGCACGGAACCACGAACGGATACGGCTCAACCGGGAAGCTTCGGAACGCCCGATGCTAACGAAAACGGAATACGACAACGAACGGAACGGAAGAATCAAGCACGACCGCGAGGAACCGACGAAAATGAACCTAACGATTCGAATAGCACAATCACAACCACTTCTAAACGATTACGGAAATGGAATACACCCGGAAACCCGCCTACGATTCATGTATATTCGCACAAAAATAACAACGAGGGCGGACCACAACCAAACCCTCTCGATTCCGTAAAAATCACGAAATATACCATGAATCCGTAGGGAAACTAAGAATACCAACAAGAATAATCATATTCATCATGAATCCATCAACGAAACGGAAAGAATCGGACAAAACCCCAAAATCCCCAATTATCCAAAAAGGTAGGGTTTCAAGAGATATTACCTTGAGTGATTCAAGTGTCAAGATCCGTAGAACACGCGTTAGATTGATTATCCGAGCCTCACAACCGAAAAGAAATGATGAAAATCGACCCCCGGATGAAGAACTCTCTCTCCCTCTATAACTCTCTCTCTCGCGACTCGGTGGAAATGGGAAAGAATGAGCTGTTCACGCTCAAAACCACATTTATAGTGCAACACAGCAGAACCTATCGGCCGGCCTATCGGCCGATAGGCCCAACCGATAGCCATACGGAATGCCGGCAGTAGAGTCTATCGACCCCCCCTATCGGCCGAAAGGCTACTGGAAGTTCGAAGGTGAAGAAATTTACATATCGGCCGGCCTATCGGCCGATATGCCCAACCGATACCCATACAGAATGCCGGCAGTAGAGTCTATCGGCCCCCCCTATCGGCCGAAAGGCTCCTGGGAGTGCTCGGCCAAAAACTGAAACGACCATAACTCTCTCGTCCGGACTCCGATTGACTCACCGTTTGAACCAATGGAAAGCTAACTCGATGTTCTATAATATTGCAAAGCTTTATAATTTTTGGAGTCACCAAAAATTAATGGTGATCTAACAAAGTCGAACTCATACTTAGAAAAGTCGTTTAGAAATCCTGAATTCAACAAAACGACACCGAAACCCGAGCCTGAATACGAACCGAAGATACGGTTACGAAGTACTCACAAAGACGAATCTAAGAGCTAGTAGAACACACGATTCCGACCACCCGAAGGCTCGAAATTCGACAACGGAAGGTAATTACCCCAAACTTTGGGAAATTACGAAAATGGCCCAAATGCCCGAAAATCACCATACGTCAACGAATAATCAAACCGAAGCTCACAACACGTATAGCAACGTTAAACGGACTTGCGGGAAACTCAAACAAATAGCTGGACGAGATTCGCAAGAATCGAACTCAAGTGCGGAAAAGTCGTTAAAAAGCACAGAACTCAACAAAACAACACCGAAACGAACTCGGATGACAAAAAGTGTAGAATTAATCATTCTCAGAATGACGAAACGGACATGAGCGAGTCGTCAAAACAGACTTCCGCCGAAAAAAAAAGAAATTACCGGAAATCGAAAATTGCGGATATTACATTTTACCCTCCTTAAAAGAAGTTTCGTCCCGAAACTTAAAACAAGTAGGGAGAAGAAATATTCCGCCAGGAAAAACTCAACGAGATACACAAGAATGCGTAACTAACGCCCAACGGCGAAATGTTACAAACAACGCAAAGGAGTATACGGCGTGAAAACACGCTCCACGGCGACCAACACAACGTCGCCGTTAGGGATATAATAAAAACAACAAGTGACAAACGTCATCAAACGGATAATATAGCCAAGTCAATTATCCGACAATCACAAATCACAACGAACGAAAATCAATATGATTGACCAACCCAACGGTACACCAATCAAAACGCGAGTCAACCGCTGAACAAACACGAAATCCCACCGCCTAAGGGCTGGAAGATCGAAAACGAAACTAATTTCCCGAACTGAAGGGAATTACGAAGGAGCCTGAATGTTCGCCAATCACGGAACGAGGTCAATATAAACCGAACAATCAAACGATCAAACCACAACGATCGAGACAACAAAGATCGAAGAATCATGTTCGAATCACAAAGAACAATAAAGTTCAAACAACAACTCCCAGGATGATCTGGTGAGAACTACAAGACATGCATTGCCGAAGATCCGCAGGAAAGGGAATAGCGATTGAAAAGTCACAACGACAACGAGTTATTCCGAAATAACACCACACTCGTTCGATCAACAAAAGCAAGGAGCAGGACAAGCTCAGAAATGTCAACGAACATAAATGAGTCGACACAGTCGAAAACACAAGAGTTCCAAAGCCGATCCACTTCGAATAAAAGAACTAGTAGAACCAGATGATGTCACTCCCAAACAAGGTTCACAAGAATCGAACTGAACCCGAAAAAGTAACATCGATAACCAGATCGACCCACAACAAGATCACAGCTCGTTCGGACGATGAAACCGAAATATAGAACAAGTTCATAAAGTACCAACGATCACGAGCGAATCGACAGACTGGAGAAAGAGAAAATACGGAAGTCTAAAAACAACACGGGTACTACATTCGACCTCTTATAAAGGAAGGTGACGACACAAAGAAGCAACCGATCAAACATCCTTCAAAGGCCTCTCAAAGCCGATTCGATATCTGTCTTTGAGCGCGAACTCCGAAAGTCTCGGTAGCCAATTCACAACCGAATTCGTGTCCTCGAGTCCACACTTGAAATGTGTCATCGACGAGAAAGACAATTTACACGTGCATGCCCCGGCACATCACGATTGAAACGTCTCGGCTCGGCATACCGAAAATATAAATGCTCGATACAATGGATCAAAACACCGCAAGACAACATACCGGAGATGCCAACTCAGCATAACATATCAACGCATACAAGAATCACAACAACAACGGCATCATTCGAAGATTACAACATCCCGAACGACAGCCATCACACAATCACAAACATCATGAAACAATCACCCATGTGTATAACGCATAAAAATCCAGGCTTTAACAACTCGCACTAGTGCGACAATACGCAATCACCATGGGGCGATAAACAGTAAACACCAGTTCACACCTCTCACAGAGGGCCAACAAAACATATGCGTGGCGAACGACTCGACACTCACGCCACCAATTCAATCACAATTCGGGGTTGACACCGTAACGAAAGTTCGAAAACCATACACGCATTTCCGGTCCGCAAACAGGAATGATAGGTTTTAAAAACGAGAACCACCTTTTGAAAACAGTTTGGAAACAACAGTTGATCTTAGTATCATTTTACAAAAAGTAGTACAAACACCATTATCGAGACTTTGAAAATCATCTTGCGTTTGAACAAAAATGAGGACACCTTTCCTTTAGTGAAAAACTTTCAAAAATATTCGACCCTTGGGTCTAAGCAACTGCATTTGAAAATATCTCAAAAACATTTTTGGTCCTCAACCGGAAAATTTTTTTTTTTTTGAAATGTATTGCGGCATTAGAAAACACCTTGAAAACACCGCAAGAAAATAATTCGTTTTAAAAATACGTCTCGAATTTCAATTTTCTAAGATACTCAAGGTTTTCAAAAATAATTCAATGGGTTAGAATGCCCCAAAAAGGTCGATGACGGTAGTACTTATCAAAACTCACAAAATCATTTGAAAACACCCAACTACCGTCAAAACGGTCAAGGCCAACAACTCGGTTAAAGGAATCGATTTTCGAAATAAAATTCAGTCGGTAAGATACCGAAAGCCATTACAAAGGAACTCACGCAGCGGAAAAAAAAAAGAAATACAGTCCAACATGCACAATACAGCAACACTACTCCTCATATGAACGAAAAATGGGAGTCAAATAATCACATATCACGAAATCAAAATCCATAAGAGGATTCCGCCAATGAACTCATAATCATAAAAATAGCTCGTGTCACACGAGGCACAACACAAAGAAGGGAGACTTACATCCACAGGTCGCACGAAGATGATGATTGCCCACGATACTAATCACGACCAACCAACTCGCACGACGCTGTCGACACGACTCGGGATAAAATCCGACGAGACAAAAACTCAATAGACACCATCGACCCGACGGCTAGGTTTCCACAACCTAAGCTCGATACCATTTATGTAACACCCCAATCCACTCGGGGATATTACACGCCGTAGACCCTCTCCTCGAGGATCTACCAGCCGATAACTAAAATCAAACATCTAAACATCGCCTTTAAGGCTAAAATGACTCAAGAGACCGACTTGGTCTTTCAATAATAACATACAACTCATTCCCAAACACATGCCCACGCAGGGTCAAAATAAAATAAACTCCCGCATAACGGGAAAAGATACCGCAGCTGAAAAGTAAATACAATCGACCAATACGACATCAACGGAACCTCGTGTGATTAGTATCGTTCATCTTTCATCATCCTTCGTGCCGACTCGTGCTATGCTCCAAAACCCGAATGCAAAATAGACATCCACCCCCGAATACTGGGGTTAGCAAACTCCACCGTTTTGCTAGTGCAAGTACAAGTGCAAAAATACGAGCCATACAATACAAGTTCCAAGAACAATAATAATCAGAATCCTCAAAGATCCAAACGTAAAGAAAAGTACTTCCCGAGGCAAGAGTTTGGGTAAACATTTCCAAAACCGAAAGATCGCAAATAAGGGAAACAATTTACAAAACAGTTTAAAATGCCATCGAGAGTTTTAATAGAAAACAATTTAGGATTATAAAATCCTTCTTTTTCCAAAAGATCGATAGGGTCACATTTCAAACGTTTGTTTTCGCAAATAGGAAATCACCAACAATTTACGGTGGTCAAAGCCCAACATCACGTGTCCTCAACGGACGTAGAATCAACGAAACATAATCACGCACGCGCATCGCCTAGACCGGACGATACCACCGACATCCCACTCGAGGCCTCGAAGGACCCTCCCGAGCCGGGCTAGCGAAACAAATCACATACATCTCACGGTTGGATCAATCGCTTGTTGCATCCTCGCCACATGATCGCATGCCATGTGCCACCGTAGATTATCTCGTGCTCTCACGGTTGGATCAATCACTTGTTGCATCCTCGACCACATGATCACGTGCCATGTGTCACCGTAGACCTTCAACCATATCCACACATTCACACAAATAACATATTACATCAAGGATATTCAAACAATTCGCAAGAGGCATCAAACACTTAGCAAAACACCACGTCAAACCACAACGCACCGAAATGAAATAATATGCGCCCACACGCAATACCAAGTGCAACATCAACACCAAACATATCCATAGAGTTCACATAGTCATTCTCAAACCACACCATTTACAAAACACACGCGTTTTGAAAGCAAGCCTTTAACAAGGCTAAACCGAATCTTTTGAAAGTTCAAACACACGATCAAATAAACACATAGAGACGGTTACTAATTATCATATCCACAAAACAAGAATTGTATGGACAAGGTACTTGCCTCGATACCACGAGCACGGAACCACGAACGGATACGGCTCAACCGGGAAGCTTCGGGCGCCCGATGCTAACGAAAACGGAATACGACAACGAACGGAACGGAAGAATCAAGCACGACCGCGAGGAACCGACGAAAATGAACCTAACGATTCGAATAGCACAATCACAACCACTTCTAAACGATTACGGAAATGGAATACACCCGGAAACCCGCCTACGATTCATGTATATTCGCACAAAAATAACAACGAGGGCGGACCACAACCAAACCCTCTCGATTCCGTAAAAATCACGAAATATACCATGAATCCGTAGGGAAACTAAGAATACCAACAAGAATAATCATATTCATCATGAATCCATCAACGAAACGGAAAGAATCGGACAAAACCCCAAAATCCCCAATTATCCAAAAAGGTAGGGTTTCAAGAGATATTACCTTGAGTGATTCAAGTGTCAAGATCCGTAGAACACGCGTTAGATTGATTATCCGAGCCTCACAACCGAAAAGAAATGATGAAAATCGACCCCCGGATGAAGAACTCTCTCTCCCTCTATAACTCTCTCTCTCGCGACTCGGTGGAAATGGGAAAGAATGAGCTGTTCACGCTCAAAACCACATTTATAGTGCAACACAGCAGAACCTATCGGCCGGCCTATCTACGATAAAGCCCAACCGATAGCCATACGGAATGCCGCAGAGAGTCTATCGACCCCCTATCTAGAAAGGCTACCGGAAGTTCGAAGGTGAAGAAATTTACATATCGCCGGCCTATCGGCCGATATGCCCAACCGATACCCATGCACGCCGGCAGAGAGTCTATCGCCCCCTATCGGCCGAAAGGCTCCCGGGAGTGCTCGGCCAAAATCAAACGACCATAACTCTCTAGTCCTGAGTCAGATTTACTCACCGTTTGAACCTATTGAAAGCTAACTCGTTGTTCTATAATATTGCAAAGCTTTATAATTTTTGGAGTCTCCAAAAATTATTGGTGCTCTCACTAAGTCTATCTCATACTTAGAAATGTCGTTTAGAAATCCTGAATTCAACAAAACGACACCGAAAACCCGAGCACGAATACGAACCGAAGATACGGTTACGAAGTACTCACAAAGACGAATCTAAGAGCTAGTAGAACACACGATTCCGACCACCCGAAGGCTCGAAATTCGACAACGGAAGGTAATTACCCCAAACTTTGGGAAATTACGAAAATGGCCCAAATGCCCGAAAATCACCATACGTCAACGAATAATCAAACCGAAGCTCACAACACGTATAGCAACGTTAAACGGACTTGCGGGAAACTCAAACAAATAGCTTGACGAGATTCGCAAGAATCGAACTCAAGTGCGGAAAAGTCGTTAAAAAGCACAGAACTCAACAAAACAACACCGAAACGAACTCGGATGACAAAAAGTGTAGAATTAATCATTCTCAGAATGACGAAACGGACATGAGCGAGTCGTCAAAACAGACTTCCGCCGAAAAAAAAAGAAATTACCGGAAATCGAAAATTGCGGATATTACACGTGGGATGCATTGGGATCTGGTTGTATCCGGAATATGCATCCATAAAGCTCATTAGCTCGTGCCCGGCCGTTGCATCCACCATGTAATCGATGTGGGGGAGGGGGTAGCTATCTTTCGGGCAGGCTTTATTCAGGTTAGAGAAGTCAATGCAGAGCCTCCATAGCCCGGTCGGCTTTTTTACCAAGACCGGGTTGGCTACCTAGGTCGGGTATTGGGCTTCCCGAATAAACCCATTATCGATTAGCTTTTGTACCTCCTTTTACAGCCCCTTCTGTCGTTCTGGACCAATTTTCCTTCTTTTCTGAATAACCGGCTTTGAACTGGGGTCGATATTTAGCCGGTGGCATGCAAGTTCCGGGTCAATCCCCGACATATCCGAATGGGTCCAGGCAAACACATCCAAATTTTGTCTCAGATGGAAGATTAGCTCAGAGCGGATCGGCTCTTGGAGGTTGTGGCCGATCTTTAGTCGTCGGGTCGGATTAGATGGGTCCATGTCGACCTGGTCCAACTCTTCTGTTGGCTCAGCATGGCGAATTTTTCCCTTCGGATTTTGGTATCGCGGGTCGACAGGATCTTCTTCTAGGATCAGCTCCCTCCCAGGCCTGCGGCCCCGGTCCGCTTCCTGTTCGGTTTCCATTTCGGAGGTTTGCGCGGCCCCAGGACCTTCGGTCTCCTTTTCAAGTAGGGTGTTTCCTGCCAGCTGCTCGGAGCTGGTGGCCCCCGTTTCTTCCGACAAATTTTCCGGGATGCCCTCTGCGGCGTTGATTTCGCGAGCCCAGATGCTGAGGTTGCATTCCTGGGCGGCCCTTTGATCCCCTCTATGTACCTCGACGCCGTCCGGGGTGGGAAATTTCATGCACATGTGATACATGGACTGAGTGGCCCTCAACCTGGACATCACAGGTCGGCCTATGATGGCATTATAGTCACTGTGCACATCGATGATCTTGAAGGTAGTGATCATCGTCCTTCTGATCGGCCCCTGACCAAATTCCAAGGCGAGGTCGATTTCCCCTAGGGGTGAGGTGCGGCAGTTGGCAAATCCCCTAATGTCCTCGTTGCAGGGCCGGACATAAGATTGGTCTACCTTCATCCTGCGAAGGGTGTGAAGGTAGATGATGCTAGCATAGGTCCCGGAGTCCACCAACACCCTGTGGACCGGGATCCCCATTATGGGCAGGGTGATGACAAGGGCGTCTGAATGGGGATGGTCCAAGCCGTCTGCATCGGACTCCTCAAAAGTAACTGCCAGCTGGGGGTTTTTGGGGGCTTCTTCGGCCACTGATAGGAACCCCTCTGCTCGGCGTTCGGTCCGTTGATAGGAGGTGGTGGCCTCTTGGATGGATGTCTTTTTCTGCCGCTTTGACCGATGATCATCGACCTCGGCGGTTCCCATAATGGTTAGAATTTCCCGGGGGGATTTGGGGGCTGGAGGCACCCGATCATTCTTGGCTCTTGTCGGGTCGGCCCGATCCTGGTGATCCCGGGGCGGGTTCCGGGTAAATCACTTTAAGCCTGTATCATCGCATACCGCGATCAAGGCGGCGACGAGGTCTCGGCACTGTTCGGTGTTGTGACCTGCGGATTCATGATATTTACAAAAGCGGGTCTGGTCCATGTCCTTTTGATCTTTATAGATCGGCCGAGGAACTGGGAGCAGATTTTTGTCCTTTATTTGATCGAATATGGCCGCGGCTCCGACGGAATATATTTCAGTGAAATTAGCCATGAGCTCGGGCCTACGCTCCCGATAACTCTGAGTTGTTGGGACTGTCGAGGAAGAGGCGGGAGTCTTATTTTCCCGGCGGGATTCTTGACGGGCCTCTTTGTAGTCACACCTATCTTCTTTCTTTTTATATGATCCTTTCTGATCGGAGGGCAAGACTAACACTGGTGCCGGCATAGCTTCCTCGGCAGCTATGTGGGAGCTGGCGCGCTCCAAGAATTCTGGGTAGGTGTGTGGGACATTCTAGCACACCGTCCAGCGAAAAAAAGAATTTTTGAGGAGGCCGGCCTGGGCAATAATGGCCAGCGCATCGTCCGACATGGGTTCCGTCTCTAATATCCGTTTATTGAAACGAGATATATAATTTTTAAGAGACTCGTTCGGCCCCTGGACGACGGAAGTGATGAATGAGCGCGGAGCGACTCGCACAAGGGACCCCATGAAATGGGATCGGAACGTCGCCCAGAGCTGGGCCCATGTTTGAATAAAATGATGGGGCAGCGTCCGATACCATCTCTGGGCCCTCTCCCCCAGAGTCAGGGAGACCATTCGGCATCGAAACGCGTCCTGAGACCCGTGCAGGTCCATCCAGGAATTATAATGTCCAAGATGGGCATTGGGGTCTGTCTCCCCGTTGTACGGCGGAATTTGAGGAATCTTGAACTTCTCCGGGAGGGGTTCCGCCAGAACACTGGGGGCCAGGGGACTCTCCTGGCTGTTAAGCCATTCCGAGCTTTGGGATGGCTGGAGTTGTTTATTTTCGAGCTCCGTAAGGCGTTTTTTAAGAAACTCGATCTCACTCGAGTTATCGCCGGGAGTTGGAGGTAATATTTGTGTCGGATTTAGGGACTGGTGGGGAGCTTTTTCTTCTTTACGGCTCTGACTTTGGATAGTGGGAGCCGGCGCTGCTTTTTCGATTTTCTTCTCCGCCCCAAGGCGATCAAAAACGGATGTGGGGCGCGAAAGCTTACTTTTTCGAGAGGGATGTGAGCTTTCGCCGTGGCTTTCCGCCCTTTCTCCGGCGACCCCAGAGGCTGTCCTCTTTTTGTTTCGTCCCGAGGCAGCTGGGCGGGTCGTCTGAGATTCCGCCTCGACATGGTCTTCGGGTTTTTGAAGGGTCCCGCCCCCTGTAACCCTCGCCATAAGGGCCGCCATGCCCTGGATGAAGGCTGGGTGTTTAAAGCACTCTGCCACCTTACGGAGGTTTTCTTCCTCCGTCGCGGGCTGAGGGTTTTTTGAACTGTCGTGAGACATCTCCGGTGAGCAGTATATATTTTTTTTTATCGGAGCCCCCCTCCTTCTAGCGCCAATATGTTGACGTCTGATTTGGTCAACATCACGTGTGCTGATCTGGACGAATGGATCGAAGCCACGTAGAAAATAATAGACAAGATGAAAGGTGTTTGATCACTATATATTATTAATGACCTTAATATAGAGTAGAGCCGAGCAGAATATTTTTATGCCGGTCTATCTTTTTGCTTGCTAATTACAAGTCTTATCTTTTTTCTCAGTCAATACGAATTCTCTCTTTTTTCTCTCTATATCATAAATGCTAAAAATCCAAAGATCTTCTTTCACTATACACTCCTTCTATATATAGACAACCTGAGCCAATCGGGAGATGACAACTGGCGAATGTTTGGGGAATATGCCCAAAACACTTGTCAGTCTGCAAATATGCCTTGGACACGTGGTGGCCTCCAAGGAATGCCTTGGGAAGGGGCATGACTGCATGCGTTAATTGGCATGCGGGCCTGTCTCGCATGCTTCTGGCGGTGCTTATCCGCTGGGGGTCGGTCCTCGGGTCTCCCGCCATTCAGGTCGGCCTTGTTGTAATCTTGTATCGGAGCATTTTTATCTTCTCTCTGCTCGGCCCTCCCGGATCGGATATCGGGTCGGCTCTGACGTCTCTGCCCGGTCCGGTTCTAACGAGCCCGGGAGAAAATCGAGTTTGTGCCCGGTCCGGCTTCAGGCTCTGCTCGGCCGGTTCAGCTGCCTTGAGTGCCTACGTGGATTCCAAGGTGGATGGGCTGCCTACACACCGTTCTGCCATTATGACAACAACAGAACCGAAAAATAATACTTATTGAACTTAATAGTATATTTAGTTAATGTATATTATAAAAAAGTAATGGTCAAAATTTATAATTTTGCACAAAAAAGTCAAAGGGAACAATCAAATTGAAATATATAAACGGATAGAGTTAGTATTTCTCATGTGTTCTATTTGCAGAGTCGTATTTGGTGAAGGTTTGATTTTCTATGGACAAAATAATTTTTTTATTTCGATACCTTCAACTTTATTCTTGTACTTATTATGTGAGATTTTTTTCGACCATATATTTACACATGAGTAACGAGTAACGACATGAAGCCGTGCTGGAAAGTTACGAGAGTAACAGTACTCACACGTTCGAAAAAATAAATGCTATTATACTCATGTATTATGAGTACTATTTACTCATAATATATAAATACTTGTACCAAATAAAAATATATATACTATGAGTAGATTAGTACTCATGCGCTCGGTCATTTGAATGCAATTGTATTCATGTGCTCGACAAAATGAGTATTATTATACTCATATATTATGAGTACTATTTTACTCTTAAAATATGAATACTTGCACAAAATAAAAATGATATAGTATTCGGTCAATTGAGTGTAATAGGACTCATATGCTCGGCCAAATGAGTACTATTATATTCATATATGAGTACTATTTTACTCATAAAATATGAATACTTGCATCAAATAAAAAACACTCCTTTCGTCCCACAAAATTGTGCTTATTTTGACTTTGATCGGTTTCTTCAAATACACCTTTGACCATTAATAATTTCAATTTTATATGAATAAAAATTATGAAAAAATAATATTTAGAAAATACACATTAAGACAAATCAAATAAGTACTTACATTACTATAATTTTTTTTATATATTGGTTGTAATTCATGGTCAAAGTTTATAAATATTGATCAATAAAAGTCAAAATGAGCAGAATTTTGGAGACATAGGGAGTATAATATAAATATCGATATTTAACCGCGCGAGGAAAATGAGTAAGTAATACTCATATATCTATATGAGTACTAATTGGCCAAGCGATATGAGTATATAAGTACTTATTTGACTGACGTAGGAATGTTTTTTCAAGAAAATTACATTATGGGACTGGCCGAGCAATATGTGTACTGAAGTACAATAGAGTAGTACTCATATAGCTATATGTGTATATGAGTACTCATTGATGGAACAACTCTGTTCTAAAAATTGGCTCCTAGCGTTGCGATTATGGCCCAGGCGTTTGTCCTGAGTGTCTGGATGATTAATCCGCTGCCTAGGTCGGCTGGGTGGACGCTTAGACGGCTAGACGGACGCTTAGGAAGGCAAGTTGGGCGGGAGCTTAAACGGCTGGACAGACGCCTAGGCATATAATTATTTTTTTTTGTTTTAGCGGTATTATAAATTCTTAAATTGAGATATTATGAACTATTTTATACTTATATTTCAGCGACCAATAACGGGTGTTTTTCAACACTCGACATATTACAATCAAATATTATTGCATCTCCATTTTTTTTAATAACTCCACTTTTAGGCTTACACTTAAGTATGTCTGAGGGCAATAGCCCTGCCTCCTCATTACTGCCTCCAAGATAAGTCACGCGATATGTACGAACTAACTAGTATCTTGTCGATTTCTGCTGGTGTACAACCAAGCCCTTCTGAGTAAAGAGAACGTGAAGTCTCCCCCCAAATCGTACGCACACGAATGATATTCAGTATGAGGTCCGTCTAGGGCTTTATCCAAATGCATATGCCCCGTAGAGTATTTTTTAGGTTGAGGCAATTGAACATTTGACTTTCACCTCGAGATTTTACACTAATGTGATGGCCAATTGGATAGTCCAATTGGGCTGCATCTCCATTCTTTTTTTAATTACACAAGGGACACAAAGGCCCAATAAAAAAGAAAAACTAGCAGAAACTATCTAACAACATGGCAATTTATTTGCCTGGCTCTAAGCCTCCAACAGAGCCATCCAAGTCCTGCAACTTGCAAGTACAAATCAACTGCATGAATAGGAGGCTCGTCAAGAATCAATAGGCCTGGAGCGTGACCAATGCTAGCTTTAGCAAGGGAGTCAGCAGTCATACTGCATTCTCTAAAGATGTGGCTGAATTCAACGTTTTTCATGCTCATTACGAGGGCCGGCCCAACCATTAATGAGCCCAAAGCGAGTTAAAAAATAAGGCCTTTAATATTTCATAAAAATATTACATTTTATATAATTTTTTCTATCTTTTTGTAATAAAAATTCATTTATCAAATTACATTAAAAATTAAATATTGTAGAAAAATTTAAATAATATATTATTTTTCGAGCATTTTGTGATGCACAAAATATCAACGTCGTGAGTAAAGTTTAATAATAAACTATTTTTATATATTGAATTTAAAAAAGAAATTTTACAAGAAAAAGAATTTCAATTGCATTTTATATGAATAAAATCATCTTATAGAATTATTTAAAAAGGAAAAATATTTTCTTGGGTACTCAATGTAAATAATGAATAATATATTTCATTTGACAAAGTAATCAGTGACATATATTGGGCCAATAAGTAATCGAATAATTAAAAAAGAATATTTAAATGTCGCTTTTAGAAATCAAACATGTGACATTGTGGAAAACGAGGCCCTTGTTTACAACAAGCTACCTTAACTTTAGTAATGTAATTCAAAACCTTTTTCACCTGACAATTAATTTGAGGCATGTTTTTGTAAAAAAAAAAATATGAGGCCCGAATCCCTTGCTTTGGTGGCTTGGGTCTTGGGCGGCCCTGCTCATTACTCAGACTAAGATACGTGACTTTGAGATGTCTCGGTCTCATGATAAGATTTGAGATTGATAGTATAAAACTAATTTTAAAATAAAATTATTAAAATTAAATTTGTAAAATGATTAAATACTTAAAAATAAACATAAAAATTAAAAAGTAGACCCTAAAAATAAAAATATACTAAAATCCAAAGTAATTAATTTTGAAAAAACTGAAAAAGAAAACTGGTAAAAAAACTAAAAAAAAAAAAACAAATACTAAAAATCAAAACCCCGAAAGTAAAGAAAACAACTAATGAAAAATTAAAATTTAGACCATTTCATATAATTAAATGATATATCATGCCCCAAATTCATGATGCAATATGAAATATATGATAAATACAAAAATGAGGACCGCTGAATATGAGATGATATTCAGATAAATTCAGGGGCGGCCCCAGGGGTGTGCCAACGGTGCCGCCGCACATGGCCACCAAATTCCCGAGGCCACCATTTTTTACTAAATACTACTCCCTCCATCCCACCTAGACCTGGCAAACGGGCGGGCCCGACCCAAACGGGCCGGGCATAAAACGGGCGGGCCTTTTTTGGGCCGGGCCAAAAAGGCCCGGTTTTTCCTGGGCCAAAATTATTAGGCCCGTGGCCCGCTCCGGGCGGGCTCGGCCCGGCCCGCGGGCCTCGACTTTTTTTTTTTTGAAATATTAATTCTGAAATAAATATACAAATATTTTTCGATCCTTAATTATTATATTATTCACTATACTATCACAATCAGATAAATAAATATACAATTATTTTTATTTGATAATTACATTATTTACTACACTACCATAATCAAAAGACAAATATACAAATATTTTTATTTGATCATCATATCATTTATCACTACTAATTTCTTATAAAATCATAAAATAATATTATTATTGATATGAGATACTACAAATAATCACAAAGTCCCAAAAAAAATAAAATTACATCAATAATTAACATATAGATGTATTATAATCTAACAAACAAGGAAAAAAATTAAATATTATAATTACACATAACATAAATTAAAAAAAAAAAAAAAACTGGGCCGGGCGGGCCGCCCGCGGGCCGGGCCTCTATGGGCGGGCCAAATCTGGGCCGGGCCAAAAAGGCCCGGGTTTTTTTGGGCTAATAATATGCAGCCCAATGCCCGCCCAAAAACGGGCGGGCTGGCCCGGCCCGCGGGCCTGGGCCTATTTTGCCGGGTCTAATCCCACCCATCTTGAGCATTTACTTTTCGGCACGGGATTTAAGAAAAGCTGAAAAGTAGTGTATAATGTGATGGTATGAATATATATTATTTAAAGTTGTGAGAGATAAAATTGTCTTAAAAAGGAAATGACCAAGTATATTGGGACAGTCCAAAAAAAAATATGAACCAAAATCTGTGAGAAAAAGGGAGTATATGTTAAACATTAAATAGAAAAAATAGTTGTAGTTTACTAAAAATCAGTTCATAGGAAATGGTAAGAAGTTAATTTCACTTTTAAGCAAATCAAGTTCGAGGTCCTGATCCTCCTTTTTTTTGTGATGCGCTTTCTCTCCTTCTTCTTTTTCACCTATTTTTTTCCTTTTATTCCGGGCTCGTATGGAAGAAGGCTCCGTCCCCGTGCATTTCTCACTTTTACGCAGGGGCGGATCACAAGCCTTTCAACCGCGGGGCCGAAGCTAATATCTTATATATTTTTAAAAATACAAAAGATACATCATCCAAAGTTATAAAAGAATATTGAAACTAGACATTAAATATAAAAATACCAAACATCGCTCATCAAAGTGGAACCCGTCGATCCTTCGCGGTCTTGAAATCTTCTATAATTTCATCCAAATTAATTTTTTTCAGCAAGTTCTCTTTTGATATACAAAACCGACTCATTTAGAAATTCATCTTTAGGGTAATATTAGTGTTGTGGGCTTTACTCTTTAGGGTAACGAGGCATTACGACCCGTGCGATGCACGGGTTTTGTTTTTCGATAAAAATTTTTAACTTTTTTTTATGTCTATAACTCAACTTTTTGTATCTGTTATTATAATTAACAAACAGCTTTGAGCTAAAAGTATGTACTTTTTCCTTTTATTCCATTATGCAAAGTCATACAAAAGAGCGTAAATATTGGTTTCTCACTAAAAAAATTTTGTGGGTTATTAGTAAAAAATAGAAAATGACAAAGTAATACTAATGAACTAAATTTTCTTTCAAGGCCAAATTTTTTGAAAACCCATAAAATGGTAGAAGCGACCGTCTTATTAAACCATCAACATTGACGTAAATAATGTCCGCATGTGTTGGCAATTTTTATCTAAATGTTTTTTATGATTTGTATTCATCTTTGTTTGTAAAAACCTTCTTGTAATAGATAAAGCCTCTTGTCTAATTATTTTATTTTGTTGTTCATTGTACAACACTCCCTGTAAAATATCCATTAATATCAGTGAACTAATATTATTTTCTTTTGGATTTGTATTATTTTCGTTTGTATTAATATTGTTTGATATGCAAAGTAAACTATTTATACACACAATATGTAGTATGTAACCTTCCATAAGAATATGAACGGTCTATTTTAATTACTTTCAAAATGAAGCTATTTATGAAAGAGAGTTAATAAATGAGTCCAAAGAATTTTGCCACCGTTTGGGTCTTGTTTGGGTTTTAGTATAAATACTAATAAAGCTTTAATGAAGATGTTTGTAAAAGTTCAGAAAATTAACTTATTGCTATAGTTATGGCAAATATTATTACAAAATTCATAAAGATTTAAATCATGAATACTCAACTTAATTCAATTAGTTGGACAATAAAATGAGATGACGTCAAAAAGATTTGTAACGATTTTTATAAAAATGAAGTGATGGGCATTCAAGTTCATTCAAGTAAAGGAATTTAAATCGTAAAAATTTAACAGGAAATTCAATTTTTAAATAAATGGTAGCTAATTGAATTATAGAATTTTAATTAATACTTTAAGACATGAAACATTTAAGACATGGATTTAATACTTAATATTATTTAATATATTAAATTAGAGAAAATAATTTAATATGAACTAATATTAAATATAAAAATATCCATTAATTAATATCATTAAGACTCCACAATAAATTTAAATACTCAATCTTTATATATATAAGATAAGATATATCTATTAATTGTTTGCAAAAAAAGCCCAGGGGCCTTGGCCCCTAGAGGCCCCTAAGGGCATCCGCCCCTGCTTTTACGAGAGATGTTCCAGGTGTCAGGGTGGTGGCAATGGTCACTCATCTACCCTCATCTATCCCCACTCCCCACCAATAACATTCTTCCAACTCATCCAACCCCCAATTTACCCCCACTCTACCCCCACTCACCATTTTTTAGTGGCAATGGTGCCTCATATACCCTCACCATTTTTAATTTTTTTTTTACCTTTTTATATTTAAAATTATATCAAACAATTTAATAAAAACACATAATATTTTATTTTTACTTAATAGGAAATTACAAAACACTTAAAAAAAATTACATAATACTAAAAAAAAACAATACTTAAAAATAATAAAAAACTAGTCGTCAAGGTATGGTAAGTCTTGAGCCGCTAGATGCTCCGTAAGATCATATCGGAGACGGTGATGGCCCTCTTCGTCGAGTAACTCCGCTAGTACACTCGGGTCATAAACTGGCGCGACCGGCGGATCCATAAATGTTTAAAACAAAACAAATATTTTAGTATAAGGTTTAATTTGTAAATTATTAATAGTATAAGGTTTAAAATATAAAAAAAAATAAAAAAATAAAAATCAAAAGTTAGGCACTATTGGCGGCTACACACATATACCAACCATATCTTCTTTATCTATATATCTATCTATATATATAACACACATACATACAGTACCTGCAATATATATTAGGATAATAAGAGGAAAAAAAATAAAAATAAAAAGGCAACGGTCGGATATTAAATGGCAACGGTCACCTCCCATCTCCTACCCCCACACGGGTTATTAACCCGCCGAGCATTTACCCGCAGCCTACCCGCGGTGGTGGCGGCGGTCTTCACCGCGCCGGTAGGGTGAAGCCGCACGCCACCCCGCACCCGTTGCCACCACCCTCATTATTTTTTGGTTTTATGAAGTACAATATAAAATGTGTATCAGATTTTTAAAGTCATTTTATGTAATATACAGCTTTTCATTAAAAAAACAACAAAAAGATTTTTAGACCATGCTTTTATTTCCGTACATGGTCACCAAATCTCAGGACCGACCCTGGAGATGGTATCCATCACTAATCACTTTAATATTCATCATATGTCATATTTATTTATATGTCATATTTATATTCATGACATTCAAATGAATATGTATGATGAATATACAAGTGATTGTGATAAATATGAAATTGTTGAGAAAAATCAGATCCCACATTCATCCATTAAGATGAGCAGAAATAACCGAAAAATAACATGAAAAAATAATAATAATCCACAACACAAGAATTTACGTGGAAACTCCAAAACCGGAGAAAAACCACGGCACCCAGAGAAAGAAATTCCACTATGTAAAATATTATTACAATCACACAAATATTCTCTCTCCCGACCCCTGTACCCCACACTATTATAAACATTTGACTAACTCACCTATCTCCCAACTCTCCATACTAGAGAATACAAGAAAGAAATTTAACTAGAGTCAAACCACAAAGATTAAAGTGTATTTGACTGGTGCATTTGAAACCACACCACATGGGTTCCTTAAATAACATTAAGGTTCCCACCCATTTTGTTCCACAAGCAATGTGGGACAAAACACACTTCTTATATTTTGACACAAAACCAACGGAAATGATATCACTTTCATATTTATTGTTTATATTCATTTGTATCCATAATGGAGTTCTTGTCCTAACCCCTTTTAAGGACATAATCCGCATGATCCAACTTCTCAAATCACCTCTCACGCATGTTATATTTTGTCACACGATCAATCAACAATGCAGCTTTGGCAGCTGGAAACACTACTCCTACAGAAGGACACATACTTAAATCACAGTCAAGCCCTTAGCTACACGAGTCAAGCCCTGAGCCAAAACCTTCATGAGCTCCGATATCGGGGCCGACTAAGGAGAATGAGCATGAAGCTGCTTTACTATCTGCAAGAAAAATGGAGGAGAATCTGGGTCTTAACACTCTGGATCATGATAATGATTGGGCTCTTCACTTGGAAATTCTATCAGTACAAACAGAAGAATGCCTACAAAGTCATGGGCTATTGTCTTCCTACGGCTAAGGCTGCAGCCGAGACTTTGAAATTCAATATGGCTCTCGTATTATTGCCTGTGTGTAGGAACACCATCACTTGGCTGAGGTCTTCAAAGCTGGGGTACTTCGTGCCGTTTGATGACAACATCAACTTCCACAAGGTACGTAATCAATCTATTGAACTCAAGTCGAGAAGTGGAATAACATTGAAAGCTGTAGATTTTACCTTATTTCACTAACTATTTTGAAATGAGAGTTGTCTACATTTTCCCTGTCTTTTCCTTCGTTTATTATTGGATACAAGCAGACGATTGCTGCAGCCATTGCAGTCGGCGTCGTACTCCACGCCGGTAACCACCTTGCTTGCGACTTTCCAAGGCTTGTACACGAATCCGATTCCATGTATAGTCTTTATTTGATTAGTGATTTTGGTGATCATAAGCCTAAGTACATGGACCTCGTCAAAGGAGTTGAGGGCGTGACAGGAATCGTAATGGTGATAGTGATGATGATTGCTTTCACATTGGCAACACGGTGGTTCAGACGAAGTCTTATTAAGTTGCCTAAGCCATTACACCGGCTCACTGGCTACAATGCCTTCTGGTATTCGCACCACATGTTCGTCTTTGTCTACGTATTACTTATCATTCATGGCACATTCCTTTATCTCGTCCACCAGTGGTACAAAGAGACGGTACGCCATATATAGACAGACACACACAATCTTGAACTCCTTACTTGGGATCAGGAAAATTTACGCCTACTAATGAAAATTATATTTGTGGGTGCAGACATGGATGTATCTCGCGGTCCCTGTAATTCTTTATGCAGGAGAAAGGATCCTTAGATTCTTTCGTTCGGGACTCCATAGTGTTCGGCTTTTGAAGGTGATTTTCTTACTCTCCCAATTTGAAATTCAAGGGTGCCTTGTGTCACGGACTTATTCCCTTAAAAAAGCCGCGTGCTGTCTTAGATCCTTGTCGACCCAGGAGCCTTTCATGTGATGTATTTTTGAAAGTTCCTTTCTTCGACTTAAATTCCTTCCTTTGCTCTATTCTGTAACATTGACAGGTCACCATTTACCCGGGAAATGTCCTAACACTACAAATGTCAAAGCCTCCTCAATTCAGATATAAAAGCGGACAATACATGTTTGTCCAATGTCCAACCGTTTCTCCATTTGAGTGGTAAACTACGATATTTGCATTTGGTTTAGCTTGTCCTCCACCATTTATGTAACTCAAAACTAGGTGCATAAGACTTGAGAGAATGAAGAACTTAATCTGGTGATAATTACAAAAAGTACCCTAGAGGTTTGATCTAATTACAAAAAACACAGCGAACTTCCGGAATTACAAAAATTACTCGTCAACTTTTTTTTTTTTTTTCCTGTCTTATATTTAACCCTTCGTAGCGAAAAGCGTTTTAAAATCTCCCTTCGCATTTTTAAAGATACTACATTTAGCCCACTAAGTTTATATTGGATCAAACCTCAGGGTTTCTTTTTGTAATTTTTGAAAGTTGGTTGGGTACTTTCGTAATTAGATCAAACCTCAAGGGTATTTCTTGTAATTTTTCCATTCTTATACTTTTTGAAGGAATTACACCCATACTGATATTCATGCATTAAGTGTATCATTGGTGGCCATGCTTCCATCCCAAATATATATTGCCTATTCCCTCTTCTTCTTTTTTTCTTCAATTTTTTTGCGTTATTAATGCTGTTCCGAATATCCAGGCATCCATTTTCGATTACCTCGGCACCTGACGATGACTACCTTAGCATTCACATACGTCAGTTAGGTGACTGGACACAGGAACTTAAAAGGGTGTTTTCTGAGGCATGTGAGCCTCCTGTTGCCGGAGAGAGCGGGTTACTCAGAGCCGACGAAACTACCAAGAACAGGTATATATGCTTCTCCGTGAATCATTCCACCATCATCATCTGTCAACTTGGTACATATATATTTCTCTCCAATCTGAAAAGTTGCCTCTAAATCCAGTTTGCCAAAGCTGTTAATAGATGGACCTTATGGAGCCCCAGCACAAGACTACAGGAAATACGACGTACTCTTACTCGTCGGTCTTGGAATCGGAGCCACACCTTTCATTAGCATCCTTAAAGATTTACTTAACAATATTGTCAAAATGGAGGAGCTGGCTGTAAGTATCACTTCTGATAATGAGAATCTTTAAACTATTATACATGGGATGGTTACATAAGATACCCTTGAGGTTAGGTTAGGGGTGTAAACTAGCCTAGTCGAGCCGAGTATTTTCAGGCTTGAGCTCGACTTGGCTCGCTAAATCATATATATATATATATATATATATATATATATATATTATGGGGCGCGTTCTATGCAGTACCAATATTAGATGCAGTACTTTACAATACTAATTTATGTATGAATTTTGTATTAATTATGCATGAAATATATGCATTTCGTGCATCAAAATTTCAATGCATTAAAATATGTAATATATGCATCAAAATATCGATGCATTAAAATATTAGATTATATGCATCAAATATATTGCATACTTTTCTAGATGAGCCGATGGAAATTGCACGTCATCAACTTTTTTTACAATTACATACTTTTCTAGATATTAAAAACATGGTTATCACGAGAGCGACTAGTCTTCGACTAATCCATAAGTCGAGATTCTAGAAAAAGTGGATCAACGACTTATGGGTTTGGACGCTGATGGGTTTGACCGACCCGAAAACCCGGGTTTGAAATTTAAAAAACAAGGGTTAAATACATAAAACTTGCACACATCCCATCCATTTTCCATAAACACTCGATATGATACCTCACACAGCCGCCTCAGGATATTCTCCGGCTGTCATCTCTGTCCGGCGACTCTACTCTATTCTTTATAGGTCGTCTCTCTCTCTCTCTCCTCTCTACTCTCATAACCCTAGATCTTAAAAAAACGGATTTAATTTTGTTACTTTTGATTTAAACTATGAAACTGATGTGTGTTTACATTGCACATCACATCTAATAATCCACTTGCTAGGACTAGTCGGGCGACTTGTCGACTAGTCTTCTTGAAGGTACTTGGCTCGACTTGGCGTCGTGATAACCATGATAAAAAATAACCCTAATTTAGTCTTACATTTGACATTTACATTCTCAAATTTTCTAAGTATTACGAATTGCCAAAAGAAATATTGTCTATCCGTAATATTTTGAAAATCCAACGGGTGTAAAACCAGTATATTCCGTCAAGTGAATTAATGGTTGGGACGGAACGTAAGTACCGAACCTCAAGGGTGGTTTTTGTAATTCTTGAATTTTTTTTTTTTTAGTAGTGTAAATACCACAAACCACAGGGGTAGTTTCTGTAATTATAATCTTACTCTATTTTCTTTATCCTTTGTCTTTTGGTTCTACTAAATTCTTTGGTATCCTAATTTGGCAATGTTTTTTCATCTATTAGGATGCAACTCCAGATTTCAGCAGGTGTTCCGACGAGGGTGTGGGTTCGTTCGACTCTTCATCTCAGCACAGGGTTTCTCCTAAACGAAAGAGAACTCTGAGGACGACTAACGCTTACTTCTATTGGGTCACTAGAGAGCAAGGGTCATTCGATTGGTTCAAAGGCGTGATGAATGAAGTCGGCGAACTTGATCGAAGGGTAACTAATGCATGCAAGCATCTGAAAACATCAACATATTCATGCATGCTCTTAGTATAACCTTACAAGTTATGTGTTTTTTTAGGGTGTCATTGAGATGCACAATTATTTGACTAGCGTATATGAGGAAGGGGATGCTCGTTCAGCTCTCATCACTATGGTTCAGGCACTTAACCATGCTAAGAATGGGGTTGACATTGTGTCTGGCACAAGGGTAACATTGTAACTTTGTCCCATCATTCAAGATTTTGTTTTTCTAAGAAAATGAGACTAGTACTATTTTATTATAACAAAATAAGTATAACATTTAATATAATACCTATTTTTAGGAACAAAACTATATAAGATTATAATCTTTTGCATGAAAGCGGTAATAAAAAATATAGGATATTAAAATAATATTTTATATTAAAGATACGAGGGTCTAGCAGGCTATAACATGATTAACATGCGGGCTAGTTCGAACAAAATTCGCGCTGAACATTCGACGCAAAAAACATCCTGATTTAAACGGCTCAAATAATTAGGCCGCAGCTATTTTTTCCGGTTTAGCTGACCGCTAGCCTTTAAACATGGTTTTTTGACAGACAACCTGCATGTGTTCTTCAAAATAAGCAATTTGCCTTATGTGTAAATTAAATACTACATAATATGTACAAAGGCACTTTTATAATTTACAAAAACCTTTGTTTTCTGTTTTGTAATTAGATCAAACCTCAGGGTTACTTTTGCATCTCATCATTTAGATAATGAACCGGACCAGAGCTGATTCATTGGTCCAAACAACTCTTTTTTTTTTTTTTTTTTTTTTTCCTTTCAATTTCGATATATCCGTTGTCCGATAGTTGCTGCGTATCAAATTATACAACAACCGATTCTAACAGGCTAGAACGCATTTCGCAAGGCCGAATTGGAAGAAAGTTCTTTCCAAACTCGGCACGAAACATGCCAATGCAAGAATAGGTAAGCATATATATACCCATTCGAAAAGTTCGTAAACTATGTATTCTTTTTTATGTTCATGCCTTCACATTCATGCAATTTGGTTACTCATGGAGCAGGGGTTTTCTACTGTGGGGGGCCCGTATTGGCGAAAGAACTCAACCACCTATGCTATGAGTATAATCAGAAGGGCTCAACTAAATTCGAATTCCACAAAGAGCATTTCTAAGAGTAGTAACATAATGTTGAGTACGTACGGGACGAACACATCGAGTGTGTTTTATTCAGTTCTTGGCCGAGTACTCCTATATTAACATGAAGTCTCCATTTCACATTGTAAGCTTATAATAGAGTGAGGGAGAATATATATATATATATATAGGGAAAAAGGATCCTAAAGTTAACTTTAGGAAAAATCCTAAAGTCATTTTTATTAAACTACGTAGTTTTGCATTCTTTTAAGTAAATATTACATACTCCACTATGTAGTTCTGTTTGTATAATATAATTTCTTATACATTTTTCATATTAAATTGGTGTAATAAAATACTACACAATAACTCTGTACTGGATTTAAGTTCTTACTGCTTTAACAAGACTTGTTTTCTTACTGGAGGCTCAGAGTGAGGAAATTCACTACTATTTTAATTGACGGTGCATAACTGAAGTTGAATTTAAAAAAAAAAAAAAAGTAATCTGTCAGAACAATAGTAGAACTGAAAAAAAAATAGACTTGTAAATTGTACGAAGCAAATAAGAATATAACCATACAGTTTCAGCAACATTTACACAAATATATTATCATAAATGTCTAGCTAGGTACTGCAATATACTTAATATCCAAGATGCAAAAAGTCGCACAAACTGAACTGCAAAGCTAAACGCACGCTAGAGATAAAGGTTAGCGCACGCTAACGAAAGCCACCTGTAGATCAGACGAGTTATAATGTTACGTGAAGACAAAGTTACCTGATGGAATAGTGCACGCTACAAGATGAAGATGTTGGAATCGTTAATGATTTTAATTTTATTTTGTAAAATTAAATATCATAGGATCGATCTACGTTCCGAGTAGATGATCGTGGTATATTCATTTTCTCTAAACCGATTCCCGGTGAGTGAGAAATAGTGAATTAAAGTTTGTCACTTAATTGTGAATTAATAAGGGATGGAATCCCACATTGAATAATGAACCATCATTATTCTAGTATATAAGGAGTTAGCTTTATGCATGTAATAATTAATGGCACATGTGTATGGGCTTAAAGCCCACACGCGTGCACACGCGCGCGCCGTCGCCCGCCCGCCTCGGCCTCGGCCGCGAGCCGCGTGCCGTGGACCTTGGACCTTGGACCTTGGACCTTGATCTTGGACTTGGACTTGGACTTGGACTTGGATCTTCAGTCCAACCCGGAAGTAACCTCCTAGGTGTTATGAGGAGGGGTAATTGGCAGATCTGAATTATGTAACTCCTGCCAACTTTTGAAATTCGAAACTCCTGTGTTCAATGCAGGCATGAATGCCTGCATTATGACAGCCATAAGGGCTGTGTTTAAACCCCCCCTGCAGTGTGAATGGCCTATAAATAGGCATGCATCCCTCTGCATCATTACATGCAATTTCGAACTCAGCATAAACATACAGTTTTTATCATCCTCTGCATATCATAAGTCGGAGCTTTGTCCTCACCTCTTCCAGTTCGTCGGAGCTCTCCAGTTTGCGGTGTTGCTACTGTAGATACGTAAAGTCGTTGACCTTTGGGGACGAACCGCCAATCCGTGAACACTACCGGGGCGTTTCTCGTCTTGCGGGCAGAAGGCATCTTCGGGCGACTTCTACCACAGTCTAGTTTCGTTTATTGTTTATTGTTGTTTCGATTATCTTCTTGTATTTCTAATTTATTTCTGGTTAGTGCAAATTCAGTTTCGTTTTTCATTGTAATTTTAATTCCGCCTCGAGTCCTGTATTTTCAGTTTTCGAGTTGTAATTGTAGTTTCCAGTTGTAATTTAATTTCCGCCCAGCAAGTTTGTAACACAGATTTGTACAACAAGCGCAAGACGAGAAAACTACTTGCTGAATCCTATAACTGGAAATGACGACCGCTGCTTCCACCGACTCCAACACCACCGCTGCTTTTGCCTCCGCGACCGCCACTTCAAACGTGGCTAACACCATTGCCGCAACCATGTCCAGCATGATGAGCTCAACTACCTCATCAACAACTCCATGGGTGTTTTCGAACCCCTTTCTGACTACCGGTGGATCCACCTCGAGTGGCACCGTAGGTTCCACTTTTAGTGGTACCGTTGAATCCATGTTAGGATCTAGTGTTGGAGCCTACGGGTTCAACACGAGTGCTTCCTTTTTTGGAAGACCTCGGGGACAAGGATGATGCCTGCCGCCGAGAAGCCACCAAAATTTAGTGGAGCCGACTTTAAAAGGTGGCAACAGAAGATGTTGTTTTATTTGACAACATTGGGCTTTGCGAACTTCCTTAAGAAAGATGCGCCGCCGGCGCCAAGTGCTTAAGAGACTAGTTTCACAGTCCGAGCTGCCTATGACAATTAGCACAATGGAGACTATCTTTGTAAAAACTTTATTCTGAATTCTTTAGAGGATAATTTGTACAATGTATACTCTGTTGTAAACACATCAAAAGAGATGTGGGAAGCACTTGAAAAGAAGTACCGTAGTGATGATGCAGGTACAAAGAAGTTTGTAGTCGCCAAGTATCTGGACTACAAGATGGTTGACTCAAGGCCTGTCATGGAACAAGTACAAGAGTTAACTCATCGTTCATGATGTCAATGCCGAGGGAATGGTCCTACCGGACGCTTTTACTGTTGCAACTGTGATCGAGAAGCTGCCCCCCAGTTGGAAAGACTTCAAGAGCTACCTTAAGCACAAGCGAAAGGAGATGACTCTTGAAGACTTGATTGTGAAACTGCGCATCGAGTCAGACGTGCGCAAAAATGACCACAAACCAAAAGGCCTGATAGATGCTAAGGACAATCTGTTGGAGCATGGCGGTCCCTCCAATAAAAGAGCTCGCCCAAGTGTCCAAAACAAGAGCAAAGGGAAGCAACCAGTCAAGAAGTTTGATGGTGATTGCTTCAACTATGGCAAACATAGGCATACGGCGAAAGACTGTCGAAAGCTGAAGGCCAACAAGAAGAAGAAACATGTTGCCAACATCGCCGAGTCTAACGGCAGATGGAAAGAGGATGACCTTACTGCTGTGGTCACCGAAGAAGTCAACCACGTTGAGAACCAAGGTGGTTGGTACGTCGACACCGGTGCCACCACCCACGTTGGTGCCGATAGGATCCAGTTTAAGAACTATCAAGCTGTTGAGGGGAGGAAGCTCAACATGGGGAATCCAGCTTCATCTGAAATTATCGGAGTTGGAGAAGTGGACCTCAAACTTACGTCCGGACAGACACTCACCTTGAAGAATGTGCTTCATGTTCCGGATATGAGGAAGAATTTGATCTCAGGCTCTATACTAGTTAAAAAGGGGTTTAAACTAGTGTTTGAGTCTGATAGAATTATCATAAAAAAGTTTAATAGGTTTCTTGGTAAGGGTTACCTCACGGAGGGACTCTTTAAACTTAATGTTTTGGCTAAACGCCATGTAACCAAGTCCAGTAATGCTAATGAAAATGCTACTGCTTCCTCTTACTTGACTGAGTGTTCTGATTTATGGCATTGTAGATTAGGTCATGTGAATCTAAATGCTATAAAAAGATTAGTAAACTTAGATTTACTAAAATTAAATGAAGTCAATACTCAAAACAAATGTGAGATTTGTGTTGAAGCAAAAATGACGAAACTTCCGTTTCATTCGGTAAAACGAAACACACAACCCCTTGAATTAATTCACACAGATGTGTGTGATTTAAAGTTTGTGCAAACTAGAGGTGGTAAGAAGTACTTTATCACTTTTATAGATGATTGCACAAGATATTGTTATCTTTATCTTTTGAGAAGTAAAGATGAGGCTATTGAAGCTTTTAAGAACTTCAAGAATGAAGCCGAGAATCAATTAGGCTGTCGTATTAAGATGATTCGAATCGATAGAGGTGGCGAATATGTAGCCCCGTTTGAGGAATTATGCAACAAAAGTGGTATAATTCATCAAACAACAGCTCTATATGTACCACAATCTAATGGCGTTGCTGTGTAAGAATCGAACCCTTAAAGATATGATGAATGCCTTATTGATTAGTTCAGGGTTGCCCCAGAATATGTGGGGGGAAGCTGTCCTGACAGCCAACTACATATTGAACAAGATTCCTCGCAAAGGTAAAGATATTACCCCTTATGAGTTGTGGAAAGGTAGAAAGCCTTCATACAAATATCTCAAAGTGTGGGGGTGTTTGGCTAAGGTTGAGGTACCTCTACCTAAACAAGTTAAAATCAGACCTAAGACGGTCGATTATATCTTTATTGGGTATGCACTGAACAGTAGTGCCTATCGGTTTGTTATCCACAAGTCAGAAGTTCCTGAAATGACTGTGGGAACAACAATTGAATCAAGGAATGCTGTATTCTTTGAAAACATATATCCTTGTAAGGATAATGATAAAGTTGAGAACAATTCTAGCAATAGAGTTGAAGATGAAGGAACAAGTTCAAAACCTGTGGATGTAGATCCAAAGTCACGTAAGCGATCGAGATCTAATCTGGAAGATGTAGAACCGAGACGTGGTAGTAGGGTTAGGACACCAAAGACATTTGAACCTGACTACATAGCATTCATGTTGGATGAAGAACCAACATCGATCAAAGTAGCTTATGCCAGACCAGACGGGTTGCTCTGGAAAGATGTTGTTCAGAGTGAAATTGACTCAATTTTACAAAACCAAACTTGGGTTTTGGTTGATTTACCTGAAGGTTGTAAGCCCTTAGGATGCAAATGGATCCTTAAAAGAAAGTACAAGGCTGATGGGTCAATTGACAAGTATAAAGCTCGTTTAGTAGTCAAAGGTTTCAAACAGAAGGAAGGGTACGATTTTTTCGATACCTATTCACGTGTAACGAGAATTACATTTATTCGAGTGCTTCTCGCGATTGCTGCTTTGCACGATCTTGAGATTCATCAAATGGATGTTAAGACTGCTTTTCTTAACGGTGATCTGGATGAAGAGATCTATATGGAACAACCTGAAGGGTTTGTAGTACCTGGACAAGAGAAAAAGGTATGCAAACTGGTTAAGTCTCTATATAGATTGAAACAATCTCCACTACAGTGGCACTTGAAATTTGATAATGTAATGTTATCAAATGGTTTTAAAATAAACGAGTGTGATAAATGTGTTTATATTAAGAACACTAATAATGGTTATGTTATTGTGTGTTTGTATATAGATGACATGTTAATCATGGGTAACAATATACAAGTGATTAACGATACTAAGAACATGTTAAAAAGAAATTTTGACATGAAAGACATGGGGCTAGCCGATGTGATTCTTGGAATGAAAATTTTGAGAAAATCAGATGGAATCATCTTGACACAATCTCACTATGCCGAGAAAGTTCTCAGGAAGTTTAATGCCTTTGAAAGCTTGCCGGCTAAGACCCCAATAGATTTAAATGATCACTTGAGCAAAAATCGAGGGGACCCCGTTGCACAAGAAGAATATGCACGAGTCATTGGGTGTTTAATGTATCTTACAAATTGCACTCGACCCGATTTAGGTTGCGCTATGAACAAATTGAGTCGTTACACTAGCAATCCAAGCAAAGAGGATTGGAAAGCTCTCGTTAGAGTTTTGAGGTACTTAAAGTATACTCAAAACCTTGGGCTACACTATTCGAGATACCCCCCCGGTACTTGAAGGGTACTGTGATGCGAATTGGAAATCCGATATGAAAAGTTCATTTTCTACAAGTGGTTACGTGTTTACCATTGGGGGTGGAACTGTCTCGTGGAAGTCCGTGAAACAAACGTGGATAGCCCGATCCACCATGGAATCGGAATTCATAGCTTTGGACAAAGCTGGTGAAGAAGCCGAATGGCTCAGAAACTTTCTAGAAGATATTCCATGTTGGTCCAAGCCAGTGCCTGCAGTGATGATTCACTGTGATAGCCAAGCTGCTATTGGTAGGGCGAGAAGTAACGTGTATAATGGAAAGTCTCGACATATTCGTCGACGCCATAATACCGTTAGACATTTGATCAAAAGTGGGGTTATCTCTATTGACTATGTGAGGTCAATGGATAATCTAGCGGATCCGCTAACCAAAGGGTTAAACCGTGATCAAATGAATAAATTGCTAGAGGGAATGGGTTTAAAATCCACAAATTGAGAATTATCATAGTGGTAACCCAACCAAGATGATTGGAGATCCCAAGAACTTGGTTCAATGAGAGAATTAAACTATTAGAGTTCGTGTGAAACACTCATCTAAGTTTATTCCCTATAGAGCAATTGAGTGTTGAAAGCTTGCCTAGTGGTGAGGTTAAGTCTATGACTTTTAATGATTCCTAAAGACCTCAAGGAGGTTGAGTATGGCAAGATACTCGGTAAAGAATCACCTATATAAGTGAGAAGTGGGGGCCACTTCATGAAATACACTTATGAATCCAAAAGGGTGTCCAAGGCCCGCAAAGGACACAAAACGTGAGAACGGATGAGGTTGAGGTGTTCAAGTGTTAGCACCATTGTCTCGGTGCACGCCGTGGGGGAATAGTTCAAAGCATCAAGCCACTAATCCTCCTGTGTACCCGATGATGTTAACTATGGAAGGTTCAAAGTCACAAACTACTTATCCTTATACTTTAACGCCTCTTGAGGACTGAGCTTGAGTCTGCATATTGCATTTGGGCTATTTTCACTCATGTGGGGATTGTTGGAATCGTTAATGATTTTAATTTTATTTTGTAAAATTAAATATCATAGGATCGATCTACGTTCCGAGTAGATGATCGTGGTATATTCACTTTCTCTAAACCGATTCCCGGTGAGTGAGAAATAGTGAATTAAAGTTTGTCACTTAATTGTGAATTAATAAGGGATGGAATCCCACATTGAATAATGAACCATCATTATTCTAGTATATAAGGAGTTACCTTTATGCATGTAATAATTAATGGCGTATGGGCTTAAAGCCCACACGCGCGCGCCGCCGCCGCCCGCCCGCCTCGCCTCGGCCGCGGCCGCGAGCCGCGAGCCGCGTGCCGCGAGCCACGTGCCCCGTGCCGCGTGCCGCGGACCGCGGACCTTGGCCTTGATCTTGATCTTGATCTTGATCTTGGACTTGGATGGACTTGGGTCTTTGGGCATGTTCGTGGGCTTGGCCGTGAGCTAGGCCTTGGGCTAGCTTAAAGAATTTTTTGGACAAGCTCAACAACGTAGTTGGGCTCGTATGTGCACATCCGTCAAATGTTTAAGGAGCTGAATACAGTCCAGGTGCGTCCTGGCTGTTCAAATTCAGTCCAACCCGGAAGTAACCTCCCAGGTGTTATGAGGAGGAGTAATTGACAGATCTGAATTATGTAACTCCTGCCAACTTTTGAAATTCGAAACTCCTGTGTTCAATGCAGGCTTGAATGCCTGCATTATGACAGCCATAAGGACTGTGTTTAAACCCCCCTGCAGTGTGAATGGCCTATAAATAGGCATGCATCCCTCTGCATCAGTACATGCAATTTCGAACTCAGCATAAACATACAACTTTTATCATCCTCTGCATGTCATAAGTCGGAGCTTTGTCCTCACCTCTTCCAGTTCGTCGGAGCTCTCCAGTTTGCGGTGTTGCTACTGTAGAGACGTAAAGTCGTTGACCTTTGGGGACGAACCGCCAATCCGTGAACACTACCAGGGCGTTTCTCGTCTTGCGGGCAGAAGACATCTTCGGGCGACTTCTACCACAGTCTAGTTTCATTTATTGTTTATTGTTGTTTCGATTATCTTCTTGTATTTCTAATTTGTTTCTGGTTAGTGCAGATTCAGTTTCGTTTTTCATTGTAATTTTAATTCCGCCTCGAGTCCTGTATTTTCAGTTTTCGAGTTGTAATTGTAGTTTCCAGTTGTAATTTAATTTCCACCCAGCAAGTTTGTAACACAGATTTGTACAACAGAAGATAGCGCACGCTATATGGGAAGGCTAACGCACGCTATCGAATGAATGTGACCGTTGTAAAGATTTTCAACACAAAATGACATATGCAGTGACTTTCAAGATTTAATGCGGTTCTCCTTTCGAGCTGAACGTTCGTGAAAATTTCACGAAAATGTTCGGTCAACGTTCAGTTCGTGTTCGGTTCGGTCAAATTCAAACAGTTCGCGAACATGTTCGTTACATACACGAACCGAACACGAACAAAATAATATATGTTCGTTAGTTCACGAACAGTTCGCGAACAAAGGTTTTTTATATATTTATTAATAATTTTACAATAATTAATAATTTTTATAATAATTAATAAATATATATACAAAATAAAACCTACCATTCCAAAATCCTTAATTTCTAAATCTATCTTCTCTTTTTATTTTATTAATTATTATTGCTTGTACTTTAGTTTTTTTTTTCTTTTTTTAGAACACAAACGAACAAACGAACGATCAAAACGAACGAACAATCGAACGCTAACAAACGAACACGAAATATGTGAAATTTTAACGAACCGAACACGAACAAGTGGTTTGCAATTTTACCGAACACGAACACGAACCGAACGAACCGAATCCTTAACAAACGAACGTTCGTTAAAGTCACCGTTCGGTTCGTTCGGTTCGAAATACAGCCCTACCCATTATGGTTGTACAAGTAGAATCATAGAGGCCCATGTGACATGTAACCTTGTCATACAATTTATTCATCGTCGCTCGTAAATACCTGCTTTTCATTGGGATTGTGTATATCACTACCTTGATCAAACTCAGAAGATGCTACCATGTCTTGCACCAGGGGTCCATCTAGGTAAAATATACTTCTCAGAGATCAAGTTCAATAAAAACTTTTGCTTCATGATGTATGATAGAAGTATGTATACACATACAAGTATATTGTTGGGAAAATGGCCTCAAAATCCCCAACTACACATACAATTTAAGAAGAATCAAATACAAAGAGAAGAAGTGCATTTAATTTTGGTGTACTTGGAATAAAGACTCAAGGCCTTCTTATATAGCATTAGGAAGCCTCCAACTCTTTTCGTGTTTCGAAAGCTTCTTTTATTGGAGTAGGAAGCCTCCCACTCTTTGTGCTCTTTCAATGTGGGATAAGACCCTTTTTTACTCACTCCGTCCACAATCTATGTTCCCCAACTTTTTGGGTTCGGGTTTTAAGAAATGTTAGGTGAATGTGATGTGCGTGGAGTTTGGGTCCCACATTAAAAGTAATTTAATGTTAATATATGGGTCAGCCTGGTAAAATGTGTGAATATATAAAAATTATAAGAATATTTTAGTAAATTTTATTGTGGGGTAGTGTTTAAAAATAGAAAGGGAACATTTTTTGTGGACATACCAAAATGGCAAAAAGGGAACATTGATTGTGGACGGAGAGAGTATTTTACAACAAAATCCCAACATATATAATACTCCCTCCATTCCAAATTAACCGGGAGATTTTGACTTTCTTGCGGTCAATAATTTCCGAGTTTGACGACGAATTAATTTCAAACTATAATGGTAAAATGTTTAATGAAATTATATTATGAAACTTTAAATTGTAAAAAAATATGTTTATTTTAATTTTTATTGGTTAAAATTCATAAATTTTGGCCATAAATTGCAACCAATAGGTAAAAAAAATATAGTAATGTAAGTACTTGTTTGATTTGTCTTAATGTGTATTTTCTGAATATTATGTTTTTTATATTTTTTATTCATGTATAATTAGAAATATTAATGATTAAATATGTATTTGGAGAGATCGATTAAGGTCAAAATAAGTATATTTTTTGTGGACGAAGTGCGTATTAATAATGAAACGATTTTTCTATTGTATGCCCATGGACACATCTTATATATTAAAAGATTCAGTCCTCCTTATTTATTGTTAAGTTTTAAAGCTTAGAGCATCTCCAAGGGGAGAGAGCCCTTACTTATATTATTGCCACATGGATTGATTTAGGGGTTTAAGTTTAAAATTCTTGCTTCAACCATGCTCCTCATCCCCTAAAATTTTTAGGGGGGAGAAACTCATCCCCTTAATTGAGGGTTCAGTTTTGCTCCCCTATATCTGCCACATTATCTACCACTACCTTCATCCTCCATATTTACTAATTAAATATTAAAATTTACTCCAACCATTACTCCAACCATCCTCCATTCAAATATTGAAATATTATTTTTAAAATATAGAGAACTAATATAGGGGATACTATTGGAGTAAAACAACTTTTTAACCCCTTATAAATTAGGTAACTATTATTATATTATATTTTAGGGGGCCAAAAACAGGGGTTGCCCTTAAACCCCTAAATCAACAAAGTAAATGGGGTAACTCCATTAAACCCCTATATTTTAGGGGTTGCCCTTAAAATATCTATTTTAAATGATTGAAATATACAAAGTAAATATATAACAACAAATAAATTAAGAGTAACATTTTTTGATATATTTAACATTGCATTTCAAAAATAAAAATTCATAACTTAAAAATTAAAAAAGTAAAAGTATTATAAAATAAGCAAAAATAATTTATTTATTTGTTGTGTTGGTAAAAAATAGTCAATAATACTACTTCCGTTCCTATTTAGTTGTCCTGTTTTGACTTTCAATGGTCAAATTGATCAATTTTTAACTAAAGATTATGAACAATTCTTTTATTATTTTTAGAAAGTAAAAGTTGCATTTAAAATAGATTATATATACTTTACAATGATATTTTTTTTTTATCAATTATATAAAATTCATAATTTTAGTCCGGTTAAAAGTCAAATTGGACAACTAAAAAAAGGAGGAAAGGAGTAACACAATTGAAGCACACTAAAAAAGAATAATTAACTATTTTACATTGAAAGTAACTAAAAATAATTATATTATATTAATTATTATTCAAATGAACAAAAATAATAATCTTAGCATGTGCCCATGGAGACACGTAGACAAACGATGAAAATACAGATGCAGAGAGAGGCGTGAATTGATTGAGAGAGAGAGAGAGAGAGAGAGAGAGAGAGATAAGAGTGAAAAAATTAATGGGAAAGTAGAGAGCATTTATGCAGTTTCTGTGTTTAGCTTTGTTGACTGACGGGGAAATGGTAAAATATTTTAATTATTTAGGACCACAACTTGTAAACATTAATCAACTCAAATGATGATAATTAAAAAGGATGAAATTCAGAAGCCACGTGTATGTGAATTGTATGGTCTCAAATTAGTTTTTACTATAGATATAGGGCAACTTGTTAATGATTTCACATGCCCGTGGATTATTATAATATATAAATGTCACTAAGTCATTGCCCGTTTTAGATAATGTGAACAATTAAATATACATGTTTAATCATAAAGAATGATTTCAAATTAAAAAATAATAATATTTTCTCCATTCCGAATGCAATATTTGATCTGAATAAAGTACAACAATTAGTTTTTATGCATCATATATTTATCATTAATATTTTTTATTTTTTACTCTACATCATGCACTCAATGTTAATACTTACAAACCTTACACATATCATATTCACTCGTTCTCTTAAAATACACTATTTTTTTTTCAAATGTGGCACTTGTGGTGGAAACGAAAGGAGTAGTGGAAATTTGAGGCACCTAAGGGGATACCATAAAAAAATAGTTTCCCTTGCGGTGCGCTTGAGAATACTCTATTAACGTACAATTCTATGATTTTAGTTTCAATCAATAAATATTGTTATTTATTTAATAAGATTTTAATTTAAGATATCTATTATACTAAAAGATTGAGTACCCTTATTAATATGGAGGCTTCAAGAATATTATTTAATGTAGAGTTTTAATGAATTCAATTTTTACCTAAAAAATTATAAAATCTCAATTTTAATAATTTGAAAGTCTCTTCTTAATCATTTGAAAAGTCTCTTAATAATTTGAAAAGTCTCTTCTTAATAATTTGAAAAGTCTCAATTTTTATCCCATCTTATTATTACAACCTCCGCATTAAACTTCCGCACTATAATTTAAGGGTGATCACCTTTTAAGCTTCCTAACATAAGATGTTACTTACGTCTGTTTGTATTTCCATTGGTTACAAGTATACCATAACCATTATATATATATATATATATAGCTTCACTACATGGAGCTTCAATTAGTATGTTGCAATACAATTTGTGCCAATTAGTTGTTTGTTGTCTCATGCTATAATTACTATATCACAATTGCTAAAACTGATCTAAATGATTTTTTGTTTTGTTTTGTTTCAGACTTTAAGGAGCAAAGAATTCCAAAATCAAAGGAGGCACTCTTCAATTTATATATAATGTTTACCTTCTCTAAATGTAAGTCTCAAATTTACGTTACAGCCTACAAGTTCGATCATTCTCTTTAAACGAGACGTTTAAACATTGTAATCATGAAAGCATGTTACAAAATTCAGGTTTGAGTGGCGGCAGAAACACTTCGACCCAACTACTATGCTGACAATATTTTCGTATTGATCTTGATTTGTAGTTCTTTAGGGTTTTGATGAAAAGGGGACGAGGAAGATTGGATACAATATTCATAATTTTTCTCTATGTGTGGGTTTTTGCTTCTTGAGGAAAACATGGGAGGGAGGAGGAGATTGTCTTTTTATAGTTATTGTTTTGCTAAAGAAATTAATCAATAATATAAATTTATAATAATGTTAAAACTTATTTTGAGAATTCAAAATATTATAATTTTCATAGAGTCGTATGCGTTTGATTTTCGGTTTGGTTTGTTTAAGTTTATCGAGTATTTGTCACTACTACAAAAAAGACATTCAACATCGCTCGTTTAACATCGGTTTTATAAAAATCGATGTTAAAAAAGACGCGGTGGCATAATTGAAAATTTTAAAACAAATTAACATCGGTTCTGCTAAAAACCGATGTTAAATTAACAATTAACATCGGTTTTTAAAAAAACCGATGTTAAATTAATCCATTTCACATCGGTTTAGAAAAACCGATGTTAATTTTTAATTTAACATCGGTTTTTAGAAAAACCGATGATAATTTTTAAATAAAGTTTCGATTTTTTTAAAAAAATTCCAGATTTTTTAAAAAATTTGAGATCGGTTATACTAAAACCGATGTTAAATTAAAAATTGACATCGGTTTTTCTAAACTGATGTAAAATGGATTAATTTAACATCGGTTACGCTAAAAACGATGTTAAAATTAACATCGTTTTTTAGCAGAACCGATGTTAATTTTTAATTTAACATCGGTTTTTTTATAACCGATGTTAAATTTCTGGATTTTTTAAAAAAATAGAAACTTTGTTGTTTTAAAAAAATCCGGAATATTAATATTAAAAATTGGATGTTTATATTTATTGTTCAAAATAAAAGGTAAAAATTGGAAGATTTTATTTAAAGTTCGAAAATAAAGAATAAACATTAGTTCGAAAATAAAAAATAAAAATCGGATGTTTTTATTTAAAGTTCGAAAATAGAAAATAAAAATCGGATGTTTTTATTTAAAATTTTGAAAAAAAGTGGGATATTATTTTCCATAAATAAAAAAAAACTGAATTATTATATATATTTTTAAAAACCTGCTAGTTTTTGTTTTAGTAATTTTTACTTTTCATAAAACACTATTTTATGTTTTTACAAAAAATCTAAAAAAAAAACAGATTAAATATTAATTATAAATCAGATCCTCATTTTTTAATTTTTTATTTTTTATTTTCGAGCTTTAAATAAAAACATCCGACTTTTAATATTAATATTCTAGATTTTTAAAAAAAAAATAAATTTTCGATTTTTTAATATATATATATATATATTAAATTATCTTATATTTATAGAAATTTATAAATGTATATAGTATATAAATATAACACATAGCAAAAAATATACAAGAAGTTCATCTAGCGAGTGGTAATATCACACTTCCAAAAGCAAGAGGTGTTGAGTTCGAAACCCACCAACAACGAAATTTAATGGTATTTGTTGTAGGTTGGTGGGCCTTGGTGCGGGGGGCTGGTGCGGGTGGTTGGGGCGAGTGTTTGGGTTGGGGCTGGGTTAGCCGCGGTCCGATAATTGTAAAATCGCAAAATTTAACATCGGTTGTCCCAGAATCGATGTTAAATATCGCGATATTAAAATTAACATCGGTTGTTATAACAACCGATGTTAAAATCGAAGTTTAACATCGGTTATTAGAAACCGATGTTAATTTTAACATCGCGACATTTAACATCGGTTCTAAAACCGATGTTAAATGTCCAAAAAAATCGATGTTAAATGTCTGTTTTGTAGTAGTGTGTGGATATCAAACTACGCTACGTGAATTGATTAAGTCGATTTGGGACTTAACACTTAGCGGTTATGTTAGATTCGAGGTCAACACAATTTATCTTAAAACTATCTGACTAAGAATTGCAATGCACGTTTCAATGAAATGCACCATTAGATTTACACTTTAACGGTTTATGCTGAATATTGCGTAAGGAATAATTTTTATACAAACTGTGTGGATCGCACGGGTCTGAACGTCTTGTATTATATAAACTTTAGTTAGTTATTAACATCTTATTTTGAAATTACACTCCTATATTGGATAAAGTTATGTTTTAGAAAATAACAATTCTTCAAAATAAAACGGTGGACGCGAGAGGAGTATTAATGCTCCATTTGATATTGCTTATTTGTAAGAATAAGGACGATAAATTATCCTTATTGTTTGGTGCAATTATATATTAGCATATAAATATTGAATAATTACTCAACTCTCACATTCGACGTTTAATTTTGAACGAATTTGTAATTTTTTAAATTGTTTATTAACATGAATACTTGTTTGAACAATTACATTCACACCACAATCTCACCTCCAGCTTTGATTTTTGGACGAATTTGTAATTATTTTCAAACTGTGGGTACTAACCTGATTTGGAGTCATTTAAGAGGGGTGATATGCAAATATCGCTTAAAATAATCAATTAATGAACTTTTTTTTTAAATTTTATAGTATTTAGTAGATTAAAAAAATTAATAGAATTTACGAGTCACTATCACCGAATTTTGAAATTAGCATTAGGTTGCTTTTAGAAGCTGATATCATAAAAAATAATGAATATTAATATTTTATATCTTAGAAGCATTTTAATATTTATCAAATATAATTATAATTAAATTCACAACTGCTAACTTTTACGCAATTGCATTAAATTTTTTTTTAAGTCGCAATAATATCAAACTAGGTACTTCTAACATAATGCGGAGTATTTGTTTACAAGTTTTGTAACTTGTTTTCTGAACTTTGGGCTAAATTGCATGACTAGTCCATTAACATTTTAGAAAAATCCCATTTTCGTCTCGCTACGCCACCTGTGGTTTTTAAAACCTGCACAAAATCCTCCTGTGGTTTAAAGACTACACAAAACCCCCTATGGTTTAGAAAATCAAACATACTTTCTCCTATTCTATTTAGGGGTTGTTTGGCAGTTGCTGAATGATTTAGTGCAGAATGGTTGAGAGGTCAGAATGATTGAGAGGCTCTGTATGGTTGAGTGCAGAATGAAATTTGGTTGTTTGGTAACTGTTCTGAATGGTAACTCTGAATAGTAACAAATTACCATTTTACCCTTCTGTATAAAAGTAGCGATTAAAAATCCCATTTTTTCCCTCCATTGCGTACCAAAACCTCTCCTTTTTATAAATAAAAACCCTAATTTTTATAAATAATTGTGTATAATATTTTTAAATTTAATTTATTTAAAATAATAATAATAATAATTATTATTATGTATAATATTTTTAAATTTAATTCATTTAAAATAATAATAATAATAATTATTATGTATAATATTTTTAAATTTAATTCATTTGAAATAATAATAATAATTATGCATAATATTTTTTAATTTAATTCATTATAAAATTATAATAATAATTATGTCTAATATTTTTTATTTAAATTCATTTAAAAAATAATAATAATAATTATGAATAATAATTCTTAATTTAAGAGGAGGGGTAAATCTGGAAATTGTTTGCCTCTTAATGGTTGAGAGAGGGTATGGATGCTTAATGGTTAAGAGGTTATTGTAACCATTAAGAGGTCATATTTTTTTGCCAAACAGTCCTCGCCTCTTAGCGATTCAGAGGTAAGCTCTTAATGTAACCATTAAGAGCCAAACAAACAGCCCCTTACTATAAATCCCGTTAAACACTGTTAATTTTTAACATTAAATTACATTTGTGCCCTACTCTAATTTACCTCAATTGTTCCAAGAAGTAAAAGACACCGTATAATTCATCTCCCCATATCTCCTCGCCCTTTCTAACTTGTATTGCCAAGCCGAAGAAAAGCTTGATAAGTTCAAGTTCAAGTAAGATCGTAAAAAAATTGATAAGTTGTTTCAATGAAAAGGTATGTAATCCCTTGGTCTTATATGTAAGTGAGGCAAAAATGTGTATTGTGTTATCCTTATTTGCAGAACTGCTAATTGAAAAATTAACAATCTTGTTTGTTATTTAGTTTGGTCTATTTCTTCTTCTTTCTTTTTTATCCTGCTTTAGTGAGTTAGTTGTTGGGAAAAATACCGACTAACGTCACGTCACAACGAATTGGAAATGACTCAACTTGGAGATCATCCAATGGGCCATCATCTACCAATCTTTGAATTCTTCCAAGGTTTACATGTCCTAACCGTAAATGCCACAGATATGTTTGGTTTATGCTTGAAGGTTCTTTTCACTTTTTAGGTTTAGACAAAGAGTTAAGTGATTTATGCATAGGAGTTTGTGCAGTATTAACGATATATAGTCCATCATTAAAAGTACCTTTGCAAATATATTCATCGCTTCTTTTCTTAATAATGACATCATCATCAAAAGAAACTGAATAACCATCGCCTTTTAATTTAGAAACCGAAATTAAATTCATTCTAAAATCCGGTACTAATAATACATTATTGAGAACTAATAATTTATCATTAATCTTCAACTGCACGACTCCCACTGCAACAGCCATAAGCCTGGAATAATCGCCCCAGTTGATGGTAATCTCGCCCGCACTAAGCTGCTTGGTTACCTGAAAACCATGCGAGTCAAAGCAAACATGATCAGTGGAGCCTGAATCAACTATCCACGAAGTGGAAGAACAAGCTGTCAAACATGTTTTGACTACTAGTGCACGAGACATACCTTTCTTAAGAGCAGGGTAGTCCGCTTTAAAATGTTCTTTCTGACCGCACTTGTAGCACTTTCCCTTTGACTTTTTGTTCGCCTCGGGATGAGGAGCCTTGCTTTTCACCTTGAGGGTTGCCAGTTGCTTCTGGCCAACCTGCTTCTTCTTCTTTCCCCATTTTGGTTTGGAAGAAGTAGCACCGGTTGCCGCAAGAATCTGATGATAACCTTGTTTGAAGAGACCTTCAGCAGACTTAAGTTCTGTCAGAAGTTCCGCCAAACTATATGTCCTACGGTTCATATTGTAGTTGAGGCGGAACTGCTCAAAGCTTCTCGGTAAGCTGCCTAAGGTAATATCGACCTGCGTTTCCGCATCGATAGTAGCCCCCAGTATGCTCAGTTCGTTCAAATGGGACATCATTTTTAGAACATGATCCCTCACTGGAGTCCCTTCAGACATTTGGGTTGTCATCAATACCCTCATTGCATTTTGTATAGCCGCCCGGTTCTGATGACCAAACATCTCGGTGAGACTTTTCATCATTTCCGCGGCCGAGCCCATCGTCTGATGTTGATGCTGCAATACATTTGTCAGTGAAGCCAAAATGTAACAGCGAGCCATCTCATCAGACTTTTTCCATTTTTGGAATTCAGCCAACTCTTCGGGAGTGGCATCCGGTTCTGGTTCTAGAGGGCTCTCCTCGATTAAGATAAATTTATGCCCCTCAGCAGTCAAGACAATGTCAAGATTTTCTTTTCCAATCGGCAAAGTTAGTGCCATCAAGTTTATTTTCTTTGAGAATAACAGCTAGTGGATTGAAAGACATCTGAGATAAAAATTAAAAAAAACATCCATCACATAATGCATAGCAAAATATATCGAAAAACCTCAAAACACAATATATATGCTAGCAACCAACACCTCAAAAAATCCGCACATGCAAGCCACGATCGTGTGGACGTTTACACACACATTTTCCAAGTAGAGTTTTACGTCTTTAATTTTACTATCTAGTCAAATTACGTTATGACAAGTAAAATTAATAGTTGGTTCCTCTTGGCCATGTATTAATTAACATAGACTCCGATGGGGAGCTTATTAATTAATACACCTAAGTGAACACCATAATTTAACATCCTTAAAATATTATCTTTTAAATAATAGTCCTACAGATGGAGAGGTCCTATCATAAAAAGTAATATTTACCTTATGTTATCATTTTGAAATTTAAAACTAGTGAACCTATAATTAGCACATCCGATATGGAGGAAGACTCTAATGTCAACGCGCATGCTAATTACTTCACAATTTAAATTAATTATGGAGGCCAATTTGATTTTATTTAAAATAAATCAATTTAATCACTTAGTTATTTTAGCCTTAAGGTTTTTAATTTTCTCGTCCCAACATGCGAGGAAACATATCACGCATACATCCATACATGCCATACATCAAAACAATAAAAACCAAAAATAAAGCATGGATAATTAAATTATCCAATTATCATGGTCTTCTTCCTTGAGTTGAATCCGACAAAATCTTCGACTCGATCTCTCCCACTGAATCAAGCATCTCGTCGCTCCTCACCGGCCGGTCTGTGGATTTCTAAAATTAAAATTTTACTTTTATGCAAAATTAATTACATAAAAAAATTTAATCTTAAATCCCGACTCTCCAATGACGCAACGAGCAGTAAGCGGACTGGACCAAAAACTCGGCGGCCGGCCCGAACAATGGCCCGGCGGACAGTGCCGCCGCTGGCGGTGCTTTCAGCCGGCGCCGCTTCTTTCGTCGTCGTGCTTGCCGCAGCAGCCCCAATGATCCTTGATCCGCTCTATTTCTTCATGATCCCGTCTTTTCCGAATTCGATTATAATTTTATACAAAATAAAATATATCGAAATTACATCAAGATTACACGAAAAATAAAACCACCTAGAACTACCAGCGGATTTTTTCACGGGAAAAACCATTACATGCCTCAAAAAATGGGCCAAACCAACAATTGCATAATTAATAAAATAAATAAATAAATACACCATTCATATAAACCATGATAATTGGATCATATCACCTGCAAGAACACATCTAGCAAAATATTCCAACATCAAAATATATGAATATTTAAATTGCTATCAATTAATCACTAAAATTAATTAAAATAGCAAAAGCCTAAAAATCCGGCTCCGATACCAATTGTTGAAAAGTAAAAAGCAGCGGAAGCGAAGTTTGGGAAAGATGATAATCGCGTTTTACGCATCTACGAGCATAAGATCTATTTAGGCATGCTAATTAATTAATTACTAAGACTAATAAGCAATTTAAATATTATTTATTATTTATTAATTAAATATGTTGATAATTAAAATATCCTAATCTAGATCCAAAGATCATAGGATATTACCTTTTGAAGGGTATTGGTTACTTCCGTCTTGATCGCCTTGTATTTCTACCTTTAGATCTTCTAGAGTATGTCCGCCTTGAACCGGACGTTGTGTGGGCAACGAGCTACCGTTGGACACCTATGGATCGACCGATTTCTATGCCTCACAATTCTCGGTTTTCTTTTCTTCAAGTAATTCCGATATGTAGCAAGAATTAAAGTGTTCTCTCAATTGTGGAATCAAAGACACAAGTCAAGATCCACAATTAAACACTTAGAAGAAAAATCGAAATTCCTTGTGTATGAAAGTGATGAAAATCGGCCATCCACCCATATGTCCTATTTATAGGCTCTTGGACTACTACTAGGGATTTAAAGGAGGATTATGGAAGGACTCCTTAATAAATTCATCTTACCTTATTAGGACTCGTCCTAATATAATGAATCTATTAATATCAACTTAGTCCACTAAAAAGTTGATATTGCACTTCCTACCAAAATCCCAAATTACGAAATTGGGCTCCTTACTAAATATATTATTTCCTGTGTTTAAGATATCGAATGTCCATTAATTAATTATAAGCTACTGACAACTTTAATTAATTAATATCTTATCCAAGAGTAGTACCACTCGAACCTTATTATTATATCGGAATTAAATCCACCTGCAGGGTTTAATATAATAATCATTATCGAGCTCCTCAAGGGTACATCATCAACCCGCAGTCGGGACATGATTTCTAGTAATAATAATAAGCGCCGTATAAACAATATTATTGCCCAAGATACGAGGCTTATTGAGTCGATCATTTTGACTCTCACCTATGATAAATCAAAGCAATAATTATTATAAATACACAATTAAATATTATATACTTAGAATTAAGAAATAATAATTATCCGAGATTTACGTTCTTCTTACGGTCGATCTGAGAAGACACTATCTCACCTCGATCCAGAACGTATGCAAATACGCTAATGTATGCTAATAGTCAAGACCAACTATTCTCAAGCATACACTACAACCTTTTATATAATTTGTCTAATAATTATATAGGTTGTGAACTATTTTATAAGGCACCGATAATGTGATCTTCCGTGTGACACCAACACACCACATTATCTACAATATAAAATAATTAGACATTTCATTTGCATAACCATAACGTGAATAAATATACAAAACATGTGATTATATGTAATTAATATTCTCATAGGTAGTAACAGGGAAATTAGGTAATACAAGCATAAAGTATGCTTTGCAGTATACAATCCTAACACCTCGGCCCCAAGTGCTTCGACAGGGGTGCTCGGCAGGGGCCGCTCGGCAGGGGCGATCGACAGGGGCACTCGGCAGGGCGCTCGGCGGGGTGATCGGCAAGGCGATCGACAGGAGCTGCTCGGCCATATTGAAGGGTGCTCGGTAGGGTTCGGCAAGGGCACTCGGCAGGGTGATCGGCAAGACGATCGACAGGAGCCGCTCGGCCATATTGAAGGGTGCTCGGCAGGAACTCGGCAAGGCGATCGACAGGCTGCTTGGCAGGGCTGTGCAAGATGAGAAAATGACTATATTTTGAAAATTACTCCTACATTAGTATGACTGTATATTTAATGCACAAGAATGTGTTTAAGAAACTATATAGATGAAAAGAATTCGTAGATTTATCTATTAATTCATTGATTCTTTATGTGCTCATTTGTATAGATGGATGCTTTAAAGAAAGTGATATTGGACTTGTGGGTTGGTGGTCGTATTGAGTGGGTTACTACTGTGATACGAAACACATCCCAAGTATTTGGATGAAATTTGTCTCTTTGACTTCTTCGACTTGCATGCTGAAGCTACGGGAATGCGAGACATCGATCGATATCAAGTTTTACTTTGTTGGACCCGGAGTTCCTTTGGAGAGAGGGTTAAAGTTTACTACAGGTGATGATGAAATAAAAAATATGCAGGTTTTATATAGAGGTAGAGAAGTTATTCCATTTTCATTGAACGACAATGTTGATGATGTTGTTGCAGAAGATGAAGTAGTCCTAGAAATTACTGGTACATTTGGTTGAACTGTTGAAAAAGAAAATCATGTATCAGAAATTGAGGAGATTATTGGAGACCAAGTCAACTTTGAAAATGAGCAAGAAGATACTGAACTAGTAGAATTTGAGCCTTGGATCGCTGAAGATTTTAAGGGGCCAGAAGATGATGATATACTTGTAGATATGTTACTTGAAACGCAATCCAGATGAAGATCTAGAAAGTCTTAATAGGAAAATCCATATAGACATTCAAGAGGAAATTAGCCTGCATGTTGTTTACAGAGCTAAGAGGTATGCACTTACCTTAATAAGAGGGGATGTTATGCGAATTTATATGATTATTGTGTGCAGCTGTGTCATGATAATCCTAATAGAAAATTGCAAATGAAGTTGAATAGAGAAGTCAGTCCCCCAAGACTAGTGAGAATGTACTTTGGGTTATCTCTGGATTGAAGTTGGCCTTCTTAGCGGACTTGATGGATGTTTTTTGAAAGGTCCTTATAGAGGTCAATTGCTATCAGCTATAGGTCGAGATGCTAATGACAACATGTATCCTATCGCTATGGTATATGTGGAAGCTGAGAGGTATGACAATGGGCATTAGTTCCTAAAACAATTGCTACATGAAATTGGGTCAGCTAGGGAAATGGGTTGGGCATTCAGAAAGGGCTTCTTGATGCAGTTTCGGATCTAGCTCCTAATGCTGAGCATAGATTTTGTTTGCGCCATATGTACAATACAACAATTTCAAACAGAAGTACTTCAAAGGGTTGGATATGAAACAGCTTTTCTAGAATGTAGAATCAACAACAAATATAGGTGAGTTCACAAAGTATATGAAGCAAATTAAGGATGCATTCCCTCCAACTTGTGAAAATGAAGTTACTCCTTCTCGGTGGCTGAATAGTATTCCTCCAGAACATCGGGCTCGATCGCATTTTTCGACGAGGACAAAGTGTAACTCACTGGTCAATAACATATCAGAATCCTTTAATAGTTATATCCTCGGGGGTCGAGATCGCCAAGCATTAATATGTGAGAGTGGATATTCATATAGTTATCGAAGTATTGCGGTACTTATTTGATATAACTACTATATATAGTGTAGATATTCATATTAAATGAGTAAATTTTGTATCATATTCTATGAGTACAATAGTACTCATTTGGTTGTGTACATGAGTATCCGTATGTTTATTTGACCAACTATATATACTTCTATACTCATTTGACCAATACATGAGTGCTAGTGTCCTCGCATATATTAATGAGTAAAATAATAATCAATGAGTACTCATGTACCTATTTGACCAAGTACATGATCATTCGTGTACTCATTTGACCGAATACATGAACACTAGTGTACTCATAATTAGGGGTGAAAACGGATCGGATACGGGCGGATAGTGCTCTTCCCGTATCCTAACCCATATTTTTCTCTCGGATTCGGAGTCGGATACGGGAAGGCCGGATACGGATACGAATTCGGATTATTCGGGATACGGACACGGGACGGATACGGGGCCAGTTCGGGCGGATTCGAATAAATATAATCGGATAATACGTGTCATACAAAAATCGTTTGGAAGTGATTGCAGCATATAAAAAAACTACCTACATAATATTTCATAAAAGTTCTAATGCAAACTATAATAATTTTTTTAAAAATTGTTTGATAATAAGGTTCCCTCATTTTTACTTATTCAGTCTCTCCCATAAAAAACATAAGCTCCATACTTAGCAAAGACTAAAAAGTGGTAATTTAATTATTTTTAACAATTATTATAATATATATAATTGCCCCTCTATTTACTTGAATAGAACATTCTTTTAAAATACATTTCATATGAAACAAATAGCTTATAAGTTAGTATTAAAGTGTTTGGCTAATACATTTATTTTAAAAAAAAAAATTCCAGAAAATAATTTTTTTTTCGAAATATAATTTTTTTCCAGAAAATAATTTTTTTTTATTTTTCGCAAAAAGTATTTTTTATTTTTTCAAAAAATATAAAAAATCCAGAAACTAATTTTATTTTTTCCAGAAAATAATTTTTTTCGAAAAAATATTTTTTTGCCAAAAAATAATTTTTCTCCAGAAAATATTTTTTTAATTTTTTTCGAAGAAATAAAAAATTTCCATAAATAATGTTTCTTTCGAAAAGATAATTTTTTTCCTAGAAAATATTTTTTTTCGAAAAATAATATATTTTTCCAGAAAATACTTTTTTGAAAAAATATTTTTTTGAAAGTTTGAAAATTTATTACATGAAGTCCAAAAGTGTTATATATATATATATATATAATAAAGTATATTTAAGATTTGAAAATATGGATATCAGATTTATTATCCAGTTAGTATCGAATTTATTATCCGGATTGGTATCCGGATAATATCCGATAAAATATGGGAAAACTCGGATACGGGCGGATATTGCATTATCCGAATTCGAACCCGTATCCGAATTCAACTATCCGGATCCGTATCCGAATCCGACCGGATACCTATTTTTCATCCCGAATTCGATCCCGATCGGATACGGCTCCGGATCGGGCGGGAAATATCCGCCCAGTTTTCACCCCTACTCATAATCTTCAATCACATTTTTTTTTTAAAAAACAAATTTTATTCAACGGATCGGAAATGTGGGGGGACGAGACCCACTACACGCCCAAAAAGTTGAGGGGGGACGAGCCCCTCTATACGCCCCATACGAGATTAAAACAAAAAGAAACACGACCAAATGATCAGCCTACTTGAATCTAACATAAGGAAAATTGCTTTTGTCCAGTCTAATCATACCACGAATCTGCCCGGATAGATCCGACGGGCTGAAAAGACGAAAGTTTTTGGACTTGTATCCTTCATTGGCCAAGTGGTCCGCAATGACATTGCCTTCTCGATAGATATGAGAAAACGAGATATCCATAGAACGACGAAAAGCCAAGATTTTGTGATGAATGCTTTGGACTTGCCAATTTCCGATGTTAGGCGAGGTAATAAAAGAAAGAGCAAAAGCCGAATCCACCTCAACCCAAACCTTCTGAATGTTCCTATCATAATAAAGGTCCAACGCTCTCCAAATGGCAAAAAGCTCGGCAAAGTTATTAGTGTAGTTGCCGATAAATTCGTGAAACGCGAAAATAGGATCACCCGAACAGTTTCTAGCTATTCCTCCCGCGGCCGAATCCCCGGGATTACCTTTCGAAGCCCCATCCGTGTTGATTTTGGTAATCTCGGGACCCGGTTTAACCCATCTAACAATGGTATTTTTTTTCCTCTTTTTGTTATCACAGTTACAATGGAATCTGCTAGTGAAATTACAAGGGCAAAAATTTAATCCCAAAGTATCCGCGAGCACAGGGGCATCAAGCCAGGCCCGCGGCTTTAGGGCCCGGTGCCCTTTGATTAAATCCAAGTAACCCCAAATGCGATCGCACACTCTTTGGGCCGTGAAAGGGATCTTCTTGACCCGCATGTCATTCCTACATCACCAAATAAACCACAAGATAAGAATGGGGATCATACACAAACTGTGGATATCTGCCGAAGATTTATTAAACCAATTGGTAATAACCAAGGTAATATTATTAGTTTGAAGAAATGAGATCCCAACTAAAGAGCAAAAGTTGGCCCAAATCGCCGAAGCCACCGGCCGAGTTTGTGGTGTTGTTTGAGCTAAACTAGCACTTAACTAGACCTCGCCTGCAAGAGCTTGAGGTCGATTATAGTTGGTGTAGGCTAACACGGTCTCTTGAGAAGCTTGAAGGAGGTAAGTAGAGGAAGACGCAAACAAAGTAAAATATAAAGCATTCATATCTACGTCGTAATATATTTGAAGAGAATTATCACCTACGAGTTTTATCAAACACTTAAAATAGAAAAACGAAATTGAGTTTAAAATTGAACTAAAATAGTCCAAAAATTAGCGAAGTTGACATAATCGGAATGATTGACTATGCATGAATCAGGTAATGTCTTTCTAATTACACATAATTATAATTTGGGAAATTTATAGATTAGTTTTTTCTTTTCGGGGTCAAATCTCCTAAAATTTGAGTCTACCAAATTAATTCTCCCAAGCTAGGCATGCATACTCAATTGTATTCAAACCCTAGGTAAATTGGGTCAATCTGTATCAAACCTAGAACTAGAGATGTTAAGCAAATTTAGTCACCAAGCGGTTTGAAATTTAGCCTTGAACAATTTAAACGGTCCATTCAGGATTTAAGCAATTTAGGAAATATTACTTAACCCTAACTCTAACGGGTTTTACTAAACGGCTAAACGGGCTAAATATTTAAAATTTATTTTTTATTTTTTTATAAGTAAAAAAAAACAATAACAATATATTTTATATATATAGTAACAACTATACTATAATAAATATAACAAAAAATACACTTTTATGTATATATATATATATATACACACTATATTAACAAATACAGTAATAATATATATTATATATAATATTAATATATATTATATATATATATAATATTAATATAGTGTGTGTATATATATATATATATTAATATATATCGGGCCAGCTAGCAATGTAATAAGAACGATCCTAGCCAAAAGTTGATTTAAACGCTAGAAATATCGGCCCTAACCCGGTTTTTTGGCGGGTTAAACGGGCCAGCCCTACGGGCCCGAACCCGTTTAACATCTCTACCTAGAATTTGGGGTTAAGCCACATTGTTACTCCCAAATTCTCCTATAAATATGGACGTCCGGTCTCTATTTTACTCACTCCAGTAAAAAAGAAATCTTGTAGCTTTATATTTTGCAGTTTCTCTCCATTTTTTTTCATGTCGGTGATACTATACAGTTTAGTTATAGTTCGTTGGGGGTGCAGTGATAAAATATTAGTGCACTGATGTGTTGTTTGATCCTGGGAGGCAGAGACGCTACAAAATACTGGTTAAGGCGAATCTGCTTTAAGAAGATAGATTCTTCTAGACTCAACATCGAACAATTCTGCTTCGTCTCCTTCTGTTATTTGCAGTACACAGACACACACACTGACTGTCAATTTTTTGGGTTAATTCAGTTTATAAGATTGTTTATATGCCGCCTTGACGATTAATTGTTTATTTACGGTGTATTGTTTCTTAATATTATTTTTTGGATTTACACTTGCTTTGATTATCCAATATAATATTTCTCGCGTGCGTTGCACGATTGGTAATATTTTGAATAATAAATAAAAAATTATTTTGTAATAATTTAATTATCCATTTGCATATTTTATTATTTTTATAGTTTTCTTTTAATTATTGGGGGAAGTGGTTGGATAGAGAAGTGTATTGATTCATTGCTCATATTTTAGGCGGGAAAGTTTCTAACCTGGATTTTGCTTCTATGAAAGTTTAGATTTATATGGTTGAAATATTAATATAAAAATATAATTCCTCAATCCCACGAGAGTTGCTTAATTTGTCATTTGCTACGTGTCGATGGATTAGCAGGGGATGCACTATGTGGGGATGCTCCATGGACGGAACCCCACAAGAATGTGATCATTCCATTTTCAGAAAATATCCCTTATACTTTTACTCCATCTTTTCAACTTATTTACAACAATATCAATGGTGTTACTCATCATTTATCCTTTAATCAACAACAATAATTAACATACTCATATGACAAAAAGTGGGACCCTCTCTCCACTCAAATCCACTATTACCTAACTTTTATTAGAACTCGTGCCAATAAAAAGTGCACACACTCTTATGGGACAGAGGGAGTATAATTTATTACAAATATGTGATACCTTTTGTTGTGTCGCGATTAACACATCTCGACGGCGATAGTCATAAGGACCGAGCGACCGAGTCAGCGTCAAAAGAGCCACGACACTCTTACCAAACGAAGATCCCGGATCAGGTCCAAACGCCCAGCGATCGACATCCAGGGCGATCGTCTCTTGGCACATAGCGATCTCTGGTGCCCGGCCAAGAACGACCGCCTCATGCCACGTGTAAAATCAACATCCGTCGTATCTACCAAGACTGGATCTCGGAGTAAAGACCAACGTGCAGATCCGGAAAACGCGCCGTAGGAAAAGGCCTTTGACTCCAGCCCATCGACAGCTGTCAACGTGTCACGGGGTGCGGCTCACTGAGGTTCAAGCCGTCGAATTCGTGCAGCGGATCACGAATCACCCGTGCGCCTAGGAGACTTCCGAGTCTCCGTCCGGCTACCATCAATGAGATTTCATAGAATACCAACATTGGAGATATCATGCACTGGTCCATTCTGCTGCGTAAAATGCTAGGCACCCGCCTGTCCTTTGCCTCCGACCAACTAAGGGCCGGTATCTCATACCCTTCAATCTCAACCCGCAATAGCACACAACACTAAGGGTCACTCGCATGCCCAAAGTGCAATTCCTCGTGCTCAACACTCACTCGGGACTTCCTAGGTGCAGTACCTTGGCGCCCTTGAGAGTACCTCACTCAAGACGGACAACCTTTTAGATCTTGGCTTAGATTCATGCCATCAATAGGTATTTGCCCCTCACGAGGTTTGGGACTACTTCGCATACCGACGTATTACCTTTAATCCACAATGTGGTGTTGTCTCGCAACCACATGTACAAGCCAACGATCCCCCGCAGCATAGCCGGAACCGATAGCTAATGCTTACGAGTAAGCTCACGAGGCGTATGATTTAAGTGAGTGCCTCGATTGGCCAATCGACATAGAGGAAGTGTTATATGGCCGAAGGCATCCCTCCGGTCACACTAGAGCCTCCATGCCAACCTTAAGCCCAACGCAGACCACATAGGTCCTACGCCGCCCTAACGATTTCCAACTCGCTCGGGAACTCCTCGCACACTTCGAATGCTTAGAGTTGGCTCCCTAGAGGCCCCCCTTACCTCTAGGAAGATTGCACGCTTGGTGCTCGACAGCACGAGGAAGACTGGCCGCTTGCCCACCATTGCCCATCTAAGGACTGTCCCCCCTATAATAGGCTTAGACAAATATTCTCTTGTAATTGCACTAGACATTGATTGGCCGAGGAAGCACATCGGGTGTAACTCCCTCATACGAACTCCAAATCCTTATCCGCTTGGACCGTAGAGTATCTTACGACATTATCTATAAGTCCTCAAAGTTTCAGCCCCATCCGATACTCGAGGAGTGAGGAATTACCTCTGCAATATTCTGAAACTACTATAATGCCACTGCACTGCAGCATCTCGATACTTCGCATCGTTCGCTACTCAAACGGAATCGTCTAGTTGTGAAACTTGGTGGAGACCTTCCCAACACTCCAAGGAACTCCCCACTCTAAGAATTCCACGAAACTATTCTCTTAAATCCCTCTGCTCAACGACTCAATGTCCTGCTCGCGCACGGACACACTCCGGACGCCGACCACCGTCGCACGTCCCCAACCTTATTCGTGTCACAGGGCAACTATCCAACATAATCCTTTGTAAGTCTGGGGCAATCCCGGGTACTCCGAATAATATGGAAAGCGCCCTGTGACATCCTCCCCCTCTCGATCCGTTGACATCCTCGTCAACGCATGCACGCACAACCTGCTCTATGTACATGCGCTGCCCATCTCATCATGAAAATACTTGGGCAACAAACCCGACACTCTACCTCCATCTCCTCCCGGATGTTGCCTCTCTTCGGCGCACACCCACTCATATCTTGGCAGGAATCATTCTCTCCATGCCTCAATATAACGAAAAACCCACCGATGGTGTTAGATTATTGCCACTCTAGCTCAAATCAAGCTACTCCCTCATTGTCAAGTCCGAGACTAGCGACAAGTTCTCCGAATTAAACCGGGTCGATTTGTCTGAACGTCTGCAGTACATGATACTTCTAAGAGTGCTCACTAACACTAAGAATCCATCCAAAGGAGCCTTGCGCTCCGCTCAAATACCACCGTGGCTGCCCTCTCAAAAATCCTTACTAACCATACCCCATAATATGGATTCCGAATTCTATCAAGGACGAGCCAAACCCAATCTGAAACTCTGTAAAACAAGTGCCCTCTAGCACAAGTCGAAAGAGGCCTACACGGCTGCTCACAGATCACTAAACTCTCGGCCCTCAGGCCACCGCACTTCTACGGCAAGGAGTTTGAAGACTGTACGCGTGATCAACGCACCCTCCCCCGCTCGAAGGTGATGCCTAACTCTCGGCACACCGCGTCACCGGCCTTCAGCCTGGCGTGATGAAAACTCACGGGTTGGTCTCGCTGGTCCTCTGACTCAGACGAAGACACGAACCCAGGCCATCTGGCCTAACTTGTAACCTAGACATCTGGCCTTATTGCTCAACGCACGATTGTGAACTCTGTACGAGTACACCTCATCCGGCTTGCTCCCATCAGAAATCCTTAGACCAATAGTTCCCATTTATTGGCTTCCAAATTACTTCCAAGAACAGCCATCTCGAAATCGCTCACATGTGTGTCCAGGATGGACACACCTCCTCGGTAACCAAGGAGCCCAATGCTCCATATAACTCAGTCCCTTTCAGAAAATCCCTCAACCACAGAGCCCATACTCTAGGCTTTGGAATCTCCTTAAGGAACATCATTCTCGAATCAGCACATTTCGGCTCGAGAGTCTGGCCCTCCCCCACTCATGTTGGAGGCCAGACCCAAATCTCTTGTCCCTCATAGACTGCTGGTACATGCAACACCACACTTGGAGCATGCCCATTCTCATATCGGCCCGACTCGAACCAGGAAGACTGAACACTCCACTCTTGCAACTTCCGTGGTGGTCGTGTTACGATTGCACCTCATGTGCGAAAGCGCTTTGCGCATACCAATTCAAATCTCTTAGTAACCAACGTAACCAATGCACCTTAAGTGCTATGACGCTTGTGCGCACTAAAATTCAGCCCAAATTTTGCACCTGAACGTGCTGTGACGGATTCCCGCACTGAAGTTCTCGCCCAAATGGGTCTCAAACCCAAATCACCTCTCAATTTGCGGCGCTACGCAAACATGGCTGCAACTTGGCAGACGTGGCTACTGCACACCACCCGGCTCACCGGCATGTATCCTTCTAGGAGATCAAGATGTCTAATAAGCCCACAAAAAGGTACCGATTCAGATTGGATTGCACCAACACCGATACTCGCGCGTCCACAATTTACCGATGAGGATGTTCACCTCACATCCACCAAATGCCAACCGTACTTGCAGAGAATAAATAGTCATTAAACACATCGTAACCTGGGTACTACCATTCGCCGAAATCACTAATGCTAACAACTCACACCGAACAAAGCTTTTGAACATCGCTGACAAATACCAAACAACCAGGGTACTACCATTCGCCCAATTGCAAAGCCAACTCGAGGTACTACCATTCGCTCAAGTCCCACTGCCAACTAATTTCTCAACTCTGCCACAATACGTAAGAACGCACTGCAAGCCCTTCACTGAAATGCCACTACACTGGCTAATAAGAAAAATTCGGCACAATTTTGGTATCCGGTTCTCAAGGGAAGAAAGATCTTCAACAAAGCTCAACTGAAACCTGGATGCGACATTCCAGTCTCTGATACCACTTGTCACGGGGTGCGGCACACTGAGGTTCAGGCCGTCGAATTCGTGCAGCGGATCACGAATCACCCGTGCGCCTAGGAGACTTCCGAGTCTCCGTCCGGCTACCATCAACGAGATTTTATAGAATACCAACATTAGAGATATCATGCACTGGTCCATTGTGCTGTGTAAAACGCTAGGCACCCGCCTGTCCTTTGCCTCCGACCAACTAAGGGCCGGTATCTCATACCCTTCAATCTCAACCCGCAATGGCACACAGCACTAAGGGTCACTCGCATGCCCAAAGTGCAATTCCTCGTGCTCAACACTCACTCGGGACTTCCTAGGTGCAGTACCTTGGCGCCATTGAGAGTACCTCACTCGAGACGGACAACCTTTTAGATCTTGGCTTAGATTCATGCCATCAATAGATATTTGCCCCTCACGAGGTTTGGGACTACTTCGCACACCGACATATTACCTTTAATCCACAATGTGGTGTTGTCTCGCAACCACATGTACAAGCCAACGATCCCCCGGACATAAGCCAGGATAGCTAATGCTTACGAGTAAGCTCACGAGGCGTATGATTTAAGTGAGTGCCTCGATTGCCCAATCGACATAGAGGAAGTGTTATATGGCCGACGGCATCCCTCCGGTCACACTAGAGCCTCCATGCCAACCATAAGCCCAACGCAGACCACATAGGTCCTACGCCGCCCTAACGATTTCCAACTCGCTCGCGAACTCCTCGTACACTTCGAATGCTTAGAGTTGGCTCCCTAGAGGCCCCCCTTACCTCTAGGAAGATTGCATGCTTGGTGCTCGATAGCACGAGGAAGACTGGCCGCTTGCCCACCATTGCCCATCTAAGGACTGCCCCCCTATAATAGGCTTAGACAAATATTCCCTTGTAATTGCACTAGACATTGATTGGCCGAGGAAGCACATCGGGTGTCACTCCCTCATACGAACTCCAAATCCTTATCCGCTTGAACCGTAGAGTAGCTTACAACATTATCTATAAGTCCTAAAAGTTTCATCCCCATCCGATACTCGAGGAGTGAGGAATTGCCTCTGCAATATTCTGAAACTACTACAATGCCACTGCACTGCAGCATCTCGATACTTCGCATCGTTCGCTACTCAAACGGAACCGTCTAGTTGTGAAACTTTGTGGAGACCTTACCAACTCTCCAAGGAACTCCCCACTCCAAGCATTCCACGAAACTATTCTCTTAAAGCCCTATGCTCAACGACTCAATGTCCTGCTCGCGCACGGACACACTCCGGACGCCGACCACTGTCGTACGTCCCCAACCTTATTCGTGTTGCAGGGCAACTATCCAACATAATCCTTTGTAAGTCCTGGGAAATCCCGGGTACTTCGAATAATATGGAAAGCGCCCTGTGACACAACGGCAAGGACAGACCTCACCTACCGACAGACCCGCCGAAAGGTCCTAGGTGGGGCCTCCCAAGACAGCGACTCCGGACGCGTGTGGTCTTCTCATTGGCTCATGCATCCGGCTGCCAGCAGCTGCTGCGGAATCTAAGGAGACCAACCCATGTGCTAAAGATGATCGCCCGCTTATTATAATACATCAGAGGGGATCGCCCAGCCACCCCCACTCTTATAAATAGAGGACTTCCAGCATTTGGGAAAAGGGCTGGCTGCTTCTTCTCTCTCAGGCTGTTCCCAGACACTCAAAATCTCTCTCTCACTCTCGACCGAAAGACGATCGGCCGAATCGAGCATCACATCTCATTTGTTACAAGAACTCACAGAGCTTTAACTCCGGTTCTTCCGGCAATCATCAGCACTCAAGAGCTAGATAACTGGGGTCTTTACACTCATTGTAATTGTACTCTAACATTAATATTTGTACTCCCAAGTATTCGTATTAATAATATCTCGCGAGAGCATTCAAGCCCGGGCCTAACAAATCCGGCAAATCTTGTGCTATTTACTTCCCCACAGACGTGCTCTCGTATTTTGTTTGCTACTCGTCCATTCCAGCATATCATCTCCAGATAATATTTTGGGTAACAACAATTGGCGCTAGAGGGAGGGCATCTACCTTTATTTTTATTCCGACCGTTTCGAAGAATACTTACTGTTCTCCGGAGCATATACTTGAAGAAATACTCACTGTTCTTCAAAGAAAAACCTTTAGAATAATGGCGTCTGCCACCACATCGAAGAGAGCCACTCTCCGATCCGCCGGACGCCTTATTCCGGCTCAATCCGAGCCCCAACCTACGGCGGAGGGTAGCCGCGGCGGCGCGGGACTCTCGATCCCGCCCCCGAGGGACGGCCCTAGCCTCTCGCTCAATCAATTCCAAACAGCGGAACAGATCGAGGAGGCCATGGCCATCCTACGGGAGCAACGGAGAGCATGCGGTATGCCCGCAATTACCCCATCAGCCATCCGCCGTGCGGGCAAACGGAAGCTCAAGGGGTTACTTGTCGAGCAATCGTCAGGAAGACCCGATTCACGAGCAGAAGCACTCGCGAGGTGGGACGGTTCCATTTTCAGCCGCCTAGGAAGCGACCCATCATGGCAGCCGGGGCATTCTGGCCCCAGCCATGAGACGATGGAGCCCGAATCCGTCACCAGGAGTTCGGCGTACCCAACTCCCAAAAGGCAGGTCGGCCACTTGGCTCCCCCTCGCCGAAAAACCAATATCGGTGGCGACGACCTCATCGCCTACCGCAGAGCCAGGAGATCGGTACACGATCGCCTCGGCTCCTGCTTCGAGAGCCAAACCACGAGCGACCAAGCTACGGCGATGGTCGCAATGCAACGCCAGCTCGATGGCATGAAGACGCTCCTAGAAACTGGGGCAAGCGCCAAGAGAAAGATCACCAGGCCAAGTGAGCCGCTCGCGGTCCAGATCGAACTCGCCCCCGTGCAGCCAAGGATCACTCCTCCTCAAACACCTTCGTACGAGGGGAGATCGGACCCCGAGACTGACCTAAGCAAGTTCCGGATCTACATGATCAGATGCGGGGCATCAGACGCGACCAAGTGCCGAATGTTCCCGTTGACGCTGGGCAATATGGCCCATAGGTGGTACATTTCATTGCCACCGCGATCCATCTGTTCCTTTGAACAACTGGCGAGCGACTTCACATCGTACTTCGCCGCCAAGGTCGCTCGACCAGAAGGTCCCCACCGCATGATGAAAATCAGGCAGGGGGAAGACGAGTCCGACGAAGACTACATCGACCGGGTGGATGAGATAATCCTCAACGGCGAGCCCGTAAGTGACGAGATCGCCCTCTACTCAGTCCTAGGGGGATTCAATGGTCTTTCGCCCATGTTCAGGCACCTTACGAAGGACATCCCCCCGTCCTACGCAATCTTCCGCGCCAAGGCCGCAGACTTTTTGGCCAGGTGGAGGTTGGTCGCACTTCGCCAAGGCGAGGGGGCAGAGACGGCGATCGCCAAGTCCAACAAGGCGGTCGCCAAGCCACCCGGTGATTTCAGGACCTTCGAGGATGTGGAAGCCCATCTCTACCACAACCTCAATCTATCTCCGGCTCATATTTTCTACGCCATCCAGGGGCGCGAGCGGCTAAGCAAGCCGAAGGCAGTAAGGGACCACAGTCATCTGGACCGCAACAAATTTTGTGCTTACCACAAGAGTCCCGGCCACAACACCGATCAATGCCGCGACCTCCTCATACAACTCTGGATATTGTTCGAGGAGGGCAAGCTGGATAGTCTAGTAACTTAGCTGGAGCCCCGGGCGGAAAGGATCAAGTGCCGCGATTGGCGTCAGAATGACGATCACCAGTCTCCCAATCCGATCGCCAGAATCAAACACGGCGAGCCAGAGGGTTCATACGAGTCGATCCTCCCGGTCAACCCTGGCGGCCAGATCTTTATGCTTCAATCAAGAGGAGGAAACTTCGGAGGTCTTTCCCCAGTTTCTACCATGTCAAACAAAAGGCCACTGCCCAAAGCAACATCTCTAAAAAATGGAGGACTCACTCGCCATCTGAAGTTCATCATCTAACATGATGGACCTAGGCACGAGATCACCTCCCTCAGCACAACGTATACCGTCGAGGATCGCCATCTAACATGACGATCCGAGGTAGAAGAGTGCAACCATGGACCTGGAGGTCGATGGAACCGACATCTTCGTCCATGCAAGGTTCCTTTGGGATGCGATCGCTCGCCCTTTGTTTAAATATGAGACGGGCGTAGCCGAAGGACCCTCCAAACAAATCTGTGGACACGCTCGCCCGCCCTCAAAAGTTCATCATCTAACATGGTGGACCCGGACAATGCGACGCGTCCCTACCCCCGTCACAACGTATACCGTCGAGGATTGCCATCTAACATGACGATCCGAGGTAGAAAAGTGCTAGCAAGCCACGGTCGTGGAGTCGATTAATCCGACAATGCCCCGTTCAAGGACTCCTCCAGACCAAGACCGCTCGCCCTTCTTTTAAATACGAGGCGGGCGCAGCCTAACGGAGGACACTCACAATAAAGTGAGTCGCGAGACAAACCTACAGGTGGAATGTCACCCGCGCACAAGACATGGTCATGGAGGTCGGTCCATCGAACTCCGCAACCGTGCACGGTTTCTCAAGACCGAGATGATCGGCCTTCCTCGAGGAATCTGCAAAATTGAAGACCGCAAAGAGTTGAACCAAGAATCAGTCCGCTCAAGAAAACGATCGCCGGTAACACCACCTCACCCAATGCCTTCAACATCGGAGCGAGCTGGGGGGCAATTGTTGTATCGCGATTAACACATCTCGACGGCGATCGTCATAAGGGCCGAGCGACCGAGTCAGCGTCAAAAGAGCCACGACACTCCAAACGCCGAGCGATCAACATCTAGGGCGATCGTCTCTTGGCACATAGCGATCTCTGATGCCCGGACAAGGACGACCGCCTTATGCCACGTGTAAAACTAACATCCGTCGTATCTACCAAGACTGGATCTCGGAGTAAAGACCCACGTGCAGATCCGGAAAAGTCGCCGTAGGAAAAGGCCTTTGACTCCAGCCCATCGACAGCTGTCAATGGCAAGGACAGACCTCACCTACCGACAGACCCGCCGAAAGGTCCTAGGTGGGGCCTCCCAAGACAGCGACTCCGGACGCGTGTGGTCTTCTCATTGGCTCATGCATCCGGCTGCCAACAGCTGCTGCGGAATCTAAGGAGACCAACCCATGTGCTAAAGACGATCGCCCGCTTATTATAATACAGCAGAGGCGATCGCCCAGCCACCTCCACTCCTATAAATAGAGGATTTCCAGCATTTGGGAAAAGGGCTGGCTGCTTCTTCTCTCTCAGGCTGTTCCCAGACACTCAAAACCTCTCTCTCACTCTCGACCGAAAGACGATCGGCCGAATCGAGCATCACATCTCATTTGTTACAAGAACACACAGAGCTTTAACTCTGGTTCTTCCGGCAATCATCAGCACTCAAGAGCTAGATAACTAGGGTCTTTACACTCATTGTAATTGTACTCTAACATTAATATTTGTACTCCCAAGTATTCGTATTAATAATATCTCGCGAGAGCATTCAAGCCCGGACCTAACAAACCCGACAAATCTTGTGTTATTTACTTCCCCACGGACGTGCTCTCGCATTTTGTTTGTTACTCGTCCATTCCAGCATATCATCTCCGGATAATATTTTGGGTAACAACACCTTTAAATTTCAAACTATGCCATCACAAGTAGAGATGTTAAACACGCTAACCCTAGCAGTTCCGGGCTAGCCCTAGCGTGCTTCGGGCTAAACGGTCCGGGCCAAAAAAGCTCGAATTTAAACGGGCTAGGAAATATCGACCCTAACCCTAACCCTAACGGGCTTCGGGCTAAACGGGCTAAATTTTTAAAAAATCTATTTTTTATTTTTTTATAAGTCATAAAAAAACAGTAACAATAGATTTTATATATATAGTAACAAATATACTATAATAAATATAACAAAAAATACACTTTTATGTATGTATATATATATATACACTATATTAACAAATACAGTAATAATATATATTATATATAATATTAATATATATTACTAATATATATTATATATAATATTAATATATGTTATATAAATATAGTATTACTGTAAGTTGAAATTAACAATATATATATATATATATATATATATTTAGGGGTGGTTAGGGGTGGGTTATGGAGTGAAATGGTATAAGTGTAAGAAATAGGAATGATTGTAAGCTATTGATTCTTGGAGATTAAGGGCCCAGATTTCATTCTGGTGTGCTAACACAGGAAACTATGAGTGCTAACGAATTTAATTATTGGGGGTACCAATGTAATTTGACTAATTTCACTTATGGGAAGTTCCTAAAATCATGGGAAGTTCCTGTATTCATGAGATTTCATATTTTAGGTTAATATCTATTTTTTATGGGATTTCATATCTTTCAGTCGTTCAAATATTTTATATTTTTGGTGTATTTATTTTATTTTTTTAAAACTAACATTATTTTTTTTCTATTTAATTTGTATTTTTAAAAATCGGAACTGTTGTGCTAACCATTTGTTTTGTGTGTGCTGCAACTTGGAAACCAGAGTGCGGTTCTGGTTATGTTCCAGTTATGTGATTTTTTTTGTTATGCTTTATTGTGTACAATGCAGTCAATTTTGATACAAGATATAATACCTAGCACACTAAGATATATGTTCCAAGATATATATATACATGGTATAATATTTATCACGTGTCACGATAAGCACCACAAGTTATATTACCTAGCACGTTATTCATATCAACGTTGCACACATCTGTTGAATAGTAATTTACCACAAGTTATATAAACTAGTACAATAAGCACAACAAGATATATTACCTAGCACACTATTCATATCAACGTTGCACACAAGGTATAATATCTATCATGTGTCACAACATAAGCAGAAACTTGTACAACATTAATTTACCTAAATTCAAAACATATCAATTCAAATTCTTTATCTTCCAAAAAAAAGCACAACACATTGTATCAAAATTGACTGCATTGTACACAATAAAGCATAACAAAAAAATTCACATAATTGGAACATAACCAGAACTGCATTCTGTTTTCAATTTGCAGCACACACAAAACAAATGATTAGCACAACAGTTCCGATTTTTATATATAAAAATCAAATAGTTTTTAAAAAAATAAAAATAAATACACCAAAAATATAAAATATCTGAACGATTAAAAAATATGAAATCCCATAAAAAATATATATTAACCTAAAATATGAAATCCCATGAACATAGGAATTTCCCATGATTGTAGGAACTTGCCATAAGTGAAATTAGTCAAATTACATTGGTACCCCCAATAATTAAATTCGTTAGCACTCCTAGTTTTTCGTGTTAGCACACCAGAACAAAATATGGGCCATTAATCTCCAAGGATCAATGGTCTACAATCATTCCTATTTCCTAGAAAAAAAAGCTTTCATACTTGAATCTATCCCTATATATATATATATATATATATATATATATATATATATATATATATATATATATATATATATCGGGCTAGTCCTAACGGGCTTTAAGCAGTCAGGCCCAAAACCCAGTTTAAGCAGTAAGAAATATCGGCCTTAACCAGATTTTTTGACGGGTTAAATGGGCCAGTCCGTCGGACCCGAGCCCGTTTAACCTCTCTAATCACAAGTGTTTTATGGCATCTCTTTCACCAAAATATTTTCATGTCCATTCTGGCCATAATACAATTCATTTCCTGTTTTCTTCTTTCCTTTCACAAAGATATTTACAATGGACAAGTGGTAAAAGCTACAAACTTTACTACTGTTTACTAGCTTTTTGTCTCTACTTTTGGCCACCCGCTAGGGGTGGACTCGGTTCCATTCGGTTCGGTTTTTGACCGAAACCGAGAGTCGAACCAAATATTCGGTTTCGGTTTGGTTCGGTTCTTTTTGAAGTTCGGTTCGGTTAAGTTCGGTTTTATAAATATTCGGTTCGGTTTCGATTTGGTTTGATGTTTTTTCGGTTCTTCACAATATAAATTCAAATATTATATGCAATAAAATAAATTATATATAACAACAAGCCAACAAGAGTTATATATATATGTTCAAGATAAAAGCTAGAGTTGCATAGCAATTTCCAAATATCTCAAAATATATAACAATCGTAAATCACAGTAGCTCATTCTCTCAACCTAAATTAATTGAATCACAAATTCATGAGCATATTATCGTCCTTCTTGGACCTATGAGGGTCTTACAAAAGGAAAACGAATTATACTAAAATTCGAAACACACCAAAATCACAAAAACAAGGTCATTTTAGTATGTTGAAATTTGACTTCGGTCCATTTCGGTCCGGTTCGGTTCCGCTCTACCCGAGAACCGAACCAAATTAGTTCGGTTCGGTTCTGTTTTTTTGTTTTTCGGTTCGGTCTTCTTCGGTTTCGGTTTTTCGGTTATTTTTTCAGGTTTTTTCGGTTCGGTTTTGGATTTTCGGTTCCGAAATGCCACCCCTACCACCCGCCTGCCAGAGAGAAACAGAAAATATAACCGCCCCACTTCATTTTCACCCGCCTTCACTTTCATATATCGTCTTTGACTCTCTCTCTCTCTCTTATACTCCCTCCATTCCAGTGGCGGAAACAGAACATTTACTCGGAAGGATCCGGAGCTATAAAAATTACGGAGGTTGGACAACTATATATATAGCTTCCCCTATTTTATAAGGGAATTTCCATCCGCCGGGAGGGTCCGTGGACCCCCTTGGACCCCCCTCCCTCCGCCCCTGCTCCATCCCACCGATCTTGGTTCATATTTTTTTTGGGTCGTCCCAAGATACTTGGTCATTTCCTTTTTAAGACACTTTTATCTCTCACAACTTTAAATAATATATATTCGTACCATCACTTTATACACTACTTTTCAGTTTTTCTTAAATCCCGTGCCGAAAAACAAATGATCAAGATGAGTGGACGGAGGGAGTATATATTTTGTTCTTAAAGAAGATTTGTTCAAAAGAATGAAGACGCGATAATGTTTTTCAAACAAGGAAAGGCACGGGCCGCCGCGTTGCGGCGGGGCGGCGAGCGTTCGTTTTTGTGTGCGTATGATGAGAATACAATTCCTGTCGGGTTAGTTTTATGGCTTCTCTTTCTATTTAAATAATCTAGTCATTTTTTATGATAGTGTATGTTTTGATATCGTATGTGCCTGAAATTGGGATACTGTTTGGTATACAGTAATAATTAAATATGGATATCTTTTATATCTTATTTAAACATGGATATTTTTAGAAATTTTAAATTTGTTTCCTTTACACACTCAAATCAATAATTATATCTTATTTTATAATTTTTATTGTATATTCACTATCGATATCTTTTATTTTTTAAACTTCACCACATACTTATCATTATTACTTACACCATCATTACTTAAAATACAATAACTATACAACTTATACCAAAAAAATATTATCGTCATGCATACACGTTAGAATGACGTTAAACAGACCCGTCAAAGTTGCAGATGCAGAATACAACTTCACCAAAAAAAAAAAAACCGGAACGGTTAAATAGCGACTCAATTAAATCACATTAATAATAAGGTGCTCCTATACTAAAATGGAATTAGAAAACCATACTTTTATTCTTATTATGATAAATTATCAAAATATTAATCCGAATCAACAAAATATCAAGAACAGGAATAACAAAAGAGGGTTGGGCTGATTCTTCTGGTCCATTTTGCACGGCCCCAACTCAAACTTTCTTACAAGCTCAATATTTCAACCAATTAAAAATTAACAATCATAACGACAATGCATGCGTCATTTGACGCTGCATTATATATATAGTAATTTGATTGCAGGACCTTATTCTTGTCTCATTCTTCAGTAAAGAATTGGTGTTAATCATGATTAATTCATTAATTGTAGTATTCGTTTTTGGCCGGCTCTTGCATTTGTGGAAAAAAGAAAGTAAACGATAGTAATAGCTAAATTATGGTTTCTAGCTATCCACTACATTTTTTTGAAGTTTCCTTTTTGTTTCAAATGTTGGAAAAATTTGTTTCGTCCTTTTACACGTAGTATTATTCTTTTTATTCCAAGTTTAGCAACAACTCTTTTGATACTTAAATTGTCGGAATTAACCTTTACTCGAATACATTCGAGTCATATATTGTATTTTCGAGTAACATAACTTCGAGTCAACTTCAAAAATATATAATATTGAGCAAGGTTGACAATCGGATAACACGAATTAGACAATCGAGTATCACGATTTTCCACTGGGTAACTCGAGCCGAGTAACTCGATTATACCGAGTAACTCGAACTGTTACTCGGGTCACACGAGTTCAGTCGAGTAACTCGAAAAAGTTACTCGAGTAACCCAGCCAAGTTACTCTCGAGTAACTCGAAGCGTGACTCGGGTAACTCGAGCCGAGTAACTCGAGATTATAACGAGTAACCCGATTTGTTACTCGGGTTACACGATTTTGGTCGAGTAACTCGACCAAATTACTTGAGTAACCCGACAAATTTACTCGAGTAACTCGACCAAGTTATTCGGGTAACTCGAAGTGTGACCTGGGTAACTCGAGATTATATCGAGTAACCCGAATTTGTCGGGTTACACGATTTTGGTCGAGTAACTCATCAAAGGTACTCGAGTAACCTGACAAAGTTACATGGGTAATTCAAAGTGACTCGAGTAACTCGACCAAGTTACACGAGTAACTCGAGTATAAATGTCGAGTTTTGAAATAAATACCATGCTTAGCAAGCCACTATTGGGATTTGGTGCCTAAAACGAAGGCCCAGCGGAAGTGGTAAAACGAAAATTAATTCGATCCGAATCCCTACGAGGATCAATCGAGCTACGTATATACGAATATATAAACGAAAACACAAGAGATGTAAGAAACTCACCCTTGTAGTCCGTTGATTAAATGGATTCCTTCTCTTGAACTATTCCCCAAGCTTTAGTATTATATCCCTACGATCCAATGTGTTCCAAAGCCCTTGGATGATCCAACGTTGAAAATACAACGCCTCTACTTGCCACGCGCCGGAGAAACGAACGGGATGACGATCACCTTGCTATCCTCCAAGGATATGGCTAGAGCTAGGATGATGAAGCCTTTGATTATAACACAAGTATATAATCTATATCTCTCAATATATCTCGAATTTTCTCCAAGAGAACTCAAGAACAATGTGATGAACAAGAAGAAGACTTGAGGAAGAGGATTCTCTCTCTCTCTCTCTCCCTCTCTCTCTCTCTTGCTATGAACTGTGTGTTCAAAAAGGTGACAAAGAGAGATTATAGTCTTCTCTTTTATTCTCATTCAAATCACACCTTTCACCCACAAAATCACCTTTTCTTATTTTAAGAGATATCATATCTCTAAGGTCTTTAGTCTTCCTCCTACTAAGGACAAGACCAAGACAAAGAGGGAAGGGATAAGGTGGGGCGGCCTTTAGAAGGAATCAGACGAGTTTGGTTCGTTTCGAACTCCCGTGAGTCCAAACAATAAACTCTAATTCCGTTCCGATGTATTTATATCAATTAATTAATTCAATTAATTAATCATATCAAATACATAATAACATAATTAATTTATACAAGAAATAATTATATTCATGAATTAAATAAATCACCCAATAATTTATTTAATTCATTAGGCCGTAAATTAATTTATCCAATAAATCAATTTAGACATCCAATGTCCCAAATTCGATATCCAATATCTAATATTCATTATGAGAGAATAAGCTCGTTTCATTCCGTCGTCAATCCTATTGCGCGACTCGGTAGGTTCGTCTCAGTCAGCAATGGGAGTAACCAAAGAGTAGTAGCACCACCTAGCCAGCCTGGCGGCCTACACTGTACCCCAACTGAGAACGAATGATTGGGATCATTCAAGAACTATTCTGTCGTGAATACCAGTATACGTATAAACCCTTCTTTCAAATGTCCCGATCAAGTTATAGGGTCACGGTCAGTCAAACCCTATCTGTACTTGACGCTATGCATGCGTTAATGCAAACTGAGATCATCGAGCTCTCGTGTATCCAATACAACTAGCTCCAATGCTTTGGCCAAAGACTTATGATCTCATCCGCCAATAACCGCATAGGACATATAACCCGCTCACTAACGGGAGAAAGAATTATATCTTGGTATTCAGTAGGACCTGCTACTTGCCCATCAAGATGCACGTCAAGGTTGACCCCCGCCTCCCGGTTTATAGGGTCGAACTACTCTAATGAAAATCTTGACGTCTCAAGTACATCCCTACTAAATCCTCAAGTCAAAGGTTCACGAATACCTATCACAACCTTTCGATTCCGTCATTGACTGTCCCGGAGTGAAATTTGTGTGACGAACCAAGGGTGATTCGGTTCGAGTATACTAATCCAATTAGCATACCTATAACGTGTGCTCCCACTAACTATTAGTGTTCGACAGGCACTCTCCATGTCAAAGAACACGTCATACAAGTCTTCACATAAACTTAACGCCCAGTCAAGTTTCATCGACTTGCGAACGATTAAGTATTTGAGCTATAAACCTTTCCAGTGCCGACCCCCTTATCCAATAAGGAGTGGAACGTTTTGCTCTCAAATACACGGACTAGTTTCTATATGTATATTTACGAGTTAGGAATGCCAGTAACTACCAGTAAATAAAGAAACATCCATTGCCTTATATTAATGATTTACATAATTACAAGTACAAAACTCAACATCCTATGAGTGGCATTCGAGGACATACTCCTAACAATTTCCCACTTGCACTCAATGCCACACACTATGGTATCTAATACCCATGTTCTCCAGATGACGCTCCAAGCTAGTCTAAGAAAGTGGCTTGGTCAGTGGATCAGCGACGTTGTCGGCCGATTCTGCTCTGTGCAGCACAATGTATCCCTTGCGGATAAATTCTCTTACGAGATGATACTTCCTATCAATATATTTGGTGCTGTCAGCTCCGTCGTTGTCGCAGTACAGCGGAACAGGCAGATCAGCACATGGTATCACTTAAAGTTCTCCCAGAAACTTCTTAATCCAGAACCCTTCCTTGGAAGCCTCCGAGGCTGCTTGATACTCAGCCTGACAGATGGAATCAGCAGTCGCACTTTGCTTGGTGCTATGCTAAGATATTGCTCCTCCATTAAGAGTAAATATATATCCAGAAGTAGACATCGAGTCGTCCTTTTATCCCTGGAAGTCCGAATCAGTGAATCCCACCACATCCAATTCTCCACCGCCATACATCAGAACTATATCTCTAGTCCTTCTTAAGTACTTGAGAACGTTCTTTACGGCAGTCCAATGTTCCCTACCTGGGTTTTCCTGAAACCTACTCACCACGCTTACAGCATGCGCAATGTCAGGTCTCGTACATAACATAGCATACATAAGCCTACCCACGGCCGAAGCATATGGTATATTACTCATCTCCCTCCATTGTTTCTCACTTTGAGGACACATCTTCGAGGTGAGTTTTATTCCATGTTGCATCGGAAGGAACCCTCTTTTAGAATCATCCATCTTAAACCGCTTTAAGATCTTATCTATATAGAGGGCTTGGGAAAGACCTATTATTCTCTTCGCTCTATCCCGGTATAGCCGAATACCAAGAATATAGATTGTTTCTCCCAAGTCTTTTATGGAGAAATTACTCGAAAGCCAAGCTTTCACAGAACTGAGCATTCCCACATCATTTCCTATTAGTAGAATGTCATCCACATATAGTACTAAGAATGCGATCTTGCTCCCACTAATCCTCTTGTATCCTCTTCATTTTGCACGAAGTCAAACTTTTTGACCGCCTCGTCAAAATGAAGGTTCCAACTACGCGACGCTTGCTTCAGTCCATAAATGGAACGCTGAAGCTTGCACACTTTATGAATATCGACTTCGCACACAAAGCCTTTAGGCTGCTCCATATAGATTTCCTCCCCGAGGAATCCATTAAGGAAAGCCGTTTTTACGTCCATTTGCCATATCTCATAATCGTGGTTGGCAGCTATAGCAAGCATCATACGAATAAACTTGATCATGGCTACGGGCGAGAAGGTATCGTGGTAATCAATCCCTTGTCTTTGGGTATAACCCTTTTCCACAAGCCTGGCCTTATAGGCGTTAACCTTGTCATCTCCACCAGTCTTTCTCTTGTAGATCCACTTGTTCCCAATAGGCACTATGCCCTTGGGGCGGTCTACCAGAGTCCAGACCTAATTTACATGCATCGAGTCTATCTCAGCTTCCATAGCTCACTACGCCATAAATGGCCTTCAGCAACACCCAAAAAAATGTGCTCAAATGGGTAAAAAGTGTTGCTGAAAGCAAAAAACATGCTACGGTAACACTTTTCTGAAATTTGGTGGTGTTACAAAAACGGCCGCTACCATAGGGGTCTATGCCAACACTTTTTAACTTTATGGTAACACACGAAAAATGTGTTGCTACAGACCCCAATGCCAACACTTTTTACCTATGCAGCAACACCAATAAAAGTGTTACTGTTGACCAATGGCAACATCAATATCTCTGCAGCAACACCCATAAATATGTTACTGTAGACCAATATCAACACCACTAATCCCTATTGTAACACCAGCTGCTGAAACACATTTTTGTTTTGGCAACACCCTTTTCCATTATTGTAACATTTATTTTGTGAACACTTTTTTGTTTTGGTAATAGTTTAAACCATAATAAAACCATAATCAAATAACCTATCAAAGTTTTACATAAACAAGGCTTTTCAAGCCAACCAAATAAACCACGATATTATCATCATTCGACATAAATAAACCAGTCAAAAAGCTAACTTAAGTACCATAGAATAACTAACTTAGTACCATCCAAAAGCTAACTTCAATACCACCGCATTAATACCATCACAATCCGAAAGATAGCGTAAATACTAAGAAAGACTTAAATCCGGATTCTGGCCAGCCAATTTTTTCATCATCTCGAACTTTTTGGTCAAGTTTCTCATCCATCTCTTGCTGAAGTTGAGCCCGAATCTTTGCAGTTAAGTCTGACATGCACTGATCTGGAACGGACGTTGCACATGATGTTGAAGAAGACTTTGACTTTGATTCCTTGTTCTGAATAAGCCTCCCAATTAGCCAAGAAACTAAATACTTCAGGTGAAATAATGCATAACCAAAATGTTGCAAGAAAAGTGAGATACTTTTAATTACGAGCATAGACAAAAATCCAAAAAATTTCGATACTTACAGTATTTTTAAGAATGTTCACATCCTTAACGATATCTTCGATATATTTCATCACGTAGTAGCCACATTAAAAAAAGCTAGGTTCTTTGATGTTAGCAAATACATCAAAATCATATCAATAACAAGAGATCGAATAAGAATACCCAGAGCTGAGGGAGACAAAACTCAAAGCACATAAAGTTAAGCAATTACACCAAAAAATCCCACCGATTAAGCTACAAAGTTGAAATTTGATGTTCAATTTAAAACACCATCGAAAATTTTGTTAATCAGTGAAACTTTCATCACCATAAAAAAATTAGCTATTTTAGAATAAAAAAAGTTGGGCTCAAAACCATAAATTGAACATTGAAAAAGTATATGTACGTACCATGTTAAAAGGATTTTTCGTCTTTCGAAGTTGAGTTCTCACCGCTGCAGGTAATGAATTAGACAGCGAGTTCTGGCTTATGTACACATAACCTATACTGCAACATTCTGGAATGTCTCGGAAAGCTGAGTAGATTAGCTATAAGTCCTTCCAAAATTGTACAAGACTGACAACCAACGAGATGATATGCAATATGCAGAAAATCTGACTATTTTTCATTTATCTGCTATAATTCATTCACAAAATATAAGAATAAAACAAAGCAAACAGCAAACCGCTACTAAAATCTGACTATGATGCTCACCGACGGCTACTTATAAGAAGTATATGTAGTTTTTTTTTATAAAAACATTTATTTTGTTAATTTTCAAATAATATTTTTTCTGAGCGACTCGACCCGTCCCACCTATTCACTTCATAGGTCCTCAATTACCCAGCCCAACCAACTCTATTAGCATCCCATTAACAAACACCAGCGAATTTATCTCCCCACATTACCAGAAAGAAAATAAAGAGACATGGTTTCCTAAATAAGAGCAACTAATTTAAACACAAGTGCATGTTTGCACTAGCTAACATCTATTCCTTTTACCGAATGTGAACGTTCAACAACGATAATGCACACAGCTCAAATCACATCAACTACATTAGCCGGCAATTCCACAATTTGTGTACTGTAGTACTGCTCGATGTCTCTTAGGATTTTGATGTCATCACTTTTCACAAAGTTTATGGCAACACCCTTTCTCCCAAAACGACCAGTTCGTCCAATACGGTGAATGTAGAGCTCACGACTGTTAGGAAGATCATAATTGATCACAAGAGATACCTATTGGACATCAATTCCCCTAGCCCAAACATCCGTGGTATTAAGAACCCTGGTCTGGCCAGATCAAAATTCTCCCATAATAGCATCTCTCTCCCTTTGTGGCATATCACCATGCATAAACGAGACAGTGAAATTATTCTCACGCAATTTTTCCGTGAGCTAATCCACCTTCCTCTTTGTGTTACAGAAGACAACAGCCTGCGCAATCATGAGTGCATCATATACATCACACAAAGTATCAAATTTCCATTCTTCTCTTTCTACAGCGACAAAGTATTGACGGATGCCCTCGAGGGTCAACTCATCGCGCTTTATGAGGATCCGAACTGGATCAATCATGAATTTGCTTGTTATCTCCAAAACTTCATTTGGAAAGGTAGCAGAGATCAAGACAACCTGAATCTCTGGAGGAAGATATCTGTACACGTCATAAATTTGATCCTTAAACCCTCGGCTCAACATTTCATCAGACTCGTCCAAAATTAATAATTTGATCGCTCTAGTTTTTATGTTCTCCTTTTGATCATGTCAAGAACTCTGCCAGGAGTGCCTGAGACCACCTGAACTCATAGGTGACAATATCAAAGCTTGGACTTCTGAAGATCACAAACAGCAAGGGCAATCATCGTAGTCTTTCCTGTACCAGACTGCGCCTGGGCGATAACGTCCTGTCCAGAGATAATCGGAAGCACGGCACGCTGCTGAATGGCGGACGGATTCTCAATTCCATAACAGTAGATTCCCCATAATAAACCATCATCTATTCCCATTTCATCAAAACTCATAATAGGTTCCACGCCTTTGGAAGTCTCAAAGACAAGATTGTTGTCCTGCATTGCTCCTCGATCACCTCCTCTCTGACTTGCCGTCACCGCCGCCATACTGCTAATCGATAAAAAACGTCAAGAAGTATATGTAGTACGCAAATAAAATAAGATAATAAATTCACAGTAATATAATCTGGATGACAAATTGTGAACACGTTTTGAAAATAAAAAACACAAAATTAACAACAGTAAATCGAAAATAAAATGAGGGGAAAGTGACGCGGGACTTCCAGAGTCTCCAGAATAGCAACCATGCAGTTCATCACGTATGTCTAAGCCGTCTAATACTCAGAATAGCACATTCAAGTGGTTGGTTAAACACAAAAGTTGCATATCATTAACGACTATTCATCATTTCAGCACATATTAACCCATAAACCATAAACACTCTTGCATCAACCCATAATTTCAGCATAAAACACTTAAGTAAGGTAGTTGAAGAATATATATCAGAGAATACCTATTTTAGGAGACATTTAGCCTCATTGTTAACTTCCATCTTCACAAAATCGGGCTGCTGAAGAAACCCCCTGGTGCCAGGATCACTCGCCAGCTTAACCCACATCTCAGTTTTCAGAAAGCCACTAAACACGAACCTTCAAATTCAATCACATAAACACAGACAAGTAGATTATGCATTAATTCTTTGTATTCACTCAAATTGCAAATGCATCACAAGAAACGTTATGAAACAAACTTTACAAATTTTCAACACCTCTGATTCTGCTGTAGTCTGAATCACACTAATGATTACTTTTTCATTCAAAATTGTGAAACTTCTCTAACATTAAAGTATCGTGCTGTAAATCCAAATTCCAAACGTATATTTAGCAAATATTTAATACCCTAAACACTTGGGCTTGCATAAAGTTTTCGGATTTAAGCGAATAATCTACCTCAGATGTTTTGAGAGAGCGAGTACGATGAAAATGCAAAACAGTAAGAAAGACAAACAAACATTTTCCATTTATTCTGTCTTTATATTGGTAAGCACCACATGTTTAATTTCATGATTCTATATTCTGGGAATTAAAAAAATTGATCTTAGTTTTAAGCGTTCGGATTGATTACAGTATTACTAACTTCAGACTGCTAACAGGACAATACTGGTAAGCACCAGATACTATCGACCATTATTTCTAAAGTACATAAATGATTCCAGATAATATTACAACTTCAACTGGCACAAATAAATAGACATATGATTATCAAAAGAAAAACATCTCTTTCTCTCTCTGTATGTAGGCAATGCAAAATATTTCTCTTTTACAGTTAAGCTTGAAATTATGCAATAAAATTCTAATATGAATGACTTGTTACTTTGTACAGTGAACAAAAATCTTGTGGAGAATCAAAATGAAATAGGCACCTTCTTCATCATATGCAAAGTAAGAAAACTTTCCTATATGTACTTGAAAAGAGTAGTTTCCTATTTATGATCTGGAAGTCACTCCGTGCAATATATTATTGCAGGGACATGAGGCACTCGGTGGACTCAACACTACTTTTTCAGGATGGTGATTATGAAAGAAAGAGAATAGGATCTATGATATCTGATACAACATGTTCATCATGCTATACTGCATTATCTAACTAATAATTTGTAGATGCAAATTAGAAATACCTCTGGTTAATTAAACAATTTATATCACAACTTCCCTACATTCAAGTGAAAGTGTCATTCAAGTGAAAAATAAATGATAAAACAGCTAGTTGCTCTATCCATAGGACAACAAAGTTAGATCTAATGAGTACAAATATATTATAAGACAGTTTCCCTAAGCAGTATGAGATACAACGCAAAATAAGATTATAAGGGTGACTACTTTGGATTACAACTTAATATAATCTACAATCATTGAACTGAAGGAAACTGAAAAGGGAAGATGATCCTTGACAAAGAAAATATGTGATTATAGTATGCAACCAACAAATCATAGACCCATGTAGCCAATCAAGGAATCCTTCAAACATAATAAATCTGACCCAAATCAGAAAAATTATCATCCCATAACTTCAACCATACCTTGAGCCAGAAATTTAAAACCCACATGAACTGAACCTCCATCTTGCACTTTCCGTAGACGCCGTGTCAGCCAAAAATTAGGGCCAAAACCCGAAACCCAACTGCCGACCAGGAGTCTGAAACCCAGCAGGCCTGTTTGTGACCATGTGTCTCATCGTCGCGCAGTCGGAGACCTATACAGGCGCCATTTGAGTTCGACGTCGCGTGACAGCCGGGAACCAGAGCGGAACCCTAATATTTTGTCAATTTGCATCAGTCTCTGAACATCACGATGTGCAAAAGTGAATATATGTGTTCGTGTGCAGGTGTGTGTGCGCGCTTTGATTCAGATTGGGATTTTTTTTTTTTTGATACCGAGGTTCCAAGCTTACACCTGACTAGTCCTCGGGATAACAGCCCCGGCCCCACAGTACTGCTACCAGTTAAATCGCGAGAAGTGTATCTGGCTCCCAGGTTCTTAAATATCCTCAACTACTGCGCACAAGGAGTCGTCCCCCAAGTGATTACTCCATGCTGGACCCCCCCAAATCCAACCGCAAGTTCCCACCGAGATCTGGCCTCCCACACTGCCGCTTGAAGCCCTCAATATTTAATTGTTCCACCAACGCATTCTCGGAGGGCTAGTTCTAACCCTTAGTCAAAGACTAAGGGATCATTGGGCCTTGAGAAATTCAATTTCAAAGTGTTGCCACTAGGAATTGAACCCCTGACCTCCAACTAAATTGAAGGTCAGGTGGCCAACTGCACCAAGGCAGTTGGTTCAGATTGGGAATTTCTTGAGTGTGTAGAAACGGAGAGATCGGGATTTTACAGTGAGTTTAGAGAGATAAATGCCAAAAATCATAGAGAGAGAGAGAGAAAAGGAATCGGCAGAGGAGACGAGAGGAGTGAGTAATATAACTAAAATATTTCTAAAATATTTTCAGAATATAACTAAAATATACCGAAAATATTCCGGTGAGCAAGAAGGCACCATTATTCAACAGTGTGAAAATATGAGGGAGTGGAATACTGTGAGAGAAGAGATGAGCTAAAGGAATGTGAATGACTCGTAAAGAGACCGCATATACTAAACAACGGGTCTTTAATATCAACAAAAAAAAAATGGGTCTTTATTTCTTACACCCGTTACCTTAAATAACTGGTCTTTAATTTATCTCAAAAAAATAGTAGACCCTTTTAACACATTATAGACCTGTTGTTTCTAATATTGGATCTCATATACTAAAGAGACCCGTTGTCTTAACCAACAGGTCTATTATCAAGGGTCTATTATCAATGGTAACACCGAATTTGGTGTTACCATAGATACTATGGCAACACCGGTTACTATCAACTGTAACGCTAAAAAAAGTGTTAGCGTAGATCAATTTTAAGGCATCTATGCTAATACTTTTGCTTGTAACATCGAAATAAACGTTGCTGAAGGCCATTTATGGCGTAGTAGCTTCACGCCATTTCGCGGAGTCTACGTCCACCATCGCTTGGTCATAGGTCGTTGGGTCGGTCTCTTGGCTATCACTTGGAACTTCATGGAGACCCAGCTCATCCAAGTGCACAAGCCCATACCTCTCAGGTAAATAAGACACCCTAATAGACCTACGAGGTGGTTGTGCTTGTTTTTAAGAAGGTTCGGTTCAAGTTTCTTGCACAGGTGTCTCCCGAGAAGTTAGATTGTATTCTTCTAAAGAAATACTTCTACCTGCTCTGCCTTCCTGAATGAACTCATCTTCCAGGAAGTGTGCTTGTAAAGCAACAACGATCTTTCGATTTTCGGGCATGTAGAATAGATACCCCATCGTTCCAGACGGGAATCCAATGAAACGTCCCTTCGTGGACCTAGCTTCCAACTTTTCCACCTTAGACTTCTTGACATAGGCGTGACATCCCCAAATCCTAATATGATTAAGACTTGGTTTCTTGCCCTCCCACATCTCATGTGGAGTTTTAGGAACGGATTTGAAAGGACATCTATTCAAGATGTAAGTGGCAGTCAGGAGTGCATACCCCCACAGGTAAATCGGTAAGTCAGTATAGCCCAGCATGGAATGGACCATGTTTAACAAGGTCCCGTTCCTTCTTTCTGACACACCATTTAACTGAGGAGTATCTGGAGGTGTTAGTTGTGATACTATTCCATGTTCCTTAAGGAACTCGTCAAACTCCGTACTCATATACTCGACACCTCGGTCCGATCGAAGTGCTTTGATATGTTTCCAGTTTGTTTCTCGACTAGGGCCTTCAGCGGCTCTTTCAAAAGTCCCTGTGAAGGGGGACTTAGTCATTTTGCCTTTAAGGCAAGATTCACAAGTAGGAAAGGGATCCGATCCCAATTGACCCATATAAGTCCATCTTTTTCCATTTTGTAAACCTTGGTCTGACCAATATGACCAAGTCTAAGATGCCATTTCAAAACTTGATTGGTTTCATCCCTACCACGCTTCCTAGTCACAGTATTCACAATGACTTTGTTACTGAGGTTTAGATGATACAGTCCATTTAACAATGTAGCAATGCCCACTAGTTTATTTCTGAAATAAATTTTGCACGAACCATCACCAATGAAAAATGAAAAGCCTTTTCGGTCCATGACCGGAATGGATACAATGTTTTTATGCCCCTTGGGCAAAACAAGTACATCTTCTAAAGTCAGAACAAAACCGGATTCTAAACCCAAAATAATGATCCTATGTCGGTTGCCTCGACACTATGCCTGCTTCCGACAGTGATCATTACTTATCCAGCTCCATGCTTCCTACTTTGTTCTAGATCCTGATTCACGGTACAAATATGAGAACTAGCACCAGAATCCAGTATCCAGGAAGTAGAAAATACAGTAGCAGAATAATTTGTTTCCAAAACTAATGAAGTGCCAAGAAGAATCGGACAGTCTCTAGCCCAGTGGCCTATCTCACCGCACTTGAGACAAGCATCCTTCTTCTTCTTGTTTTTCGGAACCATTGGGGCCTTGCCCTTTCCCTTGAAGTCCTTGACTTGTGGTCTCGTCTGCTTCTTGGTCTTTTTCTTCTTGTTCTTAGACCTCCGAGGTCCAGAAGAAATCACAAGGACAGACTCCTTTATCCGTGGAGTCTTCATCTGAGACTGAGCGGTCACCAGTTTGTTCATTAGCCCAGCTAAGTTAAATGTAATCTCATTGCAGTTGAAGTTCATAACAAATTATGAGAAGAAATCAGGGAAAGACTGTAGGATAAGGTCGGTTTGAAGAGAAGCATCCATTTTAAAATCAAGAGCCTCCAATCTCTCGATCATGGATATCATTTTGAGAACGTGTTCCCCAACCTTCTCACCTTCCTTCATCCTTACACCGAACAGTTGCTTGGATATCTAATATCTAGCAGTTCTGCTGTGCTCACCATAAAGCTCGGTAAAGTGAGATAGAATCTGCCTAACAGAAGTCATTTTCTCATGAGGTCTCTGAAGCTCATTAGACATAGAAGCCATCATGTAAGCATGGATTTTTACGTCATCCTTAACCCACTTTTCGTGATTTTCAATCTCTTCCTGATTGGCTCTGGTCCGCACAGGAGGCGCCGGAATGTCCGTCTCCAAGACGTATCCCAGTGCCTCTATACTGAGGACAATCATCAGATTGCGGAGCCAGTCCACGAAGTTAGGTCCGATCAAGGTGTTCTTTTCGAGTAGAATTGCGAGTGAGTTTATTGTCATATTGAGAGTTATGTCTGCATTAAGTACGACAGATTAATTAGTGAATCGTTTAATTATGATCTGAGTATAGAATTAAGGTCTTTTATGTTCTTGTTACCCAGCTCCCACTATTTCTATCGAATAACACACTCCCATGTGAAATCCGGAAGTATCGTCGCTCTACTTCATAGTGGCGATCAAGTTCTTTATAAATCTTAATAGAGGGCAACCGAACAGGTTTCTAGTCTATTAATTTTCATAAAGTGGTGTCCAACACCAACCCATCTAATGGATGATTTAATCTTCTTTTTCCTCTTGTTCACTCCCCTCAACCTATACGGTTTCTATGGTTCGTGAACAAGTTAAGTTTATACCATCGAAGCAAATCAGTTTCACAATTGAATCTTATCCTGCAACCTATCAGGTTTCTAGGCATAAAATTTGCTCCAACCGAAGGTATCCAATGCGCTTCCGGTAATTTATCCATCCTCCCCGAACGACTACCCCGATAACTAGAAAGCATAGCACATTCGTTTTGGAATTCAATTTCCCGAAAGCTCGATGGAGGGAAGGAAAACCTTGAAACCTTTTAAACTTAATAATTTGTCGTGGGAGAATTTTCGCGATTAATGTTACACTTTGCACATTAATTCATTTAAGTGCATTTGTAGCATTCATACAATATGAACAACCATTCACAACCTAGTTGTTACCAATATGTAGTTCATGGACTGTTCCTAGAAACAAAAACTCTGTAATCTAATTACAAGTCTTCTCGAAACGTATCTTCCTCTGGTCTTCATCATTACATATAAATTTTACATTGAAAAATTGCATCCTAGATACAAATATTTCTAGTAAAATAAATAGGCTCAAAACGGCCTTTACAACCCAATCGAATAAAACCGAACGATTAAAAACTAAGTCCATGAACCACATCCCCATTCAAAAGCATTCATCCAATAAATACTATATAAACGGATAGAGTAGAGATACATTGGTCCGATCAACATATAAACAACAAATAGAATCGATCTAATCAATTCACACAACCGGTAATATGAAAACGTTCAAAATAATTCGGTCGATCACAAGTATTCCAATAAATCAATTTTCACTTATAAAATGAAATACTATATATCATTTTAATCATATTAAATCCAATTTAAAATATGGGAAATCAATTTTTAGAAATACACGAAGAAAATAAGCCCGAAACGGGTCCGAAAGGGGCTGGACCGCGCCCGAAAACCCAGCGGGCAGCAAGTAGGCTGCCCAGCAGCCCTGGGCTGCGGCCCCGAGTCTAGTAACCAATAAGTGGGCTGCAACAGCCCTGGGCCGCGGCCCCCTTCTTCCGAACCACTCCCGGATCGTCCAACGGCAATTCGGGGCTAGTTTTTCGACCGGATATCCAATATCTATATTTTCCAACATTCATATCTTCAATATAAATCATATTTCCTAGAAATTAAAGATTTATATTTAGACATAAACTTACGAAAAATACAACTAGAACGAACGAAAAACATACACCACGATTATGACTATAAATGATTCCAAATCATTCACCATCAAATCAAGCATTCCAAATGCCAATATCGTATATACGATCGTAAGACCTACGCTCCGATACCACTGTTGGGATTCGGTGCCTAAAACGAAGGCCCAGCGGAAGCAGTAAAATGAAAATTAATTCGATCCGAATCCCTACGATGATCGACCGAGCTACGTAAATACGAATATATAAACGAAAACACAAGAGATGTAAGACACTCACCCTTATAGTCCGTTGATTAAATGGATTCCTTCTCTTGAGCTATTCCCCAAGCTTTAGTTGTATATCCCTACGATCCAATGTGCTCCTAAGCCCTTGGATGATCCAACGTCGAAAATAAAATGCCTCTACTTGCCACGCGCCAGAGAAACGAACGGGATGACGGTCACCTTGCTATCCTCCAAGGATACGGCTAGAGCTAGGTTGATGAAGCCTTTGATTATAACACTCTAAGTGTATAATCTATATCTCTCAATATATCTCGAATTTTCTCCAAGAGAACTCAAGAACAATGTGATGAACAAGAAAAAGACTTTAAGAAGAGGATTCTCTCTCTCTCTCTCTCTCTCTCTCTCTTGCTATGAACCGTGTGTTCAAAAAGGTGACAAAGAGAGATTGTAGTCTTCTATTTTATTCTCATTCAAATCACACCTTTCACCCACCAAATCACCCTTTCTTATTTTAAGAGATATCATATCTCTAAGGTCTTTAGTATTCCTCCTACCAAGGAAAATACCAAGACAAAGAGGGAAGGGATAAGGTGGGGCGGCCTCTAGAAGGAATCAGACGAGTTTGGTTCGTTTCGGACTCCCATGAGTCAAAACAGATAAAATCTAATTCCGTTCCGGTGTATTTATATCAATTAATTAATCATATTAAATACATAATAACATAATTAGTTTATCCAAGAAATAATTATATTCATGAATTAAATTAATCACCCAGTAATTTATTTAATTCATTAGGCCGTAAATTAATTTATCCAATAAATCAATTTAGACATCCAATGTCCCAAATTAGATATCCAATATCTAATATTCATTATGAGAGAATAAGCTCGTTTCATTCCGTCGCCAATCCTATTGCGCGACTCGGTAGGTCCGTCTCAGTTAGCAATGAGAGGAACCAAAGAGTAGTAGCACCACCTAGCCAGCCCGGTGGCCTACACTGTACCCCAACTGAGAACGAATGATTGAGACCAGTCAAGAACCATTCTGTCGTGAATACCAGTATACGTATAAACCCTTATTTCAAATGTCCCGATCAAGTTATAGGGTCACGGTCAGTCAAACCCTATCTATACTTGACGCTATGCATGCGTTAATGCAAATCGCGATCATTGAGCTCTCGTGTATCCAATACAACTAGCTCCAATGCTTTGGCCAAAGACTTATGATCTCATCTGCCAATAACCACATAGGACATATAACCCGCTCACTAATGGGAGAAAGAATTCTATCTTGGTATTCAGTAGGACCTGCTACTTGCCCATCAAGATGCACGTCGAGGTTGACCCCCGCCTCCCGGTTTACAGGGTCGAACTACTCTAATGAAAATCTTGATGTCACAAGCACATCCCTACTAAATCCTCAAGTCGAAGGTTCACGAATACCTATCACAACCTTTCGATTCCGTCATTGACTGTCCCGGAGTGAAATCTGTGTGACGAATCGACGGTGAGTCGGTTCGAGCATACTAATCCAATTAGCATACCTATAACGTGTGCTTCCACTAACCATTAGTGTTCGACAGGCACTCTCCATGTCAAAGAACACGTCATACAAGTCTTCACATAAACTTAACGCCCAGTCAAGTTTCATCGACTTGCGAACGATTAAGTATTTGAGCTATAAACCTTTCCAGTGCCGACCCTTTTATCCAATAAGGAGTGGAACGTTTTGCTCTCAAATACACGGACTAGTTTCTATATGTATATTTACGAGTTAGGAATGCCAGTAACTACCAGTAAATAAAGAAACATCCATTGCCTTATATTAATGATTTACATAATTACAAGTACAATGCCCTCATTCAACATCCTCTGAGTGGCATTCGAGGGCATACTCCTGACAGCCACAACATCCATTGAGTTGAACAATCTCTCAGCAATATTTTTACCTTTCTTTTCTGATAAATCATCTCAGCAATATTTTTACCTTTATATTTTGATAAATTATCTCACATCAGGAGCTCTCTCACCTCGAAGAACAAGGATTATTTCGACTGCAAAAAATAAAAGGTATATTTGTAGCTCAATTTCAAAAATGTTTATACTTGAAATATGAAAATATATTCAAATACAAATTAAGCTGTGTAAATATTTTAAGTTTTAGTTTTAGTTAATAGCCTAAATTTTTTAAATTATTTGACAGATGAGTTTTTGGAAAAAAGTTATCATTCATTTTAATGGCAAGTCAGGCCTATAGCTCGCAGCCCCGATCAAATTGCCTGCGTCACTGGCCTCCAAGTCGTCCTTCCTTGCCTTGGGTGAGCTGACATTCAAAATTCTCTCAACTCTTCCCCTCATGCGAAAATACCAAACCATTTGACCCATCTCATCCACTTGGGATGGGAGTTAGAATATTTAGACTATCGCGGTGGAGAAGAACAAATATTGCTCGTTCCCGCTCGTGTGAGCTATGCAACATTAGTAGATAATGTTCACTGTAATGTTGAAGCTGATAGAACAAAACATGTTTTATGTTCTATTTTCAATTGATTGTGATGAGAAAAAAAGAAGAAAGATGAAGATAAAGAATAATTCTGATATAAATTACTTGTTTCAATTCAATGCTGAGCCTGTGATTTTTGTTAGCCTTCAGAAAGCAACTAGCATTCCTCCAACAGCTCCCTCATTTGGTCCATAATTTGACTTACTTGGATCTAGCTCATTTCTAGTACCTTACAATTCTAATTGTATGGATTATATGACTGATTGGGGTTCAAGCATGAAAATCCCGCAGGAATTTGATGGTTGCGGTCCTTCAAATAATGTATGTGATGTTGGTGGTAATTATGGTGGAGGTAGTGCTGATGATAGTAGTGTTGATGATAATGGAGACATAAATATCGATGATATCGATCTCGAAGATGCCGAGGTTTAGAAATATTGGTTTGAAAATTTTTGCAAATATTGTGAGAAAAAAAGCATGTTCAATAAAAGATTTGTAAAAGAAGCAGAACCAGAACCACATCCAGAATCGATACGCTTTGATTTCGATCAATTAGTAGATGAAGAAGGTGCTCGAGCTCCTCCCTCTGGTCCTCGATGGAAAGTTCCCGGTAGACCTCCATATGTGTCTCCTTCTGGAGTTAATGATGATATAGATGAGAAATTTGATCCTGCAAATACACTATCTTTACAAAGAGGATCTGTATTTCTCTCCAAAGATAGATTGAAGAACGTTATTGGGCGGTATCATTTGGAAAAGAAAACTAACTATCGTACTCTAAAATATGATAAGACGCTATTCTACCACTTGTACAGATGAAACTTGTAATTTTTTGTTGAGCGCCTCCGAGAGGGGTGGATTTTGGAGAGTGCACTCACTGAACGAGCATACCTGCCATTTTGACCCAAATCGCAAGGCACCTAAGCAGTTGCCTTCTAAGTTGCTCGGTGAATACATGTCCGACAAACTATTAGTGGATGGGCATATTATGACTCCGAAGCTAGTGCAGGCTCAACTTAAGAAGGAGCATTGTTTGACAATCCGTTATGGCTTGGCATTGAGCATTCGTAACCATGCTATTTCGGTGATATATAGAGACCATCAAGATTTTTTCAGAATGATCCCATCGTACTTGCATATGTTGTATGTAACACCCCCAGACCATATGGGAATATTACACGCCGTAGACCCTCCCCGTGAGGACCTACCAGGCTAAACAACACAGAACTACCAAAATTTGACCGACCTAAGTCAGTCGTTACAATAGTACAAACCATTAAGGTCAAATTACAATACAACCATATAGACCGATAAGGTCACACGACTAACGCAAACAAGATGAAATACAACTTTACAACAAATACCCACGCATACGCGACAACGGAAGTCTGAACTATAACTCGGTCGATACAACGTAACCAGACCAACTCTCAACTTTTGATTAGTATCGCAGCTTGTCATTTCCTGTGCCGATCCTGTAACTGCTCCTCCAAACCAGTATGTACCTGGATGCAAAACAAACATCCACCCCCGATTACTCGGGGGTTAGTAAAACTCCATTGATTTACTAGTGCAAGTATAATAATATATGAAATGTATCAAACAGAAAGCAATCACGAATCAGGTAACACAATTTAATTGTCAAAACATTCCCGAGTGGTTTTACTAATCAGAAAACAAGTGATGAAGTTTTAAGAATTAAAGCTCGGCATCTCGGGAGTTTTTGAACATAATTTCTTTTGGACCTCGAGTCCCAAATGTCAAACTTTTTTCGAAATCAACAAGGCCTCAGCCCATTTATTTATTCAAAACACATTAGTGAAATATCATCACATGTCCGGGATTTAACATCAAAACATGACCCACGTAATCATTGTTCATACTGGTCAAGTACCGAACTCCGGAGGTCACGACGGACCGTACACGGTTTCATGCATTCACTATTCGTACACATCATCTCATTACAACAATATCGTATATAACCAACGGCCGTACCCCTTAGTACCGGCCCCTAGAGGCCCCGTCGAGCCTTCCCCAGGTGGGTAACCAACTCCCGCGACCGTACCCCTTAGTAACGGTCCCTAGAGGACCCGTCGTGCCTTCCCCACGTGGGAAACCAACTCCCGTGACCGTACCCCTTAGTACTAGTCCCTAGAGGTCTTGTCAGACCCTCCCCAGGTGGGAAACAACTTCCATGACCGTACCCCTTAGTACCGGTCCCTAGAGGTCTCGTCAGACCCTCCCCAGGTGGAAGAATGTCAACATGTCATTCAAACTCATAGTTCACAAGTAACATACGCAACAAAACATAACCCATCACCACAGACAACACACCTAAATACAATTATGTTCGAACAACCAATCATACACCAAAATACATGTCCATGTGCATAATCAATCTCACAATAATCACAATCATCACCATACCTCAAACCCAAGCAATCAAGCCCAACACGAACCATGCAACTAACATGACCAACACGACTTCACAAGGTTAAACAAGCAAGAATATCATTAATACCAACAAACATTCGAATAATCAAATTCACACGAATCATATCCACGAAATAAACCCAATCATCATAAATACAATATATAAACTTATCCACAAGACAAATCGTATAAATAAAATACTTGCCTTAATAACCGATATCAAACACTCCGAAGAACACGGCTCAACCGGGAAACTCGGACCCCGAAGAAAACAACGAACGGGAGGGTTCTAATTCGAGTTCTTCACAAGGAATTTTTACCCTAAGACATATCATCAATAAATCAATGATCGTACGAGGAATAATAGTTGTATAACGCCCAAATCCCCCTCTAAGACCTTTCACCGAACACCTTCAAGGCATCGATTAAGAACTCAACAAAACGATGGATCTATAGCAATCAGACCATGGAACAACAAGGAAAACGATAGAATATAACTTAATAATCATCGATCCGTCTCAAATCTAAGTTATTATGAGTTAATCGGACAAAACCAAGCAAAACCCACAATTTTCCCAAAACTAAGATTTTAGGAAATCTAACCTTGATTCGCTGGATCAAATGAGCTTATGGAGGGATTAATCGATGATATAGGCTCTAGAACTTCGTGGATTTGTTGTTTAACAACATTCCTTCGCCTCCTCCGAAACTCCAGCCGCGGACAGAAAAGAAAGGAAATGATAAATGGGTGGAAATATGACTGCTCAGTCATATTTATAGACGTACGCCTTAGCGTGCACTATGGGTTCCGAGTAGCGTGCGTTAACGGGCAGTCTCGGCCGAGAACCTTCGGCCGGGGCCCGCATGACCCGGTACTATAGACCCAACCTGCCGACCGGAACCTGCCTGCCCAAGCACGATAGCGCGCGCTGCGCGGACGCTAGCGTGCGCTAGCCGATCTGCCCAGAACTCTCTGGACTACACTGCTCGGCCAGGTAACGTGCGCTAGTCGGCCGACAGCGTGCACTACACCTGCCGATCCTTCCCAAGTCCAGAACCTCAGAAACCTCTCTGCCCAACCCGATAGCGTGCGCTGGTCGGCGGAATAGCGTGCGCTATTCCTGCCGAGTTAGCGTGCGCAGCCTTCCGGCAGTAGCGTGCGCTACACCGGTTCCTGTCGCGCCTGCCCGACCATTGCCCAGAACTTCCGACAGTGCCTTCCGGACCTTTCCGGCCAGTGCCCAGCACTTCCGACAGTGCCTGCCACACCTGTCCGGCCAGTGCCCAGCCGCCATGACCCGACGACTCAATTTTCGAAAACGCACGGAACGAACACGACGAAATGATCACGGACAACATCATCGATCCGAAATGAAATACCATGCCACAATTAATCACACGCGATCATATAAACACAAAATCAATTATAGGGAAAAATAATACCAACACCCGTCAACCGAGAAATATCCGAATAAATCCAAAATAACCAGAACGAAAATATCGTGTATTACATTCTACCCCCTAAAATAAGTTTCGTCCAGTGCTAACAAACAAAATACTACGCTTAACAATATCAATTCGCGACCCCGTCCACAGTCACGTGTCTCTGTAAGCTCAACAACCCACACGGACTGAGCTAAAACAACAATCACAATAGACATGCTCGTGGCCCCATGATCTCCTGTCACGTGCCTCTGTAGGTTCAACAGCCCATATCGATTGAGCTAAAACAACAATCATAACGATCCACACGGAAATATTCAAGCTAGAATATTAGATATCAAGTACCATACATCAAACATCACATAACTGTAATATCCGCAATTTCGAATTTCGGTAATTTTTTTTTTCGGCGGAAGTCCGTTTGACGACTCTCTCATGACCGTTTCGTCATTCCGAGAATGATTAATTCTGCACTTTTTGTCATCCGAGTTCGTTTCGGTATCATTTTGTTGAGTTCCGAGCTTTTTAGCGACTTTTCCGCACTTGAGCTCGATTCTTGCGAATCTCGTCCGAAACTGTTGTTTCGAGTTTCTCGTAAGCTCATTAAATGTTATTATTCATTTTGTGAGCTTTGGTTCGGTGTTTCGATCACGTATCGTGATTTCCGGGCGTTTTGGGCCATTTTTGTAATTTCCCAAAGTTTGGGGTAATTACTTCCGTCGTCGAATTCTGACACTTCGGGTGGTCGGAATTGTGTGTTCTCTTAGCGCTTGGATTCGTCTTTGCGAGTACTTCGTAACCGTATCTCCGGTTTTTATTCAGGTTCGGGTTTTGGGGTCGTCGGGGCCGTCGCAAGTGGCCACGGCCGAGACGGTCGCAGCAGGTACTGGCCTGGCCGAGTTACGGCCGTAAGGTGCCGGTTACGGCCGTAAGTGATCGGCAGGCATGGCCTGACGAATGCTGATTACGGCCGTAAGGGCCGAGAGTTACGGCCGTAAGGTGCCAGGCAACTTCCGGACGAATGCCGGTTACGGCCGTAAGAACCTGTCAAGTACGGCCGTAAGTGCCGAGTTACGGCCGTAAGGCCCGGCCGGTTACGGCCGTAAGTGATTGGCCAGGGTCGGCTATTTAAAGGCCTGGACGTGGGTCTCTCGGCCATTTTCCATTTTTCCTTCGTTTTTCGCGACCCTTCGACAGAATTTGAGGGTTTTTGATCGGGAACATCATGGAACATCATTTTTGGAAGGCTTGTGTTGATTATATCATCATTTAATCCGTGTTCTTCATCCGAATCAAGGTATTTCCTTGCTTAAAACCCTACTTGTATGATTTTTGGAGGTTTTCTTCGTTATTCACCGATTTGTCCGATTTTGATGATTTGGTTACGGTATTCTTGTTGTCTTGACCATGATATTCGGATTTTGTAACTCATATATCGATTTTATCACCCGGGACTTGATTTCCGATTTCTTCGAAGGAACCATCGGATCCTTGTTGTTTTTCCGGTTGATTCGGATTCCATTTAACGTTGTTTATCCGTGGTGATGTTATTTTCGTAGCGATCGTGAGGTTGTCGAATTCTTGGTCGTTTTCGGAAGTTCGAGGGCTATCCGACCGTGTTCGTTCGTTGTTTCGTTGTTTCATGTACCGAGGCAAGTATCTTGCCCATACATTTCGTGTTTCGTAGACGTAATAATTGGTAATTGATTATATGTGGAATTTTAATGTTTCAATGAACTTTCAAAAAGGATCGGTATATTTTTATAAAGGTTTTCCTTCGAAGATAACTCATAGGCTTTATGAATAAATGTGTTTTCTGGTTAAGTATTTCAGTGTTGTGTGATGGAAGATATTGAACATATTATAGTGAATTTAGTAGGACACAATTATTTGCCGAGGATTGTGTATTGAGATGTGTAATTATACGGTGAATATGTGACATGTGATATTAGCTGTTACTCCTTCGTAAGGAGGTTGAGACACTTGGTGTTGTTTGGCATTGGTACTTGTTTGTTGTGGTGTGACATAAATTGTGAGTATATGTCAGTTAAAGTGGCCATTCTAGCGAAGTACCTAACATTTGTATGCATATTCTAGTATTCGAATTATGACTTCCCGTGGCGTTGTGGATGATATGTGTATGTTCACCTAGGGACGGTCTGACGGGACCTCTAGGGATACGTATTGCCGTGAGTGTGCGTATCACTTAATCGTGGTTAACCACCCAGGGATGTCCGACGGGGCTCTGCGGGGTACGGAGGCCGTGAGTCTCGTACCAACGGTTAACTTTGAAATGTTTTGTTGGAGAATTGTGATTTTTGGCGCATATTTCGTCTGATTAGAATGGTAGTCCAAATGGTATCGTACTTGGCTGGAATGGCATCGATAAATGTGTTGTGTGTGATTTGTCCCTTGACTGTGATAATTTGGTAAGGGTACGTGAGTCCTGTGGTTGCTCTGTGCATTGTAGCTCTGTGGTATGTTGAGTGAGATTGTTGTCATGGTAATGTTTGACACGGTGTAGTTTCCACCGAGTTATTCTTGCGAGTATGTGATGTGGATGATTTGGGTCGTGGACCCCTGTGTTGTGATTGGAATGTTATGATTGGGTCGTGGACCCTGTTATCTGCTGTCGGAATTGTATTTTGAAATAAACGATTGTTGGGCTATGCCCCTAAGCATTACGAAAGGCTTGAAAATTCTTAAACCCCAAACGTTTTCAAAAACTCCCGAGATCGTAAAATGTTTTGTAAATTGTAAAATGGTTTTATTTCCTATCTTTCATAATTCAAACTGTTTGATCAAGCGAATTATCTCGGGAAGTATATTCATGATTTCTATGTTCTTGGAGTATGATATGTATGGCTTGTCTTTGTATTTATACTTGCACTAGCAAAACACAGGAGATTTGCTAACCCCAGTATTCGGGGTGGATGTCCAGATTGCGTCCGTGTATTTGCGGAGTTGTCGGGAGCAATTCACAGGATCGTTACGAAGGATGATGGAAGACGGCGATACTAATCACATGAAGACCGGTGTTGAGTATTTGGTGATGTCTTGTTTTGTCTTTCCGTTGTGTTTACTTTCCCCTATGCGGGATTGTCGATTTATGTTAACCCCTGCGTGGGTATGAGTTACGAGAAAGAGTAATGTACGGTCGATGTGTATGTTGTGGTAAAAGACCAAATCGGTCTAATGGTTCGTTAGTTAGCCATGTCGGCATGTATAGTGTTAATGTGTTTTCTGTATTTAGCCTGGTAGATCCTCACGGAGAGGGTCTGCGGCGCTGTAATATTCCCGAATGGTTTGGGGGTGTTACAATAACAAGTCTACACGTAATATAAAATTCACAAGACCAACATGAAATACTATCACTGTAACACCCCCAATCCGCTCAGGGATATTACACGCCGTAGACCCTCTCCTCGAGGATCTACCAGGCTGATAACTAAAATCAAACATCTAAACATCGCCATTAAAGCTAAAATGACTCAGTAGACCGATTTGGTCTTTCAATAATAACATACAACTCAATTCCAAACACATACCCACGCAGGGGTCAAAATACAATAAACTCCCGTACAACGGGGAAAAGATACTGCAGCGGAAAAGAAAATACAACTAGACCAATACGACATCAACGGATCCTCGTGTGATTAGTATCATTCATCTTTCATCATCCTTCGTGCCGAACCTGTGCTATGCTCCAAAACCTGATTGCAAATTTAGACATCCACCCCCCGAATACTCGGGGGTTAGCAAAACTCTACTGTTTTGCTAGTGCAAGTACAAGTGCAAAAATACGAGCCATACAATTCAAGTTCCAAGAATAACAATAATCATAAATCCTCAAAGATTAAAATACAACGAAACGAATACTTCCCGAGGCAAGAGTTTGAGTAAAACTTTCCAAATCCGAAAGATCACAAATAACGAGAACGGTTTGCAAAATGGTTTAAAATACCCTCGGGAGTTTTAATAAAAAACAAATTAGGATTATCAAATCCCTATCTTTCTAAAAATCAACAGGGGTCACAGCCCAAAGGTTTTGTTTTCACAAATAGAAAACCGACAATAATTCACAGGGCCAGAGCCCAACATCACGTGTCCTCGATGGACATAAAATCAACAAAACATAATCGCGCACGCGCATCGCCTAGGACCGGGACGAAGCCACAAATCCCACTCGAGGCCTCGAAGGACCCTCCCGAGCTGGCTAGCGAAACAAATCACAACATCTCATGGTTGGATCAATCACTTGTTGCATCCTGGCCACATGATCGCATGCCATGTGCCACCGTAGATTAACTTTGGCGCTCACGGTTGGATCAATCACTTGTTGCATCCTGGCCACATGATCACATGCCATGTGCCACCGTAGTTTAACTTAGGCTCTCACGGTTGGATCAATCGCTTGTTGCATCCTGGCCACATGATCACATGCCATGTGCCACCGTAGGCCCCGCCCACATCCACACAATCACATATATAGCACAATAAAACAAAGATATCCAAACAATTCACTCACAGGCATCAAACACTTAGCAAAACACCACGTCAAACCACAATGCACAGAAATGAAATAATATACGTCCACACACAATACCAAGTGCAACATCAACACCAAACATATCCATAGAATTCACATAGTCATTCATAAACCTCACCATTCACAAAACACACGCATTTTGATAGCAAGCCTTTAACAAGGCTAAACCGAATCTTTTGAAAGTTCAATTCAAACGACCAAACAACCACATTTAGACGATCACTAATTATCGTATCCATAAAACAAGAAAAGTATGGGCAAGGTACTTTCCTCGAATAAGAACAACGCGGAGAATCGACCGAAGTAGGTTGACACGAACCGACTACGAACCCGCCGACTCCACCGATCGCCAACTCGTGGTCATAAACTACGAAGGACAATAACAACAATGAAATGAATTCCATAACACGACTCAAAGCTATTGAATTCAAAGAACGAATGACGAAAGTTCAAGTGTTTTCTCCAAAACGGCCAAGAACACGATTTGTTCCGTCAAAACACGAAAATGGAATTCCAAGATGAAATATGGATATACAATCCATAAAATGTGTTTAACAACATCATTTAACCACAATCGATCCCTCAAAAACGGATGAAAAATGAGATTGAGAACAAATCCCCAAAAAGTCGATTCGAAGAAAATCAAGAAATATACTTTGATTCGACGAAGAACAATGGATTAAATGATGTTAAACACAAGAATACTACCAAGATTAATCATACCCAACATGAATTAATCAATAATACGGAACGAATCGGACAAAAACGCAAAAACCCCAAAAATTCTCAAAATAGGGTTCTAGGAAATCTCACTTTGATTCGCTGGTGTAATAACCGGATTTATTAATGTGTATTTCATCTGTACATTGAACCCTGTATTATTTTGGGAATGATGATATTGATAATGGAGTATGATCATTATCGTATTTGTATCTTTATACATGGGTGTGGCAACATATAAATTTTTCTCCATGCATATACGTGGTAACGTACGTTAAGAATGTAACTTAACGTACGTAACACATTATGTTAACGTACGCTACGGATGAAGCGTAGCGTACGTAATGCGGTCAATTATTGGGTGGGCCGGCTAGCACATGGAGTACATGGTGGTGGGCTCGACCAAGATACCCACCAGATTCGCACGGCATGAATCTGGACACCTTTTTAAGTCAACGGACTTTAGCGTACGTTATGGACATTGTGTAGCGTACGCAAATTATATGGGTTACGTACGTAACACGTTTAGTGTAGCGTACATAATGAGGTTCAGAAATCATACAGTGAACTATTTTGGATGATAACGTACGTTATGAAGTAGCCCTAGCGTACATAACACTCAGAAAGTTATAAAAGGAGCAGCACCCCATTTCATTTCAGCTCGTCCTTTTGCTCCTAAACTTCACCATATTCATCCCCAGAAGATTTCCAGCCTCTTTTAACACCTTTATATCAATTGTTACTGAATCATTGAGCTTGTATGACACTACTTGATCATTGAAGACAACTTATATTGGACTTTGGAGTAGAAATCATCACGAGTCGGCGTTGAAGCAACCAGAGTTGGATTTTTACTTATAGTCTCAGTATTATCTTCCTCTTAAGGTATATTATACTACTTCCAATTTTGAAGTTATGTTGATTAAGACGATATGATCGCATTACCAAGAACAGTAGATCACTTTCACGACGTATGCGACCTAGTATCATATTTAAACTATAATGATCGAACTATTATGGTTTAGAACACCGTAGTTGAACCTGGTTATGACAAAGATGAGAATAGTGAATTATTAAACCGTATCAAATGTTATCGTCATGTTGATTGTAAACTTAGTGTCGATTTCCACTTTTACCAATGGATTTTGGAAAGAATCATCATAGTTGTAATCTTGCTTGCATAGATGGAATAAGTAGTTCGCCATCAGTATAAGCCTGGATTTAATGACGATATTAGATCAATTACATCAACCTTAGACCAACCGAATCTTACATGAGTATTTCGATCAAGATTGAAATAGTATTACGATGATATCCGTATCCTTGAAATTGAAGATATTAATCCGAAGATCATTCATGAGTATGATATATATATACTTGAAGGTATATTAGATTAATCACTAAGGATTTCGTAATACTTCGTCACTAATCGAGCCAGTCATCTGCCCAGTGAGAAACTGACATGCATGATTAACGTACGTTAAGTTTGGTTACTAACATACGTTATATGACGTTGTTAACGTACGCTACATTTGGTACGTAACGCACGTTATACTATCAGACGAGTCAAGACGACTGATCAGAGAGGAATTGTTGGTATATGTTTAGCGTACGCTATACTTCATAGTTTACGTACGCTAACGAATAAGTTTAACGTACGTTACAGAGGACATGTAACGTACGTTATTTAGGTCAGACAGTTTTCGTTTTATAGACTCTCAACCGTAATTCGGATTGTTAGATGTTCGTTCGACCTAAGATGAATTCCATGTTATTTCTCTTATTTAAGGTTCGAACTTTGCTACGTGATTGATCGAGATGGGCAACCTTCGAGCGTTTCGTTCTCGTGGAAGTATTGTTCTTGTCTTCGAACCGAGGCAAGTATTCTAATTAGAAATGTTTATATTATGACAATGTGATTGTATCGTGTAAATATGTTGTGATTATATGTCCACCAAGTGTTGATCCGGGAATCATCATGGGAATCTATAGTCTGTGTCTTTGGATCGTTGACAGTAGTTCCACCATGTGTTGGTCCGACGGGATCATCATGGGAATCTATAGCTGTGTGCGCTGGATCGTTGGAATACCACCAGTATGTTGAAACTGTTATGATATGATATGTGTTGTGGATATTCTCGTTGGAGAAACTTGTATGATATAATTGTTGATTATATCACTGTTGTATGATTATTGTACTTGTACTAGCATTGTTGTGCTAACCCCTTCGGGGGTGAACATTTTGTTTGTTCAGGATCCAGGAGAGCGGGGAAACAACCACTGTAGATGCATGACGACGAGGGTGCAAAGTGATGTTCCTAGGGTTTCTGTCATTATTTGTTGGTTATTTCAATAAGTACTCGAGTACGTCGTCCGTTTATAATGTTTGGATTTTAATGATGTAATAATAACTTTTCATTGGATATTTGTATTTCGGTTTTTGAACCAGACGGTTGTATTTTACTTCAGCAATTTCATAAAGTGGTATCTGTTATTGACTTTTCTTTTAATCAGCCTTGTAAATTCTTATGTAAAGGATTTACGGCGCTGTAATATTCCTGAATATATCGGGGGTGTTACAGAATATTGTATCGGAGCTAAGATTATGGATATCTTGGCCGTTGGGTTAAAGTAGGGGTCATTTATGTCTTTTGAGGTAACCGGCCGTGAATGACATCACTGCACTGCCTACGTCTTCATGCGAACGGTGGTTGTAAGTTCCTAAACTCTGTCTCATTATTTACATGTTGTATCTCTTTATACTTGAACATTATAACAATGTTGTTTCCTGTATATTAAGTACTTGTGCTTACAGTATGTTGAGAGGCGGACGTGGACGTGGTCGCGGTCGTGGACGCGGACGAAGGAATGTTGAAAGGGAGGCGTCACCTTCTAATCAGGCTAGTCATAGCTCAGGCGAGCCACAGCAATCCATCAATAACGAACCGGAACCTGGTGTACCAGAAATCCTTCGTCAAGTCGTGAACCAGATGACTCAGTTCGCACAGGTCGTGGACCGAATGCAAGTGGCGGCAGGAATTCAGCAGGGAGATGGACAACAAAAGATTCCAGAAATGGGAAATCGAGGTGACCGATGGTTACAAGAGGTGGCAAAGATGCAACCACCCAAATTTGACGGCTTTTCCGAGACTCCCACTTGGGACCATTGGTTGAAGGAACTGGAGAAAATTTTTGCTGGAATTAATTGCCCGAATGACAGGAGAGCTCCTATTGCCCAGCACTTTCTGACAGGAGAAGCATCCGGGTGGTGGGAAGCTATCCGACCCGTAGATCATGATGCCGATTGGACGGAATTTAAAATGATGATGGAGGCCCAGTATTGCCCTCGTCCTGTGAGGGAAGCCAAAATTCGAGAATTTTTCTCTGCTCAGCCATCAGATGAACCCGTATCCCAAACGATTAAGACGTTTAACCAGCAATTAGCATTTGTTCGACATCTGGTCAGAACAAATGCGGAGATGATGATTCATTTTGAAATGAGAATGAAACCAGAAATCCAGAGGTACATGCCCGGTTTTGAATGTACCACTCTCCGCCAATACCAGGATAAGGCGTTGGCGTATGAAATTAAAGAAGCAGCAATAGAGAAGTTTATGGAGTCGAAGAAACAGAAAGTCTCTGGTACTTTTACAGAGCACAAGAGCAGTGGGCCCCGCAAGGCCCAGACTTCTTTTTCTTTCAAGAAACCTCCGCACCCATCTAAGAACGGAAAGAATTACGGATCAGTGTCAGCCACGACGGATACAACTAGGAAGTGTTTTAATTGTGGTCGCCCAGGCCACCTTTGGCGCGATTGTTTGCGCACCCCAGTTACATGTTTTGACTGCGGACAAGAAGGGCACCGTGCGACGTTCTGCAAGGACACCACCAAATACAAAGGAACCCGTTCATCACAGCCAGTTCAAAAGGAAGCTAGTATCCAACAGACGCAGCAAAGTGTTCAGATGCCTCAAAATTTTGGCCGTGGACGAGGCAGAGGACAATGGGACCAAAAGGGGGCATCGAGTGCCGGATCTATTCCCCCACGCCTGTATGAGATGAGGAGGACAGACGATCAGGATGCTGCTGTCGCATCAGGTACTGTCCAGATTTTTTCCCAACCAATTAGCGTTTTATTCGATACAGGAGCTACGCATTCTTTTATATCTTTGTCTTATGTAAATCGTTTGAATATTTCTGGTTTTCATACTTGTGAACCTTATGTTGTTGGTTTACCTAGTGGAGAGAGGATTGTTGGGAACTTAGAGACTAGAGATTTTCCTGTATTATTTGGGGGTAGGAAATGGCTCTCAAACCTAATTGTGATAGAAATGCAAGGAGATGACCTAATACTCGGAGACGATTGGCTTAATCGATATGGAGCAATTGTAAATTACCGAAGGAGGAATATTTTGTTGATCGCTGATGATGGCTCCGAAGTACTGTTTGAAGGATGGAAACCAGGAAGCTCAGGAAAGTTGATCAAAGCAATGAAAGCTGTCAAATTGTTGAAACAGGGCTGTATCGGGTACTGGTGTTATGCAATGAAGAAAGAAGATGAAATTGTGGAACTTTCATCCATTCCTATTGTGAACGAATTTCCAGATGTATTTCCTGACGAGTTACCTGGACTACCTCCACGACGGGAAGTAGAATTCACGATTGAGCTGGAACCCGGAGCTACACCAATTTCTAAGGCGCCGTACCGCATGGCACCTACGGAGATGTACGGACTGAAGAAGCAACTGGAGGAATTACTGGACAAAGGATATATTTAGCCAAGCATTTCACCTTGGGGAGCACCAGTTCTTTTTGTTTGAAAGAAGGATGGATCGCTTCGACTGTGTATTGACTACCGAGAGCTGAACAAGATGACGATTAAGAACAAGTATCCGTTGCCACGGATTAATGATCTGTTTGACCAGTTGCAAGGAGCAACAGTGTTTTCAAAAATCGATCTAAGATCAGGATACCATCAGCGGAGGATTTAGGAATCCGATGTTCCAAAGTCAGCATTCAGAACTCGCTACGGACACTATGAGTATGTAGTGATGCCATTTGGTCTCACTAATGCGCCTGCTGTATTCATGCAGTTGATGAACCGAGTGTTCATCGAATATTTGGATAAATTTGTGGTCGTGTTCATTGATGATATTCTGGTATATTCTAAGAACCCGGAAGAACATGCGCAACATTTGCGGATTGTATTGGAACTTTTGAGAAGCGAGCAATTGTACGCCAAACTTTCCAAGTGTGAATTCTGGCTAAAAGAAGTAATGTTCCTCGGCCATGTGGTGTCAGCTGAAGAAGTCCGAGTAGATCCTCAGAAGATCGAAGCAATTATGGATTGGAAGCCTCCAAAGAATGTGAAAGAAGTCTGAAGTTTCTTAGGACTCGCTGGGTATTATCGTCGGTTCGTGGAAGGGTTTTCCAAAATTTCCCGCCCACTTACTCGACTCCTACAGAAAACTCAAAAGTTTGAATGGAATGAGTTGTGTCAGATTAGCTTTGATGAATTGAAGAAGAGATTGACGACGGCACCGATTCTATCACTTCCACAGGGAACTGGAGGATTTATAGTTTACAGTGATGCTTCGAACCAAGGACTTGGGTGCGTATTGATGCAGAATGATAAGGTGATTGCTTATGCGTCGCGACAACTGAAACCTTATGAAGTAAATTACCCCACACGTGATTTGGAGCTAGCAGCAGTGGTTTTTGCTTTGAAGATCTGGAGGCATTATCTGTACGGGACTCACTGTCAGATATTTACGGATCATAAGAGTCTCAAGTACATATTCAGTCAGAAAGAGTTGAACATGCGGCAAAGAAGATGGTTAGATCTGATCAAGGACTATGACTTGGAGATTTTATATCATCCAGGCAAAGCGAATGTAGTGGCCGATGCACTTAGCTGCAAGCCTGTCTCTATTCAGATGCTGGAGACGCTGACCTCCCAACTTAGCCTTCAACGAGAGATGATTCGTGAAGGAATTGAAGTGTGGTTACAAAGAGTCCAAGGACAACTGTGCGTGATGGAAATAACTTCATCATTAACCGAAGAAATCAAATCCAGACAGGCGGATGATCCTCTGATGATTCAGGTACGTGATGAAGTAATCAAGGGAAAGGCCCCCAGATTCCTAATTCATGATGATGGAATTTTGAGATTTCAGAACCGACTCTGCGTTCCTGATATCGATATTCTGAAACAGACAATTATGAAGGAAGCTCACAGTTCACCCTATTCTATCCACCCAGGCACCAGTAAAATGTATAAGGACTTGAAGCAAAATTTCTGGTGGGACAACATGAAGAAAGATGTAGCGGACTATGTTTCGAAATGCTTGACTTGTCAGCAGGTTAAGATCGAGCATCAACGGCCTGCCGGAATGTTGAAGCCACTCCCGATTCCTGAATGGAAGTGGGAGGACATATCGATGGACTTTATCACTAATATGCCGAGAACCAGGACAGGAATGAACATGATTTGGGTGATAGTTGATCGTTTAACCAAATCAGCTCATTTTCTAGGCATTAAGGATACATGGGGACCAGAGAGGTTGGCACGAGTATTTATTTCGGAGATAGTTCGATTGCATGGTACGCCGAAGACCATTGTTTCTGATCGAGACGGCCGTTTTGTGTCTCACTTTTGGAAAGCAGTTCATAAGGCCTTGGGGACCGAATTGAACTTCAGTACAACTTATCACCCGCAGACTGACGGACAATCGGAAAGAACTATACAAACGGTGAAAGACATGCTAAGGGCCTGTGCCTTAGATTGGTCAACAGATTGGGAAATTCATCTACCGTTGATTGAATTTACCTACAACAATAGTTGGCATGCTTCCATTAAGATGGCACCGTTTGAGGCATTATACGGGAGGAGATGCAGATCGCCCCTATACTGGGACGATTCATCGGACTTGATCGGAACAGAACCAGAGTTGATCGTACAGACTCGAGAGAAGATAGCCTTGATTCGTGAAAGGCTGTTGACCGCCCAGAGTCGCCAGAAATCTTACGCAGACGTACGCCGTCGCCCTTTGGAGTTCAGTATTGGAGACCACGTACTTTTAAAGGTTTCACCTACTCGGGGAATATTACGTTTCGGAAGGAAAGGAAAGCTAAGTCCGAGATATATCGGACCATTTGAGATCCTTGAGAGAGTTGGAGAGTTGGCATATAGATTAGCATTGCCACCGTCATTGTGCCATGTACATAACGTGTTCCACGTATCCCAATTACGGAGGTATGTACCAGATCCCAGTCATATCATTGATTTCGGCGAGATCGAAGTCGCGCAGGATGGGACGTTTGAAGAAAGACCGGTCAAGATACTCGAGAGTTGAGTTAAGCAGTTGAGAAACAAACCCATCGTTTTAGTCAAAGTTCAATGGTCACGCCATGGAGTGGAAGAAGCCACATGGGAAACGGAAGATGGCATGAAGTCCAGATATCCCGAGTTATTTTCGTCTTGAGTTTCGGGACGAAACTCCTTTTTAGTAGGAGAGTATGTAATAACCGGATTTATTACTGTGTATTTCATCTGTACATTGAACCCTGTATTATTTTGGGAATGATGATATTGATAATGGAGTATGATCATTATCGTATTTGTATCTTTATACATGGGTGTGGCAACATATAAATTTTTCTCCATGCATATACGTGGTAACGTACGTTAAGAATGTAACTTAACGTACGTAACCTGTTAATGTTAACGTACGCTACGGATGAAGCGTAGCGTACGTAATGCGGTCAATTATTGGGTGGGCCGGCTAGCACATGGAGTACATGGTGGTGGGCTCGACCAAGATACCCACCAGATTCGCACGGCATGAATCTGGACACCTTTTTAAGTCAACGGACTTTAACGTACGTTATGGACATTGTGTAGCGTACGCAAATTATATGGGTTACGTACGTAACACGTTTAGTGTAGCGTACGTAATGAGGTTCAGAAATCAGACAGTGAACTATTTTGGACGATAACGTACGTTATGAAGTAGCCCTAGCGTACGTAACACTCGAAAGTTATAAAAGGAGCAAGACCCCATTTCATTTCAGCTCGTCCTTTTGCTCCTAAACTTCACCATATTCGTCCCCAGAAGATTTCCAGCCTCTTTTAACACCTTTATATCAATTGTTACTGAATCATTGAGCTTGTATGACACTACTTGATCATTGAAGACAACTTATATTGGACTTTGGAGTAGAAATCATCACGAGTCGGCGTTGAAGCAACCGGAGTTGGATTTTTACTTATAGTCTCAATATTATCTTCCTCTTAAGGTATGTTATACTACTTCCAATTTTGAAGTTATGTTGATTAAGACGATATGATCGCATTACCAAGAACAGTAGATCACTTTGACGACGTATACGACCTAGTATCATATTTAAACTATAATGATCGAACTATTATGGTTTAGAACACCGTAGTTGAACCTGGTTATGACAAAGATGAGAATAGTGAATTATTAAACCGTATCAAATGTTATCGTCATGTTGATTGTAAACTTAGTGTCGATTTCCACTTTTACCAATGGATTTTGGAAAGAATCATCATAGTTGTAATCTTGCTTGCATAGATGGAATAAGTAGTTCGCCATCAGTATAAGCCTGGATTTAATGACGATATTAGATCAATTACATCAACCTTAGACCAACCAAATCTTACATGAGTATTTCGATCAAGATTGAAATAGTATTACGATGATATCCGTATCCTTGAAATTGAAGATATTAATCCGAAGATCATTCATGAGTATGATATATATATACTTGAAGGTATATTAGATTAATCACTAAGGATTTCGTAATACTTCGTCACTAATCGAGCCAGTCATCTGCCCAGTGAGAAACTGACATGCATGATTAACGTACGTTAAGTTTGGTTACTAACGTACGTTATATGACGTTGTTAACGTACGCTACGTTTGGTACGTAACGCACGTTATACTATCAGATGAGTCAAGACGACTGATCAGAGAGGAACTGTTGGTATATGTTTAGCGTACGCTATACTTCATAGTTTACGTACGCTAACGAATAAGTTTAACGTACGTTACAGAGGACATGTAACGTACGTTATTTAGGTCGAGCTGCTTTCGTTTCTGACTCTCAACCGTAATTGGATTGTTAGATGTTCGTTCGACCTAAGATGAATTCCATGTTATTTCTCTTATTTAAGGTTCGAACTTTGCTACGTGATTGATCGAGAGGGCAACCTTCGAGCGTTTCGTTTCGTGGAAGTATTGTTCTTGTCTTGAACCGAGGCAAGTATTCTAATTAGAAATGTTTATATTATGACAATGTGATTGTATCGTGTAAATATGTTGTGATTATATGTCCACCATGTGTTGATCCGACGGAATCATCATGGGAATCTATAGTGTGTGTTGGATCGTTGGACAGGTAGTTCCACCATGTGTTGGTCCGACGGGATCATCATGGGAATCTATAGCTGTGTGCGCTGGATCGTTGGAATACCACCAGTATGTTGAAACTGTTATGATATGATATGTGTTGTGGATATTCTCGTCGGAGAAACTTGTATGATATAATTGTTGATTATATCACTGTTGTATGATTATTGTACTTGTACTAGCATCGTTGTGCTAACCCCTTCGGGGGTGAACATTTTGTTTGTTCAGGATCCAGGAGAGCGGGGAAACAACCACTGGAGATGCATGACGAAGAGGGTGTAAAGTGATGTTCCGGCTGGGTTTACTGTCTGTTATTTGTTGGTTATTTCAATAAGTACTCGAGTACGTCGTCCGTTTATAATGTTTGGATTTTAATGATGTAATAATAACTTTTCATTGGATATTTGTATTTCGGTTTTTGAACCAGACGGTTGTATTTTACTTCAGCAATTTCATAAAGTGGTATCTATTATTGACTTTTCTTTTAATCAGCCTTGTAAATTCTTATGTAAAGGATTTACGGCGCTGTAATATTCCTGAATATATCGGGGGTGTTACAGCTGGATCAAAGGGTGATATAGGATGATCAATCCATGATATGAACTCAAGAACTTCGTGGATTTGTTGTTAAACAACATGGCTTCGCCACCTCCGAATCGCCAGCCGCGGACAGAAAAGGAAGGAAGTGAAAAATGAATGAAAATGCGACTGCTCTGTCACATTTATACTGGGCCGGAACTAGCGTGCGCTAGCCTTCCCGGACTAGCGTGCGCTATCGGCCAGTATCGGCCCAGTACCCTCGGCCAGGGCCCGCACGACCCGGCACCACCGACCAATCCTGCCAACCGTGACCTGTCCGCCCGACTCCCGCTAGCGTGCGCTACGGTCGGAAGCCTGCGCGCGCTAGCCGACCTGTCCAGTAACCTCTGGACTAAACAGCTCGCCCAGGTAACGTACGCTAGTCGGCCGACAGCGTGCGCTACCCCTGCCGGTTAGCGTGCGCCACGACCGACAGTAGCGTGGGCTACCTGCCGATCCTACCCGAGTCCAGAACCTCAGAACCTCTCTGCCCTGACCCGATAGCGTGCGTCGGTCGGCCGCGTAACGTGCGCTACTCCTGCTGGTTAGCGCACGAAGCCTTCCGGAAGTAGCGCGCGCTACGCCGGTTCCTGCCGCGTCAGCCCGGCCACTGCCCACAACCGTCCGGCCAGGACCCGCCACCGTCCGGCCAGCTGCTCAGCCGTCATGATCCGACGACTCGATTTCCGAAAACGTACGGAACGAACACGACGAAAATCTCGCGGACAACATCAACGACCCGAAATGAAAACATAATGCAATAATTAATCATGCGCGACCAAGAAAAGGGTCGAGACAACAAATACCGATATGGATACCCGTAACTTTGGGTAAATTACAAAATGGCCCAAAACGCCCGAAAATCACGATATGTGATCGAATAACCAAACAGAAGTTCACAACACGTCTAACAAAGTTAAACGGACTTACGGGAAACTCGAAACAGCAGTTTTGAACGAGATTCGCAAGAATCGAACTCAAGTGCGGAAAAGTCGCTAAAAAGCACGGAACTCAACAAAACGACACCCAAACGAACTCGGATGTCAAAAAGTGTAGAATTAATCATTCTCAGAATGATGAAACGGTCATGAGTGAGTCATCAAAATGGACTTCCGCCGAAAAAAAGAAATTACCGGAAATCAAAATTACGGGTAATACATTCTACCCTCCTTAAAAGAAGTTTCGTCCCAAAACTTAAAATAAGTAGGGAGAAGCAATATCCCCTGCCAGGAAAACTCGACGAGATTTACAAAAACCGAAAACTCGCGCCCGACGGCGAAACGCTGCAAGAAACGCAAAGAGACATACGTCGTGAAAATACGCTCCACGGCGACTAACACAACGCCACTGATAGAGACATAATAAAATCAACAAGTGACAAGCGTCATCAAACAGACAATACAATCGAGGCGATTATCCGAACAATCACAAAACACAACGAACGAAAATCAATACGATTGACCAACCCAACAGTTCATCAATCAAAACACGAGCCAAACGCTGAACAAATATGGAATTCCACCGCCCAAGGGTTGGAAGATCGAAACGAGACTAATTTCCCGAAGGAGTCTGAATGCTCAACAATCATGAGACGAGATCAACAAAAACCGAACAATCAAACGATCGAACCACAACGGTCAAGACAACAAAAAACGAACAATCATGTTCGAATCACGAAGAATAATAAAATTCAAACAACAACTCCAAGGTTCACAAGAATCTCGTGATTAGTATCGTCGGGCGATCATCATCTTCGTGCGACCTGTGGCGACGCGTCGCGACACGACTCAGTCAGACAAATCCGACGAGACAAAACTCAACAGACACGACTAAACCCGACAGCCTAGGTTTCCACAACCTAAGCTCTGATACCATTTATGTAACACCCCCAATCCGTTCGGGGATATTACACGCCGTAGACCCTCTCCTCGAGGATCTACCAGGCTGATAACTAAAATCAAACATCTAAACATTGCCTTTAAAGCTAAAATGACTCAGTAGACCGATTTGGTCTTTCAATAATAACATACAACTCAATTCCAAACACATACCCACGCAGGGGTCAAAATACAATAAACTCCCGTACAACGGGGAAAAGATACTGCAGCAGAAAAGAAAATACAGCTAGACCAATACGACATCAACGGATCCTCGTGTGATTAGTATCGTTCATCTTTCATCATCCTTCGTGCCGACCCTGTGCTATGCTCCAAAACCTGAATGCAAAAATAGACATCCATCCCCCGAATACTCGGGGGTTAGCAAAACTCCACTGTTTTGCTAGTGCAAGTACAAGTGCAAAAATACGAGCCATACAATTCAAATTCCAAGAATAACAATAATCAGAAATCCTCAAAGATTAAAATACAATGAAACGAATACTTCCCGAGGCAAGAGTTTGAGTAAAACTTTCCAAATCCGAAAGATCACAAATAACGAGAACGGTTTGCAAAATGGTTTAAAATACCCTCGGGAGTTTTAATAGAAAACAAATTAGGATTATCAAATCCTTATCTTTCTAAAAATCAAAAGGGGTCACAGCCCAAAGGTTTTGTTTTCGCAAATAGAAAACCGACAATAATTCACAGGCCAGAGCCCAACATCACGTGTCCTCGATGGACATAAAATCAACAAAACATATCGCGCACGCGCATCGCCTAGGATCGGGACGAAGCCACAAATCCTACTCAAAGCCTCGAAGGACCCTCCCGAGCTGGCTAGCGAAACAAATCACAACATCTCACGGTTTGATCAATCACTTGTTGCATCCTGGCCACATGATCGCATGCCATGTGCCACCGTAGATTAACTTTGGCGCTCACGGTTGGATCAATCACTTGTTGCATCCTGGCCACATGATCACATGCCATGTGCCACCGTAGTTTAACTTAGGCTCTCACGGTTGGATCAATCGCTTTTTGCATCCTGGCCACATGATCACATGCCATGTGCCACCGTAGGCCCCGCCCACATCCACACAATCACATATATAGCACAATACAACAAAGATATCCAAACAATTCACTCAGAGGCATCAAACACTTAGCAAAACACCACGTCAAACCACAATGCACAGAAATGAAATAATATACGTCCACACGCTATACCAAGTGCAACATCAACACCAAACATATCCATAGAATTCACATAGTCATTCATAAACCACACCATTCACAAAACACACGCATTTTGAAAGCAAGCCTTTAAAAAGGCTACACAGAATCTTTTGAAAGTTCAATTCAAACGACCAAACAACCACATTTAGACGATCACTAATTATCGTATCCATAAAACAAGAAAAGTATGGGCAAGGTACTTGCCTCGAATAAGAACAACGCGGAGAATCGACCGAAGTAGGTTGACACGAACCGACTATGAATCCGCCGACTCCACCGATCGCCAACTCGCGGTCATAAACTACGAAGGACAATAACGACAATGAAATGAATTCCATAACACGACTCAAAGCCGTTGAATTCAAAGAACGAATGACGAAAGTTCAAGTGTTTTCCCCAAAACGGCCAAGAACACGATTTGTCCCGTCAAAACACGAAAACGGAATTCCAAGTTGAAATATGGATATACAATCCATAGAATGTGTTTAACAACATCATTTAACCACAATCGATCCCTCAAAAACGGATGAAAAACGAGATCGAGAACAAATCCCCCAAAAAGTCGATTCGAAGAAAATCAAGAAATGTACTTTGATTCGACAAAGAACAATGGAATAAATGATGTTAAACACAAGAATACTACCAAGATTAATCATACCCAACATGAATTAATCAATAATACAGAACGAATCGAACAAAAACGCAAAAACTCCAAAATTTCTCAAAATAGGGTTCTAGGAAATCTCACCTTGATTCGCTGGATCAAAGGGTGATATAGGATGATCAATCCATGATATGAACTCAAGAACTTCGTGGATTTGTTGTTAAACAACATGGCTTCGCCACCTCCGAATCGCCAGCCGCGGACAGAAAAGGAAGGAAGTGAAAAATGAATGAAAATGCGACTGCTCTGTCACATTTATACTAGGCCGGAACTAGCGTGCGCTAGCCTTCCCGGACTAGCGTGCGCTATCGGCCAGTATTGGCCCAGTACCCTCGGCCAGGGCCCGCACGACCCGGCACCACCGACCAATCCTGCCGACCGTGACCTGTCCGCCCGACCCCCGCTAGCGTGCGCTACGGCCGAAAGCCTGCGCGCGCTAGCCGACCTGTCCAGTAACCTATGGACTAAACAGTTCGCCCAGGTAACGTACGCTAGTCGGCCGACAGCGTGCGCTACCCCTGCCGGTTAGCGTGCACCACGACCGACAGTAGCGTGCGCTACCTGCCAATCCTACCCGAGTCCAGAACCTCAGAACCTCTCTGCCCTGACCCGATAGCGTGCGTCGGTCGGCCGCGTAACGTGCGCTACTCCTGCCGGTTAGCGCACGAAGCCTTCCGGAAGTAGCGCGCGCTACACCGGTTCCTGCCGCGTCAGCCCGGCCAGTGCCCGCAACCGTCCGGCCAGGACCCGCCACCGTCCGGCCAGCTGCTCAGCCGTCATGATCCGACGACTCGATTTCCGAAAACGTACGGAACGAACACGACAAAAATCTCGCGTACAATATCAACGACCCGAAATGAAAACATAATGCAATAATTAATCATACGCGACCAAGAAAAGGGTCGAGACAACAAATACAGATACGGATACCCGTAACTTTGGGTAAATTACAAAATGACCCAAAACGCCCGAAAATCACGATACGTGATCGAATAACCAAACATAAGTTCACAACACGTCTAACAAAGTTAAACGGACTTACGGGAAACTCGAAACAGCAGTTTCGAACGAGATTCGCAAGAATCGAACTCAAGTGCGGAAAAGTCGCTAAAAAGCACGGAACTCAACAAAATGACACCGAAACGAACTCGGATGTCAAAAAGTGTAGAATTAATCATTCTCAGAATAATGAAACGGTCATGAGAGAGTCATCAAAACGGACTTCCGCCGAAAAAAAGAAATTACCGGAAATCAAAATTACGGGTATTACAATCACTGGGCACTGCTGGGCCCTCCAGGAGTAGGAACGGAATTCCGGTTCCCTATCATATCAGCAACGGTCTCGCAGTACCGGTCTGGATGCCCTTCGCATCCACAACTATAACAAGTTACCTGTAATTTTTTACAACTCGTATGCCCGTGGCCCAGCACATTACAGTTGAAATATCTTGCAGCACTGCCTAAGATCAAAGACGCCGACCTGGGTCTTTTAGATTCTCTTAACTGATCGAGAAGTCTTCGCTACCAACACCAAATCGGTAGACAATACAGCCATTTCAAATGCTAAGGCTCGGTCTTGATAATACTTCAACATGGTACACATAAAAGGAGCCATACACTGCCGAACATGAGGTTTCATATGCATATCGAAATAGCGAACCTTATCTGCCTCACTTCTCACTTGATCTCGAACATAACATAACTGCCGATTATAATCAACTATTGCCTGAGATACCGACACATCTTGGGGCGTCGCTGAGAAAAACTCAACAATCCTATGTTCTTTAACAGGCGGCGGATAATACTTGGCCTCCATGGCAGTCTTGAATTCAGCCCAAGTAGCTGTCCGATCACTAGGTGCTACGGCCTCCCACCAGTCTGCCTCTTCCATATCGAACAGGTATTGAGCAATAGGTACTTTCCTTTCATTCGGAAAAGCTGCAACATCAAATGTTCTGTCCAACTTGAATAGCCAGTTCTCTCAACCCAACGAGGCCGAAGATTCTACAAAACGAGGCGGGTGCATTCTCATCACAACTTGTAACCATTTACTAGCTCCATTATCCCTATCTGGGTTCTCGTCCCGGTGAACATTCTGATTCATCTGTGCCAACTGCTCAACCACCTGACGAAGGACGGTGGCGGTACCAACATCAACATTACTTCTTGTTGATTGCCCCTGATCACGCGACTGGTCATCTCGACCATCTGTACTGAGCTGATCGGCACTCGATGACGAGCGAGTCGCCCTCTCGTGCTCCCGATCACGACAACTACTACGACCACGTACTCGGCCTCGACCTCTCGGCATACTGAATGGACAACCATTCAGAATAACACAACAAAACATACATCACAGAATCAACATAAGACAACAAACAACAGTCTAATAAAATATTCACTCCGAGTCATTACGCGAATACACGAGCTAACACTACAACCATAGAACTTAATATTCACAAATAATCCACACGGCCACATAGATAGAAATGCATGACCTTTACCAAACAAACACTGTCAAAACCTTATATGTATCATTGAGGTCAACATTTGTAACATTCTTTAAAAATAAGATTTTCCGAGGTATCCGTTCGAATGATAGTATTTTGAAATTCTTGAGTTTGAAAGATTTTATCAAAATGAAATTTTTGAAAAGAAATACATTTATACCTCGGTCGTTTAATTAAAACCATGATTCCATTATCGTAACTATTTCATTTTGAAGTCATTTGCAAAACAAAATTTCGAAACGTCACTCGACTCGATAAACGACATCATCAAAATAACCTATAGGGTAACCACATGTTACCACGCCACACCATCACAAATACAACGCACATGATAATCCGTGGCCATGCCCCTTGGCATCGACCCTCACTGGAACAAAAAGTGGATTTGGCTACACCAAAAAAGTGTGACGATATACATATAGTCACACATGCATTTTTGAATGTGTGTGACAAAAGGTCGTGCGACCGTAGGGTGTTTATGGTCACATTTTTGAGTTAGTGTCCGTATCCATTAAAAAAACAGTGACCAAAAGTGTTAATAAGTGTGACCGTAAACACTGTACAAGCACACAAAGCATGTTTTTTTTGTATATTTAGTCACATACAATTTAGCATAAAGTGGCCAGAAGTGTTAATAAGTGTGACCATACGCTGTTTAAAGTGAAGAAATGTGTATTTTGTGTGACTATTGTGTAATACCCACGATTTTCGTTCCGGTTATTTTGGATTTTTTTCGGATATTTCCCGGTTGTCGAGTTCCGGTATTATTTTCTCGACAACTGATTTTGGCGTCTAAGACCGTAGGTGATGATTTGTTATCCGTTGTTTTCATTTCGGACCGATGATGTTGTCCCCGAGTATTTTGTCGTGTTCGTTCCGTGCGATTTCGGAAAATCGAGTCGTCGAATCATGGTGGTCGGACACTGGCCGGACGGTTGGGGACGGTGGCCGGACGGCTGCAGGCACTGGCCGGACGAGTGCAGGCATCGGGCGGTTGCGGCGAGAACCGGCGTAAGCGCACGCTATGGCCGGAAAGTAGCGCACGCCTACGGCCGAGAGGCGCACGCTATGGCGGTTGGCTGCGCGCGCTAGTCGGCCGACGCGATAAGGGCGAAAGGTTACGGATCGGGAGGATCGGCGGGTAGCGCACGCTATCGCCGGACATCAAGACGCTTCTGGCCGACCAGAGCGCACGCTACGGCCTGAAGGCTGCGCACGCTACCTGGCCGAGCCCGGAAGTCTTTGGAATGTGGCTGGGCCGACAGCGCACGTGTTCAGCGCATGATGGCGGGCCCGGCCGAACATTCTCGACCATGACCGCCCGCTAGCGCACGCTAGCCCGGCAGTCTAGCACACGCTAGGTTGCACCAGTATAAATATTAACGAGCAGTCCTGTTTGCACTCATTTTTCATTTTCTCCCTTTCTCTTCCGCGGCTGGGTCATTGGAGATCATGAAGGCATGTTATTATACAACTAATCCACGAAGTTTTGGAGCTTATATCATCGATTAATCACTCCATAACATCCTTCAATCCAGCGAATCAAGGGTCAGGTTCCTTGCGAAGAACTTGAGTCGGAACCCTTCCGTTCGCCGTTTCCCGATCGGTTATGTTACCGTCGTTTCCGCCGGAGGGTTGTGGGCATTCGAGGTTTCCTGGTTGAGCCATGTTCGTCGGAGTGTCCGGTATCGACTATCGAGGCAAGTATCTTGCCCATACATTACGTGTTTTGTGAATATGATGGTTGAAAGTTGACGAGACGTGCTAAACAAATTGTTTACAACCATTTTTCTAAAGAATCGTTATAACTATAATCATGGTTTTATTTAAAGAGGATTCTTGTGTTCGGGAATTAATGTGCTTAATTGACTATGCGTATTGGTGTCGAGTATAGGATCACATTATTTTCGAGTGATGCCATTATGTGTGATTTTGTTGTTGGTAAGTTAAAGTTCAATCATTTTGTTAAGATTTTGTGTGGAGTCATGCGGATGTGTGTGAATGTGTGAACTCGTGTGATATTGGTTGTGTTGATTGGTGCTGTTTAGATGGTTTGTTTCTTTGTGGATAGTATAAATTTTGGGTCGTGAGTATGTGTTGGATAATATGGCCATTTTAGCAAAATACCCCGACTATATATATTGTGATTGACTCTTGAGGATTGCGGTTTTGGAAATGTGAATTGATGAGAGTTGTAAGATTTTTCTCGGGTACTCTCACTCGGGGATTGACTCGACGGGGTCACACGGGGACCTGGTGGCTTAGCGGCTGGACCGGGTCGCAAGAGTTACTTCGAGTGGGCATTCTCACCTGGGGATTGCTCGACGGGGCACACAGGGACTTGGTGGCCTTACGGCGGGACCGGGGGGGCTGGACCGGGTCGCGAGAATTGCCAGAGTGTTTGTACTGTTGATTAATTGTGATGTGTCCGGAGTATCACAATGCTTGTTGCTCGGAGTCGAGAGACATTATATATCGAGTCTTGGTGTTTGGCTAAAATGGCATAAAAATAATATGTGTGTGTAACGTGTAGTTGGAAGTGAATTGAAGTGAATGAACGGGTCGTGGACCCTGTATTGATGATCGAAATGGTTGGGTCGTGGACCCTGTGTTTTGTGACTGGAATGAGTTGGGTTGTGAACCCCGTGTTTTGTTAATCGGATTTGCATTTTTGGAAAATGAATATTGGGGCGGTGACCCTAAGTGGCTTTTGAAGAATTAAGAACTTTACTATCGCAAATGTTTTGAAAACTCCGAGATTTGAAAATGTTTTCAAAGTGCTTTCTTGTTTTGGTTTCTACTTTCAAGACTTGAACTATTTCAATTATCAAATAGCTCGGGAAGTCTTTTGTTGTATTCTCGGAATGTGTTTTGTATGGCTCGTATTTGCACTTTATACTTGTACTAGCAAAACAGTGGAGTTTTGCTAACCCCCGAGTATTCGGGGGTGGATGTCTGTTTTTGCATCCAGGTACATGCAGGTTTGGGAGCAAAACACAGGATCGGCGCGAAGGATGATGGAAGGCGAACGATACTAATCATACGAAGGCCAGTGTTGGATACAGTCAGTCCGAGTTTGTGTATGGTCTTTCTTCTGTCGTACTTTTGCTTTGTGAGTGTATTTTACCCTTGTACGGGTACGAGTCGAGATGGAAATGTGTAGTTTTAACTTGTATGTTAGTGACGAAAGACCAAGTTGGTCTACGGATTTGGTATTTTATCATGTCGGTATGTAATTTATTGTGTAGTTTTGATGTCTAGCCTGGTGGATCCTCACGGAGAGGGTCTGCGGCGTGTAATATTCCCGGTTTGATTCTGGGGGTGTTACATATTGATCATCCAATGGCCACATGAATTTTATGTTTGTGTGGCCTTTTGTAATATTTAGTCACACAAAGCATGTTTGTTTTGGGTATTTAGTCACATACAATTAAGCATAAAGTGGCCAAAAATGTTAATAAGTGTGACCATATGCTGTTTAAAGTGAAGAAATGTGTATTTTGCGTGACTATTGATCATCCAATGGACACATGAATTTTATGTTTATGTGGCCTTTTGTAATATTTAGTCACATAAAGCATGTTTGTTTTGGGTATTTAGTCACATACAATTAAGCATAAAGTGGCCAAAAGTGTTAATAAGTGTGACCATATGCTGTTTAAAGTTAAGAAATGTGTATTTTGTGTGACTATTGATCATCCAATGGCCACATGGATTTTATGTTTGTGTGGCCTTTTGTAATATTTAGTCACACAATGCATGTTTGTTTTGGGTATTTAGTCACATACAATTAAGCATAAAGTGGCCGAAAGTGTTAATAAGTGTGACCATATGCTGTTTAAAGTGAATAAATGTGTATTTTGTGTGACCATTGATCATCCAATGGATACATGAATTTTATGTTTGTGTGGCCTTTTGTAATATTTAGTCACACAAAGCATATTTGTTTTGGGTATTTAGTCACATACAATTAAGCATAAAGTGGCCAAAAGTGTTAATAAGTGTGACCATATGCTGTTTAAAGTGAAGAAATGTGTATTTTGTGTGACTATTATTCATCCAATGGCCACATGAATTTTATGTTTGTGTGGCCTTTTGTAATATTTAGTCACACAAAATATGTTTGTTTTGGGTATTTAGTCACATACAATTAAGGATAAAGTGACCAAAAGTGTTAATAAGTGTGACCATATACTGTTTAAAGTGAATAGATGTGTATTTTGTGTGACCATTGTTCATCCAATGCCCACATGAATTTTATGTTTGTGTGGCCTTTTGTAATATTTAGTCACACAAAGCATGTTTCATTTAGGTATTTAGTCACATACAATTAAGCATAAAGTGGACAAAAGTATTAATAAGTGTGACCATATGCTGTTTTAAGGGAATAAATGTGTATTTTGTGTGACTATTGTTCATCCAATGGCCACATGAATTTTATGTTTGTGTGGCCTTTTGTAATATTTAGTCACACAAAACATGTTTGTTTTGGGTATTTAGTCACATACAATTAAGGATAAAGTGGCCAAAAGTGTTAATAAGTGTGACCATATGCTGTTTAAAGTGAATAGATGTGTATTTTGTGTGACCATTGTTCATCCAATGGCCACATGAATTTTATGTTTGTGTGGCCTTTTGTAATATTTAGTCACACAAAGCATGTTTGTTTTAGGTATTTAGTCACATACAATTAAGCATAAAGTGGACAAAAGTGTTAATAAGTGTGACCATATGCTGTTTTAAGGGAAGAAATGTGTATTTGTGTGACTATTGTTCATCTAATGGACACATGAATTTTATGTTTGTGTGGCCTTTTGTAATATTTAGTCACACAAGGCATATTTGTTTTGGGTATTTAGCAACATACAATTAAGCATAAAGTGGCCAAAAGTGTTAATAAGTGTGACCATATGCTGTTTAAAGTGAATAAATGTGTATTTTGTGTGACTATTGATCATCCAATGGCCACATTAAGTTTATGTTTGTGTGGCCTTTTGTAATATTTAGTCACACAAAGCATGTTTGTTTTGGGTATTTAGTCACATACAATTAAGCATAAAGTGGCCAAAAGTGTTAATAAGTGTGACCATAAGCTGTTTAAATGGAAGAAATGTGTATTTTGTGTGACTATTGTTCATCCAATGGCCACATTAGGTTTATGTTTGTGTGGCCTTTTGTAATATTTAGTCAGACAAGGCATGTTTATTTTAGGTATTTAGTCACATGCAATTAAGCATAAAGTGGCCAAAAGTGTTAATAAGTGTGACCATATGCTGTTTAAAGGGAAGAAATGTGTATTTTGTGTGACTATTGTTCATCCAATGGCCACATGAATTTTATGTTTGTGTGGCCTTTTGTAATATTTATTGACACAAAGCATGTTTGTTTTGGGTATTTAGCCACATACAATTAAGCATAAAGTGGCCAAAAGTGTTAATAAGTGTGACCATATGCTGTTTAAAGGGAAGAAATGTGTATTTTGTGTGACTATTGTTCATCCAATGGCCACATAAATTTTATGTGTGTGTGGCCTTTTGTAATATTTAGTCACACAAAGCATGTTTGTTTTAGGTATTTAGCCACATACAATTAAGCATAAAGTGGCCAAAAGTGTTAATAAGTGTGACCATATGCTGTTTAAAGTGAAGAAATGTGTATTTTGTGTGACTATTGTTCATCCAATGGCCACATGAATTTTATGTTTGTGTGGCCTTTTGTAATATTTAGTCACACGAAGAATTAAGCAAACAGTGACCAAAAGTGTTAATAAGTGTGACCATATGCATCTTTTAGTCACATTTAAGAAATCAATATATATATATCAAAACAAATTCAAATACAATAAAACTGGAATGTATATAACTGAACCAAATATAAAGTTGTAATGTCGTACATAATAAAACTCTCAATAATTTAAGGACTTCTGAAGACTCTTCTTCTTAGCTTGCCTTTGAATTGCATCACTAGAGATGTAAACATTTTTGCGCTTCGTATGTAATTGAGGTGCAGTTTTGTTCTCAACATTCATTTGTATGGTACTTGGAGGTGTTGCCTGTAGGAAACAAAATCCGCGTGTATCAAACACTGAATTAAATATGAATAATTATACATATGTAGGTTGATAAAACACAGGTATGTACCTTTGGATCGAAAACCACTTGATCCTTTGGCCATGCAAAAAAACCACCTACTGCATCCTTAACTGTTTTGAAACCGTTATTTCCTACATCCGGTATGCATGCTGCATCCACTAAAGATGTATTAATTGACACTTTGTAGCAATCCTTTGGGAGTTCTTTGTTATGAAGCATTTCTTTTCCATCAGTCTTGTATACGGTACCCAAAGCAATAATAGTTGATTTCTTTAAGTGCCATAGTCTGCACTTAATTGCCTACAAAATGATTTGTTGCAGGTATGTATCAGAAATTAATTAAACAAAAGAATATATGAACATGTTGAAATACATACTTGTGGTAGTACTAGTAGTGGAGACGCATTTTCTTGTGATTGGGAATCTTGACGTGAAGAATCCTTCCGTATTGATCTAGTCATTTTCTTAGATCCGACAGATTTTACAATTTCCTATATATATAAAACAGTAAATAAGACATGTATGTAGAATTCAAATATCACAGGGGGATGTTTTATTACTTACCCTTGTTTCCATTTCCTTTTCCAAAGTTGCAAGTCCATTAGACTTCTGAATGCTCGCGTCATTCTCACATCCAACAACAGTTGTTCCGCCCTCCTCATCAGCGCTGCTATTTATAGGATTAATGTCCACCGGAGACACCTTCAATATATTGTAGTGGAGTGGGTAGTGCATAACATCAGTCCAGATTGTAGCTTGCAGAATAATTAGTAGTTGAACTATTTACAAAGATTCTTACACCGATTTCATAGATACGTGGGTAATTAGTACCAGATTTATTCGTTTAGTAGGTGAACCTATTTCTTAGTGTTAACTGGTTAGCTATTGCTTCATTGGAGAAAGATAATGTTCAACCGTGCCCATATCATTTGAGCGAGATATCTAATATTAATATTGGTTTCTGTACCGGCAGTCAAGCTGCTAAGGGATAGTGAGAAATCAAAAGAATAAAGGACTAAGATTAAGCAATGAAGTAGGAATCCAAGTACATGTAAATATATCGAGCATAACCGCACACTCCAATATTATTTGTACCTATACAGTTTTAAATTTTAATTTATTATTTGCGTTAGAATATCATTAAAATTCTAAAAAATTATTTAAACATAAACAAGAAAATTATAAGAAATTGCATGTTTGAAGTTAATGCTGCTAGTTAACAACATAAAAAATGTCTTACATTTGGTGGTGTCAATTGAGTTGACATTGACTGCAACTGCCCCCCTTGTGCAGCCAACTGATTCTTCAGTTGAGTAACCATTCCCTCTGTTTGTGACATCTTTTTGGACAAATTCTGGAATAATAGTTCTTTTTCTTGACGTTCGCGTCTCTCATTATCAAGTTGACTTTGAAGTAACAAAATTCTTTCATCAGATGCTTGTTTGCTCCGAGGAAGATCAAAATACCTCTTGTATGTAACTCCACTTCCCACTCCTCTTGCATAATCTCCCTTTTCCTTACCTAATACAACTGTCATGGCATCAGTGCCATGATCAACCTTCAAGGTTCCTTCTTTGATCTTGTCCTCAGTTTCTTTCCGCACATACAATATGGCAAATAGGTTATTATACGAAAATGAACATAATAATGAAATTTGCAGTCAAACTTACAAGTTTATCTCCCACTGATCTAATCTCATCATATGGATATTCTACGTCTTTGTTTACCCTTTCTTTCAACCACAGTGTACCACGCGGGGGTTCTTCATCTGGTTCAATTTCTTTTTTTCCGATCTTATAAACATCAAATACATACACATGTAAGTTAAACCAATATAAACGAAAGTGTGATGCTATTAAATGCAAATGTGCAAATATGTAACCTTACCATTTTCTCTTTCACATGTGCGTACCCACCTCGTCCCATTGTATGTTGATAAACAGACTTGGAACGCGCCATTTTAGCTGCAGCTGATTTCACCTTGCAACACAAAATCATAAGGCGTTTAGATGTAGTATAGAACCTTGCTGCTAGTATAGAACTAATATATATGGACACAAAATTATGAAAGATATATGGACTTAAATAAAAATGACTAATTAAAACCTTGTAATCCTCTGTGGCCGTGTACTTGACAAAATTGACCCATTCTTCAGCTTTTAAAATTGCACTATACTTCACCGAGACTTCATTTAGTTTAGAAAGTGTATTTTGGTTGGGCGATATATATGTATGTTTGTCTCAATATGTATGGTTGGGCACTATACAAGCTTTCTAACTGTCAAGTGAACATCAAAATATTGCTGCAAAGATTAAAACAATGTTGTTAATTAGTTGCACATAATGTAAATGCAGAGATAAACTTATGTAGTACTGGGTTAAAAAATAGTATATGTGTACCGTGATTTCATCCCATAGTTTATCTCTTGCTTCTAAATCCACCTTCTTCCAGGATAGAATCTTCAAACCTATATGCTCACGAACCATATCTCCTAAAAAACTCGAAAACAATGCTCTGTGTTTTCCTGATATCCTACTCAACGCATCGAAGGTTACACTGAGCTTTATTCCATCGGGTTTTCCATATTCCCTGCGAAACTTATATAACCTGGTTATGCCCCTCTTAACTACATTCCCATTTGAATGGTTGTTTTCATCCTCCTCATGCGCCTCATCAAAATACTCCTCCGATTGATATCCAAAATCGTCATTTTCATTATCATTATCATAATTAACCAACTGATCCTGATCATCAATGGCTTGAGTTACCATGATTCTTCAGCAGCGATGTGTAAAAGAAAATAAGTAAAATTGGTAATCAATGGTGTAAAATGAGATTTTGTTGTTCTGTTTTGGGTGCAGCCCTAATTATTGGAGATGAATTAGTTTTTTTTGGTGAAGTCGATGAAATAGGGTTTGTGATAAAACGGAGAAGTAGGTGATTTTTAAATTTTTGACTAAAAATTTGGCTCTAAAGTGATAAGTAACAACTTTAATAATTTTGAAAAATTTGGACTAAAAATTTGGCTCCAAAGTAATAAGTAACAATTTTAAAAATTTTGACTAAAAATTTGGCTCCAAAGTGATAAGTGAAATTTGGCTAAGTCATTAGGATTTAATTACTGATCCGGAATTAGAGTATAACTAATGGTTTCTAAAATTGACGAAAGTAGTCAATTTTACCATAGTCTCCCTCTAAAATTCAGAATTTTCACTAAGTTATCAATCCTAATTGTTTCACTAAGTTAGGACCACCGCCAGGGGCTCTGCCCCTTAGACCCCGCTAGGGGCGCTGCCCCTAGACCCCCAATATTTTGTCAATGGGTATAAATTCCACACTAGTGAGCATGGTTCAGGGAGGTCAAGCTTTAACAGTGGAGTGTGCATTAAGGGTAATAATTGTGGTGACAAGTCAACTGGTTTTTATGGCGTTTTATCGGAGATTGTAGAATTAGAGTACTCCGCTCTCCCAATTAAAAGAGTTGTAATGTGTAGGTGTGATTGGTTTGATACAACCCCGAATGTTGGGATGAAGATTCATAAAGATTAGAAGCTAGTCGATATCAACCATAAAAGAAGGCTTAGGAAGTATGAACCTTTTGTTTTGGCTAGTCAATGATCACAAGTTTATTATTCACCTTATCCGAGCTTGCGCCGTGACAAAGTTGATTGGTAAATGCATGATATATAGTTATACTAAATAGTTAAAATTGTGGCTATTGGTTACCTTATGGTCACGCAGATTAACCAAAATTGCGACCATAAACTACTTATGACCACTACTTAAAACAGTGGCAATTAGCTACCTTTTAGTAACACGAAAATAAGTTCAAATTTGAACCGATTAACTTCAAATTCAATTTGAATCGACTAAGTTCAAATTTCAAATCGATTAAGTTCAATTTCAATTTGAACCGATTAAGTTCAAATTTCAAATCGATTAAGTTCAATTTCAATTTGAACCGATTAAGTTCAAATCTCAAATTGATTAAGTTCAATTTCAATTTGAACCAATTAAGTTCAAAATTTAAATCGATTACGTTCAATTTTCAAATTGATCAAGTTCGGTTTGAACCGATCAAGTTCAATTTGAACCGATTAAGTTCAAATCTCAAATCGATTAAGTTCAATTTCAATTTGAACCGATTAAGTTCAAAATTTAAATTGATTAAGTTTAATTTTCAAATTGATCAAGTTCGTTTTGTGTAATATCCGGAATTTCTATTACTATTGTTTAATGTTATCCGAGTTATGTTGTACAGCATGGAATCTGTACAGTATGGGTAAAATAATTAAAGGACCGAGACATCTGTATTTGTATAATTGTCGTACTTGGTCGACAATTGGATGTAAGAAGTATATGTATTCAGTATGCCGTATGTTCGTATTCTGTATGTTGAGACGTTGGAAAAGAATAGCTGAAAATGGCTAAGTGTAACATTATTAGCGCACGCTAATAATCATGAGTAGCGCACGCTATCGTGCAGGATTAGCGCACGCTACGTTTATAGGTTAGCGTACGCTAGTGCAGACAGATCGGAAGGAATCTGCGTGTGGACCCGACTGCTTTCGGCGCACGTTCTGATAAGTCAACGGATGTTGTAATGTAGTGTTAGCGCACGCTAATGCATGTTGATTAGCGCACGCTAACTGTATATTGGGACAAAAAGGAATCTTATCCTAGTCAGAGCTGTCGGCGTGTGGACCCGTGTTCGGAGCATACAGACAAACGAGTCAACTAATGTTAGCGCACGCTAAACGCAAGGACTTGCGTACGCTAGAGAGTGTAAATTACGTACGCTAATGCATGGGCATTACGTACGTAAGCTCATGTACGAAGCCAGACAGTAGTCTCTGGACTACGATAGCGCACGCTAACAAAGGTCAGTTAGCGCACGCTAAAGCCTTAGCGCACGCTAAACATGAGATGTTAGCGCACGCTAGTAATGCAGTCTATATAAGGGACAGACGGGTATTATGAAGCATTTCGTCCATTCTTTCACTTTCAGTCGATAGAGAGAGCTTTGGGAGGTTCTTGAGGTTCCCAAGCACGGTGAGGTGGTGATCTTTAACAAGATTAAAGATGGAAATCATGGATTAAAGCTTTGTTCTTGAAATCATTGGTGATTCTTGAAAATGGATTCAACCTTGGAAATCAATCCATTCCTTCATAAAGGTAATCACTTTTCATCTTTGGATTTCGTTTTGGATTGAATGTTGATGATTATTACATAAACAAGTTTGACAAGCATGATTATGAGATGGTATCTGGAGTATGATGATATTAATATGATTCTTGTGATTTAGATTGTGTCGTTCGTTTTCTTGAGATAAGTGGATTAATCCTTCTCCTCAATTTCGGATGTTGATGTTATTGTAGATGATTACTCTTTGTAATGGAAGATTAAGGAAGTGTGGTTACGTTCTTGACGTTTCGTGTATTAATATTAAGAAAGATGATATATGGATATAGAACTTGGATTATAAGTTGGATGATTGTTTATATGTTAAAGGATATCGGATTTCGTTGTTTTGATAGCTTTGAACATGATTCAGAATCACTTGGTGTTCTTGAAATCGCCATAAGTTGATCGGTATCTGAAAAACATGCATCTGTCCAGCATTAGCGCACGCTACGTTTACTGCCTAGCGCGCGCTAACGGGAGCAACTTAGCGCACGCTACGTTAGGTGATTAACGTGCGCTAAGAAGCCAGAAAGTGCAGTATTTTCGTGTTGTGGTTGTAAATTCGTGCTGGTTTGAGTAGGATTAATTCGACTAGTGTTTAATCGAGATATTGTCGAGCCGTTGGGTTTGTGAATTGGTTTTATCGATTGTTGATTGTTATCGAACTTTTTGTCTATCGATTACTGTAATAGGTTGAGAATATTGATCGGTGATTACAACTGTGTGTTGCGGTCGAGCTCGAGTATGTTCGTGAATTGCTTTGGTCGGGACCGAGGGACTTGTAGATGACGGAAATGGAATTGGTAATGACTTCATCGGTATCGAGGTAAGTTATTACTTGCTCAGTTCATAATATTTAATGAATGGTTTCCGTTTCATTCGTGTATAATTCGTATAGCAATGTTTATAATCGTAATCACAGGAGATTTGAGATTATAAATCGTATTCGAGTTTTGGGAATCTGAATCATAATGTATATGATTTACTTTTGTTATTGGCATATCGAGGATATATTGTGATAAAGACGGAGATATGAATTATCTGCAATTCGTGATACTTTGGACCGTCGAGTATTGAGGATAATGGTTCGTGATGGTTTATACATTGAGATCATTCTCGAAGGACTCGGGGCAAGTACTCTAATCTATTTTATCATTTGTGTCGATTATGTCATGATACATTCGTGTATCATTGTTGTCATGCGTTTGTGCATTGTTGTTGTCGTGTATTGTGTACTGCTGTTTTGTGCAGTTGTGTATTGTTGTCATATGTCCACCTCGTGTTGGTCCGACGGGATCATCGGGGGATCTATGCTAGCGTGCGCTGGATCATCGGACGGGTTTTCCACCTCGGGTTGGTCTCGACGGATCATCGGGGGATCTAGGCAGTGAACGCTGGATCATCGGATTGCCATGTATTGTTGTTGTGCATATGTATATTATGGATTTGCCATAAGTATACATTGTCATTATTGTTGTGATCATATTGACGTTGTCATATGAGTATGCATTTGTAGGTCTTGTGTTAGGACCATGTACGTATGTTGTGTGGATCTGATCTCGGATTAGGCGACGTGATGTAAATGGTATTTCGTCTCTTGAGGTATGGTCCGTATTTCCTTGATACTTGTCTTTGATGGACATTCGATTTTCGTATTGAAATTGTCGACGTCATCCGATGGATTGAATTGGTCAGAGTTGGTATAATTTCCGTATCGCGAGTTATGATAATGTTTTTGAGAACCTTGGGTATTGTTGAGATACCGTATGATATTTTGGTATTATCTCATGGTGATGTTAAGGATACGAATTGTGGATTTTGTAAAGTTAAGACGGTAAGTTTACATTGGTCGTATTATTACTTAGTATTTCCATTGATATGTAATTATTGACGTGATGTGATGGTTATCATTGTTGGATATTATCATTTGCCCCGTCGTGGGCTTTCTTTTAGGTTCTTGGATTATCAAGCTTGTAGCGGTCGTGGAGAGATGAGCTTCCTGAGGATACCGCTAGAACATGTATTTGTGTATTGAGCTTCGTCATTGTTGTATTCCATTGCTAGAGTATTTTAATCGTTTGTCTTTTTCCGCCGCGTGAGTATTTTTAAATGGACTTTAGGTATTTCCTAACTTAGCTTAAATTGGAGAACGATCTCTAAATCTATTCTGTCGGTACGTGTAAGCGATAGCTTAACGTATGTACTTAAACTGTTGAGTCTTGGTATTTCGGGCCTTGTGGTTTCAAATGAGTTTTTACGACGGTTTGATAAACGAGTTTTATAATTCTTCGAATGGTTTTAATAGATAATACCGTCGTTAGCCTCTTGGGCGTTTTGTAAATGTTTGCGAAAATTTCTTTCAGCCTTGTGGGTTCCATCTCGGCCCACGGCTACTGTAATATTCCCTCGGATCCGGGGTGTTACGAATATGGTATCGGAGCTTAGGTTGAGAAAACCTAGGCATTTGGGTCGAGTTGGGTCGTGCTTTTGTCGTGTCATTCGAGTTGTCGGTTGACAAGTGTTTGAGCTCGGGTTTTGTTGTTCACTCGGGCTTGTGCGTTATGTGATTTACCAAAGGTGGTAATCGGGATTGTTGTAACTTTTTCAAATGGTGTTAACGTGTTTCTTCGATAAAGTTGTGTTGTGTTCTCGAGTTGCACCGAGTTTGCAAAATGTGTGTTTTGAAAATATCCATGTCGAGTAATTTCTAGAGTCGAGGCATGTGCCAAGATCACGGGAATCGTCGGCTTCACGATCCGTAAGTAATTGGATTTTGAATTTCATTAAGATTTATTGCCGTTCTAAGTTGATATGTTTTGAGATTCAGCAGATATCATGCGTTACGGTATAAGTTGTGATTTGGGACAGGATTGATGATCTCGAGAAGCTATGATTTTGGAAAATCAATATGTCGGTTAAGTTTTGGAGCAATTGTGTATTCGGGAGAAGGACTTTGGGAATTGTTGAGAAGAACATGTAGTCATGTAAAGTCATTTTGGAAATACATGAAACTTCTTTTGAGCATTTGAAAATGGTACTTTTCAAAATGAATGTTTTACAGATGTTTTACCGTAAATGATTTTTGGGCCGAGACCTAATAGATTTTTGAAATTGTTTTATAACCGAGGACTTGGGGTCCGAAAAGAGTTTCCTACTTTTTAAACTCCTTGTAATGCGGAACGAGATACTGGCCGAGACCCTAATATTTCAAAAGGCTTTTTGTTTTCTAAAACTCCCGAGATTAATAAAATATTTTACCAATCGCTTATCGATTTTATTTCCGCTTTCGAGGTTTTGCTTTACTTGTTCAAATGAAACTTCTCGGGAAGCCTTTCATTTGTGTTGATTTGTTTCAATATTTTGTCATAACATAGTTGAGGTGATCGAATGGGATATGGTCGACGTTGTGAGCCATATGTGGATAAAGGAGTTTTGGTTGAGTTTATTTATTGAGATTTTTTAACTCTATCGTGTGGTTTTGCAATGCAATGTCAGTTGATTTTGTGACGAGTCGAATTTGTATACTGGAGTATAGATGCGGTCTATCATTTGCTTAGTTTTCATTTTTAAAACTTCAAATCGTGTGGATTCGAAGGAAATCACATCGAACACTTGGCATTTGCGAGCCGCTTTAATTTTTCAAAATTAATTTCGTAGTCTTACGAAAATTTATGTTTTTAGTTTTGAAATTTTTGAAAGAACTTTCAAAATTGTCTTCGTGATAAGAATATATGATTTCAAACCGGTTTTGAAAATGTGATTGAGGTACATACGCATTTAATGCATAATGCATATCGTGGTGAAGTTCGAATGAGATTCACGAACCGGATAAGACATCGTATGGTACGAGGAAAAGAGATTCGAACTTTAGTATGGCAGTTTGGTTATCCAGGGATGATCGGTTGATCTATTGAATGAGAGAGATATGTTGCGTGTTGTAGATTCATGCACAGGATGTAATTTTGGAACTGTGGATTTTATGAAACCGGGACATGTGTGTTATGTGATTCCATTGGTACGGTATTAGCGCGATTTTATCATAGTGAATTTTGAATGATTTCTTTGTAAGTATAGATTTGGGGAGGGTGACCCCATGCTGGTGGGTTTTGATATTGAGTGGTCGTTCCCACTCCATGTATGATTGGATATGTTCGTCGGTTTATGATTGGTTGTTCGTATGTCGAGGAGTATGTTCGACAGTCAGGTGTGTTTATTGAGATCCACTGTATGTGATTGGTTTGTCGTTTTGAGAATGCTATTCTTTCGTATATCTGTTTCCGTGGTTCTGTGTTGACCGTGTTGGAGTTTATTATGGTGATGATATTCTCGATTGCGTTTCGACCTTTGGATTGGTCATATTAGAGTTCATCATGTCAATGATATTCTCGATTAATTTATGGGTTGATCATTGCTGGTGATCATCTGAGCGTTCAGATTTTGTGTTGATATTTCGGGATTCGTTGCCATTGTGGTGGGCAGTTGTTTCACAGATGTATCGTGTATTATTGATTTGTATCAGGATTGGGATTTGATTGTGCGATCAGGCAGACAAGATCTAACACGGATAGATTATTTCATTTGCCGATAATATATCTGGTTGGGACTTATGGAATTGTTATTGTAAGCGTGTTGAGGCTTTTCAGTAAAGTCACTTGCTAGTATCTTAGAAGATCGTCGACTTGGCCACATGTAAGTATGCTATTTTAGTTATTCGGTAATAATGATGATTCATCGTTGTGATTATTTTGGGATATTTTGGTTGAACGGTTTATTTGTTTTTATGACGGATTGCAAGTTTCGAGGACGAAACTTATTTTAAGTGGTGTAGTATGTAATATCCAGAATTTCTATTACTATTGTTTAATGTTATCCGAGTTATGTTGTACAAAGATGGAATCAGAGATGGGTAAAATAATTAAAGGACCGAGACATCGTATTTGTATAATTGTCGTACTTGGTCGACAATTGGATGTAAGAAGTATATGTATTCAAGATGCCGTATGTTCGTATTCGTATGTTGAGACGTTGGAAAAGAATAGCTGAAAATGGCTAAGTGTAACATTATTAGCGCACGCTAATAATCATGAGTAGCGCACGCTATCGCAGGATTAGCGCACGCCACGTTTATAGGTTAGCGTCGCTAGTGCGTGCATGACGGAAGGAATCGCGTGTGGACCCGATCGCCGGCGCACGTTTCGATAAGTCAACGGATGTTGTAATGTAGTGTTAGCGCACGCTAATGCATGTTGATTAGCGCACGCTAACCGTATATTGGGACAAAAAGGAATCTTATCCTAGTCGAGTGTCGGCGTGTGGACCCGTGTTCGGAGCATACGCACAAACGAGTCAACTAATGTTAGCGCACGCTAAACGCAAGGACTTGCGTACGCTAGAGAGTGTAAATTACGTACTTAATGCATGGGCATTACGTACGTAAGCTCATGTCTGGCTGCATGTAGTCTCGACTACGATAGCGCACGCTAACAAAGGTCGATTAAGCGCACGCTAAAGCCTTAGCGCACGCTAAACATGAGATGTTAGCGCACGCTAGTAATGCGATCTATATAAGGGACAGACGGGTATTATGAAGCATTTCGTCCATTCTTTCACTTTGATCGATAGAGAGAGCTTTGGGAGGTTCTTGAGGTTCCCAAGCACGGTGAGGTGGTGATCTTTAACAAGATTAAAGATGGAAATCATGGATTAAAGCTTTGTTCTTGAAATCATTGGTGATTCTTGGAAATGGATTCAACCTTGGAAATCAATCCATTCCTTCATAAAGGTAATCACTTTTCATCTTTGGATTTCGTTTTGGATTGAATGTTGATGATTATTACATAAACAAGTTTGACAAGCATGATTATGAGATGGTATAGGAGTATGATGATATTAATATGATTCTTGTGATTTAGATTGTGTCGCTCGTTTTCTTGAGATAAGTGGATTAATCCTTCTCCTCGCTTCGGATGTTGATGTTATTGTAGATGATTACTCTTTGTAATGGAAGATTAAGGAAGTGTGGTTACGTTCTTGACGTTCGTATTAATATTAAGAAAGATGATATATGGATATAGAACTTGGATTATAAGTTGGATGATTGTTTATATGTTAAAGGATATCGGATTTCGTTGTTTTGATAGCTTTGAACATGATTCAATCACTTGGTGTTCTTGAAATCGCCATAAGTTGATCGGTATCGAAAAACATGCATCATCGGCATTAGCGCACGCTACGCCATCGCCTAGCGCTAACGGAGCAACTTAGCGCACGCTACGTTAGGTGATTAACGTGCGCTAAGAAGCCGTAAAGTGCGATTTTCGTGTTGTGGTTGTAAATTCGTCTTTGGTTTGAGTAGGATTAATTCGACTAGTGTTTAATCGAGATATTGTCGAGCCGTTGGGTTTGTGAATTGGTTTTATCGATTGTTGATTGTTATCGAACTTGTTGTCTATCGACATCGTAATAGGTTGAGAATATTGATCGGTGATTACAACCGTGTGTTGCGGTTGAGCTCGAGTATGTTCGTGAATTGCTTTGGTCGGGACCGAGGGACTTGTAGATGACGGAAATGGAATTGGTAATGTGACTTCATCGGTATCGAGGTAAGTTATTACTTGCTCGATTCATAATATTTAATGAATGGTTTCCATTTCATTCGTGTATAATTCGTATAGCAATGTTTATAATCGTAATCACGGAGATTTGAGATTATAAATCGTATTCGAGTTTTGGGAATCAATCATAATGTATATGATTTACTTTTGTTATTGGTATATCGAGGATATATTGTGATAAAGACGGAGATATGAATTATCTGCAATTCGTGATACTTTGGACCGCCGAGTATTGAGGATAATGGTTCGTGATGGTTTAGACATTGAGATCATTCTCGAAGGACTCGGGGCAAGTACTCTAATCTATTTTATCATTTGTGTCGATTATGTCATGATACATTCGTGTATCGTTGTTGTCATGCGTTTGTGCATTGTTGTTGTCGTGTATTGTGTAATCATTGCTTTGTGCGGTTGTGTATTGTTGTCATATGTCCACCTCGTGTTGGTCCGACGATCATCGGGATCTATGCTAGCGTCACTGGATCATCGGACGGGTTTTTCACCTCGGGTTGGTCCGACGGGATCATCGGGGATCTAGGCAAAGGAACGCTGGATCATCGGATTGCCATGTATTGTTGTTGTGCATATGTATATTATGGATTTGCCATAAGTATACATTGTCATTATTGTTGTGATCATATTGACGTTGTCATATGAGTATGCATTTGTAGGTCTTGTGTTAGGACCATGTCCGTATGTTGTGTGGATCGATCTCGGATTAGACCGACGTGATGGAAATGGTATTTCGTATCTTGAGGTATGTTCCGTATTTCCTTGATACTTGTCTTTGATGGACAATCGATTTTCGTATTGAAATTGTCGACGTCATCCGATGGATTGAATTGGCGAGTTGGTATAATTTCCGTATCGCGAGTTATGATAATGTTTTTGAGAACCTTGGGTATTGTTGAGATACCGCATGATATTTTGGTATTATCTCATGGTGATGTTAAGGATACGAATTATGGATTTTCGTAAAGTTAAGACGGTAAGATTACATTGGTCGTATTCTTACTTAGTATTTCCATTGATATGTAATTATTGACGTGATGTGATGGTTATCATTGTTGGATATTATGGTGACCCGTCGTGGGCTTTCTTTTTAGGTTCTTGGATTATCAAGCTTGTAGCGGTCGTGGAGAGATGAGCTTCCTGAGGATACTTGGCTAGAACATGTATTTGTGTATTGAGCTTCGCTCGGTTGTTGTATTCATTGCTAGAGTATTTTAATCGCTTGTCTTTTTCCACGCGTGAGTATTTTTAAATGGTCTTTTGGTATTTGGTAACTTAGGTTACCTTGGCGATCGTTCTCTAAATCTATTCTCATTGCACGTGTAAGCGATAGCTTAACGTATGTACTTAAACTGTTGAGTCTTGGCATTTCGGGCCTTGTGGTTTCAAATGAGTTTTTACGACGGTTTGATAAACGAGTTTTATAAATCTTCAATGGTTTTAATAGATAATACCGTCGTTAGCCTCTTGGGCGTTTTGTAAATGTTTGCGAAAATTTCTTTCACCTTGTGGGTTCCATCTCGGCCCACGGCGCTGTAATATTCCCTCGGATCTGGGGTGTTACGGAATATGGTATCGGAGCTTAGGTTGAGAAAACCTAGGCATTTGGGTCGAGTTGGGTCGTGCTTTTGTCGTGTCATTCGAGTTGTCGGTTGACAAGTGTTTGAGCTCGGGTTTTGTTGTTCACTCGGGCTTGTGCGTTATGTGATTTACCAAAGGTGGTAATGGGATTGTTGTAACTTTTTCAAATGGTGTTAACGTGTTTCTTCGTATAAAGTTGTGTTGTGTTCTCGAGTTGCACCGAGTTTGCAAAATGTGTGTTTTGAAAATATCCATGTCGAGTAATTTCTAGAGTCGAGGCATGTGCCAAGATCACGGGAATCGTCGGCTTCACGATCCGTAAGTAATTGGATTTTGAATTTCATTAAGATTTATTGCCGTTCTAAGTTGATATGTTTTGAGATTCAGCAGATATCATGCGTTACGGTATAAGTTGTGATTTGGGACAGGATTGATGATCTCGAGAAGCTATGATTTTGGAAAATCAATATGTCGGTTAAGTTTTGGAACAGAATTGTGTATTCGGGAGAAGGACTGGGAATTGTTGAGAAGAACATGTAGTCATGTTAAGTCATTTTGGAAATACATGAAACTGCTTTTGAGCATTTGAAAATGGTACTTTTCAAAATGAATGTTTTACAGATGTTTTACCGTAAATGATTTTTGGGCCGAGACCTAATAGATTTTTGAAATTGTTTTATAACTGAGGACTTGGGGTCCGAAAAAGAGTTTCCTACTTTTTAAACTCCTTGTAATGCGGAACGAGATACGGGCTGAGACCCTAATATTTCAAAAGGCTTTTTTGTTTTCTAAAACTCCCGAGATTAATAAAATATTTTACCAATCGTTTATCGATTTTATTTCCGCCTTTCGAGGTTTTGCTTTACTTGTTCAAATGAAACTTCTCGGGAAGCCTTTCGCTGTGTTGATTTGTTTCAATATTTTGTCATAACATAGTTGAGGTGATCCAGAATGGGATATGGTCGACGTTGTGAGCCATATGTGGATAAAGGAGTTTTGGTCGGAGTTTATTTATTGAGATTTTGAAACTCTATCGTGTGGTTTTCCAATGGAATGTCAGTGGAATTTGTGACGAGTCGAATTGGTATACGGAGTATAGATGCGGTCAATCATTTGCATAGTTTTCATTTTTAAAACTTCAAATCGTGTGGATTCGAAGGAAATCATATCGAACACTTGGCATTTGCGAGCCGCTTTAATTTTTCGAAAATTAATTTCGTAGTCTTACGAAAATTTATGTTTTTAGTTTTGAAATTTTTGAAAGAACTTTCGAAAATTGTCTTCGTGACAAGAATATATGATTTCAAACTGGTTTTGAAAATGTGATTGAGGTACATACGCATTTAATGCATAATGCATATCGTGGTGAAGTTCTGAATGAGATTCACGAACTGGATAAGACATCAGTATGGTACGAGGAAAAGAGATTCGAACTTTAGTATGGCAGTTTGGTAATACACGGAAGATCGGATGAACTAATCAATGAGACAGATATGTTGCGTTTAGTAGATTCATGCACGGGATGTAATTTTGAATCATGGATTTTATGAAACCGGGACATGTGTGTTATGTGATTCCATTGGTACGGTATTAGCGCGATTTTATCATAGTGAATTTTGAATGATTTCTTTGTAAGTATAGATTTGGGGAGGGTGACCCCATGCTGGTGGGTTTTGATATTGAGTGGTCGTTCCCACTCCATGTATGATTGGATATGTTCGTCGGTTTATGATTGGTTGTTCGTATGTCGAGGAGTATGTTCGATACCAGTGTGTTTATTGAGATCCACCGTATGTGATTGGTTTGTCGCTTTGAGAATGCTATTCTTTCGTATATCCGCTTCCGTGGTTCCGTGTTGACCGTGTTGGAGTTTATTATGGTGATGATATTCTCGATTGCGTTTCGACCTTTGGATTGGTCATATTAGAGTTCATCATGTCAATGATATTCTCGATTAATTTATGGGTTGATCATTGGTGATCATCCGAGCGTTGATTTTGTGTTGATATTTCGGATTCGTTGCCATTGTGGTGGGCGGTTGTTTCACGGATGTATCGTGTATTATTGATTTGTATCGATTGGGATTTGATTGTGCGATCAAAGACAAGATCTAACACGGATAGATTATTTCATTTGCCGATAATATATCCGGTTGGGACTTATGGAATTGTTATTGTAAGCGTGTTGAGGCTTTTCAAGAAAGTCACTTGCTAGTATCTAGAAGATCGTCGACTTGGCCACATGTAAGTATGCTATTTTAGTTATTCGGTAATAATGATGATTCATCGTTGTGATTATTTTGGGATATTTTGGTTGAACGGTTTATTTGTTTTTATGACGGATTGCAAGTTTCGAGGACGAAACTTATTTTAAGTGGTGTAGTATGTAATATCCGAATTTCTATTACTATTGTTTAATGTTATCCGAGTTATGTTGTACAAAGATGGAATCATGCAAGATGGGTAAAATAATTAAAGGACCGAGACATACAGATTTGTATAATTGTCGACTTGGTCGACAATGGATGTAAGAAGTATATGTATTCGTGATGCCGTATGTTCGTATTACGTATGTTGAGACGTTGGAAAAGAATAGCTGAAAATGGCTAAGTGTAACATTATTAGCGCACGCTAATAATCATGAGTAGCGCACGCTATCGCAGGTGATTAGCGCACGCTACGCTTATAGGTTAGCGTACGCTAGTGCATGCATCGGAAGGAATCTGCGTGTGGACCCGACCGCTTTCGGCGCACGTTCGATAAGTCAACGGATGTTGTAATGTAGTGTTAGCGCACGCTAATGCATGTTGATTAGCGCACGCTAATCGTATATTGGGACAAAAAGGAATCTTATCCTAGTCGAGGCTGCCGGCGTGTGGACCCGTGTTCGGAGCATACAGACAAACGAGTCAACTAATGTTAGCGCACGCTAAACGCAAGGACTTGCGTACGCTAGAGAGTGTAAATTACGCACTTAATGCATGGGCATTACGTACGTAAGCTCATGTACGGCCGCATGTAGTCTCTCGACTACGATAGCGCACGCTAACAAAGGTCGATTAGCGCACGCTAAAGCCTTAGCGCACGCTAAACATGAGATGTTAGCGCACGCTAGTAATGCGCCTATATAAGGGATGACGGGTATTATGAAGCATTTCGTCCATTCTTTCACTTTCATCGATAGAGAGCTTTGGGAGGTTCTTGAGGTTCCCAAGCACGGTGAGGTGGTGATCTTTAACAAGATTAAAGATGGAAATCATGGATTAAAGCTTTGTTCTTGAAATCATTGGTGATTCTTGGAAATGGATTCAACCTTGGAAATCAATCCATTCCTTCATAAAGGTAATCACTTTTCATCTTTGGATTTCGTTTTGGATTGAATGTTGATGATTATTACATAAACAAGTTTGACAAGCATGATTATGAGATGGTATACCGGAGTATGATGATATTAATATGATTCTTGTGATTTAGATTGTGTCGCTCGCTTTCTTGAGATAAGTGGATTAATCCTTCTCCTCGCCTTCGGATGTTGATGTTATTGTAGATGATTACTCTTTGTAATGGAAGATTAAGGAAGTGTGGTTACGTTCTTGACGTTTCGTATTAATATTAAGAAAGATGATATATGGATATAGAACTTGGATTATAAGTTGGATGATTGTTTATATGTTAAAGGATATCGGATTTCGTTGTTTTGATAGCTTTGAACATGATTCGAATCACTTGGTGTTCTTGAAATCGCCATAAGTTGATCGGTATCGAAAAACATGCATCTCCGAGATTAGCGCACGCTACGTTTCTTGCCTAGCGCGCTAACGGGAGCAACTTAGCGCACGCTACGTTAGGTGATTAACGTGCGCTAAGAAGCCGTAAAGTGCGATATTTTCGTGTTGTGGTTGTAAATTCGTCTTTGGTTTGAGTAGGATTAATTCGACTAGTGTTTAATCGAGATATTGTCGAGCCGTTGGGTTTGTGAATTGGTTTTATCGATTGTTGATTGTTATCGAACTTGTTGTCTATCGACATCGTAATAGGTTGAGAATATTGATCGGTGATTACAACCGTGTGTTGCGGTTGAGCTCGAGTATGTTCGTGAATTGCTTTGGTCGGGACCGAGGGACTTGTAGATGACGGAAATGGAATTGGTAACAGCTTCATCGGTATCGAGGTAAGTTATTACTTGCTCAGTTCATAATATTTAATGAATGGTTTCCATTTCATTCGTGTATAATTCGTATAGCAATGTTTATAATCGTAATCACAGGAGATTTGAGATTATAAATCGTATTCGAGTTTTGGGAATCAATCATAATGTATATGATTTACTTTTGTTATCGTATATCGAGGATATATTGTGATAAAGACGGAGATATGAATTATCCGCAATTCGTGATACTTTGGACCGCCGAGTATTGAGGATAATGGTTCGTGATGGTTTAGACATTGAGATCATTCTCGAAGGACTCGGGGCAAGTACTCTAATCTATTTTATCATTTGTGTCGATTATGTCATGATACATTCGTGTATCGTTGTTGTCATGCGTTTGTGCATTGTTGTTGTCGTGTATTGTGTACTGCTGTTTTGTGCAGTTGTGTATTGTTGTCATATGTCCACCTCGTGTTGGTCCGACGATCATCGGGGATCTATGCTAGCGTCTACTGGATCATCGGACGGGTTTTTCACCTCGGGTTGGTCTGACGGGATCATCGGGGGATCTAGGCAGTGAACGCTGGATCATCGGATTGCCATGTATTGTTGTTGTGCATATGTATATTATGGATTTGCCATAAGTATACATTGTCATTATTGTTGTGATCATATTGACGTTGTCATATGAGTATGCATTTGTAGGTCTTGTGTTAGGACCATGTCCGTATGTTGTGTGGATCGATCTCGGATTAGGCGACGTGATGGAAATGGTATTTCGTATCTTGAGGTATGTTCCGTATTTCCTTGATACTTGTCTTTGATGGACAATCGATTTTCGTATTGAAATTGTCGACGTCATCCGATGGATTGAATTGGCCAGAGTTGGTATAATTTCCGTATCGCGAGTTATGATAATGTTTTTGAGAACCTTGGGTATTGTTGAGATACCGTACAGATATTTTGGTATTATCTCATGGTGATGTTAAGGATACGAATTATGGATTTTCGTAAAGTTAAGACGGTAAGATTACATTGGTCGTATTCTTACTTAGTATTTCCATTGATATGTAATTATTGACGTGATGTGATGGTTATCATTGTTGGATATTATGGCTGACCCCGTCGTGGGCTTTCTTTTTAGGTTCTTGGATTATCAAGCTTGTAGCGGTCGTGGAGAGATGAGCTTCCTGAGGATACTTGGCTAGAACATGTATTTGTGTATTGAGCTTCATTCGGTTGTTGTATTCATTTGCTAGAGTATTTTAATCGTTTGTCTTTTTTATTGCGTGAGTATTTTTAAATGGTCTTTTGGTATTTGGTAACTTAGGTTACCTTGGCGATCGTTCTCTAAATCTATTCGCCGGTGCGTGTAAGCGATAGCTTAACGTATGTACTTAAACCGTTGAGTCTTGGCATTTCGGGCCTTGTGGTTTCAAATGAGTTTTACGACGGTTTGATAAACGAGTTTTATAAATCTTCGAATGGTTTTAATAGATAATACCGTTAGCCTCTTGGGCGTTTTGTAAATGTTTGCGAAAATTTCTTTCACCTTGTGGGTTCCATCTCGGGGCCCACGGCTGTAATATTCTGGTCGGATGCGGGGTGTTACAGAATATGGTATCGGAGCTTAGGTTGAGAAAACCTAGGCATTTGGGTCGAGTTGGGTCGTGCTTTTGTCGTGTCATTCGAGTTGTCGGTTGACAAGTGTTTGAGCTCGGGTTTTTGTTGTTCACTCGGGCTTGTGCGTTATGTGATTTACCGGGTGGTACCGGGATTGTTGTAACTTTTTCAAATGGTGTTAACGTGTTTCTTCGTATAAAGTTGTGTTGTGTTCTCGAGTTGCACCGAGTTTGCAAAATGTGTGTTTTGAAAATATCCATGTCGAGTAAAATCTAGAGTCGAGGCATGTGCCAAGATCACGGGAATCGTCGGCTTCACGATCTGTAAGTAATTGGATTTTTGAATTTCATTAAGATTTATTGCCGTTCTAAGTTGATATGTTTTGAGATTCAGCAGATATCATGCGTTACGGTATAAGTTGACAGATTTGGGACAGGATTGATGATCTCGAGAAGCTATGATTTTGGAAAATCAATATGTCGGTTAAGTTTTGGAACAGAATTGTGTATTCGGGAGAAGGACTGGGAATTGTTGAGAAGAACATGTAGTCATGTTAAGTCATTTTGGAAATACATGAAACTGCTTTTGAGCATTTGGCAGTAAACGTAGCGTGCGCTAATGCTGGACAGATGCATGTTTTTCAGATACCGATCAACTTATGGCGATTTCAAGAACACCAAGTGATTCTGAATCATGTTCAAAGCTATCAAAACAACGAAATCTGATATCCTTTAACATATAAACAATCATCCAACTTATAATCCAAGCTCTATATCCATATATCATCTTTCTTAATATTAATACACGAAACGTCAAGAACGTAACCACACTTCCTTAATCTTCCATTACAAAGAGTAATCATCTACAATAACATCAACATCCGAAACTGAGGAGAAGGATTAATCCACTTATCTCAAGAAAACGAACGACACAATCTAAATCACAAGAATCATATTAATATCATCATACTCCGGTATACCATCTCATAATCATGCTTGTCAAACTTGTTTATGTAATAATCATCAACATTCAATCCAAAACGAAATCCAAAGATGAAAAGTGATTACCTTTATGAAGGAATGGATTGATTTCCAAGGTTGAATCCATTTCCAAGAATCACCAATGATTTCAAGAACAAAGCTTTAATCCATGATTTCCATCTTTAATCTTGTTAAAGATCACCACCTCACCGTGCTTGGGAACCTCAAGAACCTCCCAAAGCTCTCTCTATCGACTGAAAGTGAAAGAATGGACGAAATGCTTCATAATACCCGTCTGTCCCTTATATAGACTGCATTACTAGCGTGCGCTAACATCTCATGTTTAGCGTGCGCTAAGGCTTTAGCGTGCGCTAAGGCTTTAGCGTGCGCTAAGGCTTTAGCGTGCGCTAACTGACCTTTGTTAGCGTGCGCTATCGTAGTCCAGAGACTACTGTCTGGCTTCGTACATGAGCTTACGTACGTAATGCCCATGCATTAGCGTACGTAATTTACACTCTCTAGCATACGCAAGTCCTTGCGTTTAGCGTGCGCTAACATTAGTTGACTCGTTTGTCTGTATGCTCCGAACACGGGTCCACACGCCGACAGCTTTGACTAGGATAAGATTCCTTTTTGTCCCAATATACAGTTAGCGTGCGCTAATCAACATGCATTAGCGTGCGCTAACACTACATTACAACATCCGTTGACTTATCAGAACGCGGCGCCAAAGCAATGGTCCACACGCAGATTCCTTCCGATCTGTCTGCACTAGCGTACGCTAACCTATAAACGTAGCGTGCGCTAATCCTGCACGATAGCGTGTGCTACTCATGATTATTAGCGTGCGCTAATAATGTTACACTTAGCCATTTTCAGCTATTCTTTTCCAACGTCTCAACATACAGAATACGAACATACGACATACTGAATACATATACTTCTTACATCCAATTGTCGACCAAGTACGACAATTATACAAATACAGATGTCTCGGTCCTTTAATTATTTTACCCATACTGTACAGATTCCATGCTGTACAACATAACTCGGATAACATTAAACAATAGTAATAGAAATTCCGGATATTACATTTTGAACCGATCAAGTTCAATTTGAACCGATTAAGTTCAAATTTCAAATCGATTAACTTCAAATTCAATTTGAACCGACTAAGTTCAAATTTCAAATCGATTAAGTTCAATTTCAATTTGAACCGATTAAATTCAAATTTCAAATCGATCTCGATTAAGTTCAATTTCAATTTGAACCGATTAAGTTCAAACTGAAATTGACGCAATTAGGTTGAAAAAAATGCGCTTAAGTAATTATGGACAATCCACATTTTTTTATTAGAACGGGATTGGCGCAATTGGTCTAGGGTTCGATTCGCACCAGGCTAGTAGCAATATTTTTTTCCCCGTTTTTCTGTTTTTATGACATATAAATGAATTGTTTTTGGTTGATTTAATGCGGATGCCACTACCGGACATAGAAATGATGTTGAATATTTAACTGAAAATTAATTCATAAGATATTAGAAATGATGTTTTGGAAGAAAATTAATTCATAGGTCCACTTTTTTTTTCCAATTTTCTGTTTTTATTACATATATATAAATGAATTGTTTTTGCATGATTTAATGCGGATGTCACTACCAGACAAGGTGGAAGGGGCTCTATCACATTTCCCTGAGGTACATGGTTCTACTCTCGCCAGGCGCGGAGCATTTTTTTTTCCAATTTTTCTGTTTTTATTACATATATAAATGAATTGTTTTTGCATGATTTAATGCGGATGCCACTACCGGACAATGTGGCAGGGGCTCTATCACATTTCCCTGAGGTATATGGTTCTACTCTCGCCAAGCGCGGAGCATTTTTTTTTTTTTTTTTCAGTTTTTCTGTTTTTATTACATATATAAATGAATGGTTTTTGCATGATTTAACGCGGATGCCACTAGCGGACAAGGTGGCAAGGGCTCTATCACATTTCCCTAAGGTACATGGTTCTACTCTCGCGCGGAGCATTTTTTTTCCAGTTTTTATGTTTTCATTACATATACATGAATTGTTTTTGCATGATTTAACGCGGATGCCACTATCGGACAAGGTGGCAAGGGATCTATCACATTTCCTTGAGGTACAGTGTTCTACTCTCGCCAGGCGCGGAGCATTTTTTTCCAGTTTTTCTGTTTTTATTACATATATAAATGAATTTTTTTTGCATGATTTAACGCGGATGCCACTACCGGACAAGGTGGCAAGGGCTCTAACACATTTACCTGGTTTGATTCTCCCTCAAAACAATTAGCTTATTTTTTTATTGCACACTCTTTTTATCAATTTGGTTTTTTTTATCTGGAATAAAAAACCTACCTGCTTCGCAGCCTCTGCTACTCGAAAATTCCCATTCCATTCTCTTTCACCAGCCGAGACTGGTTGTTCCGCCTCCTTTTTTTCGTTACACAAGCAAAGCAATCACACAAACAACTCCTCCTGTCACCGCCACAACTCCCTCTCATCACGCCACTCTCTGGTCGCTGTCAATCTCCCGTCATAGACCCACCACTACCGTCTACACTAGTAAGTATTGTTATGTTCCTTTTGTACACATCGTTCTAAAAAATTCGTGTTTATGATTCTGTAATTGAAAATGTCTTGATTATGTTGTAATTGAACATTTGTTTTGAGATTCCTTCTTGTAAATTATGTCAATTTTTTGGTAAAATTAGCTAGTTAATTGGTTAAAATATATAACTAACCCTGTTAAGCCTATTACCAGATGACCATGGAACCAGAATTGGGGCTAAATGAATTATTATCTAAGCAATCGTGGTAGACTGCTTACAATAACCCTAATCTTAGAAACAAGTCATTAAATTACATAAAGTAGCAAATTAGAAACAGGTCGTCAAGCCCTTAGGTTACATATAGTAGCAAATATTTTGAGTTTATATTGGTTTTTGTTGCCAAATTGGTTTTTGTTGCCAAATTGAGGTATACTTGCCATTTCTTAATTGATTTCATGTATATTGTATCATATTGTTTGAGTTGTGGGAAAGCCCCCTACTTGAATCCTCCATAACGCCCCACTGGACCCTTAAACTAACGATGGGGTGACCTGCAGGGACTACAACCACAAAGCTCCTACTCCTGTCAGATTGCTGCTCGGATAAGTGGGACACATTTATAAACATGGACAAGTCTTGGATGGGAACTAATAGGACCAACAAATCTTATGTTGATGGAGTAGCAGCATTTGTTGATTATGCAGTACACAACTTGCAGAAGATGGGGAACATCGACCCACGAGTTGATAAACAACATCTTTTAATGCCATGTCCGTGTACCAAATGTTTAAACCACATAGAACATAAATTGGAGGAAGTGCAGTTCCATTTATTCAGAAATGGGATTGATCTAAGCTACACAAACTGGACTAAACATGGAGAAAATGATGAGCCATCAATAAGTGCCCCAAAACCTGTTAATGCTACAACAGAGTTTGTTGGCGACACAGATTTTGCTTCAGATATTCCAACAGATGGCCCAGCAACAGTAGAAATGGTTAATGCTACAAAAGATAATTTTGATGAGGATGACCTTGTCAAGTTTCAAAAACTATTATTAGACGCAGAGAAGCCTCTTTACGAAGGATGTCCTAACTTCACCAAGTTGTCCGCAATAGTTAAACTACTCAACTTGAAGGGTAAGTACAGATGTTCTGATAAGTTCTTTACTGAATTACTAGGATTGATAAAAAAGATGCTATCTGCTGGTAACGAAATGGTGGAAACTTATCAAGCCAAAAAAATTATGAAATTGATGGGATCAGGATACAAAAAGATACATGTATGTATCAACAACTGCCTTCTTTACTGGAAGGATGACAAGGATCTGACTGCATGTCGAACTTGTGGGATATCAAGATGGAAGGTGGATAATAAGACACAAAGTATACGAAAACATTCCAGCAAAGGTAATGTGGTACTTTCCAATTATACCAAGACTGCAACGACTATTTAAGATACAAAGTATTTAAGAAGATTTAAGATGGCACGCGACACGGAGGATAACAGATGGTGTGTTACGTCACCCCGCAGATTCACAGGCATGGCATACCATAGATGAAAAATTCCCCGAAATTGCTGAAGATCCAAGAAATCTACGGCTAGGAATATCGGCTGATGGGGTTGACGTCAACAGAGGAAATAGGCATCACAGTGTATGGCCAGTTTTAACTGTCATATACAACCTTCCTCCATGGTTGTGTATGAAAAGAAAGTTTATCATGCTTTCGGTATTAATATCAGGATACCCGAGAAATGATATCGATGTTTTTTTAGAACTGTTGGTTGATGATCTACATACCTTATTCGAGACAGGGGTTGATACATATGATGCTTACACAAAAGATAACTTTAATCTACGTGCCGTTGTGTTATAGACAATAAATGATTATCCTGCACTTGGTACATTATGTGGCTGCCCGTACAGTGGATTCAAAGGTTGTGTAGTATGTGGGAAAGATACAAACTGTGTTAGAATTTCTGCCTCATCCAAGCAAAGTTATGTTGGTCACAGACGATATCTACCATATAACCATTCGTTCAGAAAGCAAGAAAAGGCATTTAATGGACAACAAGAATTTCTCCAGCTCCAATTCCAATGACCGGGGAACAAATATACAACGAGGTACAACATATTGAAAATAAGTGGGGAAAAGGAAAACGAACAAACAATAAGGCATCAGAAAAACCAAGAAGATACAAGAGGCAGAGGTGGGAAGATTCGAAAGCAGAAAAGAAACACAACAGAAGAAGAGGGTAGTTTAAGGCAAGTAAACTAACAAAACGGTGCGTATTGGAAGAAATTCAACATTTGGTATCGAAAACTTAGGTATTGGAGGCATAATTCTGTTTCACATTGTATTGATTTTATGCATGTAGAAAAGAATGTTGCTGAGAGTCTAGTCGTAACTTTGCTACATGTTCCGGGAAAGACGAAAGATGGAGTGAATGCTCGATTGGATCTGGCTGAGTTAGGGGTAAAACCATAGTTGTTTGCTATGCAAGAAGAAGACAAAACAACACTACCTCCAGCAGGTTACACATTAACGAATGCTGAAAAAGAGACCTTTTGTGAAACGTTACACAACATCAGGGTACCACAAGGCTATTGTTCAAATTTCTCTAGTTTGGTCAACCCAAAGGATAGGAAGCTCATTGGTCTTAAATCGCATGACTATCACATGCTAATGCAAGAGTTTTTGCCCATTGCAATACGTCCAATCATGCACCCACCCACACGATATGCTATTATCAGGTTTTGCTTTTTCTTTAAATCGATATGTAGCAAAGAAATCATATTGCAAGAACTAGATCAGATCCAAGTATAACTGGTAGTGACACTCTGCCTACTCGAGAAGTTCTTTCCTCCGGCATTTTTTGATATTATGATACATTTGACTGTGCACCTAACTAGGGAGGTAAAATTATGTGGTCCCATATGCTTTCGGTGGATGTATCCCTTCGAAAGATGTATGAAGGTTATTAAAGGACATGTGCGAAACAGAAATAGACCAGAGGGTTGCATTGCTGAGGAGACTATCGCGGAAGAAATAATAGATTTTGTTAGCGAATATCATAAATCCATGGAAACTATTGGTATCCCACCTGATAAACATGAAACTGATGAAAATGAAGAAGGAAAGCCATTGTCGGCCGGCAAATCAAGTGAAGTTTCTGCGGAACTCTTTCAGAAAGCACATCTGTATGTAATACAGAATACAGATGAAATTGTACCATATATCGAGTAAGTATTACTAACACATGTCTATTTCGTTACTTAACATGTTATATCAAATATAATAATCAAAGACAATGTTAGTAACAACAACATTGTTACTAACACATGTCTATTTCATTACTTGGGTAATGAATCACGAGATGACTACTATCGAACCGACTGTAAAAATGTTGTTATACGAAAATCCAAGTGAACCATGTCATGCTCAAGTTGTCACACTCTACCTTTATCATATTTCACCCATTCTTTTAAAGCATATAGACATTCGAATTTTTGTACTTGTTTAAGGATTTATGTTTGTACTGTGCAGAACCTTTTTAAGCTTTTGTTTTGCTGCAAATACTCTTGTGACGGATTTGATTTTATCTATTAATTTTTCACTTCCTGTTTGGTTTATATGTTTGTATACGAGGCTTTCAAACCCGGGCGATTCCCCGTATGAGTCATGAAGTTGCTTGTTGGGGATTTGAAGTTATCTTAATGTTGTTGGAATTACTGCTGCTCAGTTGAAGTTACTGCTGCTCTGCTGGACTAGTGCTGCTCAAGAAGTTCAAGGAAAATATGCCAGGTAGTTAGTGCTGCTAGTATAAATGTTAATGCTGCTAGTGGAAGTTAATGCTGCTAGTGGAAGTTAATGCTGCTCAGACAGTTGAACTAAAACACTAAATGTCAAAAAGCCCTGTACCAATAACAAATTGTGTACTTGGGCTTGCAAATGCTAAAACCTGGGATGCTATTAAAGGCAAGACCTTTGGAGTGAAGATACCCCCAACAATGACTTTTGCTGAAGTGAAGATAGGGAAGAGGAACCTTAGAAGTGGAAAGTGATGTTAATCTACTTTATGATGTTATGTATATTGGTATTTTGGTCCGTATGTAATGGTAGTAGATGTTAATCTACTTTTAAAACAATATGCATGTAACTAAATTTATGATGTTAGAATGGTTTGTGTTTGGTTACTGAAGTCAGGATGTTATCTTCTAAATTATGTTATATGCTTATTTGATTGACAAATGTGTGTTTTGGTTAGGATGTTATCTGCTTATTTTTAATTTTCTTTTGCAGAAATAATTGAGATAAGCTCAGACAGCTCAGAAGACAGGAAAGGGAGGATACGAAATAAGACAAGGCTATGTGTACCTTCTTGCTGGATATTGTTGCTATCTTTCGGGTTTAGACTTAGCTCATTATAAAGGTTTTTATGCTATGGCTGCCATAGGTGTTGTATCATTTGTTTTCAGAATTATATAAAGGAGAAACCAAAGGAATGGAGAACCATATTATAGTAGTAGAAAGCATTCTCATCGACATTGAAAATTGTTTGTTCTCTAGAACTTTTATGTTATATTAATTTGTGATAGTGAGTTGTATGGATTTGAATGACTATGGCCCTAGAATTTTAATGATACCGGTGTTTTCAGAAATGAAAAAGGAAAAACAAAGTGTAAGATGTGCAAGTTTCACTAGAGTTGCTTAATTCCATTATTGATTAGTGATGTAGTAGATGTTTAGGTTTTCATCGTGAGAAATTCTATTGTGATCCTTACTTGTATTATGTGCACAAAGGGGTTGTAACTATCCTTCGGTTCAACAAGACAGGATCATTGCTTGCATCCGGAAGCAAGGACAATGACATTGTCTTATGGGATGTTCTTGGTGAAGTTGGACTTTTTTTTGTCTCCGTGGCCATCGTGATCAAGTAATAACAACATACTGGTGTTTGATTCTCGTTTTAGTTATTTTTTCTTTATAATAAAAAGCGACTTATATATGTTTTCTTCCATTTTAGCAACCTGCTTACATTTGTTTTCTTCAAAAAAGCAGCATACTTGGGATTTTGCTGCTACAAAATTTATACCGCTTAAAATGGAACAAATCAGATGCATGTTGCTATTTTAATCAATGGAAATAGTGAACATATATCCGAAACTGAACAAATGTAGATTGTTGCTATCTGCAATTGTCTAAGATTGAATGACCTCAAAAGTTGTTTCTCGTGATGTTTCTTTCTTGTGTAATCTAAAGTATATAGCTTTTTCTTGGATTTGCTTTTGGATTGTATGTTACTGATCTTGCCTTCTTGGATTCAACTTGTTAGTGCCTCCAAGGACAAGTTTTTAACGGTTTGGGATCTTGACACCAAACATTGTACACAGATTATTGGTGGCCATCACAGTGAAGTGTGGTAATTAGATGTTGATCCTGATCAGAGGTACCTGGTCATTAGATCAGCAGATTTGGAGCTCCGAGTTTATACTATAAAGCATGAAAATGAGTTTAGAACGTCGAACACGATAGAAAACATTATTGTATCTATATACATTGCACCCACTATGTCTAGTATCATCGAATTTAGGTACTCGTTGGAATTTAAGTGACTGTATAGCTTTGAATTTATGAATGATTAATAAAATTTGAATTGAATGTATTTTGGCTTCCTATTCCTAGTTACATTTTATTTACGCATACTTAATATGATGCTATATCAAATCTGTTTGGAGTGGAAAAGAACAATACCAAATACACGTTTGGAATAATTGTTAAAAGTGTGCCAAATGATCTTTTTAATTGGCATAAAACTAAACCACATATTTTTGGGACGTTAGATAATGATGTGCCAAATTATTTGGCACAAAAATTTAATTTGTGCCAAATACTTTAGGCATGGGGATTAGATCGTACCAAATAAGCATTTGGCACAAAACAGAAAGTGTGCCAAATGTGCATTTAAAACGGTAAATTACTAACCGTGCCAAATACCAACTAATGGCACATAGCATTTGGCACGGCTTTTTGAGTATTTGGCACAGTTTTACAGCCTCCCAAATACCCGTTTTTCTTGTAGTGTAAAGGTGTTAATAAGTGTGACCATATGCTGTTTAAAGTGAAGAAATGTGTATTTTGTGTGACTGTTGATCATCCAATGGTCACATGAATTTTATGTTTGTGTGGCCTTTTGTAATATTTAGTCACACAAAGCATGTTTGTTTTGGGTATTTAGTCACATACAATTAAGCATAAAGTGGCCAAAAGTGTTAATAAGTGTGACCATATGCTGTTTAAAGTGAAGAAATGTTTATTTTGTGTGACTATTGATCATCCGATGGCCACATGAATTATATGTTTCTGTGGCCTTTTGTAATATTTAGTCACACAAAGCATATTTGTTTTGGGTATTTAGTCACATACAATTAAGCATAAAGTAACAAAAAGTGTTAATAAGTGTGACCATATAGTGTTTAAAGTGAAGAAATGTGTATTTTGTGTGACTATTGTTCATCCAATGGTCACATGAATTTTTAGTTTGTGTGGCATTTTGTAATATTTAGTCACACAAAGTATGTTTTTTGGGTGTATTTAGTCACATACAATTAAGCATAAAGTGGCCAAAAATGTTAATAAGTGTGACCATATGATGTTTAAAGTGAATAAATGTGTATTTTATGTGACTATTGATCATCCAATGGCCACATTAAGTTTATGTTTGTGTGGCCTTTTGTAATATTTAGTCACACAAAGCATGCTTGTTTTGGGTATTTAGTCACATACAATTAAGCTTCAAGTGGCCAAAAGTGCTAATAAATGTGACCATATGCTGTTTAAAGTGAAGAAATGTGTATTTTGTGTGACTATTGTTCATCCAATGGCCACATGAATTTTATGTTTGTGTGGCCTTTTGTAATATTTATTAACACAAAGCATGTTTGTTTTGGGTATTTAGTCACATACAATTAAGCATAAAGTGGCCAAAAATGTTAATAAGTGTGACCATATGCTGTTTAAAGTGAAGAGATGTGTATTTTGTGTGACTATTGATCATCCAATTGACACATGAATTTTATGTTTATGTGGCCTTTTGTAATATTTAGTCACACAAAACATGTTTGTTTTGGGTATTTAGTCACATACAATTAAGCATAAAGTGGCCAAAAGTGTTAATAAGTGTGACCATATGATGTTTAAAGTGAAGAAATGTGTATTTTGTGTGACTATTATTCATCCAATGGCCACATGAATTTTATGTTTGTGTGGCATTTTGTAATATTTAGTCACACAAAGCATGTTTGTTTTAGGTATTTAGTCAAATACAATTAAGTATAAAGTGGCCAAAAGTGTTAATAAGTGTGACCATATGCTGTTTAAAGTGAATAGAGGTGTATTTTGTGTGACCATTGCTCATCCAATGGCCACATGAATTTTATGTTTGTGTCGCCTTTTGTAATATGTGACCAAAAGTGTTAATAAGTGTGACCACATGTTGTTTAAAGTGAACAAATGTGTATTTTGTGTGACTATTGATCATCCAATGGTCACATGAATTTTATGTTTGTGTGGCCTTTTGTAATATTTAGTCACACAAAGCATGAAATTTAATGATGACCGATTTCAAATTTTGCTCTAAATAATAGTCACATGAATACTTCACGATGTGACTGTTATGAATATATTGCTCACATATAATCACCTTAAATGTGGCCATAAACATAATTTAGGCACACATTTGTGATATGTTGTGGCTATTGTAAAGACATATAGTCACATGATCGTGCTAGAAGTAAATGTGACTATACACATTAGCTTTTGGCAAGCTAACACAAACTAAACTTTAAACACACATATTAAGTTACGTGACCATATGTACTGGATTTTGGCTACACTTAAATAATGTGTCACAAAACGTTTAGTGTGACCATATATGGCATTTGGTCACAGTGTTAGAAGTGAATGTGACTATACACATTCGCTTTTGGTAAGCTAACACAAACTAAACTTTAAACACACATATTAAGTTACGTGACCATATGTACTGGATTTTGGCTACACTTAAATAATATGTGAAAAAACGTTTAGTGTGACCATATATGGCATATGGTCACAGTGTTCAAGTGTGTGACATATATTTGTCACTATTTATATGTATATCGTGACTAATGATTCAACCTTACTTTTCATTTGTCACGCGTCCCAAATTCATATGTGGCTAAATAATTAGCAAAAGATTGCAGTCACCCTTAAATAATGTGTGACAAAACTTGACTGTATGATTTAGACACATAAAAAATTACTTCATGTGACCATATATGCCAATTTGGTCACATTGTTCAAGTGTGTGACATATATTTGTCACTATTTATATGTATATCGTGACAAATGCTTCAAGCTTACTTGTATTTGTTGTAACACCCCAAACTAGGCGGATATTACAGTGCCGTGAATCCCCGACTGGGACCCACCCGGTAAATGATAATGATGAATTAAATAATATAATTGTAGTACCGAACCACATTATATTACCAAGTACTCCGATGAGGAGTTTAAGTACAACACACCAGGACAATACCGAATACTAGTATATTTTATATGGAGAAAAAATACACCAACCTGAACAAATAAACATCTCAAACGGAATTTGCAGCGGAAATACAACTGTAGAGAAATAAGCATGACTGAAATAAACGGAATGACTGGGGCCCCCTACTAGTATCACTGACTCGCCGCCACAACATGCTCTTCCCGTGCCTTTGCCTTGCCGTAACTCGAAAACAAAATCCCCAACGGCCGGGCCATACGTAACAACAATCCTCAAGGGTTGAAATTACACAATCATGATATATCTGAAGTTATGAAATATCCCTAGTTATGAATTACGCTGAAGAGGAGTATCATAGTACGCCCATAGCGTTCTGTGCAAGTGTACAAGACGGATGACCGGACACACCCGTCCTTGTACCTAATTAGTCTCACGGAGGTAATCGTTACCGTGTGCACAGTCCAATGTATCACTCCCAATACATGGCCATCACGTGCCCGACTAAAAATTCCACACATCCGCACCCGGCCACGCAATATGAACCCAGAAGGTCATATGAACGAGAATGACCATAATGAATATCAATGAATAATAATAATCTAACAAAGTCACGAATGACTCACCGAGATGAAAGTGATAATGAAGTGATTGATAGTTTCAATGAAATGATTGGAACCGCCGTTCCTCGCTAATGAAATGATTATTCGACAATTACAAGTCTCAATATGATTAATACAATGATGAATGAGTTATGATTATGGATGATCAACAACAAAAGGAATGAATATCCTTTTAACCGAGTAAGAATCAACTTACACAATACCGATGACAATGTCCTTCCACGAACAACGTCCTAATCGAGATACCGGTCGCTCGAACAACCTTGAATAACAATAATTACCAACAACTGTTCAATACACGTATCAAGCAACAAAACACGACTAACCCAAAATTCGATACAACGATAATCAAACTCATAGGGGCATTCTAACGAATACGTAACCAACCACACAACTTCGAAAATATACAATCCCGAATATATCGAAACCAACACCAAAATGAGTATTTCGGACCATCAAAACACTTCAATGATATCAATAATCCCATAGGAATCCACAATTTCAAGATTACAACGTCAAACGGAAATCCCCAAATTATCCGAAGTCAACCCCAAAGGTTCTTGAATCAAACCTCAAAATTTATGAAATCCGAAATATACACGGAATAATCCGTAGGAAAACATTTACCCAAGGTAGATAATCCATATCTAACATATTCCATCAACAATCCAAGCTTACACGAAGAAATCGGAAGGAAAAACCAAAAATTCGAAATTCTAGATCCAAGAAGATTATTACCTTGATTCGATGTGATGAGGATGATGAAATGATGATTAATCCAAAAGATAAGCTTGAAGATGATGATTGATGATTACACCTCGAAGAACACTCTCCAAATCGCCCGGAATCGCCGAAGAAACGAAGGGAGATTATAAATGACGAAGTAAGAGCTAGACTGTCCTATTTATAGTAATCCCAGTTTAGCGCGCGTTAGCCCCAGTTCTTAGCGTGCGCTAACGGGTGTTTTGGGTAGTCCAGTACCCATTGTCCGATCACGGTAGCGTGCGCTACGTACCTTTTGTAGCGTGCGCTACAACCATGCCATTAGCGTGCGTTAATACCCATGGTTAGCGTGCGCTAACGAATTATTTGATGCCCAGTACTGGAATCCAGAACCTCCTATTCTCTGATCTGATCTCGGTAGCGCGCGCTACACACAATAATTAGCGTGCGCTACTACACCGTTTGCGTACGCTAAAAACCACACATAGCGTGCGCTATGAATAAATTCAATGCAGTCCAATAGCCACTGGACTCAACCTGATCCATCCTTAGCGCGCGCTACACCAAATATTAGCGTGCGCTACTACAACCCACTAGCGCGCGCTACTTACCATTCGTAGCGTGCGCTACTTATAACTCACCTGCAGTCCAGTACCTTCTGGACTGCAGCCAGGGTAACATTAGCATGCGCTAATGCTGAGTGGTAGCGTGCGCTACCTGTACTCAATTAGCACGCGCTAAAAAGAGCACGTAGCATGCGCTACTCCTCACGCACAACCCACAATGAAAATGACAATGATGATAAACACGGCACGAAACTCCAATTAGATTAGTGATGAATGACGATTGATACACGATACAATTACTCTGAACGATGAATACCATGATTGAATGTGAGTGACAAATGATCATTAATGAGTGAAATTACTGAATGATAAATACTGAATGATAATGACTGAATTACAACCGGGTATTACATTTGTCACACGTTCCAAATTCATATGTGGCTAAATAATATTACCAGTTACCTTTAGCCACAAAATGTTCGAATGTGTGGCAATACAGTTCTAATGGTCACACAATCGAAATTTTCATGTGTGGCTAATTAGTAAATGTTGTCTATTTTGGTACCTTTAGCCACATAAATATGTGAATGTGTGGCCGTTCCATTTTGCCCATGTGTGACCAAATCCACTTTTTGTACTAGTGCCTCCCAGATATTTCGCCGAACCATCCCCGGGTGGAAAACCGCTTGTGCTCGCACTAATCATTACCACTGATCAATTATCACATCCGGATAACGTCATAGGATAATACAATTAAACCAACTGTGTAGTCACAACATCGAAGTGTACAACCAAAATTCACTACCAAGAAAGGTAACAATTAATAACACACGTCAATAATATCTAGGGAATCAACAATCGACAAAGAGCACGGATACCACTGTAATAATCAAATTACTGTTGTGACAGTCACAAGTTAACGGTCGTAATAACATGTAGTTTACGGCCATAACATCTAGGAGTTTATGTCCATAACACCCAAAAGCTTACGGCCGTAATGGTAAACATATTACGGCCGTAATCACTAGCTACAAGACAGCAGAATTGTCCCAGCAGCCCCGAATGGCTACGAAGGTTAAGGATCAACTCCTAACAATATATCCCGGCATTTAGAAACACTGCAAAATTCCCCGACAAACATAACAACATAACAACATGTCGCAACGACTTAGTCCCAACACGCAAGTACATAATGTCTTAAATTCCAAAAATCAAAGTCGTTTTAAAAAATAAAATATTCCAAAATCCTTTTGATCTTAACCAAAAATGACGGTAATGGTTTGCAATGTCCGAAGTATTTTAAAACACATTTTTCAGATACCGTCTGAAGGGGTCATTTAAAAATACATGACTAACTTGTCAAAGTTTAACCGATATCAAAATCCATGTAAAATCGTTGTTTAACCGCACCATCGAAATATTTTCAAAAATCGATTCTTTTACAACTTACTCAAGCTCATAAAATCCTTTAGAAAGTCGTTTTTAAACCTTCACACATCGGAAGTAATTAAAATAATCAAACTTGAAACCACGTGCCAAATCGGCAAACGAGACTACAATTTTAATCAAATATGATTCGTGAACACCAAGTCCAAACATACGTCAAAACCATCCATATGAGTTCCTCACGAACTCTGCCATCGATACAACCTCAGGATCACACTAAAGTTCACAGTTTTCACATTATATTGCACCATTCGGTGTCCAACCATCAATACATTCAACTCAATATACAAACAACGTACCACGAATGCCAAACTTGGACTCCATTTCACAACACCAAGCAAACAAAAATTGTGCACCTCAATTATCCCACATAAATGAAATCATGAAACACCGATACCTTGCATAAAAGAGGAGACTTACGTTCACAGGCCGCACAGAGATGACGATCGCCCACGATACTAATCTCGCCCGACAATACGTACGACACATTGTGACCACGCACAACTCAACTTATCACCCGACAACTCGAATGACATGACATCATATTACTCGACAAACCACGACTCGACTTGACCCGACAGCCTAGGTTTCCGCAACCTAAGCTCCGATACCATAATTGTAACACCCCCATACTGTATGGGAATATTACACGCCGTAGACCCTCTCTGTGAGGACCTACCAGGCTAAACAACACAGAACTACCAAACTTTGACCGACCGAAGTCAGTCGTTACAATAGTACATACTATTTAGGTCAAATTACAATACAACCATATAGACCGATAAGGTCACACGACTAACGCAAACAAGATGAAATACAACTTTACAACAAATACCCATATAGGGGTAAAGATACGCGACAACGGAAGTCTGAACTATAACTCGGTTGATACAACAAAACCCGACCAACTCTCAACTCTTGATTAGTATCGTAGCGTGTCACTTTTTGTGCCGATCCTGTAACTGCTCAGCATGTACCTGGACGCAAAATAGACATCCACCCCCGATTACTCGGGGGTTAGTAAAACTCCATTGTTTTACTACTGCAAATATAATAATATTACGAAATGTATCAAGCAGAAAGCAATCACGAATCAGGTAACACAATTTAATTGTCAAAACATTCCCGAGAGGTTTTACTAATCAGAAAACAAGTGATGAAGTTTTAAGAATTAAAGCTCGACATCTCGGGAGTTTTTGAACATAATTTCTTTTGGACCTCGAGTCCCAAATTTCAAAACTTTTTCCGAAATCAACAAGGCCTCAGCTCGGTTCTTGATTCAAAACACATTAGTGAAATATCATCACATGTCCGGGATTTAACATCAAAACATTATCCACGCAATCATTGTTCATACTAGTCAAGTACCAAACTCCGGAGGTCACGACGGACCGTACACGGTTTCACGCATTCACTATTCGTACACATCATATCATTACGACAACATCGTATATAACCCATGGCCATACCCCTTAGTACCGGCCCCTAAAGGCCCCGTCGAGCCTTCCCTGGGTGGGTAACCAACTCCCGCGACCGTACCCCTTAGTAACGGTCCCTAGAGGCCCATCGAGCCTACCCCATGTGGGAAACCAACTCCCGCGACCGTACCCCTTATTACTGGTCCCTAGAGGTCTCGCCAGACCCTCCCCAGGTGGGAAAAGACTTCCATGACCGTACCCCTTAGTACCGGTCCCTAGAGGTCTCGTCAGACCCTCCCCAAGTGGAAGAATGTCAACATGTCATTCAAACTCATAGTTCACAAGTAACATACGCAACAAAACATAACCCATCACCACAGATAACACACCTTAATACAATTATGTTCGAACAACCAATCATACACCAAAATACATGTCCATGTGCATAATCAATCTCACAATAATCACAATCATCACCATATCTCAAACCCAAGCAATCAAGCCCAGCACGAACCACGCAACTAACATGACCAACACGACTTCACAAGGTTAAACAAGCAAGAATATCATTAATACCAACAAACATTCGAATAATCAAATCCGCATGAATCATATCCACGGAGATAAACCAAATCGTCATAAATACAATATATAAACTTATCCACAAGACACAAATCATATAAGTAGAATACTTGCCTTAATAATAGATATCAAACACTCCGAAGAACACGGCTCAACCGGAAAACTCGGACCCCGAAGAAAACAACGATCGGGAGGGTTCCGATTCGAGTTCTTCACAAGGATTTCATCCCTAAGACATATCATCAATAAATCAATGATCGTACGAGGAATAATAGTTGTATAACGCCCAAATCCCCCCTCTAAGACCTTTCACCGAACACCTTCAAGGCATCGATTAAGAACTCAACAAAACGACGGATCTATAGCAATCGGACCATGGAACAACAAGGAAAATGATAGAATATAACTTAATAATCATTGATCCATCTCAAATCTAAGTTATTACGGGTTAATCGGACAAAAACCAAACAAAACCCCCAATTTTCCCAAAACTAATATTTTAGGAAATCTAACCTTGATTTGCTGGATCAAAGGATCTTATGGAGGGATTAATCGATGATATAGGCTCTAGAACTTCGTGGATTCGTTGTTTAACAACAGCCTTCGCCTCCTCCGAAACTCCAGCCGCGGACAGAAAAGAAAGAAAATGATAAATGAGTGGAAATATGACTGCTCAGTCATACTTATAAACGTGCGCCTTAGCGTGCGCTACGGGTTCCAAGTAGCGTGCGTTAACAGGCAGTCTCGGCCGAGAATCTTTAGCCGGGGCCCACATGACCCGGTACTGTAGACCCAACCTGCCTACTGGAACCTGCCTGCCCGACCGCGATAGCGCGCGCTAGCCGATCTGTCCAGAACTCTCTGGACTAAAGTTCTCGGCCAGGTAACGTGCGCTAGTCGTCCGACAACGTGCACTACACCTGCCGATTATCGCACGCCACGACCGACAGTAGCGTGCGCTACCTGCCGATCCTTCCCAAGTCCAGAACCTCAGAAACCTCTCTGCCCAGCCCGATAGCGTGCGCTGGTCGGCGGAATAGCGTGCGCTATTCCTGCCGAGTTAGCGTGCGCAGCCTTCCGGCAGTGGCGTGCGCTACGCCGGTTCCGTCGCGCCTGCCCGGCCATTGCCCAGCACTTTCGATAGTGTCTGCCGCACCTGTCCGGCCAGTGCCTAGCCTCCATGACCCGACGACTCGATTTCCAAAAACGCACGGAACAAACACGACGAAATGACAACATCATCGATCCGAAATGAAATACCATGCCACAATTAATCACACGCGACCATATAAACACAAAATCAATGATAGGGAAAAATAATACCGACACCCGGCAATCGAGAAATATCCGGATAAATCTAAAATAACCAGAATGAAAATCTCGGGTATTACATTGTAGGTGATGAATCCAAGTACCATAGCTGATTATGTGGTTGATGCAAATACTGGAAAATTTAAATACATGGTTTATGCTTTGGGGGCTTTGGTATCTGGATTTTATTATGCTAGACCAATTATTGTTGTTGATGGGACACACCTCAAGGGTAAGTATCGAGGAGTATTATTTGTCGGTGTTACAAAAGATGGTAACAATAAGATATTTCCACTTGCTTTCGGGATTGGCAACGTCGAATGCGATGAGTTGTGGAAGTATTTCATGTACAAAATGAAAGAAGCCTTCGGTTATCCAATAGATCTCTTGATTATTTCAGACGGGCATAAATCCATAGCAAATGCTATAGGAGAGGTATTCCCACTTGCGCATTACGGGTTATGTTGTTACCACGTTCAGAAGAATTTGGCTAAGTGTGGTCAACATGTGGTGGCAATTTTCAATGCTGCAGCTTACTGCTATCGTATTGAGGACTATAATAGGCATATGGAAAGTTTAGAAATAGCATGTCCAACTGCAGCTACCACTTGAAAGAAGCTGTCGGTGAAAATAGATGGGCTCATGTGAAGTGCCCAGTCTGGAGATTCCAGGTTATGAATTCAAATGCCGTTGAAAGCATGAACAACCATCTTCTCTGGGATAGAAGGTTGCCCGTTTCCGCACTTCTCGAGGTATGTCAAACCTTAATCGACATAAAAGTGCAAATGAGTGTCCTCAACCTTTAACGAATCATGCATACGAGTTATTGATGAAGGCAGTTGGAACTGGATCGAACATGGATGTTCAATTTCTCAGGGATGGGGTGTTCAAGGTGACCTCTCACCGGAAAAATTATGTTGTGGAGTTTAGAGAGCAAAAATGCAGTTGTATGATGTTCCAGCACGATATGATCTCGTGCAATCATGCCCCTGCAGCTATAAGGTACCTCAATCACGACCAAACTGTGTACATACATGATTACTACAAAGTGTCCACGCTTCGCCAAATGTGGGGACGGTCTTTGATTCCAGTACCTCACCCAAGTGATTGGTTCATTCCTGCTAACATCAAGGTAAAAGTTTGTGAACCACCAGACAATCCGAGATAGACAAGGCGATCCAAATAAAGGAGATACACATCAGGTATTGAGTCCTCAACTCATACTCGTAAAGTTCAAACATGCCTTAGATATGGAGGCACAAGGCACAATAGAAAGACTTGCACTGCAGTTATTCCCCAACTCTTGGAGAATTTCACAATGCAACCAACTCCGTCTAAAAAGGTACATGCAAAAAAAAAGTGTAGTATATGTAACTCGGATGACCACACTGCTCCGAAATGTCCAACTAAGCATCGTTTTGACCTAAATGAGCCCCCAATATAAAATTGGTTATATTTATTTAAAGTAGGGAAAAAAAATTTTACACTAGAACCTTTTTAACAAATTTGAAGTTACACCACAACCTTTTATTTTTTTTACTCGACACTGAAACGTTAGTCAACAGTTTACCTTTACACAAAATTTGGGACGGTGTTAACAATGTCCGTCAGTTTGAGGGCAAAACAGAGAAATTGGGTCTCACAGCCCATCTCCCTCATTTTCCTATCGATTTTCCCCTCCAGAAATCCCCCTCTTTTTTATACCCAATTTCTAACCCTAATCAACACCTTCTTCCTTATTCCATCACAAATTACAGAAATCCCTCAATCGAAAATGGAGAACAATGATGAACTGGGACCGACCATTTGTCGTTGTGGGTTTATTGGTGCCCGATTCACCTCTTGGACGGACAAACATCCCGGAAGAAGGTTTGACAGATGTCCATTCGTTGGGGTAAGTGACTTTAACTCGAATTTGTCTAACTTTTGTTTGAATGGAGTTTGTTGTAGTTGATGTGCTTCTGTTTGATACATTGTAGAGTAAAAGCAAAGTACCATGTAAGCATTGGATTTGGGTTGACCCAAAAATGTGCAAGAGATCTATTGAAACCATTCCCAGGTTATTTAGACAGATTAATGATTATGAGGCGAGAGTTAGTGCTCTAGAGGAAGAAAATGCACGACTTAGGGCTCAAAACAGTCATTCTTCCGCCAGTGGTAGTGGTGGAATTGCAGGGGAAGACGTGAAGAATGAGATCGATGAGGTAAGTGCTAGGATTCAAGAGTTGCGTATTCGAGTTGGAATTAACTAGAATGGATCCAGTTTGATGTAGTGTATGAATCAAGTATGAAGTAGGCTATGTTTTGATGTGATGTAATGTATGAATCAGGTGTTTGCTTTTGATGTAATTTTGTACTAATTCCGTAGTAATGAAGTGGCCATGTGTAAGCATATTTTTCTGCAGATTTATGTGATGTGTAACCAAGTTTAATTATGCACATGTACCTTTTAAACTTGATAAACTTGTACACTCAAATTGAACAATTAACCTGTACATAATTGAACAAAAAACTTGATAAACTTGATTATAAAAAACAGAACAGGATAATATGGAGTAGCATCATATCATTCAATTCAACAAAAGATAATAAGTTTAATCAACCAAACTTAGGTACATCCACCAAGTTAACAAAATACATTGCACAAATGGCATCTACACTAGCATGAACAAACTGGTGTCACTTCTGATTCCCAGAACTTGCAGTGACACTTGACTCTTGGGTTCCAGTAGCAACTAATGCTAATCTTTTGCTCCTTCTTGTTGGTGTATCTGGCTGGATCTTCTTTTTGTCTTTTTTGGTCTTCTCAGCAGGTGCTTCCTCAGTAGTTTCAGACCTCACAATTTCTTCTGCAACATCATCTATAAGACTCATCACACATTCTTCACCCACAGCATGGCATGCCTCATTGCAGTCAGGACATTTACCCTTTTGAGTAGTAATAGTCTTGTCAGACTGTTTTTTTCCAGTTCTTGTCCTCTTGTTCTTCCTCTTAACTCTTGCTTCATCATCTACTATCCTCGTGTCCTCTTATAGCTTTTCTCTCTTAACACAACCTGCCTTGTTATGTCCTGGTAACTTGCAGTAGGAGCATTTCATAATCATCCCATGCCTGCCCAACCTACCAGTCTCTGCAGCTTTCTGTAGTGCAAGCTTAGCTTTAATTTCTTGAATCTCAGTCCATTAAACAAGCAGGTGTACTCATTACTCTTCATCCTGCCATACTCCAATTTCTCTCTAATTAAAGGACAAATTTCACCCCACCAATGTTCTGCCTTATTCCTACTAAGCCAGACTCTTTTCATTATCAGCATCCTTATTTCTTCAAGCATCTCTATGATTGGCTTGCTTCTTGACTCCAGTATCATGGATTTAAATGATTCAGACAAGTTGTTGACACATATGTCAGACTTTACAAGGGTCCTGAAGTGGGATTTAGACCAGTTTGTAGGAGGCTTATTTTGAAGCCACTTATATGCTCCCTTGTCTTTCCTTTCTATCTCACTCATAACCTGCTCAAAGTCAACCAGTCTTGTACATTTTGCAGCTTCCCATAAGAGTTGTTTAAGAGTTAGGCCCCCATGATGTATCTTCATGCTGTTGTATAGGTGAACCACACAAAACCTGATAAACATGTAGAGTCTAATTTACAAGAGAACAAATTAACAAATTAACAAACAAAGTAGCAAAGTAGCAAAGCAGCAAAGTACCTGTTTTCGGCATTGGGAAACAAGCTCTCAATTGATGTAATCAGTCCTTTTTGCTTGTCTGACATGAATGTGCAGTCAATTATATCCTCCTCAATGCCTAAATCAGTAGCCAAATACTCCAAAAACCAAGTCCATGTGTCTGTCTTCTCCTTCTCTACTACAGCATAAACAATGGGATATAAGGAGATGTTTGGATCAACTCCCACTGCACTGAGTAGTATGCCTCCATTTTTACCCTTAAGATGGAATCCATCTAAACAGATAACCTTCCTTAGTGACTTGAACCCTATATTCATTGCACCCCAGCAAATGTATATTCTCTTGAAGAGCTGCCTACCATCATCACACTTGAATGGTTTTATCATAACTATGTTAGTCTCATCACTCTTCTTGATCTCAGCTGCATATCTCCACAATGCAGCGTATTGCACAACCTCACAACCAGATTTCTTCAATTCAACTAATTTATTTGCCCTGTACAGCTTGTTGTCCTTGATTAACACTCACTTCTTGCTTCTTATAACAGTCTTCATAGACTTCACCTTCCACTTATATATGCTCTTAATTTCTTCCTCATATTGTTGTGGTATCCACCTGGAAGATGCAGCCTTGACTTGCTCAACCCTACTACAATGATGTGTATCATTCAAGGCCTTGATCTGCATAGCCACCTTACCACTTGCATGGAATGAATTAGCTTTAAGACTCCAAGGACAGCTCTGGGAAGCACAACTCACAATGATCCTGCCCTCATCATTTCTGTCAAACCTTATCTCCTTACCGTTCTTGATTGAGTGATTCCTAATGGCCTCCCTCAACACCTTATTCCCAGGGAATACCAATCCAATTGAAAACTTAGGGTCCTACATATCTGTAATGGGGTTAAATAGTGGGAACCCCATATATTGACCAACTGTTGCAATGATAGGAACTGACATTTCAGGGGTGCTGTCAGTCCCATTAAAGTTGTAGTTATCTAGCCCACCTAAACACTTGTTTAGTTTGACATCCTTGTAGTATGCTGCATTTTCATTTGTCAACTCAACATCACTATCATTGAATCCATCTGACTTGACTGAATCTTCTCCAACAGACTGCTCATCAAAGTCTGCTTCTCTTTCATCCACCAAGTGTGAAAACATCTCACTATCAATATGCTCTCTATGAGCTGGTTGTTCTAGAATCTCAGGTTGTTTAGAAGTCTCACCACCACCATCTTGTTTAGAAGCCTCACTCTGATCACTTCCCTCACCTTGATCCTCTTCATCAGCCTCATCTTCATCCTCCTCTACACCATCATTCAGGTGCTCTATTACCACACCTACTGAGTCCATACTATCAACAAAATATCCCATACTACATGTATCTATATCAGTCTCCATCTTTACCAACTCTTTACAACAATTTACCCCACTCTTTGACATATAATAGTTCACATTCTTAGTGTCAATGCCACACATAATAACCATTGCTTTAACTTCTATCATACTCATCTCATCCACATTACACCAATCAAAATAGGATACAACTCCTCCATCATAATATGATTTTCCCTTCTTAAACTTCCCATGGTGGTGCATCACTATTGTAAAATTACAGCTCATTGGGACTGCGAAAACAAAAAAGTGCAAAAATCAATTTTTTAATCTCTTCTCAGGATGTTTAAACAAAAGCAATCTTACAGTAACAAAATATACACCTATTACAGAGACATTATCATCGAAAAAACAAAGTAAACTAAGTAAAATATACTACTGAGTAAAAACAACACATATTAAACCAACATTATCATCAACAACACCAAAACGGAGATTACGAGAAAACCATCGACAATAGCATAATAGAACTTACCATACTCTGGAGCTGTGCGTCCTTCAGGAATCCTAGTACATGGACTTCTTGTTTTCCAAGACATTGCAATTCCGTCGGAGATGATCGATCGTCAGAAGGTTCTGTTTTCGAATTTCAGAGAACCGATCTGGGGTTTAGTGAAATTAGGGTTCAAATGTTTGGTTTCTCTTGTTATATGATTCTCTCTCAGGTTTAGTGAAAGTAGGGTTCAAACGTCGGGTTCTCAAAGAACACCAATTTCTCTGTTTTGCCCTTAATGGCTCGTGTTTTGCCCTCAAACTGACGGACATTGTTAACACCGTCCCAAATTTTGTGTAAAGGTAAACTGTTGACTAACGTTTCAGTGTCGAGTAAAAAAATAAAATGTTGTGGTGTAACTTCAAATTTGTTAAAAAGGTTCTAGTGTAAAATAAAATTTTCCCTTTAAAGTATTTGTATGTTTCATATTTATTAATTCGTATTAAAACTGAAGCTTAAATATTTTCATTGGGTGTTTATTATAGTTGGGTTACAATCGGGAATTTCAGGTCGATAATCATTATATTTAGTATAAAAAAAAAGAATCGTTCGAGTCACACCTCTTTTAGATTTTGACTTGATTTTTTTTATATTTACTATTTTATATTTATTTAATATTGAATTGTTTCATTGTGTATTTATTATATAAAAAAAAGGTATTCATACACAATAATCATTATAAAAAAAATCGTTCGAGTTACTCTTATTTTAGATTCCGAGTTGAATTTTTTTATATTTACTATTTTATTAATTTAATACTGAATTATTTTCATTGTGTATTTATTATAAAAAAGATATTCATACACAATAATCATTATAAAAAAGAATTGCTCGAGTTACTCCTCTTTTAGATTCCGAGTTGATTTTTTTATCATTTAATGTTGAATTATTTTCATTGTGTATTTATTATAAAAAAGGTATTCTTACACAATAATCAATATAAAAAAAAAGAATCATTATTTACTGACTTGAAATATTTATATATATATGTATATCACTAAAGAAAAGATATCACTAATCTCTATCATCCCATCGTATAAAAAAACTAGTGGGATCGTATATTACAATATCTACACCATCGCTAAACTTCCATATAGCTCGTGCCATACGTCCTCTAAATGCGTAAATATCCATATCGGTCTTTCTATGAGAGAAATACTGTTGAACGAGAGATTCTAAAGTCCGTATAGAAAACGCACCACAAGAGGTCGATTTATCCTGTACATAGGATAAATTCTTTCTTGCTACAGCAATTTGAAACTGAGTAACCGGGGTGATAGCAGGGCCGCGCTCGTAAAATCCAGAATGCTGTAGAATGGTAGGAATTAAGTAACATATACCCGATGGCTGCTGCGATCTTAATGTAGGTCACAAGTCGTCCAGGAATAAGTCTAGAGGGGGGTGTGAATAGACTTATTGAAACTCTTTTCCTCAAAGGATGAGTTTCTCAACTGATAGTAGATGACTTAGAGTCGTTTATGTAAGTGCGGAAATCAGCTCATGACGAATACAGAAATAGTCAATGGAAAAGTTAAGTATGTGTGCAGCAGGTAAGTATGATAATGAAAGCAGTAAAACAAGCAGGCAATTATAGTGGTCTCAGAGGTGGGGTAATCCTCTACTAATCCACTTTTCTCCAAACCATTTGGAGATGAATTCACTATAATTCTCAACTAGTGATAAATATTACAGTGATTGAACCAATTACAACAGCTTCCAACCAGTGGAATTCCTTGCCGTTGCAACTCCCTTTGACTGCCTTGGACCTCTTGATCTACGATCCTTGGATGCCTTTACAGTCTCTCAACTTCAACCAGTGAAGTACCCCGAACTCAGGTTTTAAAGACAAGAGTGATTGTCTTCTCCAACTAAGAGCTTCTTCAAATAAGAACTTTAGAACGCTTGCTCTTTCACGATGCTATTGTTCGCTTTGATTGCTTTGTTTGCTATGATTGCTTGTAAGTGTTGTTCGCATCGTATTCAAATCTTCAAATATATATAGATGTCGATCCTTGAGCATTTCTTTATAGCCGTTGCAAATCTTTTAACATATCCGTCCGTTGGAGAAATAGACTTCTTTGTTTATTTTTCTGAATGTTGCAAGGCTGGATTCCCATATTTTAATCCAATTCCGACCGTTGTGAAGACTTCCATGTGATGCGCCGAATCTTTTGAATATAATAAGATTAAAGTCTTCAGTGGTGGGTCTGGATGAATTACTTAATTCATATCTTTTCTGAGAATCCCTCTAATCTGTCTCTAATCGCCCGCATATGACTTTTCGTAAATCTTGACTATTCAACGCATGCTGACGTGGACAGGAGTACTTGGCTGATTACTTGGCTGACCTCTCTGTGGTCAACTAGTCTGATGTGCAGTCAACCTTCTCTGGTGTCAACTTCTCTGATGTGCCGACTTGTCTGTAGTCTTCTGACCTGATTTGAACTTGACTGATCTGATGGTCAGACTACAGATGACTTGACTTCCCTTCTTGATTGCAGTCTGGTCCAACTTCGCTGATTAAATTGTTGACCAGAACTCTTCTGATAAGTATTGCCTGATGTGACTTGTCTGTGGTCAACCTTATCTGAACAGGTGAGTTGACCAAGACTCGACTGATATGTACTTAGCCGATTTTTAAGCCTAACTTATGTGGCCTATAGAAGATACTCATTTGGTTCTTCTTTACATTTTGCCAAGTATCTAACTTATCATAATTTGGCCTATGGAAGATACTCATTTGGTTCTTCCTTACATTTTGCCAAGTAATAAACATATATTTGAATATAAAGATGACATCATCAAAATCTAAAAAGTATTCCTAACAAATTTCCCCTATTTTGATAATGGCAAAACTTAAGCAGTTATTCAAATGAACAGATCTGCAGATAAGTGCAAGACTCAAACTAAAACCAGTCTTATTTTGAGACAACTAGAAGTTGTCATTCAAATGACTATTTATATATTTCTTCTGTTTGTTTACAAGTACATAGCTTTAAATAAACAAACAAGTACAGAGAAGTTACAAATTTTTCAAAAATCAAAATTACAAGAAAAGTAAAAAATACAAGTACAAATAAAAGCTATCTGCCTCTGCCTCTGCCTCTGTGGAAAGTTTGCTTGGCAGGTCTAAAGGACTTAGCTCCGATTGGCCTTTTCTTGATGGGGGCTAGGCCGTATTTCCTCCTGAAAACTAGTGCAGCAAAATCTTGTTCTTCTTGGGAAGAGAACTTATGCTCGTCACACAACTTCTTTATCTTCCTTTGTAGTGCTAACTCATCCAATTCATTGTTTGGTACAGTGGGAGGATCTTTAGGCCTGAAGGGAGGAATCATGGGGTATGCATTACATCCTTTTGCATGTTTTAGTAGGACGGCCCAGAGCTTTGGTTGTGTTGATTCCATAAAGTTAATAAGTCTGCTGTGGGGAGCAATTTTTATCCTGGAGTAGCTCCCAGATATAAAAATCTTTAATGAACTTTTTTTTGTAGATCCCCACATTGGTGCAGCTTGGACAGGAAGGAAATCTTCAACATACCACAACTCTTTGCCTTCCCATTCTAGTGTAGGCTCGTCCCCAAGTCTGGTCCTCCTTTTCTTGGCTGCAGGCTGATCATCAGTCTGCTCTTGGTCAGCTTTTTCCTTCCTCTTTGCAGTTGATGTCCCAGCTGTAATAAATTGGACATCTTGCTTCTTCTTCGTCCTCAGCTCCTGAACTTATCTTACTTCCCCCTGCCTGCTTCCTTCCCCCTGTAACCTTTCTTTCCCCTTTTTGCCAGCATCAACCAGGGTGGTCAATTGCTGCTCTACTCTTTGCATCCAGTCAGACATGCCAAGAGGCATTCTGGAATTGTTGGGAGGAGGAGGTTGAGGGGCATTCCTCTGCAGAAGGGTGTCAATCTTTGTATTAATTGACTGCAGGTCAGGTGTGACTTTGGCGGCAAACAGCTCTTCAAGGGATTCTCTGACAATGTTTCTGATCAGCTCAGTCATCACAGGGGAGATTGGTGATGACTGAGGTGAGTGCTCACCGACGCTCTCTGTGCCTGCAGGTAGGTTTGCAATGGACCTACCTGTCTGCAGACTCCTGTCTGCAGGTGGCTAATCAGGTGGGGTCTGCTCAGGGGTCCCCGACCTGTCATCTTCTTCGGCTAGGCTGGCATCAAGGCTAGTGTAGCGAGCAGGAGCCCTAGCCTTTTCTTCAATTTGGCCTTCTTTCTCTTCAGTCTCTTTCTCCTTTTCTTCTTTTTCTCCTTCCTTCTCTTCATCCTTCTCATTTTCCTTCTCTTCATCCTTCTCTTCATCCTCTCTCTTTTCTCTCTCACCCTTTTTATCATCATCATCATCATCATCATCATCATCATCATCATCTTCTTCATCATCATCCTTTTTATTATCTTTTTCATCATCATCATCATCTTTTTCTTCTTCTTCTTCCTTATCAACTTCCTCTCCTTCTTCTTCTCCTTCATCCACCAACTCAGTTTTTTCGATCTCTCCTTCTTCAGACTGTTTTTCAACTAAAATGTTTTCTTTTTCTTTTTCTTTTTCTTTTTCTCCTTCCTGCTGTCTCTCCTTTTCATCTTCTATTACAATGATGTCTTCTTCAGCTTCATTTTCTTCAACTATGCCATTTTCTTCTCTTTCTTCTTCTTCCACCACTTCTTCGATTCTAATCTCCTTTTCAACTACCTCTCTATCTTCATTCAGAGTACCATCAAAAACGCTTGCCATTATAAGATGAAGGAGCTGGTCCATGTTTGTTTTAAAATTGGACATGAACCAGCCTTCTTGAAGTAGTAAAATCAGATCTGACTCATTGTAAAAATGTGTGAGCAGATCCTCTGTAGCCTGGGGATACTCCCAGCTACTCCCTTCAATGAAAGATTGAAGTTGAGTGAATGGAACAGATTTAAGGGATTTCCATTCCTCAAAAATTTCAATAAAAGAATATTTTAGAGCATGAGATTTGACAAGTAAAAGTTGCTCTATAGACAGGTTGAAGACATTGTTTTCAAGCAGATTAAAAGAGTAATTTGCTTCTGGAATCAGGATGATCAAACCTGCTTCTTCTTCCTCAGATGCAAAATGAGGGGTTAGAACAGGAACCATTTGGGTCTCCAGGCTGGAGGGAGCAGGCTGATCCTCCATGTGAATGGGTTCAGGGGTAGTAAACTGATCTGGCTGCTCCTCCTCATCAAACAAGCGCCTGGGTCTTTTAGGTGAAGGTTCTGGTGAGGAGTGGATTACGGAAGGCTCACCAGGGGCTGGTCCCCTTCTTTTAAAACGGATGGCGATTGTGGTGTTGTCTGACTCTATCTCAGACTGGTCTGCAGCTGCCGCTTGGTCGGACTCGTTTGAGCTCAAAGGATATCTGTAGGGAGTTCGCTCTTCAGACATCTCCTTTAGAATCTGAGCTACTGTCCTCTCACCTCCTAGCCTCATCAGGGTTTCTTGGTCTAAATGACCAAGTCTCTTGTTGATGTGGAAGGGGTCAGTGTTTCCCTTCGCCACACCAAGCTTCTCCAACATCCAACTAAGCTGCGTTCCGAACGCCAGCTTGGATTTGAATTTCTTTTCTTCAACTAGCCACTCGGCTTTGTTCACCTCACGCACCAATTACCTGAAGATGTAATCAGCCCAGTCAATTCGTTCGTCTTGAATAAGTGCTCCCAACACCATGAACTTAGCTGACGACAATTGGTCGTAGCTGCCCACCATCCCCATCACTATTTTGTTGGTTATATCCAACGCATAGCGGTATTCCTTCTTCAATTCGCTCCTTTTGGCGGTCAGTTTCAAATTTTCCGGCTGGTCGACAGCCTTGATTTTCAGCTATGTGTCGACTGCGTTCTGCTTGAGGGCTTCGACAGCCACGCCGTGGGATTTCATCCCGAAGATTTTCCCGACCAATTCTGGGGTAATATCCACTTGGATTCCACAGATAGAACTCCCTATCCCAGATTCGAGCACTCGGGCCTCTCGGTAAAAAGCGATAACAACCTCCTTGAAAAGATGTTTGGGGCTGATATACAGAAATGGGTAGATCCCATTTGCCTTCATCGATCTGATGAGATATAGCACGTCATTGTTGTCCAGATTTGCCTCGAGTAATCCTTCGAAATCGACGACCAGAGAGAAGATGATCTGGTCATTCACTGCCTTAAGATTAACTCCGTTAAAGTATGCTTCCATTTCTGCAAGAAAAATTTCTTCTGAGTGTATGAAAATTCGAAATAGGTTTTTGCTCTGTGGAAATTAGGTTTCGTAGGCGTGAAGAAGATAAAGTGAAATGCCTTTCTGTATTTAAAAGGAAATTGAAGCGACGTTTGGCATATTAAAATATTTTAATATTAATATTATTTTAATTTGAGTCGGTTCAAATTTTAAATTAGTGGGGTCGTGTGCACGTGTACGCATGCTAGATTGTCATCGTGTAATCGTGAACGTGGTATTGCCACGTATAAATAAATAATAATAAATTATTCAGTAGTCGGTCAAAATTAGAAAACTTAGCTGGTTGACCGTTGACTGTTTGACTACATCAGGTGACTCCCCTTGTCTGCTCCAGGTAGGTTCTGATGCCTGTGGTCAGCTTAGTCCGTCCTTCGTCTGGTCTGATCAGGTAACTCGTCTGATCTGGTCTTCAGGTAGCTTTCTCATCTGTACTAGATTCCCAATCTAGTAGTCCAAGTTCCCTGCTCAGCTCCAAAAACCTTTCTTCTAGTAAAAGTTTGGTGAAAATGTCAGCAATTTGATATTCTGTGCTGACTCTTTCAACTATGACTCTCTTATTAAGCACATTATCTCTAATGAAGTGATGCTTAACATCAATGTGCTTCGTCCTTGAGTGCAATACCGGATTTTTGGTGATTGTAATTGCACTATTGTTGTCGCATCAAATTGGGACTTCATTTGCAATTATATTGTAATCCCTTAGCTGTTGTCTGATCCACAAAATCTGGGCACAACAGCTACCTGCAGCTAGATACTCTGACTCTGTTGTTGAGATAGAGTTAGATATCTGCTTCTTGCTAAACCATGATATCAGTCTGGTTCCTAGAAATTAGCACGTTCCACTAGTGCTTTTTCTATTAATCTTGCATCCTGCGAAATATGCATCTGAATATCCTGATAGCTCAAATTTGTCATCTTTAGGGTACCATAAACCGACATTAATGGTAGACTTGAGATATTTTATGATTCTCTTAGCTGCTTCCAGGTGTGACTGCTTGGGTTTATACTGGAATCTTGCATATACTCCTACATCATATGAAATGTCTGGCCTGCTTGCAGTCAGATAAAGAAGTGATCCAATGAGTCCTCTATAGTGAGTTGAGTCCACTGATATGCCTTCTTCATCTGCTTCAAGATGTGTGCTTGTGCTCATAGGGATTCTTGCTGTCTTGGCTGATTCCATTCCAAATCTCTTGATTAGATCTCTGGTGTATTTGGCTTGATTGATGAAAATTTCATTTTCCACCTGCTTTACTTGCAAACCTAGAAAGAAATTAAGCTTGCCCATCATACTCATCTCAAATTCTCCTTGCATGAGATTTGAGAACTTCTCACATAGCTCTGGATTGGTTGAGCCAAATATGATATCATCCACACATATTTGGACTAATAATATGTGGTCTTCATGCTCCACTCTGAATAGTGTCTTGTTCACCTTGCCTTTGCTGAAACCATTCTTATCAAGAAACACGGATAATATTTCATACCATGCTCTTGGTGCCTGCTTGAGTCCATATAGAGCCTTCAAAAGCTTGTGGACTTTGTCTCCTTTAACAAAACCAGGGGGTTGCTCCACATAGACTTCTTCTTCTAGAATTCCATTCAGAAAAGCACTCTTTACATCCATCTGGTAGACTATGAAATCTTTGAATGTAGCATATGCAAGGAATAGTCTGATGGCTTCTAATCATGCAACAGGTGCATAAGTTTCATAAAAATCTATCCTTTCGCATTGTGCATAGCCTTTAGCAACAAGTCTGGCTTTATTCCTAACAACAACTCCATCTTCATTGCATTTGTTCTTGTACACCCATTTGGTGCCAATAACCTTTTTATGATCTGGTATGTTTGTTAGTTCCCAAACATTGTTCCTTTCCATCTAATTGAGCTCTTCTTGCATTGCATTGATCCAAGAGTAGTCTTACAGGGCTTGCTCTGTTGTCTTGGGTTCTATTTGATACATAAAGCATGAAAACATTGTCATTCCTACAGGTAGAGTAGAATATCTTGTCTTGACTCCATCAGTCAGCTTCCCAATGATTTGTTGAATAGGGTGATCTTTGAGCCACTTAGGAATGTCTTCTTCTTCAGGGTCTGTTCCCCCTGTAGATTTGCTTTGGTGGATTTCTTCTCTCTCTGCATCAGCTTGGATCTGATCTCTTTGGTCTGCAACTGGGTCAGCTACCGCCTTGTCATCTGTAGGTTGGGATCTGGTCTGGTCTGCAGATGGGTCATTGTCAGCTACAGATTGGTCTTTATCAGCAACAACTAGATCAGGTAGGTTTTGTGGTCCTGACTGATCTTCAGTTGGGTCTTCATCAGCTACAGATGGGTCTTCAGGCTAATATGCAGGTGAGTCCACCATTCCTGTGTCGTGGACAATGACTTCTTCTAGGGTGGCAGATTTGAGCTTATTCTCTATCAGCTCCACCTTTTTCCTGTACTCAGCCGTAGTTTCATCAAATACAACATGAGGTGTTTCCTCCACAACTAAGGTTCTTTTATTAAAAACTCTATATGCCTTGATTCTTTGTGAATATCCCATAAAGAGACCATCATCAGTTTTAGCATCAAAGGCATTTAGTTGGGTCTTACTGTTGTTGTGGATGAAACACTTACAACCAAAAATATGAAAATATGCAACAGTTGGTGTTCTGCCATTCCAAACCTCATAGGGAGTTCTGCCATGTCTCCCTACTATCATACTCATGTTCTGAGTGTGACATGTCAAGTTGATGATTTTAGCCCGTAACCTCTTGGGCGTGTCTGTCGCAATCATGGAGCTGGCAGCTTCCTTCAAGGTTCTGTTTCTTCTTTCAGCAACACCATTCTGCTGAGGGGTCCTGGCTGCAGAGACTTCATGTTGGATCCCATTCTGATCGCTGTAATCAGTGATTGCCTTGTTGAGAAATTCTCCTCCTCTATCTGATCTGATCTTGATGATTGAGAGAGATTTCTCATTCTAGATCCTCCTTAGCAGCTCAGGTAACTTGGTTAGTGTTTCACTCTTTTTATAGAGAAAAACAACCCATGTGTATCTTGAGTAGTCATCTACTACTACTAGAGCGTGTTTTCTGCCACTTAAGGTCCTTGGCTTGATGGGACCAAATTGATCCATGTGAAGTAGATCTAGGATCCTTGTTGTAAGAGTGGTAGGTTGAACTGGTTTGAATGATGCTCTTGTTTGCTTCCCTTTCTGACATGCATCACAAAGAGCTTCCTTCTTGAATACTTCTTCTGGAAGTCCTCTGACCAGCTTTTGAGAACTAATCTTGTTGATGGCCTTGAAATTTAGATGACATAGTCTCTTGTGCCACAACCATCCATTCTCAGCTATTGTCTTAGATAGAAAACAGGTATTCGGAGTTCCTCTGTTCCAATCTATCATATAGACATCCCTCCTTCTGAATCCTTGTAGCTTCACTTCTCCAGATAGGATATCTATCACCATGCATTTCCAAATGGTGAAGACTACTAGATTCTTCTCATCACAAAACTGGCTTATGCTCAGGAGATTATACTTGAGTCCTTTGACATAGTGAACTTTGGATATGGTGATGTTTCCTCGGTGCAGCTCTCCAAAACCTTTGGTCTGACTAGAGGTGCCCAAAACGACCCAACCCGCCGGGTCGACCCGCTGACCCGGACCCGGCTGACCCGTGCAGGACCCAGACCCGGCTGACCCATCGGACCCGTCGACCCGAACCCGTAGTATACACGGGTGGGGTCTGGGTCTAGGTTTTGCCTACCCGGCGACCCGCCGGGTCCGACCCGTCGACCCGGCGGAAAAGTAAAAAAAAAAATTGAAATTTGGCCATTAGACCCGGTGGGTCGAACCCGTGACCCGGCGGGTTTAACGGCTAGTGCAGATTTAAAAAAAAAATCCTATCTATAAATACCTCACTACTCAACACATTTTTTTCACACCTTCAATATAATATATCTCTCAAACTCTCATTGCTAATTGCTATACTACTTAATCTCTCTCTTTTTTTCGCATTTAATCATTATGTCGAGTTCTGACAAGGGAAAGGGTATTGCTACATCTCCCAAAAAATCCAAAATGTCCAAGTTCGAGTGAATTGGTCTTTGGGGCAAATCGAAGAAACCATCTGGAATAATTATTCGGGAGCCCCAAAACCAAACTCCACCCAGTTTTGAAAATAAAAGTCAAGAAGCTGAATATGATGCTATACATGAAAGTATCTATTACGGTAGTACAACAACTACCAGTGAAGAAGAAGTTGATCTCCGGGGATTTCGACGTGTCCCAAATCGTCAACAACTGCAAAACATTGACGAAGAAATGGAACATGAAATCGATGAAGCTATGTTAAATCAAACATATGCAACGTTCGAGCGCACTCTTCATGGCGTACCAACTCCGATGCAAAAATCAAAGTCGAAGCGTCCTGCGGCAAGCCAAGCTGAAGAAGAACCTCCTTATGTTGAAGAGTTATCGTCCGATGAGGAAGAAAATGTGAAAGGAAGAGGAAGCAAGAAAACTAAAGCGAGAAAGAAGTCTGCCCCTGTTGCAGAAAAGAAACCGGTATCCGAACTTTTTTCAAAACACTTTAAAAAGGAAAAAAATATCGGATGGTTCGATGAAGGTATCTTGCAACTACTGCTCAAAAGAGTATTCGTATAAAGCCGGAGATAGATATGGAAATTTTAAAAGGCATTTTGAGAATAACCATGCCTCGATCCATGGAGAACAAAAGTCACAAAGTCAACTCAACTTCCAACCTTCTACTAGAGTCAGGCCAGCCGGCAATCAAGGTATGTCTGAACCTCAACTTTATAAATATAATGAAAAAATTGCTAGAGAACAAATGGCAAAATTATGTGCACAAGAATCTTTACCTTTTAATTTTGTGGATAGTACGGGTTGAGAATATAGGATGCAAAATGCCTATAATCCTGCTATTAAAAGAATTCCACGTACCACAATAACTAGACAAGTAGTATACTTAGCCAAACAATATAAACTTGCACTATGGGCTTATTTTAGATCTATAAATCAAGAGTTTCTTTAGCTGCAGATACTTGGGCAGATTTTAAACAAAAAATGATTATATGGGAATAACTATACACTGGATTGATGAAAATTAGAACTTAAACAAAAGATTACTTGCGTTTAAAAAATTTAATTGTGCACATAGTGCAGATAATATAGCTAGAGCAATTATTAAAATTTTAATTTTTTATTGCTTAAAAGATAAAATTTTCACAATTGGTTTTGATAATGCTAGTTCTAATACTGCAAGTGTACCAGCTTTAATACAAGCTTGCAATCCTGTTTTAGCGGGTCGATTATTTCATACTAGATGTATATGTCATATTCTAAATTTATGTGTACAAGATGCATTAAAATTTGTAGATGAGGCAATAGAACTAATTAGAAAATGTGTCTTATTTTTACATAATCGTACTAAGTTAGCTAGACAATGAGTAAAATTTTTAAAGTCAAAACAAATGCAACCCAAATTTTTTACTCCAGACGTAAAACATAGATGGAACTCAACTTATGAGATGTTAAATTCAACTAATGAATATAAAGAATTATTGTGTGAATTTTTTGATATGTATTTTCGCGTAGAAGGATTTTATTTATTGCCAACGTATTCGGATGAAATTAAAGATTTAATAAAACTATTAAGGGTTTTTGAAAATGCAACTAAAGATTTAAGTGGTTGTTATTATCTCACGTCTCCTAAAATTTTATTTCATTGTTGTTTTATTGTATCTGAAATGGATGCTTGTAGTAAATCTGAAAGATTATCGAATGTTATTTACAATGTGTTTAAAATGGCTAAAATACTTTAATTGTATTAATGATGTTTTATTGATTAGTGCTGTTTTATCTCCCGATTTGAATTTAGCTCAAGTAGAACAATTACTAGAAATATATTATAATATTCTTAAAAATTTGGGTTTTCCTAATATTGTGAATAGTGTTGAAAGTCAAACTTTATTTGAAAATATTCCTGACATTGAACAAGTAAAAATTGATTTAAAAAATAGTTTAGAAACTGTTTTTTCTGAATATTCTTCTAAATATGGTGATAAGATTCAAACTCAAAAAACAAGAACTAGGACTACAAATACATTTAACATGGAATTCGACAGAACTCCCACTAACCCATTTCAACAACAACTCTATAATATAGCAAGAAATAGGGGTGGTAGTAATGTCGGTCAAAGAAATGACCTTAGTTGATATTATGCAACTAGTTTTGTGCCGGAGGATGACAATGCAGGTATATTTGATCTGTTGGATTGGTGGAAGAGAAGGGGAACCGAATTTCCCATACTTTCTATTATGGCACAAGAAATTCTTGCAGTGCCCGCATCCACAGTCCCCGTTGAGAGTGCTTTTAGTGAAAGAGGCTATATGTTGGACGAGCGGAGATCCCGAATGACGCCAAAAAATCTCGAGGCTCAAATGATACTTAAAGACGCAACAAAAGCCGAGTTACGAGATCAAAAAAATAAATGGGATGGCCTATTAGCGGACCAAGATGCCTATCAAGAAGGCACTACTGAAGGAGAGTCTAGTCAAATGAGTCAAACCGATGATCAGGACGACGACGACATCGACTTCGACTAAAGGTAAGTAAGGTAAGTCAGGTAAGTAAAGAACTACGTAGGGCTTTGATTCCTCACGAGGATACGTAGGCAATTTAATTTTAAGTGAAAACTTAAAATTAAATACAAGCCCATTTTTTTTAACTCTTCTCAAGTAAAAGAACTACGTGGAGCTTTGATTCCTCACGAGGATACGTAGGCAATTTAATTTTAAGTAAAAACTAAAAAGTAAATACAAGCTAATTTTTTCAAATGATTTCCTTGTTCACTTATAGTTATTTTTCGTGTATAAAATGATAACAAATAAAAATTTTATATACTTCAAAAAAAAAAATTGAGACGGGTCGGACCCGTGACCCGGCGTACGTGGCCGACCCATCGACCCGCCAACCAGTACATTTCATATGTATGGGTGGGGTCCGGGTCCTGTCCTGCCGACCCGGCGGGTCCGACCCGAACCCGGACCCGGCGTTGGGCACGTCTAGGTCTGACCTCTTGAGCTATCTCCAAAGGTTACGTCTGGACCTGTTTCTTTGGTATATTTTGTCATCACCTTCTTGTTCCCGGTCATGTGCCTTGAACATCCGGAATCTACAAACCATTCTTCACCTCCAATGTTTGAATTTGTGAAGATGCGGTAGTAGTCCTTCCACCTTTTCTGCAATCAGGCAAGCAGAGATTTAGGTACCCAAATCTGTGTGGGTTCTCGTGGGTTAGTTGGTTTCCTGGAGAACTGGTTTCTCCTGGGATTATGTAAGTTTTTATTATTATTACACCTAAAAGGTGTGTAAGGTCCGGGCATATATCCTCTGTTAGGATTGTGTACCGGATATGCCTCATAAAACTGATGGTGTGGGCTATGCCTGAATCTTGGCTGAGACTATTTATTAAATCTTTGAGGTCTCCACACCTATTCGTTTTGAAAATTAGGATAACCTTGAGGTTTCCATTTGCCCCTCCCATTTTGAAATCTGTTTTTTGGGAGTCTTTGATAATAGTGAGCATGTTGTCTAGGTTGCTGCTTCTGCCTTGGCCATTGCCTAGTCTCATGTCTAGGTGGCTGCCTTGTATAACTTGGCTGCAGCCTAGACCTGTGACTTGGCTGTTGCCTATTTTGAAATACAGGTTTGTATATTGGCTCAGCAGTCGAGACAATTGTTTCTCCCTTGATGAAAGTGCTTTTAGAACTAGAGGGAGTGTGTGGGTCATATCCAAGGCCTGATCTGGAATATAATGGCCTTTTATTTGTACACAATTCGTCCAGGGTAAGAGATGCCTTCAGGGAGGTTATTTCCTTTGCCTGAGTTTTACTTAGCTGAGTCAGTTTTGCAAACTCAGCTTTGACATGAGCAAGTGCAGCTGATTTTTCACTATTTAAAACAGTTAGTCGTTTTATCTCAGCTGTGGCATTATCAGCCAGGTTTGTAGAGTTGTATGCAGCCTTTTTTTCAAGATCATCTTTGGTTTTATTAAATTCTAGGCTGAGTTTTTCAAAGTCATTTTTCAGCTGCCCATTCTCATCTTGCAGCTGGGTCCTCTCGGCTGATACAGTTTGGTGTGCAGTTTTTAATCTCTCAAAATCTTTGAGAAGCTGATTTACAGACTCGTGTAAGTCCATGTCTTATGACATGTCTGAGCTATTATTATTTGAAACTGAGGGTTTAGATGTTACCTCTTCATCAGCTAGGTTGGCCATCAGACAATCATATTTTTCATCATCATCAGAGAAGAATCCGCTGCTTGATTCTACTCGCTCTTGATCTTCTCCGATGAGGGCCTTCCTTCGATCTTCTTTTCTGCTCACCTCCTTCTTGCTCTCGTCCTTCTTGAGGTCAGGACAATCATTTGGATGTGTCCTGTCTTGTGGCAATTATAGCACTCCACCTTCCAGCTTCCAGTTTTTTGATTTCTCCTAGGGTTCTCCTTATAATTCTTTTTATATTTGGAGTAGTTCTTTCTAAAGTTGCTGAACCTTTGCATTATGAACGCCATTTCTTCCTCAAAATCAAGTGGATTTGGAGGTTTTACATCAGATAGGCTCTTGGCGGGGGACTCGGCTGCAAAGGCTATTCCCTTCTCTGCAGGCTCGGTAGATGATGAACTTGGAAGTTCAAACTCATAAGCCTTTAGATCAGAGAACAACTCTTGGATCTTTATTTTGTTAAGATCCTTGGATTCTCTCATGGCCACTGCCTTCATGCTCCATTCAGGATTGAGAGATCTTAAGACCTTCAGCGCCATCTCCCTGTTCCCATATGATTTTCCCAGGGAGTTAATCTCGTTGATGACTTTAGTGAACCTTGTGTCCACTTGGTCTATGGATTCGCCATTGTTCATTTTGAAGTTATCAATTTTTTGGGTAGCAATTGACAACTTATTTTCTTTTATCAGCTTTGTTCCCTCACACATTAAGGGTAATGTGTCCTAGATTTCTTTGGCGTTTTTGCAGTTCTTGATCTTAACCATTGTTGATTTGTCAAGGGTTTGGTACAACACGTATCTAGCCCGGTTGTCAAGGTTGGCCAACTTTCTTTATTCAATGGTCAACTCCGTCCTCTTCTTTGGGATCTTCTATGGCTTCCCGGCTGCAATCTCCTCAGAAGTGTTGTCCTTCTCGAAGATGAAGGGACCGTCCTCTATGATGCACCACATGTCGTCATGGATTGAAGATAAGTGTGCCTGCATCCTTATCTTCCAAATATCATACTCGTCAACTGAAAAAATAGGTAATCTAGAATGCATGTGTTCCATTTCTAAAATGAGCTTAAAATATATCCTCGATATATGGATCTGGTTCTTGAAATATTGAACCAACCTCTCTGATACCACTTGTAGGTCACAAGTCGTCCAGGAATAAGTCTACAGGGGGGTGAATAGACTTATTGAAACTCTTTTCCTAAAAGAATGAGTTTCTCAGCTGATAGTAGATGACTTAGAGTCGTCTATGTAAGTGCGGAAATCAGTTGATGACGAATACAGAAATAGTCAATGGAACAGTTAAGTATGTATGCAGCAGGTAAGTATGATAATAAAAGAAGTAAAACCCGCAGGAAATTATAGGGGTCTCAGAGGTGGGGTAATCCTCTAATAATCCACTTTTCTCCAAACCAGTTAGAGATGAATTCACTATAATTCTCAACCAGTGATAAATATTATAGTGATTCAACCAATTACAACAGCTTCCAACCAGTGGAATTCTTTGTCGTTGCAACTCCCTTTGACTGCCTTGCACCTCTTGATCTACGATCCTTGGATACCTTTACAGTCTCTCAACTTCAACCAGTGAAGTACCCCGAACTCAGTTTTTAAAGACAAGAGTAATTGTCTTCTCCAATTAAGAGCTTCTTCAAATAAGAACTTTAGAACACTTGCTCTTTCACGATGCTATTGTTCGCTTTGATTGCTTTGTTTGCTTTGATTGCTTGTAAGTGTTGTTCGCATCGTACTGCTCAACTTCAAATCTTCAGATATATATATAGATGTCGATCCTTGAGCATTTCTTCATAGCCGTTGCAAATCTTTTAATAAATTCATCCGTTGGAGAAATAGACTTCTTTGTTTATTTTTCTGAACGTTGCAAGGCTGGATTCCCATATTTTAATCCAATTCCGACCGTTGTGAAGACTTCCATGTGATGCGCCGAATCTTTTGAATATAATAAGATTAAAGTCTTCAGTGGTGGGTCTGGATGAATTACTTAATTCATATACTTTCCGGGAATCTCTTCAATCTGTCTCTAATCGCCCGCATGTGACTTTTCGTAAATATTGACTATTCAATGCATGCTGACGTGGACTGGAATACTTGGCTGATTACTTGGCCGACCTCTCTGTGGTCAACTAGTCTGATGTGCAGTCAACCTTCTCTAGTGTCGACTTCTCTGATGTGCCGACTTGTCTGTAGTCTTCTGACCTGATTTGAACTTGACTGATTTGATGGTCAGACTACAGATGACTTGACTTCCCTTCTTGACTGCAGTCTGGTCCAACTTCGCTGATTAAATTGTTGACCAGAACTCTTCTGATAAGTATTGCTTGATGTGACTCGTCTGTGGTCAACCTTATCTGAACAGGTGAGTTGACCAAGACACGGCTGATATGTACTTAGCCGATTTTTAAGCCTAACTTATGTGGCCTATAGAAGATACTCATTTGGTTCTTCTTTACATTTTGCCAAGTATCTAACTTATTATAATTTGGCCTATGGAAGATACTCATTTGGTTCTTCCTTACATTTTGCCAAGTAATAAACATATATTTGAATATAAAGATGACATCATCAAAATCTAAAAAGTATTCCTAACACTTAAGTTACAATATCCATCGTGTTCCTGCGCTAGAGAATCGTGCATGATGATGATACCCTCCTCGAGTCTAATGCGGAGAACAACTCAATGTCCACTCTATGATTCTGGAGACGTATTCCATATGGTCAACACCTGGATTGTTAAAAAAAATACATTGTTAGCACAATAGTAAACGATTAACTAATACATATAAATAACAAAACATGCAATAAATGAATAAAATATCACCTCACATAACTCCCACCAAGGGCGATGATCGCCCTAAAATGGTTTTGGACCATGAACGTGGTTGATCAAGAAATCGAGATCTTTATCATCAATCCTTAATGAACCTCCTCTCTTATTAGAATTATTCCATACATCCATACACGTAGCCTAGTATAAAATAATTTTATCAGTAATGAAGCATTCAATTAATTTGGAAGAAATTTATAAATTAATATTTTTTTTCATTACCAAGAAGCTCGTATGAACCAAAACCGTCTGGGCAGCCCAATCATCGAGCCATCGCAGCCAACAAATCCGGGATCAAATTGTAGGATCCCCATATATGCATTCGATGCTGGATATCATTTAAATTTCAAATAAATTAAATATTTTCAATAACTACACATTTCAATAATAGATTATATACATAAAAGACTTACTCCTGCATCTATCAATCTGGATCCGTCCTGTAGCATCAAAAATCAGGAGGCACTGGTAGTCAATATTTTTTAAGCATTCGTACAAAATGAGATATGAGCACCACTTATAGTCAAATGGCTTACAATGACTTCATAGAAGGATTTAATATGCCTGAAGCATTTAAATCGAAATCTAGAATATGCATTGGAATATAAACTCTTGGAATGAATATTGATTATACATCAAACCACTTATATCCTGAAGGTATTAGGCCCTGTTCTTTTGGACTTATTTTTCGATTTTGATTCGATTGATTCGATTCCACGTCCATTCGGCCTGGGCCTGATTCGAGTCCATTCGATTGGGCCGATTCGATTCATTTTTACGGCTCTTCTTTTTATTATTATTATTATTAATCTTAATTATGATTATTTTTATTATTACTAATAATATTACTATTATCGTTGTTGTTGTTAATTACTATTATTATTATTATTAATTACCATTATTATTATTATTATTATTATTTATCCTTAATATATATTTCAATTGATTGATTCGTTCGATTCGATTCGATTCGATTCGGTTCGATTAGTTGATTCATTCGATCCAAAACAGAGCCTTACTTGATCTTACATAGATGAAGACATTCATTAAATATCATAATGATTGATTAGTCATTTGATCCTATTAAGGACAACTTTGTACCAAAGGATGATGAAGAAGAAATTCCGCGTACGGAAGCGCCACATCCAATGCAACTGGCGCACTCATATATTTTACTAGTTGTACATGAACCAAAATATTATCGAGACTTAGTTCGTTATCTACTAGACATTAAAATGATACTCAAGACTTCGATTCTATCTCCAGAGAAAAATAGATCTTTGTTTATATGGTTCTCTGCATTGATGATGAATTGGAAATATATTTAAATAAGATCAATCACCATTAGATCTAAAGGAATTATGGTTATAATAGAATAATGAAGTTCTCCCAATTATTTACATAAAGGCAAGGCGGATGTTTGTAGTTCACTTGAATAATGGTACATGAAAAGAGATATGACGCAACATATGAGTTCTTTTTCACTCATGTTCTACAAAAGAAAGATCCAAGTGATGTGATCATGGGGAAAATGAAATAAAATAATATTATCTGACCTTAGATTGCTATAAATAAAGTAAATAATGGATTTGCAATTATAGTAGCTTAAATTGATGATTTCGACGTAGTTGGGATTCCTGAAAAGCTCAATAAAACTGCCACTGAAGTCTATGAAGTAAATCTTACTAGCAATGTCTTCCAATCACTCTGAAAATATGAAGCAAGTAGACAATGTGTATGGTTGATTAACTTAACCACAATTAATATAAAATCTCCAAAAGAGGTATTGGCATGTCTCGCTAACCTATGAATTTGAGATTGCAACTTGCACTGAATATGATACCCATTCTAATTCGCCCAGGATTTTTGAAATGTCTGAAGTATATTTATATAAAAATATGTGTTGCACTGTTTTTTCCTTGAATGAGGTATTATCTCATTGAATTTTCTCAGAGTGGGTTTTAACGAGTCAACTAGGGTGGCGTATTAAAATGAGTAGCATACTTTTTTTCATGCATTATAATTTTTTCCACTTGTTTTTTCCTAATAAGATTTTGACAATGCATGCCCATGGCATAATGAGAACATTACAGAGATCAGTATTAAACAACAAGATTCAAAGTCATAAGGAGTAGTTGTGCTCTTTTTTCTTCAATTAAGTTTTTTCCCACAAGGTTTTCTTGACAAGGCTTTGACGAGACAACACATGGATAGTCCGATAAGAATGATATATATGGGGAGACTTATACTCCTATGACCATTCAGTTTTTGTCACATGGGATTTTATTGAGGCGGCACAAGAATACTCGTAAAAAAATAATTGATATGACAAATTCATGATTACATAATGTTCAGGATTTTCCATAACAACATTATGATTGTCAGCAAATTATATTTGTTACAAGCTCCAGTCCAAACAGTTTATAAGTTTTCCTCCCATTGATTTTTTTTTTCAAATTAGTTCGGCAAATATTAATGTAAATAGTCATTTAAGTGAGAGTATTGTAAATAAATCATGTATTTAGTAAATGACTAATGTACTCCTTGGAACCCTAAATTTATACTTATAAATAGACATGGGCGAGCCCCGACCCACAACTACCATTTTTATGTCCATCATGATAGTAAGAAAAATATACAAAATATATATATATAAAAGAAATCCACTATATATATATAATTTATTTTTTTAAATTTGGGGTGAGGTGCCCCCAGCCGCCGCCACGACCGCCTCCCCTGTGGTCGGCCCTGATAGAGATATATGACCTTACTTAAAAATACACAATTTCATATTGCCGATTTAATTTTTATTCGTTATGCTTTAATTTGTGCACTACCTTGCTTGTTTTTCTTGCACGGCAACAGATTTGTACGAATTTGTTGCTCTAATTTGTTGCTTATACATGAATTTTATAGTAGTGTTATGTATGTGGTACAACTTATAAACTATTATAATGTTTGAACATGGTAGCTTTTTTTTTTTTTGGTTGGCAAATAACCATACACAAGTAATAATACATTACTCATTCATCAGTCGTTGCCATGCTCGAATTGAAGCACAGATATCAAAGCCCAAAAAGAAAACTGGAAAAGAGCATAACCTAAGTGCCTTTTTTTTTTTTTGGACCCGGCGGCACTTTGACCTTCACTAGTTTCTTTCTCCTTTATATCATCAATATATACATATTACTTAAAATAGTAGTCATCTACTCTACTATCAATCTAAAACATCATTCTCTTTTACTTCCCCGGAAAACGACGACATCGTTGGCGGCGTCGACGATGATGATGAATTCGTCGACGATGATGATGAATCTTTTGGCATCACCACAGATTTTTCATAGGAGGGATCACTCACCGAACGGCAAAAAATTGAAGATGATTCTACATCTGTGAATTTCCAAAAAAAAAAAAAAGAAAAATGCAATTAAAGTTACCATATGGAAAAAAATGCAATTAAGTTATCCACAAGAAAAATTACTCCCCGTCTACGCTCAATTGCAATACTTCTAGTAAAAAGAAGTCGAAAATAATTGGATGTGATAGGGGGTTTAAGTTGAGTGTATAGTGTAGATTAAAATATATGAGATAATGATAATAAGAGTATAAATGGAGAAAGTAAGATTCATCAAGAAAGTAAATGTAATGATTTGAGATGATTGAGAGGTATTTAATTAAATGCAAACAATTTTTTGAAGGGAACAAAATGAGTAATAAAAAAATTAAAGGAAAAAAAAGGGATTTTTAGACTTAAACCTCCCATATTTTGTCTTTGTTTTGAGTTAACACCCACATAATTGAAAACTTGAGTTTCCATCCTACCATTAGCTCATCCAACCTAGTTTTTATCTTCCCTAAATTACCCCTTTTTACTTTATTTGTTAATAATTGATGCTCAAAATAGTAGTAAATATATACACCGTCCCAATTATATAGGCAAATATTCCTTTTTTTGAATTTCCCAAATATATAAGCTTGTTTCTATAAATATCATATTTTTTTAGTTCATTTACTAATAAATTTTAATTTAATACTTTGATGTACTCTAGCATTAATTCATCACTAAACAATAAATAAGGGCATCTTAGGAGGTTAATTTTATAATTTTCTTTTCTAGTGCATTTTTTAATCTTGTGAAAATTCCAACCAGCCTATATAATTGGGACAGTATATATATATATATATAGTGACGCGTTCTATGCCGTACCAATATTAAATGCATTACTTTATAGTACTAATTTATGCATGAGTTTTGTACTAATTATGCATGAAATATATGCATTTCGTGCATCAAAATTTCAATGCATTAATTTACAGTACTAATTTATGCATGAGTTTTGTACTAATTATGCATGAAATATATGCATTTCGTGCATCAAAATTTCAATGCATTAAAATATGCAATATATGCATCAAAATATCGATGCATTAAAATATTAGATTATATGCATCAATTTTTTGTGAGAATTAATGAATTAAAATTTTGATACACGAAATGCATATATTTCATGCATAATTAGTACAAAACTCATGCATAAATTAGTACTGTAAGGTACTGCATAGAACGCGCCATATATATATATATATATATATATATATATATATATATATATAAAAGAAAATTGATGTTCAAATATATTTTATGATGATAAAATCATACACATATATGGTATATTAAGTAAATATAAAATTATTTTGTTATATATTAATTTTTAAAATTAAAGTACAAATGGAGTATTTAGGGCATCTCCAACCTTCACACCAAAAAAACACACCAAAACATCAAATTTGGTGGGCCCAACACCAAAAAAAAAACCCTCAACTCCAATCATACTTCAAAAAAAACACCAAATTTGTGGACCCCACATTAAAATAACATATTTTATTTTATTTAATTTCAAGTATGTAGTAATTTTAATTTCAAGTATTATGTAATTTTAATTTCTTATTATGAAATTATATTTTGTCAAATTTCTTTAATAGTAATTATTATTTATAAATTAATTTTAAATAAAAAAACGAATTAACAAAAACATATAAAATATTAAGTTAGATTAATATTTATTAAAATTAATATCATAAATAATAATTAGATTATTTAAAACATAAAAAAAAAAATTAAATAAATTATATTTTGTGGGCCCTTTTGTTTTTGGTGTGTCTACAGTGACCCACCATATTTGGTGGATTTTGTTTTTGAAGAAACCAACACTGCAAAATATTTGCTGTTATGGTGTGTGGTTGGAATCAACCATACTGTATATTTGATGATATGCAATATGGTTGGAGATGGTCTTAGAAGATAAAAATTAAATTGGGTAAAAATTGAACTGACTCTAACGATAAGACGAAAATTCAAAATATTAATTACGAGGTTGTTAACTCAAAATAAAGACAAAATATGGGTTAAGTCTAAAAATCACAGAAAAGAAACTTGATCAATAATTTCATTTTACCTCTGGAAGAGTTGAATGATCTCTTGCAATGCAGAATAGCCCCTTGAATCCCATCCTGCAGCTGAACCAGCGAGTCGTCACGACGGTTCGAGGGCGTCGCCGCCGCCACTGCGGCGGACGCCGACCGGCTTTTACCCAGGTGCTTCCGCACTACTTCCAACCCCGCTTGCAACCCCTGCCTCGTATGTTGAGCCTTCACATCGGCACGCGCCGCCGCGGACAACCCTTCCCCCAATTTGTCCGCCTCACACGGCGGCGCTGCCGCGCCCTTGGAACCTCCTCCTCCTCCCCCAATTAAGTGCCCGGAAAACTTCAGTTTCTCAACGTAACGCTTCGAGACATGAATATAAAAAGGTTTCACCAATTTCAAGTACTTTGGTACCACCACTTCTTTCGAGTCTGAAATAATATTATTATCTTCAACATTATTTTTCAGCGCTCGGCCATGACCGTATTCTTTCGAGCTATTATCTCTTGTAAACAGAGATGCGAGAGGCCCGTCCTCAACTTTGAATTTCACAGCCATGAATTTACCACTCAATTTCCCCTGATTTTCCTCTCCTTTCTCATCGGCTTCGTCTGTTCCGGATTTCTCACGTTTCTCGAGATTTCCGCCATTGATGGATTTTGATTTCTTCAGCTTATTAAGCAGAAGCACACGGAATTTGCTCGCTGATTTCACCAAAAAAACAGGCAATTTAGAGTTCTCTTCAGAAGGCTCGATCGAAACCAAATTTCCTTTAAAAAGGAGTTCATCTGAAGGGGAAAGCGCCGCCACAGTCTGATCCGTACCCTCGTTGCTCGTCAGAGCAAATTTCAGCTCTTCTTCTTCTTCTTCTTCTTCTCCATCGTCATCATTTTCATGCGCTGAAATATCTCCAGACTCACTTTCAGTTTCATCTTCATTTTCTGTTTCGTCGGTTTCCGGTGATTTTTCCGGCGATTGATCGGGAAGGGCGAATTCCAGGTCAAAATACGGCCCGTCCTCGCCGTCGGAGGAGTACGGTCTGTCCTCGGCCGCGGTGACGATGGTTTCAGTGGTGGTGCGTGCGAGGACGGTGGAGTTTGCGCTGAAGATGGTGGTGGTGGCGCTACCAGAACGGAGGCCGCTGGAACGCCAGTATTTTAGTAAACTGAAGGCTTCCATGGTTGGTAGAGCCAGTATAGTGTCAACAGGATTTTTCTAATCTTTGTTTTCTAGAGAGAGAGTGTGTGAGAGAGTTGAGATGGTGACTGTGGCGTGGAGTATTTAATGGAGGGAGGCGACAGTGCGGGAGAAAATGAATGGTGGCAGAGGTTAAAGTATAGTAAATGTAAAAGTTGATAGGAATTTGGAAAATCAATGAATGCTTTTAAGAAATGATTATTTTGTCAAACACAAATAAATTTGTCATTTTCTAGGCCCGGGACGTGAGGGTTCGAAGAGAAGAAAAATAAGAAGTCGGAATGTACCGTATATTTTGTTTTTGGAGGATGCATTAAATCATAATCAAGTACATGAGCAAGAAACAATGGCCGGAGTGACAAGTCACTCGCTGCAATCTGTGTCAGAAACGGCCCTTCTAGCCATAGTGTGGGCTGCGCGTTTCGCAGATCGCTTGGCAAAATAGAAGTTAACATCAACAAATTGAGACGCCACTTCTTTAATATCATCAATCAACTAAAAGAAGAATTAAAAGAATGTGACTTCGCCATATTGTCAATATAAGGAACATAAATATTAAATTCTTTCCAAACCTTGTCATTACGTGTCGTCCAGATAGCCCACAAAGAGTCATAAATAGGCGAGCTGACTCCTTGTTAAGTTGATCCAGGGTGAGGAGAAGCCACTGACCGATGTCAGGGTGTGAAGCAGTAGTGGCTATTCCGTTGGAATTCCAACACTCTTTTGAAGCAGCGCAGTCCACGAACAAATGGATTGCTGATTCTGGTTCGGCATTACAGAGGAAACACATGGTATCACAATGGATACTTTAGCGAGCAGAGCATCACGGGTAGGGAGCGAATGAGAACTTAGTTGCCAACAAAACTTTTTAACCTTAGGAGGAACATGATGAACCCAAATCTTGTTCCAGTTTAGAGGACTACTCACATTTGCCATAATCCTTCGATAGCAGCTTTTAACACTATGTTCCCCTTTTTCTTCGCCATTCCACACCAGGACTACTCACATTTGCCATAATTCTTCGATAGCAGCTTTTAACACTATATTCCGCTTTTTCTTCGCCATTCCACACCAGGACTACTCACATTTGCCATAATCCTTCGATATCAGCTTTTAACACTATATTCCCCTTTTTCTTCGCCATTCCACACCCAAGAATCAGTGGGTTTGCTACTACTCAAAGGTATGTTGAGGATAAGATCAGCATCCCGTCTATTGAGCTGTAGAACAAGTCCTTTGTCCCAGTCGTTACTAGACGAGTCTATCAGATTATGAACTGAGTCATCAACAACCTCAACGGGAAGCTCAGACTGAGCATAAGGCATTTGGGAGTCTGGTATCCACGAATCCTTCCCGATCTTTGTACTGCGTCCATCTCCAATTCGTCTACGTCATCCCGCTCTCAAAATAGCTTGTGTTTCAAACAGACTGCGCCAGATAATGGAGGGGTTACTCACTTCTTCGGCCTCAAAGAAAGAACATTTTGGGTAGTACCTTGCTTTGTAAACTCTGGCAACAAGAGAGTCCGATCTCGTGATCAATCTTCAGGCTTGTTTTTCAAGTAAGGCTAAGTTAATCTCACGAAGGCGGTGAAATCCCATCCCCCCTGCCTTTTTAGGAACAGACAAACCTCTCCCACAACTTCCATTTGATTCCTCTTGTGTCACCAGCCCCTCCTGTTCACCAATATGTGTTCATAATCGTCTCGATCTCTCTACAAAGTTCATTAGGCGGCAGGAAAACCATCATTGCATATGAGGTTATGGCTTGAATAACATTTTCGAGAAACACTTCACGCCTGGCTCTAGAGAGGAATTTGGCGTTCCAATTATGAATGAGAGGAATTCAGCGTTCCAATTACGTACCGTATAACTTTTAATCAGTTCGGTTTATAAAAAATGATCCGAACTCGCAAAAATTTGCACTTCTTCGATCCTCAAGACATGAACAAAAATATTTATACGCCGGTTCTCGATTCGATCCGACTGTAGATTATGGTATATAATGTGATACTGTTAGTTTCTTTCGAACTTCTTAATCAATTTGGCAATTATTTCTGCCAATTCTACCATCAACATTAACTTCTGATACAAACTCTTCTACCATCAACATTAACTTTTGTTATAAACTTCGGCTAGTTCACATAATGTCTATCAATTCTCAGTTTTAAAAGTATTCAATCTATAATATGGGCAGCCCTATAATTATATACATACTCATGCAATGCAAATAGAACTAATAAATTCAATGGGCCACAACAGCTAAATTCAAACAAAATAATGTACAATTAGATTCATTAACAATATACACATCATCATCAATGGGCCGTTGCGAGGAAGATGCTGAGGAGGGGTACGCCGAGATGATGCAGCTAGAGTGTAGAATGTAACATCCGTATATTTTATTAATAATGTGTTGGTTTGAGGATTCCCATATTATATTGTCTGGCGCCTGGAATCGTGTGTATATCGGAGTTGGAACTGGTAGGTTGGTTGTTGGTGATGGTCGAGTTATGTGCCTGCCAGGATGTGTTCGTTCTGACCAAACTTCATATTGGTAATGCTGAGAAGTAGCAGTTAGCGCACGCTAGACTACGTTGCTAGCGCACGCTAATCATGCATTACAACGCACGTTAGTTGGCAATGGTAGCGCATGCCATTATGGTCGGTCAGTACATACAGAGGGTTCTGAACTCTGGACAACTAACAGGTAGAGCGCGCTAACCATTACGGGTAGCGCATGCTAGCGCGGCCCGTGTAGAAGGTTCTGCACCGTCTTTCAAATGCGGTGGACTGCCTTTAGCCCGATTGCGCACGCTAAACTTTGCCCGTAGCGCGCGCTAATCACGTCCAGTATATATAGGACAACATAGTCCAGTTTACGTCATTTCTCCTTCCTTCCCCCCTCCTCCGACGGCTGGGTAACCTGGATGTGGGGAAGTGCAGATTTTGGCCAGATTTCACTACCCAACAATGTTTAGGAGTTCCTAAAACAAAGTTAATAAGATGTCAACAGCTTTTATCATCCAGATCAAGGTAAATCATTTGAGACCCTAGTTCTTCATATCTTAGGGTTTTCTTGAGGTTTTATCCTCTAAAGTCCAGATCTAGCCGTGATTGTGCTGGATTATGATGTCATAATTATAATCCTTTGATTTTTGCTGAAGTTTACGGATTAAGTTTCGAGTCTTCTTCCGTAGTTATGTATGATCCATGCTGGCCCTATAGTGTCCGATTGATTGTCCCTAAGAGTAGAACTTAGGGCAAACCTTTCCGTTTCCATCGTGCTGTGTTTGATATAGTGCTGGGTTGTGTTTGGACCTAATCGTTGGGGAAAGTTCGAGCAGCAGGTCCTTTCATTCACCGTCCCCTGTACCATTATAATTGAGGCAAGTATTTTGATTACGTTTGATGTACTTCGTGTGAATATGTAAAAAATGTAATTTTATGAAAAGTGGTAGTTTCAGAAAATGTGGTTTGTGCCATGTGGTTATTGAGTATGTGTGAACCGAGTTAAAACCAGTGTGGGTCCCCTGGGATTCGATAGGCTGCGTTCCCTACGGATCACTCGGTGGGGTTGTACAACCAAGGAGGGCCTGACGATGACTTTCTGGGGTGTGTATCTCGCGTGAGGTACAGGGCCAGTACAGCTCGGGAGATTGGTTTGTGATGATGATTATGGTATGATATTCCGAAATATATATGGCATTGTGGTTTGATTGTTTATTCACTTGTGGTACATATTCATAAATCGGTGTACTTGCACCAGCTGTTCGCTGACCCTTTGGGGTGGATATACTTGTTGTGTATTCAGGTACAAGTCTTAGTGGCAAGCCGGCACAGGAAGGGCACGAGTGTAACACCCCCAAGTTATTCAGGGTATATTACAGCACCGTAAGCCCCGCCATGGGGCCCACAAGGCTAAACATACGCGGAACTGTAAACTTTGACCGAGAAGGTCTACACACAATAGAATGAAAACAATACAAAGGTATTCAAAAACAGAACCAATGCATTCACAGACATCACAACACGAATCAATACTTCGGCAAACACAGGCCGGGAATCAAAGAAAATGGAAAACAATACTCGAGTATTCAATAGCCAATCCAGTACAACAACACTGAACGGAAAACTCATAACATAACTGGAAGAAAGACACAGTATCACACTTGCCCACCATCTTCATGCCGACCCGATACCTGCCTGTCCGACCTCCTGGAACCTGAAATACATGAAACGTATTTCCCCCATAAAGGGGTTAGCCATCGAATAGCTAGTGCAAGTATATCCATATGAAACACGATACTCCTCGACAATAAAGTAAATGTAACCGTCAATTCATCAATTCAAGACTAGTATTCCGGAATAACTAAAATCTCATAGTGCCACATTAAGACGTATGTGAATGCCGTAGAAACGGTTCGTTCATATCATACGCCGATACGTATGTGAATGCCGTAGAAACGGTTCGTTCATATCATACGCCGATACATGTAGGAATGCCGTAGAAACGGTTCGTTCATTACATGCCATTAATTCATATATGAATGCCGTAAAAACGGTTCCTTCATAATATGCCATCAATATATCTATGAATGCTGTAAAAACGGTTCGTTCATAATATGCCATCAATATTCTTACTTTCAAAGTCGAGAACGTACAATCATAAATGTATACTTGCCTTTGAGACATCGAGAAATCGAACGGAGGAAAAGTATGAGTTGGGTAGGTCCAAAAACGCGCTTCCGGCACCTAAACGATTCGCAAGGAATATGACAATTAATTATCCATACTCAAATTACACGAAGAGATTCCCGAAACTCGTCTACGATTCGAGAAAATACACGGGTGAACAACTAAAGGTTGGAAAAATAGTTCAAACTCCCAAAAGTCCGAAAAATCGTAGGAAAGGCATGAATACGGTATAGATACATCATAATCTCAAGGTTCTCAAGCTTCAATCGGATAAATCGGACGAATCTACGAAAACCCCCAAAATTAAAAACAAAAATTCAAAGTGTTCTTGAATAATCTTTCAATAATCCGATGAATATTCAAACGTGTCCAAAATTATGCATATATCGCTTCATACACCATGATTTTATCATCCAAAACGTCAATACCCACACAAAATCGAGAAGTCAAGATGTCGAAGAAATTACCTCTTGAATATCTAAGCTCTATGATCCAAGGAATACGCGTTAGATCGACTATCCGGGCTTCCCAACCGAATGAAAGTGATAAAAATCCAACACACAAGTGATAGATGTGAGAAAACTCCTCCCCTCAAACCCTCTCTCTCGCAGGTGGAAGAAGGAAATGGAGAAATGAGCTGCATCTCGCTCAAAAAGCACAAATAATGCAGTTGACCGCATTGTGTGCCGCGGCACAGGCCTAAAAATTGCTCCCAGGTTTCGGCAGTGTGCCGCGGCTCAGCCCAAGTGTGCCGTGGCACCGGGTACAGTCGGTTTTTGGCTGAGGATGCAACACAAGTGTGCTGCGGCTCAGCCTAGGTGTGCCGCGGCAGTGACTCGGCAGTGTGCCTTGGCCCTGCCGGCATGTGCCGCGGCACTCGGTACAGTCCGCTCGGCCAGGTCTAGGAAATATGTGTGTGCCGCGGCGCACATTCCTTGTGCCGCGGCCCACACCCTCCTCGGGTCCTAAAATGATGAAAAATGACCCGGGAAGAGAATAAAAGCAATAGGACTCAAAATATCGGGGAAATAATAACACGAAATGGAAGTACGGAAACCCCAAAACGGTGGTTTCAAGCAACGATTACAAGGGTTCGCCCAACAAATCACGATTCGAAGAAAATGAAGAGGTTTGAAATGACATGACTATCGACCGGGTATTACATTCTCTCCCTCCAAAAAGAAGTTTCGTCCCGAAACTTAAGAAATAAATAGTTCGGGGTATTCCACTCGCATCTTCTCTTCCATCTCCCAAGTCGCCTCCTCGACTCCATGCCTCGACCATTGCACTTTAACCAGTGGAATGGTCTTATGCTGAAGTTGTTTCTCGCGGCGCTCAAGAATCTTCACGGGTTTCTCCGGAAAGGTAATATCCTCGGCTACATCAATCTCACTATAATCGATAATGTGGCTCGGATCCGGTACGTACTTTCTCAACTGAGACACATGAAAAACACTGTGGACGTGGCTCAAAGCTGGAGGCAACGCCAAGCGATAAGCTAAATCTCCAACTCTGTCCAAAATCTCGAAGGGTCCGATATACCTCGGACTAAGTTTCCCCTTTTTCCCGAAGCGGAAAACTCCTCTGGTCGGAGACACTTTGAGCAAGACATGATCCCCCACTTCAAAATCCAAGGGTCGATAACGAGTATCAGCGTAAGATTTCTGACGACTCTGGGCAGTCAGTAATCGATCTCGGATAATAGAAATCTTTTCCTTAGTCTCCATCAACATATCCAGCTCCATCCCAACTAGCTCAGAAGCCTCGTCCCAACATAATGGCGATCTACATCGCCTACCATAAAGTGCCTCGAAGGGTGCCATTTTGATCGACGCATGCCAACTATTATTGTATGCAAACTCGATCAATGGTAGGTGAAGCTCCCAATCATTACTCCAATCCAAGGCACAAGCCCGTAACATATCTTCCAACATCTGAATCGTCCTCTCTGTCTGACCGTCCGACTGAGGATGAAAGGAAGTGCTCAATCTCAACTCCGTACCCAGAGCCTGGTGAACGGCCTGCCAAAAATGCGATATGAAACGGCCGTCTCGATCAGAAACAATGGTCTTGGGGGTACCGTGTAACCTCACGATCTCAGCAATAAAGGTTCGAGCCAGTCTATCCGGTCCCCAAGTATCCTTAATACCCAAGAAGTGTGCAGACTTGGTCAACCGATTGACAATCACCCAAATCATATTCATTCCAGCCCGAGTTCTCGGCATGCCAGTGATGAAATCCATTGAGATGTCTTCCCACTTCCACTCGGGAATGGGAAGTGGTTTCAACAACCCCGCCGGTCGTTGATGTTCGATCTTGACTTGTTGACACGTCAAGCATCGTAGTACAAACTCCGTAACATCCTTCTTCATGTTATTCCACCAAAAGTTGCGCTTCAAATCTTTGTACATCTTACTCGTTCCGGGGTGGATTGAGTAAGGCGTAGCATGAGCTTCTCGGAGAATCCTCTGTCTCAACTTCAAATCGTTCGGAACACAAAGCCTGCCCTGAAATCTCAGAATACTATCCTCGTGCACCATAAAGCCAGGAGCTTTTCCTTTAATTACATCAGGTCGCTCCACTGCTTCCCTTTGATGTCGTCAACTAAGGACGAGGTAATTTCGAGAGTACACAACTGTCCTTGTACTCGTCGAAGCCAAACTTCTATCCCTTGTTCAATTAAATCCTGACGAATTTTCGCCTGGGGTGTAAGAACCTCGAGCATTTGCAGAGATGCAGATTTGCGGCTCAAAGCATCTGCAACGACATTGGCTTTTCCGGGGTGGTAAAGAATTTCCAAATCATAATCCTTTATGAACTCTAGCCAACGTCTCTGTCTCATATTCAACTCTTTCTCACTGAAAATATACTTCAGGCTCTTGTGATCGGTATAAATCCGGCACGGAGAATCATACAAATAATGTCGCCAAATCTTGAGTGCGAAGACAATTGCGGCCAACTCTAAATCGTGGGTAGGATAATTCATCTCATAAGGTTTTAATTGTCGTGACGCAAAAGCTATTGTCTTATCATGCTGCATAAGGACACAACTCAGGCCTTGACCCGAAGCGTCACTGTAAACTGCAAAGCCTTCGCTACCATGTGGTAAAGTTAGAATCGGCGCTGAAGTCAATCGTCTCTTCAGTTCATCGAAGCACTGTTGTCTCTCATCTGTCCAAATAAACTTTTCGGTCTTCTGGAGTAATTTCGTAAGCGGTCGAGCGAGTTTCGAGAACCCCTCGACAAACGGACGGTAATACCCAGCAAGGCCCAAAAAGCTACGAACTTCCTTAACATTCTTAGGCGGTGCCCAATCTAGCACTGCCTCAATCTTCTGCGGGTCTACACGAACCCCTTCGGCCGAAATCACATGGCCGAGAAACATAACTTCTTCCAACCAAAACTCACATTTCGAGAATTTTGCATAGAGGTGCTCGGTTCTCAAAATGTCTAAAATCAAACGCAAGTGTCGGGCATCTTCCTCCTTATCTCGAGAATAGACCAAGATGTCGTCAATAAAGACGACTACACACCTGTCGAGGTACTCGATAAATATTTTATTCATTAATTGCATGAATACTGCCGGCGCATTTGTCAACCCAAAAGGCATAACTACAAATTCATAATGCCCATATCTCGTCCGAAACGCCGTCTTCGGAACGTCGGACTCCCTCACCCTGAGTTGATAATACCCGGATCTTAAATCAATCTTCGAGAAAACCGTAGCTCCTTGCAATTGATCAAATAAATCGTCTATACGAGGCAAAGGATATTTATTCTTGATGGTTACTTTATTCAGCTCACGGTAGTCGATGCACAAACGTAGTGAACCATCTTTCTTCCTCACGAAGAGGACAGGCGCGCCCCAAGGCGAAGCGCTCGGTGTGATGTACCCTTTTTCCAAAAGTTCTCCCAACTGAGTCTTCAATTCCTGCATCTCGGAAGGTGCCATCCGGTAAGGTGCTTTAGAAATCGGAGCCGCATCTGGCTCTAAGTCTACGGTAAATTCTATCTCTCGATCTGGCGGTAGTCCCGGGAGATCATCCGGAAAAACATCGGGATACTCATTAACAACCGGAATCGAAGAGAAATCGACTTCGTTTCCTTCCGTTTTTAAAACATAACACCAATAGCCCGTACAACCTTTATTCAAAAATTTTACGGCCTTCATGGAACTGATAAGTAACTTGGATTGGCCCGAATTACGTCCCAAAAACGAGTACTCAGATCCGTCTTTAGTCATCATGGTAATAACCTTGGTACGCTAATTCATAATCGCTTGGTGATTATTAAGCCAATCCTCGCCGAGGATTACGTCCTCGCCTTCCATATCAACTACAATTAGATTTGATAACCATTCCATATCGGATATAACCACTGGAAAATCTCTAATCTCCCGATTCCCCACAATCATATCCCCGCTAGGTAGTTTCACGATAAAGGGATCGCAAGCAGTCAAACAAGTTATATTCAAACGGCGTACACACTCCAAAAAAATAAAAGAATGTGTAGCACCCGTATCAAAGAGTACACGGACTGGATAAGATAAAATATGGATGGTACCTGAAGCCACCGCCGAGTCGGGTTCGTCTGTTCTACGCATCTCATAAACCCGTGGTTGCACCGAACCGACGCTAGAGTTTCCCCCTCCAGCGTTCTGACCCCGTCCCCGGCCCCTGCCAAAATTCTGCTGAGGTTGACCAAAAGATTGCCGCTGATTAATACCTTGATCAAGTGGTGTTGGGGCAGAAGCTCGAGTGTCCAAAGTCTGGTTCGGCTCGGAACAATAAACCGCTCTATGCCCCATCTGTCCACACGTGTGACACTTTAATGGTGGAAAGTAGCATTCCGAATTGAAGTGGCCTGGACGACCACAATTATAGCAAGTCACTGTGCGATTTGAGGTACCCGGAGTGGGACGGTAACCCCTCTTCCCTTTATTAGAGCGTGACGACTGCCCGGCAAAACGGTTAGTCGTCTGTGACTTCTGAAAGTTGCCACCCTTAGAGCCAGAAAAATTTCCCGCGACTTTCTGCTTCTTTGGTTCTTCAACGGTATCATTGTCGGGGCTCAACATATCATGGGCTAAAGCTCTGTCCTGATACTCTTTTAGTGTGGTATAAGAAAATCCGGCCATGTACCGCCGTAAGTCCAAATTCATCCGCATATCAAAATAACGGATCTTATCACGCTCGTTACGCACTTGATCCTTCACATGGATCAATTGTTGGTTGTACTCCACGATCGCCTGCGAAACGGGAATTTCTTGTGGTTTAGCCTCGAAGAAGGCTCGGATTCGGCTCTCTCGTACCGGCCAAGGACAAAACTCGGCCTCCAAGAGCTCCTTAAATTCATCCCACGAGGCAATACGATCCTGTGGCTTGATGACCTTCCACCAAGTAGCGGCCTCCTTAGTGAGGAAATACTGAGCAATTGGTACTTTCCTCACCTCGGCGCAATCAACCGCCTCGAAAATCTTCTCTAATTCCGCTAGCATCTTTGACCCTAGCAGTGCATGGCACCACCAAACTGTGGAGGGTGCATACGGATTACATTCTGAAGCAAGGCATCCGTGTTTGGGTTCGGGTTATTCAGTTGAACAGTTTGAGCCAAAATAGTCATCTGAGTAGCCAATTGTTGAAGTGCATTCGCCACTCCAACGTCTGCGTTGTTCCCCTGACCGTCTGACTGGTCGTGCTGACTCTCAGTGTCGGGATGCACCGAGTTCGACAAACTGGGGTTGGTCGACCCTGTAACTGAACTGATGGAAACGGCCGCGCCACGACCTCTTCCTCGTCCACGGCCACGACCACGGCCACGGCCCCTACCAGCTGACATACTGAAGAACACACAAGGTACGTAAGCACAATTCAATCGCACGTCATTAAGGTGATCGATTCTCAAGAATGTCCATAGAAGAACCATAATGAATAAGGAAACATCAGAAGAGTAAGAGGTCTTACAAGTACCGGTCGCACTGTGATGATGGCAGAGCAGTGATACTGTGGACAATTGACGACTCATTCGACCCAAGAGACCGACAGCCTAGGTATCCATAGACCTAAGCTCTGATACCATATTCTGGTACACCCCCAAGTTATTCAGGGTATATTACAGCGCCGTAAGCCCCGCCATGGGGCCCACAAGGCTAAACATATGCGGAACTGTAAACTTTGACCGAGAAGGTCTACACACAATAGAATGAAAACAATACAAAGGTATTCAAAAACAGAACCAATGTATTCACAGACATAACAATACGAATCAATACTTCGGCAAACACAGGCCGAGAATCAAAGAAAATGGAAAACAATACTCGAATATTCAATAGCCAATCCAGTACAACAACACTGAACGGAAAACTCATAACATAACTGGAAGAAAGACACAGTATCACACTTGCCCACCATCTTCATGCCGACCCGATACCTGCCTGTCCGACCTCCTGGAACCTGAAATACATGAAACGTATTTCCCCCATAAAGGGGTTAGCCATCGAATAGCTAGTGCAAGTATATCCATATGAAACACGATACTCCTCGACAATAAAGTAAATGTAACCGTCAATTCATCAATTCAAGACTAGTATTCCGGAATAACTAAAATCTCATAGTGCCACATTAAGACGTATGTGAATGCCGTAGAAATGGTTCGTTCATATCATACGCCGATACGTATGTGAATGCCGTAGAAACGGTTCGTTCATATCATACGCCAATACATGTAGGAATGCCGTAGAAACGGTTCGTTCATTACATGCCATTAATTCATATATGAATGCCGTAAAAACGGTTCGTTCATAATATGCCATCAATATTCTTACTTTCAAAGTCGAGAACGTACAATCATAAATGTATACTTGCCTTTGAGACATCGAGAAATCGAAGGGAGGAAAAGTATGAGTTCGGCAGGTCCAAAAACGCGCTTTCGGCACCTAAACGATTCGCAAGGAATATGACAATTAATTATCCATACTCAAATTACACGAAGAGATTCCCGAAACTCGTCTACGATTCGAGAAAATACACGGGTGAACAACTAAAGGTTGGAAAAATAGTTCAAACTCCCAAAAATCCGAAAAATCGTAGGAAAGGCATGAATACGGTATAGATACATCATAATCTCAAGGTTCTCAAGCTTCAATCGGATAAATCGGACGAATCTACGAAAACCCCAAAATTCAACACAAAAATTCAAAGTGTTCTTGAATAATCATTCAATAATCCGATGAATATTCAAACGTGTCCAAAATTATGCATATATCGCTTCATACACCATGATTTTATCATCCAAAACGTCAATACCCACACAAAATCGAGAAGTCAAGATGTCGAAGAAATTACCTCTTGAATATCTAAGCTCTATGATCCAAGGAATACGCGTTAGATCGACTATCCGGGCTTCCCAACCGAATGAAAGTGATAAAAATCCAACATACAAGTGATAGATATGAGAAAACTCCTCCCCTCAAACCCTCTCTCTTGCAGGTGGAAGAAGGAAATGGAGAAATGAGCTGCATCTCGCTCAAAAAGCACAAATAATGCAGTTGACCGCATTGTGTGCCACTCGGCCAGTGTGCGCGGCACAGCCTAAAATTGCTCCTGTGGTTTTGGCCGGTGTCTGCGGCTCAGCCAGTGTGCCGCGGCACGGGTCTGATCGGTTTTTGGCTGAGGATGCAACACAAGTGTGCCGCGGCTCAGCCTAGGTGTGCCGCGGCAGTGACTCGGCAGTGTGCCGCGGCCCTGCCGGCATGTGCCGCGACACTCGGTACAGTCCGCTCGGCCAGGTCTAGGAAATATGTGTGTGCCGCGACGCACATTCCTTGTGCCGCGGCCCACACCCTCCTCGGGTCCTAAAATGATGAAAAATGACCCGGGAAGAGAATAAAAGCAATAGGACTGAATATCGGGGAAATAATAACACGAAATGGAAGTACGGAAACCCCAAAACGGTGGTTTCAAGCAACGATTACAAGGGTTCGCCCAACAAATCACGATTCGAAGAAAATGAAGAGGTTTGAAATGATATGACTATCGACCGGGTATTACAACGAGGATGACGAGCAACACTGATATCATGTGTTATTGTGAGTTGGTGGTCGTTTGGTCATGGTCAGAGTCCTGTTTTGGTTTTGTACTCGTGCGGGTAGTGTCATATATGATTTAATGCATTGGTGTTAGTTATTGTTTATGTTGTTGGATCAGTTGTGAGTTATTGTATTTGTGGTGATCCAATAGGACCATGTATTGGATTGATTTGGTATTGTGTGTCGTATTAAAGTTGACGTTGATTTTATTTTGTGTGATTGTCTCGGTTTAGTTGATGATTAATGCTTTTTATGTTGGTCCAAGCCTGGTAGGTTCTCCAAATAGAATCTACGACGCTGTAATATCTCTCCAAATCACGGGGGTGTTACAGAATTTGGTATCGGAGCTCAGGTTTATGGATACCTAGGCTGTTGGTGTTTTGGGTCTGTCAAGGTTGAGTTGGTCGTTTGGTTATGATATCATTAGGTTGCTTCCGTCTCATGCGATCTGCGCTGTAAGTTTCTCTGAACTCTAATTCCTTCTGCACATATTGTTTTGGTCTCTTTTTGAACATGCTTGGATTTTTGAGTTCCCCCTGTGAATTGTGTTCCATTGGAGTTGTGTCTATTATTTTCCCTTTCCTTATACATCTAAGGAACTGGTGCATACTGATGTAAGGAGAAGGTAAGTCTTTCGATTCTAAGCTCCCTCCTATCTGTGTGATGGTTGTGTTGTGTTAACTCGATTAGGTCTAGATTAAAGGGCTGGGATTTGTTGATGGTATTGGGATTGTTGGGATGTGCATGAGTATACTATACGGTCCGAGTGAAAATGGTTGTATAATGTATATTGGAAAACCGGGAATGTTATTGATTCCTACATTTCATGAGATTTTTAAGTATCCATTATAACCACTGCGGGAGTATTTTTAAAGTGGCTTTGAAAACTCTTTCAAATGGTGACAATCTACGATTTAATATCGCTATGTCAATGAGTATGTATTCGGTAGAAAACCTTTCTTTTCGATTAAACAACTAGTAGAAGAGGAAGGATCCTCATTTTATCTAAATCTGAGGTAATTTTTTTTGAAATATTTCGGATTATAGATGTTTTTGAAAATTTTAAAAATATAAATCATTTTGTGCATTATTTTAAAATGATTTCAAAATCGACCTGTAAAATAAAACTTCCTCTTCTAAAATATTCACGAGTTTTAGGCAAAGCGTGATTCGCCCCTTATTTGCAAAAGATTATGTTTCGGACATGGTATTATTATTCTTGTCAGAAGACCAGAAGTTGATTTTAAGCAGAATACGCGTGTATATATATTCACACCCCTGTATATAGTATACGTGCCTCCCAAAATTCAATGTTCTAGTGTTGCCTACTTTGAGTACTCGGAGATGTTGATTAAGTCCAATGGTGTTACTGTACGAAAGAGTATTACAAGTCTTGGTATGTCGAATTTTGAAGGAAGCGGATGTGTTGGCGATTGTGGAAGTAACGATATAGTCCATATGACAATGATTCATGCCACGGTGGAGGAGTACTAAGATCAGACGATGCCTTATGAAGCCCCTTCAGTAACTGAGTTGACAAACGGGGAAAGCAGACAGAAGACATCTGGAATATTTTGGGCAAAAGTGCACAGAATTGTGATCAAGTTGATGGTGTAAACGTTAGGTCGTTCCGTATATCCTCATGGTAATAACCCTCTTTACCTAGAGGTAGAATTTCAATTTAGTTGTTAACGTCCTTCCGATGATTCTTTTTGTAATGTTGTATACGTACGAACCGATGGTGTTCGGATTTGTATGTTGCCGTTTATTGGTAACCTTCGGTTCCAATGCTGTTTAAGGTATGTTCACGACCATTTTACTGAATCGGGCAGTTAGCGTGCGCCACCTTGGGGATAGCGCACGCTAACATGAGATGCAGAAACTACTGCATTTGACCAAGAGTTCGGCAGTGCACGCTATGCAATTATGTAGCGCGCGCTAAGGTGCAGCAGTTAGCGCACGCTACGGAGTGGGTAACGCGCGCTAATTGGTAATTCGGAAAGAACAGTCCAGAAGCTACTAGACTGAGGATGGAGGCCTCGTTAGCACACCCTAACACTTGTAATCAGCGCACGCTAATCTATCCATCATACCGGACAGCAATCGTGATTCACCATTTCCGCTCTTTTCCTTTTTCCCTACCGGTGACCCCAAAGTGGGAATTATAGGCGACTAGGGTTCGTGACCTTGGCCGATTTTGTTCTGTTCAAAGGTGTTTTGGAGTATGACATCTTCTAATCTATGTCCTTCATCAAATCGAGGCAATTCCTTGATTTTCCCTTGAGTTGACCATTTTGTAGATTTTATTCTTGATCTCATCTTTTTCAATCTGGTTTTGATGAATCGATTGATGTTAAATGTTGTTGTTGGTCATGTCCTATGAATTGTATATCCATAATTCCGACTTTTTCAACTCGATTGATAATTCTAAAGATTCTGAGGAACTGTGAACAATTAATGCTTGATCAAATGTCCGTAAACTCTTGATGAACAAAGCAAGTGATCAAGGGACGTTCCATACGCCAGATGACGACAGGCGATGCTTTCATACGTCCGAATTGTTGATGCTCCCGACAATTGTGGCTTGATTCTCTCTATCTTCTTGCTTTCCACCTCTAACTTGCTAATTTTACGTTTCGAGGACAAGACTCCCTGAGGGAGAGAAGAGTATAATGATCGGGATTCTTGCACTTGCACAATTTAAGGCCTTGAACCCTCATGCTCGACTCTGTTGTCGTACTGCAGAACTTGCGAATTCAGTGGTACTGTGATGATTGGTTTGATGTCTGAGCTTATCGTAATTATGATTCCCGTCATCTACCAGTTTCAAGATCTCGTTGTACAATCCCATTGTCGTTGAGTATGGGACTATATTTCCTTTAGTAGCTCATGATTCTACCCGGGTAAATCTTATTTATTGTGTTGTGCTTTATTTTGATTTCAACTTGTGCCGTTAACTGAATCACGTCACTACCGAGAAATTCTCGTGATGTTAGTAGTCATCTCACATTCATCAGAATGCTCCGAGATTTGGCCATCTGACCTCATGAAGTTGCTTGTTATGGTTTTTTCCTTGTTTTCGTTGTTCTAAATTTCAGGGACAAACTTCCTTTAGTTAAAGTGAGTCATGATACCCGAGTTCTGACTTCTGTATTTTTCCACCCTATTGGATCCCCTATATTCGGTGATACCTTCTGAATTTGTTCTATTTTTTGGTTTTTATCGTTTGAACGAGTTGTGACATTGGTTCAGATGAATCAGTTTACAGTTGTGACTTCTCCTCAAGTTTAATTCAAATCTCATGAGTCCTACATAAAGTGAACGTCTTGTAATTCTTACAAGCCCATTTAATGTCTTGGGTTGAGGGATAAACTTCGGGGTTGTCTGATTATTGTCGTCCAATCATTGTGGTTCAATTGTTATTACTCGATCTTGCATCGTGATCATCGAGCATGTCATTTCTTTAAGGTTCAGGTATCCATCCCAACATGTGATTTTCCAAACCTTTGAGGTTATTAGAATTATATATTCGTTTAGTGTTAAGCTCACATTTTGATTATTGTACTATTTGGATTATCAACCGTAGTGATTCATGATCATTGCGCTTCCTAAGCATCTTGCGTACTGAATTGGACTGCAGTATGACATGTAGTTTTGTGCCCGTTGTTGGCAGCAGATAACGTGTGTTATCTAAAGTGCCTTGCCTTGATTGTTTCGTGACCTAAGTTTTGGGACAAAACTTATTTCAAAAGAAGTGGTATGCAATAATTTTATTTCCCTGTTAGTTCATTTTCTTATTGATCTATTTTTGTTTATTCAGTTCGCTAGCCTCGACGATCAACATCTAAGAGATGGTCATCATGCCTTGACATCAAGTGGAAATACCGAGAGTCCGTGATTGTATCTTTTAGTATGACCAATATTTTGGTTGTATTCGTGCCATTGATTGACTTGGTCTTTATCGGAAGCCTTTGTGAGTTTATCATCAAGATTTTCTTCACTATTATTGTTTTTGTTACGGCGGCGGGGGATAATTGATACTGAATGATGGCGCTGCCATAATAGCGGCTACTAGAAACAATTGTAGCACCGCTAGGGCTGCTGACTTAAAATTGGTTTGGTGTGTATATAAGGTCCTAAGAGGTATTCCCATAGTAGACTCAAGACGTTGATCAAAGGGAAACAGTTGAGTAACCTCGTAAGTATGGATCCTACTAAGTATACTCATTGCTTAGAGCATATCAGTTATCTAGAGGCCGTAGCATAATTTCATCGATACGCAAGTCAGGCTGCGCAGCTACCCGAGAACGCGAGCATGCTGCGCAGCTAGAAGCTCAGTTAGCTACAGCACGACGTACTCTTCGAGAGAGGGAGGCCCAGTACACTCAAGCGAGAGAGGTACTCTAGGATCAGGTGCATCAAGAGAGAGCAATGATACAGGCCAATGATGAGGAGATCCTCGCTATCCTCCCAGCGGCCCCAATCCCGGTAGTGGGACAAGAAGTCACAGAAGGCGAAGAGGATCCTGAGGAAGATCCCGGAGAGGACCCAGAAGAGGAGGTTGAAGATAACTCTGTCATCGTTAACCCCTGAGATAGGCTTAATGGGGCAAACTATGTATTGATATTTTCTTATAAATATGTATTGGTGTAATGTTTATGATTTAATAATAAATTATGTATGGATACGATTGGTGATGCGGACATATATTTCGACGACCCTCTTCCTGTTTCAAGTTTCGAGGACAAAACTTCTTTTTAGAGAGGAAGGGTGTAACATCCATGTATTTTATTAATAATGTATTTTATTTTTGGTCGTATTCCGTTGGGTGTTGGTTTGAGGATCCCCATATTATATTATCTGGCGCCTGGAATCGTGTGTATATCGGAGTTGGAACTGGTAGGTTGGTTGTTAGTGATGGTCGAGTTATGTGCCTGCCATGATGTGTTCGTTCTGACCAAACTTCATATTGGTGATGCTGAGAAGTAGCAGTTAGCGCACGCTAGACTGTGTTGCTAGCGCGCGCTAATCATGCATTACAACGAACGTTAGTTGGCAATGGTAGTGCACGCCATTATGGCCGGTCAGTGCATGCAGAGGGTTTTGGACTCTGGACAACTAACAGGTAGCGCGCGCTAATCATTATGGGTAGCGCACGTTAGCGCGGCAAGTGCAGAAAGTTCTGCACCGCCTTTCAAAGGTGGTGGATTGCCTTTAGCCCGATAGCGCACGCCGAGCAGCAGGTCTTTTCATTCATCGTCCCCTATACCATTGTAATTAAGGCAAGTACTTTGATTACGTTTGATGTACTTCGTGTGAATATGTGAAAAATGTGATTTTATGAAAAGTGGTAATTTCAGAAAATGTGGTTTGTGCCATGTGGTTACTGAGTATGTGTGAACCGAGTTAAAACCAGTGTGGGTCCCCTGAGATTCGATAGGCCGCGTTCCCTACGAATCACTCGGTGGGGTTTTACAACTAGGGAGGGCCCGATGAGGACTTTCTGGGGTGTGTATCTAGCGTGAGGTACAGGGCCAGTACAGCTCGGGAGATTGGTTTGTGATGATGATTATGGTATTATATTCCGGAATATATATGGCACTGTGGTTTGATTGTTTATTCACCTGTGGTACATATTCATAAATCGTTGTACTTGCACTAGCTGTTCGCTGACTCCTTTGGGGGTGGATATACTTGTTGTGTATTCAGGTACAGGTCTTAGTGGCAAGCCGACGTAGGAAGGGCACGAGGATGACGAGCAACACTGATATCATGTGTTATTGTGAGTTGGTGGTCGTTTGGTCATGGTCAGAGTCCTGTTTTGGTTTTTGTACTCGCGCGAGTACTGTCATATATGATTTAATGCGTTGGTGTTAGTTATTGTTGATGTTGTTGGATCAGTTGTGAGTTGTTGTATTTGTGGTGATCCAACAGGACCATGTATTGGATTGATTTGGTATTGTGTGTCGTATTAAAGTTGATGTAGATCTTATTTTGTGTGAATGTCTCGTTTTAGTTGATGATTAATGTCTTTTATGCTGGTCTAATCCTGGTAGGTTTTCCAAAAAGAATCTACGGCGCTATAATATCTCTCCAAATCACGAGGGTGTTACATAGAAGGCGCGGGTGGCGGTGGTTCCATGGAATGCTGAAATAAATCTTGAATTTCAGATTTAGACAGTAGATTACGAGAGTAAGGAAATGGAGTTTGATTGAATTATATGGTGGCGAAACTAGAGAACGTCGGACCCAATCCTCGAAGGAACCAAAGGGCTTTGTCGTGTTGTCGATGGGTGCCCCAATAGTCGAAAGCTGGTCGCACTAGCCTTTGAAGAGAGAGCCATATTCTGAGATGGATTTGGTGCCACGTTTTAAGGTTTGAAGTCGTATTTGAGTTGAATTTTGACGCACCTTTGAGGAGTTTTGATAGTTCGATTCGAGAGAAAGTCATACTTCACGGGCCGTGTTGCAGTCGAGGGTTTCGGCCATGGCTTCTTTAGAGAGAGAAGATTAGAGTCGAATATTCCAGTCTTGAGTAGGCCATTGGAACTGGTTTAGCATTATATTGGGGAAAAGTCCAGCGTCGTTGAGGACAAAGGAAGTGATTAATGGTGGCAGCACGGGATGGCTGCCTCAAGAAAGGCAAATAAATTTTGGAAAGGATAAGAGATTCGACTTGTTTGTGCCATATAAGGTAATTGAACGATAACCTAATTGTAATCTTGTGAATAAGTGTTGCAAAGGCAACGTAGTAGAACTCAACGCCTTGAGGAGGGCGAAGATGCAAGCCGTAGGAAGAAGACGGCGGCAGTGGGTAAGAAAGACTAGGTGTTTAAGAAGGATCAGAACCATATTGATACCATATGAGTTAAAGATCTCACCGCGCATTAATGAGTGTGTGAGTTATCTATTTATAATGGGAGTCAAGTACATAAATATAAAATAATAAATAATTAAATACGAAACCCTAATTATGTTAATTAGGGCTAACAATTGCAATCGGAATGAACAAGGGTACTTATATAACAGTTGGGTTAGACTAAGATGCCGTCACACCAGTCAACAAGGAAAGATGAGGGTCGACGGATCATAGATGCAAGATGGAGGGGAGGGGGAGGGGGAGAGAGTGGGGGAGATAGAGAGAGAGGATCGCTCGGTCGCTGTTAGGATTTTTGGTTTTGTGATTTTCAGAATGGTTTCGTTTTGACATTTGTGACTGACTTAATGACTTGTCTGTATAGTAATACTGTTAATATAAATAAATAGTAAGGTCGACGGATCACATATGCAAGATGGAGGGGGGAGGGAGGGGGAGGGGGAGAGAGAGAGAGGGGGGAGGAGGGGGAGAGAGAGTCGCTCGATAGCATCGAACATACTTTGCAAATAAGAAGTCGAACTGAGGTTCCTATGCGGTTTGGGTTGGTCCAGTAGTTCCCAATTTGAAAAGTCCAACCCCTATAATTTTCTCGAATTTAAGTTGAGTTGTATAAAGGTAAAATATATAATAATAAAACTATACTACATTTATCTGTGGATTTAACCAATCAACTGTTAAGAATTGTTGAAGTATATCACTTCTCGTAATGCGTAACAAGATAATATAGTATAACATGTGAATGAATATTGTGCCCCCTAATAAAATTATGTAATTACGTTTGTGCCATCTGAAGTTTTCCTATAAATAGGGCTTCAATGCTTAATGAAAATTCATTCCAAGAGAAATACCTTCTCTGTATTCTCTCTATTCTCTTTGTATTCTCTTTACTTTATTACCGTTTTATAACACGTTATCAGCACGATGAGTCTCTAATTGGTGGAGATTCAGAAAAATAATTCTGCATATCAAAGCATCAATTTTATATCATATGAGTATCACCTAACCCAAGCTACCAAGATGCCGACCTGTTGCAGATGCACCATCATCCGTATCTGACACGAGAAATAGCCCTGCGATACCGACCAGCCACCCCAGCGCCTCCATCCCCGTTCTACAGCGTACAGATCCGACGGAATTGGCGGTTTTTGTCATCTGAGAAGCTCCCTATGAGGTACTCTTCTGTGTGTGTGAATATGTTTGTTACTAACAGAGAAGTCATGAAAAAAAAATAAGAAAAAAAAAGGAGATCACGACATCTAACAAAAAAAAAAATGAAAAGCCATGAAAAAAAGGAAGGAAAATGAACGAGACGATGAAGAACAGGTGAGGAAGAAAAAAAAAGAAAAAAAAAAGAAGAAAACCGAAGCCAAAGAAAATAAATAAAATATAAAATATATAATATTCTTTTAATTCATTAAATTATTAATTTGTTTTTTCTTACGTATAAGATACATATGATATCGGAATTAATTTTTCTTGATACCACTGTGACCCATTTCACGAGAGCTTCAATTTGACACTAATATTGATATGTTGATTATAATTCTTTTAATATCTGTCATTATTAAAATGTACAAATTAGTACCTTGAATCCCTCCAAAATATTGAAAGGACTTGTGGATATATGTCATTGTAGTGTGGAAATTTATAAAGTGGTATATGTAATATTACGGGACGATCAAGCGGCACTAATACCGACAACTGCGGTCAATGATGACTTTTAATGATCCAACCTAATAACACATGATTATACTTTGAGAAAATTGTTGGACGAACCTGTTCCAGAGGAAGCAGTTAAATATTTACTAATTTAATTCCTGACTTTATTATAATTACCTCCAAGTGGTGGTTGAAACCATCTATTTGTTGAGTTTACATTATGTAAATATTACTATACCTCCTATGTGACAAATTTAATTATCACAAGATGGATGGCGATGCCTCCTATATGATAAATGTAATTGTCACAAGACGGATGGTTTTACATATTTACTATACCTCTTATGTGACAAGTTTGATTATCACAAGATGGATGGCGATGCCTCCTATATGATAAATGTAATTGTCACAAGATGGATGGTTTTACATATTTACTATACCTCCTATGTGACAAGTTTGATTATCACAAGATGGATGGCGATGCCTCCTATATGATAAATGTAATTGTCACAAGACAGATGGTTTTACATATTTACTATACCTCCTATGTGATGAGTTCAATTATCACAAGATGGATGGTTTTACATGTACGCAATTTATATATTATATATCACCATCATGGTTGGTTATACCATATGAATGGTTCATAAATACTGCTCCCGAAGAAGTAGTTGATAAATATAAATCCTACTCTGGAGAAATAGTTGATCGATTATCTAAATCCTGCTCTCGAAGAAGCAGTTGATAAATATAAATCCTACTCTAAAGAAGTAGTTGATCGGTTATCTAAATCCTACCCTCGAAGAAGCAGTTGATAAATATAAATCCTACTCTGAAGAAGTAGGTGATCGATTATCTAAATCCTGCTCTCGAAGAAGCAGTTGATAAATATAAATCCTACTCTGGAGAAGTATGTGATCGATTATCTAAATCCCGCTCTCGAAGAAGCAGTTGATAAATATAAATCCTACTCTAGAGAAGTAGTTGATCAGTTATCTAAATCCTACTCTCGAAGAAGCATTTGATAAAAATAAATCCTACTCTGAAGAAGTAGTTGATCAATGATTCAAATCATGCTCTCGGAGAAGAAGCAGTTGATGGAAATAATATCCGATCTCCATGATTATTAAACACGAACGGAGAAAATTGAGCAAGTGACCAGAAGCTATCACCGATTAATTAAAGAAAATCCCATGCAAATGCACCGCATGGTGGGATCATCTGACAAGTGATATGAAAAACTATCACCGGAAAATAATTGCTCAATAAATATCATATTGATTATATCACTTGGTGGGATCATTAAAATCATATTAATATCACAATAGAGAACCATATATCATATATTCGTGAGAATAATATATTTGCATAGAGGCAAAAAGATGATCTTATTATTGCTCGAAGAAGCACAAAACAGTCGAAGTGGAAAATATTGAAACTAGCCAAAAAGGAAATAAACACTCGACAATATGCGAAAAGGAAAATACATATGAAACCCATAAGAAGGGGTGCGTCTCGAGAGTATAAAACTCCGTAACTCTACCACCCCCTGGCATTAGGGTTCATAATGAAAGATCTAAAGAATCTAAACTTCTTTTTCGTTTCGCACCAATAGTCTGTGGCTGATGAGCTTTGACTTCCAAATTCTTAACTGAAATATATGCCTGAAACTTTATAAGTAGATCAGCAACTGTATCAGCACATATAATAATATCTCTTGATGGCTGAGAGATAAACTTGTGATCTACTCCTTGACCCAGAAAGGCAAGCAAATCGTTGAAGAAATTATTAATATTCAACAAACCTATAGGTTTGGTATGGAAGTCCCGCTCAGCCCATGACGTGATACTGAATATCTCATTAAGTGTGTCATAGCCACTTGGAAGTACAATAAAGGCATCGCTATTATTCACCATATACACATATGGTGTGGGAAAGTGTAAGGCACTTGTTACTCTTATTTTCTCATTTTGTGCAGCCTCTAAAATGCAACCCAAAAATCTATGATTACTCACACCATACAATATATCGATTTTGTGTTTTCCTAATTCTTTTACGAATTGATATGACATATCTATATGCTGGATATGTCCTATCAATTCGGATCCACCTAAAATACATATGTTTTAATTGGATGATATCTGTACGAGAATTCTAAGAACTCCATCTCTCTACACTATATTTTCAAAGTACTTTTATGAGATATACAATTTCTGATTTGTGAATCCCAAATTTAAAGAACAAACTTCTTACTAGAAGACAAATGACTTCACTATTTTCGTTGAAAAATGAGGAGCAGATAAGTCACTGCTTTTATTATTTTCTTTTTGACAAAATTGCAGAAGAAAACGAAAGATATGATATTATATTTTTCAATGAAAATTACGTTAGCTATCGGCAACTAAGAAATTTAAATATTGGGGAACAATATTCATCAACTTGCATTTTTTGCAATTTACCTTATACGGCTTTGACAGAACGGACTTACAAACTGGATCTTTTGAGACTAATTTTTCATGACTATAGCGTTCCAATTCATCCTTAAATTGTGTCCACAAAGCCAATAGTTCACGATAAAAGTATCCACTGGGATGTGTATCAAGAATCTGTTGGATATCGTGATCCATAGATTCCTTACTCAATCCATCCCTGATAAATGCGATTTTATCTTCTCGATTTTGGATACAAACTCCGTTTCTTTGCAAAGTTACTACTACCTGTACATGGCATGTATTTAAATGAATTTGAAAATTCGCCAGATAATCGAACTTGTGCTTCGATCAACCATCGAATATCTTCGGGGATGCCACTCCTCATTAGCACCCTTAATCTTTCGAGTCGAGCTCGATAAATTCTTTTTATGATATTCATTGGAAGAAATGGATAATATTTGCGAAGACTAGAAAGCATTGAATCCATTATGATAATTAAACCCTCGATATGGGTGAATGTGAATACAATGATAATCTATTGGAATTACACGTATGAGGTTTGACTCCACGTTTGAATAATTCATATCCCGAAGCATATGAACTATGGTTCTATATTTGAATAATGAACATAATATGACATGTGGGAGCGGCGACTCCATGTTGATAGTGATTTGCAATAATGGCACCGAAATATGATGTGATATGTCGGTAAAATATCTATATGGTGATATAGACACATCATGTCTTCAAATATTTGCTCTCGATTAGTATCACTACTAGTCAATATTGGGAATGAATTCCTAATAAATTTGGAATATATTAAGGGGGAGTATGGGCCCACTTCATTTATATGTGAACTACTAGATATTATGGATCCACTAGATAGTCACATATGTATATGACTCGTAATCGGAAATTTACGAGATGATTTCCTCATGGTTGGAGCATATATTCCATATCAGATTAAGCTAGTAATATATCCCAAATAAACTTAACTAGATCCCAGAAAGGATCAAGATATGCGCATACAAGTGGGATATTAATTGGCATACTATTCGAAGTCCTCCTGCCAATATCGAGAACATAATATATAAACCCCATGACTGAAGGTAAATACTGAGATACTGGCATATGAGTTTGGTGCTCAAGAAATCTCGTACCATGAGGGGGAGTATTAGTAGTTGGAAATATGTGAAATGCATCACACTATATCCTCACGACTATATAAACTTGAAGTCAAAGATGCATGATAAATTATTAATCTTTAGTACCAACTACAACTGCTTTGATAAAAATAATTTTCCGAATATAAATCAAAGTAAATGATAAAAGGAGGCATATACTTTTGAAATATATAGACATAACTATAAAAGAAAGATAATGAGATATCCCGACAAGTTATGTTGCTATATGAAATAAATTGTCAATATAGCGCTATAAATGAAATGAGGATATTGAAATCCATGATTGTGGAATATGGATGTTTGAAATGAGGATATTAAAATCCATGATTGTGGAATATGGATATTTGAAATGAGGATATTGGAATCCATCAAAATTGAAATATATGCCCTTATAATAAAATGAAACATATGGGCTTACTGAAAGTAACTCCTGAAGAGATTTTAAACATATTATCAGTATGTGTAGTCACTCAAAATAAGGTGCTGTGAAAAAGAATTGTATGATGTACTCTTTTCCTTGAATGAGGTTTTATCCCACTGGATTTTCCTAGCAAGGTTTTTAACGAGGCAGCTTAACCACAACTAATATGGAATCTCCAACAGAGATTTGGAATATATCACAAAGAATATGAGTTTGATATTACAAACTGCACTGAATATGATACTCGTACTAATCCTTGGGGGATTATTGAAATGCCTGAGGCATATTTGTTTATACGCGTTGCACTCTTTTTTTCTTGACTAAGGTTTTGTCCCATTGGGTTTTCCTAGCAAGGTTTTTAACGAGGCAACTGGAATGGCGTATTAGTATGAATACTGTACTCTTTTCCCTTCATTAGGATTTTTCCCGTTGGGTTTTTCCTAATAAGGTTTTAACGAGGCATATTCATGGCAAAATGAGGAAAATTATAAAGATCAAGATTATTCCTCAAAGATTTAAAAGCATAAGGGGTAGTTGTACTCTTTTTCCTTCGATCAAGTTTTTTCCCACTGGGTTTTCTTGACAAGGTTTTAATGAGGCAACACGTGGATACTCCAACAACGAATGATATACATGACAGATTCACTCAATTTTTGTCCCACGAGGTTTTACTGAGACGGTACAAGAATACTCATACAAGAACTATCAAGATAAGGGGGAGCAAATTTACGAGATTACATATCGCTGAAGTTTTATCCAACAGAGGTTTCCTACCAACGTTATGATGCAACATGATATGATTGTCACACGCTTTGATACAAAAAGTTTGAGAGTTTTTCTCCCATTGGGTTTTTCTTCAAACTAGTTCGGCAGATATTTATGTAAATAGTGATTCAAGGGGGAATGTTAAGAATTGTTGAAGTATATCACTTCTCGTAATGCGTAACAAGATAATATAGTATAACATGTGAATGACTATTGTGTCCCCTAATAAAATTATGTAATTACGTTTGTGCCATCTGAAGTTTTCCTATAAATAGGGCTTCAGTGCTTAATGAAAATTCATTCCAAGAGAAATACCTTCTCTGTATTCTCTCTATTCTCTTTGTATTCTCTTTACTTTATTACCGTTTTATAACATCAACTATATATTTAAAAGGAAACCCTATAATTATTAGAGTAAGCGAATTGAGGACTACCTATAATTAATCATTGTTTAAACTAGTTCGATTTTCTTACAAAATTTCACTTAGTTCTGATTTTGTTGCCCAGCACTACCAATGTTTATACTTTAGCCGACAGCAAAAAGTCATCGGCTAAAGTCGAAAATCGTCGGCTAAAGTGGTCAACTATCGGCTAAAAGTCGGTCGGCCGAGGTCGGTCGGCTAGAGTTTAGCCGACGGTTAAACGGTCACCGGCTAAAATAGTTCCCATTTTAGCCGATGGATACATAGTCGTCGGCTAAAGTGTATAGGTTTTAGCCGACGGTAAGAGTTGTCGTCGGCTAAAGTTTATAAGTTTTAGCCGACGTCTACATAGTCGTCGGCTAAAGTTTTTTTATTTTTTTTTTGCAATGAACACTTTAGCCGACAGTTACATAGTCGTCGGCTAAAGTGTTTTGTTTTATTTTTTTAAATAAATACTTTAGCCGACGGTCTGCGCAAATGCCGTCGGCTAAAGTCCAGTGAAAAAAAAAAATTCAGATTTCGAAATCACCAAACCTGTTCAGATAACCTGTTATTCCAAATGTACAATACACCACCATACATCACAATCAACATAAATCAATTACGAAAAGCATAATTTAAATACAAACCATATCAACATGTCATGTAGCAACATCAATAAAATCACTATAAACACCAACGTTAACGAACACGAGTCTAAACAAAAAATATTTAGCAAAAAAACTACTACAATGACAACTAAAATCCTCAAAGATCCGTCAAATTCTTAAAGATAGAAGAAGGATCACTACCGTCTTGCATGTCGTCGTCCCGAGGCTGTGAAGAAGAGGGGGTGTTTGTGAATTGAAGAATTGAGGTGGTGGTGGTACCGAAATTCTTGATTGACACACGGTCTGACTCAATGACATCATATACTGCATCATGGCCTGCTGCTAAGCTAACATCTCTTGTTGAACCTTCCTTTGTTCGTCTTGGAATTTCTGGAACTGGTCTTGAGACTTCCTTTGCTCCTCAGCTCGGAGCTCCCTCTCGATCCTCAATTGCTCCTCCAAATAGGCCTTTTGAGTGTCGCCCCTTTGATTGCGCTGAAACACTGTAGTATTCTTCAATAATCCGGTGCCTTCAGCTCCCATCATCGGCGTCCGGTGATGACTCCCTTTAGGAGGGTAAATGTTAGCCCACACCCTTGCCCTAATGTAGGGATCAGCCTGATCGATCTCTCGGCGTGCTAACTCGAGACCAGTCTCGTCCAAATCCGGATGCTCCTCCCTCGCCATCTCTATCAACATCCTCTCAGACTTCTCAGTCACTCTCTCCTAATTAAGTGGGAACAAAAAAGTAACTGAATATTAATAAAGTTTAGAGGTAAAGACTGATAGCAGTATTAAAATGGTTAGGATACATTTACAACTTACAAGTCTATCCGGATAGTTAGGATATGCCTTCTGAGTCATGTAGACAAAGGCATTCGCCATATTTTCATCAGAAGTGGCCTCGTGTGAAACTCTCGCTAACGACCGCGAACCTAAGCTGTGGTGCTCCGTCAAACCCTTACGGTTAACAGTATTGGTTGAACTGCTCGCCTATACATAGAAACATGTAATTTTCATTTAACAATGAGAAAAATTATCACAAGTAAGTTTCATATATGTTACATATCTTTAAACAACAATAGCATTACGACAATATTTAGAGCTCGATTACATACAATATAGTCCGGGTCGCTAAAATGTGCGCATAGCCACCTCCACTCGTACTCCCGATACTTGAACTCCTCGGGAGTAGCCTCACGGGAATTACCCCAAGCTGACCAAAACATGTGTAGCTCATTTTTCCAAGATTTGTACCTATAACAAATATTTATAAATAATAATCAAACTTTAGTCAAATATATTTGTAAAGTATTTTGTAAATTTATGTATTTATTTACTGTGATTTGTTTATTGTTTTATTCTAATTCATAATGTTATTTATTTATTATGTTATTCATAAATAATCTGTTGTGTGTATACAGTTATTATTATGCAGTTGAATGTCAAGATTTAAGTTTAGTGATTATGTTATATGTCATTTTATATTTGTTGTTTGTGTATGATTATATAATGTTAATGTGTTAGTTTTATTGTTTTTATGTATAATTAATATTATAATGTTTTATGTATATTATAAAAGTGTATGTTATAATACTCATAATTACAAGTAAATTAGAATGTTTACCATGTTTAAATTTATCAATCAAATTACCTTCCATTTATACAAGTTGTGAATTTTAAATTACAAATTGTTTTGTATTAATAAATAAATTATTAAAGCATTTGACAAATACATATTTTTAACAATAACAAAAATAATGCAAAAATTTCTCGAGTAATTACTCAACTACGTATTGTGAAAATTACTTACTTGGTTGTTTGCACCTCATCACAACAAGTATGAAGTAGGAAAGAAGGAACCTCAAACCAAACCTACAATTAGCATATAATATATATTACTAAATTTTTTCTGAATTTAAATACACAAAGTAGCTTTCGGAATTGAGATAAACTTACCGACATAGCATTGTTCAATGCATCCTTCACACTTTGTGGCACATCCTTCCACTCAGCCCACAGTACCGGAACTCTATCGCGTATGACAAACCCAACATTACGACAATATGCCGTACAAGCATCCGAAGCCAAAATGGGTCGTCGATACTTTTCATTTACTTCTATCTTGTGACGGCCATTTTTTGAAACATATGCGTCAAGTGCTAGACCCTTCGATGGGCCACGAGTCTTCTTCTTATTTTTCGGTTCGTCTTCGATACGACCCTCCTCATTCTCAAGCTCCGCAAGTGACGCGTACAACTTCGTCTTAGATATCCGACATGTCCGCCAAATCATTTTCTCAGGCCACGCCTGGAACACATACGCCTCCGTCGGGTTAACCAAGCTATATAGCCGGTGGACTCCATTCTCATCGACCCCTGGAATCGATGGTACCATAGGGGGCATAAATAGAGTCGACGGCGGACCGGAAGGCACATCGGATGACGTGCTCGGTGTAGATCGGCCGCTCCCAGATGTAGTGGTAGGGGAGGGAATGCGGTGTATAGGAGGCATACGAGGTTGAGTCGTCTCGACAGTAGTGGGGGTTGCTCGCGATCTGGGAGTCTCATACGATAAGCGCCTCGCAATAGTATGTGCGTCATCTGCCGGTACAAGTTCCCATCTTTAAACTTCAGTCCACTATTCTCTACTAGTCCATGTATGCGAGCGTTACTCTGATCCAAATATTTACCGACAGGATCCGCATGATTGGAAGCTGCGGAACTATCTCCCGACTCCGGAGTCTTTGATTTTTTCTTACCACACGCTAGTCTCTTAATTTTATCCATTTAACCTGTACAAATTCGAAAACTATCACATTAACTAAATTCGCACACACCAATATACACACTAGAACAACAAATTCAACAATCAATAAACTCAACAATCAACACTATTATCCCAATAAATTCAATAATCATTCTAACACAAGACATAATTGTATACAAACAAGACATAAAATTCTTGTCCGCAAACCAATGGGAACAAATTGTGAAGGTAATTTTTAATATGCAAGTTATTTTCATAGAGTGCTCTTTAGTGTGATTCAGGTTTTACTGGTGTTTCATAACTGCATTTTACTTCCTTAGTTCTAGGGAGTGAGATATTGTATTCTCTCCCCCTTCCAGGGAGCAATATTCCTTATCCAAGATGTATACAAACAAGACATAAAATTCTTCATGATACCAATTATCTCACATTTTTAGTCAAAATCAGAATTCAAAACTGTCATTCAACATCAAAACCTACTTATAATTTTTTTTTCAAAATTTCAAAGCAGCAGCAAATAGTTTGTTCATTGGATATTCTCACCCTTCGGGGGCCGATGGAGGAGGAGCGGCGGCTGGCTTATGGAGGAGCGGTGGAGGAGAAACGGCTTCGGCGGCGGTCGGCTTCGGTGCTGGGTGCTGGGTGCGGCGGTCGGGGCCGGTGGTGGAGGAGGAACGGCTTCGGTGCTGGGTGCGGCGGTCGGCTTCGGAGTTTTCGGCAGTGGTGGGATTTTTCGCCGGCAGTGGTGAAAGGTTTTTTTCGGGCGGAGGAGGTTCTGGGAAAGAAAGGGAAAATGGGGAAGAAAGTCGCATTTTTTTTATAAGGGAACTTTAGTCGACGACAAAGGACGTCTTCGGCTAAACTTTTAAGGACTTTAGCCGACACCACCGTCGGCCAAAACACCAGCCCGACTCGACCGTGTCGATCGACACGGTCGGGTTATCCGTCCAGAAACTTTTTTGAATGTAGCCCACAATGACTCGACCGTGTCGATCGACATGGTCGGATTATATTTAAATTTAATTGTTAATATATTTAATAAAAATTAAAAAAAATACTTTAGCCGACGACAAAGAGCGTCGTCGGCTAAACTTTTAAGGACTTTAGCCGACACCACCGTCGGCCAAAACACCAGCCCGACTCGACCGTGTCGATCGACACGGTCGGATTATATTTAAATTTAATTGTGAATATATTTAATAAAAATTAAAAAAACAATACTTTAGCCGACGACAGTCGTCGGCTAAAGACCATGTACTTTAGCCGACGACCTTCGCCGTTGGCTATTCTTAATTCCAAAAAAAAAAAAACATGACCCAGTGGCTGAACTCGGGCCATTTATGTAAGTAATATGGCATGTTGCCACTGGGTTATGTTTGTCATTCAAACATTTTAACCCAGTTTTATATTTATATATGTCATTTATATAACATAATATTTTACATATTTGAATTTAATTATAAATATATGTATATATATAATATGACGATATATTTATATAGTTTTTATATAATAATATTTTATATATTTAGACATATTTTTATATAATAATATTTTATATATATTTGAATTTAATTATAAATATATCTTATAAATATTTAGACATGATTATATATCTGTATATTAATTTATACAGTTTTTATATAATAATATTTTATAAATTTATACTTGTTTTTTATATAATATTAATAGTTTGTATATTTATACTTGTTTTATTATAAATGGAACCATGAATATATAACAAAATAAAAAAAACAGGTAATAATATCACCTTTTCGATTCGTTCGAGCAGCACACAACAATAAATATTTAAGGAACTTTTACAAATGATATGTCCTTCTAAGGTTCGTAGTCAGAATCACTACTTGAGTCTATCTCTGTGTCGGAGTAGATAACTGGCAGCATATGTCTGAACTCGTCATCATCATCTTCATCAGAGTCTGCACGTAATTCATTTGTACCTACTTCTATGAACCCACGGTGTTCACCATGTAGCCGAACCACTCGACCTTCTACAACATTATTCAGTAGTATTGTGGAGGATGGTGGAATATTAGTTGTATCCGGCTCTTGATATGCCTCATTATCATCCCTATCGACTGCTTGTCCAAGTGTAGCCGCACTATATATATTTCTCGTAGCCACATGATTTACGATCTTCCATGCTCCTTTTTTTACCAAGTCATCGAGGTAGTAAACTGGTTTAGCAGATGGTGCAAAAACAAAAGGATCACCTTCATACCAACTTGTAGAAGTATCAACAGATAATAGTCCATAATTATCCTCCCTTTCGATTCGAGGATTTGTATCAAACCACCTACACTTGAACAAGTAAACTGTCAAGCCTTCTCCATAAATTAGTTCCACTACTTCGAGAAGAACACCGTAATATCCACCGTCAATCATAACCCCAGAATTTTGACACCTCCTTCTTTAATCTCTGTCGATACATACAAATGTCACACCATTTACCTTCGCCATTGAATAAACTCTAGATGTAACAGGCTTCATCGAAAGAAGCATCAACTCACGTGACCACATCGGGTGGCCATCACTTTGTATGTACGTCATCTGGATATTAATTAAGGTGAATGTCGTGATTAAGTAAATTATATAAGCAAAATAAGTAAACAGTAATTAAACACTTACCCATTGTCCGAAATAATCAGCAAATGTTTCATTGTGGAATCTAATGTCTCCATTCACAGCATCACATGAAAGGTGAATGTCTTTCCAATATTGAACTTCTGGACAGTTAAGTAATATCCACCAATGTGCAATTCGTAGCTCGTAAGATTGTAAATGACTGTCAGGTAATCTTCCTTGAACTTCAACTTCGCTGGTGATGATGGAGAGATTAAATTGCACTGGAATTGTTGACATAGGCTCGGGTGTGGGATCCACCGCGCCTAAATAGAACTTGGTATATGTTACACATTCCCATGCAATATATACTTTGGCTATATATCCTTTTGGTGCAGACTTATTAGTCACAGAGTCCTTGTACTCACCAAGTTGCCTTTCTATTGGAAACATCCACGTTTAGTGGACCGGGCCTGTTAGTAAAAGTTGGCGAGGGAGATGGATCATGAGGTGAGACATGAGATCAAAAAAGTTCGGTGGGAATATCCTCTCAAATTTGCATAAGATATAAATGATCTCCTTTTGCATGAGACGGAGATCTGACTTCCTTACTTCCCTAGTGCATAACTTTCGAAAGAACCTGGATAACGATACACATGGTTCGACCACCTGTTTGGACAAGTATGGTCGAATAAACACAGGAAACAAACGTTGTAAGATGATATGACAATCATGGCTCTTCAGTCCAGTTAACTTGTTCTCCTTGAAGTTAACACACCTCCCTATATTTCCAGCATATCCTGTGGGATACCTTGCAGCCTTCATCCACGAAAAAATCTCATCCTTTTGCTCAGGGGTGACGGTGTAAGCAGCTTTCGGCATTTTGTGTTTCCCCTTCCCTTCCTTCAACCATAAATATTTTCTAATGTTCATTTCTTTTAAACCAATGCGTGCCTTACGGCCATCTTTAGTCTTCCCTTCCCAACATAACATTGTACCGACAACACTTTCACAAACATTTTTTTCTATGTTCATCACATCTAGGTAGTTCCTAATCGACAACTTACTCCAATAAGGTAGATCCCATAAAATACTTTTGTGGGACCAATACTTATACCTGTCAGGTCTTTCAGGAGTTGCCGCTACTATATCAGTATGGTTGCTCAACTGCCCAAAATCATACTCATTCAGCACGGCCAAAATTTCCTCACCAGTCCACTCCCGTGGTGGATCACCAACCTCTTCAGTCCCATTAAATGCTGCAGCATCCGTACGCCAGACATGCGTCCTCTCAAGCCATATATGGTGATGCATTCTGATAACCTTCCGACAATGATACCTTGCGCAGTCAGCATTCAAGCACACTGGACATCCTCTGTATCCACTAATAACAGATCCGGACAGCATCCCGTACGCAGAAAAATCACTGATGGTACCGATACACATAGCACGTAAGTAGAACATCTCATGTGAGTAACTGTCATACATCGGATGACCTTGCTCCCACAACAACTTCAGCTCCTCTATCAAAGGTCTCAAATAAACATCAATACACTTTCCTGGATACCCGGGGCCAGGTACTAAGAGGGTCAACATATTATACTCCTTCTTCATGCACATCCATGGAGGAAGGTTGTAAGGAACCAATACCACTGGCCATATACTATACGAAAGGCTCATGTTGCCAAAAGGGTTGAATCCATCAGATGCAAGTATGAGTCTTACATTTCGGACATGTGATGCAAATCTTGGAAACTACCTATCTATATGCTTCCAAGCCTCTCCATCAGAAGGGTGTATCATAATATCATTTTCAGTCACCCGAGGCTCAGCGTGCCATCTCATCGCCTTGGCTGTGTGAGGAGACATGAAAAGCCTCTCCAATCTATCCTTCAGAGGGAAATACCAAACAACTTTCATAGCTTTCTCTTTACCAGAAGGAGTGAACTTATACCTCTCTGTGTCACATACCTGACATCTCTTTAGGTCTTCATTAGGCTTTCCCCCAAATAAAGCACAATCATATATGCATACGTGGATCTTGATGTACGATAGCCCAAGATCTTTTAGAATACGTCTCATTTTACTGTGATTACTGGGAAGATGATGACCTTATGGGAGCATTTTCGCTGTAAGTTCTAAATAATCATCCACAGCTTTAATCGAGGTTTTGTTCTCCACCTTGCTCTCATAGTCTCTATGACACTATCAAGAACCGTCATGTGACACCCAGGATAAAGAAGAGTTTGTTGGAGCTGGATTAGCTTGTTGTATCTATCAAGAGAAATTGTGTTAACACGTATCAATGTAGGCGTTCGGATGACTGGTTGATCAGCTATATGGTATTCTTAACCTTCAGCCTATACGTCCCTGTCGTAATAACCAAACACGTCGTCAATCAACCTTCTTGTGGGGTCATTGGATGTGCTACCACCGTACTGTCCGTGATCATGGGGAATAATTGAATTCGATCTTTCACCGTGGTAAGTCCAACATGTATATTTATCCCAAAATCCATTTTTTTTCAAGTGCTCCCACACGACATCAAGTGTAAAACAGTACATATCGCTACGGTATTTACATTTATTGCAAGGACAGTAATGAATCATACTATCACTATCATGCTCCTTCACAAATCGAATAAACCCTCGCATTCCATCTATGACCCTTGGATCCTATTTTTGCAGACCAATCCAACTTTTATCCACCATATAACAAAAATAACAACAATATTACACATCGTATTTGTAACACCCCCAAGACGTTCAGGGCATATTACAGCGCCGTGGGCTCCACACTATGGAATCCACCAGGCTAACGTACCAACAAGGTATTTGACAACGACAAACAATCATCAATAATACGACAATTTAAATAAGATTACAATCCGACAATAAAATCCAACATCAAGCCATTTCCCAAAACAGGAACACAACATTAACAATTTTGAAACAAGAAGTACTCGAGTACTTAAATCAATTTTATAATACAAAAATCCCAAAACAATACATCAACCATAATCGACAGAACAAAACACCAAGAATCGACTACTGGACAATATCATGCTTGCCCATCATCCTCATACGGCTCTAGTGCTCGCTTGTCCCCACGATCAATACCTGAAATACAAAAAAAGTATTTCCCCCATTTAAGGGGTTAGCGACAAATGCTAGTGCAAGTACAATCCATTTGAACTACATTCTAATCAGATGAATATATGCGCCAAAAATCATTTTAGAAAACATTTTATATTCCGGAATATTTACAATGTACAATCACAAAACACATTATCTCCAACAAATCACAATTCAAAGTTAACCGTCGGTACGAGACTCACGGCCACCGTACCCTGCAGAGCCCCGTCGGACATCCCTGGGTGGCTAACCACAGTTCGCGATACGCACACTCACGGCACTACGTATCCCTAGAGGTCCCGTCGGACCGTCCCTAGGTGAACATACACATATCCATCCACAACAACCACGATAAGCCATAATTCAAATACTAGAACATGTAAAGAAATGTAAAGTACTTGCCTTTGAGACATTCTTGAAGAAACGGAAGTGAAACACGACTACGAACGGCCGGGTGGAAAACGACGGTTCCTAAACGAAGGATCAACATAGTTCAGTCCCAACGGACAACAATACTCTATTGGAATACACCCATAACCCCGATTACATGATACGACAATAAACGATCAATCGATACGGGCGAGGGTTTACGCAAAATCTCCCCGTATTGATAATTCGCGGATTAAAATCAAGGAAATTGGATTTAGAATCACTCAATAATCACAATCGGTAAAGAATATCGTAACATAGTTGAACAATTCGGAACTAAACCCCTAGAATCCCGAAAAACCCCCAAATTCGTCAAAGTTAGGGTTCCTGAGGAATTACCTTGAATTCGGACGATGGAGATGGGTTTAGATGGTGGTGTGTTATGCTCGAGACACAAGAATCGGACTGGAAGGGAACTCCACCGATTACTCTCCACAATCTGCTCTGAATCGCCAAAATCGCCCGTAGGAAGGGAAGGAAAGGAAAAGAATGAAAAATAATGCTGATTCTAAATTGCCGGTGATCTTAATAAATGTGAAGTTAGCGCACGCTAACTATCATGTATAGCGCGCGCTAACGGGGCTGAAACCGGTCCAGTAGCTACTGCTGCCACTCGCTAGCGCACGCTAACAATAACGAGTTAGCGCACGCTAACTGCACATCGGTAGCGCACGCAAGGCAACAGGGGTAGCGTGCGCTACCTACGCAGCAGTTCAGTACTGCTGCTCATATGAGCAGTACGCTGCTGTCGAAGGTACAAAACACGAAACGCACGACGAGGTCAGAATCCGGAAACATAAACACGAAGCATACCAGACGATGTAGCTAAGCGCTAAAATAAAATATAATTCCGACCACCGGAGGGTCCGTAATGCGACAACGAAAATGAGATTCCCTAAACTATTAGGAAATTACAAAAATGGCCCAAGTGCCCGAAAATCACGAAACGACGTCGGATTTATGAACCGAAAGTCTCAATACGACCAACTCAGTCACACGAACTTGTGCAACCCAAGAAACTGTAATATCCGCAATTTTCGATTTCCGGTAATTTCTTTTTTTTTCGGCGGAAGTCTGTTTTGACGACTCGCTCATGTTCGTTTCGTCATTCTGAGAATGATTAATTCTACACTTTTTGACATCCGAGTTCGTTTCGGTGTCGTTTCGTTGAGTTCTGTGCTTTTTAGCGACTTTTCCGCACTTGAGTTCGATTCTTGCGAATCTCGACCGAACTATTGCTTTGAAGTTTCCCGCAAGTCCGTTTAACTTTGTTAGACGTGTTGTAAACTTCGGTTTGGTTATTCGATCACGTATGGTGATTTTCGGCATTTGGGCCATTTTCGTAATTTCCCAAAGTTTGGGGTAATTACCTTCCGTTGTCGAATTTCGAGCCTTCGGGTGGTCGGAATTGTGTGTCCTACTAGCTCTTAGATTCGTCTTTGTGAGTACTTCGTAACCGTATCTTCGGTTCGTATTCGTGTTCGGGTTTGGTGTCGTTTTGTTGAATTCAGATTACTAAACGACTTTTCTAAGTATGAGTTCGACTTTGTTAGATCATCATTAATTTTTGGTGACTCCAAAATTATAAATCTTGCAATATTATAGAACATCGAATTAGCTTTCCAATGGTTCAAACGGTGAGTCAATCTGAGTCCTGACGAGAGAGTTATGGTCGTTTGATTTTGGCCGAGCACTCCCGGGAGCCTTTCGGCCGATAGGGGGCCGATAGACTCTCTGCCGGCATTCTCGTATGGGTATCGGTTGGGCCTATCGGCCGATAGGCCGGCCGATATGTAAATTTCTTCACCTTCGAACTTCCAAGAGCCTTTCGGCCGATAAGGGGGTCGATAGACCCTCTTGTCGGCATTCCGTATGGCTATCGGCTGGCCTATCGGCCGATAGGCCGGCCGATAGGTTCTCTGCGTTACCCTATAAATGTGTTGTTTTGAGCGAACCGCTCATTTTCATTCCCCATTTTGCACGGCGTCGCGAGAGAGAGACATAGAGAGGGAGAGAGTTCTTCATCCGGGGTCGATTTTCATCATTTCTTTTCGGTTGTGAGGCTCGGATAATCAATCTAACGCGTGTTCTACGGATCTTAATGCTTGAATCACTCAAGGTAATATCTCTTGAAACCCTACCTTTTGGATAATTGGGGATTTTGGGGTTTTGTCCGATTCTTTCCGTTTTGTTGATGGATTGATGATTATTTAGATGTATTATATCATTTCCCTTGTTATTCCATGGTTGGATCGTATCGATTCGTTGTTTGAGTTGAGTTCTTGACCGACGCCTTGAAGGTGTCCTAGAATGTCATAGAGGGGTTTTCGGGCGTTCTACGATTATCCTTCCTCGTATGATTGTTGATTTATGGATTATATGTTGTTAGGGTCGAGTTTCTTGCGAAGAAACCAAGTTGAACCCTTCCGCTCGTTGTCGTTTTCCTTTTCAAAACATCGGGCGTTTCAAGCTTTCGGTTGAGCCGTGTTCGCGGAATACTTGCGTGCGATTTGAGGCAAGTACCTTGTCCATACTTTTCTTGTTTCACGGATATGATGATTGGTGATCGTCTTGGTTTGTTTGTTTGTTTGAAATGAGTTTTCAAAAGATTTGGTTAGCCTCGTTAAAGGTCTCTTTCAAAACCGTGTGTGATTTGTGATTGGTGTGGTTCGAGAATAACTATGTGAATTCTATGTATATGCTTGGTGTTCATGTTGCACTTAGTATTGTGTGTGGACGTATATTATGTCATTTCGGTGCGTTGTGGATTGACGTGGTGTTTTGCTAAGTGTTTGATGCCTCTGGGCGAATTGTTTGAATATCCTTGATGTGATATGTTATTTGTGTGAATGTGTGGATATGGTTGAAGGTCTACGGTGGCACATGGCATGTGATCATGTGGCCAGGATGCAACAAGTGATTGATCCAACCGTGGGAGCTCGAGATAATCTACGGTGGCACATGGCATGTGATCATGTGGCCAGATGCAACAAGCGATTGATCCAACCGTGAGATGTGTGTGATTTGTTTCGCTAGCCAGCTCGGGAGGGTCCTTCGAGGCCTCGAGTGGGATGTCGGTGGTATCGTCCGGTCTAGGCGATGCGCGTGCGAGATTATGTTGCGTTTTTTTTTCGTTCTTTGAGGACACGTGATGTTGGTCTTTGACCCTGTTAATTATTGGTGGTTTCCTATTTGCGAAAACAAAACATTTGGGTCATGACCCTATTGATTTTTGGAAAGAGAAGGATTTTATAATCCTAAATTGTTTTCTATTAAAACTCTCGACGGCATTTTAAATGCTTTGTAAATTGTTTCCCTTATTTGCGATCTTTCGCTTTGGAAATGTTTACCCAAACTCTTGCCTCGGAAGTACTTTTCCTTACGTTTGAACCTTTGAGGATTTCGATTATTATTGTTCTTGGAACTTGTATTGTATGGCTCGTATTTTTGCACTTGTACTTGCACTAGCAAAAGCAAAGGAGTTTGCTAACCCCGAGTATTCGGGGGTGGATGTCTATTTTGCATTCGTGTTTTGGAGCATAGCACGTGGTCGGCACGAAGGATGATGAAAGATGAACGATACTAATCACACGAGGTTCCGTTGATGTCGTATTGGTCCAGTTGTATTTTCTTTTCCATTGCGGTATCTTTTCCCCGTTGTACGGGAGTTTATTTTATTTTGACCCCTGCGTGGGTATGTGTTTGGGAATGAGTTGAATGTTATTATTGAAAGACCAAGCCGGTCTCTTGAGTCATTTTAGCCTTAAAGGCGATGTTTAGATGTTTGATTTTAGTTATCGGCTGGTAGATCCTCGAGGAGAGGGTCTACGGCGTGTAATATCCCTGAGTGGATTGGGGGTGTTACATAAATGGTATCGGAGCTTAGGTTGTGGAAACCTAGGCTGTCGGGTCAGTGGTGTCTGTTGAGTCTTTGTCTCGTCGGATTTTGTCTGACTAAGTCGTGTCGCGACGCGTCGTCTGAGTTTGTTGGTCGTGATTAGTATCGTGGGCGATCATCATCTTCGTGCGACCTGTGGATGTAAGTCTCCCTTATCTGTGTTGAGCCTCGTGTGACACGAGTTATTTTTTATGATTATTTGTTAAGTGACGGGATCCTCTTATGTATTTTGATTTCTTGATACGTGACTAGTTGACTCTCATATTTCGTTCGTATGATGAGTATTGTTCTTTGGGTGTGCATGTCGAATCGTATTTCTTTTATCCGCCGTGAGTTCTTCAGAATGGATTTCGGTATTTTACCGATCGAGTTTTATTTCAAAACCAATTCCCTTAATCGAGTTTTTGGCATTATGGCCTTGATCATTTTGCGAAATTCTTATGACGGAATTTAGTATTTTGTAAATGGATTTTGTGAGTTTTGAAATATTACCGTCATCGGCCTTTTTGGCGTTTTTGTGAATGGTTTTAACTGGTGGGTTCCGGCGGGACCCACGGCGCTATATTGTTCCTTGTAATTACGAAATTTTTGGGCATTCTAGCTCATTGAATTATTTTGAAAACCTTGAGTATCTTAGAAAATTAAAATTCGAGACGTACTTTTAAAACGAATTATTTTCATGCGGTGTTTTCAAGGTGTTTTCTAATGCCGCAATACATTTCAAAAATTTCCTATTGAGGACCAAAAATATTTTGAGATATTTTCAAATGCAGTTGCTTAGACCCAAGGGTCGAATATTTTTGAAAGTTTTTCACTAAAGGAAAGGTGTCCTCATTTTTGTTCGAACGCAAGATGACTTTCAAAGTCTCGATAATGGTGTTTGTACTACTTTTTGTAAAATGATACTCAAGATCAACTGTTGTTTCCAAACTGTTTTCAAAAGGTGGTTTTTGTTTTTAAAACCTATCATTCCTGTTTGCGGACCGGAAATGCGTGTATGGTTTTCGAACTTTCGTTACGGTGTTAACCCCGAATTGTGATTGAATTGGTGGTGTGAACGTTGAGTCGTTCGCCACGCATATGTTTTGTTAACCCTCTGTGAGAGGTGTGAACTGGTGTTTACTGTTTATCGCCTCGTGGTGATTTGCGTGTTGACACGCGAGTGTGAGCTGTTGAAGCTTGGGTTGGTATGTTCGTGTATATGTGTGATTATTCCATGATGTTTTGTGATTATGTGCTGGTTATCGTTCGGGCCGTTGAGATTGCTGAACGATACCGTCGTTGCTATGATTTTAGTATGCATGTTGCTTTACGATGGAAATTGTTGTATATGATATGTATTATGATTCCTTGTTGTGCTGAGTGGTTACTTATTTAGTATGCCGAGGGGCCGAGGTCGTGGTCGTGGCGATCGGAGGAGTGGTCGAGAGCTTGCAGCCGGTGATTGTATTGGTTTTGGTGTTGCTACTATTTTGCGGCAGTAGCCACTCGATGACTCATTGACTCGGGCGATTCGGCGTGTTACGGATGTGACCCAAAGACACTGAGTGCAAATCGGTGGCCGAGAAGTGATTCGTATGAATCCCTCGATTCGCCGGTGTTGCGGATGCGTTGGGTCAGGATGGTTGGCTTTTCCATTGGAAAAGATTTTCGAGATAGTTGATTGTCCAAGAACGTAAGGTCCCGGTAGCTCGGTATCTTTCGACAAAGATGCCGCTAGTGGTGGGAGGCTTTAAGCCTCGAGATCGCGTTGTCACGTGGGCGAGTTCGTAAATTCATGAGAGATGAGTTTTGTCCGAACCGATCAGAAATCGGAGGATTAATGAATTCTTTTCGCGAAACCGCAGATGTACCGTCTCAAGCTATTATTGATTTTAGCAAACAGCTCGGCTATGTGCGTAATCAAGTAAGGACAGAGGAGGACAAGATTTGTCATTTTAGTAGGCGGATGAAGCGGAGATTCGCCAAGACATGGCAGTCTCGCTTGTACTTCCTTGAGAGATTATCAAAATAGGGCGTTAGCCTACGAGCTATCAGTTATCGACCAGAGTATGTCGACTCAAGAAACAGAAAACTGTTGGGAACTTTTCAGAAATCGGAGTGGGCCCCTTGAGGTTGGGACTTCGTCTCGTCATCCCAATATGGTTCCTAGATCGCGTGATCGGAGGAGTAGTACCCCTGCAGTGAGTAATGTGAGCACTTCAAGATATGTTATAATCAGTAGTCGAGCGGGCCATACTGCGAAGAATTGTCGTTCACCGTTAGTTAGCTGTTTCGAGTGTGGCCAGGTGGGTCACCGATCCGTGCATTGCGAGACGGTAGCTGAGAGATTTGGGGATCGAGGTTGCGTCTCTGCTCCGAAAGGACACGGAGATGCCTAGGGTGGTTTTGAGGATTTCGCGTAGTCCGAATTATTTATAATTACCCTTGTGGATCGTTTTGTGTTTATTCTCTGTTTTCTCGACTGTGCGTGTTTTCTTGTAACAAGTAATTTGTGTTTTGTGATTGTTTGGATCATTGACTTGATTGTATTATCCATTTGATGACGCTTGTCATTTGTTGGTTTTATTATATCCCTAACGGCGACGTTGTGTTGGTCGCCGTGGAGCGTGTTTTCACGCCGTATACTCCTTTGCGTTGTTTGTAACATTTCGCCGTTGGGCGTTAGTTACGCATTCTGGTGTATCTCGTTGAGTTTTCCTGGCGGAATATTTCTTCTCCCTACTTGTTTTAAGTTTCGGACTAAACTTCTTTTAAGGAGGGTAGAATGTAATATCCTCAATTTTCGATTTCCTGTAATTTCTTTTTTTTTCTGCGGAAGTCTGTTTTGACGACTAGCTCATGTTCGTTTCGTCATTCTGAGAATGATTAATTCTACACTTTTTGACATCCGAGTTCGTTTGGTGTCGTTTCGTTGAGTTCGTGCTTTTTAGCGACTTTTCCGCACTTGAGTTCGATTCTTGCGAATCTCGACCGAAATCTTGCTTTGAGTTCCCGCAAGTCCGTTTAACTTTTTTAGACGTGTTGTGAACTTCGTTTTGGTTATTCGATCACGTATGGTGATTTTCGGGCATTTGGGCCATTTTCATAATTTCCCAAAGTTTGGGGTAATTACCTTCCGTTGTCGAATTTCGAGCCTTCGGGTGGTCGGAATTGTGTGTCCTACTAGCTCTTAGATTCGTCTTTGTGAGTACTTCGTAACCGTATCTTCGGTTCGTATTCAGGTTCGGGTTTCGGTGTCGTTTTGTTGAATTCAGGATTACTAAACGACTTTTCTAAGTATGAGTTCGACTTTGTTAGATCATCATTAATTTTTGGTGACTCCAAAATTATAAATCTTGCAATATTATAGAACATCGAATTAGCTTTCCAATGGTTCAAACGGTGAGTCAATCGGAGTCCCACGAGAGAGTTATGGTCGTTTCAGCTTTTGGCCGAGCACTCCCAGAGCCTTTCGGCCGATAGGGGCCGATAGACTCTCCGCCGGCATTCGTATGGGTATCGGTTGGGCTATCGGCCGATAGGCGGCCGATATGTAAATTTCTTCACCTTCGAACTTCCAGTAGCCTTTCGGCCGATAAGGGGGTCGATAGACCCTACTGTCGGCATTCCGTATGGCTATCGGTGAACTATCGGCCGATAGGCGGCCGATAGTTCTGCGTTACCCTATAAATGTGTTGTTTTGAGCGAATCGCTCATTTTCCTTCCCCATTTTGCACGGCGTCGCGAGAGAGAGACATAGAGAGGGAGAGAGTTCTTCATCCGGGGTCGATTTTCATCATTTCTTTTCGGTTGTGAGGCTCTGATAATCACTCTAACGCGTGTTCTACGCATCGTATTGAATGAATCACTCATGGTTATATCTCTTGAAACCCTACCATTTTGTATAATTGGTGATTTTGGGGTTTTTTCCGATTCATTAAGTTTTGTTGATGGATTTTTGATTATATAGATGTATTATATCATTTCCTTGTTATTCCATGTTTGGATCGTATCGATTCGTTGTTTGATTTGAGTTCTTGACCGACGCCTTGAAGGTGTCCTGTAGAATGTCATAGAGGGGTTTTCGGGCGTTCTACGATTATCCTTCCTCGTATGATTGTTGATTTATGGATTATATGTTGTTAGGGTCGAGTTTCTTGCGAAGAAACCAAGTTGAACCCTTCCGTTCGTTGTCGTTTTCCTTTTCGAAAACATCGGGCGTTTCGAAGCTTTACGATTGAGCAGTGTTAGTCGGAATACTTTAGTTACGATTTCGAGTAAAGTACCTTGTCCATACTTTTCTTGTTTCGCGGATATGATGATTGGTGATCGTCTTGGTTTGTTTGTTTGTTTGAAATGAGTTTTCAAAAGATTTGGTTAGCCTCGTTAAAGGTCTCTTTCAAAACCGTGTGTGATTTGTGATTGGTGTGGTTCGAGAATAACTATGTGAATTCTATGTATATGCTTGGTGTTCATGTTGCACTTAGTATTGTGTGTGGACGTATATTATGTCATTTCGGTGCGTTGTGGATTGACGTGGTGTTTTGCTAAGTGTTTGATGCCTCTGGCGAATTGTTTGAATATCCTTGATGTGATATGTTATTTGTGTGAATGTGTGGATATGGTTGAAGGTCTACGGTGGCACATGGCATGTGATCATGTGGCCAGGATGCAACAAGTGATTGATCCAACCGTGGGAGCCTGAGATAATCTACGGTGGCACATGGCATGTGATCATGTGGCCAGGATGCAACAAGCGATTGATCCAACCGTGAGATGTGTGTGATTTGTTTCGCTAGCCAGCTCGGAATGGACCTGCGAGGCATCGAGTGGGATGTCGGTGGTATCGTCCGGTCTAGGCGATGCGCGTGCGAGATTATGTTCCGTTGATTTTTCGTCCGTTGAGGACACGTGATGTTGGGCTTTGACCCTGTAAATTATTGGTGGTTTCCTATTTGCGAAAACAAAACATTTGGGCTGTGACCCTATTGATTTTTGGAAAGAGAAGGATTTTATAATCCTAAATTGTTTTCTATTAAAACTCTCGACGGCATTTTAAACTGTTTTGTAAATTGTTTCCCTTATTTGAGATCTTTCGCTTTGGAAATGTTTACCCAAACTCTTGCCTCGGGAAGTACTTTTCCTTACGTTTGAACCTTTGAGGATTTCGATTATTATTGTTCTTGGAACTTGTATTGTATGGCTCGTATTTTTGCACTTGTACTTGCACTAGCAAAACAAAGGAGTTTGCTAACCCCGAGTATTCGGGGTGGATGTCTATTTTGCATTCGTGTTTTGGAGCATAGCACGAGTCGGCACGAAGGATGATGAAAGATGAACGATACTAATCACACGAGGTTCCGTTGATGTCGTATTGGTCCAGTTGTATTTTCTTTTCCGCTGCGGTATCTTTTCCCCGTTGTACGGGAGTTTATTTTATTTTGACCCCTGCGTGGGTATGTGTTTGGGAATGAGTTGTATGTTATTATTGAAAGACCAAGCCGGTCTACTGAGTCATTTTAGCCTTAAAGGCGATGTTTAGATGTTTGATTTTAGTTATCAGCCTGGTAGATCCTCGAGGAGAGGGTCTACGGCGTGTAATATCCCTGAGTGGATTGGGGGTGTTACAGAAACAACGAAAACGAACGAGTTTTACAAGAATCGAACGTTCATACGGCAAAATATGTCATAAAATGAAATTACGTGAAAACATCATCAAAACTCGTCCAAATGGAAAAACTCCAAGAACAAAGTAGATTCGAAATGTCGAAACGGTTACAAACGAGTCGATAAAAATAGACATACACCAAAAATGGAAACTGCTAAAAATGGAAAATTACGGATATTACATTCTCCCCCTCTAAAATAAAGTTTCGTCCCGAAACTTAAGAATCAAAAAGTTCGGGATGCCTCGAACGCATATCCTCCTCTAACTCCCACGTCGCTTCTTCTACTCCGTGCCTCGACCATTGCACCTTAACTAAAGGAATGGTTTTGTGCCTTAACTGCTTGTCACGACGCTCCAAAATTCTGACGGGCCTCTCTTCAAACGTAACATCCTTCTCGATCTCTACGTCCCCAAAGTCAATAATGTGGGATGGGTCCGGAACGTACTTCCTCAACTGGGAAACGTGAAATATGCTATGCACATGACTCAGCGACGGAGGTAAAGCCAAACGGTATGCCAACTCACCGACTCTCTCCAATACCTCGAAAGGTCCAATATATCTCGGGCTGAGTTTCCCCTTCTTCCCAAAACGGAAAACTCCTTTCGTCGGAGACACTCTCAACAGAACATGATCTTCCACCTCAAACTCTAAAGGTCTACGCCTAACATCCGCATAAGACTTTTGTCGACTCTGAGCAGCCAACATTCTCTTCCTAATCAATTCAACTTTCTCCCTCGTCTCCAACACAAGGTCCGGCTCGGTGCCAACCAAATCGGACAGCTCATCCCAACATATCGGTGATCGGCAACGTCGGCCATAAAGTGCCTCATACGGTGCCATCTTAATCGACGTGTGCCAGCTATTATTATAAGTAAACTCAATTAAGGTCAAATGCTCCTCCCAGTCACTACTCCAATCTAACGCGCACGCGCGCAACAAATCCTCGAACGTCTGAATGGTACGTTCGGACTGTCCGTCAGTCTGAGGGTGGAAAGATGTACTCAAACGCAACCGTGTCCCCAATGCCTTATGTACCGCCTGCCAAAAGTGCGATACAAACCGGCCATCTCTATCTGAAATAATGGTCCTCGGCGTACCATGAAGCCTCACTATCTGTGCGATAAAAATACGAGCCAACTTTTCTGGACCCCAAGTATCCTTGATGCCCAGAAAATGTGCCGACTTAGTCAGTCGGTCTACAATCTCCCACACCATATTCATACCAGTCTTCGTCCTCGGCAAACTCGTGACAAAATCCATAGAGATATCCTCCCACTTCCACTCCGGGATGGGAAGTGGTTTCAACAACTACCGGCCGATGCTCAATCTTGACTTGCTGACAAGTCAAACACTTAGCCACAAACTGAACTACCTCTTTCTTCATATCGTTCCACCAGAAATTTTTCCTCAGATCTTTATACATTTTACTCGAGCCCGGATGGACTGAGTAAGGTGACGCATGATCCTCTCGCATAATACTCTGTCTCAATTCCGAGTCGTTCGGAACACACAACCGACCTCAGAATCTCAACACTCTGTCCTCGTGAATAATGAATCCCGGGGCTTTCCCTTCCCTACACTCTCTCAAAGCTGAATAAACATCGGGTCCTCCAACTGTCCCGATTTAATGTCATCGACCAGAGATGAAGAAATCTCAAGAGTACGCAACTGTCCGGAACTCTTTGACAGTACAACCTCAATGCTCAACCTCGTAAACTCTCGCTGAAGTCCCGACTGGGCCGTAAGTAGCTCAAGCGCCCGAAGCGATACCGATTTCCGGCTCAAGGCATCTGCTACCACATTAGCCTTGCCCGGATGATAGAGGATCTCGAGATCGTAATCCTTAATCAATTCCAACCACCTCATCTGTCTCATATTAAGCTCTTTCTGGGTGAAAATGTACTTCAGGCTCTTGTGATCGGTGAAAATCTGACACGACGAGCCATACAAGTAATGACGCCAGATCTTTAATGCAAATACGACTGCGGCCAACTCAAGATCGTGCGCAGGGTAATTCAATTCGTACGGTTTCAACTGACGGGAAGCATAGGCAATCGTCCTCCCGTGCTGCATAAGTACGCATCTGAGCCCTTGGCCCGAAGCATCACTATAAACTGAGAAACCATCATTACCACTCGGTAAAGCCAAAACGGGAGCGGTCGTCAACCGCTTCTTCAACTCCTCAAAACTATCCTGCCTCTCATCGGTCCACGCAAACTTCTCCGATTTATGTAACAACTGAGTCAGCGGTCGAGCGAGCTTAGAGAACCCCTCGACGAATCTACGGTAATACCCGGCTAATCCCAAAAAACTGCGGACCTCCTTCACGTTCTTGGGCGGCGCCCAATCCAACACTGCTTCTACCTTATGTGGGTCCACATGAACACCCTCGGCCGAGATCACATGACCGAGAAACATAACCTCCCGTAACCAAAACTCGCACTTTGAGAACTTCGCAAAAAGATGCTGAGTTCTCAAAATATCTAATACGATATGCAAATGACGGGCGTGCTCCTCCTCGCTCCTCGAGTAAATCAGGATGTCGTCGATAAAAACGACTACATACTTATCGAGGTACTCGATAAAGACTTTGTTCATAAGCTGCATGAACACGGCTGGTGTGTTGGTTGGCCCAAAAGGCATAACCACAAACTCGTAGTGTCCGTATCTCGTCCGAAAGGCCATCTTCGGAATATCAGTATCCTTCACTCGGAGCTGATAATACCCCGATCTCAAATCAATCTTCGAAAACACAGTTTCCCCTTGCAACTGATCAAACAAATCATCAATCCTCGGGAGCGGATACTTGTTTTTGATGGTCACTTTGTTCAACTCTTGGTAGTCGATACACAAACGAAGTGACCCATCCTTCTTCTTCACAAACAAGACCGGTGCGCCCCAAGGTGAAGCGCTCGGTCGAATATACCCCATGCCTAGCAACTCTCCCAACTGTTTCTTCAACTCCAGCATATCGGAAGGCGCCATACGGTATGGCGTCTTAGAGATCGGTGCTGCACCCGGCTCTAAATCGACGGTAACTCAACTTCTCGGTCCGGCGGCAAACCCGGCAACTCGTCTGGGAAAACATCAGGGTACTCACACACTACCGGAATAGACGAGAGCTCGACTCCCCCTTCTTCTGATCTCAAAGCGTAACACCAATAGCCCGTGCAACCTCCTCGAAGAAGTCTCACCGCCTTCAAGGCGTTGATCAGAAGTCTCTGGCTACTCCGCTTACGCCCCACAAAAGAATGCTCGGTACCGTCAGAGGCTAACATCGAAACCGTCCTCGTTCTATAATTCATGATCGCCCCATGACGGTCCAGCCAATCCTCACCCAGAATCAAATCCTCATCTCTAATATCTACCGCGATCAGATTAGAAGGCCAATCCCTCCCCGCGATACTCACAGAAAAATCTTAATCTCACGGTCCCCCACGATGCTATCCCCGCTAGGAAGTTTAACAACAAAAGGCTCACAAGTAACAAGGCAATCAACATGCAGACGACGCACACAATTCATAGATATAAAAGAATGTGTAGCACCAGAATCGAACAATACGGAAACAGGATGATCAAGGATGTGGACGGTACCTGTAGCCACCGTCGCGTCGGGATCTCCGGCTTGCCTCATCTCATACACACGGGGCGGAACAGACCCCGCACTAGAAGCTCCCCCTCTAGAAGGCTGTCCACGTCCTCGACCTCTACCAAAACTCTGCTGCAGCTGAGGAACTGTCAGTGCCTGATTCACACTCGGCTCTCCCGCAGCTGGGGCTGATATCTGAGTAAGTGGAGCTCGAGCTGCATCCGTACAAAACTTAGCACGATGGCCCATCCGACCACAAGCAAGACAATGAATCGGAGGCCTATCACACTCACTCATCATGTGGCCCGGACGACTACAGTTGAAGCACGTAGGACCACAAACGGAACTAGTAGGAGCAGACCTAGAACCGTTTCCTCGACCAATTGATGGCGACTGACTCCCGAAGACTCGCGAACTAGACTGAGCCTTTGGATACCCTCCTGACTTGCCTCCCGAAAACTGACTGGAGGTCTTCTGCTTCTTTCCTTCAGTTGCCGTCTCTGTCGCAGAAAACGACATCTCGTAAGCCATCGCTTTGTTCTGGTACTCTTTTAAAGTTGTGCACCCCAGACCAGCCATGTAGTGGCGCACCCTCGGTTTCATCCGCATATCAAAGTGGCGGATCTTATCAAGCTCATCTCGGACTTGGTTTCTCACATAATGCAGTTGTTGATTGTAGTCTTTGATAGCTTGAGATATAGGAACATCTTGGGGCTTAGCCTCAAAGAAGGCTCGGATCCTCCCCTCTTTCACTGGCCATGGACAAAATTCATCTTCCATCAGATCCCGAAACTCTGCCCACGTGGCTGCCCGGTCACGCGGTTTCACCGCTTGCCACAACGTTGCTGCCTCCTTGGCGAGGAAGTACTGGGCAATGGGTAATTTCCTCTCCTCGGAACAATTAGCAGCCTCAAATACTTTCTCCATATCGAATAGCCAATTCTCCCAACCGGAAGGGTCTGAAGCACCATCAAACTGTGGAGGACGCATACGAATCATGTCCTGAAGCAACTTATCATTGCCGGATCCAGTAGGCGGAACTGGGACTAGAACGGCCTGAGTCAGTAGCGTCATCTGGTTCGCTACTTGCTGCAAAATATTGGCCACTCCAACATTCTCATGTGCATTACCGGAGCTAGCAGACTGGTCCTGCTGACCTCCGGAACTAGGGGGAACACTGTTCGACAAAGAGGGCATCGCCGAATCAGTTCCCGAGTGATCGGACATGGCCGCCCCACCAGCTGCGCCACGTCCCCTACCGCGTCCGCGTCCTCTACCAGCAGGAATTCTGAAGAAGCAATGGGTAAGTACAATTCAAACGCAAAACGCAATAAGATACTAAGACAGGAATAGAACAGAACGGTGAAACGAGTCAAGTTAGGAAAAACTTACGAGCACCGGCGTACCGAGATGATGGCATAGCAGTGATACTGTCCCAAAAACGACACTTAACTAGCCCCAAATAACCGACAGCCTAGGTATCCATAAACCTAAGCTCCGATACCATATTCTGTAACAACCCCAAGACGTTCAGGGCATATTACAGCGCCGTGGGCTCCACACTATGGAATCCACCAGGCTAACGTACCAACAAGGTATTTGACAACGACAAACAATCATCAATAATACGACAATTTAAATAAGATTACAATCCGACAATAAAATCCAACATCAATCCATTTCCAAAAACAGGAACACAACATTAACAATTTTGAAACAAGAAGTACTCGAGTACTTAAATCAATTTTATAATACAAAAATCCCAAAACAATACATCAACCATAATCGACAGAACAAAACACCAAGAATCGACTACTGGACAATATCATGCTTGCCCATCATCCTCATACGGCTCTAGTGCTCGCTTGTCCCCACGATCAATACCTGAAATACAAAAAGTATTTCCCCCATTTAAGGGGTTAGCGACAACTGCTAGTGCAAGTACAATCCATTTGAACTACATTCTAATCAGATGAATATATGCGCCAAAAATCATTTTAGAAAACATTTTATATTCCGGAATATTTACAATGTACAATCACAAAACACATTATCTCCAACAAATCACAATTCAAAGTTAACCGTCGGTACGAGACTCACGGCCACCGTACCCCGCAGAGCCCCGTCGGACATCCCTGGGTGGCTAACCACAGTTCGCGATACGCACACTCACGGCACTACGTATCCCTAGAGGTCCCGTCGGACCGTCCCTAGGTGAACATACACATATCCATCCACAAAAACCACGATAAGCCATAATTCAAATACTAGAACATGTAAACAAATGTAAAGTACTTGCCTTTGAGACATTCTTGAAGAAACGGAAGTGAAACACGACTACGAACGGCCGGGTGGAAAACGACGGTTCCTAAACGAAGGATCAACATAGTTCAGTCCCAACGGACAACAATACTCTATTGGAATACACCCATAACCCCGATTACATGATATGACAATAAACGATCAATCGATACGGGCGAGGGTTTACGCAAAATCTCCCCGTATTGATAATTCGCGGATTAAAATCAAGGAAATTGGATTTAGAATCACTCAATAATCACAATCGGTAAAGAATATCGTAACATAGTTGAACAATTCGGAACTAAACCCCTAGAATCCCGAAAAACCCCCAAATTCGTCAAAGTTAGGGTTCCTGAGGAATTACCTTGAATTCGGACGATGGAGATGGGTTTAGATGGTGGTGTGTTATGCTCGAGACACAAGAATCGGACTGGAAGGGAACTCGACCGATTACTCTCCACAATCTGCTCTGAATCGCCAAAATCGCCCGTAGGAAGGGAAGGATAGGTATAGAATGAAAAATAATGTCAATCTAAAGCCGCCGATCTTAATAAATGTGAAGTTAGCGCACGCTAACTATCATGTATAGCGCGCGCTAACGGGGCTGAAACCGGTCCAGTAGCTACTGCTGCCACTCGCTAGCGCACGCTAACAATAACGAGTTAGCGCACGCTAACTGCACATCGGTAGCGCACGCAAGGCAACAGGGGTAGCGTGCGCTACGCAGCAGCGATTGATCGCCGCTCATATGAGCAAGATCTGGCTGTCGAAGGTACAAAACACGAAACGCACGACGAGGTCAGAATTCGGAAACATAAACACGAAGCATACCAGACGATGTAGCTAAGCGCTAAAATAAAATATAATTCCGACCACCGGAGGGTCCGTAATGCGACAACGAAAATGAGATTCCCTAAACTATTAGGAAATTACAAAAATAGCCCAAGTGCCCGAAAATCACGAAACGACGTCGGATTTACGAACCGAAAGTCTCAACACGACCAACTCAGTCACACGAACTTGTGCAACCCAAGAAACAACGAAAACGAACGAGTTTTACAAGAATCGAACGTTCATACGGCAAAATATGTCATAAAATGAAATTACGTGAAAACATCATCAAAACTCGTCCAAATGGAAAAACTCCAAGAACAAAGTAGATTCGAAATATCGAAACGGTTACAAGCGAGTCGATAAAAATAGACATACACCAAAAATAGAAACTGCTAAAAATGGAAAATTACGGATATTACAGTATTTATCAAGAACATACAAAAATTACGACTAAAATCATCATATATAGCTCAAATTCAAGATATAAAATCCATATATATATATATATATATATATATATATATATACACACACACACACACACACCAAGAAATTTTCGAGAAAAGGAACTAATTCTAAAACATTTTCATAATCATCCAAATAGATATATTATATGCGTAATATAATTATAACTGATATTAAAATTCAATAAACATACCTTCAATATGATTTCTTGAATGATCAAACCAGAGAAAATTACTGTTTTTCGTTTTCTTGTTCTGTAATTTTCGAATGTGTTGTAAATGGTCTCTTCAAGTGTTAGATGGTGATATATTCTGCACAAAAAAACATGTAAGACTTTAGCCGACGGCATGTCGTCGGCTAAAGTACACTAGCCGTCGGCTAAACTTGACTTTAGCCGACGGCATGTCGTCGGCTAAAGTATACAAGTCGTTGGCTAAACTACAAAACTTTAGCCGACGACTAACTTGACTTTAGCTGACGACAAATAGTAAAGTCGTCGGCTAAACTTGCTGACTTTAGCCGACGACTTCGGCCGGCCGTCGGCCATTCTCCGGCTAGTCGTCGGCTAAAGTGTTATTTTTGGTAGTGCAGCCCTAGACATCATGTTATGTTATTATTAACTTAGGGCCTGTTTACTTTTTACTTAATCAGCTTAATGCTTAATCAGCTTAATCGATCAGCTATATTTTATTGTTTACTTTCTACTTAATGATCTTAATAATGTCTTTTTCATTAAGCAACTTTTGGGGTGTCCTTACCATTAAGACAGAAATACTTCCACAATATACCAAAATTACCCTCTTTAATAATAAAAGAATTGAGTATATATAGTATAAATTATCATATAATCTTAATTATAATTGAGTATATATAATATAAATTTAAAATATATATTAATATTATACATTTAAAATTCATAAAATATAAGCTATTTATTGATAAAAAAATTAATATAACTATATATTAAAATATAACTTAATATATTTATAAAAATATTGTCTGATTATTTAAATATACCTGAAAATTATAATATGATTTATGAATATAAATATATTATATTATAAATTAAAATATATATTATTTTATATTATATAAATTAATTTTTTTATATTGACTATTAAAAAAATTAATATAACTATATATAATAAAATATAACTTAATATATTTATAAAAATATTGTCTCATTATTTAAATATACCTGAAAATTATAATATGATTTATGAATATAAATATATTATAATATAAATTAAAATATATATTATTTTATATTATATAAATTGATTTTTTTTATATTGTCTATTAAAAAAATAATATAACTATATATAATAAAATATAACTTAATATATTTATAAAAATATTGTCTGATTATTTACATATACCTAAAAATTATAATATAATTTATGAATATATATTATAATATAAATTAAAATATATATTATTTTATATTATATAAATTGATTTTTTTATATTGACTATTAAAAGAATAATATAACTATATATTAAAATATAACTTAATATATTTATAAAACTAGTAAAGGGATACTGCCATACTGGAGTCATAGCGGCTTGTCTAATTATTTAAATATATCAGAAAATTATAATATAATTTATGAATATATATTATAATATAAACTAAAATATATATTATGTTATATTATTTAAATTGATTTTTTATATTGACTATTAAAAAATTAATATAACTATATATATTAAAATATATCTTAATATATTTATAAAAATATTGTCTGATTATTTAAATATATCTGAAAATTATAATATGATTTATGAATATATATTATAATATAAATTAAAATATATATTATGTTATATTATTTAAGTTGATGTTTTTATATTGACTATTAAAAAATTAATATAACTATATATATATATATTTAAATATAACTTAATATATTTATAAAATATTGTCGGATTATTTAAATATACCTGAAAATTATAATATGATTTATGAATATATATTATAATATAAATTAAAATAAATATTATTCCATATAATTTAAATTGATTATATAAACTAAAATGCTCAATCTGTCCTTTATCAAAAAGGACTTAATTCATATTGAGGGGTAAAATGGTCATTTCTGCCATTCAGATAGTTCATTCAGAAAAGAAAGAAACAACATGATATTTTTTCAAATCAGACAGATTAATCCACTCAGACAGCTTAATCCATTTACGTATTAATGGAAAAAAAGTAAACAGCCCCTTACTTATATTTGTACAAACTTTTGTAATTATTAAGTTAAAGCAGAAAAGTTAAATAAATTATGCTAAATATTAGAAATATTAATTTAATTTAACTAGAACAATTTAGCCATTATCAGTAAATTGAATATATTTAGTTAAAATTAATTTTATAACTAAATACTTTGATATTGAGTTGTAATCACTTTATACAGAATAAATTTGCTCGCTAATTAGATAATAATAAAAATAATAATCAGTTTTTAATTTATGTGTAAATTGCATTAATAATTTTTATATTTATTTATTTTCTTAAACTTTAATTTTTTATTTTATCCATTTTAAATATATGATATATCAAATTAATGGTGATATATGATTTGACATCCATAATTCATATATAAAATAAAAGAATATAGTAGTCATAGAGTACATGAAATAAAAAGTTACAATAAATTAGCGAATGAAATAGTTATAAATATATAATAAGTATCATAGAGTACAAATTCTTATGATAATTTACTAATAAATCCAAATAATTCTGTTTATCTAAATGATCATTCTAAGTATTTTATTAACTTCTATATTTTAGACGGATTTTATACTATATAGTAATACATTATTAACTTCTACTATATATACATACACATACGTGCGTGTGTATGTGTGATTACCTGATCGTACATATGTTGTATATTGTATACTTAATATAAATAAGTATTTCACGAAATGAAGTCTAGAATTATTCAATACTAATTGTAATAAATGTTTTGATAAGTCTAACAAATAAAATAAAATATTGTAAAAGTGAATAGATGTATCATAGAGTATAATGGATACGAATTTCAAATTAACTAAAAAGGAAAAAAAAAAAGTTCAAGTAAACTTAAAAACAAAATTAATGTTCTTATCTCGATATCTTTACCATCAATTGTTTTTTTTGTGTGCTTTTTTTTGGGCAAGAATCCGTTGTGTGGCTGACTGCGGAATTTTTTGTAGCACGACATCGCCAACACTCTTCGCTGACCGACAACATCTAGACAATGGCACTTCTTAACATATGCGCTAAATTTTTAATTTATAAAAATTAATATATATATATATATATATATCTTTTGTCACATGTATTACACGAACTTTGTAATAGTAGTCCAGTAATTAGCTACCTAAAATTAAATTTTATTTCTACTTAAATTATAACACATATAATTTTTTTATCGTTTTCTTCTTCTCAAAATAATTGTCCATCTTATGCATTTTCTAGTTTTCTTGTTATTCATTACAAATCTAGTCTAACCCAATTGAGATGAATGCTGCTCTGCAGAATATATACCATTCTTCTTAATATCTAGAGTTGTTCACAAATTAAAGAGTTTCTTTTTGGATAATTCGCAATATATTTTCTTCAATCATTCTTGTATTTCTTCTGAAATTTAATACAATTCGAATTTTAAAATGGTTAAATAAATAAGTTTTAATTTCCAAAAAGAGATAAATTGATTTAGATTATTAAAATTAAGTTCTATTATATTTAACAAGCAAGGTACTTTTCATTGGTGATTGACCTTAAAACACAGGAATAAGAAACTTCACTTAAATAAATTATAGAATTACGGATAAGAAATCTTTGTAAAAAATATAAGTAATTTATTTTAGTAATAGCATATGAATAATTAGAATTAACTTTAGGAAATAAAAATTAATTTCTTATCCGAAGATGCACATGCTTAGGATCTTCTTGTAGGATACAACAAATTTTAATGTTGGATACTTTTGTATGTTTAAGACTTATTTTATCTATTCCGGAGACTTGGTGTATTGTCAGACCACATCTTGGCATTCAGATCCTTCAATTTTTGTTAAATGAAATATCTTGGCCTCTACTGGTTCAAAAAAAAATGGTTGTCCTTTAACAAACAACTACGTGTGTCGAATTGTCTTGTCTGTTGCATTGCGTTAAATAAAGTCGTGATCTTGTTATACTGAAAAATTGGTTTCTTGTAACTTGCTTAAAAATAATAGTTTTTGTTATTTAAGTAATATTCTCCTAAGTGTTTTGAGTAATTTACATTAAATTTTTAATACCAACGGATTAGTGTGAAGAAACTTGTTGGAAATTTAGAAAAAAATCTATTTGTAGGAAGTTTTGTTTGTATGTTGTTGCTAATCGCATATGAAAATTTATTCTAAAGAATTCGTTGGTATTTAGTAGGTATTTTGTTCTTACTTAGTGACTTAAAATTCTGTTGGAATGTAAATCGGAAATAACATGTTTTGCAACAAAATAAAATTTGTAGGAGATTTTGTTAGTATGGCGTTACGAATAACGTATGAAGTAGTGAAATAAAATTGTTCTTTATTTGGTAGGCGATCAGTTCTTTATTACACAAAAATTTGTTGGAATATTCTTGTCACAGATGCCTTGTTTTTTTAATATTTATAAATATTTATAAATATGATTGGGTAATTATTTTAACTATCTTAGCATTTCAACCATTAAGAAATGAAGAATTCATGTGATAAAATAAGCTTATTTGATTGCGTATTGCAATAGTAATTGACTTTTGAGCGAATTCAATTCGTTTATTTATTTCTAATATATTTGGGATGGCGTACATTCAAAGTATTTTGGTATAGCTGTTGTTCTAACATTAATCCATGTTTCATATATTTAACAATAAAATTATATAACTCTAAATTTTATAATTTTTCTAAAGATGTCCTCATAAAATGTATAAGAAATTATTGTTAATAATATCATCTTAATCAATAGAATCATCTTTAGAAATATATTGGTAATTTAGTTATATTGAATTATATAATTACTAATTTTACGGATTTTCAAACAAATATATTTAGAAAATATTTTATGGAATACAAAATGATGTGTAAATTCTGTTAACTTATCTTAAAATTTGAGTCCTTCAAACAATGGAAATTCCTATGAGCAAGAAGAAAGATATTTGAGTATATGTTGGATGGTGTTCATTAATCAATGTGTATCTCTTTAATAAAAGTTTGTAGAACTTATTCAGTTAATAATTAATAACGGAATATTTAGTTGTAAATCGTTTTTTGTATGATGAATTTAATTAAAAATTATACTCACATCTCATTATAATTGAACTTACAAGGTCATACACAGGGTAAGACTGAATAAGTGGATCTTAAGTTGAGAAGTGTAAAAGAGTAAAACTGACTTTAGAAGTGTAAACAGAATGAAACAGGCCTCCCATACTATTTGGTTGTTTATTCTTGTAGTTTGTTGTCGTGTTCTATGTGCATTTTTAGACGATTTTTGTTAGCTTTTATAGTTTTGTGTCGTTTTACGTCGCGGGGTTTGTTGTATTTTTTTCCGGCGAAAAACAGTAATAAGCAGGATCGAAGAACACTGTCAGTCTGTCACATAAGACTTTTCTAGTGTGATTTAACTGATTGGCGTAGTTTGAGGCTATTATGTCTAGCCTAAAAATTTATCCAGTACCCACCGAAAAATAGCGACCGAGTTTCCTCTCATCATAAAAAAAAAACTGTCTGTAGTGAGTAAATTTAGATATTTATACATGAGAAGTGGAACCCTACAAATCACTTTATCGTAAATAAAAACCAATTGAGTTTTCTGTGATTTTAATTTCTTATAACACGACATGCACCCAATGGGACTCCATTTAAATTATACTAGTGTATACCTGTAAATAAATTCGAGGTACAAATCATATTTTTTATAATAATATTTATTATTATATATGAAATTTTTTTATATGAATTATATATTACACCATAATTTTTATCTCATCTAATTTTTGTATAATATATATTAATTAACGTATATTTATTAATTTTTGTATTAAAAATTTAATACTGAAATAACATATTTCCAACAAAATTTAATATTATTTCTTTATTTAAATTTTATTCAATTAATTAACTTTCTTTATCTAAATTCATCCAATATAAATGTGTTTTCAATAATAATGTATTCCAAAATTATGAAAAAATCGATAAATTATGGACATGCCATGTGGACAAAGACTTTTTATAATATATTAGTTTTAATGATCCAGATTAAATGCATGAATCTATATATCTTATATACTAAAAGCTTAAGTTGTCTTATAAATGCAAAGTGCTCACAATAAATGTTTCATGAATTGAAAGTGAAATTTGAAAGGTTCATGTGTTAGTACATTGATTTAATAGTCATGCATAAGGTAAGATATACATAGAATCGTGCACAAAAGTCTCAAAGAATACAAACCAAAAATGCCATGAATGCATAAATTAAACACATCAATTAGTGGTTAGTCTTTTTACCTTCCCGTCCATGAGTTACAAATATTTTATCAACTATATAATGTGTCAAAAATTACACACAACAAACCACAACTTCCTCCACACCGCGTGCACACGCTACAACTTATTATGGTGGTAAAGTAAGCATCATATCGTCTTACTTATTTAGCATATTGATTTATATTATTTTATGTAAATTTCACGTGTGTTTTTTGTGTGTGACAATGTAGGACATAAAGATGGTAGCTTAGGAGATTTGGTAGTAACATCATCTTTTCTAATGGTTTAAGAGATCCTACACATCGTTGTCTTATCAATTAAGTGGAACATGCACGAACATTTTTACTTTGATCGAAAATGCAATATATTGATTAACTGTATTTAAGTTACTAACGATCAACTATATCTATTTTTTTGTAGCGCATCAAGAAGCATTAAAGAAAGAGATCGAGAAGTCACAAAAATTATGTCAATAACAAAACATGCAAAAGGTCAACAACAATGACAAAGACAACAACAATAAAAACAACAACAACAAGATCAACGTTGCGGCCACCGGTGGGATGAATACTTAGCATTCGTATTAATAGTACGTTACAAATTAAACATGCAATATTTTACTTCATGTAATACCGATAAACGGGCTAATACTATTGATTCGTTAGCAAGTAAGTTTATTGAAAATAATGTGACGAGCATTCAATTTTTAGTCAATAATTATTACTACACTTTGTTGGTGCATTTTAATATTTTTGCTCTTAATGTAGTTTTTTGTCTTGCGTTCTGTTAATGTCACTTTTTTAATTAAACGTCTCGGAATATTGTGTGACTTTGATATTTGATATGACTATGTAAATTATGTCGATGTTACATATTGCAAATGGTAGTATATAATAAAAATATAATAAAAATATCTTCACACTATCATCATAACAATGAGAATCTTCTAAATCGAAGAACTATATAAAGGAGAAGAAAATTGTATTTCAAATGTTATCCACATATCACGAGGTAAGCATTATTCATTTGAGTTTGAGATCATGTGATTCATGTCGTCATACCGTAAATACTTAGAATGAGTTACTAATGAATGCTCCAAATTCGATATTATAGTTTATGGAAAAATGTTTTAATAATGCATTAATTAAAAAATAATTTATGTAAGTTACTCACATTAAAAGATTACATATGAAAAGCCCCATTTAAATATAACATTTTGCAAAAAAACTCTTCACATTAAAGAAAGAGATTGACAAGTCACGAAAATTGTATCAAGAACAAAACATGCAAAATGCCAATGAACAACAACGACAAAGACAACAAGAAGAACAACAACAACAAGAACAACGCCACGGCCACCGATGTCAATATAGATGAATACCTGGCATTCATATTAATAGTACGTTACAAATTAAACATGCAATATTTTACTATACGAATTATAATTTATTATATGAATTATAATTTATACTCTTGAATATACTAATCACTTTAATGTTTTATGTTTTTATAGTTTTGTTAAAAAGGAAATTTGTTTTATAGTTCGCTTTTAATAATGTAATTTATTTGAACAACGAAGTCCGTCTTTCACAAAAAAATGAGAGTTTCAAACATGAACCGAAAATTAGTCCCGAACATTACGAAAAAAATAATTAGATACAACCTGAGTGCATCGCATGGGTCTTGAGGCAGTCCAAACCTGTGTGCATTGCACGTGGATGAATATAAAAGGTCTCCAACATTAATGTCATCGCTTCATATTTAAAATAATTTATGTAACTTATACATATTAAAAAATTACATGTGAATAGACTCTTTTCAATGTAACATCTTGAAAAAAATCTCTTCACATATACTCTTTAATGTCAATAAACTATTTTAAATGTGTGTCATGCTTAGAAATGTGATACCATCACATTAGATATATAATGACGAAAATAAGTTCTGAAGATTACGATATAAAAACTTATATACAGCCCATGTGCAACTCAATAAAGTATTCTAAGTACGTATAAAGCTTAGCAAATGTGTGACACCATGAAAACTTAGATATAAAATGACGAAAATAAATACCGAATATTACGCTATGAAAACTTCTATATAGCCCATGTGCATACGTATTTTAAATCTATGAAAACTTCTATACAGCACATGTGCATCGCACGGGCATCATTGACTATCATAAGAAATAGTTATAACTTTGCCCAATGTATTAATATTAGTTAGTTCCAATTAAAAATAATAGAGTCAATACCAAAATAAATAGACAAAAAATATTACGTAAAAAATACATCTTAAAAGATTACATGTCAATAAACTATTTTAAATACGTATCATGCTACAAAATGTATGCTACCATGACAACTTATATATACAATGACAAAAATACGTCCCGAATATAAAATGACGAAAATAAATGACGGATTCATGATCAAAATGACGAAAATTTGTGCTGAACAATAACAATTTAAATATATTACACCATCATATGCAGCCCGGGGCATCGCCCGGGTCTGAAGGACTCGTCTATATAAAAAATGAGTTTCATGGCATAAATGAGAGCATTAATGTCTCTATACAAATAAATCAATTCAATTGTATATAAAGGCATTAAAGACATTAATCTATCTTATGATAGTTAAATATACAGATTCATCAAGTCTCTTTCAAATCTTCGTGGGCTATATGACTTTCCATCTGTCTAAATAAAAACCGTCATATTAATCACCTTTAAATGCTAGGAATGAAGCTACGATTGTAACACCCCGAGATATTCGGAATATGTTACAGCGCCGTAGACCCCTACATGGGACCTACCAGGCTACAATAGAAAAACTCCACTCGACTAACCATCTTGGTTAGCGAGGATACACAATTAAATAATATGACATATAAAGATACGCCGAGCAACCGCAAAATAAGCATCAACCAACAACGTGACAGTTTAAAAACAATACAATACGGAGTTTGAAACAAAAAGCCTAAGTACTCGCGAGTACAATCTATAAGTTTAAAACTGTGGGAACAACCATATCGAAATGGACAAAGAAAATAAGTAGACCCAAATGCACACGTCAACGACCTTGGCCAACATCCTCGTACTGTCCTGGTGCTCGCTCGTCCGGATAATCGTAACCTGAAATCCATAACAAGAATTTCCCCGACAACGGGTCCCCAAAGGGGTTAGCAATTACGCTAGTACAAGTATTCAAGGCAAACCAATCGCTTACACATTTCATAGTACATGCACCAAAATCATTTCGAAAACCAAAACCAGACATGTCTTTTCCGGAAACAAACAGTCAAATAATTTGCCTTGGGAACAGAGTAATATCATAGATTCCCGCACGAGGCCTCTAAGGACCCTCCCGCACTGGCTACATTACAAAACAAAACACGCACATGCATCGCCTTGGGAACAGAGTAATATCATAGATTCCCGCACGAGGCCTCTAAGGACCCTCCCGCACTGGCTAGCTAAACAAACTCGTGAAATCCAGGGCGGCAGCATAGATTTCCCTCCTTGACCCTGTCGGGCCAACACGAGGTGAGTTACACACAAGTAATATACATCACCATTTCATGTTAAGCTTAAAGGTTTCCAAAATACTTGCCTCGAATTATTGACGACGTGAAGAACGGAAAGGAAAGTCACCGACAACCGCTAGGAACCAACGAAACCGAACCTAACGATTCGAAGAACACAATCACAACCGTTTCTAAATGAATACGGAATTGGAATACACCCGAAAACCCGCCTACGATTCATGTATATTCGTATAAAAACAACAACGAGGGCGGACCACAACCAAACCCTCTCGATTCCGTAAAAATCACGAAATATACCATGAATCCGTAGGGAAACTAAGAATACCAACAAGATTAATCATATTCATCATGAATCCATCAACAAAACGGAACGGATCGAAAGAAAATCCCAAAACCCCCAAATTATCCAAAAGTAGGGTTCTAAGAGATTACCTTGGATTTAGGATGAGAAACACAAGTGGATGATGTTAGTCTACACCAAGAACTCAAGCAAAAGAATCTCTGAAGTGATTGGAAGGAGAAAATCGCCTCAAATCGCCTCTGGGTCGCTCGGCCGCGGAAGAAGGAAAGAAATGAGAAATGGTGTTCATCTCGGTCAACTCCTGGTTTATATAGCCGGGGAGTGTTAGCGCACGCTAAAGCCTCAAGATTAGCGTGCGCTAACGGATAAGATTACAAATCTTATCGTTAGCGTCCCGATCAAGAACTGTGTTTTGGCCGTTAGCGTGCGCTACCATACATGAGTAGCGTGCGCTAATAACCTCTGTAGCGCGCGCTATCGACCAATAACGTGCGCTACCTGAACATCAGCCGAGTCCAGTGGCAAACTGCCCAGAACCCACCTGATACGTTAGCGTGCGCTACTATACAAGCGTAGCGTGCGCTATCTGATCCGTTAGCGTGCGCTACCATATAAGCGTAGCGTGCGCTAACCGGCACTGAACGGGTTCGTGAGTGAATCGCCCGATCGACACTCACGCTAGCGCACGCTAGGGCATCATCGGCGTGCGCTAGCCCCTCGACGTTAGCGTGCGCTAGCATATGTAGCGTGCGCTAATACGCTAGTCCGTATACCGGAAAAACAACACCGCCACTCCTGTGGCTACTCGATAGCGCGCTACGGAACAAACGTGGCGTGCGCTACTAAGAACCCCTAGCGCGCGCTATGCGTAAAAATAGCGTGCGCTAGGTATGAAATATGAACGGTTCCAAAACACCTAAGGTGAACGAAACATCCAACTAACACCTCAACAGTTAACATAACATAGAATGGACCCACGGCAACCCAAACGGCGGTTCCGCTCAACAATAACGGGATAAAACCCATAGATAATAGAAAAGATACACCGAAAGATACACAAGGGTCACTACTATCGGAAATACGCCGAAAAGAAAAAATACAAGGGAAGAAAAATGCGGATATTACATTCTACCCTCTAAAAACAAGTTTCCCGAAACTTAAGAAACAAACAACTCAGTGGTACCTAGCACGCATACTATCCTCGGTCTCCCACGTTGCCTCCTCGACACCGTGTCTCGACCACCGCACCTTGACCAAAGGGATGGTCTTATGCCTCACCGTTTCTCCCGATGTTCTAGAATCTTCAAAGGACGTTCCTCAAAAGTAATGTCCTCGGCAACGTCAATCTCCCCATAGTCGATGATGTGACTAGGATCCGGGACATATTTCCTCACCGGGAAACATGAAAACGTTATGAACATGACTCGGGGCCGGGGTAACGCCAACCGGTATGCTAACCCACCGACTCGCTCAAGGATCTCGAAGGGTCCAATAAATCTCGGACTCAACTTCCCTTCTTCCCAAACGGAAAACTCCTCTCGTCGGTGAAACCTTCAAAGAAACGTGGTCTCCCACCTCGAATTCTAAAGGTCGACGACGGACATCGGCATATGACTTCGCCGACTCGGGCGGTCAACATCCGTTCTCGAATTAATTCTATCTTCCGTCTCGTCTCTAAAACGACATCCGGTTCGGTCCCGACCAAATCGGACGCCTCATTCCAACAAATCGGCGATCGACATCGCGCCCATATAGTGCCTCATACGGTGCCATCCGAATCGATGCGTGCCAACTATTGTTGTACGTGAATTCGATCAATGGCAAGTGCTCCTCCCGCCGCTACTCAATCGAGGGCACAAGCACGCAACATGTCCTCGAATGTTTGGATAGTGCGCTCCATCCCATCCGATCGGGATGAAAAGAGGTACTCAAATGCAAACGGGTACCTAACGCCTTATGCACCGCCCGCCAAAAGTGCGATACAAAGCGGCCATCACGATCCGAAACAATAGACTTGAGTACCGTGAAGTCTCACAATCTGGCGATAAACACACGAGCCATTTCTCCGGCCCCAAGTGTCCTTGATGCCGGAAAATGTGCCGACTTGGTCGACGGTCAACAACCACCCATACCATATTCATGCCCGACCTCGATCTCGGCAAACTCGTAACAAAATCCATCGATATATCTTCCCATTTCCATTCGGAATGGGAAGTGATCGCAATAATCCGGTAGGCCGATGTTCGATTTTGACTGCGGCAAGTCAAGCATCTCGCCACAAACCGTGCGACCTCCTCCTTCATATCATTCCACCGAAGTTCCTCCTCGTGTCCTTGTACATCTTACTCGAACCGGGATGAACGGAATAGGGTGTGGAATGGGCCTCATGCAAAATACTCTGCCGCAACTCTGGATCATTCGGCACACAAAGCCGACTGGAATCTCAAAACGCCATCCTCGTGAATCACAAACCCGGAGACTTTCCCTTAAGAACGTTCTCTCGGATTTGAGCAATCATCGGATCCTCTAATTGCTTGACTTAATTTCATCGATCAAAGACGATGAAATCTCTAGAGCACAAAGTTGCCCGACGGCTCCAGTGCAACAAAACTTCAACATCTAACTCGATCGAGCCCACGGAGCTCGGGGATCGAGGCGTAAGGACCTCAAGCGTTCGCAACGCAATCGGTTTCCGACTCAAGGCGTCGGCCACGACGCTCATGCTCGGATGATAAAGGATTTCAAGGTCATAATCCTTAATCGGCTCTAACCACCTCCTCTGCCTCATATTCAACTCCCATTGAGTAAATATGTATTTGGACTTTTATGATCGGTAAAAATCGACATGTAGAGCCGAAAAGATAGTGACGCCAAATCTTGAGTGCAAAGACTACCGCCGCTAATTCCAAATCGTGAGTAGGGTAGTTAAGTTCATACGGCCTTAATCGTCTCGACGCATAGGCAATGGTCTTGCCGTCCGCATCAATACGCACCCAAGACCACGACCCGAAGCATCGCTATAAACGGCGAATCCTCGTTGCCACATGGCAACGCCAAGACCGGGCTGAAGTCAAACGCTTCTTCACTCCTCGAAACTCGACGCCTCTCATCGGTCCAGACGAACTTCTCGGATTTATGGAGCAATCGAGTAAGTGGCCGAGCTAGTTTTGAGAAACCTCGGCGAACCTACGGTAGTAGCCACCAAACCCAAGAAACTACGGACCTCCTTCACATTTGTAGGCGATGCCCAATCAATCCGCCTCAATTTTCTGCGGATCCACACGAACCCCTTGGTGAAATCACGTGACCCAAAAACATCACTTCCTTCAGCCAGAACTCACATTTCGAGAACTTCGCATAGAGTTGCTCGGTCCTCAAAATGTCTAACACTATCCGCAAATGATGGGCATGCTCTTCCTCATCCCTCGAATAGATAAGAATATCGTCAATGAAGACGACGACACACTTATCCAAATACTCGATAAAGACTTTGTTCATCAACTGCATGAACACCGCCGGCGCATTAGTTAACCCGAAAGGCATAACTACGAATTCATAATGTCCGTATCTCGTCCAAAAAGCTGTTTTCGGCACGTCGGACTCTCTCACCCGAAGCTGATAGTACCCCGATTTCAAATCAATCTTCGAGAATACCGCAGCTCCCTGCAACTGGTCAAACAAGTCATCGATTCTCGGCAAAGGATACTTGTTCTTGATGGTCACCTTGTTTAGTTCGCGATAGTCGATACACAAACGACGTGAACCATCCTTCTTCCGCACAAACAGACCGGCGCCCAAGGCGAGGCACTTGGTCGAACATACCCGACTCAAGAAGCTCACTCAATTGCTTCTTCAACTCGGACATTTCGAAGGTGCCATGCGATAGGCGCCTTGAAATAGAGCCGCGCCCGCTCTAACTCTATAGCAAACTCAACCTCACGATCCGGTGGCAATCCGGTAATTCGTCAGAAATACATCAGAAACTCATTAACGACTGGAATCGACGAAAGCTCGACTCCACCATCCTCCGCCTTCAAGGCGTAGCACCAATATCCAGTGCACCCCTTTCGCAGGAGACTCATCGCCTTCAAGGCATTAATGACGAATTTCTGGTTTCCCCTCTTTCGCCCCGCGAAAGAGTGCTCGGTGCCGTCCTCGGCTAACATAGTGATGATTCTCGTGCGGTAGTTCATGATTGCGCCATGCCGCTCAAGCCAATCATCCCCGAGAATCAAATCCTCACCCTCGATATTAACGACAATAAGATTAGAGAGCCAAGCTCTCTCACAAATAAACACAGAGCGCCTCTCGGACCTCTCGATCACCGACAATTCTATCACCGCTAGGAAGTTTAACGATGAAAGGCTCGCAAGGTGACAAACAATCGAGACTTAAACGGCGACACACTCTAGAGAAATGAATGAATGCGTAGCACCCAATTGAAAAGCACACCGACGGATGGAAATGAATGTGAACGGTACTGCCGCCACAAGAGTCTTTGGATCATCGGCCCTCCTCATCTCATAGATACGTGGAGCAGAGCCGACATGGAAGTTCCACCCTAGCGGGCTGACCCGACCCTTACCTCGGCCGGCACTCGGTGGAGGCGGCGAGCAAATGAGCCCTGGTTCACACTCGGCTCTAACAGTGCGATTGGGAAGAACGGCGCCACGAAGCCGCTTGATCTGCTCACAAAAAGGGGCCTTGTGGCCCAAATTGGCCCACAAGTGTGACAAGTAAACTTTGACGAGAACACTGCGGTTCCTATGGCCCGCACACCACAGTTAAAACATGTGGGTTCACGAGCGGAGGTTCCGGCCGCACTCAAAACTCCCGGAGAAACGAGCCGAACCGCCGTTGAAATATTTGCACTTGAGATTTCGCTGGCCTCCACTCTTAGGACTGGAAAAATTTCCGACCGACTTACGCTTCTTGCTCTCACGAGCCAAATCGCTAGCCGTCACCAACATATCATAAGCAAGGGCTCGACTCGATAATCCTTCAAGGTAGTACAGACGAGCCTGCATATAGTCCCGAATGGCGGCTTCATCCTCTGGAAAAATGGAAAATTTTGTCGCTCTGCGACAACTGGGTCTTCACATAACCCAACTCTTTGTTGAAATCAGCAATAGCTTGGGATACGGGAATATCCCGAGGTTGAGCATCGTAGAAGGCATGCACTCGAGCACTGTCGACCGGCCACGGACAATATTCGGTCTCCATCAATTCTTGGAATTCGGCCCATGAAGCAACGTGATCCTTGGGACCAACGGCCTCCCACCAACTGTAGCATCTCCCGTGAGAAAGTATTGAGCAATAGGGACCCTGCGGTCCTGGGCAATTAGTAGCGGTGAAGACTTTGGATATCTCCTTGATCCACCCTTCCCACCCGATCGGGTCCGAAGCTCCGGAACCGAGGAGGATGCATCTTGATGACATCCTGAAGCCCGATCCGCTCCGCCCGATTAGCATGGGCTGATCGGGGTTACGAACCACTGTGCTATAGCCGCCATCTGGTTAACCATTTGCCGCATGACAAAGGCAATACCAAGATCGGCGCGCTCCCGAGAAGAAGCGTGATCGTGACGGCCGCGACTGCCGGCTCTGAAGAGTGCGGCGTGGCTGCCCCACCGGCTGCCCCACGTCCTCGGCCGCGTCCACGGCCACGACCACGACCACGACCACGGTTTCCTCCGGCATCCATACTGGTGTTAAAAGATAACAGGAGCATATCGAGGATGAGTAAGGAAAACTACGATGATAAGCAAAAGAGGGAGAATAACCAAGGTTCAAGAAACGAAATACAGTATGTGAAAGCAAACAATCGGGTAAGGAAACTTACGAGCACTTTGGAAATCTTGAGATGCCGGCAGCGGTGTGACAATGTGCAAAACAAAACACGACTAGACCCAAGTAACCGACAAGCCTAGGTATCCATAAACCTAGAGCTCCGATACCATTTTCTGTAACACCCCGAGATATTCGGAATATGTTACAGCGCCGTAGACCCCTACATGGGACCTACTGTGCTACAATAGAAAAACTCCACTCGACTAACCATCTTGGTTAGCGAGGATACACAATTAAATAATATGACATATAAAGATACGCCCGAGCAATCGGCAAAATAAGCATCAACCAACAACGTGATGGTTTAAAAACAATACAATACGGAGTTTGAAACAAAAGCCTAAGTACTCGCGAGTACAATCTATAAGTTTAAAAGCGTGGGAACAACCATATCGAAATGGACAAAGGAAATAAGTAGACCCGAATGCACACGTCAACGACCTTGGCCAACATCCTCGCATCTTGTCCGGTGCTCGCTCGTCCGGATAATCGTAACCTGAAATCCATAACAAGAATTTCCCCGACAACGGGTCCCCAAAGGGGTTAGCAATTACGCTAGTACAAGTATTCAAGGCAAACCAATCGCTTACACATTTCATAGTACATGCACCAAAATCATTTCGAAAACCAAAACCAGACATGTCTTTTCCTAAACAAACAGTCGAATAATTTGCCTTGGGAAGCAGTAATATCATAGATTCCCGCACGAGGCCTCTAAGGACCCTCCATACCGGCTACATTACAAAACAAAACACGCACATGCATCGCCTTGGGAACAGAGTAATATCATAGATTCCCGCACGAGGCCTCTAAGGACCCTCCCGCACTGGCTAGCTAAACAAACTCGTGAAATCCAGGGCGGCAGCATAGATTTCCCTCCTTGACCCCGTCGGGCCAACACGAGGTGAGTTACACACAAGTAATATACATCACCATTTCATGTTAAGCTTAAAGGTTTCCAAAATACTTGCCTCGAATTATTGACGACGTGAAGAACGGAAAGGAAAGTCACCGACAACCGCTAGGAACCAACGAAACCGAACCTAACGATTCGAAGAACACAATCACAACCGTTTCTAAATGAATACGGAATTGGAATACACCAAAACCCGCCTACGTTTCATGTATATTCGTATAAAAACAACAACGAGGGCGGACCACAACCAAACCCTCTCGATTAGTAAAAATCACGAAATATACCATGAATCCGTAGAAACTAAGAATACCAACAAGATTAATCATATTCATCATGAATCCATCAACAAAACGGAGCGGATCGAAAGAAAATCCCAAAACCCCAAATTATCCAAAAGTAGGGTTCTAAGAGATTACCTTGGATTTAGGATGAGAAACACAAGTGGATGATGTTAGTCTACACCAAGAACTCAAGCAAAAGAATCTCGAAGTGATTGGAAGGAGAAAATCGCCTCAAATCGCCTGGGGTCGCTCGGCCGCTAAGAAGGAAAGAAATGAGAAATGGTGTTCATCTCGGTCAACTCCCTGGTTTATATAGCCGGAGTGTTAGCGCACGCTAAAGCCTCAAGATTAGCGTGCGCTAACGGGATAAGATTACAAATCTTATCGTTAGCGTCCCGATCCGGTAAACGGTTTTGGCCGTTAGCGTGCGCTACCATACATGAGTAGCGTGCGCTAATAACCTCTCGGTAGCGCGCGCTATCGACCAATAATGTGCGCTACGAACATCAGCCGAGTCCGGTGGCAAAGCGCCCGAACCCACGATACGTTAGCGTGCGCTACTATACAAGCGTAGCGTGCGCTATCTCGATCCGTTAGCGTGCGCTACCATATAAGCGTAGCGTGCGCTAACCGGCACTGAACGGGTTCGTGAGTGAACTGCCCGATCGACACTCACGCTAGCGCACGCCACGGCATCATCGGCGTCGCTAGCCCCTCGGCGTTAGCGTGCGCTAGCATATGTAGCGTGCGCTAATACGCTAGTCCGTAAGGTGGAAAAACAACACTGCCACTCCCAGGGCTACTCGATAGCGCGCGCTACGGAACAAACGTAGCGTGCGCTACTAAGGAACCCCTAGCGCGCGCTATGCAGAAAAATAGCGTGCGCTAGGTATGAAATATGAACGGTTCCAAAACACCGGAAGGTGAACGAAACATCCAACGGAACACCTCAACGGTTAACATAACATAGAATGGACCCACGGCAACCCCGAAACGGCGGTTCCGCTCAACAATAACGGGGATAAAACCCATAGATAATAGAAAAGATACACTGAAAGATACACAAGGGTCACTACTATCGGGAAATACGCCGAAAAAGAAAAAAATACAAGGGGAAGAAAAATGCGGATATTACAACGATCACCAAACCTTTTCAAGTTAACATGTCAGCTCCTTTCAGTTGCTCATCATTAAATGTATCAATTTATTATTCATGTTCATTGGATCCTAGCAATAACAATGGTGAAATAATGCTTCAACACAATGACAACCACACATTATTTCCTCTCTTTGCTTTTATAAAACCCAACATCTCTTTTTTACACACACCAACCTAACATCTCCCTCTTCTCTTTCTCAAAATTATTGGTGATCTAAATTATTTATTGCTTAGAACTGCTTTAATTCGTGAGAGGATTTTGGTGCTAACATCCAAACTATATATCAATGAGTTTTCATATGATTTCATATATTGATTTTCATGCATGTTTTTTATTTACGATTTGAGGTTTATTGTTCTAGGTATCTTCATGGAAGAAGTGGTGGTGCTATGGTGGATACCAATAGGAAGATGGATGATTTTTTTGGTAACATTTTCTTTATCCTTTATATATGTGTTTTCTATGTGTATTTCTTTTTCTTTATATTTGTTCATAATTTCGTGACCTGATTTTATTTAACAAATTTGTTCTTGATATCCATATCCATAATCTTTATCAATGTTCTTGATTCTTTCTTTTAGGTTCAGTGGATAAATCGTTGAGGTAATAGTTTCTTTTGCTATCCATGTTTCTTATATCTTTTCTAATATAGTTTTTTCTCTAATTATTTATTTATTTATTTATTTATTTTTATTAGTCTTCTTATTATTATTTTATGTAAAAAGCAGGATTGCTTTAGTATATTTGAGAAAATCTAACCTTTTTTCTTCTTAATTTTTTAAACAATTTATATTTTTGTGTATAATTTTGTAAAAAAGTTTTAGAATTTATGGATTTTCTCTATTTTTCTAAACATGATACGAATTTGTTTGGGTGCATATAAATATTTATTCTTATTAAAATGTACACTTTTTATTTATATATACAAAATCATAAAATGATGATGTTATATCAATATATACCTGTAAACAGTTGTATATAAAGTTATATGTAAAATTTTTAGAAAATTTGTATATAAAAAATCTTATCTTTTTGTCTTGAGAAAAATTGGTACGACACAAAATATGATTTGTTGTATGCCCATTAAAAAAAATTATACTTATATCAATATATACCTGGAACTTCAAATTATGTTTTTTAAGCAAGATGATACTGTATATATTTTGTAACAATATGTAAATATGATTATATTTTTATACAAATAATTTTTTACTAATTTGTAATGTTTTGAACAAATAATATAAGGAGGGAGTATATAAATAGATTTTATCCAAAAGTGGGTAAAAATTTGTATATAAATCTCGAGATAAAATGTCGTGTTAGATAACTTTTTATTGTAACTCATATTTAGTTATGATTATTACGAAATAAGGATAAGTCAAATTTAAATACTCTAGAGAACCACAAATCTCGGGATAGAATGGCGTGTTAGATACATCTTTTAGATATTAATTGAATCAGGTAAGTCGAAGTCACATAATAACTGAGGACTAAAAGAGTACACAAGAGGTTAAGATTTAGGTACGATATTACAAAACAAGGATAACTCATATTTAAATACTACGGGATAACCATATATCTCGAGATATAATGTCGTGTTAGCTATACTATTTTAGAACTTATTGAATAAGTAAGCCGAAGTCACATAATAGTTGATGACTAAAAGAGTATACAAGAACAAGAGCTTGAAGAATTAGGTATGATTATTACAAAAACGGATATATAACTCATACTCGAGCGATAATATATATATACTTTTTTCTAAATGAAGAGTTATATCGCTATTAGTATTGCCTAAGATTGTTGCATGAAAATTAATATTTGATATATTGGACAAAATCTTGCTTAAACTAAGAGCTCAGGGAATAAACTGTCGTGTTAGATAACTTTTTATTGTAACTCATATTTAGTTATGATTATTACGAAATAAGGATAAGTCAAATTTAAATACTCTAGAGAACCACAAATCTCGGGATAGAATGGCGTGTTAGATACATCTTTTAGATATTAATTGAATCAGGTAAGTCGAAGTCACATAATAACTGAGGACTAAAAGAGTACACAAGAGGTTAAGATTTAGGTACGATATTACAAAACAAGGATAACTCATATTTAAATACTACGGGATAACCATATATCTCGAGATATAATGTCGTGTTAGCTATACTATTTTAGAACTTATTGAATAAGTAAGCCGAAGTCACATAATAGTTGATGACTAAAAGAGTATACAAGAACAAGAGCTTCAAGAATTAGGTATGATTATTACAAAAAAGGATATATAACTCATACTCGAGCGATAATATATATATACTTTTTTCTAAATGAAGAGTTATATCGCTATTAGTATTGCCTAAGATTGTTGCATGAAAATTAATATTTGATATATTGGACAAAATCTTGCTTAAACTAAGAGCTCAGGGAATAAACTGTCGTTTCAAAGTTGTGAGTTATAACTTTGTTGAGATGTAATGTCTATCAAAAGATAACAGACTATAATGAGTAAACTGATGCATTTAAATGTTGTATACAAAAGAAATCAACGTATCAACATAACCCGAACACTTTTTACCCGAAATACAAGTATGATTTAATCATGGTGAACAAAGCCCGTGCATCGCACGGGCCATGATGCCCCGTTAAGAAAAAGATCATCTTCTTATATTAATTATCAATTTACCAAAGTCATTAATTAAAAATATTCCAAATACCATACAATTCAGACAATCCATCACATGCAATCAAAGGTTAAAAATAACATGTGGACTCTTTTTTAATAGAAGTATAGATAATAGATTTATATAGAGACTAATATTCGCGCTCCACCTTTCTTTTTCATATTAATACTCTATTTTTATCTATTTGATATTTTAATATATTTCCAATATGTTTACATTGATTTATTTATATTTTGCCCTTTATTTCTAACAAATATTCCCTTTGTCCCACTCAAAGCTTGACAGATACTGTATTTTTGATATATTTTAGGTAATAATGGGTGTAAGTAATAATAATAAATGTCAGGTATAAATTAAAAAGTTAAAAGTATTGATAGTGAGTGTGTGGTGTAGTGTGCAGATGGTGTAGTAAATGACGGAATAATATGTAAAACCGAGGCGAAAGCTAGGCTCTCTCTTCGTAAGAGGAAATTGTCCCGCACAATACACACGGATCAACGACAAACGTCCCAAAGAGACAACGGTTTTCTATGAACACGAGACCTTGTACTAGGAATCGAATTTCGGGCGAACTACTGAATATTTGGGACTTAAGTATGAATTCTATACTAGAATGAATGTATTAATTATCTTGTTTAGTTCTGTGTGTTTAACCATCATCGGCATGGGGCTGTTTATAGCCTGCAAATGACCTGTCTGAATCAATACGACTTTGTGGCTGAACAAACACCTTGTGGTATGGTGCGAAGGGCTGCATTGATTCAGGCGAATCAAACCAGTGTGCTGGTTCAGATCGCGCAGAACGGTCGAACCATTGCACCGGTTCGGTCGCGAATCACCGCCACGTGTCCGTACCCATCAAGGCATCCAGTTGACAAGTTAGTGCCACGTATCATCCTAGTCACCCTCCACATCGTCCGAGCTACCGTTACGGTTGTCAAAACTAGGGATGTGCATTCGGATTGATCCGAAATTTCGAATCACCTTTGCTCAATCCGAAATCCGAACCGATTGTTCGGATCGGATCCGGATCAATCCGAATCCGGATCGGATCGAATCGGATTTGATCCGAAAAAATCAAAAATTTTAAAAACTAATAAAAATAATAAAAATCCTAATCCAAAAATAAGAAAAAAATTTCTTTTTTTATATATATTTTGGATGAATCGGATTAATCTAAAAATCCGCTGTTAATCCGATCCGATCCGAAATTTTTCTGGCGTTTTACCTAAAAATAATAAAAAATTTCTTTTTTTATATATTTCGAATCAATCGGATTAATCCGAAAATCTGCGGATTTAATCCAATCCGATCCGATCTGAAATTTTTGGATCTGTAAAATCCTAATCCGAAATCCGATTTGAAGACATCGGATCAGACTGGTACATATCGAATTTTTGGATTTTCGGTTCGGTTTTTTAGATTCGGTTTTTCTGCACACCCCTAGTCAAAACTAAAGGCTCCACATAGCTCCTCGGAGAAGTGCGCCTACGAAGCGCCTGTTGCGACAAGTGCGACGTGCACGTGCTCTGCCTCGGACTCGGACTCGGAAGGTGCTTTGCACCTTCCTCGTAGGATTCAGATTTTAGCCGTAAAAACTAATTAAAGCCAAATAGAGTGCACTATAGTGAAGCACACTTGATTGCTCCTTTATGGTGGAAAGTCCTCTATAAATAGCTCATCACTTCCTTGTTTTTCCAATGTGGGATGGAATTCCACACCGCATTTCCATCTATAAAATGACTTATCTTTTTGCATCAATTACTCATTCATTCCTTAATGAAATTGAACAAGTAAGGCTCTGTTCTTTTGGACTTATTTTTCGATTTTGATTCGATTCGATTCATTTGATTCGAGTCCGTTGATTCGATTCGATTTAGGTCCATTCGATTAAGTCGAGTCCGTTCGATTGATTCATTCTTATTATTATTATTATTAATCTTAATTATTATTATTGTTATTATTACTAATAATATTACTATTATCGTTGTTGTTGTTGATTACTATTATTATTAGTTACCATTATTATTATTATTATTTACCCTTAATATATATTTCGATTCGATTCGATTCAATTCGAGTCCATTCGATTCGATTTCGATTCGATTGATTCAATTCAATTCAATTGATTCGATTCATCTCAGATTATTCAGTCTAAAAGAACAGAGCCTAAATACACCAAATTAATCTACACAAAATGTAGATTCCAAATACACCATTTAATGTCATTAATTACCATAAACATGGTATTTATTTGTGCTATTTTCCAACAATCCCCCACATGAATGATGATTAATGCAAATGCAACATGCGCTAAGTCCCGACGACCTATTATTACATCAGGTTAGGTAGTAGTTAGCCTTGAACCTTACTTAGTGTAATGCTATCGAATTTACTCGTTGCTCGGTGAACGCGATGTCTTGAACCGGTCAATTTTTGTGTAAACCAAGACAATAACACACACAATAATAGATCTAATATCTTTCGTTCTCACATTGTGTCCATTTTGGCCTTGGACCATTTCTTGGATTCATAAGTGTTAGTAATTTTATGAAGCGGACTTACTTCTTCACTTATATAGGTGATCTTCTATAAAGAGTATCCCGCCATACTCCACCTATAAAAGGCTATAGGAATCATTAAAAACTTCAAAAGCTTACCCTTTACCACAAGCTGCAGGCTTTGCACTTGAGTAGCTATGAAAATAGATTTTCAAGTGCTTAACTTGAACTTTCACAACTTAGTTGTCTCATTGAACCAAGTTCTTGGGATCTCCAATCACCGTGGTTGAGTTACCATTATGAAAGTTCTCAACGTGTGGATTTCAATCACATTTCCCTTGCTGCATTATATAATTGATCACGGTTGATACCTTTCGTAAACGGATCCGCTATATTGTCTTTTGACTTTACATAGTCAATACACATTATTCCTGTAGTGATCAATTGTCTAATGTTATTGTGTCTTCGACGAATATGTCGAGACTTACCATTATATATACTGTTCTTTGCTCTCCCTATGTCTTCCATGCTATCACAATGTATCATAACGGGAGGCAAAGGTTTTTCCCAACAGGGAATATGTTCTAAGAAGTTTCTTGACCATTTGGCTTCTTCACCTGCTTGGTCTAAAGCAATAAACTCCAATTCCATTGTAGATAGGTCTATGCATGTTTGCTTAAAAGATTTCCACGATATTGCTCCTCCATCAATGGTAAATATAAAATCGCTTGTGGATTTAGAGTCTTTAGTATCGGATATCCAATTGGCATCACAATATCCTCCAAAACAGCTGGATATCTCGAATAGTGTATGCCATGAGTGATGGTGTGTTTTAAGTATCTCAACACTCTTATCAATGCGGTCCAATGATCTTTTCTGGAGTTACTTGTAAACCGACTCGGTTTACTAATAGAATATGTTATACTAATAGAATATGATATGTCTGGCCTTGTACAATTTGCTAAGTACATTAGGCTTCCAATGATCCTAGCATAGTCTGTTTGTGATATGGGCTCTCCTTGATTTTTGGCTAAGTGTAAACTTAAGTAAACAGGAGTCTTAGCCGGAGGTAGATCGTATGCCTTGAATTTCTGAAGCACATTCTCAACATAGTGAGCTTGTGATAAGACTATTCCATCGGGTGTTCTATAGATCTTGATTCCTAGAATCACATCGGCTAATCCCATATCCTTCATGTCGAAGTTCTTCTTTAACATTTCCTTAGTGCATATTGCTACCCATAATTAGCATATAATCAATGTAGAGACACGCAATGACAAAATTGTCAGATGTACCTTTAATGTACACACATTTATCACATTCATTAATTTTGAAACCATTTGACATCATTACTTGATCAAATTTCTCATGCTATTGTTTAGGTGCTTTCTTAAGTCCATATAAAGACTTAACAAGTTTACAAATTTGTTTTCTTGGTCGGGAACCACGAACCCTCCGGGTTGTTCCATATAAATTTCATCTTCTAAATTTTCATTTAGAAATGCCGTTTTTACATCCATTTGGTGTATCTCAAGATTGTATAATGCTGCTATTGCAAGTAGCATTCTAATGGATGTAATCCGAGTAACTGGTGAGTATGTATCAAAGTAATCATACCTTTCCTTTTGTTTATATCCTTTGACTACCAAAAGTGCTTTGTATTTGTAAATAGATCTATCGCCTGTGTATTTCTTCTTAAGAATCCACTTGCAACCTAAAGATTTATTTCCCGGAGGAAGATCAACAATATGCCAAGTGTGATTGTTCAAGATTGACTCGATTTCACTATTGATAGCTTCTTGCCATAGATCGACATCAGAACCAAACAATGCTTCCTTGATTGTCTTTAGTTCATCTTCTAAAGTGTAGACTACAAAATCCGGACCAAAGGCTTTGCAGTTTTTATTCATTTTCCTCGCCTTGGTTGTGGTGTTGGTCCATTACTTTTTGGCGATATTTCATCATAAGTCCTCTTTTTCGAACTTATGTCATTCTTCTATTTCTTAGGGAATATAGTTTCAAAAAATATGGCATTTCTTGATTCTATGATCATTCCCTCATTTATATCGGGTACTTCCGATTTGTATACCAAAAATTAGTACGCGCTACTATTATTTGTATATCCTATGAAAATGCAATCAACCGTTTTTGGTCCTATTTTTACTTGCTTGGGTTTAGGTACTCCAACTTTGCTAAGCACCCCCACACTTTGATGTATTTATAGGACGGCTTCCTTCCTTTCCATAATTCATATGGAGTTTTATCTTGCTTCTTTTTGGGTAATTTATTCAAAATTTTATTAGCCGAAAGAATAGCTTCTCCCCACATGTTAATGTTGGTGCGATATTAGTCGGTATCACCATTTTGAGATAGGCGCAGAGTATATAAGAGTTATGAAACTCTTTGCGCTTTGCGGAAGCGATTTAAAGTGCAGAAATTAAACGACACAAGATTTATAGAGGTTCGGCCAAACGTGCCTATGTCCTCTCTCCATATCTTTTTCTATAGGCTAAAGATCAACCTCTGCACCTCTCTTCTATCAGTCGAGGGATTACCATTACAATCTCGTCTTCTATCAGTCCCAGATAAACCGTTCACACACTTGTCTTTTTGTCGGTCCAAGTTAAACCGTTTTCCTTTCTATCGGACAAGGAATCAACCTATGTAGCTTTCTATGGGTTCTAGACAAACCTCACGTGGATATAGATTGTGATTATAATAATGCCGGATCCTTGATCCTAATAATATCGAATCAATCTTATCCTTTCTTTTTCCTCTCGTGTATATTTTTATAACACTCAAACACTTATCAATATAAGCTCAAATACAACAACAAGAATGTTTACAATGATATCGCAAGTGTAGATGATTTGCTCTTGAGTTGTTGTGTGTTTTGATACCAAATGATTTGGTATTATAGCGTGTGCTAGCCTCTTCCTTTAGCGTGCGCTATTGCCCTATTACGTTCGTTAATATGCATGTTGCATACGTTACCTGATCTTTCCTTCAGTCAAGTAGCTTCTGATACTTTCAGTTAGCGTGTGCTAGTATTCTACCATAGTGTGCGCTAATATCACATCATTGCTTGCATCATATATCCGTTTGTATATTTTGACTTTAACTCCGAATCTTCCAATGTTCATTTGTTTAAATTCAAATGCTCTTTAGCGTGCGTTAAATATCATTCATAGTGCGCGCTATGTCTATGTCAGTGCATACGACATTCTGTGTTGAAAGTCTTCACAACGATCACATTCTGCGATAACGTGTGTTAACCTACACCTATAGCGTGCGCTACCTTGATCTCTAGCGTGCGCTAGCTGTGCAGTCCAACTTGAATGACTTTTTGTGACTTCGACTTCTTCGTTGTTTGCTTCCTTGTTGTTTTTCTTTGTTCAACAACTAATCATCAAAACTCGATAATGAATATTTGGAATAAAATATTCCAACAGTTAAGTGATAGGCCCGAGCTTATCAACATAGCATTCATCATTTCCTTCAATGTTCTATTCTTTCGTTCTGCAACACCATTGGATTGGGGTGCATAAGGTGCAGTCGTTTGATGAATAATGCCATTTTCACGACAATATTCTTCAAAAGGTGCAACATATTCACCACCTCGATCCCTTCGAATCATTTTGATTTTGGTGTTAAGTTGATTTTCGACTTTTGTTTTGTATGTTTTGAAAGCTTCGAATGCTTCGTCTTTGCTTCTCAAAAGATACACATAACAAAATCTTGTGCAATCGTCTATAAAAGTTACAAAATAATTCTTTCCACCTCTTGTTTGCATTAAAGAGGTTTTGTCGATCTTTCCAATAAATGAAAAGGAGATTTTTCGATTTTCGCTTCCACACAAATTTCACACCTTTTGTGTCGATCGAAAGTCATTTTTGGCAATAAATCTAAATTTACTAAACGACATAGTATATTTAGATTTGCATGTCCTAATATATCATGCCATAAATTAGGAGACTCAACCAAGTAAGTAACTTTATCGTTTATAATAGCATTAAGCTTTAAAAGGTTGTTATCTATGTAGCCTTTTTCGATAAAGTGACCATTCTTGGTTATTACAACTTTGTCTGCTTCAAACACTAGCCTAAATCCGGCTTTGCTCAAAGCTGAGCCAGACACAAGATTATTACGGATGTCCGGAACATGTAGCACATTCTTGAGCATCATTTTCAATCCCGACGTCATCTTGAGTATAACCTCTCCAGTTCCGACAACATTTGAGGCAGCGGAGTTACCTATATACAACTTTTTTCCCCGGTGACGGGCTCGTAGGAGGAGAACATGGCTTTATCGGCACAAATGTGTTTGGTAGCACCGGTGTCGACCCATCATCCGACTAGGCTACCAACCATGTTGACTTCATCTACAACTGCGGACAGATCAAGACTGGACAAATCGACGGGCACATACTTCTTTTCGATAACATTTGCTTGATCTCTCTTCTTGTCCTTCTTTGGTTTGCGTCCATCTTTCGCCATCTGCCTGAATTTCCCACAGTTGTAGCATTCTCCTTTGATCTTCTTTTGGTTCTTCGAGTCTTGCTTCTTTTGGTTGAACTTGCACTTTTTGTGGCTTGACTCGACAAGATTTTCTTTTGCTTCCATAGATGACTTGTTCGCCTTGACATATGTCTTCCAATTGTCTTCTTCGATCCTCAATCCCACAATAAGATCTTCAAGACCATCTCCTTGCGCTTGTGCTTAAGGTAGTTTTTGAAGTCCTTTCACATTGGGGGCAACTTCTCGATTATGGCGGCAACATTAAAGGATTCCAAGAGATTCATCCCTTCTGCCATAATATCGTGCAGGATCAACTGTATTTTTTATACTTGCTCAAGAATAGTTTTGTTGTCCACCGTCTTGAAGTCGAAAAACGACCTACGATGAACTTCAAACCGGCATCTTTTATTTTATATTTTGTCTCCAATGAGTCCCACAACTCTTTGGACGTTTTGACTGTGGAGTAGACACTATAAAGTGTATCATCCAGCCCATTCAAAATATAATTTCGACATAAAAAGTCGCTATGATGCCATGCATTCAAGGCCGTGCATTTTTGGGTGTCAGTTTCATCATCCCCCACAGTAGGAGGAGATTCGGACAGAAAGGGATACAAATTGAGAGTAGTAAGGTAGAATAACATTTTTGATTGCCAACGTTTGAAATCAGAACCTGAAAACTTCTCAGGTTTCTCGGCATGGGCAGGAGCATGAACATTGTTGCTTATCGTCGCCATCTTCTACGAATTTCGTCTTATGATTGTTGTGTAAATGGTGTAGTAAATGACGGAATAATATGTAAAACCGAGACAAAAGCTAGTCTCTCTCTCTCTCTCTCTCTCTCTCTCTCTCTCTGTAAGACGAAATTGCCCTACACAGTACACACGGATCAACGGCAAACGTCCCCAAGATACAACGGTTTTCTATGAACACGAGACAGTGTACTAGGAATCGAATTCTGGGCGAACTACTGATTGGGACTTGAGTATGAATTCTATACTAGAATGAATGTATTAATTATCTTGATTAATTCTGTGTGTTTAACCATCATCTACAGGGGGCTATTTATAGCCTGCAAAGGACCTGTCCGAATCAATACGACTTTGTGGCTGAACAGACACCTTATGGTCTGGTGCGAAGGGCAGTATTGGTTCAGGCGGATCAAACCAGTGTGCTGGTTCAGATCGCGTAGAACGGTCCGAACCATTGCACTGGTTCAGTCGTGAATCGCCGCCACGTGTTTCGTACCCGCCAAGGCATCCAGTTGACAAGTCAGTGCCACGTATCATACTAGTCACCCTCCACGTCGTCCGAGCCACCGTTTCGGTTGTCAAAACTAAAGGCTCCTCATAGCTCCTCGGAGAAGTGCGCCTACGAAGCGCCTATTGCGACAAGTGCGACGTGCACATGCTCAGCCTCGGTCTCGGACTTGGAAGGTGCTTTGCACGTTCCTCGTAGGATTCAGATTTTAGCCTTGAAAACTAATTAAAGCCAAATAGGGTGCACCATAGTGGAGCACGCTTGATTGCTCCTTTATGGTGGAAACTCCTTTATAAATATACCATTTAATGTCATCAATTACCATAATATGGTATTTATTAAAGTTATTTTCCAACAATCCCCCACATGAATAATGATTCCAAATATAGCTTTATAAATGTAGATTCCAAATATACCATTTAATGTCATTAATTACCATAAATATGATATTTATTTAAGCTATTTTCCAACAGAGTGGAGATTAAAAAGTAAAATATATTTGTTTGATTTGATTGTATAAAAGTGGTAAATGTAAAAAAGAACAAATAAAAGAGGTAAGTACAAAGCTTTGAGCAGGACATAAGAAGTACATGAAGAATGAGAAACCAGAATCATCGATAATGAGAGTGTTATTTATTAATGGTAGTGTTTATGCAAAAATAATAATAATTGACACTCTCTTTATTAATACTTATTTCTCATTTTTTTAATTTGCTAGAAAAAATCTAAAAATACTAAAAATATATTAGATATTAAGAGAGACAAATAAATTGTTATTAGTATTAGCATAGAAAAAAGTGGAGTGTAAATACCACTTTTATTTATTTATTGCTCGTTTTGATATGATTTTATCCGGTGAGTTGAACAGATTTAGTACTTCCTTGTTTTCTTATAGATGCAATAAAGAAAAAAATATAGTTCAATGTATAAGAATTATTATCTTTAATTATATATTAGCAAAAATTACAACAAATAAATATTTTGAAAATATGTAGTGAGATAATTTCAACAACATCTTACATATTAATATTTATTTTTATATTAGTAGAAAAAATACGATCGAAATTTAATATATAAATAGTGTAAAATAGTAAATTATTGCAATTAAAAGAAAACAAAAGAAGTATGAATTTTTTAGTACTTCATTATTATATACATGAACGAAGCTTGAAATTTTTGTCTAAACATGTTATTCATATTACATAGTAGATATAAATGAAGAGAATGACAGTAACTTTTTTTTTTTTTTTTTTATCTGTAGTCATATAACTACATTAGTTAGGATGATGCCTTCAAAAGGATTATTTAAATAGAAGAAGAATGATAGCGAAAAGGATTATTGTTTACATGTAGTGACAAATTATGTAGGCCAATAAATGCATCACGATATGGAGCAGATAAGTTATTTATCATTCAAAAAGTGCAATTTAGTCCACACTAGTTGTTCCGAGTCAAATCTTCGGACTAGTGGGTATCCGATGGAAACGATAATTTATAACCTGGATTTAGATTTATTATATATTATAAACTCGTGATAGATATATAAAATATAAATATGTTGTGGAAATTGTTGGTTCTGTGAATTTCCATCGATGTAATTACAATAAAAAATTATAAAGAAAAGCAATATATTACAATCTTAAAAAATTAAAATTTGAATTAAAAATTACAACTTTAGCAGATGCGAGTAGGACTCTTTCCGTAAGATAATTTTGCCCCCGTATAAGACAGACGGCTCAGACAATATATCCCCAAGATACAACTGCTACACGTTTCTGAGTTAGGTGTTCTCCAAAACTCAGAACTCCGGCGAACGTTCAAGTGCTGGAAACTGGCACGAAAACAAGAGAGAAATATGCTGCAATATATGGTATGCTTGTATTTTGTCTATGTTATGGTATTTGAAATGAAATGCATAAGACCCCCCTTTTATAGGGTTCAATTCCACTCTATCAGGTGGGGAATTACTACATATTAAAGTGCCATTAATTCTCTTTAATCTTTAAGCTGGAGAGTTACCTCCATAAATAATCTCATTTAATTCAGATGTTACATTATGGAGTGTGAAGAGTCATGCTCCAGAAGCTAAGTTCTCAACCTACCTCATTTCAGCTAAGACCAAATATCAGTTGGGTTTTCAACTCCAAATATCAGCTGAGTTTTCAGCCCCCAAATATCAGAGTTTTTCAACCCACAAATATCAGATGGGTTTTCAACCCCAAATATCAGATGAGTTTTCAACCCCAAATATCATATGGGTTTTCAACATCCAAATATCATATGGGTTTTTCAGCCCCCAAATATCAAATGAGTTTTCAACCCCAAATATCAGATGAGTTTTCAACCCCCAAATATCAGATGGGTTTTTCAGCTTGGTTAACTCTTCAACATTTCAATTAAATGGCCAACTTTAATCATTTATTTTTCACTCACCGGAAATCGGTTTTGAGAAAAATAAAATCCTGCGTTTATCTTCTCGAAACGTAGATTCACAATTTAATATTTAATTCCCAAGAATTAAATATTTTGTTATCATTATATTGGTTTAAATTGAGTCAAAACTCATTTTTTCTAAAACCAATTTCCAACAATCCCCACATGAGTGGAAATAAATGCATGCATGAATGCAGACTCACATACCCAGTTTCCGTAAAACACTGCTGCATGGGGAAGGGTAGTTTGTGGCTTTGAACCTTTCTTAGTAAAATATCGTCGAATATGCCGGCGACTTACTGGACACGGTGCTTTGAACTAATTCTCCTTGGTGTATACCGAGTCAACGATACTTACACAACAATGTCTCAATACCTTCCGTTCTCATAGTTGTGTCCGTTTTGGCCATGGACAATATCTTGGTTTCCTAAGTGTTTATTCGTGGTGGCCCGTCCTCACACTTAGATAGGTGGTCTCCTTTTGTAAATACCCTGCAATACTTCTCTTTTTCAAGGACACAGAACCATTAAAAGTCCATAGACTTAACTCACCACAATCACATGACTCAACACTTATTCTACACTATAGGGATGGATTTATTATAAGCGCTTTTCAAATAGAACTTTCATAACGTTGTTTTCCCGTTGAACCAAGTTTCTGGGATCTCCAGTCTTCAAGGTTGGGTTACCACTATGATCGTTCTTTCAAGATGTGGATTTTAATCCCATTCCCTCTAGCAGTTTATGAAGTTGATATCTATTTAGACCTTTTGTGAGTGGATCTGCCAAATTAACATTTGACCTCACATAGTCAATAGATATAACTCTATTTTTGATCAATTGTCGCAAGGTATTATGTCTCCGACGAATGTGTCGAGACTTACCATTATACATAAGGCTCTATGCTCTTCTAATTGCTGCTTGGCTATCGCATGGATCATAGCACTGGGCACAGGCTTCTTCCAGCATGGAATATCCTCAAAAAAGTTACGAAGCCATTCAGCTTCTTCTCTAGCTTTATCTAGAGCTATAAATTATGATTCCATGGTGGATCGGGCTATACAAGTTTGCTTGCTTTCCAAGATATAGCTCCACCCCCAATAGTAAATACATACCCACTTGTAGAGTGAGAGTCTTTCATGTATGAAATCCAATTAGCATTAGTATATCCTTCCAAAACTGCAGGATAATTACTATAAAATAGCCCATAACTTAGGGTGTACTTTAAGTATCTTAAAACCCTAGTCAGTGCATTCAGTGCTCTTTACTCATATTACTCGTGAACCTGCTCAATTTGTTTACAGCAAATGCCAAGTCTGGCCGTATACAATTCGTAATGTACATCAGGATTCCGATTACTCTTGAGTATTCAACTTGTGCCACTGGATCACCTATATTCTTACTTAAGTGTAGAGCTGTAAACGAAACTAGCTTTTGACGAACAAGCTCGAGCTCGGATCGTTAAGGGCTCGGTTCGGCTCGGTTCGGTTCGTTAAGAACTCGAGCCGAGCTCGAACACAAAAATATATGCGATAAGAAAATGAGCTTGAGCCGAGCTTTCACCATGCGCGGCTCGAGCTCGGCTCGAAATCGTTCAAAGTCGGTTCGGCTCGGAAAAGCTCGAAAAAATGTATGTTTTAAAAATTTTATTTTTAATTAAGATCTCCAACCAAATTAAATTTTTATATTTTGAAAATTTGGAAATATCAATAAATTAGATACATCTTGACATCTCTATGGTTCGATCATCGAGAAATAATTTTAAAAAAATAAAAATAATAATCCGGGACAAACCACTAGTTACGAGTACTAGTTAGAATAGCAGAGATCTTCAACCAAATTAATGTTTTATTTTTTGAAAATTTGGAAATATCAATAAATTAGATACATCTTTACATCTGTACGGTTGAATCTGTAACGCCCCCAATCCATTCAGGGATATTACACGTCGTAGACCATTTTCTCAAGGATTTACCAAGCTGGTAACAGAAATCAAACATCTCAACATCGCCTTTGAGGCTAAAATGACCCAGTAGACCAATTTGGTCTTTCAATTAATGCATACAACTCAATGTCAATACATACCCACGCAGGGGTCAAAATACAACACGCTCCCGTACAACGGAGAAAATACTAAAGCAAAAATAACTACAATTAAACCAATACAACATCGTACGGGTCCTCATGTGATTAGTATCGATCATCATTCATCATCCTTCGTGCCAACCCTGTGTTATTCTCCCCAAGACCCTGCACGTACCTAAATGCAATACAGACATCCACCCCCCGATTACTCGGAGGTTAGCAAAATTTCACTCTTTTGCTAGTGCAAGTACAAGTGCAAATACGAGTCATACAGATCATATTGCAAGAAAAATAATAATTAGGAATCCTCAAAGATTCAAACATAACGAAAAATACTTCCCGAGGCAAAGAGTTTGAGTAAAACTTTCCAAATTCGAAAGATCACAAATCAAGAGAACAATTTATAAAATATTTTAAAATGCCCTCGGGAGTTTTAACAGAAACCGTTTAGGATTATCGAATCCTTCTCTTTTCAAAAACCAAAAGGGGTCATAGCCCAAAGATTTGCTTTCTCAAATAAAAACCAATAATAATTCACGGGGTCCACAACCCACACCACGTTCCTCGATGGACATAAAATCAACAAAATGCAACCACCTAAGATACGTAATCTTGGTAACACATCCAAGGTACTCGACCCTGGAAAAGCACATCCACAATCATATCCATGACACCGTGATCACATGCCACGTGTCACCGTAAGTCTTCTTAGGCTCTCACGGTTGGATCAATCACTCGTTGCATCCTGACCACCATGATCACAAGCCATGTGTCACCGTAGACCTCCTTCGACATCACGGCTGGACTATGACAACCATTCCACATTCACAAACCAGTATACTACGGTACAAATCACAATATCAAGTAATAAAACACATCTGTAATCATATCCATGATACCGCGATCGCTTGTCACGCATCACCGTAAGTCTTCTTAGGCTCTCACGGTTGGATCAATCACTTGTTGTATCCTGACCACCATGATCACAAGCCATGTGTCACCGTAGAACTCGTCCGAACATCACGGTTGGACTATGACCACACATTCACATCACGCAACACAATACACCAAGGATATCATAATAATCCACCCAAAGGCAACAAACACTTAGCTCGACACAATTGGCAAATCACAACGCACCGAAATGAGATAATATATGTATATATTATCAAATCACAACATTAACACCAATATATCCATAGGATTCACTTAATCATTCGCAAAACACACCATTCACAAGACACACACGCATTTTGAAAGAAAGCCTTTACCGAGGCTAAACCGAATCTTTTGAAAGTTCATTTCAAATAACCAAACAAACACACCTAGACGATCATCGATCATCATATCCACAAACCAAGAAATGTATGAACAAGGTACTTGCCTCGAATAATCACAAACGCAGAGAATCGACCGAAGTAGGATGGCACGAACCGACTATGAACCCATCGATTCTGCCGAACGCCAACCCGCGACAATAAACTACGAACGACAATAACAACAATGAAAATGAATTTCATAGCACGACCCAAAGCCGCTGAATTCAAGGAACAAACAACGAAAGTTCAAGGGTTTCCCCCAAAATGGCCAAGAACATGAATCGACCCGACAACAACATGAAAACGAAATTCCAAACCGTGGGTTAAGATCAACAAGACTAGATAACAATAATAGAACCAACAATTTCGGATAAAAATCACGAAATCAAGGCAAACCCCCAAATTTATCAAAACTAAGGTTCTGAGAATTATACCTTGATTCGGAGGAAAAGGATGAATAGACGATGATGAACACGAAGAAGACCCAATAAGATGATTACAATCATCAAAGCCCGAAAAAACTCGATCTTCAGACAGGAGCTAATGTATGTTAGGGGCACAAACCTAACGTACGCTAGATGATTAACGTACGTAAGGCGCAAGCCCTTACGTACGTAAGAGCCATCCAGACTCCTCTGCCAGAAATCCTGAACACGCTAACGTACGTAACGAAGGACGCATTTCGTAAGTAAGGAAGGCATCGCTAGCGTACGGTACACATGATGGTAACGTACGTTATCCCTCTGGCAGTACAGAACAGCTGCCAGAAGTTTGGTTCGAAAAGGATCGCGGAACGCGACAAACACGAATTACTACGGTCGAACAAAACGAGTAGTACAACAATCAAAACACGAGTTTAAGCATTAAACAAACACATGGTTCCGATAATATGAAGATTGGAAAGAAAATGAATATGAAAACAAATGCCCAACACTTTAGGAAAATTATGAAACGGCCCAAACGCCCCAAACATCACGATACGACAATGGATAACCAAACCTAAGCTCACAACACGTATAACAACGTTAAATGAACTTACGGGCAACACGAAACAATAGTTTCGAACGAGATTCGCAAGAATCAAACTTAAGTGCGGAAAAGTCGCTAAGAAGCACGGAACTCAACAAAACGACACCGAAATGAACTCGGATGTAAAAAAGTGTAGAATTAATCATTCTCATAATAACGAAACGGTCGCAAGCGAGCCGTTAAAATGGACTCCTGCCAAAAAAAGAAATTTACCGAAAATCAAAATTGCGGATATCACATACCACCCTCCTTAAAAAAGTTTCGTCCCGAAACTTAAAATAAGTAGGGAGGAGCAATATCCCACCAAGAACATCGCAACGAGCTACACAAGAACCGAATAACTCATGCCCATCGGCAAAGCGTTACAAGAAACGCAAAGAAACATACTGCGTGAAAGCACGCTCAACGACAACCATCACAATGTCACAAGCAGAGATATATTAAAACCAACAAGTGTCAAGTATCACCAAACAGATAGCACAATCAAGTCAACTATCCAAACAAACACAAAACAAAAGGGACCTATTACAAGAAAACACGCGCAGACGAGAAAATAGAAAATAAACACACAACGATCCGCAAGGATAACCACGAAGAATTCGGACTACAACGCAAATCTCAAAACCCACACTAGGCATCTCCGTGTCCTTTCGGAGCAGAGACAGAAACTCGATTCCCAAACCTCTCATCTACCGTCTCGCAATGCACGGCTCGGTGACCCACTTGGCCACACTCGAAACAGCTGACTAACGGTGAACGATAATTCTTCAAGGTATGGCCCGCTCGACTACAGTTATAACACGTCTTCGTGCTGCTCACATTACTCGCTGCAGGGGTAATACTCCTCCTCTGTTCACGCGATCGAGGAATCTTCTTAGGATGACGACACGAAGTCTCAGCCCCAAGAGGCCCACTACCCTGATTTCCTGAAGAGTTCCCAACAGTTTTCAATTTCTTCGACTCGAACATATGCTCAGTCGATGATACAGATAGCTCATAGGCTAACGCCCTATTCTGATACTCTCTCAATAAAGTACAAGTGAAACCCGCCATGTACTGACGAATCTCCGGATTCATTCGCCTAATAAAATGACAGATCTTATCCTCATCTGTTCTCACCTGATCCTGCACATAGCTGAGTTGTTTGCTATAATCAATAATAGCTTGAGACAGCGATACACCTTGCGGTTTCGACGAAAAGAATTCATTAATCCTCTGATTTCTGATCAATTCCGGACAAAACTCATCTCTCATGAATCTCTGGAACTCTGCCCACGTGACAAGACGATCTCGAGGCTTAACATCCTCCCACCAATTAGCGGCGTCTTTGTCAAGGGGATACTGAACGACCGGCACCTTAAGATCTTCTGGACAATCAGCTACCTCGAATATCTTTTCCAACTAGAAAAGCCAACCATCCCAGCCCAATGCATCTGCGGCACCAGCGAAACGAGAGGGGTTCATACGAACCACTTCTCGAAGACACTGATTTGCGCCAATGTTATGGGTCACATCTGTATTACATTGAACTGCTTGAGTCAATTGAGTCATATGTGCATCTACCTGCTACAAAATAGTGGCAACACCGATACCAACACCATCACCGGTAGTACGATCCTGATCACGCGTCTGGTTGCCACGACCACAACCCCTGCCCCTCGGCATACTGAATAAGTAACCACTCAGCACAAGATAAAATCGTAACACAATCACATACAGCAATTACCATCCTAAGGCAACCCACATACACCAAATCACAGCAACGACGACATCCGTTCGGCGATTTCAAAGGCCCGAACGATAACCAGCACACAATTACAAAACATCATGAAACAATCACATATGTACACAATCATACAAACCCAAGCTCTAACAGCTCGCACAGGTGCGATAACACGCAAATCACCACGAAGCGACAAACATTTAATACCAACATCACACCTCTCATAGAGGAACACAACGAATGTGTGGCGAACGACTCAACCCTCACATAACCAATTCAATCACAACTCGGAGGGCTAACACCCTAACGACAATGCTAACATTATACACACATTCCCTGACCGCAAACAGGAAATGGTAGGTTTTAAAAATGAAAACCACCTTTTTGAAAATAATTTGGAAACACTGGTTGATCTTAAGTATCACATTTCGAAAAAGTAATACAAACAACCTCATCGAGACTTTGAAAAACCGTCTTGCGTTTGATAAAAAATGAGGACATCTTTCTTTTAGTTAAAAACTTTCAGAAATATTCGACCTTCGGGTCTAAGCTAGTGCGTTTCTAAATTACTGAGAATATCTCAAAATATTTTGGTCCTCAAAGTGGAAGAATTTTGAAACATACAGTTGTACTAGTAGGTACCTTGAAAATACCAGGAGGAATAATCCATTTTAAAAGTACTTCTTAGGCTCTGACGGTTGGATCAATCACTTGTTGTATCCTGACCACCATGATAACAAGCCATGTGTCACCGTAGAACTCGTCCGAACATCACGGTTGGACTATGACCACACATTCACATCACACAACACAATACACCAAGGATATCACAATAATCCACCCAAAGACAACATACACTTAGCTCGACACAATTGGCAAATCACAATGCACCAAAATGAGATAATATATGTATATATTATCAAATCACAACATCAACACCAACATATCCATATGATTCACTTAATCATTCGCAGAACATACCATTCACAAAACACACACACATTTTGAAAGAAAGCCTTTACCGAGGCTAAACCAAATCTTTTGAAAGTTCATTTGAAATAACCAAACAAATACACCTAGACGATCACCGATCATCATATCCACAAAAAAAGAAATGTATGAACAATTCACTTAATCATTCGCAGAACATACCATTCACAAAACACACACGTATTTTGAAAGAAAGCCTTTACCGAGGCTAAACCAAATCTTTTGAAAGTTCATTTGAAATAACCAAACAAATACACCTAGACGATCACCGATCATCATATCCACAAAAAAAGAAATGTATGAACAAGGTACTTGCCTCGAATAATCACAAACGCGGAGAATCGACTGAAGTAGGATGGCACGAACCGACTATGAACCCGCCGACTCCGCAGAACGCCAACCCGAGACAATAAACTGCGAACGACAACAACAACAATAAAAATGAATTCCATAGCACGACCCAAAGCCGCTGAATTCAAGGAACAAACAACGAAAGTTCAAGGGTTTCCTCCAAAACGGCCAAGAACACGAATCGACCCGACAACAACATGAAACAAAATTCTAAACCGTGGGTTAAGATCAACAAGACTAGAAAACAAAAATAGAACCAACAATTTCGGATAAAAATCAATCAAGACAAACCCCCAAATTTATCAAAACTAAGGTTCTGAGAATTATACCTTGATTCGGAGGAAAATGATGAATAGATGATGATGAACACGAAGAAGACCCAACAAGATGATTACAATCATCAAAGCCCGAAGAAACTCGATCTTCAGCCGCCTAGATCGCCAAAAGCCGAAGGAGGAAGAAGTGGGATGAAAAATCCCGAATCTGGGTCAACCCACGATTATTTATAGTAGACAAGAGCTAACGTACGTTAGGGGCACAATCCTAACGTACGCTAGATAATTAACGTACGTAAAGCGCAAGCCCTCACGTACGTAAGAGCCATCCAGACTCCTCTGCCTGAAATCCTGAACACACTAACGTATGCAATGAAGGACGCATTACGTAAGGAAGGCATCACTAGCGTACGCTACACATTATGGTAACGTACGTTATCCCTCTGGCAGTACAGAACAGCTATCAGAAGTTTGGTTCGAAAAGGATCGCGGAACGCGATGAACACGAATTACTACGATCGAACAAGACGAGTAGTACAACTATCAAAACATGAGTTTAAGCACTAAACAAACACATGATTCCGATAATCTGAAGATTGGAAAGAAAATGAATATGTAAACAAATGCCCAACACTTTAGGAAAATTACGAAATGGCCCAAACGCACGAAACATCATGATACGACAACGGATAACCAAACCGAAGCTCACAACACGTATAACAACGTTAAATGAACTCACGGGAAACACGAAACAACAGTTTGAAACGAGATTCACAAGAATCGAACTTAAATGCGGAAAAGTCGCTAAGAAGCACGGAACTCAATAAAACGACGCCGAAACGAACTCGGATGTAAAAAAGTACAGAATTAATCATTCTCATAATGACGAAACGGTCACAAGCGAACCATTAAAACGGACTCCTACCAAAAAAGAAATTTACCGAAAATCGAAATTGCGGATATTACAGGATCATCGAGAAATAATTTTAAAAAAATAGAAACAATAATTCGGGACAAAACACTAGTTACTAGTACTAGTCAGAATAGTAGTGATCTACTAAGAACTCCGACCAAATTAATTTTTTAATTTTGAAAATTTTGAAATATTAATAAACTAGATATATCTTGATATCTGTATGGTTGGATCGTCGAATTTTTTTTTTGTGACAATGGTTTAATATTTTTTAACGAGCTGTTCGTTAAGAGCTCATTTCGGCTCGACACGTTTGTGTTCGATAAAAGCTCGTGTGCAGCTCGGTTTATTAACGAGCTTGAGCTCGAACACGATTTTTGTTCGGTAAGGAAGCTCGGCTCGGCAGAAAAAAAATGCAACTCGGCTCAGTTCGATCAAAGCTCGGCTCGACTCGATTCGTTTACAGCCCTACTTAAGTGAATACTGGTATCAACAGGCGTTTTTACAAGTGGGCTGTCAAAAGCGTTAAACTTCTTGAGCACTTTCTCAACATAATGAGATTGTGATAAAAAGATACCTTATGACGTTCTGATAATTTTAATTCCAAGAATTAAATCAGCTAAACCCAAATCTTCCATGTTGAAGTTTCGACTTAACATCCCTTTTGTATTCACAATTACTTCATTGCTACTATCCATGATAAATATATCGTCTACATATAGACAGACTATGACAAATGACTCAGGTGTGCCTTTAATATACCCACATTTGTCACATTCGTTGATCTTGAATCCATTTTCCAACATAGTTGTGTCAAACTTCTTTTGCCATTGTTTAGGAGCTTGTTTTAATCCATACAATGTCTTCAACAGTTTACACACTTTCTTTTCCTGACCAGGCGCAATAAAACCTTCAGGTTGTTCCATATAGATTTCTTCTTCTAATTCACCATTCAAGAACGCAGTTTTCACATCCATTCGATGAATCTCGAGATTGTGCAATGCACCAATTGCAATAAGCACTCGAATGGAAGTTATTCTAGTTAGTGGTGAATATTTGTCGAAGAAATCATAACCTTCTTTCTGTTTAAACCCTTTTACAACAACCCGGGCCTTAAACTTGTCTATCGACCAGTCATCTTTGTATTTCCTCTTGAGGATCCATTTACATCCTGGTGGAAGATTAACCAATTCCCAATTATAATTTTGCATGATGGAATCCATTTCACTATAAATAGCATCCTTCCAAAAGGAGCATCAGGACTAGCATAAGCTTCATGTATAGTCTTTGGATCATCGTCAACTGCATAAGTCTCAAAGTCAGGACCAATGTCTCAAAGTCAGGACCAAATGACTTAGCCTTTCGAGCTCTATTACTTTGTCTTGGCTCTTCATTTATAGGATTTGAACTACTTGCAGTTTCAAGAGTTCTTTTGTTTGAGCTTGTCACAATCCCCTCTTTACAAAGATAAACATTTTCAAAGAAAATGGCATTTCTTGATTCAATGACAGTTCCTTCATGCATATCACGAATTTCAGATTTATGAATTAGAAATCGATATGCACTACTGTTGTATGCATAACCTATGAATATGCAATCAACTGTCTTTGGACCAATTCTTACTTGTTTTGGTTCCGGTACTTCAACTTTTGCCAAACACCCCCACACTTTAAGATATTTGAAAGAAGGCTTGCGCCCTTTCCATAACTCATAAGGAGTTTTATCTTTCCTTTTGTGTGGCACTTTATTCAGAATGTGGTTAGCTGTAAGAATAGCTTCCCCCCACATGTTCTACGGCAACCCTGAACTTATGAATAAAGCATTCATCATTTCTTTGAGGGTTTGATTTTTCCTTTCAGCAACTCCATTTGACTAAGGAGCATAAGGAGCAGTCGTTTGATGAATTATGCCCGAATCAGCACATAATTGTTCAAATGGTGCTACATACTCACCACCTCGGTCACTTCGGACTGCTTTTATTTTACAATTCAGTTAATTTTCAACTTCATTCTTATACATCTTAAAGTCCTCGATTGCTTCATCTTTCCTTCTCAAAAGAAACACATAGCAATATCTTGTGCAATCATCTATAAAAGTGACGAAGTATTTTTTACATCCTCTAGTTTGCACAAATTTTAAGTCACACATATCAGTGTGAATTAATTCTAGAGGAGTGGTATTCCTTTCCAATGAATGAAAAGGCAACTTAGCCATTTTTGCTTCAACACATACTTCGCAATTATTATTAAGTTCAACATGGGTTTTTGGAATCAATTCTATATTAATTAGTCTTTTAATTGATGTTAGACCAACATGTCCCAATCTAGAATGCCATAAATATGAACACTCGAGCAAGTAAACAGAAGAAGGAGCATTATTATTATTACTTTTATTCTTGCCTTCACGGCTTACAGGCGTCGCATTCATTTTGAATAATCTCCTGTCAAGATAACCTCGACCAAAGAACATCCAAACTTGCTCATAATAAATATTTCAGACTCAAAAACTAGTCTAAACCCATGACTAACTAGTAGAGAGACTGAAACTAAATTTCTTCAGACGTCTGGGACATGCAGCACATCCTTAAGCAGAAGATCCTTTCCAGAGGTCAGCTTTAAGACCACGTTCCCCACACCTGCAATCACAGAAGAAGCAGAGTTTGCCATATGCAATTTCCTACCATCAGCAACAATGTAGGAAGAGAACATGTCTTTTTCAGAACAAACATGACGAGTAGCCTCAGTATCAACGTACCAGGCATGGTGATTCTCCACCATATTGGTTTCAATCACCATAGCTGAGACCTCCTCGTCCAGCTCATCAACCATGGCGGAGAGCTCCAGATCTGGCATGTCAAGATCGCCATGTTCAACCACATTGGCAACTCGCTTGCCTTTGTTTTGCTGACCAGTTGAACTTACTGGCAAGCGACAGTCCTTTGCCTTATGGTTTGGCTTACCACAGTTGTGGCAATTTCCAGTGAAGTTCTTTGCCTTGAACGATCTTTTCCATTTTCCTGAACATAGTTCCGTTTTCTCTTTTTGCTAGAGGACTCATGTTCAAGCAAATTTACTTTGGTCTCCATAGGGGATCTCTTGAACATAGAATCAGACTTTCGGTTGTCTTCCTCAATTCTGAGTCGAACACTTTGTACGATCAGTTTCCGTCTCACTGACCACATGAGGATCATCCTTGAGGTAAACAACAAGCCCCAAGTTAGTGAGATAAAACAGCATCTTTTGCTGCCATCTCTTAAAATCAACACCCGAGAACTTCTCGGGTTTCTCAGCCTGAACTGCAATGCTAGGTGCAACAGCTTTAGCAGCGGCGGCGGCAGCAGCATCAGAGCCATTGGAAATTACAGAAAAATAAGAAATTATCTTACGATTGTTGGTTCTGTGAATTTCCAATAATGTAATTACAATAAAAGATTACAAAGAAAGGCAATCTATTACAATCTTAAAAAATTAAAAGCTGAATTAAAAATTACAGCTTTAGCATAGGCGAGTAGGAATCTTTCCGTAAGACAATTTTTCCCCCGTATAAGAGCAAACGGCTCAGGCAATATGTCCCCAAGATACAACTGCTACACATTTCCAAGTTAGGTGCTCTCCAAAACTCGGAACTCCGGCGAACGTTCAAGTGTTGTAAACTGGGCACGAAAACAAGAAGGAAATATGCTGCAATATATGGTATGCTTGTATTTTGTCTATGTTATGGTATTTGAAATGAAATGCATAAGACCCCCCTTTTATAGGGTCCAATTCCACTCCATCAGGTGGGGAATTACTACATATTAAAGTACCATTAATTCTCTTTAATCCTTAAGCTGAAGAGTTACCTCCATAAATAGTCTCATTTAATTCGGACGTTACATTATGGAGTGTGAAGAGTCATATTCCAGAAGCTAAGTTCTCAACCTGTCTCATTTCAGCCGAGACCAAATATCAGCTGGGTTTTCAACCCCAAATATTAGATGAGTTTTCATACCCCAAATATCAGATAAGTTTTCAACCCAAATATCAGATGGGTTTTCAACCCCTAAATATCAGATGGGTTTTTCAGCCCCCAAATATCAGATGGGTTTTCAACCCCAAATATCAGATGGGTTTTCAATAGGGGTGGCAAATCGTGCGGGTCGGGTCTTTATCGGGTTGACCTGATAACAACCCGACCTGTTAAGGTCAAACCCGAACACGACCTGATAAGGATTCCCTAAATCCGAACACGAACCCGACCTGATAAGGTCAAACCCGAACACGACACGAACACGATAAAAACACGATTGGATTCGTGTTGACCCGACACGATAGCAACACGATAACGACACGACACGTTAAAAACCTGTTTCAACACGATAACAACCTGATAACCTATAAATACTAACAAAAAAATGATAAAAAACAATAAGAATTATAAACCTCAACTAAAAGTCTAAAAGAAATAAATTATTAAAAAATTATTTATTAAATATTTATTTTTTTAATAAATATTTATTAAAAAATAAATTATAACGGGTTACCTGAACTCGACCCGAACCCAACCCGAACCCAACCCGAAATTATCGTGTCCTTATTGGGTCAACCTGATAAGAACCCGAACCCAATAAGGCTTGACACTAACCCATTAATTTCGTGTCGGTCCGTGTCGTGTTTTCGTGTCGTGTCGAAAATTGCCAGCCCTAGTTTTCAACCCCCAAATATCAGATGAGTTTTTCAGCCCCCAAATATCAGATGGGTTTTCAACCCCAAATATCAGATGGATTTTCAACCCCCAAATATCAAATGGATTTTTCAGCCCTTAAATATCAGATGGATTTTCAACCCCCAAATATCAGATGGGTTTTTCAGCTTGGTTAACTCTTCAACATTTCAATTAAATAATCAACTTTAATCATTTATTTTTCACTCACCGGAAATAGATTTTGAGGAAAATAAAATCCTACATTTATCTCCTCGAAACGTAGATTCACAATTTAATATTTAATTCCCAAGAATTAAATATTTTATTATCATTATATTAGTTTAAATTGAGTCAAAACTCATTTTTTCTGAAACCAATTTCCAACAGAAATTAATTTTAAAGAAATGAGTTCTGGCTTCATTTTGAACCGATATTTATCACTGTAGCTTTCGCCGATGCTATTGAAACCACTGCAAAAGCTGCTGCCAACGTCCATGTTGTACCTACTATGGCAATGCAAGCCGAAAAACTCGAGAAATTCATTGGTGTTGATTTCAAGAGTTGGCAGCAAAATATGTTGTTTTATCTCACTACTTTGGGCGTTGCTATTTACCTCAAATATGATCCTCCTATGATGACTGAGAAGG